>CM077013.1:88196239-89446239 GCA_039090855.1 Macrothele yani
AGCCACACGTACGTCACACTTGTTCCGACCGCAGGGTGTTGCTAACATTATTCTCGTTTGAGGGAAAAGACATAACGTTAAGGTTTTAAAATATCTAAGAGAACAAACTCAAATTTACAGAGAAAAAGAAACTCAAAAGGAAAGTTAAAATAGAATATACGTTACACTCGAAGTCAGCCACTGATAAACTTAATAATGATCTTTTATATTACCTCGTCGTTAGAGTCTTTTCGCTTTTCATTATTATTATTGGAGAGGCATTGAGTTGATCTCTTTCCTAGTTACTTTCCAGCCGGTTTACTGAGAGGGAAGAGAACTACTCTATGCCATTCTTCAACACCATTATTGGCAGTTCTTCTGGCATGTTCTGTTCATGGAGGTCAGCCTACGTTATTGTATTGCTGTGGAAATCGTTTAAAAGCTTTGGTTAGAGTGTTCGATATTCATCCCGTTTTTGAAAAGATTGTGAAACGAACAATAGTCCACATGTAACAGAAAGGCACATGTGTATTGTATGTTTCTAACGAAGGACGGTGAGAGGGAGGAAAGTTAGTACGAATGATCTAGTAGTCTAGAGAGAGTAGCCTTGATCGGGTAATCTGGAGTGAGTAGCCTTGATCTGGTAGTCTAGAGTAAGTAGCCTTGATCTGATAGTCTGAAAAGAGTAACCTTGATCTCCTTGCAGACAAAGTATCGAAGTTTTTCTGTCCGAGGAAAATTGAGGTGTGGAGAGTGTCCGATACCTAAAGGAAAGATTAAAGCAGATGTTAAGTTTGGAAAGAGAAACCGTGGAGCGAAGGAACTGTGGAAAAAGATTAACAAAAAAAAAGCACGGACCGATCAATGAGTAAATAACGAAAATAACAATAAGACAATCAGGCAAAAGTACACACGTTACCTTCTATATATACAGCATCGAATAACGAGCACTACGGTAGAAGTACGAGACTTCACTTTACAGGCGACTACCAGTAACTGTTTAATTTCCTTAAAAACGAAGGCCTGACGAACCTACACGAAGAGGCACTGAAAGTAACAGTGAAGATCCCTGTAACAGCCCTACAGCGCTGGCTCTCTCCCTTACCTGGAACCTGTGGCCTTTACTTAGGGACGGCAAACTGCATATAGCCCTTAACCCTTTAAGCTGCCGATGTACCTGAACCAAAAGTTGTCCAAATTTCCCTGCGCTTTTGAAACAGGAGTGTTCTCATAGTGACCGAGTTACACGAAAGCTACGGCAAAACAGCTCCTTTCCCTCTTTTATCTCAGGAGTATCGATTATAAATCTGTCGCTGGTTGTACGTTCTTGCTCCTTTGCATTCCTTAGTCGTACAGTATGTAATCTGATTCCCTTATAGTCCTTTATTCTCTGTTGTATCACCAAAGGAATGATTCCGAAGTAGTCCCCCAGACATGAAAATCATGCCACATGGTAGAAAAAAGTTATTTAAACATCTTTTCTCTTCTTTCTTAGATTCGTCGCCCTTTTTATAGCATTCTTAGCGGAAAAGAAAAATCAGACAGGATCGATAAATGACAATCATACCTCCAAATGACCACTTAGAATGACAAAGCTAAGATAAAAGCAACACTTTCTGATGCGTAGGTTCACTTATTTCCGTCGCGTTCAACCTACTTCTTAGGCAGCGAATATATTCGTTCGAGCTGATTTCAGCCTATTTATGAACCCCGAGTTAATTCGTTCCAGCCGGTTAAAGGGTTAAAGTTGCTCACGGTCGTCGTCAAAACCCAAAACAAAACAAAAATAAGGGATAAGAATCTTAGCTGTGAAAATTATTTTTAATCTGTCTCTAGTAGATTAATTTTTCTCTGGCTTTCGAAACCTCTGATGGGTCTGGGTTCGAATCCAGACCAAAATGTGAATGCTGTGATTAGGCTTACAGCAGTGATTTTTTAACTTCCTTAAAATCTGCGACCCTAAATTAAGGACAGGCGACACCTGATCTAATATTCCCATAGTGTCCCTAAAATTCTAAAGCAGTGTAAAAGGAACAAACATATCGAATGGGTAAACGGTTTTTCATTGATGAAACATACAGTTGCATCTCCTGTTTAGTATTAAGTAAAATCTATATTATACGTTAATAAACATTAAGTTAGAATACATGTATCTGATTCATAAGTAAAAACTGGAGAGGTGGATTGACCAAATACTTTTCTTTAAAAAAAATGTGTTTGGTCAATCCAATGTACTGTTTCTTCCAAACGCTGTCCAACAAATTTTACCGGATGAATTTCTTTCTCTATTTGTCCTAAAATGACTGCGTCATCAGCAAAAAAAGTATAGAAATGTATATGTAGTGTTTGTTTTGAAGTCGATGAAATCAGTTTTTGCGGCGGGATGCCACTTATAAACAGTAACTTCGAACCTGATACAAAACCAAAATCGAAACAGTGAAGTCATCAATCTCATTTCCTTTCTAGAGTTTCGTGTGAAAACGTCAGGTGAAAAATTCATGCCATCTGTCTTCTGGGATGCAGAAGAAGTCTCCCTAGTTGATTTTCACGAAACTAGGTGCTTCTATGAAGGCAGAACATCATTCTAACCTACTAAGACCTTTCCGAGAGTTATTGGTGCTAAAGGAGATAGGGAAATTGTGTTAAAAAGGAGTAGTCTTTCATCAAGACAATGTAACAGATACAAGTTATTACATCATTCCCCTACTCACCGGAGTTGACTCCATCGGACTATTTCCTATTCCCAAATCTCAAAAAGGACGTGAAAAGGCAGATATTTGACACCGAGAACGCTGTGAACAAATAAATGGAATCAAAATTTGAATTTCATTTGAGCGGGGTTCGAAAACCAATGTGTAATCTCAAAAAGGACGTGAAAAGGCAGATATTTGATACCGAGAACGCTGTGAACAAATAAATGGAATCAAAATTTGAATTTCATTTGAGCGGGGTTCGAAAACCAATGGGTAGTGAAGGGAGTTTGTTGACATAACGTTGAATGTATTGAAAAATAAATATGTTTCCGTAACATTCTAGTATCTTTTCTATGAAAGCAGATAAACTTCTCAATACCACTTCCAAAACGCGTTTTCCTTCTTATTTATGTAATGCGTTATTACAAATTTTCTCAAACACTTATTTCTCCCTGTCATAAAATTTTGAATGAATTTTTGACCTAATGGTTTTGATTTATTCTATTTAAGATTTTGTGTCAATTTGATTCCCGATTCGATGAACTATTTGCCTCTTGCGTTGCCCCATGCCCGAGAACGAACACTATTTAAGCTCATAAAAGCAGAAAACTAGGAACCTACTTTCCCGTGTTTCTTTTCCCTTTTTTTTTCAGAAAAGCACGGCTAATTTATCATTGTGTTATGAGAAATTGTGCTACAAATTTGAAATTATTTATTGATTCATTATAAAAACATATATAATCATGCATAAGCTCTAAAACGTTTTTTGGAATCCAAACTGCACTCTCTATGAATATATGTTTAATATCCTGAAAAACAAAGCGAATGACAAAAGACTTGGACGCTGAGGTGCAATTTCTGTAAATTATTTTCCCTAAAGCAGGATTACAACTCAAAACAGTATTTCGTTTATTTACTTTCTCGAATTTTAGTATTTAACAGTAACTTAGGTAATAGATGGTAGCTCATTACTAATCAAAATCATCCAAATTTGTTATTCATGAGCGGAGAAACTCACGCATCTAGCTTTTTAGGGTAACGGAGATTAGGAAATGATTTAAAATAAGATATTTAGACAGTGGTATGATTTGTGTGAAGATTTCATGTAGACATGGCTTTCTTATTGGGGGTTTAACGACCACCGTGAGCACCTCAACGGGCTATAAGCAGTCGCCTCTACCTAATTTAGGGCCACTGGCTCCAGGGAAGGGAGAAAACCCGTGTTGTATGACAAACACAACATAATGCCTTACCGGGATTCGAACCCGGACCAACTCAGACGAATGATCGTAAGCCAGAGATTAGATAGCTGGCACACTGGGACGCCAGTCTTGGCTTTACCCGAGTATTTGTTGTAATCGCACTGCTCTCCCCTTGTTTGGGGATCCCTCTCCGCAGACCGAGCTGACCTTTGTAATTTTTATCTGAATCTGGAGCTCTGAAGCCAAATATCGCTCTTGCATGTTTGAAAACCCAAATTAATAAAAGCAGCCTCTTTTTCTTTTCTTTATAGTGGCGAAATTTTCGCCATGAAAAAAAGCTTCCAAATCATAATTCAGTAATTGTTTAGGTAAAAATATTTTAAAAAATTGTCTCCAATATAGTTTTAAAGCTTTCCGGAAAAAAATTTCCCTGATAATTTTAATTGCAGAACTTCTAAACTAAAAGGTAATGATTTTATCAAATTGATATGTACTTCTGAGAACAATTCTACATTACATTTCTGGTACATTCAGAAATGTAATGTCACCAGACCCTATATATCTTCATTAAATTTCGAGAAAGTTCAGTCTGTTGTAATGTGACGTATATGCTTATAATTTTCTCAAAAATATTTCTAAGAAGAATTCATTAAATTCTGTAAACATTCATTCTGTATTAATGCAACGTACAGGCTTAAAATGGAGATCTATTCTCAAAAATATTTGGCGTGCGTACTCACATGACCTACAAAAGTTCGTTTTTTTTTCTTAAAAAATGGCCTCTAGCTTTTCATAAGTTAAGTAAAATCTACAGTTTGTCTTTTAATTCAAGTTAATTTCTATAGAGAAAGCGAGAAAGCTTAAAGTGGTTTTCGGAAAGAAAAATTATTAGACTATTTCTTTCAAGTCGATGGCTGCTTAGGTTGTATCACAGTGAGATCTTGGTAGTGTCAACCCGGGTCAGGCTATCGGGGAAGATTTGTCCTCGATTTAAATCCCCTGTGCTTCGGACGAATTTTAAAGCAATTTATCACTGCTCCGACGCAGCATCTGAAACAGTAAGCGGCAAAAAGCACTACATCCTCTCTCCCTCAGCGTCTCAAGGAAATTACTTTGTAGCAAGTTTGAACGCATTTCGTTCGGAAGGGAAAAAATGCTTTTAAAGGAATTTCAGTTAAAACAAAGCAGCTTTGAAAGACAAGACCCTGTTGCTAAAAGATTCATGTGGGGAAGAAATCCTCAATAACTCTAGTCAGAGACTAATTAAATGGGTTTCACTATCATAAATAGGGTTAAAAGACAATATCGTCACGTGCTTTGAGGTAACAAAAGTTCTACTTTTTCTTCCTTGTGGTGACAAATTGTTTTTGGCTGCATGTAAAACACACGGAAAAAACTATCTATTCTGGTATGGACTTGACTGCACACTACTTTTTCATGTGACACGGAAACCGTGTTCTGCATCCTCATTGGTACTCCAGTTTTATCTGAAGGTTTTTCCGAAGTTCACGCAAAGACGTTTTTTATGAGATTCAGCAATAAGGGGTAAAAGTTAAAGGGATACTTTAATGTATTGCTCGATTACCCCTGTTCATCCTCAAAAGTAATAAGAGATCTACAACCATACCGATAGCTCGAATGTATATTTTCACAGACTGAAATTATATTAACCTAGTTCAATCTTTCTGTGAAATTTTAACAGAAAACTCCCAAAGAAAGAGAGAAATAAAAAATTTAACTTTTATCTTCATGGGCTGGGTATTGAATGGATATGCTCCTTAATTTTAATAAGGGTGGAAAAAATAGCAAAGAAAAAGATATAAAATAAAATGCTAAAAATGAGAAAAATTATTCAATGCAAAAATAAGGATATTAGAGTGTTTCATCTATTATTATCTTCCGTACAGCGCTACTATGTGAATCACAAAAAGCAATTTTTAAAGAAAAAATCGAGAGAGTACCCTGGTACTCTTTGTAGATAATTTATGCTTTGCATCTTTCACCTGCTAAGATCTTTGTGGGTGTGAAATAAAACGAGTGATGGAAAAGTATGCGCTTATTTACGTACAACAGATTGCATTTATTCGCCTTACTCAAGACCTACCGAGCCACAGTCCGGAACATACTGAGTGGAAATAAATCTTAACAACAAACAATCAAATTTACTAATTCCTGACATTGAGCGGTACTTACGTAAGTGGATTAATGAATGCTATTGTTGTAAAACTAATGAAAGAAGATACACTATATTGACAAAAGTCACCGGACACCTAGAAGAGAAACACAACATAGCATTTATGGATATACATTAGTACGGTGTCGGTCCACCTTTAGCCTTAATGCATGCACTGACCCTTCGAGACAGGCTTTCGACTAGGTTTTGGAACACAGCGATAGGTATGCGCTTCCATTCAGTGCATAATGCTGCCGCTAACTGTTGCTAAGTAGTAGGCCTTGGTTCCAAACATCTTATGCGTCGCTCTAATTGATCCCATAAGTGCTCTATGATATTAAGATCAGGGATCTGTGCTGACCAGTCCACACATGATACGGAATTATCCTCAAACCACGCGGTAACAGTGCTTGTTTCATGGCTCGGTGCATTATCCTGCTGGTAACGACATGGGTCGGTTCCTTAGTATTGCCACAGAGTTGGTAGGGCATAATTGTCCAGAATGTCGAGGTAGACGTGCTGGTTAAGAGGTTTGTCCACAATAACAAATGGGCCTGGACCATACCACAAAAACAACCCCGACATGAGTACACTGCCAGCTTCAAACTTGACCGTAGGAACAGTATACTGTGGTGTTTAGCGCTACCCCTGCTGCCGACATACCTACATACGGCCATTAGGCTGATGGATCGTGTATCTGGATTCATCAGTCCATAGTACCCGTTTCTATTGATCTACGGTCCACGATAAATGTTCCTTACACCATGCTAAACGACGAGTAGCATTCCGAGTGGAGATGAAAGGCTTATGAGCAGCCTTTCATCTTCACTCGGAATGCTAGAGAACTTCATTCCATAGGTTACAGCACGACCACAGTAACCGCGGAATGAAGTTTTCTGCGAATGGTATGTGTGCATACTGAGGTTCCAGCATTTTTACTCACCTCTACGTTGAGGTTTTGTGCAGTACTCCGTCGATTAGCTGTAACGACTCTCCTGAGGCTTCGACGTCCTCTATCACTGATTGTCTTTGGTCTGCCGGCCCGTCATGTGTCTTCTGTTGACCTGAGTATGTTTAAACGCCACTCGGTTTCTCTTATGGACAATCCACTGATATAACACCCAACAATCTTTCCTTTCTCAAAGTCGGTTCTCTTCCTCAGCGACGTTTTCACTCAACCTCACAGTGCAATATGATTGTGGGCAGCTGCAGGCTTGTTTTTATATCGTTTGCAGCTATAACGCGTATCTTAACAACGCAGCGGATCCGTTCATTTGCTTTTGAAGTGGTGTGCAGTTACTTTTGTCAATATAGTGTATGTGTGTCATAAAACGGGTTACAATATTTGCGAAAAACAAACAAACAGAAAAGACCTGAAGCATCCAGAAGGAATAATCAAATGCAGATAAAAATAGATATGTGTAGTGTACGTACATGTATAGGAAAGGAATTGATAGCAATTCGAGAGTATGTAGGTCATTTATTCGAATAAAACAGCTACACGGGTGGAACAAATTGAAGTGCACCTCAGGATCGAATACAAATGGTCACCCAGCGTGGCACAGATGCATACAGTTCACGAATACTGTCCTGGGGTATAACATGTCAGATGGTGTCCAAACTGCTGGCCAGTTCACCGATATTCAAGGATGGGCGCAAGTGGCGTCCCATCATGTCGCAAACTTGTTCAATCGGTTCGAGGTCGGGCGGTCGGACAGGATATGGTAGGGTGTTTACATTACGGCGGCAGGCCTAGGAGAGCAGTGCCATGTGTAGCCGGGCATTATCTTGTTGAAAAATTGATCAGTGTTGCTATGACAGGAATGACAACACAGCAAGTCGAACAATGTCGTGGACGTGCCGTTGAGCCATAACGGTGGTACGGAGGACTAACATGGTTGTTTGGCTATCACAGGAAATGTCTCCTTAAAGAGTCAATCCTGGCGTGCGAAATGTGTGCGGTTCAGCGGTACAGGCAGGATCTGTGCGCTGGCTGGTTCGTCTCGAGACATGTACGCGCTGGTCATCTGTGCCCGGTGCATGACGTGACTCATCACTGAAGACAATACGACGCCACTGAACACTACCCCCCGGTACCACTTCAACCTATGCCTATCTCTGGCACCGGTCAGTGATCTCTGGGACCGGTCAGTGGTCTCTGGCACCGGTCAGTGATAGGCGGTGGAGTAGCCTGCTTGAATATAGTCCCTTTGCCACAAGTCGTTTCGCAACGGTCCAGATCGTCACTTCCTTTCCTGTAGACGACCCACCACAGCCGCGGATGGTTTAGAGCGACGAATTCGGTTCCTTTAATGCGGCTCTCGCAATCGATCGATCCTTGCGTTCTGTCTTTGCCCTCGGCCGAGCACTACCCACGTACCGTTAGCTTGTGCTCTACTCGTCCCAAGGGTTCCGACATTGTAAAAATGCTGACCGGTACGGCGTATTGACTAATTGGCTTCTCTAAGCCCAATTATACGTTCTTTCTCAACCTCGTTCACCTGCTCGTGTTGTGCACGGATCCGACGTCAATTCATCCTCACAGTCCCCGTAGATGTTAATGCAACAGCAATCCACTGTCACAATTATCTCTGCGGGCGAGCTTTGGTCTTGATATACACTAAAGAGCAATTGAATTAGAGACCGCTGGAGTTATGCAAATATGGGGCTGTAGGCGGCCCTGTAAACGGAAACGACATGACGTATGCAGCAATCCGCAAATATAAGGAGTGATGTGACGGGAATCAGTAAGAGTCGGACGCAGTATGGGTAAGACGAAGGATCTTAGCGCATTTGATCGTGGACAAATTATCGGAGCCCGACATTTGGGTCACTCCATTTCGCACGTCGTGCAGGCACTGGGATTTTCGCGAGCCACTGTGTCACTGGTGTACCGTGAGTACATCGAATCCGGTAAAACCATCCCTGCAAGGGCCAACTGCAGTGGACAACAGCATGTGGATGAGCCGTCACATCGTCGGTAAGCTAGCATTTTAACAGCGGATAGACGGGCCACAGTGCAAGAAATCACTCGGAAATTTAACGCTGGTGCACAAAAACGTGTAAGCAGCCAAACCATGGAGAACCATCTCCTCGCTATGGGATATAGAAGCAATCGTCTCACGAGGGTACCGCTACTGACCGCACATCACGGGGTGCAAAGATTAGCATGGGCGCGGAAACATCGCCACTGGACCATAGATATGTGGGAAAATGTTGCCTGGACTGATGAGTCGAGATTCACCTTGGTACATGCGGATTGCAGGATAGGAGTACGGCGCAAACCACATGAAGTGATGGATCCTTCTCGCCAGCAGGGTACTCTTCAAGCTGGTGGGGAGTGGCATTCTCGTCTGCGGACTGTTTACGTGGACTGAAATGGGACCCCTGGTACGTGTGACATCTTCCCTCACAGGTCAACGTTACCAGGATATCCTGGACGACTATTTGGTCCCGTTTGTGCGTCTTCAACATCCCACTGGGGACCTCATCCTGTAAAAAGACAATGCACCATGCCATCGCTCTCGAATTGTATCCGAATGGTTGGATGAACACTCCACCGACGTGACCTCGCGTGCTTGACCTGCTAGGTCACTTGACCTCAATCCCATCGAGCACATCTGGGATATCATCGAGAGATATGCTCGAGGCTCTGACCCCCTCCGTCAAATCTTCGTGAACTGTGGGAGCTTGTTCAGGGGCCGTGGATCCGTATAGCTTCCCAAAGCTTCGTGTGTCTTGTCGAGTCCATGCCGAGACGAATCGCCGCCGTCACCAGGGCAAAAGGTGGTGCTACACGTTACTAGACAGGTATCTCTAATTCAATTGCTCTTCAATGTATACCGTTCTCGATGAGGGATTCCCATGTGCTAGGGCGGGACACTATTTCGTCATTGGTGGGTTTTTTTAATCATTTGGATATTCTGCCCTGAGGTACTTTCCTGCGGAGTTTCTTCAGGGTCTAACGAATTTCTCGAGGTGCTTCGTTTTTTTTTTGTTTTTTTTTTTTCGATTTTTTCGGCAAAGAGCGTTTCTTTTCGATTGGAGGTTTAAAAGTAATTATTTATTGGTGCTAGGTAGCACATACAACTTTTGAATTCATATATTGGTCATGGTTAACACTTACATCTTGAATTCAGACAAATACAGTATTGTGCGTCACAGGGTACGAATCTTATGCAATACATTGAAATCATCAAGGTACAGAGCGAACATGTGATACGGTACGCCAGATTTGCAACCAACAGAAAGAGCCGTGCTAAAAGACAAATACAGACATCCATGCCCTATCCGGGATTCGAACCCAGACGCCTAACTTGGGCGAAAGATCAGAAGCTATCGCTTAGACCACTGCGTCACTGGGGCGGCCAAATAGTGTTGATTATTGAGATTTCGATGAACGGAAGAAACGATCCTGACACCGATGAAATGTGATGTAGCTGCGAAAGTCCATTTGCGCATGCGCAACCTAAAATCTGACCTGAATATAGAAGTAAAAGCCGAGTCGCAAGTATGTTTGTTAATTAGAGTGTTTCGAAACTTTTCCTCTTGGATATCTACAGATTACGTGCATCGCGCTGTATATTATAGCTGTCGTCAATAGCAGGTAAATCCGATTAGGAAGGTCGGAAGGAAGCCAAACTTCACTAGGAAAATCAATCTAGGTGAATCATCTACTACGTCCGTTACCCATTTTCGTTACATCAAAATTATTTACTTTTTATTTACTTTACTATTCGGGAAACATGGATAGCTCACAAAATTGCGGCTTTTGAGTACTGGAACCAAATTGAGATGATAAACGTACCATGGAGTCAAAAGACGGATAATTACAGGAAGACACTAAAATATGTTTTCTTCTTTTGCACGCGTTCTGCAGTTAAGTAGGTTGGATGTTGCGCATCTTTTCCATTCACTTCTCTCTTGTGCAACCTAATTCCTTAACCATTTAACCGGCTAGAACG
The DNA here is from genome assembly GCA_039090855.1 of Macrothele yani. Lineage (NCBI taxonomy): Eukaryota > Metazoa > Arthropoda > Arachnida > Araneae > Macrothelidae > Macrothele > Macrothele yani. The sequence goes on from CM077013.1 coordinate 88,207,251, forward strand.
AGCTAACTCGGGTTCAGCAAAATGTGCTGTAATTAACTGGAACGAATACATTCTCTGACTAAATGAGCTGAATGAGGATGGAACAAGTGAACCTGCACATCGGAAAGCGTTGCTTTCCCTTTAGCTTTATTCTTCAAAGTGGCCGTTTAACGGGATGGCTGGCAGCCATCCTGAATGATTACTTGCTGAAAGGTCTATGACAATGGGTTCAAACCTAAAGAATGACAGAGAAGAAGTTTGAGTCTCTTGCTTCTACCCAGTGTCATGATGTCCATATCAGTTTAACTATCCCGTTTCTATCATGCACGGAGCAGAGAATAACGGGTTTGAAGGGAGCGGTTATAACGAATGACAGGCTTATAGTCAGTACGGCTGATATTAAGGCGGAAAAGAATTGTTTTATCGTAGCTTTTGTAAAATCCGCCTGCTATATGAACAGTTAGTTATCTTTGGGAAGCTCATAAAATTTTGGGAGAATTTTGTTTCAGGTACATCGGCTGCTTAAGGAGTTAAATTCCTTTTTCTTGTTCTTTGCGCAACCCCCATCTCATTTCAGAATTTCCGCTGCTCTCTTGACGATGATCCATTTGCATCAAGTCCCGCTTACTTTCCACTCTTGGTACATGTCCATATCTTCTCAGTTTTACCGAATGGGCGTTTTTTAAAACGTCTGTCTCTAACTGTTTCTCATATTCTTTTATTTCTAATTTTACGATGCCTCACGTTTACTTTACCGTTTCCATTTTTGAAGCTTCTTTTATCTTCCATGTGTCTTCTCACTGGAAAAGTCTTACATACATCATTGCTATTCTTACTGCATTTTGAAAACTTTCCACGTCACTATTATATTAGTATCGTTATATCGCACGGTATACTTCATGTTAGCCTCTTTTCATCCCAAAACGCTTGCATTCTCCTAACGACTTATCCTGACATGTCCCAATGTTCCTAATGAACTCTGGTGTTTAAATGTTCTTACTTTTCTGCACAGCTTCTTGGATATAAGAATCGCTAAAGAAGAAGGAAGTTACAAAGTGCTGAATAGTGACACAAAAAGAATGCTAGGGTGATAAAATATGTAGCGAGATAGAATCCAAAAGCAGCAGTGGGGATGCTAAGATGAGGCGAAGGAACCTGGTGATGGTCTTTTCCTAAAACCAACATTGAAAGTAAGAAAGTTAAACTACTATATGCATTAAAAATAGAATGTCTTTCTAAACGCTGAAAGGGTTAGAGAGAGAGAGAGGGAGCGAGAGGATGCGATTCAAAATGATAGTTCATAGGTAGCGCATTTGACATACGACAATTACAGCCGTAGTGGATAGCGAAACTCTTAAAGTTTTTTTCCAACCCCCAGCCATTCAGCAGCTTATGTGTCGGCTAGCAACAGATGGGTTCTGAAGGTCAGGACTGCATCTCGACAGCCAGTAGCTTACCTACTTGCTACATGGCATCTGACGGAAAGGAGAAAGCATTTTGTGTCCTGGAATTTCACCGAAGTCAGTCCGCTTCCTTTGTCCAGAGGCACTTCCGCACGGACTCTGGGAAGGATCCACTCTCCGATAGTTCCATTTGCAGGTGCTATTCCCAATTTAAGGAGATTTTTTTAAATCAGCACTTACCGCAGCGATGGATCGGGGATGGGACCAACGTTGATCAGAAGTTCCCCTCATGGCCGACTCGTCCCCCAGATTTAGCACCACGTGATTTTTTTTTTTTTTGCTGTGGAGCTACGTGAAAGATCAAGTTCTGGTCCCTGGTCTACCCACGACTATACCGGAACGCAAGATGCGTATCCCCAACGCCATTCAAACCATCAACACTGAGATGATGCTATGCTGTGTATGGGAAGAAATCGACTTCCAAGTAGATGTATGCAGAGTGACAAATGGCGCTCATATTGGGCACTTGTAAGGTTCAGAATGAAATTTCATGTGTTTATTTGCGCAATTTACAGAAATGTGTATCTCCCATCTCAAGTATAGTGCGTGCGGCGATTTTTTAAAACACCGACAATCTTTTTGAATAGCTCTGTAGAAAGACAAAACAAGCAATTGTACAAGCATGCTGAAAAATATAATTTTATTTTCACAAACATAGCACTCAATGTCATGACTATCGTGAATTTCTGTTGATTCTTCTTACAGTTTCAGGCGTTATAATTCCGCTGCCAGAGAGTGTATTCAAGAAGCTCACAGAGAGAAGTTCGATGCCCTATTTGAGTAAAAATATGTTTACATAACAATGGTTCTAAGTGTTCTAGAAAGTTTGCATAAACGCCTGAACGATTTTCAATTGACGGCTTCTGAGCGCCTAACCCAAATCTGCTGTATCATTCGATATTTTCGTTTGCGCAAATTTCCAAACTGAATTTCATTAAAGCGTGTAGAACGTAGCTGGCAAACGTTTGGTGGCCCCTATGATAACAGTGCTTCAGATTTCACAATCCCTTTCTACTTCGACCTAAACTTACACTACTTCTGCACATGCAAATTCACAAGTTGCTTTTCGTATGAGCTTTAATTAAATTCTGTGAAGGCATATTCCACTAATATGATTCGGAATCAGAAAAGTCTTTCCACTTTAACTGACGATTGCAGCTTTTTAATATGTTATTCTGAATTACTGATGTTTGGAAATAAATGACTCAGCCATTTTTACGTTTCACGGTGATCTATGCCAATCATCATCAAGACTGGGTAAAGGCGTCGCATAAACCCACAAGCTAATTTTTTAGCTCCTGCTCACATGATCTGCATTCGAGACTGCTCATGCTACACGAACGATGTGCTTGCGCTGATTTTTTTTTCCTGCGCAAAGCCTAATGGCCCGAATTCTACCCTTCTACGTATACAAACCACGAACAGAGGTCGGTCTGTACGACCCTGTTGAGCTGCTGCTTATTAATTTAAAGTTTTCTTTTCTTAAATGCCCTGAAGGATGCGCAAAATTCAGCTTCCTGATTTACTGCATCCTGATTTTAAACATCATCAGCCATTTCCAATCATTTGCTGGATGAAGGTCTCCACAAGTCTCTTCCACAACTCTCTTCTGTGTCAATTCGACATGAACTCGTATTCCATCCACTATTATCCGACGTGGTCTTTTAGGTATTTTCCAGTCCTTTGGTAATAATTCTTCGTTGATATTTCCGCTTTTTCGCACCGTATGGCGCATTGCTCTGAAACGGGGCAATACAGACAATATCTGTGCAGTTGTAAAGTATCTAACTATTTTAATTTCTCACTACTATCTCTGTATGCTGTACTTATGCTATCCAGGGCCACGTGTGCATTGAAATTAAGTCCAGAGTGATTTTCTGATTTACTATCCAGAATATTCTGGATATGCTAATGAATTAGTGACTAAGAAATGTACACTCAATGGACAAATATTTGAGATACCTACCTAGTAGCGTGTTGGTCCTCCTCTGGCTCGAAAAACAACATGTATAGGCCGAGACATCGACTCCACCAGATGCCAAAGAGTTTTTGGAGGTAGTATCAGCCAAAGAGTTTTTGGAGGTAGTATCAGCCGCGCCTGTTGCAATATTCTCCACAACTCCGGCCGATACGTCGGTCCAGGATCGGTGGATCTGATGTTTCGCTCCATAGCATCCCAGAGAGCTTCTGCAGGGTTTAAATCCGGTGACCCTTGGAGCCAGTGAATAGTACCAAAACTCAGGCGAGTGTTCCTCTACCCATGCCTATATGGTTGCTGGCCGGTGGGGTGGCGCGTTGTCCTTCTGAAAAGAATCATCGGCCGCAGGATGCCGAAGGTTATGAAAGCATGTAGGTGACTGCATGCTGGTAGCGCGCAGCTATTAAGGATCTCCCCAGACACCTATGGTATCTAATGTATCCCATGAGAAAGCTCTACAAACCATCAGAGAGTCACCACTACCTTCAATAGAGCCGACCTGGCAGGATGGGATCATGGCCTCATTCTGTCGATGCCACACCCGCATCCTCCCGTTAGCTCGGTACAGATGAAAACAGGATTCATCCGACCACACGACACTGCGTCACTCTGCAGAGATGCAGTTTTGATGTTCCCGGCCCCAGGCGAGGCGTAATTTTCAACGACGAGCAGTCAACAAGGGCACACGAGTAGGGCGTTGGTCCCCCCCCCAGAGTATGGAACGTGCCGCGTACCGTGCACTCGCTAACGCAATTTTGGCCTCCGACAACTATCCTGCATGTGAATTGCACCGTCTTTGCCGAAACGTTGGTCTTTATTAGCTTGGATAGCCTACGTCCAGGGCGGTCATCATTTTTAATAAAATGAAATACGAAAATTTTAAAGTTTGAAAAAATACGTTGGAACGCGGCAGGTGATCATTAGTATTGAGTTTTTGCAAGCATAGTAATTTACTAAATGAATTCCTAAAAGCAATGAACTCTCAAAAATATTTCATGTATCTGCTTTCATATATTATTACATACAATCGTGGCCAAAAGTCTTGCAGCAGTAGAATGGAAGTTGCATTTTTGAGGTTTGAAGTCAACTTATACAGCGTAATGGTAAAGTCAGGAATACCTTTTGAAGGAAATTTTATGCTGAATTTAAATATTTTTTCCAGAATGCTATTACCAGTAATAGAAGTGAAGGTACAAACAAAAGTACATCGTCTAGTCATAAAAAGCAACAAATAGTCAAAATTTGTGAAATTAGTGTACGATGCATTTAACGTAAAATTACTGTACAGTACTTTATTGTTACTTGCAGGACACGTGAAGTAACTAACCAAGAAGCACATTGTGCTTTAACATTTAATTGGATAACCACGGTAACTCAGTAACAAAGTGCACCTTGTTGGCATGAGCTTTTCCAGTTGTCCATTGGTGATAACACGGTGCTATAAGGCCCTTACAGACTCAATTAAATTCCTTAATTGAGTCTGTAAATCTTTAATTGAATCTGTATTCTTTAATTGAATCCGTACGGCACCGTCTTATCACCAATGGACAACTAGAGAAGCTCATGCCAAGAAGGTGTACTTTCCCAGCAAAAACAGTCGTGCTGGGCCAGCACTGGGCCATTGCTGGCAGCCAGCACTGCCAGCAATGACCAATCACTATGTTGCCGCTTCCGAACCGTCAATAAAATGTCCGGGCGGCCAACAGAAGGGCCAGCCGTTCAGGCCAACAGCTGGCCAACAGTTGGCACCCCATCAGTTGTCATATGCCACAACAGGGCCATCAGTTGTCCATCACAGGCAGTAGCTGCCACAAGTGGCCCTTCTGCAGCCCTGCAAACACGTGCCAGAAATGATGGCTAGCCTAATGTGGTCCGCTAGTGTGCCGGTAGTGGCAGCCGGCAACCACGTGACGTAACTGGTGGCTTGCCGAATCTTGTCCGGCCATTTTCAGTAGTATCGATAAAAAAAAAGAGAGAGAAAAAAAGAAGTCAAGGATAACCGCAGTTCCCCAAAGCTACAACTTCTTTTTTTTACCCTTATGAAACTTGTGAATTTTAGCACTGCGCTGGGGATATTTTCGCAACAGACCGGAAAAACGGCCGTTTGAATCTGAGTGGATATGAACCAGGGCCGATTGCGTGGGAGCTGAGCTCTCTACCGACCGGACTAATTTGCCACGCACCCTCGTATGCTTGAAGCTGTCTGTTTTGTGCGGAATATGTAATCGAATGTTTCCCCTCTTTTTTTTTACAATATTGTGAGGTATTTTTCATAAAAGGCAGTTTCATATAATTCATAAATTGATTTTTTCAACGGAACGATATTTTGTTTTTACCTTAAGGGATTTTCACTCATTTTCAAGGAGTGTACATACTTAGAGTCACTTTCCAAGGTTTTGTACTCCTCTTGTCGTCTTGAAAGAAGATTGTTGAACTAATATATATTTACCCGGGTTCATGTCACATTCTGTTACATTTTTAACGTTGTATCTGTCTTTTCCGTTGTCCGAAGCTACACTTGTTTCAAAGAGGAAAGATATTTTATTTTACAGCTCGTTATTTTTAGAAGCGAATTCCTCCCAGTCTTGTGTATTCAACCCACAGATGAGTACATTATATCTACATAGCTTTGCTTTTTTTTTCTTTCAAATAATTAATACATTTTGTACGCGTATAATTCTTTTTTTCTTCCAAAAAACGTTGTTTTAATGGTTTTCCAAGACATTCGTTTCAAGCCGTTTCAATTTTTTTCTTGTTGTTCATCCACTCCATTCCATGAATTGTTATTCATGGGAATGGAGTGGGTGTATTTCATGGCTGTAATCTAGTATTTCTTAAGCTGATATCTTCGTCTACGTGGAATTTCATTAGGAAATTAATTCGCCTCTCTATATATGGATTTTTTGTAAACATCCGCTAAAATAACACGATGGCGATAGTGTCGTCTTCAACCAACTGGTACCATGAGAGACACAGCAAGTGTTGCTTCTGCGCATGCGCAGTCCCGTTGCTTCCACCTGCTGCTGGGGTTGCATTGGTTGCCAACAACGTGCCACTAGTGGCACTTGCTTGGAGGCCCACAATGCACGGCGATGCTGCAGGGCCATCACTGGCCCGCCAACTGATAGAGCTGCCACCAACGAACCGCAACCGGGCGGTGAGCGGCAGATTTCAACCAGCAGTTACCCGTCACTGCCAGCTGGTGGCCAGCAGTTTCCCAGCACTTGTGCTTTTCTGGGTTGTTACTAAGAAACCGTGGTATCCAATTTAATATTAAAGCTTATTCTGCTTGTTGGTCAGTTATTTCAAGTCCTGCAAGTTTCAATAAAGTGCTGTACATTAATTTTACATTAAATGCATTGTACACTAATTTCACAAATTCCACTATTTTTTTATTTTTATGACTAGACCCTGTAAATTTGCTTGTAACTTTAATTCTTTTACTGGTAATAACATTCTGTAAAAATATTTGAATTCAGCATAAACTTTCCTATAAAATGTTGTATCCTATGTATTCCGTACTTTATCATTACGCTGTATAAATTGACTTCAAACATAAAAAAATTCACTTTCGGTCTATTGGTGCAGGATTTTTGGCCATGATTGTACTTTCTGTATCAGCATACCTTTTCTTCTGCTTCCGTTTACTATTCCTACCGCATTTCATTACTATGAACAATAATTTTGAAAATACTTAATTTATGGAGGTTAATTCTGACAAATTTCTGGTCTGTTAAAAGGAAAATCACCAAAGCTTCAAGAATATTTATAAACTACTGTTCCTATTTCTCAGCACTTAGATTTGCCCCGAAACACCGCAATATTCAAGTGAAACGTCGTAAGCTTGAAAAATGTGATTAAAAGTGCCAGCTCTAGTTCATGCGATTCACGAAATCAGATGATTAAGTAAACTATCTGAATCAATTGACAGTTAATTGGATGCAGAAGAGTATTAGCTTCTTTAGTAAACACACAGTATGAACCGCCAATGTGCTTTTTAAATCGTCCCATCGCCCGTATTTATTGCAAACCCCTTTTAAATTGTTCTAGCCCTGCTTTATTATTATAGTTAAGATACCTATTACACCTACTTCTGGTTACGCCTTTATAAGAAAACTTTAAATATATTATTTATAAAAAAAGCCACACAACAGGAAATATTTCTCCATTATATAACGTTAATTACCCAATAAATCGTGTCTTTTTTACTGACACCGCGTTCAACTATTGCTTTTGTTTCGCGTGTAATTTAAAAAGCACATTTTACAGACCTGATACTGACTAGCACCAGCCGTACCCTTTCGACAGTGTTATGCTATGTGGTATAAAAAATATCAGCATATATTTGACACATAGCACTTATGTCATTAGCATTTTCGACGTAGTAAACAAGCACATCATGACATGATTAAAGCAGAGTTAACTATAAAGAACTATTTCTTACAAGAAACACCGTTCAATCGTTGAGACATTAGGTTCGTGAAAACTACTGAAATTTAGTAACATGCCCCTACCCTACCAAAAAAAAAAGAAAAAGAAAATACGATTAAAATTTAGCAAGCATAATTTTGCAAGAAAACGTTTGCCTCTGTGCTTACAAACAGCATGAAAAAAGTACCATAATTTGAAACCCAATCGACACCTCTTCCGCGAAATCATCTTTAAGGCACGAAGTTATATTTCAAGAAAACTGTCTCCAGATTTTTTTCAAAAGCTTCCGAGATGCATTGAAATATGTAGCATAATATTTACGAAAGTGGTTTGAAGAATCAGTGTAAATAAATAAGTTGACAGGATAAAGGAAAGGAAATTTGGCTTTAAAAATAGCTGAGTGACTTCAGGAAACTAAGTCGACATATTCAATTTTTTTCCCAAAAGGTGCTTGTTTTTTAAAATAATACTGCATATGAATGCATCTTGTTGGATGTCTGCAAAATGCCAGTCAGGTAAGTATGGTAGTATAGCTTTTATAAAACATTTTTTTTAGAGGCTGTTAAAATAAACCTCGTTTTTCTGTAAAAAGATAGGCATGAAATGTAAATTTAAAGGAATGCAATGGATAATGCTTTACACACCTTTATGAAAACAAAATAAAATAAATCGAATGAGATATCGTGTTTATATTTGTCTGTGTGTCTCTCTGTTAGATACCATGTGCGTCAGGGGATATTCCTTTTGTCAAAAAGAGTAAGGCGGCTTAAAATTATCTTGCTGTGCAGGGAAAAAAATGCAAGAAAGGGTAAAACAGAATTTCCTACTTTTTAAGTGCTGTATTTTCTTGCTTGATTTGTGCATGCGCAGTTCTCAATAATTCAGGTTTCTAGGAGACAAAATCTTAGAAGCATATTTGTTTTATTTTTGGGCTTAATGAACACGGCCAGACTTAGATTTTGATTTTTCACTTTCTTTGGAGCGTTACACTTTTTCTGTAGATCATGTAAGCACATTTTATGTTTTTCACAATAAAGGAAACATCAAAACCTGACAGAGAGATTGAAAAAGAAACACATTTCCTTTTTGTCTAGTGGCAGTAGAAGAGCCCAAATATTTTTTCGAAAAGGTTTTTCAGAGTTTTCGAACGCAGATGTTTTTTGATATGAAATATAATCAGGTTTCTATTTGTAACACAATTTTCAAACGTAGATGTTTTTTGATATGAAGCATAATTAAATTTCTATTTGTAACACTATCACCATTTGGGGAAAAACACAGTAGAACTCGCTTATAATGAGAGGCTCTGGACCAACAGAAACCATCGTTAAATTCGGGAACTTATTCGTTTTTGGGTGAACATTCCCACCATGCAAAAATATTCATACGTAATAACATACATCATCATCATTGTCAACCATTATCAGTCCCCTGCTTGATGAAGGTCTCTCCAGGCCTCTTCCACAACGGTCTGTCTTGTGCCAATCTCCTCCATGTTACTCCCGCATACTTTCAAATTTCATCCACCCATTTTCCATGTGGTCTTCTGGGTCTTTTCCTGTCCTTTGGAATCCAATCTAAAATTTCGACTGTCCATCGATGGTCTGTCCATATACTTTTATATTTCAGTAACAATTCGATATTCTTGAAATATTTAATTGAATTACTATGTTAGTACTACATATAGTTAATTAATTTAATCTTTCAAGTGTGTTTAGTTTGACGACTACGTACGACTAACCGCTGTTTAATTACACAATTCACAGGAAGCAAAACGCAGAACCGATTCTTCTAGTGTGACGCTCGATTGGAGGATGAAAGGGGAAATTTGCACTCAAATCCAGCGAGTGTTATATGCTGTTTCCCCTTATCCCCATTCCATTCCACCCCAATTCCACTCTGCCATTGTCGCCCAGAAATCAACTTACATGCGCGTGAGCCCCCTCGTATCCTCTATTTGCCTGGGAATAAGTGACCTGTTTTCAACTCGTCTAATGAGATACACCCAAACCATAGCCTCTTAGAATGGTGGCAGGGAGAGTTATCTGGACAACTCGCTTGTTCAGCATTTGATGTTTTCTTTCCCGATTGCTTTTCTATAAGCATTCTTCCACTAGAACACAAGGATTCCCCAGCGCTGCTGCGATTTTGTCCTGCATTCTACAATATTTTTTTCCATTCTAGGATTGTGCTCAGTAGATTATTTTCTCCTCATTAAATATGGGATTTCATTCTTATTTGTCACTGTGATTGTTAAAATTGATCATCTTAGCATTTATATCCCTCGTTTAACCCGAGGATTCATTATGTTATGCTCGTTAAAAATGATCAAATTAGTTTTAAATTAACACTATGTGAAACAAAGGTTTCTATTTTGCCCATTAAAGCCGAAATTTCACTAAACCCGTACACGTTATCAACGGGTTCTGCTGTAGATGAAACAGTTATTCTTTTATTTTACAGGAGGAAGAACACCCAATATGCTTTGTATTTTCTCAAAGCTTCCCTGGTACACTGCTTTCCTGCTTGATGGTCAATGTATCTGGCAATATTGGTTTCGATATCTCCCTTTATCGCAGGAAAAAATACCAGAGTTTATTTTTTATTGGGTTGGGGCGAATGAAATGACCGGCAAAGGACCAGCAGACGTGGACGGCGAGAACGGAAAACGAGGACAACTTACCTAGGCAAAATAATCCCCATTGGCATCTACACATAGTTGCCATCTGTGTGGCAAGCCCATGATCCCGGGACGAAAAAGGTCTTGTGTCTGAGACCCGAAGAAGTCATCAACTGCACGTTGAACCTCGTTGTCTGTCGTGAACTGTTTTCTGGACAGGAAGTGATCCAGGTGACGAAACAGATGATACCATGTCGGAGCCACGTCCGAGAAATAGCCAGGATAAGGTAGTGCTTCATAGCCCAAGGCACTTAGTGTCAGCATCGTTCGTTGTGCGACATGAGGGCGGACGTTTTCCTTCAGCAAGAAGAACATTATGTCTGCTGACCAAATCCGGTTCTTTTTGCAGCAATTTTCAATGCATTTGGTGTAATTCATCAAATTAACGTTCTGCAGTGATGGTTTGGGCCCTTTGCCAAGAAACTCTGATGAATTATTCCAGCTGTGGACCACCAGACAAGGAGCATCATCTTCTTGGTTGTAGGGGTGGCTTAGGATGTCGTCCAGCAGGCTGTGCCTTGCTTAACATTGTGCAGATCGTTTCAGATTATCATAAAGGACACACTTCTCGTCGCAGGTGACGATTAGGTGCAGTAGATGTTCCTGTTTATTCCTGGCAAGCAGCGCCGTGCAGACTTCCAAACGCCTAGTCTTGTTGGCAGTTATTAACTCATGGGGGAGCCCCATGTCTAATTTTTTGACCTTACCCAGCGTAGCCAGACACCGAACAAATGTCGTGGGGGGGACACCTTCCTCTGCCGCTATTTTACGACGAGATTTTCGGGGGTCCGATTCAACCACACGTAACAGAACATCGTCAGAAGCAGCAACAGGTCGTTGACCACATGCTTCGATTTTCAGGTCTGTATCTCCGCTTCGAAACTACATTGTGTCATTGTATCCACTACGCGTACCGGTGTTGAGAGGCTGTTGAAGGTGATAGCTTACCAAACCATGACACCAGCCTGAAGAGCTGTATGACAGTCATGGATGGCAACAAGATCAGCCTGGTGACCACGTAGGTTCCAGACTCTCAATTGGCGATGGTCGGTACTGAGACAGATGAGATACACGTCGCTGAACACAATATGGTTCCATTCGTACTATCACGCAAGCCTCGTTAGATATCGCTGCAACCTTGATATGCTGCAGTGGATAGTTTTGTTTGCAATGGCTGAGAAAGGACAAACTGCCTCAGCCAATCTGGCGATTTTTAGTCCATGTCGATTCCAGGAATGTCCAGTTTTGCCTGTATAATTCGTCGAATGTTATCCACTGTGGACTTTCGGGCTGCTGAGGCTTGCCGTTGAGGTGTTCCGAGTTAAATACACCGGTCCTTCTACAAAGACGTACGTTACGTTTCTTCAACTACTGTCGCCATATTGGGTCGACTGTTATTGTATCATGCTATCGATGCATTTCCTCCGCGGTGGGACGATTTGCTTGAGGCTTTCTCACTAGGCTAGATGAAAACTTTTCTTGAGGCTTTCTCACTAGGCTAGATGAGAACTTTGCTTGAGGCTTTCTCACTAGGCTAGATGAAAACTTTGCTTGAGGCTTTCTCACTAGGCTGGATGAGAACTTTGCTTGAGGCTTTCTCACTAGGCTAGATGAAAACTTTACTTGAGGCTTTCTCACTAGGCAACGTACCTACCGTACGTAGCCTAGTGAGAAAGCCTCAAGCAAAGTTTTCTCTGTCGCGGTAGAATTTCGGAACAGATCTTCCAGATAATCTCAATGTTTACACGTACTTTCTTTTTTTTTTTTTTTGATTGGAGGTTTAACGACTACCGTGAGCAATTCAATGGGCTATAAGCAGTCGCCCGTCCCTAATTTAGAGTAACTAGTTCCAGGGAAGGGAGAGAGCCAGTGTCGTAAGACAAACACAACATCCATGCCTCACCGGGATTCGAACCCGGGCCCCTTACAGACGAATGATCAGAAGCCATCGCGTAGACCACTGCGCCGCCGGGACGGCATACACGTACTTTCACCACCGTAATTACTCCCATGCACTAGCCACATTCATAGCTCAGGACGACGAAGCTTTGCTACGTCGAGCCGTTTTATCCTGTCTTCTCACTGACCTCTCACGCGATTGGTTTGGAACTGCAATCATTTATATAACCAAAGTATCGGCACATACCTACCGATTTCCATTGTGCTAAAAATACATCTTTCTGGGGTATTCTTCTGTCGATGTATGCACTTAAGTTAAAATGCATTGGTTTGCAAAACTTAAGGACGAAGTGGAAAAAGTAAAATAACGCCGTAAATAGCAGCAGCCCCCAAACTCAAATTAACTCAGGACCATCTCTGGAAACAGGAGCAAAAGCAAATGCGTAATAATGGAGCATGACGTGTGGTTTGCGTGATGCGAGAACAAAGTGTGCTCACTCAGTCAAATTGTATCAGTTAAATGGAAGTAAGTCCGCTGTTAATAAGTGTTACAGACGTTCGATTGTACTTGTCGTGTGCTAGAGACGACAAAATGGCCCGTTGAGAACATCTTGAAGATTTTAATCGTGGTCGAATAATTAGGAGGCTCGAAGAGGTGAGAACTGTGATGATTGTGGCCCAAGAGTTTGGTATCGACTATCGCATCGTATCACGTGTAAGGTCGGCCTTCAGTATTACAGGTGCAGCTGTGCGAAAGACTGATGCTGGTCGTGTATCGAAAACCACCTCCAGTGAGGACCACTATCAACTGCAACAGTCCAAAATGTATCGAAACCGGACAGCAAGTAACCTTGTAAAGCAACTGAACATGAGCACAGAACGCACATCATCGCGGGTTACAGAGAACAGGCGACTTCAAAAGGTGGACTGGTCAACCAGTACGATATGTTCCATTAAATACTGCTCACCGTAGACACCGTTTACAGTGATCCATAGAACCCAAGGACTGGACAGCAGAACAATGGGGTTCGGTTCTCTTTGCTAATGAGAGTAGATTTAGTCTCGTAGAGATTCTGCACGTCAGCTAATCTGGCGTGAAGTAGGCACTCGGTATATCCCCAAAAACTCCAACGAATGGAATATCCATGTCGGTCGCGGTGTTCTCGTATGGGTAGGCATTCTGATAGATGGAGATACGGAGATTCAGATACTGGAAGCATGAAATGTAACCTGCGTGGCTACTGTAATAAGGCAATCCTTCCCCATGTTCGTCTGTTTTTTTGTTTTGTTTTTTGATTGGAGGTTTAACGACCACCGTGAGCAACTCAATGGGCTATAAGCAGTCGCCCATCCCTAGTTTAGGGTCACTGGTTATAGGGAAAGTAGAGAGCCAGTGCCGTAAGACAAACACAACATCCATGCCTCACCGGGATTCGAACCCGGACCCCTTTTGGACGAATGATCAGAGGCCATCGCTTAGACCACTGCGCCATCGGGGCGGCGAACCAAGGTTAGTATAGGCACTCGGATCTGATTGATTGATTGATTGAATGTTTAACAACCACCACGAGCAACTTAACGGGCTATAAGCAGTCTCCCGTCCCTAATTTAGAGTCACTGGTTCCAGAGAAGGGAGAGAGCCAGTGCCGTAAGACAACCACAACATCCATGCCTCACCGGGATTCGTACCCGGTCCCTTTCGGACGAATGATCAGACGCCATCGCTTAGCTATCCCACCGGGGCGGCCATGTTCGTCTGTTCCGAGGCGTCATTGGCCCATAGTTCATGTTATTTGAGGATAACCCCACACCCCGTCGTACTGTAGCTGTTGGAAAGGGAATACTTTTAGCGGATGGAATACTCACCACGTTTACCTGACCAAAATCCCATAGAACACATCTGAGACGCTCTGGAGAGACGCGTTGCAGGACGTCAACATACACCCGAAACTATGGAAGAATGGGTGATGTTACCGTAAGAACTCATCAACTACCTTGTGCGAAGTATGGGCAAACAGTACAAATCATGCATCGATTTTAAGGGTAATTATAGCCACTACGAGGACCTCCTCCTCTTTTTGTACCGTTTTTGGCAGTGATGCATCTTAGAAGTCTGCACGGGCCAGGCTTTAATTAAAAAATCTGAAACGGGCCAGGTACGGGCCAAGCCTTGGATGTGCGGGCTTGGACCGGGCCGGGCTTTCCAAATTAATGCCCGTGCAGACCTCTAATGCATCTGGTGTCAGTGCTATGTAGCCAATTCTGAATATAGTTGAACTATATCCTTTAGTATCTGCAGTTGTGTCAGTGTTGTTTCCGTCATCATTTCGGTAAGTAATAAAGTTCCTACGGTTTAAATTTCACATATCCAGGATGCTCTTGTGAGACGCCTCAGGTCAAAGCCTGACTCGTCCTTAATGTTTGCACTCTAGTATACAAGGAGCAGACAAAGTTATTGCTCTTTCCACGTTTTCTCTAATTAACACACATCAACCGAAAAATTGTTATCCGGACACCGCTGGGATTGTACCGTAGATCTCTCGATAACTAGCGGAGTGCGTTCACCTTACGCTACGGTGGCCTACAATGCACGGCGCTATGTGTGTTTATCTGTCAGCATCTGAACAAAGAGAAATGTTAGTGTTGCTCTTGCGCTATGTGTTCCTATTTTTATTCTAGGTGAAAGCAGAATAATTCAACGCATGTTTAAACGCATAAAGGGGAACTTCTTTGTTTTGCTTTAGCATTAACTTGTAACGTCTAAGACATGCTTTGGGTTTTCCTCAGAAATTTCTTATTTGTGGTAGGATGTTAGTGTTCAGCAAAACTTAACCTTCGAAATCGTAGATATCCTCTGCCAGTACTACTCTGGAAACCAAAAGGAAAAACAGTAACTTGATAAAACTTTAAAATTTTCTGATATGCAATAAAAATTTCAGTCGAATGCAAAAAATTTCAAACTCAATTATTTACTAAATTACGTAGGATTTCTTTATTTCCTTTTTACAACTCTGCATAGACTCGT
Source organism: Macrothele yani (assembly GCA_039090855.1). Taxonomy (NCBI): domain Eukaryota; kingdom Metazoa; phylum Arthropoda; class Arachnida; order Araneae; family Macrothelidae; genus Macrothele; species Macrothele yani. The sequence continues at coordinate 88,222,706 of CM077013.1, forward strand.
TGTAAATACCTGAAGTGCATTGCGACATTTGCTCTAAAATGTCTTTCACGCACTCGGCTTCCTAGCACGAAGACATTTTTCCTGGCACTAACAAATACAAATCGGAATACGTCCTTGTAAAATGGACCTTACTCATCCTTCTGTCCTCATCCTAGGAAAGTAAATAATTTGATTGTTCCGCTTGGAGTACCTTCAATAATCATTTTCACCAAATCTTCCTGAATTCGTTGATACTCTTCGTACTTGCATTCTAATGTGAAATGTCATCATCATCATCATCATCATTGTCAACCATTATCAATCCACTGCTGGACGAAGGTCTCCACAAGTTTCCTCCACAACGGTCTTTCTTGTGCCAGTCTCCTCCATGTCACCCCTGCACACTTTCGAATTTCATCCACCCATCTCCCATGTGGTCTTCTTCTGGGTCTTTTCCTGTCCCTTGGAATCCAATCTAAAATTTCGGCGGTCCATCGATGATCTGTCCTTCTGGCAGTATGTCCAGCCCATTGCCATTTCAGGGATTTAACTATGATCATGATGTCTTCCACTCTTGTCATTTTTCGGATCCACGAGTTCCTCTTCTTATCTCTCCTGGTTACACCAAGCATGCACCTCTCCATGTTGCTTTGAGTTGTCTGCAGCCTTTGTATGTCTCTTTTAGTTAAGGTCCACGTCTCTGCACCATACGTAAGCACTGGAAGGATGCATTGATCAAACACTTTTCTTTTAAGACATAATGGCATATTGCTCTTGAAAATTATGCTGTTTCTTCCAAAAGCTCTCCAGGCAAGTTTTGTACACCGACGAATTTCTTCATCAATGTGACCCTTAATTGATATCTGCTGTCCAAGATAAACGTACGTGCCTATTATCCCCAGCTTTTCTCCATCAATCGATAAATCTTCATTTCTTGTAAAAGCATTGAACATCACTTTTGTCTTCAGAAAGTTCATTTTAAATCCCACTTCTTTACTCTTGTCAGCAAGTTCCTGGATCATACTCTGCAGCTCTCATGGGGTAGTTGCAAAAATGACTACGTCATCAGCAAAACGAAGGTGGGTTAGGTAATCTCCATTAATTCTTATCCCCTTGATTTCTTAGCTCAGCGACTGAAAGACACCCTCCAATATGGCATTAAAGAGTTTCGGAGATATGGTGTCACCTTGTCTCACTCCCTTTCCAATTTTTATGTGTGTTGTATTTTCAAACAGCCGAATCTTTGCACTTGCATTTTCATAGATGTTATTAATAATATTTATGTATGCATCTTCAATACCGCAGGATTTCAGAGCCATTGTAACTGCTGATGGTTTCACCTAATCAAAGGCTTTTTCATAATCGATAAAAGCCATGCACAATTCAAATGTAGAATACAGTATATCAAGAATTCAGGGTGTATGGAAATAAAGCATGAAGAAATGGTTCTGGGTATTAACAAAGACAAATCGGAATAGGTCCTTGTAAAATGGACCTTATTTATTCTTCCATCCTCATCCTCGGAAAGAAAATAATTCTATTATTCCGCTTGGAGTACCTTCAACAATCATTTTCAGTACATCTTCCTCAATTCGTTTGATACTCTGTGTACTTGCATTCTAATGTAAAATGTGGAATACAATATAACAAGAATTCAGGGTGTCTGGAAATAAGAAATCATCATAGGAAAGTAAACAATACATATACTTACTAAGAGCAAAAATCCACACTATTCACGTTTTCAAACAGGATCAAGTCACCTATCTGGAGGTTGTGAAGGAATAAAATATTGCATTATTATAAGTATGAAGAAATGTGTTTCCATAGAAGGTATTAATCTTGGATATAGCAAATACACCGGCGGAAAGTGAAAAAAGAGCACCAAGAAGGAGACGTCTGATACCAACAAAATTTATACAGCATAATAACGGAATACAGAGAATAACGTGATCAAAACATTATGGCAAAATACAGCTGCATTTGCTGGTAAACTGAAAAATAACATTTCCATGTAACATGGTTAGTACGAGGTTGAACCGCCATGAACTGCGTCACACTGTGCAATTCTGGCATGGAGTCTGTCGTACAGATGTTGGATGTAAGTTTGGGGTATTGAGTTCCAAGCATCCTCAACCTGAACGCGTAAATCGGTGATGGTCGTGGCTGGCCGTGGAGGCCGAATAAGTCGTTGTCCCATAAAATACTACACGTGCTCAATGGGGAACAAATCCGGTGAACGTGCAGGCCATGGAAGTTGTCTTACACCCTGAAGTGCATGTTGCGTTAGCACGTGCCGTGTGTGGGCGTGCGTTATCTTGCTGGAAAACACCACGATGGACCGACCTTACAAATGGCACAACAACGGGCTGAATGATGTTGTTGATGTAGGAGGTGCTGTTTAACGTACCCGGTAAAAACACCAGTTGTGTACGGGAGTGATTGCTGATTGCTCCCTACACCAGGAGACCAGGTGTAGGCCCTGTGTGTCGCTGGCGGATGCAAGAAGGGTGGAGACGCTCTCCTGTGCGTCTGAGAACACGCATACGACCATCGGAGGCTCCCAAGCAGAATCTGCTTTCATTGCTGAACACGACAGATCGCCATTGCGTTCTCCAGTGCAGATGTTTGGCGACACCACTGCAGCCGTTCCTGACGGTGGGCTGGAGTCAGAGGTACACATGCCAGGTGTACACGTGCACGTGGTCCTGCATCCAGTAGACGGTTGCGGATTGTTGGCGCACAGTCACCTCAGGTGCAACGGCAGCTCGGATTTGCGTCGCAGTCGATGTTCTGCTAGACAATGCCGCTCTTCTTATGCGTTGATCGGTCCGCTCATCAGTCCGTCTGTTACTCCCGGTTCCACGTCTTCTAGTGTGGGAATGTTCCTCGGACCATCTACGCCACCATCGTACCACCACCGATACTTCCCGTCCAATTCGCTCCGCAATACGACGATACGACCACCTGGCCTCGCGGAGACCGTCTAGACGACCTCGCTTCAAAGTCCGATAACTGCTGAAATCGTACACGTCTTCCATGTCCAGGTATTGCAGCTTCTTTAGGGTCTTCGCACGTGTCCGTACGCCGATGACTGATTAAATTCACTTAACCGTACTCCTTAAATACCACCGACGATAATTTGCATATTATGCCATGCTGTGGCGTAAGCGCTCACCGGTTGGTTCCAAAATTAACATCACACTTACGTGAACTCGACCCCATTAACATATGTAAATTTCATGATCGTCCACCAATTCCTTCTTGGTGTTCTTTTTGCACTTTCCGCCAGTGTAGTTGGGAAGCTGTTGAATTTTAGAAGCCTTAACTCTAAAAATTCTAATATCCCTTAACTAATTTCTGCTTTATTTTAAGGATATGTTTGGCTCCAACAATCCTCATCAGCAGAAAAAGTTGCAAAAGTGAAATGGCCATACTTCTGGCAGGCACATGGAAAGTTTAGTTACAAATCAAGGAAATTTTCAAAAATATTTCATCACAGAAAATATTAATTGATCTTCTACTTTGGTATGTATGGTCTCGTGTTTCATTTGTCCAAAGGGTTGTCTGTCCCTTTAGCAATATGTCCAGTCCATTGGCCTTTGAGGATCATAAAACTTACACAGCGACGTTTGAAAAGCAGACGCTTGAACGGAGAAGATCTGCGAAGATCTACAGAACGAGTTTAACAGTTCGCTTTGCAGCGGTAATATACACTGAAAAGCATTTGAATTAGATACCTCTGTCTAGTAACGTGTAGCAACACCTTTCGCCCTGATGACGGCGGCGATTCGCCTCGGCATGGACTCGACAAGACACCGGAAGCGTTGGGAAGCCATACGGATCCACGACCCCTGAACAAGCTCCCACAGTTTACGAACATTTGATGGAGGGGGTTCAGAGCCTCGAACATCTATCTCGATGGCATCCCAGATGTGCTCGATGGAATTGAAGTCAGGTGTCCTAGCTGGCCAAGGAAGCGAGGTCATGTCGGTTTAGTGTTCATCCAACCATTCGGATACAATTCGGGAGCAATGGCACGGTGAATTGTCTTGTTGCAGGATGAGGTCCCCAGTGGGATATTGAAGACGCACAAACGGGAGCAAATGGTAATCCAGGATATCCCGGTAACGTTGACCTGTGAGAGACGATGTCACACGTACCAGGGGTCCCATTTCAGTCCACGTAAGTCCGTGTCCCACTGTCCCCAGACGAGAATGCCACCCCCCCCCCCCATTTCAGTCCGTGTCCCACTGTCCCCAGACGAGAATGCCACCCCCACCAGCTTAAAGATTACCCTGCTGGCAAGAAGGATCCATCGCTACATGTGGTTTGCGCCGTACTCGTATACTGCCATCCGGATGTACCAACGTAAATCTCGACTCATCAGTCCAGGCAACATTTTCCACATGTCTAGTGTCCAGTGGCGATGTTCCCGCGCCCATGCTAATCTTTGCACCCTGTGATGTGCGGTCAGCAATGGTACCCTCGTCGGACGATGGCTTACGTATCCCATAGCGAGGAGATGGTTATGGATGATGTGGCTGCTTACACGTTTTTGCGCACCAGCGTTAAATTGGCGAGAGATTTCTTGCACTATGGCCCGTCTATCCGCTGTTGCGATGCGAGCTAGCCGACGATGATCCCGCTCATCCGCACGCTATTGCCCATGGCAGTCGGCCCTTACAGGGATGATTTGGGATGACAGGGATGACATCCCAAATCATCCTGGCATCCCAAATCATCAATTAGGGATGACCGGATTCGATGCACACACGGTGCACCCGTGACACAGTGTCTCGTAAAAATCCCAGTGCCTGCACGACTTCCGAGATGGAGTGACCCAATAGTCGGGCCCCGAGAATTTTCCCACGATCAAATGCGCTTAGATCCTTCGTCTTACCCAACACCGTGTCCGACTCTTACTGATTTCCCGTCGCATCACTCCTTATATTGTTGGATAGCTGCATACGTCATGTTTTGTTTCCGTTTACAGGGTTGCCCACAGCGCCACATTTGCATAACGCCAGCTGTCTCTAATTCAATTGCTCTTCAGTGTATATGAGAATATGCACCTTCGTCTTCCACACTCTAGCAGATGATGAACTGGCTGAATTTGGAAAAGTAATTGATGTTTAATTTCAGTGCGTTTATTAAAATATCTTTAAGACTTTTCATCTGCAAAAGAAACAAAACTTTTCATTGTATCATTTTTATTTTAAACTATTTTTTTAAATACACTGCTGGTCACCCAAAATGCAACACCAAGAAGGACACGAGATAGCAAAGCTAGATTTACTGGACACATAACAACAGATACAAAGATGAAACGATTGAGCTTACAGGCTCGTGCGACTTGCGGAACACGCAGACATCAATAGTTCGTGTGGACCCCATGGCTGACAATAACGGCCGCTACACACCGCGGCATCGAACGAAAGAGGCTTTGGATGTGGCCTTGGGATATGTTGGTCCAGGCTGCTTCCACACGTTGCCACAGTTAATCAGGCGTAGCCGCAGGTGGTGCTTGCCGGACCACTCGGTTGCAGATCAGCGAACAGACGTGTTCGATGGGGGACATATCGGAAGACCGGAAGGACCACGGCAGCAGTGAAACCTAGTGGGCAGTGAAGAATTGTTGCACGATGTGTGCCACGTGCGCGCGCGCACTGTCCTGTTGAAACGTGGCCGCTGGCAGATCCTGCAGGTAATAGAGGACTACAGGCTCCAAAACGTCGGGGATGTAGCGGTGGCTGTTGTGTGTACCGGCGATGCCTACAAGAGGGGTGCGGGTGTCATATCCAATTACGCCCAAAACCATAACGGCAGGCGACGGACCGGTATGGTGATGCATAATGCAGGCGTTTTGCAGTCTCTCGCCGTTGAGTCGCCACACACGGATCCGACAATCGTGGTGTTGCAGACAGAAGCGAAATTCTTGGGAGTAGTCCAGGTGCGGCGTTCCACGGCCTACTGCCGCCGCACTTGCCGGTGGTGTAACGTCAATGGTAATCGGATCAACGGGCGCCGTGCGACCAGTCACCGCTCCTGTAGACAACGTCGAACGGTACGTGCCGACACAGGTTGTTGCGCAACACACCCTAATTCCTGCGCTAACGTTCATGATGTGGTAGTGCCAGTCGTCAATGCCAGCCGAACAACATGCCGGTCCTCTCGTTCGGTGCAGTGCCGCGGCAGCGGAAATCGCTCACGTCGGTCCGTCCGTTCCTCCTGCACACACCGAATCCATACTCGCCTCACTGTGGCTAGATGTCGCCCCACACGGGCGCCGATGTCTCGGTACGATAAACCGCTGTCGCGATAAGCCACTATTCGTCCTCTATCGAATTCTGAAACGTGCTGGAATGACTGCCGTATTCTGCGACGAGGCATCAGGAAGCTTTCCACGCACAGGTCCGGCAACACGACATACTTCCACTACATACACCCCGCCTTCTGGGCACCCTTCCTATAGTGCTACTGGGTGGCGTGCCGGGCGCACATGATTTGCTTATGCCCTGCAATGCTAATCGTTTGCATGTCCTCTCGCGGGCGACGCATGCTGCGAATTTCAGGCCAATCGGATGCTTCCTTCTTGGTGTTGCATTTTGGGTGGCCAGCAGTGTACATTATAGAATTCCTGTACTTTTTCGTGTCGACACAGCTTAAGTTAATCAAACTTTGTGTTTAGTGCGTTGTGGTGGTTTTTGCATCTGAAATACATAGAAAAAAATAAAATGCCGAAACCAAGAGCAACTTTTGATGAAATAGCATCTTAAAAATTAGACACTGGTGCTTTACATTATGCACACTATGAAGGAGTATCATACTCGTATTTCCCTTTAATGAGATCCCACGAGAAACGTTTTTTTTTACGACTTAGGATAAATATAAAACGCTGTATTTCCGTAAACCAATGGCAAAGTAGTTTGCCATTGCTTTAGGGAAATTTTCGTAAATGAGTTAGGAAAAAAAAGTTATCTGCGAGATTAAAGAAGATTATCGGAAATATATCTTAAAGTGAATCTGAACCGAAACCTAAACTCAAGTCCCTATCGGAATCTTTTGAAATATATTTAAATTGGGGCATAACAAGAAGATCAATTCAGTTTATGCAAACATTCATATATTTAAACGAGATACAGACTTTAACGGTTATTGATTCATAAGCATTATCATGCGACTTTCTAGAGTTGATTGGAACTGAATGTACGTTTTAAAATTAAAGAAATTGGAAAAAAAACCTGGGTATGTGTTACAGAAACTGAGTTAAAATTCCTTAACAAAAACAAAATGGCTAGTATTTAGGTGAAACATGACGAGATGGCAAAATATAGTTTTAGCAAATCATTGTGTACAGAATGGAAATGTTATTACACACTGAAGTTCCAAAACTCATGGGATACATACCTAGTATTGTGTAGGACCTCTCCTAGCCCAGAGAAGTGCAAAAGTGGTCGGAAAACTTCTTGAGAGATGTTGAGCCAGGCCATCTGAACGGTCTCTCACAGTTCCGTGGTATTTGTACGTGCAGGATCTTGAGTGCGAATGGACTTTTCCGTCACGTCCCATACGTGCTTATAACGAAGTAAATTTCTCCGTCATTTTTGTCCACGTCGGGGCTGGAACCCGGGTCCCCTCATTCCGGAAAACGTCCCTCTACCAATTGAGCTACGCGGACGTTCGTAACGCTGCTATCTGTCTTTATGTCATGTGCGTCCTGCGGGGCAGGCACGTCACATCTCCCCCCCCCCTGAAAGAAGGCCGGGGGCATGGCCCACGTGTCAGCCGTGACCATGAATTGTTGCAGGCAGCCATCCGCTGTAGAACGTGCGCTTGAGAACTCCCAGTCAATCTGGTGTGTGGAATGCAACGTCACACATATTTATTTTTCGAAGCGCTGAAGAAGGGATTCTCTCATTTTTCGTATCTCGCGGTGCGGAAAGAACATCACACCATTGCGAGATCTTGAACGGCCGGGTCATCCGGGAGGTTTGGGCGCCATTATAACGAAGTAAACTTCTCCGTCATTTTTGTCCACGCCGGGGCTCGAACCTGGGTACCCTCATTCCGGAATAAGTCACTCTACCAATTGAGCTACGCGGATGTTTCTTATCGCTGCTATCTGCCTTTATGTCGTGTGCGTCCTGCGGGGCAGGCACGTCACATGCTCTATTGGGTTCATGTCGGGAGAAGTGTCCAGAATGCTCTTCGAACCAGTTTTGGGCAACTTGGACCTGATGACATGGTGCATTGTCAGCCTGGAAAATCCCATCGTTGTCGGGGTACATGATGTCCATGAAGGGATGCAAATGGTCACCCAGCAGAGCTACAAAGCGATAACCAGTTAAAGACGTGTTTACAAGGACCAGAGGACCCAACCCGTGCCACGTAAAGACATCCCACACATGTATGGAACCACCACCAGCTTGCACTATGCCTTGGTATATGGTCTCATGAGGTCTGCGCCACACCCGACCCTTACCATCAGCTCGTAACATTTGTAGCGTGACTCATCAGACCATGCCACGTGTCGTCAGTCTTCCAGGGTCCAAATCCCGTGTTCACGAGCCCAGCTGAGGCGCTGTGTCTGATGTCGTGGTGTTAACAATGGCACTCTGGTGGGTCTTGTGCTCCCATAGTTCATGGACGCTAAATTATTTTTGCACTGACCTGATGGATATGTCTCTGGTACCTCCTGCATTAACTGTGGATGATGTTTGAGCCAGTGTCGCATGTCTGTTAGCATGGACAATCCTGGTCACACGCCACGAGTCACTGTCATTCAGCACCCGTGGTCACCCACTGCGCTGTCCACGGTGGGTGATAATGCCTTCCATGAGGTATTCTTGTTACACACGTGACATCGTGGATCGAGAAATGTTGAATGTTCGGACAATGGAAATTGGACGTCCCCTCCATCTGGCTCCCACTACCATGCCTCTTTCAAACTCCGATAATTCACGTCGGCTTGCTATAATCCTACTGGCGGTCGTTCAGCCTGAGTCACGATATTACACCTCGCAACTATAAAACTTATGGCGTGCCTCGAAGCCTTTATACGACTGACAATCTGCTATCCCATGACTTTTGGCACTTCAGTTTATATACTCTAATAGCAATATGCAAAGGAGAAGTATTGCGTCTAGTCACGTGTGACGCTGAAACTGGCAATGCCTAAAAATACGTAGAGCAGGTCTCTACGCATTAGAAACTAGTCACAGAAAAGTAATCATAATTGAAGGAAGCGATGCAAGTGAGTTTGACCGCGGCCAGATTGCAGCTGCGAGGGGAGATCGTTGATCATTCACTGCAGCTACTGAATTGTTGGTGTTTCGACTTCGGTAGAGTTCCTTTCGACATCATCTTTCATTTCTTTCATAATCTACACTTTCCGAATTTGGGTTTTTTTAATATAAATTACATCAATGTCCAACTTTTATTCATTTTTAAGACAAATAAAGAAGGAAAAATTGAAAATGAAAGCGGTGATCTTTACAATAAGTCAGACAGAGACGCAGGCATCTCAGTGAGGGTTTCGCGACATACAGAGGGTGGAAAAAACAACATGTGTTTCTTTTATCGCAATAAAACTGTTATGAATAAAAAAAGACATACCAAACATAATCTTAAGCATTTAAATAATTCAGTGCATAGTAACTTGTTATTCAACACTAGGTGGTAGATTGTGGAGTGAATAACGCGCTTCGGTTGTCTGTCATTTTCATTTAAGTGGTTTCATATTTTATCTTTACTTCCATTTCTATCTAGCAGTCACTTGAGATATCGATAAAAAATATGAGAATTTTGTTTTTCTTCTTTGGCGTAAGAGACAGAGCTTCCGTCGAAAGTTTTGAAACTATACTTTTGCCGACTCGGCGGAAGAGTGGTCTGAGTCGCTTGCTTCTGAATATTCTTCAAGTTGGGGCCCAGATTCGAATCTTCCAAGAGGTGGTGTGTTTGTCTCAAAGGCGTTGCCTCACTTTCAGCTAAGGAAGAGAGCTACTGACGTAACATAATGGCTCGAACACTGCATGAAGTGGTGTGTTTGTTTTAAGGCCGCTGGCTCTCTCCCAGCCAAGGAAGAGAGCTGGCGCTGTAACAAAGACACACTGCCCAGGCTTCATCCGGGACTCGAACCAGGGCTCACCTCATACGAACGGTCAGACGCCAGAGCTTAGTAACTGGCCCACCGAATCGGCTCTTGTTGAAATAATCATGAACAATTCCAATGGTAGATTGGTTAAAACAGTGGGCTTCTAGCTAATCTCCCGATTTGTGCGTGGCTCCCAGTAATGGATGAAACATGGATGATGAATTTGCGCCGGCTCTGTCTTTTTTACGCTTTCCAACCTTAGGTTGAAGAAGCGTATATGCTCCAGCTTTGTCCGTCCGTTCGTCCGCACGATAACTCACGAAAAATTGTTCGATTTCGACGAAATTTTAGTATGTGGTAGGAGACCACCTGGGGATGAACCCTGTTGAAAATAGGCGAAGCAGAGTCAAAGGTCAGGACATAGGCGCAGGATCTATTCCATTGCTCTTATGCGTCATAACTTGCGTAAAAATTGTTCGCTTTCGATGAAATTTTAGTATGTGGTAGGGAATCACCTGGGGAGGATCCCTATTGAAAATGGGCGGAATGGGGTCAAAGGTCAGGCTGGGAATAAGAGCAAGATTTATTCCATTGCCCTTATGCGTCATAACTTGCGTAAAAATGGTTCGATTTCGATGAAATTTTAGTATGGGGTAAGGAACCACATGGGGACGAACCCTATTGAAAATGGGCGAAATGGGGTCAAATGTCAGTACATAAATGCGGGATCCATTCCATTGCCTTTATGCGTCATAACATGCGTACATATGGTTCGATTTCGGTGAAATTTTAGTATGGGGTAGGGAACCACCTGGGCAGGAACCCTATCGAAAATAGGTGAAATGGGGTCAAAGGTCAGGCAAGGCATAAGAGCGGGATATATTCCACTGCCTTTATGCGTCGTAACTTGCGTAAAAATGGTTCGATTTCGATGAAATTTTAGTATGTGGTAGGGAGCCACATGGGGACGAACCGTATTGAAAATGGGCGAAATGGGGTCAAACGTCAGGACACTAAATGCGGGATCCATTCCATTGCCTTTGTGCAATCATAACTTACCTAAAATGGTTGGATTTCGGTGAAACTTTATCATGCTGTTCCGGAGGTATAGCGAACCGGTTCTGTTGAATTTCAACAGGTGAATTGGGGTCAATGGTCATTGCACAAAAGCCAGATTTATTCCACAGCCATTATTCTCATAACTTGCGTAAAGCTGGTTCGATTGCAACAAAACTTTATCATGTTGTTCCGGAGGTATAGTGAACCGGTTCTGTTGAATATCATCGAAATGGGGTCGAAGGTCAGGACACAGGAGCGGGATTTATTCCACAGTCATTATCCACATAACTTGAGTAATAATTTTTGGTATGTTGGAAAGCGTATCATAATCAATGCATTGGGTGATTTTACTAACTTGTTCGGTGAATTTGTAGCTCTAAATTTTTGCTGGGATACTGCTTAGACTCTGAGATATTATTGAAAATCGTCAATCCCAGATAAAAAAAAATTGAGCAGTCTCGTCTTTGACACCTCCCTTTCCCCGGAATGTCGAGAAAAGAACATCGTAGTTTCATCGCACTCCCCTCAACTAAACAGTCTGACAAAAAGTTCTCATCTTCAGTGTGTTAAGATCTCTGCATCCATTGATTATCGAGGAACGTCATTCCCACACGCTCGCTTTTATTCTTGTTGACTGGTCATGGCACCATTCCATATCAGCTCTTCCTTTCTCTATTTAAAATCTTCGATGGTGAGAAGAATATCCTAAAGCGTAAACTTTACTTACGGTAGCTCACTTGAAAACTCAGCTGCTACAAGGCACGTTGGTGCTATTTTTATTCCCAGAAACTTTATTTGCCCGTGATTTAAACTGACAGTGCAGAAATTTGGATTTGTGTTGAATGATCTCGAAGTAGCCGTCACTTGTCAGCAAACACAAATTAATAGAGAGGGAATACGGTCTCTGTAAACACGTGGAGGGAGCATGCGGCGCTGTGATCGCCCGCGGCCTCGGTTGTTCGGCCCATCCCGGAGTTCGGTGTGTTAGTCGGTTGCTGAGCGGAGAGAGGAGTGGATGGTGACGATGATGGTGTCACAAGTAGGGTGTGGAGTTCTCAAGCAACGGCGTTTCTCGCCTTCCTCCTCTGATTTCACTAAGAGTGATACACCTCGGGAGTCATAGGATAACAAACACCTAGAATTTCGGGAGAAACGGGATTGCCCCAACTTTCGAAATACTTTATTCTTGTGTGAAAGCGAAAAAAAGGGCACCGCACGACATTTTTTTTCCCAGGGCGTGATCAGATCATTTTTCTTCATTATTTTTTCAACTTCTTTTCGTGCGATAGGAAGAACGTCACGCTATCCCCATGTGGCCTCACGAGATTTTATTGTGGCAGCTACTGCTCTTTCTACTGCAAGGTAAGATAGTCACGTTTTATTTAATGTTTTACTTCGGAACTAAAAAGGGAGTTGGTCGTGCCAAACCCGTGCTAACAGAAAGAACGCCAGCTGTCAAACTCGTTAAATTAAGCTGGAAAAAGTTATTTTAAATTTAGAATGTTTTCCCTTGCAATTTTTACAGGGAAAAACGCAATCAGTTGGGGACATCAGCAAATTCTCACACTCTGAAATTATGAAGATAAAATGTGCCGTGAAAGCTCTGTTAATTTTTTTTTCATCATAGGCAGAATGGTTTGCAATAATTCGAGCTACGAAATGTAAGAAGAATTCTGGGCCCAGCGTTTTCAAACTTTCAGTGATATCATTTTTCGATTTTTGAATACAACAGCTTCAAAAAGATCGTTTCAACACATTCAAAGTTTTTTTTTTTACATTCTGCAAATTGGTTCCAGAAAATAGTTATAGAGAAGAAAGTGTAATTCCTGGCTACAAGCGTGAATGTTTAAATATGTATATGTTACCACGATTCAAAATTTACTTTTAAATTTTGACATTTCATATTCAAAATCCAGTGCAACAATTTTTTTACTCTTTTTAAACAAAACAAAATGTTTTCGTCCTTGGTTTAATTGAGACCGAAAAAAAAAGAACTCTATTTTCCTTCTTACAATGCCTATAAAGCAATATGCAAAAAAATCACCAAACAGGTCAAACATTCTACGAGTAAATTTCTCCAGGATAAAAATTCGCAGTGAAGCACTGAACATGAGAAAAATGCATCGAAAAACTACTCGAGAATAATTATAGAGATAGACATTAATTACTTTATGTAAATGATTACCCTTACATAAGCTAAAATGCACTGAAATTCATATTTTACGGAATTTACTTATTAATGTTTGCCTACATTTTTTATATTTCTGTGACGTAGGTAATTATTTTGCATCTCTGATACTTTTCTGAATCATTTTGATTATTATAATATTTAGAAAGAAAGTTGTCTTTATTTCCTGTGAGACAAATTAAACTACTTTTCTTATAAGTCAGATTAAACTATTGTACATTTACACACGACTGATTAAAATACCTGCTCACTGGCGAACGAAACTCCAGTTACTGTAATATTTTACAATGAAATGCATCTTTCCCAAAAGTTATATATTTGTTGCTTAGGGTTAGTAAGTACAAACACCACAGATATATTTAGAAAGGTACTATACGCTAATACACTGAAAATCTCTGATAAAATAACATTACATTTTGAATATTCTAACTGACACAGTGACATGATATGTAAATTGGTTTTCGTACGTGTAAATGCCGAAAACGTTCACTCTTCTACGAAATAGTTAAAGCTAAGAACTCGATGAAATGATATCTCCATATGGAGCGGAATTTCATACTGAGTGTAAAGAGTTAATCACACCTTTGTTAAGCTAATTGCTTTAATTTAAATTCAAATTCGTAACTTCGTATAACAAAATTATTTTAAGTTCCTGTAGTACCAAGAAATTCTATTTTGATGTTGAAATGCTTTGCTAGTATGATTCGAGATTAAAACTACAGAAATAAATTAGCAAACATTTTCAAGTAGGTATGATGAAATTAAAGAAACATTTCATAGCATTATTGTCAAGACAATCCACAATGGTACTGATACTATGAAAGGAAACTGATGATTTATCGCAGTTGCAAGAGTATCAAAGTTCCAAAATACTGTTTAACCTATACATTCTTGAAAAGAGAAAAAAACATTTTTTATTATCGAAATAAAGATACAAACTATCGATGACACTTTCCTTCAAACTTTAAGCTGTCTAGACGTTGAATTCACACATATCAGCTCCACTGAAATATATATAAAAAGTGAAAACACCTCGAATTACGAAATCCGTACACTGGAACAGACGTATTTTTATATGATTGCGCCTCTAAATGCCGATATTAGAGCTGTCTGATCGGGCTAGCACTCAAAACGTTTTTCTCCTTGAAAAACCAAAGAAGAGATGTAGTACGAAAATTTATGTTTTGTATATTGATGCTTTATGCTCAATATCATCTACATTGGTCAAATATCATTAATTTTGGGCTTTGTCTTCAATACAGTTAGTATAAACCGTGGGAGGTATGTATATATACACAGGCAAGCAGCCCTCTAAATACTGATGTTGAAGCTGTGTAATCGCTCCAGCTCTAAAAACGTTTTGCTCTTTGATGGAAACGCATCATTTACTCCTTCCAAAAATTATCTGATACATTTTATTTTATGAGCAGTTTAGAATATACAAAAGAAAGAAGAATTCTTCATGCCCTTCATCAATTTTCATGGAGGATTGCACTTGATATTATGCCATCCCAAACAATATGCGTTTGTGTCCAAGCTACATGGAAAATGAAGTGATGCCCTATTTTTATGGTTCAAGATAAAGTCTGGGGCACATTTTTTGTACACTACTTCGGTCTTTGGCGCCCAGCTCCCTTTCAGGGAGGAATTTTGTTTAATACTTGACGGTATCCTAGAATCGAAAACTGCTTCGTTCATGAATGAAATACGGGATTACACCACAATACAAATTTTGAAGATGTGACTCACATCTTCAAAATGTGAATCACATTTTTACACCAAAAAATGGATTCACATCTTAAAAAAAAACTGATTTGTTGCTTGTCTGGCAAGGACACAACACAGGATCGAAGCCGTGCTTAAAATGCTACAACGAAAACTAACAATGCTTACAGGGAAATACATAAGCGCCTTAAAGTTTAGACGTCGCTGAAATGCAAATCTCCTAGGAATTTATTCTTCAAAATAACATAAAAAGCATACGCAAATATCATTATCTGCCCAATGGTGCCGTATTATATACTGTTACCCATGTAACCATCATTCAGAAAATTTGAGGATTATATGGCGTTGGAGTGGGCATCGAAGCCGCATCTCCCGATTTAGGTTCGAACACACAACCATTACACCACCCGGGATATTTATGTATATGAAATTCGCTTCCCATTGATTACTATCATCTAAAACACTGGAGATATGGTATCCTACGTCCGTAAAAGAATAAGAAATGGTCGTCGACGCCACAATGAATCACAGGTTGCTTCGACTATTACGCATCTGGGACGTTGTTCAGATTTTTTAGCTTCAGTTGCTTGAAGCTTTGATCTCATAGATCAGCGGTGGCGAATATTTTTTAAAGAGCATGACCAAGTACGCCAAAATCTGCAGAAACTTTTCTCACGTGCCCACGCGAATTTTGAGGACCACATTTTGATTAGTTATCCTTATATTTGTATTTTACAATTTTTGAAAGAGAGGGCGAGCAAAATGTTTGAAACTATTTTTTAAAGAAGTCTGTTTAGGCAACCAATTGTCCTTCTGAATTATTTTATGTGGAAAAGCTATAGGAACTACATGTTATTAATAATTAGTCATTCACAAAGATTCCATTTCCTCTCGTTCCTTAGAATGAGGGTGAGCTAACCTGGGTGTTAAACCCTCTGCTCGTCGTTTGTCTACAAAAGCCCCTTTGAGTTACGACCAGGAAGAATCCTTCGGCACTCCACGAAAACATTCCCATACCATAGCGCTGCCCCCATTGGCTTGTGTTCTTCCAGCAATGGTTAAAGAATGTTTGTTCTCAGATGTTTCTCGCCTTGTACACCGTCGTCCATCCGTTCGATGTACAGAAAACGTGACTTATCAGAGAATGTAATCCTCTGCCAATCAGTAGAGATCCAACTCTGATACTGCCGTGCAAATGTAAGCCTTTTTTGCCGATGCACCTTCGTTAGCATAGGTGCAGTGACCATCTCCGTGCACCGCAGCCCCATACGCAGCCGGATTCGCTTGACTGTGGTTTTTCGACACTCTTCCTGTAGCCCCTTGGTTCATTCGGGCAGTGAGTTGCTCCACTGCAGCATGTCGATCGGCCCTCACGCACCTTCGACGCAAACGTTCCCATCTCACATCAATGGCAGGTGGTGCTTCGCAGTTTCCACATCGCTTACTCGCAATGGTGCCACTTCTCCAAGCACGATGCACTTTAAACCAGCAGCACGCGAACAGTTCACAAACTGCGCTGTTTCAGCAATACTGCCACCACAGTCCAGAAAGCCGATAATCATCCAATTTTGCAAATATGATAAATCGCTGCTTGTATCCAAGACAGCAACGAGTGATATGTTTTCAGAATGCCGACAGCACACCTCCTATACCCTCCAAGCCAGCACACGACACGTGCTTTCTTTTATTGGCTACGCGCTGTTGACGTCAAAAGTACGTTGTGGTCAAAATAATGTGACTTGACTGTGTATATATATATACACAATACTGACAAACGTCACCAAATACCCCTTAAAAAGCCAATGAACGGTTCCTCTGCGTGGTTAAGATGCGCGGTACAGCTTCAAACGCTATAAAAACAAGCCTGCAGCTGACTGCGATCATATCGCACTGTGAGGTTGAATAAAAATGTAGGGGCGGGAGAAAAATGACTTTGAGAAAGGAAAGATCGCTGGTGGTTTTACTAGTGGGTTGTCGATAACAGAAATCAAGCGGCACTTAAACATACCCAAGTCAACTCTTTTGGATGTACTGAATAAGTGGAAGACACATGGTGTGCCTGAAGCAGCAAAACTTACCGGCATATCATAGAAAATCAGTGATAGAGGACATCGAAGCCGCAGGAGAGTCGTTACAGGTAATCGGCGGAGTACTGCACAAAACGTTAGTGTACAGGTGAGTAAAAATACTGGAACCGCGGTATGTGCACGTACCATTCGCAGAGAACTTCCTTCCATGCGTTACCATGGTCGTGCGGCTGTTCATAAGTCTTTCATCTCCACTCGGAATGCTACTCGTCGTTTAGCATGGTGTAAAGAACATTTATCGTGGACGGTAGATCAATGGAAACGAGTCTTATGGACAGATGAATCCATATACACGATCTAATGGCCGTGTGTGGGTATGGCGGTGAACGCTATTTACCACAGTGTAGTGTACCTACGGTGAAATTTGGAGCTATCAGTGAACTCGTGTGGGGGTGTTTTTCGTAGTATGGTCCCGACCCATTGGCTATCGTGGACAACCCTCTTAACCAGCACGTCTTCTCGATATACAGGCGATATAAAGGACATGCGATGTGCATTGGGTTATCCAGAACTTTTCGCAGTGCGCGTAAATAGTTTGTCTGCATTGGTAAATGTGTAGTCGTTAGTCCTGTGGACTGCAGTGCAAATCTGAAGTTTAGAGCGCATTTTTTTTTTATTCTGTGCAAACAGTGTTGCAGTTATGGGAAAATTTGGTGATATTTCACAACGGAAAGCTTCCCGAATAGTGACTTTAAGTAAGTTCGGCCAAAACAATGCGCCGCCCCGGTGGCGCAGTGGTCTAAGGCGTTGGCCTCTGATCATTCGTCCGTAAGGGGTCCGGGTTCGAATCCCGGTCAGGCATGGATGTTGTGTTTGTCTTACGGCACTGGCTCTCTCCCTTCCCTGGAACCAGTGACCCTAAATTAGGGACGGGCGACTGCTTATAGCCCATTGAGTTGCTCACGGTGGTCGTTAAACCTCCAATCAAAAAAAAAACAAAAAAAAAAAAAACAATGCAGAAATTTCCCCGATAACAGGGGTGCATAAGAGTACAGTTGGACGGCAGCTGGCGAAGATCCGTGATATGGGTGGAATCAAAAATGGCAGGCTGGGTAAATGTGGCCGAAAAATGAAAACAACTACTAGAAGTAACAACGTGTTGAAACGGTTATGTCTGCAAAACAGGTTCGTCTCGTCAACAGTTCTTGCCAAAGAATTGCGGTAAAGCTGTGGTACTGTTGTTTGTCCTCGAACAGTGAGGAACAGGTTACGCTTTCTGTGTCTGACATCTCATAGGGCGGTAAAGAAGCCATTTCTAACCAATGTATAATGCAAGAAACAATTAGAATGGGCAAAGGAACATAAGGAGTGAAGCGTCAAGTGTTATTTAGTGGTGAGACAAAATTGAACATGGACGGTAACGACGCGAGGTGCCGAGTGTTTCGACGAAATGACGAGACGTTGCATCCCTCTTGCACACTTTAGACAAGAAAGCATCCATGCAGTGTTGTGATTTGGGGATGTTTTGCTGCTGGTGGAGTGGGAAGAATCCATGCGTGCGAGAGCACTTTTAATGCGCAGGTATACAAAGTATCGTCCAAAGCAAGATAGTGCCTTCAAGAGGTGATTTGTTCCAGGGTCAGCCATACATCTCCCAGGACGATTCGGCCCCATGCCACCATGCAAAAATCATTAAAACTTATGTGACGTCTTTAGGTAATGCTATGCCTCTTCCTTGGCCTGGCAATTCACCAGACGTGAAACCCAATTGGGAATTTGCGGCATATTCTGAAAATAAAAGTGCACGAACGTAACCCCACAAATAAAGTGGAACTGATTAACGCAATTACTTACGTTTGGCATAACTGTATTTCATCCGACATGTTGCGTACGTTGTTTGACTCCATGCTCAATAGGTGTGCAGCCGTTGTTGAATTAAAAGGTCACCCAGCGAAATATTAGGTGCGTAAATGTATTTGAATTTGAGCAGGTTACTTTGCCATGATTTCTGTTTCACAGCACATTTCTGTTCAAAACTTGAGTTCTGTTAAAAAACATTCCCATTCTGTAAACTGATTTGGCTTCTGCATAAAATGTGCTTTATTAAATGATATATTGTATATACTGTTAGTACTATCTGCGTATTTACTTTTGTAGCAACATTGCAAAACCACAAACGTCAGAAATTTCCAGAGTTGCTATTAGTTTTTCCGCAAATGTATATACACTTAGTGGTCACTTTATTATGACCACCCCCTCAGAACTTCGTTGGGCCACCTTTTGCCTTTAATACTGCGTCGATTCTTCGTGGCATGGACTCCACGAGATGTTGATAGGTGATTTGTAGAATTTGAGACCATGCTTGATGAATAACACTTTCCAGGAGTGTGAGATTGCAGGGTTGTCGATCCAGCTGTCTGATGGCTCGTTCAACTTCATCGCACAAATTCTAAATGGAGTTGAGATCTGGAGATTGTGGGGACCACCTAAGCAAAGTAAATTCACCGGCACGTCCCTGAAACCAATCCTGTACAATACGATCACTATGGCAGGACGCATTATCTTGTTGAAAGTAGCTATCGCCATTGGGATAACCCATCCACATGATAGGATGCACTTGGTCCGAAACGATGTTTAGATATGATGTGCCAGTTAGTCGTAGATCAACACGAATTAAAGGGCCCAAAGCATGAAAGGAAAACATTCCCCAAACCATAACGTTGCCTTCACCAGCTTGAAGGGTTGGTAGCAATGCATTTGGGGTCCGTGCGTTCGTGCTGATTCCGCCAAATTCTCACTCGGCCATCGGCATGGTGCAACGGAAAACGTAATTCATCGGACCACATAATTTGTTTCCAATTATTGACTGTCCAATCCTTGTGCTCCTGTGTGAACTGGAGACGTTTTCTCTTGTTAACTGCAGACAGCAAAGGTGTTCGAACAGGCGTTCGGCTGCCATATCGAATCCGATGCAGTGTACGGCGAACAGTGCGTGCAAAGATCATTTGAGGGGATCCTTGATTAAGATGGTCTGTAATTTGCTGCATTGTCACCCTTCTGTTGTCTGTTATCAGTCTGGACACTCTCCGTTTCCACACGAGCAGTCACTAGTCGATGACGATCAGACGTTGCACGTAGAGACCCAGTTTTTTGGCTGACAGTCCAGTCTTTAAACACTTTAACAATAGCTGCTCTGGAATATTTAACGAATGCGACGCTTTTGGTGACACTCGCTCCATGACTCCGATCTCCTGCAATCATCCCACGTTGAAAGTCCGTCAAATCGCATTTTTTACCCATCTCGTCACACAAAAATCACTTTACTACTGTCGCAAGCACTAAGCTTTCCCTTTTTATACTAACCTTGCCCTCTGGTGGCAATAGCGTGCAGTTATAGCTCATTTGCTTAAAACTGTCAGTTGGTCATAATAAAGTGGCCACTCAGTGTATGTATATACACTGTATACATAGCACTGCATGCCAACAAAATTTTTCCCATATCACCTTGGGCACGTGGGGCCACACTTTCTCCACCCCTTTCCTAGATGGTGTAACGGTAGCTTGTCCGAACGTTGATTGCGCGTCTCGAATTTAATTACAGTTCCAGGGCGATGTAATGTTCAAGTTTTTTGAAGGATGTCTACATAGGAAATAATAAAGAATGCTGCATGTAGGTGTCCACAATTGTAACTTGAAGCTACATTTTTCATTTGTGCATTCTGAAAGTTACTCTTAGCATCTGCTTACGCAGCTGTCCCGTCCAAAAGAGGATGTTTCATGCTGCTAGGATTTCTTTAGATTATCCACATCAATCTATACCGTTATTCATAGTACACAAACAACGCATTTACACAGACAGGGTAATTTCAAGTGCGTGAGAGTTTTTTTTTTTGAAAATGGAGGGCTGTGCACCAGAGCTCAACAGCGATGTTTTCAGCTTCGGGCAAGTTCCACTGGCATTTCTCTTAAGAGGAATTATTCAGTCGCGTGGATAAGCTGCTTTGTGAATAATTCTTCAAACATCGCCGTGCTTGTCTGCAGAACGTAAGTGAGCACTGATTTTAATTCGAACCGAAAGTGAAATGCTGTCCTTCCTGATATTATTATACGTCGTTTAACTTGTGTACTGAATTTTAAGGCTGAAGTCGACAGAGTGTAGAGTCTGAGAAAAGGTAATGTGACGACAGCATCTTTGTTCCATTCCTTTTGATAACTGACTTGGAATAATTTTGAAGCTGCAATAACTAAAGCGGGTTTAATCTGGCAGTCTAGTTTCTCTTTATGATTTGCGTCTTGTTTGTGACGGTGTACAAAGACGTAAGAGCCTTTACCACTCATAACGACTAAGGAATATTTCTTATATTCTGTTATTAAACGTTATTTCAGAGATGTTTAATGTTTCTTGCTTTGCTACAACATTCGCTGAATTCAGGATTCTCTGCAAAACGGTCTGTATATCATGTAGAATACACCAAAGGTATTTTTAATTTCTTAATCTTGAAATACACTGCCGGACAATTGCTAAGGACGGATGACAATAGCAATGATAGCAACCATAAAATGGAAGGCAGGAAAATGTGGAAATTAGCATAAGTGCGGGATACAGTAAGACGTATTGTGCGTATGCAAATTTTGGATTGCCGAACTTGTTCGTGACGTCATGGCGCTGATAAGAGATATAAAGGATTTGACGCGTATTGACCGTTGTTGTTGAAACGCAAAGTTGAAAGGGAAAGAATCAATTGACGAACTTGCAATTTTCAGTATGTCTTCCCGACATCACCTAGATGATTTTACGCGTGGCCGTATTATTGGCAAGATTGAAGAAGGGCGAAAAATAACAGATGTTGCCAGGGAGTTTGACGTCGGCCCCAGTGTTGTTTCAAGGGTTTGGAAATCATTTCAAACAAATGGAGAGTGTAGCAAACGTCACGGGGGAGGTCGTGTTCGCTGTACGACACCTGCAGAAGATCGGTACATAGTGCTATCAACAAAAAGACACCGGCGCAGCACAGCTAGTGAGGTAGCAAATCAATTTATGGCTGCTACTGGCAAGCGGATCTCCCGAAAAACTGTCGCCAGACGTTTGCATGAAGGAGGACTATACGCCCGCCGTCCTGTTGTGTGCATCCCATTGTCCAGATGTCACCGTACCGCCCGTTTGCAATGGTGCCATCAACATCGCAATTGGACTGATAACGACTGGTCTGCTGTCCTCTTTTTCAGATGAGAGTAGATACAGTCTATCGTCTGATTGTCGACGACAACTGATTTGGCGTGATAGTGATACGGCATATTGTCCAGCAAACATACAGGAAAGGGACCGATATCCGACATGTAGTGTCATGGTATGGGCTGGCATCATGATCAATGGCCATACGTCCCTCTATGTGCTTCCAACTGGGACTATGACTGACCAACGATACATTAATGATGTTCTGCTACCTCATGTTCGCATGTTCCGTGGTGCTGTCGGTGATAGATTCATTTTCATGGACGACAACGCAACATGTCATCAAACAGTCGCTGTCCAGGAGTGTCTTGAGAGCGAGGATATTCAACGCCTCGTATGGCCAGCACGTTCTCCAGATCTGAATCCCATTGAAAATGTGTGGGGTGCTTTGGGGAGGAGTCTTGCTGGTCGCCAATGCCCTCCAATAAACAAGGACACCCTCATCCGTGTACTGACAGAGGAATGGGATAAATTACCCCAACAGCTGCTTGATAATGTTGTGCAAAGCATGACACGACGTGTGGAATCTTGCTCCGCCCTCCATGGTGGCCATATCCCGTATTGACATCTTACGCCGGAACGCCTGCGGACGGTAATTGCATTTTTTTCACGTTTACGTATTCTGCACAAAATGGCCTGTTTGTCCCTTGAACACGTTTCAAAGCCTTCTGGATTTCAGAGCACAATAAATTGTCTTTCTTGTAATGTCCTGACATTCTGACATTATTTTATTTCACTTGGCATCCAACCACACTTACTTTTTTATGCTCTATATAGCCGTTTATGATCCGTCCTTAGCAATTGTCCAGCAGTGTATATCATAAAACATACCGCGATAAACTGGAATGTTTCGACAACTGTCTTTTCGACTTTTCGTGGGTACCGCTCTCACCTGCAACTGTTATCTTACAGTTCTACCGCCTATGTGAAATGTATGTCCCCCACTGCGTGAGAGAGATACACTGAAAAGCAATTTAATTAGAGATACCTGTCGAGTAAAGTGTAGCATCACCTTTTGCCCAGATGACGGCGGCGATTCGTCTCGGCATGGACTCGACAAGACATCGGAAGCATTGCGAAGCCATACGGATCCACTACCCCTGAACAAGCTCCCACAGTTCACGAAGGTTTCATTGAGTGGGGTCAGAGCCGCGAACATCTCTCTCGATGGCAACCCAGATGTGTTCGATGGGATAGAGGTCAGGTGACCTAGGTGGCCAAGAAAGCGAGGTCACGTCGATGGAGTGTTCATCCATCAGTTCGGATACAATTCGGGAGCAATGGCACGGTGCATTGCCTTGTTACAGGATGAGGTCCCTAGTGGGATGTTAAAGACGCACAAACGGGAGCAAATGGTCATCCAGGATATCCTGGGGACGTTGACCTGTGAGGAGCCATGTCACACGCACCAGGGGTCCCATTTCAGTTCACGTAAACAGTTCCCAGACGAGAATGCCAACCACACTAGCTTGAAGAGTACCCTACTGGCAAGAAGGATCCATCGCTTCATGTGGTTTGCGCCGTACTCGTATCCTGCCCTCCGCATGTACTAACGTGAATCTCGACTCATCAGTCCAGGCAACATTTTTCCACATGTGTAGGGCCCAGTGGCGATGATCCCGCGCCCATGCTAATCTTTGCACCCTGTGATGTGCGGTCATCAGTGGTACCCTTGTGGGACGATGGCTTCTGTACCCCATAGCGAGGAGTTGGTTCTGGACGGTGTGGCTGCTTACACGTTTCTGGGCACCTGCGTTAAGTTGCCGAATGATTTCTTGTACTGTGGCCCGTCTATACGCTGTTACAATGCGAGCTAGCCGACGATGACCTGGCTCATCCACACGCTGTTGTCCACGGCAGTTGGCACTTGCAGTGATGGTTTTACCGGTTTCGATGTACTCACGGTGCACCTGTGACACAGTTGCTCGTGAAAATCCCAGTGCCTGCACGACTTCCGAGATGTAGTGACCCATTCGTCGGGACCCGACAATTTGCCCACGATCAATGCGCTTAGATCCTTCGATGGAAATCAGTAAGAGTCGGCCCATACTGCGTTCGACACTTGCTGATTCCCGTCGCATCACTCCTTATATTGTCGGATCGCTGCGTACGTCATATCGTTTCCGTTTACTGGGCCGCCCACAGGGCCACATTAGCATAATTACAGCTGTCTCTAATTCAATTGCTGTTCAGTGTACATAGGCGGTAGAACTGACGATTTGTGTCAGTGGTCGCAGAACTGTTGATTAGTGGTCCCAGATCTGCGGTAGAAGTGATGATTAGTGGTCCCAGAACTGCGGTAGAACTGACGATTAGTGTCAGTGGTCGCAGAGGATTATCTCCCACTGCGTAGTTCGTCATCAATTCTAGTTTCCCTTTCTTGAAACTTCTTCATCCATCTGTGCACATTGATCTTGTCAATGGTGTCATCTCCGTAAACATTCTGTAGATGTCGGACAGCCTGCACCCTTCCTTCGTCAAGACGGCAATTTGCGTCTGTTTGGAATCCATTGTTTACCTGCAATGAAGAAGGGTCACTATAGAGGAAGACTTACCTTACCAACATGTGCAATTTCAACGACCACTGTCAGTTAATAAAAGAG
Source organism: Macrothele yani (assembly GCA_039090855.1). NCBI lineage: Eukaryota > Metazoa > Arthropoda > Arachnida > Araneae > Macrothelidae > Macrothele > Macrothele yani. The sequence continues at coordinate 88,247,613 of CM077013.1, forward strand.
TTTACTCACTTTTGCATTACTTTCGGTACAACCCTCGTAATGCCCACATGGTGTGATAAATTGGCTCGTCAGTGACGATTCTTCTGAAGTTCTTGTCTCAATAATAAGCAGCCATGTTTCCTACTAACAGCTCTGGACTAAATATTCTTTCACTCTCTCTTTCTTTGAGCAAACTTTCCGTCATTTGTTGGAAGTCTAGTCTTTGTAACATGAACAATCTCACTTGTGAAAGCTTACCGACTTTTGACGACTTCTTTGTAATTTGCCAGACTGTCGATTCAATTGCAAACGTTTCCTGGGGAAACAAAATCTAAATCTAGCTCGCAGTCATTTGCTGCCACTGCGAGAAATGCAGCCTTGCAGAGGCAAATATTGCATAAAACATTTTAGGATTACTTAAATTTTACGTCCTTCAAATTCATTTTAGATCATTTCCAAAATCCAAGATTTGTGTATTTCACTCATACTGCATACAGTGTACAGAATTATTCACATGTTGCATGAAAATGGACATTAATCTACTCGTTGTTGATTTTCTTGTCTCCTTCTCTTTTTACTTAAAGTCGATTGTCACGTAGAAGTGATCGCTTTTAGTTATTCCGGTCAACTAACGCGAAAGCAGAGACATTATGTCGTAATATATCATTCTCGTAAGAGCACCCATTTAGATACATCAGTGAAGGTTCTTGTTTCTGGCTGCTGTAACAAAATACATCAATAAAAAAAAAGAAAATTGTTCAGCAAGCCGAAGTTAGAAAACATGCATTCATAAGATAAATTTGTTTCTAGGAAATATTCTGGCAAGTATAAAATCTTCTTAGTGCTTGTGTGCGATAACTGAAAGTACTACGAGGAAGGAAAGGAATTTGTTCCATAAATTTCTAACTTATTATTTTTTTGTTCCCAGTAACAGGGAAATGAAATATTAAGCCAGGAAATATTCGTGCTTCATTTCATTTCTGGAAATTAACACATAAAGTTAATTAGCAGACATAGCTGTAATGTTCAAGTAAAACAGTTTCCTTCAATTCTTCACTAAGCACTTTATCGTCGGCAAAAATTAAAAACCAACATTTGGCTTAAGTGCTAATTTGCAGCGAACTAATCATGGCAAAAAAGAATAAACAAATATAATTGTTAATTTCCAAAATAATGTAATTTATTCAAACTGTACACAGATATTTACACCTCATAAAACTTTATATTAATTTATTCTAGATTATATGGTGAAGCTTATTCAGATGGTTGTTCTCTACGTATATGTAATCCAATACAGTACTGAAGCATTTCTCTCTGTCTAAGGATTTTAATAACATAAAAATGTGTGGTAAACGCACGAAATTTATGAGTACAATGAAATATCGTCCTGTATTACGTACTATCGGGGTTTGAGCTGTACACACACCGGTCACTGAATTAGAAACCTTTATGCAGGTGTACGTAAACGTCACTTACCCAGTGTTTACGTAAAATAAGTGGTCACGGGCGTCACCACGTAATGTAGGCAACTACACTATCTACCAACAAGTAATTGGACACCTGTGATAGCAAAGGAAAACGAAGTTTATTCTCCTTCAATAGTTGGTGGAGCCTCCACGAGCAGCGATTACAGCTGCGACCCTCTGGGGCATACTCTCAACCAGGCGTTGTACGACGGCAAGCGGTATTTTCTTCCACTCGGCTTGGAGAAGACAGGTCAGTTCCTTCACCGATTTCGGACGGTGGGGCACCCCTTAAGTCGACACTTCAACTCGTCCCAGTCGTGCTCGATAGGGTTAAAGTTCAGGCTCTGCGCAGGCCAGTCCATTCGATTAACCCCATTGTCACCATACCAAGCCATGGTGGAAATCGCAACATGACAGGTGGCATTGTCATCCTGAAAGTAACATGGGTCCACCCCGTTAAACTACCACAACGTAGGAAGCACAGGGTCATCCAAAATGGTGCAGTAGGTCTCTGCGTTGAGTCTACCAGGAATTGCGACCAAGGGTTCCGTGCCATTCCAGGAGAAACACCCCCATAGCATAATTCCACCTCCGCCGAACTTCACAGTTGGCACAATACATTCCGGCAGGAGGCGTTCTCCAGGCAGCCGCCAAACCCAGACCCTACGATCCGAACAGTGGAGAGTGTACCTTGATTCATCACTCCAAAGAACCTGTTTCCACTGTTAAACGGTCCACTGTCGACGTTCTTTGCACTACGTTAGCCGAGCAGCGCTATTGGACTTTGTTATCAAAGGCTTGTGGGCGGCAGCAAGTCCACGATAACCGAGCAGATGGGCTTCCTTACGAATGGTATTCATTGAAATAACACTCCCGGATGTCTGTTGAAACTCCTCGCGGATGTGGCCCATCGATTTAGTGCGGTTTTTCCGAATTTCTCTGGCCAGCACCCGTCGGTCTCTAACTCCCAGTTTTGTGGGTCTGCCGGGTCGGGGCACATTCCGACAGTCACCTCTCATCTTCCACTTTCCAATCACGTAGGCAACTGTTTATATTGGGTACTTCAACTCGCTGGATATGTCACGTATGGATCGGTCATTTCTGTGATACCCGACGATTACACCTTTCTCGAAATCAGAGAGCTCCTAACTACGTGGCATCTTGCATGCGACTGGTCGCGTTGTTGTTTCCCACACGATATTTAACGGCGGCGGCCGTGACGCGTATCAGGACCGCAGATATCGTCGATTGCAGGGGTGTCCAATTACTTCTTGGTAGATAGTGTATTTATGAGTGCTTCTCGTCAGTAATCGCCAGTAGGGCAGATCAAAATGGAAAAAACAAATAATGCCTGCTCATCTGGCTAGAGTGACGATTTTGAAAAAAGCGCAGCTTAATTGGCTTCAAAGTGAAAATCCTCCAAGTACGTGGCGTCAGTGAATAAACAAAGACATCGCTCTTTCTACGTTTTCGCAACACACAGCGACCGAAAAATTGTTATTGTCGAATAAAATTTTTTCGGTTGTTGTGTGCTGCTAAAACGCGGAAAGAGCGGTGTCTTTGTTTATTCACTGACGCCACGTATTTGGAGGATTCTCACTTTGGATCTCGCCCTTTGGATTTAACTGCTGTAATTAATATATAGCCAGTGCCCTTAATGCCCACTAGATGGAGACGTTACAGTAGCTGAGCACATCTCACGGATTTATAATATCAGAAGCTGACAAAAAAAACGCACATAGCGCCGTGGATTGTTGGCCCCCGTGGTGTAAGGCTAACGCGCTCGGCTAGATATCGAGAGATCTGGGATTAGGATTCCCAGGGGTGACGGAATAACAATTTTTCGGTTGCTGTGTGTTGCTAAAACGTGGAAAGAGCGATGTCTTTGTTTATTAATTGGCTTCTCAGAAGATGAAATAACCCGGGTCTTCAGTCAGTGAAAAAATAGCCCACATTGCTTGTCTAAGAGGCGTGACTGTGGTGTGACTACAATCTGTCAGGAACGAGATCGCCGTTGTCTGGGAAGACATGTACGGAGAAACAGAACTTCCGGTGTGTAGCAATTGACCGAAGCATTTAATGAAGGCTGTTCCCGACTTATATCTCAGCGAACTATGCGCAAAGAACTGAAGAGGATAGGTACTGAAAACCCTATGACTGAACGAAAGCTACTGATATCTGCGAAGAATCTGAAAGTTCGTTTACAGTGGTATCATGAACATTGTTACCGGACACTGAAAGGCTGGAAAAAAGTTATGTGGTCTGACGAGTCGCTATCGCCATACGCCTTTTTTCTGTATATACGGTAAGTAAAGAGTTTGGCGGGAACCCCATGAAGCAATGGACTCAGCTTTCCTTTAAACACAACTCAATAGTCATAATTTATGACTACCAAACTTGTGGTTTCAAGATAGAATAAAAATAGCAAAGTTTCTCGCAATAAAATTTTTATTATACATCGACTATAGTTTTTAAGGTTACGTGTGAAGGAACACAAAACCTACGTGCGGAACTATGATCTGAAGAAGTCGTCTGTAGCCCAATATTGTCACGAAAATATCCATACATTTTTGTTTGGACACGCTACGCTTATTGATAAACCTGATTCAACTCTCAATCTTAATATACACTGCTGGACAATTGCTAAGGACGGGTCATAAACGGCTATATAGCGCATAAAAAAGTAAATGTGGTTGGATGCCAAGTGAAATAAAATAATGTCAGAATGCCAGGACAAGAAAGACAATTTATTGTGCTCTGAAATCCAGAAGGCTTTGGAACGTGTTCAAGGGACAAACAGACCATTTTGTGCAGAATACGTAAACGTGAAAAAAATGCTATTACCGTCCGAGGCGTTCCGGCGTAAGATGTCAATACGGGATATGACCACCATGGAGGGCGATGCAAGATTCCACACCTCGTGTCATGCTTTGCACAACATTATCAAGCAGCTGTTGGGGTAATTTATCCCATTTCTCTGTCAGTGCACGGATGAGGGTGTCCTTGTTTATTGGAGGGCATTGGCGACCAGCAAGACTCCTTCCCAAAGCATTCCACACATTTTCAATGGGATTCAGATCTGGAGAACGTGCTGGCCATACGATGCGTTGAATATCCTCGCTCTCAAGACACTCCTGGACAGCGACTGTTCGATGACATGTTGCGTTGTCGTCCATGAAAATTAATCTATCACCGACAGCACCAAACATGAGGTAGCAGAACATCATTAATGTATCGTTGGCCAGTCATAGTCCCAGTTGGAAGCACATAGAGGGACGTATGGCGATTGATCATGATGCCAGCCCATACCATGACACTACATGTCGGATATCGGTCCCTTTCCTGTATGTTTGCTGGACAATATGCAATACCACTATCACGCCAGATCAGTTGTCGTCGACAATCAGACGATAGACTGTATCTACTCTCATCTGAGAAGAGGACAGTGGACCAATCGTTATCAGTCCAATTGCGATGTTGATGGCACCATTGCAAACGGGCGGTACGGTGACGTCTGGACAATGGGATGCACACAACAGGACGGCGGACGTGTAGTCCTCCTTCATGCAAACGTCTGGCGACAGTTTGTCGGGAGATCCGTTTGCCAGTAGCAGCCATAAACTGATTTGCTACCTCACTAGCTGTGCTGCGCCGATGTCTTTTTGTTGATAGCACTATGTACCGATCTTTTGCAGGTGTCGTACTGCGAACACGACCTCCCCCGTGACGTTTGCTACACTCTCCATTTGTTTGAAATGATTTCCAAAGCCTTGAAACAACACTGTAGCTGACGTCGAACTCCCTGGCAACATTTGTTATTTTTTGCCCTTCATCAATCTTGCCAATAATACGGCCACGCGTGAAATCATCTAGGTGATATCGGGAAGACATACTGAAAATTGTAAGTTCGTCAATTGATTCTTTCCCTTTCAACTTTGCGTTTGAACAACAACGGTCAATACGCGTCAAATCCTTTATACCTCTTATCAGCGCTATGACGTCACGAACAAGTTCGGCAATCCAAAATTTGCATACGCACAACACGTCTTACTGTTTTCCACACTTATGCTAATTTCCACATGTTCCTGCCTTCCATTTTGTGGTTGCTATATCGTCATCCGTCCTTAGCAATTGTCCTGCAGTGTATTAGAAGCTTTCCACATATACCGGAACTCTTTCCGGTTTGTAAACGACAGGACGTCGACTCCATTTCTTTCCAGCGCGTGGAAACAACTTACCAAAACGCGTGACCGCCAAAACTCTGATATTACAATGATTTGAATGTTTACGCTCCATTCGTCCTGATGATGCCGAGCCAAATGCTCTGCGAAACTATTGTCGATGTGTAATAAACTTTTTATTGTGAGAAATGTTGCTGTTTTTATTCTAACAACTGAAGATTCTGGAAGTGGTGTCATGTTGTGAGACACGTTCTGCTGATGCAGAATGGTTCCCTTAATGTTGCTGGAAAGTCGAGTGTCATTTATTGCAGAAAGGTAGGATGGCTTTTCATCCAGAAGATGACAGCTGTTTGATGGCTGGCAATACTACTGTCCATCACACAAGATATGTTCAGCAATGGTTGTGTGAGCATGACAGCAAGTTCCACCATCTTTCCTGGCCACGACAAAGTCACCACAAAGCCCGGATCCAGAATGTATGAGACGTATCTGAACAATATATCCTGTAGTAAAGTCCTCTGCGGTCAAATCTAAATCAGCTAAAAGACTGACTGGAGAACGCCTGGTATGCTGTTGATGCAGATTCACTCCAATACCTTATGCAATCTATGCCAAACCACATACGTGCTGTAATTAGGGGTAAAGGAAGTGCAACCGGGTATTCATTAAAAGTTTCTAATGGTATGTGTATCTGAAGTTACACCTGACAAGAGAAAGAAATGCGCTAATTATAGGAGAACTTCCAGTACCTTTCCTTATTGTCCATGTCAAACTCGAAGTTTGTACACATTGAAGTTGCATACGTAAACAGAATGAAATTAAGAACTATGACCAATGAAGCCAAGATAAGTATAGTAAAGAATACTTCTTCAACCACAATAATCCAGTTATGAAGAAAGTGCAAGCTGTCGAGAAAACAGTGACAAGCCACAAGCTCGACAGCTGAATTCCACAAGCCACGCCCACTGCTCAAGCAATGACCTTTTATCTTCGGCTTACTTTCTTGACTGCGGGAAGTTTCCGGAAAAGTAAGCACTTGGGATAATGACGTTAAGTAAGAAAAGGCAAGGAGAAGTGACAATTTAATTAGGTCCTGAGAACCAAAATGGAAAGTTAAATTCGAGCATATACGTCACACCTGTTTCGAAAGATAGACATCTTAAAATGCTACCACACTTTATGGCACATGACAAATACATGTTTTACGCTAAAACACAGAATATTATTTTCATAATTGTTTTGTACTCGGGGAAAATCCACTAGTCACCTTCAAACCTCTAATATTCTCTTCTCCCATTTCCGTCTTTCATGGCTGGGCTGCCTCTAATTCTAGTTGAAAATGTCTTCCCTCTTCAGCAGCGGAAGGGTGAAGGGAAGACATGTGTTTTTCCGCCCCCCCCCCGGGGATGAAGTTTTCCTTCTTTTATCTCGTGTCAGATAGAGGAACCTGGCATATTCGCTTGATTATTAACACTGTATTTTGTTCGCAGCTTTTGAAGAAATTAACTAATGATCGGATATCAAGGAATTTTAAATAAATTGAGTGTTTTTTCCTTTTGAAAGCATGTTCAACATTGGTAAAGCTGAAATAATATTTTTTAAAACATGCAACAAAAACAGTAACCAACGATATATAATATTTAATGAACCCTTCTTTGTGTGTACGTGCGTATCAGAATTTAAAAACCACTATGGAAGGTTCTTAGGACTAAAAGCAGTCGTTCAACTCTAATGCACAGCCACTGCGTTCAGGGATGTGAGAGATCTAATGCAGTAGAATAAGGCCACACCACCCATACCTTGTCCAGGACTTGGACCTAAGCTCAAGCTTGAACGGTAAGTTAGAAGCCAGAGCGACTAAGTTAGAAGCCAGAGTGACTACACGGACACCGAGGTGGTTAGGAATCTTTGTACTCTACTTATTTTTTAAACATTTTACAGAATTCAGTCAAAAGGAAAGAATTTCATCCTGACTTTGTTTCAAACTAGAGAATACTGCTGATAAAGTACTTGAAGTGCTGTTGTGTTGAGGAGAAGTTTAATGTTAATCATTTCATTTAAAGCAAGAACAGATTCATTAATTCGAAAAAAACATTAAGAACATAAATCAGTGCAATGCATATCATGTATGCAGGGTGAAGCCTGCATATTTTAGAAATGAACACCACAATTCCTATATAGACCTGTCTGCATTAGTATACATACACTGCCCGATATAGGAAATGCTGAACAATGAAGGAATGTAAAAATGCGATGAAACTAATAGACCAACAGGGGGAAATAATTATTTAATCTTTTTTGTTTGTTTATGATTTTTACGACCACCGTGAGCAACTCAATGGGCTTAGCAGTCGCCCGTCCCTAATTTAGGACAACTGGTTCCAGGAAAATGAGAGAGCCAGTGCCGTAAGACAAACACAACATCCCAGCCTCACCAGGGCTCGAACTCACCTCGGAAGAATAGTTGCAAGTCATCGCTCAGACTGCTGCGTCACTGGGGTGGTTATTTGATTTTTAAGGAATTACATGAATGTCTACGATAGGCATGAATGTCTACGTGGCCTATGTCGTATGACTGCCGTGCTGGGCTATACATTCGCCAACACAACAAGGCATGAAGTGGAAAAGTTCCCGAGTGTTGCCCTGCGGTATGGTTGACATTGAATAATCGACCTGTGTCTTCAGTTCATTGATATTGGTGGAATGCCGCGAGGAGACGTTCATTCGTCTGCCAATACCATCACACACGTACTGTATTAAGAAAGCTGGGTTTGGCTTTGTGAAGAAAACACCTGTACATGTTTAGGGCACTGATTCCTGATGTTAGCAGTGTGCAGAAGGGCGTTATCTTGTTGAAATTGGGAAACAGGGATGCCACGGAGATACGACAGCAAAACCGGTTGCATCAATTCATTGATGTACCGATGTTTTGCTATGAGCACGAAACGTGAACGAACTCATAGCTTCCCAAACAATGAAGTCAGACTGAGAAGCCGTATGACCCTCATGGATTGTAGCAAGATCAGCGTGGTGACCAAGTCTTCTTCAGACTCTTAATAGGTGATCGTCGGCGCTGAAACATAAGTGAGATTCGTCACTGAATATAACGCGGTTCCATTCATCTCACCGCGCTTGTCTTGTACGGCACCAATGCAATTTTGCACAAGTACGTGCTGCGCTGAGTGGCACCTACCGCAATAGCTGCTGCGCGATTTACCTCATCCACTCTACAATTCACAGCCCGTGTCGATACGGTGATATCCATAGCTGCCTTCACATCTTGGCGAATGTCGTCAGCAGTGGATTGTGGGACTGCTATGGCTTGCCCTAATAAGATGGAGAGATCGATGTGTTCCGACGTCCATCTATCTGCACTAGTGCCACTACGATACCGCACGTTACCTTTCTCGCTGCATTTAGAAGACAGTTGTTGCATGTCGATGCTTTTTTAACGTGATGGGATGCCTCTACCCTAGCCGTACGATACGCTATGGTTAAGCAGATGGTAAAGCTGTCCGGGTGATGGTACGGTTCCGGTTGATATCGCCCAGGTAACGTCACTTTTTACACGTGCTTTCACCACGAAGATCACTCCTATGCAGTGGTCTCAACGCCTGGATGAGAACGATCAGGCTTTTTCTCACTCATCTCTCGTGTTATTGGTTTGTAACTGGAATAATGTAGGTCCCCAAAATCGACAAATACTGATCAATTTGCATGGAACGGCGACAAATACTGCCTGATGAGGAATTTTCTATGTCGAGCAGTAGATTTATTTTGTACTTCATTCTTTCTGCTATCAAAGCTACAGTGGCTCTTAACATAATTTTGCTCCTTTAAGCGCAAATTTGTGTTTTTTTCACGAGCATGTTAAGCCTGTTTGTTTCGCGCCTCACTACTCATAGTGCTAGTTAAACAGAACCCACGTTGTTTCCATCCGGCTCATTGCTCAAAAGCCACGCATTTTCGGTCGTCTTCTGTAGAGGCAATAGCAGAAGGCCTCCTCCTAGCTTGTCACTAGACAGTGAATGAATGATAATCCACTGGCGAATAATAAATGGATAATCCAATAGCGTATCCGTACTTATCACGTGCTTCCTACATGCAGGAATTCTGCTGCTTATCTCTTTCCACCGTTCTTTTGCTTTGTAAATTTTTTTTTCATAGTAAGAGGTGATAATTTAAAAGTCAAGGAAGATACTTGGTATGCTGAATAAATGAGACTTTGGCAATGCATTTTGAAATTTTTCCTCTGAGCTGAGTCCATAAATTTTGATAACGACACTGATTTGCTGTTTGATATTATGTTTTCATTTAAAGCAAGATCAGCCCAACGTCCTGGTCCTCAAATGAATCTTAAGGACGGATTTGATTGTCGGATGCGTTGTGATCGCCCAACAAGCAAAGCTAGACTTTTCGCTGCTTTGAAAGCCAAATGAGGGATCATGTCCACGTACAGTTGCGAAAAACTGGTGAAGAGTATGATGTCCTGAAGCCCTGAAGACTAGGCGTCGTCATTAATGCCAATGTTTTCGGCACGCAATATTAAATTTTCGGTAAATAAATAATTTTGTCAACATACAGGTGTGAGCATATCATAATAATTCTTGCGCAGCTTAAAGCCCATTTGGGGAACACATTTTTTGATGAAAAAAACGCATCACGTGAAATTCCAGTCACGATTCAACCTCGATATGTAATGATAGAAAACGCACGTAAGACCAGATGATAGTGAAGTTAATTTTCAAAAAAATGTTGTTCTAATAAAAAAAAAGTGTACTGAAAGTATTTTTCTTTAACCAGAACTAATTCTTTGACGTTCTAATACCTTACGAGAAAATTTGTAAAATAATTGGAGAACTGCAAATTCCGTAGTAGTTACCAGCTGCTCTAATTTTTTAACTATTTCACCAGTTTCAGTATAATTGCCGTTTATGTTCTAGATTAACTGAAACTTATGGCGATGAATCCAGGAACAATTAAAAAAGTATTACCAAAAAACATTGCACTTGCATTATCTTTGGTTGTGCGTGCAGTGCGAACATTCATGAAATTGAAAGAAAATCGGAGAGTACCATGGTACTCTTTGTGGATAATTTATGCCATGTATCTTTCGCATGCCAAAATTTTTGTGGGTGTGAAATAAAACGAGGGAATTCTAGATTATACTTTTATTTACATAAAACATCGAGCCACAGTCCGGTGCATACTAAGTAGAACTAGAACAAGCCCCCAACGGTGACCGATGACTCGGGTGCGGTTGGCAAAATTTGAGCGAAGATATTGCAAAATCTAAGCTCATTAAAGCGTCTATTATAAGAAATGCTGAAAAACGAACGCGTAAGATTTATGACTTCCAGTACAAAAGTATTAAACATTCTAAAAAAGAAATGCCTAAAATTTATCATGAACTACACTGAAGAGCAATTGAATTAAAGACAGCAGGCGTTATGCAAATGTGGCGCTGTGGGCGGCCCTGTACACGTAAAAGACATGACGTATGCAGCGATCCGACAATATAAGGAGTGATGCGACGTGAATCAGTAAGAGTCGGACGCAGTATGAAGCCGACTCTTTGATTCCCGTCGAAGGATCTAAGCTCATTTGATCATGGGCAAATTGTCGGGGCCCGACGAATTAGACACTCCATCTCGGAAGTCGTGCAGGAACTGGGATTTTCACGAGCCACACCGTCACGGGTGCAGCGTGAGTACATCTAATCCGGTAAAACTATCCCTACAGGGGCCAACTGCCGTGGACAACAGCGTGTGGATGAGTGGGGTCATCGTCGACTAGCTCGCATTGTAACAGCGGATAGACGGACCACAGTACAAGAAATCACTCGGCAATTTAACGCTGGTGCCCCAAAACGTGTAAGCAGCCACAACCATTCAGAACCATCTCCTAGCAGCAAAACCTTTCGCCCTGATGATGGCGGCGATTCGTCTCGGCATGGACTCGACAAGACACCGGAAGCGTTATGCAGCCTTACGGATCCACGACCCCTGAACAAGCTTCCACAGTTCACGAAGATTTGATGGAGGGGTCAGAGCCTCGAACATCTCTCTCGATGGCATCCCAGATGTGCTCGATGGTATTGAGGTCAGGTGACCTGGTTGGCCAAGGAAGCAAAGTCACGTCGGTGGAGTGTTCATCCAACCATTCGGATACAATTCGGGAGCGATGGCATGTTGCATTGTCTTGTTGCAGGATGAGGTCCCCAGTGGGATGTTGAAGACGCACAAACGGGAGAAAATGGTCGTCCAGGATATCCCGGAAATGTTGACCTGTGAAGGACGATGTCACACGTACCAGGGGGTCCCATTTCTGTCCACGTAAACAGTGCCCAGACCAGAATGTCACCCCCACCACCTTGAAGATTACCGTGCTGGCAAACAGGATCCATCGCTTCATGTGGTTTGCGCCACATTCGCACCCTGCCATCAGCATGTACCAACGTGAATCTCGACTCATCAGTCCAGGCAACATTTTTCCACATCTCTAGGGTCCAGTGGCGATGTTCCCGCGCCCATGCTAATCTTTGCACCCTGTGATGTGCGGTCAGCAGCGGTATGGTCGTGGTACTATGGCTTCTGTACCCCATAGCGAGGAGATGGTTGCGGATGATGTGGCTGCTTACCCGTTTTTGTGCACCAGAGTTAAATTGCCGAGTGATTTCTTGTACTGTGGCCCGCCTATCCGCTGTTACAATGCGAGCTAGCCGACGATGACCCCGCTCATCCACACGCTGTTGTCCACGGCAGTTGGCACTTACAGGGATGGTTTTACCGGATTCGATGTACTCACGGTGCACTCGCGACACAGTGGCTCGTGAAAATCCCAGTGCCTTCACGACTTCCGAGTTGGAGTGACCCATTCTTCGATCCCCGACAATTTGCCCAGGATCAAATGCGCTTAGATCCTTCGTCTTACCCATACTGCGTCCGACTCTTACTGATTCCCGTCGCATCACTCCTTATATTGTCGGATCGCTGCATACGTCATGTCATTTCCGTTTAGAGGGCCGCCCACAGCGCCGCATTTGCATAACGTCTGCTGTCTCTAATTCAATTGCTCTGCAGTGTATAATAAACAAAGACATCGCTCTTTCAACGTTTAAGCAACACATAGCCACCGAAAAAGTGTTATTTTGTCACCGTTGGGAATCTGAATCCCAGTTCTCTCGATATCTAGTTGAGCGCGTTAGCCTTACACCATGATAACCAACAATCCATGGTGCTATGTGCTTTTTCTGTCAGCTTCTGACATCATAAATCCGTAAGATGGGCTCACCTACTGAGACGTATCTATCTGGTGAGTATTAATGGCCCTGGCTATACATTAAGTATAGGAGTTAAATCCAAAGGGCGAGATCCAAAGTGAAAATCCTCCAAATACGTGGCTTCGGCGAATAAAGAACGACATCGCTGTTTCCTCGTTTTAGCAACACATAGCAACCGAAAAATTGTTTTTTGGTCACCGCTAGATATCGAGAGATCTGGGATTCGGATCCCAGGGGTGATGGAATACCAATTTTTCGGTTGCTATGTGTTGCTTAAACGTGGAAAGTGCGATGTCTTTGTTTATTCACTGACGCCACGTATTTGGAGGATTTTCACTTGAGAATGACATATGAACGAAGTGTGTAACATTTTTAATAGAGACAATAATGCAAAAAAATGTTTTACGTTCATGAAGAAAACATCTTACTCAAATTTCATCACCTTCACTTTTTCAAAGAATACGCCTTAGCGTACATGAGTTTCAGCAGCAAAGGAGGTAAGGTATCGATTTTTCCACTAAGCGTAAAGCGTCAACTTAACCGAAAACTTTCCAGCAAAATACTTAATACTTTTATCAACGTTTGAGCATTACATTATGTAAATTTGCCCCGTGAATCTAACGTACCATCATTTCTTTTCCATCGATTCCGACATGATATATTGTCGTGCGCAAGGAAATGTTTTTGCAGCAGCTATCTATTCAGAAATTCTAAAGTAGAAGAAAGGTGAAAGATTCCTTCCGTTATTTAAAGCAGTAATATTGCCTATACTGGCAGTAATATTGATTGTGCTAAACAGTATGATTTTTATAATAATACTGACGTTAGCCGACGTTAATAGCAAACACGGTGGTGAAAGATGTGCGTGAACAAGCGAAATTCTTTAAAAATAATAGGAAGTGTTTCCTAGAGTAAAACGTGGGAATGAAAAATGTAATTTATTTAGAAAAAATTAAAGTAAAAGGCTTCACGCTTTTAATAGTAATGACACTTGATACGTTATTAATTAGTGAAAAATTCACTCACTGGAACCGTTCGAAGGCATGTGAACTACGCTTTTTAAAAGCAAATACAAACGGGATAACAAGTCAAAAACTGCAATAATTAAGAGCTGTTTTACACACATAACGTCAAGAATTAGTGAAAAAATGCTTTCACGATCTGAGCAATGAAAAATGTCGAACGAAAGCAGAGGAACTGAACGTTAATTAAAAGGCCAAGTCACTTTTAACGGAATATGTATAGCTATAACTACGTAACTTAATGAGCCTCCCCGGTGGCGCAGTGGTCTAAGCGATGGCCTCTGATCATTCGTCCGAACGGGGTCCGGGTTCGAATCCCGGTGAGGCATGGATGTTGTGTTTGTCTTACGGCACGTGCTCTCTCCCTTCCCTGGAACCAGTGACCCTAAATTAGGGACGGCGACTTCTTATAGCCCATTGAGTTACTCACGGTGGTCGTTAAACCTCTAATAAAAAAAACAACAACTTAATGATGATAAAATTTCGTGTCCAGCAATTTATTATGAAAGTTTCTTCCTTTTCCTTTTTTTAGTTTTTACTTCCCATACACGTTTATGATTCGTACATTACTGAATAAAACGCAGAGAGGTTTTGCTCATTTACCCACTTAACCCTATTATCCTACTCATATTTTTCAAAAACTACTGCTACTTTGGGGGAATATTCACCCACACTTTTTGTAATAGACTTATAATCAATTATGGAATAATAATAACTGCTGCCTTTTATATATGAAAAAAATGGTTTTATTTCATTTGTCATTATTTTAACTAAATATGAAGCACTCGATCCATCCTAAAACATGGGTGAATTTTCACCCACAGTAGCAAAATAGGGTTAACGGACTTGATTCGTGTCTTAAATAGGCCAAATTACTTTATGTATTTAAGGGAATTTATCGTGCATGAACTTGATGACGTGGAAGTTAAAAACGCAATTTAAAAGGCATCACGCTTTTAATGAAATAATGAGAATTCATAAGTCGTAATGAGCGTTACTCACTTTCATACAAACAGGAAAGTTTTAAAATTTTGAAGATGACAATCCGTTTTTTGGTGTAAATATGACCACGATGGTAAGTCAGATAATATCCGAAAACTTGAAAATTTCGACGTCCTGAAGCGGGAATCGAACTCGCGTCTCCCATATAACACCCGGGTATGCTAACCACTAGACCACGCAGAACGACCAAGTCTCAAGTTTCCGATTAACTGGAATATAACCATCACATGATTCGCTAGTCGAAGCAACCGGCATTCATGTTTAGGGAATCTGAAGGTTAAGAATCCTATCCCGTGATTGCCCTGAGCAGCAGATAAATCATGAATGGAATACGAGATTACACCATACAATACAAATTTTGAAGATGACAATTCGTTTTTTGGTGTAAATATGACCAGGATGTAAAGTCATATAATATCCGAAAACTTGAAAATTTCCTTCGTCGTACAGCGGGAATCGAACCCGCGTCTCCCAGATAGCGCCCGAGTATGCTAAGCACTACGCCAGCCAGAACAAAAAAACCTCTCAAGTTTCCGATTAATTTGAGTATAACCATCACAGGATTCTTTTCTGTCTCTGTAATGGATCAAAATTTGGGTAGGTAAAAATAAGCGGTATTGATTTCTTCTGTTGATAAATGTTACTCATTAAAGCACTACGTGGATAAGACTTACCCTGAAGTACAAAATTATTTACAAAAAACCCTACCTAATAACGTGTTAGGCCGTATTTGTCCTATAAAATGGCATCGATTCGACGTGGCATGAATTCAACGAAGTGCTGATATCGCTTTATAGTTAGGTTTAGAAAAACAGGTGTGCTGGCGTCCTTCAAAGACGGCGTCTTTGACTAATGACACTCTCAATCTCATCTCAAAGATGTGCGATTGGGTCAAGATTTGGGGATTGTGCTTGCCATTTTAGCACTTCGAAGTCACTTTCGTTCTCCTGGAACCACTTTGTGACGATCCACGCTTTGTGGCATGAAGTATTATCCTGCTGGAAGTAGTCCTCTTCGTCAGGATACACCAAGCATATTTAAAGGTCAGCCTGGTCCGTAGTGATGTTAAGATATCTCGTGGCATTACAACGCTGCTCCAGAGTTACAAATGAACCCAATACCCTCCACAGAAACCGCTATCTGACCATTATACTGCTTCCATCAGCTTAACGCTAGGCTACTGGTATCCATGTATCCATGTCATTGACGCTATACTGTTTTCCGTTCATCGACGTGTTGTTTATCGAAATGTGATTCATCGGACCAGGCGTCCTGTGCAGACGAATAAACGACGTTCCCCCTGCAGGCGAATATGTCGGTTATTGTTAGAGACTAGCGGTATACAAATGAGCTATCATAACTCATTCATGCCAATATGCAAGAAATTGTTTATGCTGAAATTGCAGGCTCTTCTACAGCGTGATTACTTGAAGCAACGGAGCACGTTTGTTACGTCGTACACTCTTGTCCACGGTTCGTTTCCCTCAGACTTCGATCAGTCGTTTTCGCCTACGGGAAGACCGCACGGTGCTTACGTACTGTTGTTTGTGCACCACTCATTGTACACCCTCTATGCATTTATTACTGCACAGCCGAGACTGTTTTTCATTTTTGAAACGCTTGCACCTGTCTGCTTAGTGGCTACTCTCATGCTCTTCCAAAGTGGCTTAAATCACGAGTCTTTCCTATTTTTCCTATATCTAAGCTTCATGCGCATCTGAATCAGTTACACTGAGCTGAACTGAGCTACTATTATTTAATGGATCAACCCGATAAGGAAGGGGAAGAGACGCTAGCTATAAATTCCTAACGGAGCCACCACCAGCCATCTCAGGTAGCACAGCCTTGCAAGTTAACCTAGGCCCAACACTGACCACCGTCTTTTAGGAAGAGAAGAAGGTGGCTCAGTGTTGGTCTGTGACGTACCTGCCAGCAGGACGCACATGACATAAAGGCAGATAGGAATCAGAATACATGTCTGCGTAGCTCAGTTGGTAGAGCTGCTTGTTCCGGAATAAGCGTACTCGGGTTCGAATCCCGGCGTAGACCGAAAATGACGGAGAAATTTACTTCGTTATAATGGCGCCCGAACTACCCGGATGACCCGACCGTTCAAAATCTCGCAATGGTGTGATGTTATTTCCACACCGCGAGACAGGAAAAATCAGAGAATTCCTTCTCCAGCGCTTCGAAAAATAAAAATGTGTGATGTTGCATTCCACACACCAGATTGACTGGGAGTTCTCTAGTGCACGTTCTACAGTGGTTGTCTGCCTGCAGCGATTCATGGTCACGGCTGATCCGTGGGCCATGCCCCCGGCCCTCTTTCGGGGGGAGATGTGACGTACCTGCCAGCAGGACGCACATGACATAAAGGCAGATAGGAATCAGAATACATGTCTGCGTAGCTCAGTTGGTAGAGCTGCTTGTTACGGAATAAGCGTACTCGGGTTCGAATCCCGGCGTAGACCGAAAATGACGGAGAAATTTACTTCGTTGTAGGTCTTTAGTCAATCTGCAAGGCTGCGCCACCTGGGATGTCTCAACAATAAACGTGTAGTGTTTCCGCCTACAGAGAAGATTTAGTCTCGAATAGCTACGCCTGGACAGACTCTTGAGCCGAGTAGAGAAACGGAAAGACATTAGGTGCAACCTAGCGGTTCACAATAGGATAGTTGGTAGACGAGTTACTACTCAATGGAATTGGATCTAGTTTGCTGACAGTTAACCAGATGTTTTTAAAAAGCAATAACTGTGTATGACCCCGAAACGAAACCACAATCAGGTGCATGAGTAGGAAGCATTCCTCTTTCAAAAATCTCAACCCAAATAATAAGGTTTCTTTTTATTGGCAGGGAGTTGTACGCGGGAAAAGTTCTACCAGAAAGTTTAATAGTTAACTCTGAATTTCAGAGTGACGGACAGCCTGCTGAAAAACATCCTTCCATTCGGCAGGACCTGGTCGAGTCAAGTATCTGGTTCTTGTTTCACGATAATATGCCTGAACACAAGCAGTCGAGTCAAGTATCTGGTTCTTGTTTCACGATAATATGCCTGAACACAAGCAGTCGAGTAGTTTCTCACACGGAAGCGCGTTCCAGTGTCTCACGACTTTCCTCGTATTCGACAATAATTTGGAACCAACTGATTATTGTATTCCTCAAACTGAAATCCCACCTGAAGACGCAAAGTTAAGATAGCGTTTCAGATATCCAAAGCAACGTGAAAAGGAATTTAAACGAAATTCCGCAAGCTCAGTTCCTGAAAGCCATGAAAATTTTTAACTATGCAAAGAGGTCTATAAGGTTAGGAGGAATATATTTTAAAAATTAAATGGTAATAATATTTTTTTCAAATGTTATTACCGTTACTTTTTTAGCACGTCTTTTGTAAAAAAAGGTCGTGCTTCTGTTATCGGTTTGTCCGTCCGTCCGTCTGTACCCACGATATCTCTGCAACTATTAGTCCGATTTGAAATATTCTTTTTGCATTCGGAAGCTTGAAATATGCAAATGATGACCCTTTATTTCGTTTTTTTTACGACGTACAATTTCGCCGCAAGAGTGCGTAAATGCAGATGATGTTGAATTCAAAATTGCGTTTTATTTCACATATTTGCTTCTAAACATCCGATTGAAAAATTTTTTATCTTTCGATTCTATTTATATCGAAGAGTATTTTAGATATAGTTAGTTTTTCAAATTACGCATAGATTTTCCGCTAGGGTGCGTAAAAGTAAATGACCTTTTCCTCGATTACTCTTCTTCTAAAACTCCGATTTGAAAATATTTTTCTTCAGCGGATACATCTCCTGATGGAAAATCTTTTGCATATAATTTCAAGTTTTTGGTAAAGAATACTTTGGCCACCAGGGGACGTAAGTGTTAATTTTTGCTTCTGATGTATTTGCCATAAAATCGAAGCTTCTAAAATATCGATTGAAAAATTCTTTCGTGGACTGATGCCACTCACATCGATGAACCTTTTCGGAATATTTTCTTCTTAAAATATTGCACAGTTTCTCCGCCAAAGGACGTAGATGTACATCTTATTTTTGTCAATATCTCTACTTCTAGGAGTCCAATTAGAAAAATTCCTTCTTTGTTGGATAGTGTTTTCCGTGTGACACGTTTTTCATGTAATTTCAAAATTTTCAAGTAATTCATTGACTTCCCGCTAGGGGGCGTAGCGGTAAATTGCGTTCCCTCGTATATCTCTGCTTCTAAATCTCCGATTTGAAAAATTCTTTCTGCACCGGATACAGCTCCTGATGGGAAATCGTTTGTACGTAATTTCTAATTTTTGTAAAAAATGTAGTTTGGCCACCAGGGGGTGTAAATCTTAATTTCCGCGTCTGTTGTATTTGCAGCAAAATATGATGTTGAAAATTCTCGATTGAAAAAAACTTCTTTCGTTGACCGATACTACTCATGTAGACAAACATTTTAGAAACATTTTCTTCTTAAAATAGTGTATAGTTTCTACGCCGGAGGGCGTAAATGTATATATTATTTTTGTCAATATCTCTACTTCTAGGAGTCCGATTTGAAAAATTCCTTCTTTATCGGATAGTGTTTCTAGTGTGACATGTGGTTCATATAATTTCAAAATTTTCAAGTTATTCGTAGACTTAACGCTAGGTGGCGTAAATGTAAATTGCGTTTCCCAATATATCTCTGGTTCTAAATCTCCGATTTGAAAAATTCTTTCTGCACCGCATACAGCTCCTGGTGGGAAATCGTTTGCACTTAATTTCAAATTTTTGTAAAAAATTGTTTGGCCACCAGGTGGCGTAAGTCTTAATTTCCACTTCTGATGTATTTGCAGCAAAATATGAGCTTCTAAAATTTCGATTGAAAAAAAAAGTCGTTTGTTGACCGACACTACTTCTCATGTCGATGAACCTCTTAGGAAAATTTTCTTTTTGAAAAAATGCATGGTTTCTACGCCAGGGGCGTAGATGTATATCTTTTTTTTTGTCAATATCTCTACTTCTAAGAGTCCGATTTGAAAAATTCCTTCTTTGTTGGATACTGTCTCCGATGCGAAATGTTTTTTCCTATAAATTCAAAATTTTCAAGTAAATCATAGACTTTCCGCTAGGACGCACAAAGGTAAATGGCGTTTTCTGCGTTATTTCTGCTCCTAAATATCGGATTTGAAAAATTCTTCCTGTATCGCATACAAGACCTGATGGAAAATATTTTTCACATAATTTCTAATGTTTGGCAAATAATGGTTTAGCCACCAGGGGTCATAAGTGTTAACTTCTACTTCTGAAGTATTTGTTGCGAAATCTGGGTTCCTGAAAATTCGACTAATTTTTATTACTTCGACCGATACCGCTTATACGGATAAACCTTTTGAGAATACTTTCTTCTTAAAATAATGCATGGTTTTCTCATCAGGGGACGTAAAGTCACATCTTATTTTTGTCGATATCTCTGTTTCTAAGTGTTCGTAAGCTCACGATTCCGTTTACAGCAATATCTGAGGGATTAAAAACCCGAATGAAAATCTTCTTTCTTTCGTCAGATCTATTGTTTTCCATACTGGTTCCATTGACTTTGAATAGCTTTGATAAATTTAATTTGCGTCAGAACGGATTCAAAAGACGTGCTTATTACACCCGAAAATTCGGTGTCATCTTTCTTGTATGTAAATGTGGCCTTAAAACTTTTCAAACACACCTTTTACATAAAGTAATGGCGGTACAAATATAATATCGAGATATGAGGAAATTCTATAATACACAGCTTGAGCCCTTTAAGAGAAGAAACAAGAGTTACAAACACGAAGGGCAGTTATCAGCTATAGAAACTAGCGCAAACTTTTTCAAATGATAGTACAAAGATGAATAAAGGTAGGAACAACTCAGTTATTGATATGTGCTTAGAAGTGGTCGAGGATACGTGGGACGTAGGGCTATGATATATATTTGTAAGATATATGAGATGCAAAGAACAATTCAGAATGAACTCGTTAGACCAGAAAACGTGTTTCCAATCCTCAGTACTCCAGTTGCGATAGGCATTTGCAAACTACAGCCTAATCCTTCGGTGCTTTGCAGTCAACAAGGAGACATGATGTGAACGTCGACTATTATAGCTTATTTTTTCTATGGTACAGCGGATAGCACTTGTGCATACGTTCGTGGATGCACCCTCATCACAGGTAGCCGTGCGATTCCTTGAACGTTGGCGCTGGTGAAGCTCACAGTGCAGTATATATACAGGAACGTCTTTTGGTTAGTAGAGTGTTAGCGGCCTTCCGCGCATGAGCCTGCGTAGAGTAAGGCCCAGCTTGGTCCCTATGCTCAATGCGCGTCATCACCAACAACTGATGAAATGGTCCCAAGATCATCGATATTGGAGCGTGGATCATTGGGAGAAAGTATCCTGGTCGGACGAATCAAGATTCCTAGTGTATCACATAGACGTTCGAGCGCTGATACGACGATTACCAACGAAGGCTATGGCACGTGGATGCACTGTTTGGCGGGAACAGGCCGGCGGCGGTGGGGTTATGCTGTGGGCGATGTCTTCTTGGGGCACTTTAGGCTCCATTATCCCAATAGCACAATCTCTGACAGCTGTCAGGTATCTTCACCTCGTTGCGAATCAAGTGCACCCATTCATGGCAACTGTGTTCCCTACTACTGATGGCCATTGCCAACCGGATAATGCGTCATGCCCCACTGCCAGAATCGTCAAGGAGTCGTTTGAGGAACATGCTGGTGGCTTTCTGCCGATGCCCTTGCCTCCAAATTCACCTGACGTGAACCCAATCGAACAGTTGTGGTGTGACTTGGAAAAACGGGTTCGCGCTAAATTACCACTTCCCCGAAATGTACGGGAACTGGGGGACCTGCTGTTGACATTATGGAACCAGATATACCAGGATACCTATCGCCACCTCATCGAATCGATACTTCGCCGTGTGGCCGCTGTTTTGGGGGCTGAAGTGTGTCCTACAGCTTCTTTGTTAGGCGGCCATAATGCAGTGGATAATCGGAGTACGTCGCTGCCTTTACGCGTGATTACTTTTCCGTGACTGATTTCCAAGGAGAAGAGACCTGCTTTAGTTTTAGGCTTTGCCAGTTTCAGCGTAGCACGTAACTGGTCGCGATACTTCTCCTTTGCATATTGCTGTCCGGGTGCATATTTGCGAATTAAACGTATTTACTTGACCACAAAGATTTGTATGCGAACAGCTTTTAAGCAAATTGTTTGATATATGAAATATGGAAAATTTGCAGCACCATATCGGTCCGTCGGTCCATTTCTGTGGATGCCATGTCTACTAGTCGGATTGGAAAAATTATATTTCCTCTGGGTACGAAATGAATTACCAATACATTTTATTATTCCTTTTATGCACAAGAGTTCCGCTAGGTAGCGTAAATGTATGACTTTTTACCTTCCTGTTCAGTAACTTTTCAGTTTCGCTTATTAGCACTAAATATCGAATAGAAAAGTTAATATTTGTTTGATTTTTTTTTGCTGTGGCAAATATTCTGCATTTATTTTCAGTGCAAATGAAGAACATAGACTTCAAATGATGTATTTGGCTATTGTATAATTATGTTCAATTTCCTTCCACTTCCACACTGCTAAAAATAGAGTTCCAAAAATCATTTTTGCATCAAATGGAATTTACTATTACTTCAAACACTCGACGTGGATCAGGAACACCAAACAGAAATCATCGCTCTTTCCTAGTTATTTGTTCAGTTGCTGCTTTCCATCTTTGGTGAATCCTCAGCATTGTACGGGCTCCATGAAGCAATCTGCCATTTTGCTTGGCAGTTAATCACATGTGAGTCGGTAGAGTCCGAGGACGCTGTGGTACAGTAGCAGCATGTCCGGCGCGTAAGTGGAAGAACTAGGGTTCGATTCCCGGTTGCGGCTGTTGAGCAATTTTTCTGTGACTTACTTATTTAACGTGGAAAGAGCGGTGATTTCTGTTTGGGGTTTTACTATGTAGAACATTTTTGGACATATAGTTCCCACGTTTTCAAAATTCAGAACTCTGTCGCTAGAGCCATAACCTTTGTTTTGAACCGTACATTCGCTTTTGGAAAAATGCGGAAGAAAAATTATTTTATTCCATAAGATAATGAACAATGTTTACACATTTTCTACTGCGTTCGGCTTATGCCTGGGAATTATTTGTCGTCCCTCTTGTTTTTGAAGTTGACAGTTTTATTCAATACACCAACTTTTTACAGGTTCATTATTGAGATTGAAAAAGCGGAAAATGAAGAAAGGACAATGACCAAGATAAACTGTCCTTTACTTTACATGTACGTATTTGTCTGCAGCCTTCATATTGACTTTTTTTTTTTTGGTGGTTTAGACACAACCGTGAAAAACTCAATGCAGAATAAGTGGTCGCATGTCCCTAATTTAGAGCGACTGGTTGTCAGGAAAGGGAGAGAGACCGCTTCTATGGCGCAGTGGTCTAATCTCTGGCTTCTGACCATTCGAGAAGGGTCTGAGTTCGAATCCCGGTGAGGCATGGATGTTGTGTATGTCTTACGGCACTGGCTCTCTCCCTTCCCTGGAACCAGTGACCCTGAATTAGAGACGGGAGACTGCTTACAGCCCTTCAAGTTGCTCATGGTGGTCGTTAAACCATCAATGAATAAAGAAAGGGACAGAGTAAGTGCTGTATGTCAAACACATCATGCGAGCCTCTCCGGGATTCAAACTCGGGTTCATGTTGAACGAATGGTTAGCGGCTAAGGTCTCGTACCTCTCACCCACCAGGGCGGTGGTGCAGTAGTTTAGTCTCCGACTTCTGACCGGTCGTCCAAGTGGGTCTGGGTTCGAGTTCCAGATGAGACAAGGGTGGTGCGTTTGTCTTATGGCACTGGCTCTCTCGTTTCCCTAGAACCAGTAACCCAAATTTAGGGATATAGTTGCTCACAAAGGTCACTAAACCCCAAAATAATAAAACCCCGTAACGTCCTTGATACTGCCACCACTGTCCCTACCCAGAAAAAACAGAAGTGTTAGGAAACTGCTGGCCACCAGCTGGCAGTGATGGGTCACTGGTGGCTAAAATCTGCCGCTCACGGCAAACGCAAGCGCCACTAGTGGCCCGTAGCTGGCAACCGAAGCAACCCCAACACCAGGTGAAAACAACGGGACTGTGCATGCGCAGAAGGAACACGTGCTGTGTCTCTCGTGGTACCAGTTATTTGAAGACGACGCTATTGCCATCGTGTTATTTTAGTGGATGTTAAGAAAAAAAAAAGCCATATGTAGAGAGGCGAATTCATTTCCTAATAAAACGCCACGTCGACGAAGACATCTGATTAAGCCATGAAATACATCCACTCCATTCCCATGAATAACAAGTAATAATTTCTGTGTAATCTTTCGTTTTAACATACACTAAACCGCTTGAAACAATAGTCCTGGAAAAACATTAAAAAAAGTTTTTTGAAAAAAAAAAAAAAAAATTATACGCATACAAATTTATCAATTATTTGAAAGAAAAAAGCAACGCTATGTGGATATAATGTACTCATCTATGGGTTGAATACACAAGACTGGAGGAATTCGCTTCTAAAAATAACGAGTAATAAAATAAAATATCTTTCCTCTTTAAAACAAATGTAGCTTCGGACAGCGGAAAGGAAAAGTACAATGTTAAAAATGTAACAGAATGTGACATGAACGGGTAAATATATTAATTCAACAATCGCCTTTCAAGACGACAAGGACAGCACCAAAATTTGGTAACCTCCTTTCAGTTGGTACACTCCTTGAAAATGAGTGAAGTTCACTTAAGGTAAAAAAAACAACGAAAAAACTGTCGTTACGTTGAAAAAACAAATTTATGAATTATATGAAACTGACATTTATGAAAAATACCTGGCAATATTGTAAAATTAAAAAGAGAACCATTCGATTTCACATTCCGCAGGAAAGAGACTCAGCTTGAAGCCAATACTCAGGCGTGGCAAATCAGTCCAGTTAGTACAGCGCGCGCTTCCAACGCAGACAGTCCTTGGTTCGTTTCCAGTCCGATACAAACGTACGTTATTCGGGTCTGTTGAGAAAATTTCTCCAGCGCAGTGCTACGATTCAGAAGTTTCGTAAGGGGGAAAAAAAGAAGTTGTAGCTCCGGGAAACTGCGGTTATTTTTGAATTTTTTTTTTATGGCTACTTCTGGGAAATTGGCGGACAAGATTTGGCTAGCCATCAGTTACGTCACGTGATTGCCTGCTGCCACTGCCGGGAAACTAGCGAACCACATTAGGCTAGCCATCATTCAGGGCACGTTCCTGCAGGGCCGCCGAAGGCTCACTTGTGGCAGATACTGCATGTGATGGATAACTGATGGCCCTCTTGTGGCATATGACAACTGATTGGGGTGCCAACTATCAGCCTGCTGCTGGCCTGAACTGCTGGCCCTTCTGTTGGCTGCCCGGACATTTTATTGACGGCTCGGCAGTGGCAACAAAGTGCTGGGCCATTGCTGGAAGTGCTGGCTGCCAGGAATGGCCCAGTGCTGGCCCAGCAGGTCTGTTTTTCCTGGGTACATACACTTTGTACACACAGCTCTTAACAGAAAAGTTGGAGTTCCATTGAGATAATAAGAAAGGACATCTCACTCCCCTTTGATGTTAATACCTCCACTCACATGCAACAGCAAATAGATTCAAGAGGGTGAACAGAATGATAAAGAAAAGGCTTTTATGTAGCAAGAGTTATTCCTAAGTATCGTTTGATTTGCCCAACTATTTCGTTGAGAAACGCCTCGACTTATCAATGGATGTGATCTTGCTGACAAACCATTTTCCAGTATTTTTTTTAATTAGCAGAGGTATCATCACTATGACGCATGCTTGTAACAAAACACATGGGCTTGATTATGCTTAATCAAAGACTTACCATTAAATTCAGGGTACAGCCTGTACATTTTTTACTTTACTGTTAGAAAATCTGATAATCGTGCAGCTAAAACCCTCCAGCGAACAGGAATTTCATTATCTATTCTCTCATCCCTCCACCTTATATATAAGATGCGATACTAATTTAACTGAAAGTCTCAGTTATATCTACGTTTTTTTTAGCTCACTATATTTCTTAACTGGTATCACACGGCATTTAAATGAGCTAAATATTTCTCTGCAAGGGACCAAATATCTCTAATCTTAACAGTTTTATAGTTAGTTTTCGTATCTAGCAGGCATTGTTAACATCCAATCTATAAAGAAAGAGTTCGATTCACTTCGAATCCTGGAAGAGGATTTTTGATTAAATGACAATACTTCGTGAAACTACAGATTTAAAGTATTTGTTCCTCGGCTAGGCACTGTTATTAAATTTTTTGGCTTTAGCTATAAACAGTTTGGTAAACTCAAACCAAGAATACGTCTCTTCAGCAATACACTGAATGTCGGTATTGAAAGTACAAATCCTATTTATCAAATTAAATTATGTGAACGTCGAGCAGATGGATTTATTAGAGCTCGATCAAAGACTGAAGCAGAATTGTTTAGCCTAAATTCTTTTCACTGAGAAATGCCGAAGATATTTGGGACTAAAGGTTGTTTCAATGTTTCGAAGTACTGAGAATATCTTATGGCATGAAATACATAAAGTCAAAGTGCAGGTGCAGTATGAATGACACTACTTTTGAACATAATTACTTCGACATTCAACGAGCATCGAACTGCAACATTTAGTAGAGTTTAATAGTCCACAGTGCTCTCAGTAAGAGGTTTCTTTTTCAAATTTGAACTGTTCTAATTATTAATCGAATGAGAGCTTAAATGTTTAATAAACTAGGCAGGCCGTCTTTATGTCTACAACATATTGTATACATTTTAAAAAACGTGCTCAGATATCTAATTCTTTTAAAAACCTTGGATAGCAGCTATGTGGAAGTTGGACAAGACTGCCTTAGACTATGGAAAAAGAACCTATCTTGAATCAATACCCAGGAAAACAATATCATTTTGTCTCTGTGAAATTGTTCAGTCTCACGAGATTTATTTGCGCAATTAATGTATTTTCATTCTCGGCAGACCGCGTGTTTTGAAACTCACGGCAGTTTTGGTTGGCACTGAGATATTTGGCCAATTCGTTCTAATGCTTTCAGTACTGTATATTTTATGTTGCAAATATGCCGGAATTAACTTTCGTTCCGCATCTCGCGACTGAAGCCAGAGCATGTCAGGTTACACCATCTATACAGGGAATTACAGTTCCATGAAATTGAAGTCTATCATAAGGGAATGTGAATAAACTTTCATTGCATTAGTCATAGCGCCTGTCTTCTTTCAGCAGAGAACTGTCGCCTGAAACAAGAATTCAGAACAGAATTCACAAATACGAACATACCAGGAAACAAAGAAATAATCTCTAATTCACATGGAGAGGGTCACCGAAATTCGGTATTATATATGACGCAGTGATGTTGAATATACAAGGTGATTCACAGAAAGCAAATACATTTCATGCTCGTTTTATTTCAGCAGAAATAAATCGTAATGGCCTGTGTTAGTGTCAAACGACGCGGGGCCTCTGTGAGATTCCTTTATTCTCACGAGAGGGCGCAGCTGTGCAGGATGTGGAAGCTGTCGCCACCAGATTGTCTCAGTCACTGTGAAGATGCAGCACACGCTACAGCAACAGCTATTCCTTGTGAAAACGTACTGGATCACACGCCAGGGAATTTGGTGTCAGCAAACCTCCCCAAGGGAACTCTATACTGACACTTGTACTCAAGTGTGTAACAACAGAATCTCTTGTGAGTGATATCAGCAAGCATCGTTCATCTGTAGTGACGACGGTTGCTGCGGACGTTGAGGCACGACTGCAGCTGTCACCGCGGAAGTCATTACGGCGTCTGCCGCAGGACACCCGATACTCGTACTCCATGAGTCAGAGAGCTGCTAAGAAAGCGAGGCTAAAGCGGAATAGGTTGATGGCTGTCCATGAGCTGCTGGAACCAGATAAGAGAAAATGAGTGCACTATGGCCGCTGGTTTCAGGATTTCATTGCTCAAAATCCTGGCATATTATCAATCACGTTTTTCACGAACGAGGCGTGGTTTCACTAATGTGGCTATGCCAATTCACAGAACACACGCCTTTGGGCCGCAGAACATCCGCACGGCCTTCACGAAGCGCCTATGCACCCACAAAAAGTCGGCGTTTGGTGCGCAATATCCTTTGAAAGAATATTGGGTCCCATTCTTTTCCACGGGACTGTCAACACTGCAGAGTAATAAAAAAATTTCATGGACTTTGTTGAGCAATTGGATGACACAGAGCTGTGTCAAGGCAATTTTCAACAGGATGGCTCCACGCCCCATACATCAAATGAGTCCATGGCGCTGATCCACAGTTTCTTTGAAGACCGGATAATTCCCCGTAACTTGTGGCCACTGAGATCACTAGATTTGACACCACCAGAGTTTTTCTGTGGGAGTTTCTTAAGGAAAGAGGACAGTAGACAAATTGAAAGAGAACATTACAAACGAAATTCAACGGTACTGACAAAACGATGCTCCCATGAACAGCCAGGAACATGAAAAAACTTGTCAGATGTGCCTTCAGGGGGGGGAGACATTTTCAGCATTTGATGTAATGATAAATGTTATGTAATGTAAACTCTCATAAATATGCTACATTTCAGATGGCATAACTTGCTGTTACCTTTATTCTGGTCATAAATTGATAATGAAATGTGTTAGTTTTATATGAATCACCCTTTACTTCTATCCATTACCAATAGGTACTTCATCATTAGAAATAAAGACATCTTATTTACCGATTATTTTGAACGGGGATCACCTACGACGTGCGAAAGCACCTCTCTGAATTACTCATCTTCCTTGTCTTTGACAGCTGATCTAAGAGGGTTCAAATATCAATGAGTCAAAACAAATTGACTGGAAGTTTTTGTAGGGATCAATTTACATTGTCGATGCATCGATTTAATAGAGCAATGTTGATTCACAAAATGCTCTGTTGTTTTACGAATTTACTCTCACCAGAACTTAACGACATCTCACAAACATGCTGGTGGTCCAACGGTTAAGGTGTTGGTTTATTCACCACAAGCCTGAGGTGCGATTCAGAAGTGAGACCTGGGTTGTTTTCCTTTGTTCGTTTTTGGTTGACTTCTTTTCCTGAAGCCGGTAACCTGTAAATCAACGATATAGTCTAGATTTCATCAATGCTCATGGATGTCATAGAAGAGTAGTATTGTAAAAACAAATAATTCTATTTTTCGTACGTTTTAATCATTTAAAGGTTCTGTAAAGCAATTTCTATTCTAACTGTTCACCGCTAATGAATTATAAGAGACATGCATCGTGTCTAAGTCAGGAGTAATTCCAATAACGTGGAAAGAAATTACCCTATCTTTCCAGATAATTTAAGTCTCACAAATGTCATTTCACATAACAGGACCATTACCCCATTAACGGACTTAATTGACTGAATTAAATATAAAAACGTTTTCGCCTCATGTCAATCGTGGAATTATATACAGAATTTTAGTTGCCCTCTACAATCTGTTACTAATTTTTTTCCCAATGTAAAACCCAGCTTTTGACTTTCCCGAACATCAAGTTCTGGATTAATGGTGCAATTTATATATTCAACGCTAAATGTTTGAAGCCGACATTTAATCATGAGAATCTGCTTCTGAACATATATGTTCGATTTTTATGTAATAAAAGAGCACTGCTTTTTTTCATATAAAAAAAGAAACAGTGCTCTTTCTAGCCCATCATATATTTTGACAAATGTATTGAATTAAATCAACATTTTGAAGTGGAAGTAACAGGTACAAATTAGTTCCACTGAGAATTTTATTCAATAAAGTGCAGCATATGTTCGCATTCATGAAATAAAGAAAAACAGATAAGAATAAGCACGCATTCTAATTAGATTCCTTTGGTTTCACACTAAGGAACTTTAATGTAGTTTCCAATCAAATTTATTTATTCAATGTTTTAGTTAGAATGTAAAAATATTAAAATATTTAAAAATCGCAAAGAAAGCTCAATACAACTGTTGCATTTTGCTCTCAATTAATCACACACACACACACGCACACACAGAATGCTTCTTCAATTAACATTTCTGTGTAAAATTTATTTATTTATTTGCAATCGGCGGAGTTAATTGGTTTCAGTATTTACGTATGCCTATTTAATTTACAAGAAAGCTCTGAAAATTAGTTAATAACCGTGAGATAAAAATGAACGACTCTTTGGGGAAAGAAAGAATATCATGGATTTGGGAGACTATTAAGTAGGTTTAGAATGTAAAATAACTACATTTGTTCGTTTTGTACTAGCTATAAGGAATATATGTTGTCATTTTTTCAATTCGAATTAGTCCCTGATATTTTTTAAGTGTAAGGCAGAGATATTTTAGCGAAACATATCTTTTGGGAAAACGTTCCTGCTGATCGTGTATGTAATGAAATTTAATTATTGTACAATTATTACATACTATACGAAGGAAATGAAGTACTTAATCAGGTGAAGAAAACATTAGCATCTACAATGTCTTAAATATTATAGGTTCGTGTGTTTTCTAGATGGCATGTTGAAACAACAGTCATTTAATTACACACTGGCCCTTAATACGGCCAGAGAGCAATTTGTTTTTCAATTCGGATTTAACGACTATTGTGAGCAACTCAGAGGGCTATAAATCGTCGCCTGTCCTTAATTAAGAATCACTGGCTCCAAGGAAGGAAGACCAGAAGACTTTCGGAAAAGTACACTTATGTAACAATCCAATTATCCTTTTATTTTTTTGACATCAGTCGAAGTACAGTTTCAAGAAAGCATAAACACAAATTTATCTGGAAAGCACGTTTGACAGAGAGAACAAATTAGATGGTGAAATTAGTAGGCGAGTGCATTCTTCATTGAAAGTCATAGCTGCTTTAGAAGGATTTCACAGGAATGATGGGTTCTCAGGAAAGTCCTCCTAAATGGCTTTATATGAAAGTGTAATTTTTCCTACTCTGATGTACGCCAGTGAAACGTGGGTACTGCAAGAGAGACATGGGAGTCGTTTGTGTGCTGGAGAGATGCGTTACTTACGGAGGGGGCGGGGGTGGCATGACATGCTCTGATCACGTGAGGAATGAAGACGTGTTGCAGGTCTGTAATGTGAGGCAAAATGGTGTTAGTAAGGTGGAGACTAATACTCTTAGGTGGTTTGGCCATGTTGAAAGAATGAGTGATGCGATGCTTATTAAGCGAATTTTTTCAGCCCAAGTGGCATGAAAGAAAGGTAGGGGAAGGCCAAGGAAATCATGGGAGGACCAGGTTCAAGTATGTGTGCATGAGAAAAAGCTTACGAATATGTGCGTCGTGTGATGGCGTGTCAACGAAGCTCGAGCTGTGCGCCGAGATCTCTGTAAACGGAGACGTTTGATACACCAACAGTAAGTCATTTTTTTGAGGAGCTAAACTCTGAATATCAGAGAACGGTTTAGTAGTACGTATGTATCAACGCAATTTCTTTTTGAATGACTACGAGAACTTGTCGACGAAATCACATTATGAAGTTCGTAGATTAAACTCATGTAACGTGCCGACTGACACATTACACTGCTGGCCACCCAAAATGCAACACCAAGAAGGAAGCATCCGATTGGCCTGAAATTCGCAGCATGCCACACCCGTAAGAGGACATGCAAACGATTAGCATTGCAGAGCATATGCAAATCATGTGCGCCCGGCACGCCACCGAGAAGCACTATAAGAACGGTGCACAGAAGGCGGGGCGTAAGTAGAGGAAGTGTGTTGTGCTGCCGGACCTGTGCGTGGGATGCTTCCTGATGCCTCGTCGCAGAATGCGGTAGTCATTCCAGCACGTTTCGGAGTTTGACAGAGGACGAATAGTGGCTTATCGCGACAGCGGTTTGTTGTACCGAGACATCGGCGCCCGTGTGGGACCACATCCAGCTACAGAGAGGCGAGTATGGATTCGGTGGATGAAGGAGGGACGGTGAGACCGACGTGAGTGATTGCCACAGCCGCGGCACACCACCGAACGAGAGGACCGGCATGTTGTGCGGCGGGCATTGACGGCTCGCACCGCCACATCACGAACGTTAGCGCAGGACTTACGGTGTGTTGTGCAACAACCTGTGTCAGCACGTACCGTTGGACGTCTTCTGCAGGAGCGGGGACTTGTCGCGCGGCGCGCATTGCTTCGATTACCATTGACGTTACACCACCGGCGAGTGAGGCGGCAGTGGGTCGTTGAACGCCGCACCTGGACTACGGAATGGCACGACATTGTCTTCTCCAACGAATCCCGCTTCTGACTGCAACACCACGATGGGGATCCGCTTGTGGCGGCACCGCGGCGAGAGACTGTATGACTCCTGCATTATGCATCGTCGTCTTCAACTAACTGGTACCATGAAAGACACAGCACGTGTTGCTTCTACGCATAGGCAGTCGCGTTGCTTCCTCCTCGTGTTTGGGGTTGCTTCGGTTGCAATTTACGGGCTACTGGTGGCACTTGCATGGTGGCCAGCAATTCACGGCGATGTTGCAGGGCTATCAATGGCTGCCAATTGATAGAGCTGCCACTAACGGACCGCTACCGGGCCGTGAGCGGTAGATTTAAGCCAGCAGTGACTCATCACTGCCAGCTGGTGACCAGCACTTTCCCAACGCTTGTATTTTTGCTGGGACACCTTGCGATTCAACTGTTTTTAATATCTTGAGGTCAGATTTTAGGCTACGCATGAGCAGATGGGCTTTCGTAGGTACATCGCATATCATCGGTGTCGGGGGCGTTTCTTACGTTCGTCTAAATCTCAGTACTATACTCTGAAGTGCCAGAAAAACTGGTACACCAGAGTGATACTTGGTAGGTGCCCCACGGGAGCGCAGGACTGCATAAATACGACAGGCCATGGACTCCACTAGCTTGTGGAAATATGCTGTAGGCAACGCACACCATACTTCCTGCAGAGCGTTCCACAATTCAAGTGTATTCCGAAGTCTCGGATTCCTGTGTTCGATAGCGCGTTGCATGGCATCCCAAATGTGTTCTATCACGTTCAAATCTGGAGGCTTGGGTGGGAATGGCAACACCCCGAAACTCAGATGATTGCTCCTCTATCCATAATATGGCGCACCGACACTTGTGTGGAGGTGCATTGTTCTGTTGGAACAGACCCAACCCATCAGCATGAATACAAGACATGAACGAGTGTACCTCTTCAAAAACGATGCTCACATAGCGTTGGCAGATCACAGACGTTTGTAGATGTACCGGGGGTCCAAGTGAAGTTTAGTAGCTAAACATACCGCATACCATTACGGAACCTCTACTAGCCGGTACAGTTCTCTGTTGACAGGCGGGATCCATGGCTTCAAGGGGTTCACGCCACACGCGAATCCTCCCATCTGCCCGATGCAGTTGGAAACGCGACTCGTCAGACCAGGCTACTTGTTTCCAGTCATCAAGTGTTCAGTGGCTGTGTTGCCGTGCCCAAGCGATTAGCATAGCTCTGTGTCGTGGGTGAAGGATCACTTTGTTCTTGTTAATTTCGTCCACGTTCACTTCGTCCAGTTCATTTCTTCCACGTTCACTTCGTCCAGTTCATTGAGTCCACTGTTCACTTCGTCCGCTGTTCACGTAATCCAATGTTTACTTAGTCCACTTTTCATTTCGTCCACCGTTCAGTTTGTCCACATTCATTTCGTCCTCAGGATGAATGGAATACCGTCGAAATTATCTGTTTTCGTGGAGTTTTTGTTTTAGGCAGAATAAAAGGTCAGCAGACATTGCTTGCATGCGATTTTTTCCCCTGTCTGAGTTATATAACGATTTTAAATGTTATTTAAAGTAAAATAAGGAGCTTAACTTTGAAGAGCTTTTTAACTCTTTTATGTGGTAAGATGTCAATCACTACAGCATGACTCACGCTATGTTCGGAAAAGGACTATAAGGTGGGATTTATTTAATAACGCTGCATTTTTACTTAGGCACTAAATATTTACATGCGATGTCGAGTTATTAATATTCCATTTTATTTACTTAAGCACTAAATACTAATTACTATGCTTCATGCGTAGGCCCTTTTGACAGTTGTTCTTCTGCCGATGTCATATTCAAAACGTTTTCATATTCATTCAAGGTAATCATATTGTGGTTTTACTGAAGCACGAAATAATAATTCATAATCCCTAGGCTTAGGCCGTTCCAACAGTTTTTATTCTACGGATGTCATATTTATAACCTTTACCTATCAACCCAAGATAATAACATTGCGTTTTTACCTAGGCACCAAACATTAATTTACTCGCCTTAAGCCTAGGCGGTTTAACAGTTTTTAATCCGCCGATCTCATATTCAAACGTTCACATGACATCACAATTTAGTAATATTCCGCTTTTACTTGAGCACTAAATATAAATTCATAGGCCTTAGGCCTAGGACCTTTTAACTGTGTTTTTGTACCGATGTCCTAGGCCCTAGTAATCAAAATTTTATGCCTAAGTAAAAGATCAATATTAATAACATGACGACTATGCAAGTGCTATAGACATTTAGTGTAATGGATTAAAACTGTTA
This sequence comes from Macrothele yani, assembly GCA_039090855.1. Taxonomy (NCBI): domain Eukaryota; kingdom Metazoa; phylum Arthropoda; class Arachnida; order Araneae; family Macrothelidae; genus Macrothele; species Macrothele yani. Next base: position 88,282,142 of record CM077013.1, read on the forward strand.
AAAATACTTAAGTTTAATAATTAATGTTTGGAGCCAAAGTAAATGTGCAACTTTAATAACTTGACTTGATATGTAAGCGCTATAAATACAACATGGTTAGAATAAAAACTGCGAAAAAGGCCTAGGCCTAGGGACTGTGAAATAATATTCAGTGCATAAGCAAAAGCGCAATATTATTACCTTAATTTGATATAAAAATGTTACGAATGTGACGTACTTAGAATAAAAACAGTGAAAAAAGGGTTAGGCCTAGGGCCTATGAAATAATATTTAGTGGCTGAGCAAAAGCGCAATATTATTACCTTGACTTGATACGTAAACATCATAAATATAACATCCGTAGAATAAATACTGTAAAAATGGCCTAGGCCTAGGGCCCATGAGATAATATTTAGTGCCTGAGCAAATGCGTAGTATTATTACCTTGATTTGATATTTAAATGTTATTATTATGACGTGATTAGAATAAAAACTGGAAAAGGCCTAGGGCATATGCACTAATATTTAGTGCTTAAGTAAAAGCGCAATATTATTACCTTGAGTTGACTGGTAAACCCTATGAATATAACATACGTAGAATAAAAACTGTTGAAACGGCCTAACCTTAGGGATTATGAATTAATATTTTGTGCCTCAGTAAAAGCACAATATTATTACCTTGAGTGGATACGTAAACATTTTGAATATGACATCGGCAGAATAAAACCTACACATGAGGCATAGTAATTAGTATTTTGTGCCATAATAAGTAAAAGAGAAATATTAGGCATCTTATGTAAATATTTAGTTCCTAAGTAAAAATGCAGCGTTATTAAAAAATCCCACTCTATAGTCCTTTTCCGAACATAGCGTGAGTCATGCTGTAGTGATTGACATCGTACCACACAAAAGAGTTAAAAAGCTTTTCAAAGTTAAGTTCCTTGTTTTACTTTAAATAACATTTAAAATAGTTATATTTTAATCAAGAAACTCAGACTGGAAAAAAAACCGCATGTAAGCAATGTCAACTGACCTTTTCTTCTGCCTATAACAAAAACTCCATGAAAACAAAAAATTACCACGGTATTCCATTCATTCTGAGGACAAAATGAAAGTGGACAAAGTGAACGTTGGACGAAATGAGCTGTGGATGAAGTGAACAGTGGACAAAGTGAACGTTGGACGAAATGAACGTTGGACGAAACGAACTGGACGAAGTGAGCGTGGACGAAATGAACACGGACGAGGTGATAGGGAACCGTGTCGTGCACCCATCAAGGGGACTCGAGTTGGGCGTTTGCTCCCAAAGCCCATATCGTGCAGGGTACGTTGCAAAGTTCGGACGCTGATGCTTGTTGAGGCTCCAGCATTGAATTCCGATGATACCTGCGAGAGTGTTGTACGCATATCGCGTGAAACGATTCTTGACAGCCGACGATGGTCACGTTCACCCAATGTATTTTTACGGCCACACTGGTATCGTAGGTTGCAGATTTTTCCGGAATTCTTGTAGTCACGGTACACCCTTGCAATGGTCGTCCGTGAAAATCCAAACTTCGTTTCTACCTTCGAAATGCTATGACCTATCTAACAAGCGCCAACTATGACACCGCGTTGAAAATCACTTAAATCGTTATTACTTGTCATTCTGATGCCGTAAACAGCTCTGACAGCTAGCAAGGATGTCAATCGCTTTATATACGCACTAGCGGACGCAACCGAGTACGCTCATAAGTGACGTTGCTGTGTATTTTTCATAAGCTCGTCTGTACCAGTTTTTCTGGCACTTAAGTGTATAATAATGATGATAAATATTGTTTTTGAAAAACTAAACAGTTAAAATACTTACCGTTGCTGCCGCCATTATTTAGTAAATATTTAAGTTTACGCGTCACATATCTTTTCCATTAGTTTTACAATAATAATTAATCTATCAACCTAAGTGCCGCTTAGTGTCAGGAATTAGTAAACCTTATTGATTGTTGTTATGATTTGATTCCACTTAGTATGCACTGGACTGTGGCTTGGTGTGATCGTGAGTGACGCGAATAGATACACTGCGTTACTCGTAAATAAATGTATGCTCTCGAATCATTATTTTTGTTTCACGCCAACAAAGATGTTGTCAGGCAAAGTATGAATAGCATAAATTATGTACAAAAACTACCGGGGTACTACTCTCTTGACCGTTCTTTTACAATGTTTCAGTGGGTACATGGAGAAACTTGAATGGATGTTTGAGCCCCGTAGCACTTGCGTAGACAGCATCCATTGCCACGCATCATGTATAAACCTCGAAATATTTCTCTTTGTTCTTTTCTTTTTTAAAAAGTCTAATTCCTGTAAAACATGATTTCTTTAGGTGAAAGTTATACTTATGATTGGAGTGAAATAAAATGAATGAAAGAAAGAGGAAATCACTAATCCCCAAATTTTCTGGCTCTAGCCGATATGGCTAATAATCATAACAGTTCTGTGAAAGTCATCGATTGTACTTTTGAAACCCAAGGCTAATTGTTTCCTAAAGCCTGAGGAAATTGACAAAGTCATTTTCGTTGGGCATATAAGAGATTACATGTCTTCACCTCGCCTCCAAGAAATGCGTCCCTAATACCATGATATTAATATTAAAAGATCTTAATATTAATATCCTATTACAACGGGCACCTGGGTCACGCCTTTGCAATAATAAGATATTAATATTAAGTTGCCTTTCGGGGACAGGAATTAGAAATAGTCGTTTTATTTCTGTAATACAATGAACACGAATGCAAGCACACAAATGCAGATGTGCGTATGTGTCTGTGTACCCTTACTAACTGTCAATAACATAATCAGGTTTCATTCGCAAAGCCACTTTTTGTTTCAAGAAGTGGCATGTGGAAGATCCTCTGGAAAGGTGCTTCCGTCCTGTGGAAATATATTTTAAATTCTTGCACAAAAGCACAGCTTTAGATACATTAAAGAGCAACCTCAAAATCCGGGTTTTCTTTACAAAACCCTTGTAGCATATAAATCGGAAGATAAAGTGTGTTTACGTAAACATTGTACATAAGAATAACATTTGAGACATTTTGTATACTCAAAATCGTACACTTATTATTCAACAGCCACACGAGGCAAGATGACTCGAAACACATGATAAATATATTTTTAAAATAATGTTACCTTTTTCTTTTGAAATTTCTGACTGGAATGTTTTAAAACAAATTGATGCGAGTTTGTCTTCCGAATTCTACTAAGCTTTTGCTTCACATAATTTCTTCTAGAATCAAAAGACCGTTAGAGTAAGTTCGCCCTTACTTCCTGGGACTATTGACAAGCCATATTAATCGAGCCTTTTATGTGGAAGCACCGACTGATTTTGTGATTTATTCTGATTTGGGGTACATTAAATTGGGAATGAAATTTTGCAATTTTAACCATTTTTGATTTATCAGTGAAATACACAGATCGTACTGTTTGTAAACAGCAGGTGATTTAAAAGTGAAGATGATTGAAGTATTGTTGTTTCATAGATACAGTGTGGCAATTAAGCATTTAGACTGAATTTTTTTTTAATGGAAAAGTAGGAAAACTTACCTGAATATATTTTACTCGAAGTGCATTCCTACAGCGTTAATACAAGAACTGGCACCATCATCCAACGAAAGGAAGAACTTGCAGAAGTAATTTGGTATGGAGTGAAGAGTTAATGTCAAGGTTCTTTTTGTCTTCAATGTCTTGGAACACTTTTCCTTTTAACGGTAGCTTTAATTTAACGAATAGAAAGTAGTCACACTGTCACAAATCTGATGAAGGGGGGAGGAGTTATTGAATATACACAGTTGTTTTTTGTGTCAAGAACTGCTGTACACTGACCGCTCCGTATGCAGGCTCGTTGTCATGAAGGAACCACAAAGACGTCGTTCTTTCCACGTTTTGGCAACACACAGCAACCGAAAAATTGTTGTTTGGCCACTGCTGGGGAATCGAATCCCAGATCTCTCGATATCTAGCCGAGCGCGTTAGCCTTACACCATGGTGGCCAACAATCCACGGCGCTGTGTGTGTTTTTCTGTCAGCTTCTGACATCATAAATCCGCAAGATGGGCTCAGCAACCCATCTTACGGATAGATTGCTGGCCACCGTGGTGTAAGGCTAATGCGCTCGGTTAGATATCGAGAGATCTGGGATTCGATTCCCCAGCAGTGGCCAAACAACAATTTTTCGGTTTCTGTGTGTTGCTAAAACGTGGAAAGGGCGATGTCTTTGTTTATTCACTGATGCCACGTATTTGGATGATTTTCAAGAAGGAATCATTTTTGTACTCAGGACTAGCTCAAAAAATCTTTCTCCACAGTGGTTCCAAAATCGATGTCTAATCATTGCCAGTGACAGTTGTACCTTCAGGAATGAACTTGTGATGCAGAATTATCTTGCTGTCGTAAAAACACACGAACGCTGTTATGGCTTTGGACTTCTGTAACCTGATCTCCCTTCCTTTGGGTGATTGTAACGACTTCCACTGAGTATTCTGACGCTTCGATTCAGGATCATAACGAAAACACCATGTCTCGTCACCTGCCACAATGCTTTGAAGAAATTTTACAGCACAAATCCTCATCCCCCCCGTTCAAATCTTACATTAAATTTGCCGAATTGTCTCCGTGTTAATACCAAGCTAACATTACAGCATCCCCAAGGTCACACAACGATCACTTTTTATCTCTTTGCGAACTTTTTCAATGAGTTAAGATGTACGGACTGAAATCGGGCGTCGGCGGCTTTCGTCATTTTCCAAATCTTCCCGCTCATCCTTGAAATGTGCATACCATCAGAATATTTGTGCACGAGATAGGTAATTAGTTCCATACACATCACGCAACAATTCAATTGTCTCAGTTGCAGTTTTATCGTTTTTCCAACAGAACGAGGTATTTGCTCTCAGTCCCATGATACAGCAGTGACAATGCTCTTCGACTGATGACGTCATCCACAGCGTAAATAATTATCTGCGCAATTCTCTCTCAAAGGTTTTTGCCACAGCCTAGGTTATAAATGTCTTATAAAAAAACCTTGCCTTCCCGACCAGAGTGCCTTAATAAGATTTTATTTTACAAAAACCTCAGGTTTTTTAAAAAATAGTTTCCTTACTCAACTGCAGCACTGTGTAGAAGTGAATTATATGGGAACGGATTTTCCCGTTCTACGCCCCCTTTCTGTTTCTCTGTTTCTGTACATATACATACTGCACAATTTTATTTTCAAAAAGGGAATGCTGTATTTGCAGAAAAGGAGGGAAAGAGTTCGCTGTTCAGAAATAGCAGGATTTTCTTAGTGCTGACTTAGATTAGGGTTATTTAAAATTTTGCTTGGATTAGAAACCTTTGCTGTAGGTTGAACGTCTTAGCTGTCACACACCACAGCTAAATTAGGTTTATTTGTCTTTCTGTAATTCAGTTGGCTCCACACCAGAAAAACACAGTAGCATTTAAAACGTTTTATCCTAACGAAGTTCGGGCTAAACATGAAGTTTCTACTGATTCTGTTTTTATTTAAACCTGAATAAATCTCCAAATGAACTAGACTTTTATAATATGTCTGTATTTGTTTTTTCTAAAAAGGTGTAGAGGAATTCCTACCATCGTAGTTTCATACACAATATAAAAGATGACTTCTCGTACAGTACAATCTTTAATTTAAGGTGGTTTCACCTAAAATCTCTACCCTATGTTTCCAATGGTAAAACTTCTTTATATATTTTTTTCGCAATAAATGTATTTACAAGGATCAACATTTGCACATCGATAAAACTAACTTTAAGTTATAGCATGGGATACTTAATACTAGCTAAAACATAACCATAATTATCTTAAAAATCAATCATTTCTCTTTGAGTAATAATGTTCAGACCTCTTAATAGATGGCGCGACCTGTACATTGATGACATCAGTAGACAAAAAAGTTAGATTGCTTAGTTATGGTTACGTTTTAACAAGTATTAAGTATTCCATGCTATAATTTAAAGTTAGTTTTATCGATGTACAAATTTTCATCCTTGGGAATACATTAATTGCGAAGAAAATATGTAAAGAAGTTTTACCATTGGAAACATAAGGCAGAGATTTTAAGTGGAACAACCTTAAATGCCATTGGACAAAAATTATATTCTTACGTTGCGTTCTTGACTTGCTGTACTCTGTGCAAGGTTTTGTGGTATGTTGCAGCAAAACGTTCTGATACACCAACTGCACACCATTTTGAAATTAAAGTTTTGGGACGTGATGCATGACACACAGAAATACGTGTTGCAATGAGTGCAATCAGGTGGAATGCCATAACATGTTGCACCATTGCATCATGTTTTTGTGTATTTTATGTACAACACAATGGTTTACTTTAACCCCAAAAGATGGTGCAGCTGGTATAGCACTACTTCATAGAGGAAAGTACCACACAATTTTAAGAATGCGTCAACATACACTATATTGACAAAAGTCACGGGACACCTAGAAAAGAAACACAACATAGCATTTATTGAAATACATTAGTATGATGTCGGTCCACCTTTGGCCTTAATGCACGCCCTGACGCTTCGAGACATGCTTTCGACAGGGTTTTTGAACACACCGTGCGCTTCCATTCAGTACAAAATGCTGCCGTTAACAGTTGTTTAGTAATAAACCTTCGTTCCAAACTTCTTATGCCGCGCGCTAATTCATCCCATAGGTGCTCTATGCGATTAAGATCAGGAATCTGTGCTGGCCAATTCACACGCGATACGGAATTGCACGACGTAACAGTCCTTCCTTTATAACTCGGTGCATTATCCTGATTATACAAACAAGGATCAGTTCCATAGTATTGCCATAGAGTTCGTAGGTCATAATTGTCCAGAATATCGAGGTAGACGTGCTGGTTAACAGGTTTCTCCACGATAACCAATTGGCCGGGACCATACCACAAAAAACACCCTCACACAAGTACACTGCCAGCTACAAACTTGACCGTAGGAACAGTACACTGTGGTAAAAAGCGTACCCCCAGCTGCCGCCATACCCACACACGGCCATCAGAATGATGGATCGTGTATCTGGATTCATCAGTCGATATGACCCGTTTCCATTGATCTACGATCCCAGATAAGTGTTCTTTACACAATGCTAAACGACGAGTAGCATTCCGAATGAAGATGAAAATCTTATTTGCAGCCGCACGACCAGACCACGGTAAACCATGGAATGAAGTTCTCTGCGAATGGTACGTGTACATACCGAGGTTCCAGCATTTTTAGTAATTTTACACTGAGGTCTTGTGCAGTATTCCGTCGATTAGCTGTAACGACTCTCCTGAGGCTTCGACGTCCTCTATCACTAATTTTGTTTGGTCTGCCGGTACGTTTTGCTGCTTCAGGTACGTCATATGTCTTCCACTTATTCAGTACATCCAAAACAGTTCATTTGGGTATGTTTAAACGCCTCTCGGTTTCTTTTATGGACAACCCATTAATATAACACCCAACAATCTTTGATTTCTCAAAGTCAGTTTTCTCCCTCCGCGACATTTACTCTCAAACTCACATTGTGATATGATCGCGGTCAGTTGCAGGCTTGTTTTTATACCGTTTGCAGCTGTACCGCGCATCTTAAAAACGCAGCGGATCCGTTCATTTTCTTTTGAAGGTGTGTCCAACTACTTTTGTAAATGTAGTGTATATTGGAATTCTATTCCAGCCGTCGGTATGTAAAAAAACTTAAAGGTATTGTTTTCGAATACAAAGGACGCTGCTTTGTACAAAGACGTGTTATGCTTTCCCAAAACACTGCCGTGAGAAACAAGCGTGAGTCTGAGAAACAAGGGCTTCTTTCTTAGGCTCACGCTTACGGCCACCTGCGTTTGACTTCATGATGGACCCCGTTTCTTCAAATGTGCGAGATCAATACATTATGCTCTTGTACTTAAGCGCCTTTCTGACCTTATAAAGACGACGAAAATTTCACTGAACAGTCGTAACACTTTTAAACGTTGCCTACCATACACACTTTGCGCGTTGTTAAACGGTTGTTGCCATTTTCACGTTTGTCAAGATGCTGCGAAGGCGCATGAGCACTGACTACAGCGCAGGAACTTCTCTCTTTCCTCGCCGTTCTGGTGCATTCGCACTGACTACAGCGCTTGAAACTCTTATCTTTCCTCGTACTTCGGACAGAATTAAACCACTTTACTGCAGCGTGTGCACAAATCACTCCTTAGATGTTAGAAAACGAGTGGCAAGAATTCAGCCCCCGGTCTCTGCCGAGTTCGCAAAGCAGGTCATGCAGTGGCCTTGACAATCTTCCATCTATAGAGGTAATTTCTGCCAAATATTGACTTATTATATCTGTTAAACGCCATACAACAGCATTTTTAAATTTCACCTTCCAAAACGGGTCACCCTGTATAAATGAATTGCCCCATAATTTAGAAAGGAGTTCTTCTTCTCCTTCTTCTGCAGACCAACATTTGGTCGAAATCGCGATTAGGGATTCCGTGTCTTCGCATGTTTTCGCCCTGTATCGTGTCTCACTTTAAATTTCTTTTCTTCAATATTATATTTAAAACAGCCACTACATTATTCCACTTTCTGATACACATATCCAATAGCTTCTTAGTGCAGGAACATATTAGCTTAATCTTGTTTCTTGGGCGGCCTTCAAATTATCAGGGTGGCGCAGTGGTCTAAGGCGCTGACCTCTGATCATTCGTCCGTAAGGGGTCCAGGTTCGAATCCCGGTCAGGCATGGATGTTGTGTTTGTCTTACGGCCTTGGATCTCTCCCTTCCCTGGAACCAGTGACCCTAAATTAGGGACAGGCGACTGCTTATAGCCCATTGAGTTGCTCACGGTGTTCGTTAAACCTCCAACCAAAAAAAAAAATTATCAGGTTAATATTACTTTTTCAAATTTATACTGACATTTATGATTCTTTCGAGAGACACGACGCATCAGCATTTTCATGTCTTCAGGATGGGCCGCGGGTTGCCTAGTGGGCAACGTTCGTGACTGTCGCGGAAAGGACCTCAGGTTCGATCCCAGGCAGGTACGAACGCTCGATCCACTAAATATCCGCCGTGCGTCGGATGGGCACGTTAAGCCGACGAACCCCGGGTACTGGCCCCCGGTAATAAATAAGGGCGTCTTCCTTCCCCTTTCTACTTCGCTTCCGTGTCACTTTCCAATCGGGCACTCTGGCCCAAATGTCCTAGCTTCATATTTCTAAGGGTTGTTTAAGACCTGGGGTCAGAGACTCCCTTCCTAAAATCCTCTACATGTGATCATGATCATGTCTTCAGAGTTCATATCTTACAATTCTGCATACCTCGTTCCTACACCCAGTGCTATCTTTGTACATATAACAATGGTGGTTTTGTTAAAACTTTGAATGCTTTGCCTAATCGCTTCACCCCTAGTCTTCAGTTGCACAATGTACTCATCATTTCCTTTGGTTTTTCCGGAATAATCGGAAGATTACCGATAATAAATTGGCACGCCCAAACACTCGGTTGCTCTCCACAGAAACGTTATCGCTTGGTTTTTAATGGCTACCGAGTTTTTCGCATTTGCTTCAGTCAGTTACTGTAATTTTTAACTTCGTAGCCTATGACTGTTGCCAAATGCTAAACTAATTAGATATTAAAAAGAAATTCAGAGGAACCTTTCCAAAATAAATGAATACGTAAATCTTGCAGTTTTTTGTTGCTGTTATCTGGATGTTTCCAAGATTGAGATTTCTTCACTATGAAACAGAACCTCTAAAAAAACACCCTGTGTTTTGTTTGTTTGGGGTTTAATGACCACCGTGAGCAACTCGATGGGATATAAACAGTCGCTTGTCTCTAATTTAGGGCCACTGGTTCCAGGGAAGAGAGAGAACCAGTGCTATAAGACAATCACAACATCCATGCCTCACCGGGATTCGAATCCGGACCCATCTTGGACGAATGGTCAGAAGCCAGAACTTTGACCACAACGCCATCGGTGAGAAAAAAAAGAAAAGGGAAAGAAAAAATACTCTTTAAAGCGTGAGCGCGAAAGTTTGAACTTTAGAAAAAGCACCCCGTGAATGTGTGTGTTAATGTGGGTCAGGAATGGTTGAGTAAATAAGCTTATCATAAAACGGAAACATTCCGACTGATCTACGTGAGAAAACTCGTTTCTTCCATTTCACGTAAGTCACGATTTTCGTAATTTATATTTTAATTTACGAGTACATGAGTTACTATTGATTTTTATAAACGAGGTACGTTTTCGAGATTTGACGTAAAATGTTTCCGATATGTTTCTTCAGGTTACTGAGGAATGTTCTTTAACGTAAAAAACATTTTTTTTATTGAAGGTTTAACGACCACCGTGAGCAAATCAATGGGCTATCAGCAGTCACCCGTCCCTAATTTAGGGCCACTGGTTCCAGGAAAGAAAGAGAGCCAGCCCCGTAAGACAAACACAACATTCATGCTTCACGGGATTCGAACCCAGACCCAACTTTGACGAATGGTCATAAGCCATCGCTTAGACCACTGCGCCACACGGGTGCCTAAAAATCATTTCCAAATGTTTTGGAAATAACGGGTTTTTTCTTTACCGAAACACGAAGAACTTGATCCATTTTCAGTAATTGCTTAACTCTATAGCTTTGTTGACTGTTTATGTGATCTGTGAAGCTGACCTCTTAGTACAGATGAAAGCATGTGAAATTTAATAATTTCCTTTTAGCATATCTTTTAAGTTGTCCAATTCTAGCACTTAACCGTGGCGTCTGAGATAATCCATTTTCTAGGCTATACTGGAGTGCTCAGATATTTTATGATCGATATTTCCCGCTGCAGTGATGCATTTCCGGTGTTTGTCAGCCTGAATACTGCCGTCATTTATTACGTATTTCAAATGATATCTCGTGCTGATAACTATCTGTCTTCCACCGTCATCGTCAGGAAAACCTCCGTTTCGATGTAGATATTGGCCTCCGTCGCATTCGCATTTGAAGCCTCTCTATCGATATTTGTTTCACGTAAAAGAGTTTAGTATTGATGTTCTTATGTCCTCTTCTTTCCAATGTTTCCCGAAAGTCTATAAACTGATCGCTAAAAAACTACTGAGTGTTCGATGCTTCAGCTCTCTAAAATCAGAGAAACATTTTCTGTCAACATAAAATACAGCTTTCAACACCCAACTGTCAATGTTTTGCATCACAAAGGTAAAAAACGTAAACGAGAAATTCCGAACTATTTCAAGATATGTATCAATACTGGTAATGATAATAATAGACCCAAACGCCGGATTTAACATAATTTTCTTAGCGTCTTCTAATTAAACTGGTATTCTAATTTTATCAATATCGAATTCTTTTTTCTGAGGCGGAGGTGGTAAAGACGACTATGACCAACCCAAAAGCACAAGCTCCATCAGTCCCAAATTGTGGGTCACTTGTTTCAGGAAAGGGTGGAAATTGATGTCATCAGAGGTTTTAATGACCACTACGAGCAAGTCAAAGAATTATAACCCTTGTTCTTTCCAAAGTTAAGGTTAGTGATTCCATGAAAGGGTGGGAGTTAGTGTCATCGGAGGCTTTAACGATCACCATGAATAACTCGGAAAACTAAAATTGTTCTATCCTAATTTAGGGTTAGTGGTTCCAGGAAAGAATGGGAGCTTGTGCCATCGGAGGCTTTCACAAAAACCGTGAGTAACTCGAGAAACTAAAATTGTTATTTCCCAATTTAGAGTTAGTCATTTCAGGAAAGAGTGGGAGCTTTTTCCTTCCAAGGTTTTAACGACCACCGTGAAAACTCGAAAAACTAAATTTGTTCTTTCCTAATTTAGGGTTAGTGGTTCAAGAATGGAAGCTTGTGCCATCGGAGGTTTTTACGACCACCGTGAGCAACTCGAAAAACTAAAATTGTTCCTTCCTAATTTAGAGTTAGTGGTTCCAGGAAAGAATGGGAGCTCGTACCATCGGAGGTTTTAGCGACCACTATACCACTATGAGCAACTCAAAGAACTAAAACCTTCGTTCTTTCCTAATACACGATTAGTGCTTCCAGGAAAGTGTGGGAGTTTGTGCCATCAGCAGGTTTAACGATCACCATGAGAAACTCGAAGAAGTAAATCTCCTCGCCTTTCCTAATTTCGGGTTGGTGGTTCCAGGAAAGGGTGGCTGCCTGTGCCACCGGAGGCTTTGTCGACCACCATGAGTGACTTGAAGAACTAAAATTTCTCTTTCTAATTTAGGGTCAATGCTTCCAGGAAGGGGGCAGACTTGTGCCATCGGAGGTTTTAACAACCACGATGAAGAACTCGAGGAACTAGAAGTCTTCACCCTTTCCTAATTTATGGTTAGTGGTTGGATCGAAGGGTGGGAGACCGCGCCATTGAACGAACATATCACCATACGTCATCATGGACTTTATCTCAGGCACATTTCGGACAATAGATCCGAAGTCACCACCTCTGATCTCTGGGGAAAATGGAGCGACATCGAATTCTTGTAGCATTTATGGTTACCCTTAAGAACGTTAAAAAACAAAACAAAAGGGAAATTCCCTTACAAATTCTTGTAGGACTTTTGTTGATAACATTCGTGCATTCAAGTCTTTTTAATCAGGTGTCCAGCTGGTTAGGATTCCAGCGTTTCGTGTCTTTAGTTTGATTCATCTAATCACTGAATCAAATAAAATAGATCCCTTAAAGCGCTTCACACACACGCTACATGCGCTGATAGTCGACATGCAGCGAATACATCTAATTTATTTCCTTGAAGTTCAGAATACGAAGCGCTAAATTGCTACAGAAACCATACCCTAAAGCGAAAATTTAACATTTTTATTTTCTTCAACGAAATCATTTCGTGAATTGTTTGTCTTGACTCGGTACTATCCGATAAGTTTTTCTAATCTGTATAAATTTATGGTAGGTTTCTGTGGTAATTTGTGTAGAATCCTTCTACTCGAGAAATTCCCTCCAGATGTATGAGGACGAAAGAGACTTTGGTCCCGCCCTAGTGAGAGATTTATCGTTCTTTAAATGTTTAAAAGCAATTTGGCACGGGGATGGCCGCAGTGCCTGGAAGCAATTGCGCCACTGCGCAACTATTAATTCAACATTTTATCAGTAAAACGCTAAATGCTCTTAAGAACATTCTGCGTTGTCATGAATATACCTGTATACTTTGACTTCTGTATTTTTAATGAAAATGCTTTAACATATATGGATGCTTTAATTATATGACTAACATTAAATGTCGTTTAGTGAAACAATTAATGTCATTTATGTCATTTTGGGCCTACGGAAAACAAACAGTGAAAACAACAGCATTCACTTTCTAAGCAACGGAACACAACAGTAATACCAATTAATGACCCTTTGAACTTACGGAAAAAAGATATCAGAATGCTTTTTCTGAACACGATTACAATTATTTTAGTTAATTCTTCTTTCTCTTGTTCCCCGTAGAGCAGATTTAGTCATTTAGAAATTTCATATGGTGAAAATAAAACACAATGCTTTGCAATGGTAGCGCAATTTTTACAAAGTTCAACAGAAAAATCTGAAGCCCAAGTACGACTGAATGTGATCTGAGTCTTAATAAAAGTAACACATTCTGCGTTCTTCGTATTAGTGAACTTTCCCCTTACAGTTCTTGTTGTTCTTTTACTGATACGTTGCTACAAACATCTTCTGTTGACTCTTTATCTCCTAAGACTTCGTGTATAGTTTTATAACGAAAGTGTGGTTATTGTGAAAAATCACATCTTTTGTGATAAATGTTTGCGACGTGTTTTTATCAAAACAGGATCTTTATGAAATATTCTATCATATTGATGATGCGTTTTATGTACTCTCACCAAAGATGATGGCAACAAGGGATGATTTTTCTTGTTGTTTAGGCAGTTTTAATACACTTCTTATCAGAGTGGTTCTCATAAATTTATTACAAACACTTCTGACGTGCCTGCCCCGCATACCGCACACGACATAAAGGCAGCTAGCAGCGAGAACGAACGTCTGCGTTGCTCAGTTGGTAGAGCGACTTGTTCTGAAATAAGTGGACTCGAGTTCGATCCCCGGCGTGGACCTAAAAATGACAGAGAAATTTACTTCGTTATAATGGCGCCCGAACTTCCCGAATGACCCGGCCGTTAAAGATCTCGCAATGGTGTGATATTGTTTCCACACCGCGAGACAAGAGAATCCCTTCTTCAGCGCTTCGAAAAATAAATGTGTGTGATGTTGCATTCCACACACCAGATAGACTGGGAGTTCTCAAGTGCACGTTCTACAGCGGATGGATGCTTCTAATGATTCATGGTCACGGCTGATCCGTGGGCCATGCCCCCAGCCCTCTTTCGGGGGGGAGATGTGACGTGCCTGCCTCGCAGTACGCACACGACTTAAAGGCATATAACAGCGACAACGAACGTCTGCGTAGCTCAGTTGGTAGAGCGACTTGTTCCGGAATAAGTGGACTCGGGTTCGATTCCCGGCGTGGACCAAAAATGACGGAAAAATTTACTTCTTTTAACAATTTCAAATAATCAATAAATAATTTTAATATAAATGATCTCAATACACAACTTGCGTTAATTGGCAGAGCAGATCATGAAGTTTTGTAGACATTCGACATGGGCACCATTTGTCACCTAAACAATATCTAAACGGTATTCAAGTCCCAACCATGTTCGTTCGAGAACATCCGAATCAACTTTCTGCAGTGTGTGTGTAATCCTCCCCTTTAGGTCAGCAATGTCTGCAGCAGGGGTACTGTAAACCTCGCCTCTGATGAATTCCGATAAAAAAAAAATCACAGGGTGTTAAGTCCTGCAAACGTGGGGGCCACGCAATTGGACCATCAACCCAAATCCTTCGACTAGAAAATTTGGTATCCAGAGACCCCCTCACAATCAGAGCCCAATAAGATGACGCTCCATCTTGTTGGGAAATGGCCAGAGTAGCAAATTCATGCAAGTTGGGATACACAAAGTGCTCAGTCATGTCCAGGTGATTATCAGCTCTCACGGTCGCTTCCTGAAAGAAAAAGGGTCCAATAACACAGTCGACCAATTATGCCACATCAAACATTCACTTTTGGGTTAGCATGTTTATGTTCCATTGTGCAATGCAGGTGTTCAGTTCCCCAAATTCTCACATTCTGCTTATTAACCTTTCAAGAAGCATGGAAAGTGCACTCATTAGAGAAGCATATTTGCCTCAGGTAAGATTCAGCACAAACAATATTCTACAACATCTCTTGAGCAAACTGTTTACGTTCACATGATCATCTGGGGTTATATGATTGGTTATCTGATTCACTTTCGAGTGCTACGAGGGAATGTTTGTCTCACAACCTTCTTCCTTTCTGGAATTAGCGATGATCGTCCATGGCTTTTCTTTGTAGGGACCTTAGAAGTTTATTTGAATGACTTGTACCACTTTCTGATGCTGTTACGTGCGGACCGTTTGCTCCTGTATTTTGTTTTGAAATTCCGCTGAACCATGCGTTTCGGATAGGGTTTCAGTAAACCACTCCACAATCTGTGCTTTCGTCGCAGGACCTTCACGAAAACTGGAGTGTATTCCTTACCACCTGCAGCAAACAGAATGCTGATATTAATTTTGTATCAAACGTTATCATTATTTGAAATTGGTTACACCTTTTTAGGGCGCCCTGTATGTTTGTAAGAGCTATTCAGCTTCAACAGATGTCAGATTTCTAAAGATAGATTGTGTTCAGTATTCGAAAAAATTTGAAGCCTGCTGAAGAGCAATGGTGCTAAAGCTTTCATGCCCAAAGTTAATATTTTAGGGCAGTAACTATAATAGTATTTTAATTGTTTTCTTTTGTGTGTGTGTATGAAACAGACAAAAATATGGATCAACGTCTTATTGCCGTCTGCTCGAAACAAAGGAAATGACCTTTTGCAGAATTTTGCATTTGTTATGAATTGTGTTTTCTTTTCAAACTACAGTTCCGATGTCCTATCTGACCAGCGCTTGCCAAATTGTGATGCATACATCATCAATAATGACAGTGTGCTGACAAATTGGTTTAAAGAAATGTACTTAATTAACAATTACTTGATTGGGTGACCACAACCCTATGTTTCTGGTATAGTCCTGATACTACAGCTTCAAATGTAGGGAAATTTATTGCTATTGTACCGTCGTTCTTTAACATTTTTGGCGATCGCAGAACTTAGAGGAGTGAATGATTATGATGGAGAGGGAATCCTGATTGTTTTGTTGTGAACAAGTATAGTTGAAGAGCATGACAGATGCTTGCTTCACTGTTTTGTTCTATTGAGCCGAACTTTCTCAGAAGGGTACAGCATATATGTCCAGGGCAACAACATTTTCATTAGTGGCATGGTGCACAGCTGGTATAAATCCTTTCAATTCCCCAGAGCAGTAACAACTATAATTTTTAAAAAAGCCTTAGACTTCCAAAACCGTTACTGTTAGCTTAAATGAAAAGAGCTAAACGAAATTAGGAAAAGTAGATTTGAGAGTACTCATTAATTTTTGCATTAGCATTTCTGGTTTCAGGGAAAAGGAAACCCATTGAACATGTCTACCTGGAGCGCTTTGTTTTCGAGAGCATAAAGACACCATGAGTACTAAAACTGCAAGAAGCCATTCATCGGTACTTATTGTTTCGCCGTAGAAAAAATGCAATGCCCATGTTTCATCCGGGACTTGAATCCTTGCCTAGTTCAGATGACTACCCCAAACTCCGCACCTTTCACTACTCAGATACTAGCAGGCTCCAGTAACGAGAAGAGAGATTTGGTATACCAGAGTTTAAGCATCCTAACCACTCTGCTGCGGGGTGCATTTGACTTTTATTTATTAGCGGATACACAAAGTTACTTAGCTGATGAACTATATTAGGAGAACTCTAAATTCACTTGTTACTCAGAATAGCAAAATATCGAGATCTTCAACAGACAGTTTTCGAATTTCTTTCCCGTTTAGAGATTACGAAAAGGAGTAAGTAATATTGTGAGGTTATAACAGGAAACAGCTTATCTGTGGCTTTGATAAGAAATGCACACGGAATGTTCTTAAAGTATCCAAGAAGCGATGGGGCAGACTTAAAATGCTAGTATGGAGTGTGGTGTTTAGCGACAAGAATGGTGTGAGAGCTAGATTGGCTTCCGTTATTTCTAAAGTGGTATGGGATTCGAAGGAAGGCAGTGGTACGAAATGTTACGTGCTCCAAACATACAACTCCAATCTCTCTATACGTATGCATTTTAGGGAGTCTATGGGTGATTCATTTATCAAAGGACCGTTAATGTGCGTGTTCGTGACTGAATTTGAAATATAAAGAAAATGAACAGTAAGAATGAACGCAGAGTTATCAGAACCTGACTCACAAAATCTCACTGTACCCCGACATAATGTTTTAACAGATCATTGAAGTAGCCGAGTGATACGAAGCGTTATCTTCTAATTATTCGCAAGATATTGGTTCGTAACCTGTGGGAAGATATGTTTATCTTACGGCATATTTCATGTCCTGGAACTGGTAGCACCAAGTTAAGGACAAGCGACTGCTTGTTGCCCACTAAGTTGCTAACGGTGGTCGTAAAACACCAGACTAAATTATCACTGGAAGTTTTCTAAAAAGACAAGTAAATCAAGCTTTCTATTTCCACAGGTGACTTTTAGTTACCTGTTTTTAAGGAGATAATAATATCATACAGAAGAAATTAGATCCTGTACCGATTTTTATTTCCATCAATCTGTTGTATGATATCAATAAGAAAGGATGTGCGTCCTTCATCTTGCTAGTAAACACAAACTATTCTAATTAAATAACAAGGAACTATACATCAACCGTATTTAAATAGTATAACTATACTAGATATCCAAAATTTCTTGGTGTAGAATAGAAATCAAAATTTCCAAACTCTCGCACATCAGCCAGATGGTTTTTTCAAGGAAGGTAGACAGCAAACTGCCTTCTACTTTCACCTTCCTTAAAACACCCATCTGGCTGATGTGAGAAAGTTTGGAAATTGTGATTTCTATTCTACACCAAGAAATTTCGGATATCTAGTATTGTTATACTGTTTAAAAAACAAAATATCCTGCTGCTTTCTTTCATTAAAAATAACGATTTTAGCACTGTTTTTTCATTAAAAATAATGATCTAAACACTGCTTTCTTTCATTAAAAATAATGATTTTAATACTGCTTTCTTTCCGTAAAAATAATGATTCTAACACTTTTTTTCTTTCAGTAAAAATAATGATTTTCTTCTGAGGAAACTGAGGTTACTGACTTAAAATTTTAAGAAACTTATATCAGGAATTTAAATTTTTGGTTTTCTAGAACACTGGATGTTCTTTAATAATCCTATCGAGATATTACATTTCATCATGTAACTTCTTTCGCATATCCGCAATTCTTAAATAAGACTTAACAAAACCTTCATATTTAAAAAAAGACAGCATATTGGTACTTTCAAACCAGCATACTTAAAGAAACAGCACACCATTCTTAAATTAGACTTAACAAAACCATGATACTACAATATTTGCAAAGGAGACTTATCAAAGCCAGCATACTGAGGCTCATTACTCAGTATACCATTCCTTGATTCGCCTGCCCCTTGGCGAAGTGGTCAAAACATTGGCTTCTGACAGTTCGTCCGAGTTGGTCTCAGATACCCGTATAGGCGGTGCAACAGTTGGCCTCCGATACGGTATGGGCGGTGCAACAATTGACCTCAAATACGGTATACGTGGCGCGATAGTTGGCTTCAGATACGGTATCGGTTGCGCAACAATAGGCCTCAGATACCGTTTGGGCAACTGCACTGCTCATACCAGGAGCCAGCCGCCCCAATTTAAGGCCGGGCGACTTCTACGGTGGTCTTTAAACCACAAGAGAAAATTCCAAAATTAATTCTTTTATTTCCTTTTTTGTGATACCAAATCACAATCTGATTCATTTTCATTTTCGTAAACCGATTTTTGAAATCAAACGAACTTGTGAGCATCAAACGCATTCATTCGGACCCAAATTGAAAAACTCACAATGGAAAGCATTGACCTACGTAATACGTTACGCACAAACAAACACGAGTTTCCTTTGAATAAAGCTCATATTGAGAAATGGCTTCCTAGTTTAATTGAATTAATAATCTAAAGCAACTTATGGGAATTTACTAGGAATTTTTTTCCATTTATAGCAAATTTTCGGAGAAAACTCTTCTCCTTCTTCAGGCTCTCTTGTTGTTGTCACTTTTTGCTTGTCACTATCATGGTTACGGTTTACCTTGACGGTTACGGTTAACCTTGACGGTTTAGGTTATTTTTCAACAAATCCTGCCAGATGTTAGGCAGGGAAAATCCTTTGCAGTCATTGATGATGGAATTTTGATTTTTCTCAATCTCTATTCCTTCTTTCAGTTTTCTTTTTTGGAAATTGCTTTGGAAACTGATTACTTTAAGGGAATTCCAATCCATGCTGTGCCCAGTTTCTCTAACATGCCTATCTAATCCAGTCTTGTTGGAGCAATTTTTTATAGCTGCTTTATGCTCAGCTATACGAGTTTCTAGTCTGCGACCTGTTTCACCTATGTAAGATAGTCCACAACTACAATTTACTTCATAAACTACTCCTTGCATTTTTAAAATATCTTCTTCTCTTTGAACTATTTTAGGGAAAAAATTTTTAACTTTGTTCTCTAAACTTGGAGCTAGCCTAATATTGTATTTTTTACTAATTCTCTTTAAAGCCTCAAATAAACCTTTGTGATAAGAAATTTTTCTAGTGAATTTTACTTCTTGCTTTTGTGGGTTCTTCGTACCATTAAAATTCAGAAGCTTCTCAATTTCTTCTTTAGGATAGTTATTTTCTGCAAGTATGACTTTAAGCTCTTCTTTATGGGCTTCTTTTTTATCTGCAGTAGAAACTATTTTATTAATTTTTTCTAAAAACTGACTTGCTACATTTTTCTTAATAGAAACTGGATGATACGAATTGAAATCCAGTAGTCTTTTTGTATTCATTGGTTTTTTATACCAACTAGTGAGGAATTTTTCATCTTCATAATAGATAGTAATATCTAAGAAGTTTATTCTTCTTTCTTTTTGAAGTTCAATAGTGAACTTAAGGGAATCATCTAATTCATTGAATGAGTCTAGAATTCTTTCTGGAACAATTTCTGAGCTATCTATTATAAATAAGATGTCATCCATGTATCTGCTATATAAGCAGAAGTATGTGGGTTGTACTAGTATCTTTTCTTCTAGTTTTCCCACATAATAGTTAGCTAAGAGTGGGGAGAGTGGGGAGCCCATAGCTAGCCCCGATTTTTGAATGAAAAAAGTTTTCCCAAATTGAAAGTAGTTGTTCTGCAAAGAGAAAGTAAGCATTTCAAAAATTCCTACTAATATGTTTTTTTCCTTGTTGTGAAAAACTATTAGGTCTGCCAAGTCTTCCGCTATAAAGTCTATAAGTTGATCTATATTAATGTGAGTATACATAGACACTATATCTAAACTACCCATAATAGGAGAATCTAATTTAGGAAGAAGTTCTAGTTTTTCTTTTAGCTGCATTGAGTTTTTAATCAAGTTAGGTGGCTCTTTTAAAAGATTCTGAAGGTGTGACTTTAAAAAATAGTTTAGATTTGAAAGAATAGAGTTTTTTGAGTCTATTATTGGTCTAATTGGTTGGTGTTCTTTATGCAGTTTGACTATTCCATATATTTGAGGTAATCTGAACTGTAATTTTGAGAATTGTTTATAGTTTTCTGGAAGCTGGTTTTTCTTTTTTGAAGTGAAATAAGCTTAGAGACTTTTTTAATCAAATCTGGTAGTGGGTTTTCTTTTACTTCTTCATACATAGGTTTTTTTAGTTCTTCTTCCATCTTTTCTAGATAATCTTTCTTATCCATAATAGTAATCAACTTACTTTTGTGTTTAAAGGCATCATGATTCTCCGACAGATGGCGCTATTCATTACAAAAAGGTTAGTCTCTAGTACATTGCCTAGAAGAGATCTCTAGTATTCTGAAAACGATTAGAAAGCTGTTTCCTTTTGTGAAGGTCTATGTGTGTGTGAGTGTGATGCTGGGATAACGGATGATGAGAGTTTTACAGCACTTAGACAATGTAAAATAAAGACTATCAGAAAAGCAAATTATTACTTTTTTACAGCCTTAATTCAAACTTTTACGTATTTTTGAAGGAAAAGTTGTTTTTTTCGTTGTCTTTCAGAAAACTAGTGAAGATTTAAATATAGTGAAAAAGATGAATGCTTTTCGTTTATTTATTTTTCTGTAAAACGCAGTTTTGACTTGAATGCTTTGCAACAGGTGCAGACTGCACAAAGTTTAAAAGTGACCTTAAATACGTTGTTCGTTTCTAATTTTTCAGGATAATTTGTTAACTCTTAAAAATTTACTTTAACGAACTTCATAAGCCTCGGCAACCCGACCAAAGAAACTTGAGACGTGCCTATTTTTTAAATGGCAGAGATACCTTCACAAACAGGTTATAAAACTTATTTTCCTTGCTAATGCTTACTACCAATCTATTCTTTAGCTACGAATTTTTGTGCAAATTTGAATTAATGTACAAACTGTTTTCCAGTTCCTTGGATATATGTTTTTATAAAGTATGTCTAACATGTGTTTTGCTTTTTTTGTTCCTTTATGGAAACGTAGACTTTATTTATTGGATTTGTTAAAACCACACTTATTTATTATTCATTCATTTGGGAAATTAACGAGGTATAAAAATTCCGTGCAGTTTCAGTATATTCTCCTTTCATTTACATAGACTTTTAGGTAAGTATTAAGTTTCAGAAACCGCCAAGATATATTGTTCAACGAGTTTTAGGGTTTTCAAACAAATATCATTCTTTTGCGTGATTAAAACTTTGAGGAGAACTTAATGAGAAAGTGTCTGCATCTATTTCAGAAACACACTTGCTTTTATGCTTGTTTCAACTATACCGAGATGATCTCTTAAATATTTATAATATCTCACCTGCCTAAATACTTTATTTCCCACTCCATGGTTCTCGCTTTCATTATTTGAAAACTCTTCCTTCCCATTTCTCCTTTCACGAATCCACAGTCATTTTGTTCAAACTTCATCGATTTTCCATCAGTTGGACTCTGCCTTTGTCTTCCGGTTAAGAGTGTGCAATTTTTCTAGCGCTGACGGAATTGTATCCAGTAATAAATGAGATGCTAATAAAGCATAATTTTCGTATGTGTTCTGGTTTAAGCTCCTGCGAAATGTAATTTTGCTTGGTAAACAAAAGCGCTGTTTTTTTTTATATGAACGATTATTTCTACTTAATTAACAGTAAAACTAGGTGGCTGCAAAACTTGCACCCTCCTCCTCATCTACAGAGTAAAGATTTAACGTTTGCTGTATTTGCTCTGCTCAGCACGTTATTCCTTTTTCTCACAAAACTTATAAGCTGATGCATCCTTAAAATTACAAAAAAAGTTTAGTACTTTCTTCTAAAAATTGCTTCTCATAAAAATAAGAAAGTTGTATAATATTAAGCGAAAATATTCTGAACTCCGTTTTGTTGAAGAAAGTATTACTTTTTTATTTTCATTTTTATTTTGATGAAAACAACAAAACAGATGAGGAGAACTGAGCAGATACCGAAATTTAAGAAAGCTAATACGGGTACGAGGTATTTTGTGTGTTTAAGTTACGTTTCCTTTTCCTCTTCATATTAAGATTCTGTTTCGGGGAAAAATTTGAGACATTTTAACAAAAACAGGGTTTATTAGTCCGAAAACGTTAGTTGCAATCATTCATGCATTGGATGTGAACACAATTTTGCATCTCTTGATAGATAATCAAGTACAATCACATTAAATACGGTATGACAGTGCGTAATTTGTATGTGAACTCAGAAGTAACTAAATTCATATTAAAAAATAAAAAATGTAAAAATGGAACACATAAGAGAAATTGCGACTCAATTTTTCGGAGTTCACATACAGATTGCTAACTGCCCAATGGCGAAAGTGTCTTTCTTTTTATTAGCACGTCTTAAAAAAAATCGTGCTGATGTTAACAATTCGTCCGTCCATCTGTCTGTGGACAGCATATCTTTGCAATTATTAGTCTGATTTGAAAATCAATTTTTATATTGGGAAGCCTGAAATGTGATAATGACGATCCTTGCATTCCGGTTTTTTTTCTGATGCACAACTTTGCCACTAGATGGCAAAATGCATTTTATTCCATATATTTGCTTCTAAATATCGGATTGAAAAATATATTTTTCCTTTCGATTCCATTTATATATCAGACTATTACATGTGCAGTCTCTTTTTAAGTAATTTATAGATTTTACGTTAGAAGGCGTAAAGATAAATGTGTTTACCCCGATATCTCTACTTTTAAATGCCCGATTTGAAACATTCTTTCTGCATCGGATACAGTTCCTGATGGGAATTGTCTTGCATATAATTTCTAATGTTTGGTAAAGAATTGTTTAGCCACTAAGTAGCGCAAGTGTTTATTTCTGCTTCTGATGTATTTGCAGAAAAATCTGAGTTGCTGCAATCTGGATTGAAAAAATTATTTCGTGGATCAATACCATTCATCTCGGAAAACCTATTCCTGCTTAAAATGGTGCATAGTTTTTCCGCCAGGGAGTGTAGATGTATATCATATTTTTGCCAATATCTCTGCTTCTAAAGAGTCCTATTTGAAATATTCTTGCATTGTTCTTGGTGTGAAATGTTTCTCATATAATTTCACATTCTACTTAGCGCACAAGTATGCCATGTAAGTTCACGTTTCCGTTTGCAGCAATATCTGCGGAACGAAGCATTCGATTGAAAAAATATTTTTCGGTAAGATACTTCTCACAATATAAACTGTTTGTGTGTATTTTCTTCCCGAAATCATACACAATTTCGCCTCTAGGTGGCGCAAATATTTAATCTGTTTTTCAATATCTCTGCTTCTAAATGTGCGATTTAAAAAGTTATTTTAACACCAAATACCATTTACCTTCTGGAATAAACGGAACTAGAGTTAGGGTAGCTGGTGGGAAGAATTGGGAGAAGGACTGCGTTGGGAAGTAGATGAGAATAGAGTGCACGTGTAGGAAGAAGACGGAAGAGAGGGAAGGGGGTCTGTCTTAGAGGTCTGCACGGGCCTTAATTTGGCAAGACAGGCCCGGCCCGGCCCAAGCCCGCACGTCCAAGGTCCGGCCCTTTTGAAATTTTTTAATTAAAGCCTGGCCCTGCCCGGCACGTATATTTCTCCTGTTTCCAAGGCCCGGGCCGGCCCGTGACATTTCAACAATTACTAAAAACGAATTTCACACCTAGTGCACTCGGTCATTCGACTCCTGGGGAGTTTTCGTTTTCTCAATCGCTACACGTATTGCATTGCAATAAACGTTAATTTGGAATATTTCTGTGACTCTGTATAAGTCTCGTGATGTCTGCGGAGAGGGTGTGTGTGTGGCTTGTATACTCAAATATATTGCATGTAAACGATAATTTCCATGCCTTTCAAATTTTTTGGGGTTTCAAATTATCCTTGGGGATAAGGAGGAGGTAGAAGGTTAATTCGAAGAGTACAAAATATCCAGAATTGTGAGTCCGATCGTTCTACTTTACATTGTCTAAAAGCACATATTCACCGGAAGCGATTTTTTCGCGAAAATCCTTCGCTTTCTTAAATTCCATAATAAGTATGGAAGGGTATTTATCAGCAACACTGAACTGAGCATATGCTAGGGAAAACAACGACACCCTGCCCAGCTAGCCAGTGTCACAGACGTTTTGAAAACGGCTGGGCTGGGATATCTAAGGGTTCATTTGCCATCTGCTGACTCCTTGAAAGTACAAATGGGACTCCTTGAAAGTACAAATCGTGCTTTTTAGGATAACTTAAAATCTGGTTTTTTCACTAAATCAACTGTTTATGGAGCTGTTTTGCCCAAACGATAGCAAAATTTTATCGCACAATGCATTTTACTTCTTAACTCTGAATTACTCACCTCTATAGCTCTATGACAAAATGCAGACGTACCTTAAACAATTGCGCAACAACAAAACCAGAATCGTCTGCCACAGCTAATAATTGTTGCCATAGTTCCTTAATTCAGTTAGTAGTCTACGTGGTTATTTTTTTCCTTCGTGGTTACTTTTCCCTTTCTCACTCGAAAAAAATCACTCTCAGTATTTATGGAACGGCCTTAGTATATATTTTTCAACAGTTTTAAATTTTACGGAAAGAAAGATCGAGAAGATATAAGCAACATCGTAAGATTGGTACTTATAGCTTTCAAATTCTCTTCTCGCGCATCTGTGTTTTGCATTGTTGAATAAATGCTTCTTCAAACGTTGTGAGCCTCAAAACATCATTTATCTTTAAATTATCAATGACTCCTGTTAAAATAAAAGAAGCTCCCGAGAGTTTGAAAGGATTTATCGGCAAGAAGGAAAAAAGCCATCCATTCGATAAGGTTTTCTCCCCGAGGATAGGCAACGCACATAAAGAATGGTTACTTATAAGGAAGTCAATCCGACATCCAGGTGTGAAATGCTGAAGGGATGTCGAAATCCAAAGGTCCGTTACTGATTGATGCTCACTTCAAAGGTCCCATGTCGGCGGTGAAAAGGAAATCTCTTTGTCGAGGAATTCTTTTCCGTAAATGCATCACTGATGGGAGGAAGTGATCGATACGTGGAAAGGAAAAAATAAGAGCTAATCAGAAATGCCTTTTTTCTGCCCTTTACATATCTCTATCACGGGGCTTCCTGAAATGACTGGCGTATACTTTTTCTTTGGGACTATCATGCATCTCTAACAACAAGCGAGTAAGCAGTTTTACTTGAAACAAAAAATTAAATCTTACATAACATTACTAAAGAAAATGCGCACGTGCTGTGTCCGGAATCAGGCTGTATGCATTTATTTGGCGATTACATAATAATTAGTGCTGCTTCAATGAAACTGCCTTTTCATTGTTGTTGCTACTTCGAGTTTATTTTGGAGATACGTCATTCAGCATCTAAAGATAAATGTTCCAACACCAATATTTCTTTAACGGCTGAGCATGTTACAACGGAGGCCTTTCCTCGACTCGAAATATGATTTTGAATAGCATTAATAAAATTTCTGATAAGTTACAAGTTCAGGCGAAGTCAGAGGCTGTGTAAAGAAATTTCAATACTAAATATTTTTCAACTCCGATACAGATACACTAGCTATGGGTATTAAGTCAAGAGATGGACGCTATAACTTTATAGTTAAATAGGATACTTACATATACTTGCAGAAGGCGAGTACATTCAATGTACTCGCCTTCTGCATCAACACACTGCTGTATTCTGATCTTCTCCAGACAAAGAACTGCTGTAGCTCATGTGGGGTGATCTCACTTTGGGAAGCTTGAACGTTCTCCTCTTTACCACAGTAACTGACTCAAAACGGGTCCCTAGAGTACAGATTTGACTATAGGTGAAGGAAAAAAATCGCATGGGCAAAGCAATGCGGTAGCTCATCTGGTGTGATCTCATTTTGGGAAGCTTAGACGTTCTCTTCTTCACCACAATAACTGACTCGAAACGAATCCCCTTGAGTACAGATTTGACTTTAGGGAAATTAAAAAAGGCGCATGTGCCCAAATCTGGCGAGTAGGAACGATATTCAAGCACTATGATGCGTTTCTCTGCTTAAAACGGCTTCACTGTGAAGGAATTGGCTGGCGCGTTGTGCTGGTGAAGGTCGAAGCCATATTTTCACAACTCTGCCCTCTATCGTTTAATTCTCTCTCTCAAATTCAACAGAACCTGTTTGTAGTGATCCTGGTTCACTGTTGCTCCATCGTGAACACACTCTTCCAAAACTTACACTCTTAGTGTTAAAGCAAGCAATTGACGTGACCTTGAATTAACTTTGCCGTGCTTTCTTCATCCTTTGTAGTGTTGGGGTTTTCCAATGCATCGGCAGTTTTTACGTTTCAGGCACGTATTGAAAAACTGAGGTTTCATCACAAATGAGAACACTTTCTAAAATGTTGGAGTTCGTTTGAATTTGCCTCAGAATGTCGAAACAAAATTGTTTTGCGATTTTCATATTGTTCAGGCGTGAGAAGCTTCGGAACCATTTTTGAGCCAAAACTTTTCCATGTTCCGATTTTCATGTAAAATTCGCCTGAAAGATTCTTTATCGATATTTACCATTTCTACTGTCACTCTAATATTTACTCTCTGATCATTTTGAAAAACTACGTAGATTTGGTCCACACTGGCTTCCGTTTTTGAAGTACTTGGGCGTTCCGCATGTTCATCGTCCGCAATGTCTTCCCGTCCTTCACTGGACCGCTTACGCCACGCAAAAACACGCGCACGTAACATTCATTCTCACCCGTATGTCTCACTTAACATGCGAAAGGATTCGGTAGGCATTTTCTGTAATTTGTCCAGAAATTTCTCATTCATCCGATGCTTAGTTCTCCAAATTAGCAATTTTTCGAAGGGCGATAAACAAATCACGTCCACTTTTATTAACATGTGTCACCAAACTACTGCAGAGAGTGAGGAGAACTTTTCATTTCCGGGTACAGAAAGGTCAAGGTCAATGGCATCCCACTCACTTTTGACCTGCTCTATGCGCTAGAAGCACAGTATCGTTATTTCATAGCCGGGGCTCCTACGTGAATGGCGTGCTCTTAATTCAGCAGAATGTAGTACACCTGACGGGCTCAGTGATTTACGTTTTGTTGTTCAGAATACCCTTACAGACAGGAGAGGCAGAAGGTAAATGGATTCCTGGGCCCGAAAATTGCAATTGTAATATAAAACGCAGTGGAAATCTACTAAAGCCGTGCATTTATAATTGGCATATTTTCACTGAATTCCATGTATCCTCTTCCTTCAGAAATCTTTGAAAATTTTTAACGTCCTGGAGTGGAAATCGAATCCGCACCTCTCGATTTCCTGGCAAGCATGCTAGTCATTACACTGCACAGGACAAGGAAATTCGAAGCAACTGAACGTAGATATCTGAGAACCTTCAGATTTTGCGCTAGTCGAAGCTATTCGTGCTCTACCGTTTTAATTGGCATATTTTCACTTTATTAAGGTGGACGTCAAGTAGTTTTGCTTCCTATACTTCCATTGGAAAAACTTCTGTACACATTTTCTTCACAATTAATGCGTTCCCAAGGATGAAAATTTGAACATCGATTAAAATAGCTTCATGTTATAACTTGGAATACTCAATATGTTTTAAAACATAACCATAAGTATAATAAAAATCAATAACTTTTCCTTTGGTGGTGTTGAAACCAGAAAAAAAAGGCGCGACCTGTACTTTCATGACGTCAGTAGACAAACAAATGTTGGATTGCATATTTATGGTTATGTTTTAGAAAATATTAAGTATTCCAAGTTACAAAATGAAGCTATTTTAATCAGTGTTCAAGTTTTCATTCTTGGGAACGCATTAATTGTGAATAAAATGAATACAGAAGTTTTTCCATTAGAAGTATAGGAAGCAAAATTATTTGACGTTCACCTTAAATGTATCCACTTCATTCAAAAAAAAAAAGTCAGTTTTTCTGATGGAAGCGGATACATGGAATACAGTGAAAATATGATATGCCAATTATAGCATTACAATGCCTACCATGTTTTTATAAAGAATTATTTCCTCAGGGAAATTTGTTTCCGAATTGTACATGACGTCGTTAATTTCATTAACGTTTCATTTTTATCTCATTGCAGTAATTCTCAATCCTTACCGCGGAGGCTTACTTAATTCTAGTCGTCATTGCCTTGTATTTGTATTTGGCTATAGAGGTTTGGCTTGGCGAGAGATTGCCCGCACAGACTAGACGGTTCGCCATGGTGTAAAAAAATAAATAAAACACAGATTTTAGGATAAATATATAACGGCGTTGACCTCATTAACCGCATCGGGATTACTGGTTTATTAAAAAATTACGCAAATCCTAAAATATACAGTTAACCCATATATAACGAGCTCGCATAACAGAAAGTTCCGCATAAACTGAAGATTTTAAAGACTCCTTCAACTTCGTTATATTCCCCCTTCTTATTTTAACCGCATAATACGAAAAACAGTTTTCAGGAAAACTGTTTTTCGGATTATGCGGTTAAAAAACAGAAGGTCTCATTACAGAAAGGTCAGTTTACATGTGAAAAAAATAATGTTTATGTTATTCATTTTTTTCCCTCCCGCTCACCCGTCACTCAACACGCATATCTTCTTTAACCTCTGAGCAATCCAGATGTGAACATAGTGGGGCTCATTCAAGGCAAGAAAGATGGGCATTCAAGATAGGAAGAACAAATCGCTTAGTTGTCTAAGCGATGGCTTTTGATCATTCGTCAGCAGAAGGGGTCCGGGTTCGAGTCCCGGTGAGACATGGATGTTGTGTTTGTCTTACGGCACTCGCTCTCTCCCTTCCCTGGAAGCAGTGGCCTTAAATTAGGGACAGGCGACTGCTAATAGTTCACTGAGTTGCTCACGGTGATCGTTAAACCTCCAATTAAAAAAAAAGAAATCACTATAGAAAACAAAACAATTTGCGAGTTGCTTGTGGAAGTTTGGAAATTCTTAAGGTTCATTTTGCGTTTAGAAACATCACACACACACACACACACACACACACTCTCTCTCTCTCTCTCTCTCTCTCTGTCTCTCTCTCTTTCTATATATATTCCTCTGTATCTCTCTCTCTATACATATCCCTCTGTCTCTCTCTCTCTATACATATCCCTCTGTCTCTTTCTCTCTCTTTCTGTCTCTCTATCTCTCTGTCTCTCTTACTCTCTCTTTCTCTCTCTCTCTCTCTTTCTCTCTCTGTCTCTCTATCTCTCTGTCTCTCTTACTCTCTCTTTCTCTCTCTCTTTCTCTCTCTCTCTCTATCTCTACGTTAAAGGAAGCAGAAAAAATTCACAACTGTTATCATAATAATCATAATACAAGTTAAAATTGTATGTTTTCGATGCAACGTGTAAAAGTAACGTGTAAACAGCGGAATCAATCTAAATGGTGAAATTTCGTAAATTAATATTTTACTCACTGTAAATCTCATTCATATTTTATTGGTAGCTTTAATTTTCAATTAACGACTGTTATTTATCCTCAGTTAATTGAAAAGCAGTTTATAAATTAACTAGTTTTTATCTAACATAATGTGTTATGCCCAAAATAGCTCATTTTGAGATGCTGGTCGGGTGTTCTTTTGACCAGCACAAGGTCAAGATCTAAATCCAATAGCACATCTGTGGGACGACCTCGAAGGCCGAATCAGTTCTAGGTTGGTAAGACCTGCCTCTACGTCAGGTCTCGGGAAAGCATGGCAGGAGGATTGGAGGCAAATTCAGGTACAGACCTACCAGGATCTTGTGGAAAGCATGGCTAGAATTGTCGCTGTTGTTATAAAGGCAAGATGCTATGATTTCGACTAATAAATTATCTTCATTCAGTTCGACTTAAATGTCCGAATACTTTTGCCGAAGTAATGTGCCTGCGTCTGCAAATGGAAGAGGTAGGAATTCGGAACCGACGAAAACCCTCATTAACTCCGGACGCTCGCGAAATCCGATTTTGAGTAAAACGTCCCACCATGTAAAAGTGCTCATGCGTGATAATATGTATATACGTTTATATTATATAACCAACACAACCAACTGGATATGCTTGAAAGATTAACTACTTAACTACATTAAAACTGCTGTTAATGATTTTAATCGTTCAACTACATTAAACTTGGGGGAAAAGAAGCACCCATATTCCCAATACAAAGCTCACTTGGAGGGTGAAACGGACAACGGGCACAATTCTAGGAATCCTTATCTCCTGTTTCCCCCTTATTCCGATTCCATCACTCCTTTATTCTTCTTGGAGATCGTCCTCCAAAAATCCACTTCAATGTACGTGAAGCTCAGTCATCCTCTTTCCGCCAAAGAGTAGATTGCCTGTTTTCAATTCTACTGACGCAATACTACCACGGCATAGCCATTTAGGATGAAATTCACAACACGCTTGTTCAGCATTTCATGTACTCCCGCCGCATAGCTGTTCTATCAACATTCTTTCAGTAGCACATCAAGATTCCCTTGCGTTGTTGCTATTTCGTCCTGTATGCCACCATTTCTATTCCTGCATTCCAGAACAGGGTACAGCAAAGTTTCTCTGCCACGCAAACTTTGGGATTTCATTAAGTTTTTCACATTGCTTGTAAAACGTTATCAGAATTACTAATACAGCAATCAGACATCTCTTAATTGCGTGAATTTTACTGTTCCTCACGTAATATTAATCACATAAGAAAAATTTAAAATATACGCATTTCAAAGATTTCGGATTGATGTGTTAATAATACACAGTCGAGTTAAATTATTGTGACCACCTCCTACTTTTGACGTCAACGGCGCGTAGCCAATGAAAGAAGGCGCGTGTCGGGAGCTGGCTTGGAGGGTATATAAGGTGTGCTATTGGCATTCTGAAAACATGCGACTCGTTGCTGTCATAGATAAAAGGAGTGATTTACCAGATTTGCCAAAAGGAATGATTATCGGCTTTTGGGCCAAGGGTGGCAGTATTTTTGAAACAGCGCCATTTGTGAACTGTTAGCGTGCTGCTGTAATTAAAATGTATCGTGGTTGGAGAAAATGGCACCACTGCTAATAACCGAAGTTCAAACTGCGGAGCACCACGTGCCATTGATGTGAGAGGTAAACTTCGGCTTCGAAAGTGTGTGAGGGCCGATCGACACGCTACAGTGGAGCAACTCACTGTCTGAATCAATCACGGGGCTTCCGGAAGTGCGTCTAAAACGACTGCTACGTATGGGTCTCCTATGCAGACGGATGGTCACTGCACCTATGCTAACGAAGGTGCACCGGCAGAAAAGACTTACATTTGCACGGCAGTATTGGAATTGGACCTCCACTGATTGGCAAAGGATTGCCTTCTCCGATGAGTCACGTTTTCTGCTTCATCGAAATTATGGACGTTGGAGTATAAAGTGAGAAATATCGGAGAACAAATATTCTTCAACCATTGCTGGAAGTACACAAGCTGGTAGGGGCAGCGTGATGGTATTTGGAATGTTTTCGTGGCATTATTTTTTTGTGTCAACTCATACCTGGGGAAGGCACAATGGACCGAATTCGTTATGAATCCGTCCTTGGAGACCACTTACACCCATACATGCTGATTGTCTTCTCTGGGGCGGATGGGATCATCCAGCACGGCAATGCGACGTGTCACACAGCTAGAAATGTCCGACAGTGGTTGGAAGAGCAAGATGAAGACTTCAAAGTACTTCCAAGGGCCCCCCCCCCTAATTTCCGAGACTTAAACCCAATTGAGCATCTGTGGGACCACCTAGATCGTGTTGTTCGGTCTATGGATCCTATAACACGCACTCTCCAGCAACTGTCAGATGCACTGCATTTAGCATGGTTCCACATACCTGCGAACACATTCCAGCACCTTAATGAGTCACTCTCAGCCTGTCTAGCTGCTCCCCGCGCTGCACACGGTGGTTACTCTTGATAACAGCTGGTGGTCACAATAATGTGACTCCACCGTGTATTTCTTTCACACTGTTTACCTGTGTGACTGGAAATTTACTTAACGACGCTGCGATGAGGTGGAGTTGGCTTTTATTGGAGAAAAATCAGAGACTATTCTGGTTCTTAACAATTAGACTCTTGAGACTTCATCGTTTTAGGTGGTGTAACTGATAGCATACTGGAACGGAAATCGGAAGATGCAATCTCAATTTCCACTCTAAGGCGATGTAATTTCCAAGCTTTCTGATGTGATTGGGTGAGAAACAATAAACACGCAGTTCAGAGATGTCGGATTGCTGTATTAATAATTCAGGTGTATTTACACGTATTGTGTGAAGAATATTTCTTTCACACTGTTTAAAAGTGATCATCTTAGATTTTTTTCTACCTCGTTTATTCAGGGATCTTCATTAAATTGTTCGTTAAAACCGATCAAATTAGCTCTGAATTAACATTATGTCAAACAAAAGTTTCTGCGTTTCTCTTTAAATCCGGGATCCCGCTAAATACGGGCTCGTTATAAGCGGATTCTACTGTATATTAAAGCGAATCTGAAGTACCCGGAAATGACTCATGAATTCAATTTTATATTTTTTTTTTTGAAGAACGTAATGGAGAATCTTCCTGAATATGCAGCTCATGCGTGTATTTTTGGTCCCGACAAAACACCAAATTATATGCTCGCATTAAGATTGAAGTAGTCAAATGAATGCTTGTTTTCGTGCTTCAGTTCCATAACTTGACTGCAGCTCTTCGAACTCAGCACTCATGTTCCTGAAAATGATGATCGCTGAGTTTCTCTTCCCACACCGATGTCAGCGGTGTTCATAAATTTGCATAAAAACACTCAAGCTCACGTTTATGGACCTCTGAATCTTCAGCGATGAATAGTGAAAAGTTTGTGTAAAACCATTAAGATCATGAAGGAAGAAGAAGAGAAGCGCTGTCCTGCATAATTCCTTCTTTCTCCTCTTTTAGCAGGAAGATGTCAGCGGAAATCGTAAACTGAAGCAATCGACTACCTTGCTGTTGCTTAGTACAACTTCTCTAAGGGCAAGTAATTTGAAATTATAAATAGCTTTCCAACGATGGGAAATGTCCACTTTGACGTAGAATGTCGTCCGGAATTTTGTGCTTGTAGGACAGGCAGGTACAGCTTGATGAAAACTGGCCAACACCATGAACCAGGCGCATGAAAGTGAAACTAATATTCAAGGCATATCCGTGGGCACAACCATTAAACTGCTTACGCCCATAGTTAGCCATGGTGCCAAAAAAAAGTAAAAGAAAAATACTCTAGCTGAGCGTAAATACATCATCCTGGACCCAACACGCAATTCTGTAATCGATCACTGCGGAGGGGTCAAACATGTCACTGAAAATATTGTCCTGAAGTGTTTCTGCTTTGCATACCACGACAATCTCTCTCAGTTCGTGCTCTGAAGGGCTGAATATCGACCGAAAGAAAATACAGGATATTTAAAAATATCTTGGCAGGCCTCGTTTGCGACAGATATCATTAAAGTCATACATAAACAATGCAGTTTTCTAGATGGGGGGGGGGGGGCATTCCACGTTTTGGGATATTTTTTTTTTAATATCATATTATATTTCTATCAGGAGAAAGCTTCGTCACTGACAGTACAACAGAAGATGTTTTTTGCCATTCAAACATGTGCTGATAAATGCACATTAAAATTTTAAATTGTTCTAACTTAGATACTACATAGTGTGTTCCATACTCTAATAAAAATAACCATAATTACACAATTCCCATTTTAAGCAACAGATGAATTACTAGAAAATTCCCGCAGCTGTACTTATGATACTTCCTGTCCGCTTTTTTGAAGGAGATATTAGAAAAGCAAGAGTTCTTGATCTCAAAGACTGCAGTCTTGTGTCGATTATTTATATTAAAATAATACAACTTTGCTTGTCACAAATATTTATTTTTTCAAGCGGACTGGGTATTGACCTAGCTTCATCAAGACGAATGGCACGTAAATATTCAAATTGTATATAATATCATAAATGGTGTTTACAGTCACGGGCTTTGGTTAGTTGCTTCCACTTCCACTTTGTTCTCTGTTAGCTGGTTAGAAACAACTACCCAAAACCCATGACTGTAAACACCATTTATGATATCATATACAATTTGAATATTCGCGTGCCATTCGTCCTGATGAAACTAGGCTAATACCCAGCGAAACCATAGTCCACACGAAAAAATAAATATTTGTGACAAACTACGTTGTAGTATTTTAATATATAGAAAAGTAAGAGGTTGTGCTGTTTTTGCAAAAAATATAGTGTCTTAAAATAAACAACAGAGAACAAACAGTACAGTTAGAAATTTAAAATTTTTAAACGGCATTGTAATCACGTAGTGTATTATTTATTATAATCCATTTGCGTAAATTTTTTCTCTTATCTATTTTAAGAAGTATATATCTTTGCACCGAGCTTTAAAGACCAGCACGAGCAACTCTATAGGCGATATGATTGGGGGTCACTGGTTCCAGGGAAGGGAGGGAACCAGAACCATCAGATAAGCGCAGCGCTCATGCCTCATCCGGAACTTGAACCCAGATCCGTCTCGAACGGGTATTAGAAATCCAGAGCTTCAGAACACTCGACCGTCGGGGCGGATTTTAAAAAAATACACAGGAGGAAATTTGTTAAAATGGTTGTGTTTCAGAGAACCAGATATGCAAAATGCTTTTTGAATTGCCATTTTTTTAGAAATTTGAGATTTACTACATAAACGTCTTGGACAAACAATATGAACACTATGATAATAGAGGTTAATGTTATTCGTTAGCTACACTGAAAAAAAACCCTGTTGGGATTATCTTTTGTGCATTTTTGTATATATTGTGTAGCTTGTGTGCCAGGGCAAGTTGTGTTCAGCAGCGTTTCGTACGAGCGAACGGTGATATGGGAGACCTATCATAATTCGAAAGGGGATAAATTGTGGGAATCGTTTAGCAGGAGCGTCTGTAATCCTGACAGCCCGACTGTTTTTTGTTCCAAGGGCAACAGTCTCCAGGGTTATGACTGCGTACAGAAAGCATGGCAAGATTTCATCTGTGAAGAATTATAGTGAGCAAAAACCTACACTGAATGAGGGGACTATCGAACCCTAAAAAGTTTCTGTCCAAACAACGCAGAGCTACTGCACCAAAAGTGACATCATAACTCAATATAAAGCGGGGAGATCCTGTTTCCATAAAACCAGTCAGCAGAGAACTTCACAAAGCCAACATCCATGGAAGAGTTACAATTGCTAAACCTTTAATTACAGAAAACGAACGCTACAAATGTGATAAAAATTCTATAACGATGAATCCTCATTACATTATTTCCAACAGTACGTGGGGTTTATAACGTTTCATTATTTCCAACAACAAGTGTGGTGTGGATAATAAATGGCATTGAAACAGAAGATAATGCCTATTGTTTGAGATTGTGAACACTTTGAAGTGCCGCCTTAGGGATGCAGAGTCACTCCATGCTGTTCATTAAATGCCTTGCTGTCTCCAGAAGTCACCTCAGGATGTAGTTAACAACACTATTATTACTGGCCCATTCTTTACGATGAAATAGGACCAACAAATCACTGGCCTGCACAACTACCGCGCCTAGAGATACCAGGATATGCTGAACAATGTTAGTATTACTAAACTGAAGCAGAGCCAGTGACTAGACTAGACAATTTTCATGCAGGATGAAGCAGCTCCACATACTGCACAACTTTTATGGCTATTGAAACAAAATCATCATTCCACTGAGAAAGGAGTTGCTGGTAGCTCTTTCGTTACTGCATTTCTACCTTGTTCGCCTGATTACTCCATGCGATATTTCGCTATCATACTACTTTAAATTCAAAGTCTATTACCGCAGTGTTCCTGACCTTCTAACTTTGAAGAATAACATAGCAAAAAATGTGCACAACTTCCCTACCGATACGTAGCGTGCAGTGGAAAACACGGTGCACCATATGCAATATCTGGTACACAAAGATGTCTGCTACATCGGACAGCATCTTTAGGATCACGGGTCACCCCAATAGCTTATAGAACAATTGCGTATCCAGAAACATTTTTGCTATTATGCTTATTGATATTACGGCAACTTTTATGCTCTAACTTTGATTCCTTGTATTACTACAGCAACTGTTATGCACCATTTTTCATTAAAATTAATTTTCCATTTCAGTATTTAACGCGTGATTTATTTGCTTGCTGCTAATTTGCAATAGCTCGAAATAACTTGACTAGTAGTTTTCTCACAGCGCCTTGTTACCCTTATCGGTGACGTGCGGAACTATATCTTTTTATTCTGTATTGTATGCTGCATGTCTCAGATAGTATGCCTGATCAATTTCTTTCTGTTTTGAATGTACGGTAAGACTGCACGCAGCTATGAGTAGCGATACTTTAATCATGCCCACTCTGTATACAATAGCGCAGAGAAATTTTTATTCCAGAGCTTTTTCCTACATCAATAGCACTCTGTCATTGAAAATTAGTATCTGTCATAAACCCTTTAACTGATCTCCGTGAAGTTTTCCTAGGTTCATGTTCCGATGAAAAGATTTGTCGATCAAGCGAACTTTTCATAATGGTGTGTATTGATAAAGTGATCCATCACTGAATTTCTCTTCCACAAAACTATCGAAAACTAGAGCTGATGTTGTTCTGGCAGTCATATGTTCGGACTTAACTTCATAGCACACCCAGTATTCTGTCGCATTGTGTATTATTTGGGGTTAGGTATTTATTTTATCGTTCTTTCAGACTGATCTTCGAAGATAATGTTTCGTTGATTTAACGCATATTAACAAGGTCTGTAAACGTAGATTTTTGCATGATATTACGAGTCAGCTATGCGTTTTTCTGAGAACATAGAAAATAATTTATCTCTGCATTTCATAATGCTGAAATCAGAAGACGTTTTCTTCAATGCCATTTTTTTCAGAAGAATGCGTGGCCTAATATGAAGAAAACTGCACCGATACGTATTTACGAATTAACCAAATGAACTAACTAACAACAAACTACTTGCAAAATCTTCACACAAAAGAAAAGGGACACCCTGCATGGAGTATTTGCGATCGCAACATAGATAATTATAACACCAACTGCGTTTTGACATCGCGGAATAGCAGATGTATGGGACCTTTTCTAGTTTAACTATATTTAGGGACGGAAGAATACTTGTAAATATTCTTCGGTAGCTAATTAGGGTCGGAAGAGTACTTATAAATACTATTCCGTCCCTAATAAGGGCCACTGCTTCCAGGGAACGCGCAGAACCATCAGTGTTGGACAAACGCAATACCTATTGTTCGTCTTGGACTAGGAACTCGGCCAAACTCCGGCTATTAAGCGAAAATCCGTAAATCTGATCTTTCGACGACAGAAACGGCTTTAGGTCTCTGAAGAACCAGAGAGTACCCGGAGGTTCACTTTCTTAGTTTAGTTTTTATTCAAAATGCAAACAATGCATAGATAATTGAAAAACATTGTTCAGCGTGCAAAAAAAGATCAAATAGAGCGGGACAAAAATATGATAGTTAATACGTCTGAATATACAACCATTTAATATGTCATGAAAGAAATACGGGATTACACCATATAATACAAATTTCGAAGATGTCAATCCGATTTTTTTGGTGTAAATATGACAAGGATGGTAAGTCAGATAATATTCGAAAACTTGAAAATTTCACCGTCCTGGAGTGGGACTCGAACCCGCGTCTCCCAGATAGCGCCCGGGTATGCTAACCACTACACCATCCAGAACGACCAAGTCTCAAGTTTTCGATTAATTTGAATATAACCATCACAGGATTCGCTAGTCGAAGCAACAGGCATTCATGTTTAGCGAATCTGGAGGTTAAGAATCTCATCCCGTGTTTGCCCGGAGGAGCAGATAAATCATGAAAGAAATACGGGATTACGCCATATAATACAAATTTTGAAGATGACAATTCGATTTTTGGCGTAAATGTGACAAAGGTGGTAAGTCAAATAATATCCGAAAACTTGAAATTTTTTTTTTCATCGTCCTGGAGCGGGACTCGAATCCGCGTTTCCCAGATAGCGCCCGGGTATGCTAACCACTACACCACACAAAAAGACCAAGTCTCAAGTTTTCGATTAATTTGAATATAACCATCACATTAATTTGAATATAACCTGTGATGGTATGTTCAAATTAATCGAAAACTTGAGACTTGGTCGTTCTGGGTGGTGTAGTGGTTGCATACCCGGGCGCTATGGGAGACGCAGGTTCGGGTCCCGCTCCAGGACGATGGAATTTTCAAGTTTTAGAATATTATCTGACTTACCATCCTTGTCACATTTACACCAAAAAAATCGGATTGACATCTTCGAAATTTCCATTTAATATGTGATGATGTGTTTCATTGACATTACCAACCAACATTTGGTAGAACGTGGTCTAAGAGTAAGTGTTAACAATTTATAATTGAGCCTCCACATGTAAAGGCGGATAACAATAAAACAAAGGATTACAATTAAACATAAAACGAATGCATCCGCAGGATGGGTGAGAAGATTTGAATAATTACAATTAATCAATAATAACATAGAGTAATCAATTCGTAAACAGTATCATTACAAATCAACTAATGCGACACAAGAAAGGGTATCGTAATAATAATAAGGGTCCTCGCTAGGGAAGTACAATACAATTGATCCAAAAAATAAATAACATATTAACATGAAAGACGTAAGAATATATTACAAGCATAGTGCCACTACAACTGATCAGAAGAGATCACTAATACGTAAATGAGCATGTCTAAGGTGCAATAAAACGATGACGTAGGTGCATAATACAAAACTACACAATGAGAGTAATACCTTTTGTACAATACCATGCACAAATTTAATATAATAATTTCAACATAAATAGGCTGATGAGAGAGAAAAATCAAGTGTGAAAATAACATCCAAAAGAAAATATATTATATTTCTATCAAACACTGTGCGACAACGGTATATGTAATTCAAGGTACAAAAAATAACTAATAAGAATATATAATTCATTTGGAACATAAAACCATCAAAAAATAATTACAACATAACAACCGTCAAAATTAATGAAAACCGTTACAAATTAAGGCAGGATTTAATTTCGTTGCTTCTTTTGATCTTGCACCTTTGGGATGGAGTATTTGCGGTGGCCCGTGATGTTCTCAATGTAGATATCACAGGACCACAGAAGCGTATCCGACACTATAAATGCCTGCATTAGCATCGCGAAATTTTAGTTCACCTGGAGGTGACGATGATAAATGTGCTTTTGTCCAAATGTACCAACAATAAAATATATTTGCCATTTACGCTGTACTTAATGAAATAATAAGCTCTTCCTCAATTACATACAAAGATGACTTTCGATATTTTCATTCGTTTTGGGAATATCGTGAGCAACTCTGAAGGTTATAATCAGTTACAATACCTAATCTGGTGATATTGCTATCAGGTAAGGGAGAGATCCAAACCACACCATTCATGTTTCATTCGGAACAGGAAACTAAGCGCAGCTCAGATCATAAACCTTCGCCTATCACCACTCTACCACCTTTTTAATGGTGTGCAAAGGAGTAAATTAACTACTGGATGTTGATAATTCTACTCAATATTTCCCCATCAATTGGCGTTCTCATGTACTAACGTGCAGTTGCTGAATTGAACGGTGACTTTTTGCATGAAAAGAAACCAAGATCAGTAATGTATGAAGCGTAGAAGAAACGTCGTGTACATATATAAGGAGATAAAGATTAGGGATATTATTTAACTCACCTTCGTTTTGCTTACGACATAGTAATTTTTGCAAGTACTCTCTGAGAGCTGCAGAGTATGATTCACGAACTTGCTGACTAGAGAATAGAAGTGGGTTTTATATTTAAATTACAGAAAACAAAATTTATGTACAATACTGTTACAAGAACTGAAGATCTGGAAGTTGATATGGCAAATCCAAAAGTAATCGATGCATAAATTTACCTTGGACAAAAGATATTGAGGGAAGGTCTTATCAGAGAAGAAATAAATGGATGCATGGAACTTGGTTGGAGAACATTTAGAAAAACGAACAGTAGGATTTTCAAGAACAATTTACCATTATGTCTTAAATTGAAAGTATTTAATCAATGCACCCTTTCAGTTCTTATGTATGGAGCAAAGACATGCATCTTAACTAAAAGATACATTCAGAGGCTGCAGGCAACAGAAAGAAGCATGGAGAGATGCATGCTTGTTGTAAGTAGGAAAGTGACGAAGAGGAACACACGGATCAGGAAAACGATAATAGTTGATGACATGATAATCAAAGAAAAGTTGTTCAAATGGTATTGGGCTATACATGCTGCTGGAGAACTAAATACCCTTCGACAACTTATGTACTTAAATAGAAAAATACCTGTATAAATATAAATATATATACTGATTAATGCAGCACCTCTGTTGCTTATTGAAAACACAGGAGTTGACATTATTCAGCACTCGAACTGTAGTAATGAACAATATTAAAGTTTGTACCATAAAATTTATTAAAACAGGTATCATGAAACTGTTTTACGATTTTAATAAGTTTGCATTATCAAAATTAGTTGTCACCTAAATGATTCGATGAAGTCAAAACGTAAGCTATATTAAAAGTGTTTTGCACTTCGTGGTGTCGGTGTATTTATTTTAGGTGTATGAGTGGAAAAATAAATTATATGAAAAAATAACTAAAGTAAAATAAAAATAAACTGATTTCACATTTACAATAATGCACTCTGAGAACAAATCGTTAAAGTTTAGACGTGTTTGAGAAATACTTTTAGCGCTATATCTCGATTAGGTAGTTTTTTTATTTGACGTGAAGAATCTTAGAAGGCAAAGACTGGAATCAGGTGCAAAATAACACTTTCGTAAAAATTGCTATTAGATTGTAGTTCTACATTTCCCTGAGGTTATTTTGTTTTTCATTTTTAAATTTATTTTAAGAACAATATTTTTTTCACTAACGAAAAGGCATCAGCTGGCCATGAAAACGTTAGTAAAATTCTCAATAAATTATTTCTTAACATTTCACTCTTAACAAACTTCATTTCTCGCTGAAGGTAGTATTTACTTGGAATCATACTGTTTTGTCTGATGGCGATGGTGATTTCCAGAGAGATTCTGAATAAATTCCAGC
This sequence comes from Macrothele yani, assembly GCA_039090855.1. Lineage (NCBI taxonomy): Eukaryota > Metazoa > Arthropoda > Arachnida > Araneae > Macrothelidae > Macrothele > Macrothele yani. The sequence continues at coordinate 88,323,937 of CM077013.1, forward strand.
TGTACAGTTTTCCCGGGTTATTTTTCTTTCGGTTTGTCGTCCATGTATTATTCAAAATCTCCGAGCGTTTCACGTTGATAAATTTGACTCATTTGTAGCTATCGCTAAAAGATTATATTCCCGATGCAGTTCCGCAGTGCTCTTCGGTGAGTAATTCAGCATCCGTTTAATCATTTGAAGTCTCGGTGCTTTCCTAGTAACTGCAGTGTCTGCGATAGAATCGGTTTCAGCTTCTCGAGGACATTTTGTGTAAATGACTGTCCCTAAATGGTGCGTTCATTTCTTATTTCAGTTGGCACTAATTATTCTTAGGTGGCACGCTAACCGCTGAAGCTGTAGAACTCGTTTGAAATTCCAGTAATTAATTACATGCGTAAGCACGTTTAGATGAAATTAGAGTAAATCTATGATTTAGAACTTAGATACTGTCGAGTAACAGAGAAATTGCAAAGAGAAGTAAATTTAACAATTACCTTTGAAAATGAGATTCGGTATATTCGGGGAACAACCGAAAACTAACAGTTTTTGCAAACAGAAATCACTGCATCGTGATGGCTTTCGCTCCCTCTCTTGTCAAAACACATCTGGTGAATGAAATCGTTCTCCGAAATCCAAGCGTTGCATTAACTGGCTCTTGTCTCATCGACGAGGTCTCCATCAAAGACATTTTGAAACGTAATTTCATTACCTGAAGTGCACAAATATCGAACGAAGCTGCCAATTTTGTAGTTCTTAACAGCTGTTCCTTACGAACGTAGTACTACTGCAAAGATTGAGACTAAGAAGCCTGGGTTTCTACTTTCATCTCATTTGTGAATGGCTTCTTTTATTTCGCTAGTTTGGTATGCCTTTCCTATCACTTTCGCAATGCTGTGATTCGGTTGTGTGACAAAGCGTGTGTTGTTGCGCTGCGTCTTTCCTCTGAATGAGCTGCATAATTAAGGAAGTTCCAGGCTTTAATGATGTTTTTTGATTGAAGCAGATGTTTTCAACTCCCTGTAAGTAGTGAAAGCAATGAGTAGTGAACTGGTATGCAAAGGTTTTGAGGCAGCACGTAATACGCAAATTACAGACAACTTTAACCATTTAACGACCATAACGCCCAAACCACCCACACATACAAACGACCATACCCGCCCGAAACGCCTGCTTAGACTGGGTTACATTTCCTTCCCTTTTCTGTACGACATATGAGGAATTAGCTGGAGTCACGCTCAGTCACTATTGATATTAAACAAAGAAGTGAACAGACAGTTTCGGGCGTTATGCTATTTAGAGTGACACAAGATTTTTAGGTCATGGTCGTTAAAAGGTTAAAAGAACTTTGCCGCCCCGATAGCGCTGTGGTTGAAGTCTGGCTTCAGACCGTTCTTCCGAGTGGACTTGAGTTAGAGACCCGGATGTGACATGGGTTGTGCGTTTGCTTTGCGGCAATGATTTTCTCCCTTCACTGGAACCAGTGGCACTAAATTACGGACGGACGACTCCTTATAGCCTTTAGAGTTCTCATAGAGGGATACAAAGCGTCAAAGTCATGCACAGGTAACCAGATTTATGAAATTATCCGAAAGTGCCATATTGAAGTTCTAACACGCTGTAAAGCATCTAAAGATGACAGATATGCAGTCCAAACTGCAAAACGCGACAAATGCATTACACCTCGTCAACTCTCCTTGGAGTTTGTCTCGGCAACAGGGCGATTACTAACAGTATGGGTTGTATAAAGAAAGCATCAGAGAACTGTATGTCAGGAAACATGAGGTATGTATCCTTCTTACCCGTGACTCAAAAGAGAGCTCGACTAGCATGGAGTTGGCAACATCACCATTGAACACCTAAGCAACAGGAACATCCACTGTTCACAAATGAGTCAAACTTTGTCTCTCCCTTTTTTGCTAACAGGTGATTCTCGATCCGTGTACGCCTGGAGAAAGTAAGCACTCGAAATAAACTCTGTGATATAATGAGAAGAGTAGCGTTGGAGGTGAGGAAGTAATGATAAATTTTGGCAAGCTTCACGACCGAGGATGATATATCTACATCTCTCCGATTGAGAAACTGACTAGGCAGTGGTATCAAGACGAAATCCTTTGAGGTGCTGTTGGTCCATAATTTTCTTACGTGGACGATAAGGCTTGTTTTCATTAGGAGAGTCTTGTGGAGAAATATCTGGATAATGTAGATAGCTGAACGTGTACCCGTGTTGTCAGATGGCTGGTTTCTGGCTAGTCGTCAGTCCCAATGAGACATGGGTAATCTGTTTTGCCTCTATCCTTTCCCTGGAACCTATGGCCTTAAATTAGTAACATACTATTGTTATTGCAATAAGAGTTGCCCATGGTGGTTACTAAAGCCAGAAAGAAAAAGGGAAGTTATACAGAGATGGCTTGCCTGTTCTCCAGACTTGAACCCCATCGAGCTCTCTTGGAATGCTTTAAGACAACAATTTGCTAGTAGTGAACTCCTTCTGAGCTCAAAATTGCAGCGAGAGAGGAAGAGAACGTCTCCCGAATGAGTTTCTGAATCACATTTTTGGAAGCATGAGGTAATGTTAGCGCCCTAATTTTACGAGTATTGGATACATTTATTTACTTTTACTTATTTTTATATATCCTTTTTTCTTACAAGTTGATTGAGATTGGAATATCCAAGACGCTAGTATTATCGCTATAACATTTTTTCGGTATTCATAATGAATCGCAGTCTTTTCTAATTTAAGAAAAGAGAGAGTAGCCGGCAGGGACCTTTTCTTTTTTTCTTCTTTAAAATAATTCTTACGTCGTTCCTTTTTTTCTTGCTCCCCTTTACACGAGTGGGACGAGTTCTTCGCGTTATCGCCTCGAAGAAGTTAGGAAGAAAGAATGGAAAGGAGAGGAAGCCAAGTGAAATCAGACACCTTACTTACCGTCTTTTCTGGGGAGCAGAGGAAGGGGGTTTGACTGCAGCCGTTTTGGCACCTCAAAAAGTATTCGTTTTTTGGCCCACTCTAGAAGAACGTGAAACACGTTTTGTGATTATTTGGCAATTTCAATATGAGCACGTTGCGTTGAGATTATTGTTAGATAGCTTGGGAATGCTTTACCAAATCCATTGGGAGAAACTGTTTTGATGTCTAGTGTGTAACTTTAATGCATCAAAAGCATATTAGCAGCATGGAACACCCAAGTAGGTCTTACTTGGTGTGGCACGACATCTACTTTCCCGTCGCATAAAATTCATTATTCCTGGCAGTAGCTGGTATGTTGAGAGGATCAAACGAATGGTGATGATCAATTTCTTGGATTAGAAAACACTTATTACTCGGTGGCTCAATCTTTCGGGGGAAGGGGAGGAGTCCTAGATAAAAGTTTTCCACGATTCCCAATGGATAAATTGAACGATGACTTGATTTGATATGTTATCTGTTATCTTACGTGTTTCTTTACATCTTCCAAAATATTTAAATAAGTTTAGAAAAAATCTAACTCATCTCTAAATCCGTTAAAAATTATGACTGTTGTGCTTTTGAGCAAACACGGTAAATATACCCGGGATTTTTCTCTTTCCACACTTCTCTGAAAACCTATTTTCCCGTCTGTCCTTTCTGTACCACCCATGCTTTTTCCTTCTACTGTTTTTTGTGCGCTCATTTCTAAAGTTTCAGTTTTTTATCCGGCAAGCAGCCATTAAATACATTTTGTTTCCAAGTCACGCTACATGAAAGTATGCTGCATGCATTACGAAATTTATCGTTTTTCTTTTACTAACTTTTTAATTCCTACTATTATTTTTTATTCTTGTTATTTTATCTTGCAAAGAAAAATAGCGCGGTTTTTCCGGTAGCAAATTTTTAAAAATTTCTTGAGTACCATTTACTGTGGGGATATGCTTGTTACGTTTAAAAATTTCTAATATGCTCAACTGTTTAATGATACAGATAAAAAATAAATTAAAACAAAAACCACCAAGATAGTCAGGTAGACTGCACAGCCTAAGTTGGTTTGAAACTGTGTTTTTTTTTGCTAGAATATACACAGTAAATGGTTCTAAACGAAACAACATTTTTAAATAATTCTTGTTATTTATGTAATTTTTGAAACGTTTGCATTAAATACAGATTTAAAAATGGACACCTCGTAGTTCAAGTTTTAACGAAATACCATTGATCGGGCCGCAATTCCAATTTAAGAAATCATACATACATACATACATATACATATATATATATATATATATATATATATATATATATATATATATTCTATTTAGAAGAGACCTAAGCAAAAAATATATATATATATACATAGAATGAAAATATTACAGAACAAAAATGCAAAATTTCGAAACAAGTAAAAAACTGGAACAGGTTGCCGTCGTCAGGAGAGCATCAACCTGTGGGAGTGGCCTTTCTACTACCAACAAAACGACAAGGCAAGCCAAAATTGTCGGTTGGTCATGCTCCCTAGGCAACAAAACCAAATTCTAATAAGCACAAAAATTACAAAAATCAAATTTATAAAACTAAAAAAGAAGAATTAAAAGCTTACCGGCGGAACAAAAACCGCCATGACAAAGAGTCAAGCAAGACTGAACAGAGCACCCACAAGAACCCAAATATATACACTGATAAGAAAGGTGGTCACGGTTAAACAACTACCTGGTAAGCCAAAAAATGTGTGAATTGACAAGATGCAAAACTGGGTATGTAGATAAGATCTTCAGCTATTAGTGACCCACCAAATAGCACTTTATGTTACCTATATATTTAAAATTGGTAGGTCCTAGGTTAATAAAGCATGTCAATGTGTAATTTGAAACTTTTGGACACCGAATTAAAGTTCAAAATTAAATGGTTCAAATGATGCCTTAAGAAATTTTTAGGAAAATTGTTAGATTGCAATTTAGAAAGAAGAGCTTTCAGATTCTTTGCAAGTAAGAGCTGTGTAGAGCAAATTTTATCCATTCTATGAAACTGGGAAATAAGTAGATTGCGATGTATAACTTTTGAAATATTGGATGACCAGTGAGTGTAGTGCATGATATCAAACTCAAAAAGTTTCTTTTATCAAATAAATTCACCACACCTCTTCCCTCCTCATCCACCTGAACCTCTAAATCGAGGTAACAAGCACAAGTAGACGATCTGTTGGTTTTTTCTAGGGTAAGGTCGTCAGGATACAAGTCAGTGGCGCAACGCAAAAGTCCGAAATGTTAATGACAATAATGTCATCAATATATCTTAGAGCAATCCCAGGTAAAGGATGATTGGCAACATATCTATCCTCAAAAAAATGTAGATAGAGATTAGCCAAATTGCTAGAAAAGCGACTGCCCATCGGGATACCACGAGTTTGGAGGTAAAGCCCATCGCCCACGGTAACAAAATTGTTATTGATACAGAAATCCAGTAGGAAATGCCAATACTGTTCTGTAGTCTCGGGCTCGAACTTTGTATGTATGTTTAGGGCTACCTGCCACAGACCCTTCAATGAAATAGAGGTGAACAGGTTTTTAAAATCGTAAGTATCCACAGATTGACAGTCACCGAGCCAAGTGTCTCCAAGACTCTGTTATTGCTCCCAATAATCCAGGTCGAACCCAACCTGCGAAGAGCCACGGACAAGTATCTCTGAAGCAACCCACCCGCTTTGCTGTTATAACAGTTGCGTCCACTAGTAATAAAACGGAAGGAAACAGGTTCCTTATGAAACTTTAGGATGGCATAAATAAAAGGAAAGTTTTAGTTGGACACATTAAGCCTTATCCTTTTATGCAGAGCGATTATTTTCTTAACAATGTCTTTATGGTTTTGAGAAACCGGAGTGTAAGTATCTGTGGTATTCATCTCCTGTATTAGGAGATCCTGATAGAATTGTTTACAAAAAAAGGCAAAGTTATTACCAGCCTTATCCACTGGAGAAATAGTGAATAAGTTTTTAAGTTCATGAATTTGTGAATTAATCAAAGCAAAATTATGTGACTGCCGGGTACAAACACCAGAGCTCTTGAATTAACTTGTCGAGCTCATGACGAATGTCACATAATACAGAATCCAGCCATTCGTTAAAGGCTTCGAGAGGCAAACCAAACTCATAAGAAAGTTTTAGTGGGCACTGTAAAAACTTACTGCGTAGAATAGAGACACATTTTTTTGTTTTGAATCGAGGTGTCAACCTGTATTTTGTGCCCAGAGACATAAGTGTGCGTAGTTCTCGAAAAGGCACTATGTCCAGGTCACCGGTAACGATATGACCGTGGTAAGGGTTGACAAATTTACTGAATTTGTCAAGATGAGAGTAACGGCTGTCATCCGCATTGTCGCTTATAGACTTTAAATCAGCAACGGTTTGCCTGTAGTTAAAAATACGGCGACCAAGCGGTTTATCATAGCGGAAACAGGTCACCAATTTCACCTCATTTCCAAGAGGGAAAAGATCTAAACGCTTATGCAAAATTGACTTTAAGCCAATAAAATCAATGGCCTCATGACAGTAATCAATAACTCAGTACTTCTTGACAAGGTGTGCTCCTGTGAATTTACTACGAAAAGTGGAAAGTCGGTACGCGAGAAGGTCACCAATCGAAATTCCAATGTGTTCAGAGCCGAAGGCATAATTTCGAAGCTGAAATCCTGTGGTTTTGAAGATGCATACATTAATATTATTAATAACATCTATGAAAATGCAAGTGCAAAGATTCGGCTGTTTGAGAATACAACACACATAAAAATTGGAAAGGGAGTGAGACAAGGTGACACCATATCTCCGAAGCTCTTTAATGCCATATTGGAGGGTGTTTTTCAGTCGCTGAGCTGGGAAAACAAGGGGATAAGGATTAATGGAGATGATCTAACCCACCTTCGTTTTGCTGATGACGTATCGTTTTTGCAACTACCCCATCAGAGCTGCAGGGTATGATTCAGGAACTTGCAGACAAGAGTAAAGAAGTGGGATTAAAAATGAACTTTCAGAAGACAAAAGTGATGTTCAATGCTTTTTCAAGAAATGAAGATTTATCGATTGATGGAGAAAAGCTGGAGGTAACAGACACGTACGTTTATCTTGGACAGCAGATATCAAGTGAGGGTCACATTGATGAAGAAATTAATCGGCGTACAAAACTTGCCTGGGGAGCTTTTGGAAAAAACAGCATAATTTTTAAGAGCAATATGCCATTATGTCTTAAAAGAAAAGTGTTTGATCAATGCATCCTTCCAGTACTTACGTATGGTGCAGAGACGTGGACCTTAACTAAAAGAGACATACAAAGGCTGCAAACAACTCAAACGAGCATGGAGAGGTGCATGCTTGGTGTAACCAGGAGAGATAAGAAGAGGAACTCGTGGATCCGAAAAATGACAAGAGCGGAAGATATCATGATCAGAGGTAAATCCCTGAAATGGCAATGGGCTGGACATACTGCCAGAAGGACATACCATCGATGGACAGCCGCAATTTTAGATTGGATTCCAAGGGACAGGAAAAGACCCAGAAGAAGACCACATGGGAGATGGGTGGATGAAATTCGAAAGTATGCAGGAGTGACATGGAAGAGACTGGCACAAGACAGACCGTTGTGCAGGAAACTTGGGGAGACCTTCGTCCAGCAGTGGATTGATAATGGTTGACAATGATGATGATGATGATGATGTACCAAATGTTTTATGCAGTTCAAATTTGGCTATAAATTTATGATACCTATCAGCATTTTCAGGGAAAGGCAATGTGTTTTAGCAGTTACGTGAAAATATGATATTGCGTTTCTCACATCCACCTAAGAAACGCAGAAAAGTATCGAAAAATCCCAAACTTCCTTTATAAATTTGTCCATCGACGATTTAATCACATAGGTCACTTCAAAATAGATACCAAAATCAATGCTTTGAAAAGTCCTGCACCACAGTTGGCATGTTTTCTGTCATGGCGTTGGATTGCTCTGGATATTTCAACGTACACTTCTCAGTGCTCGCAAAGCATTTTTCACTTAATACACCTTTAATTTTGGAAAAGCTGCCCGGGTAATGCAGCGGTGTAAGCCCTAGGTTATGACCATTAGTTCGAGTTGAACCTGCGTTTAAGTACCGAATAAGGAATGTATGAGGCGTTTCGTCTTACATCTTTGGCTCTCGCCCTTTTCTGAAACCACTGACACAAACTTAGAGACAGGGATGTGCTCATAGCCCTTAATGTTGTTCATGCTGATCGTTCAACCCCCGAAAATTTTTGGAAAAAATAAATAAATCCAGAGAACTCGTGTCTGTACTAAAGATTTGCGATGTGCGGGAGCTCTTCTTATCAGCATTTCGTCAAAATATTAGCAACAGTACTTGTTTCACGCGATCTCGCGCTTTTTAGCACGTTTTTTGTAAAAAAAGATCGTGTTAATGTTATTGGTTTGTCCGTCAGTCCGTCCAACTGTACCCACGGTATCTCTGCAACTATTAGTCCGATTTGAAAAATTCTTTTTGCGTTCGAAAGCTTGAACTATGCGAATGATGATCCTTTGTTTCGTTTTTTTACGATGTACAATTTTCCCGTTAGAGGGCGTAAATGCAGATGATGTCGAATTCAAAAATACGTTTTATTCCACATATTCGCTTCTAAACATCTGATTGAAAAAAAACTTTTATCTTTCGATTCCATTTATGTCGAAAAATATTTTGGATATAGTTTCTTTTTCAAATTACTCATAGATTTTCCGCTAGGGGCGTAAAAGTAAATTACATTTTTTTTTCGATAACTCTTCTTCTAAAACTGCGATTTGAAAAAATTTTTTTGCAGCAAATACATCTCGTGATGCACAATCTTTTGCATATAAATCCGAACTTTTGGTAAAGAATACTTTGGCCACCAGGGGGCGTAAGTGTTAATTTTCGCTTCTGATGTATTTGCCATAAAGTTTGAGCTTCTAAAATATCGATTGAAAAAATTATTTCGTGGACTGATGCCGCTAACATCGATAAACCTTTTCGGAATATTTTCTTCCTAAAATATTGCACAGTTTCTCCGCTAGGGGGCGTAAAGGTAAATTGCGTTTTCCCTTACATCTCTGCTTCTAAATCTCCGATCTGAAAAATTCTTTCTGCACCGGATACAGCTCCTGATGGGAAATCGTTTGCACATATTTTCTATTTTTGTTTTAAATGGTTTGGCCACCAGGGGGCGTAAACCTCAATTTCCGCTTCTGATGTATTTGCAGCAAAATATGAGCTTCTAAATTATCGATTGAAAAAAACATCGTTTGTAGACCGATACTACTCATACCGACAAACCTTTTAGAAACATTTTCTTCTTAAAATAATACATGGTTTCTACGCCAGGGGCGTAGATGTATATCTTATTTTTGTCAATATCTCGACTTCTAAGAGTCCGATTTAAAACATTCTTTCTTTGTTGGATAGTGTTTCTAGTGTGACATGTTTTTCCTATAAATTCAAAATTTTCAAGTAATTCATGGATTTTCCGCTAGGGGGCGTAAAGGTAAATTGCGTTTCCCCTATATCCCTGCTTCTAAATCTCCGATCTGAAAAATTCTTTCTGCACCGGATACAGCTCCTGATGGGAAATCGTTTGCACGTAATTTCAAATTTTTGTAAAAAATTGTTTGTCCTCCAGGCGGCGTAAGTCTTAATTTCCGCTTCTGATTTATTTGCAGCAAAATATGAGCTCCTAAAATCTCGATTGAAAAAAATTCTTTTGTGGACCGATACTACCCATGTCGACAAACATTTTAGGAACATTTTCTTCTTAAAATAATACACGGTTTCTACGCCAGGGGCGTAGATGTATATCTTATTTTTGTCAATATCTCTACTGCTAAAAGTTCGATTTGAAAAGTTCCTTCTTTGCTGGATAATGTTTACGATGCAAACTGTTTTTCCTATAAATTCAAAAATTTTCAAGTTAATCATAGATTTTCCGCTAGGGCGCACAATGGTAAATTGCGTTTTCTGCTCCTAAAACTCCGATTTGAAAAATTCTTCCTATATCGCATACAAGACCTGACGGAAAATATTTTTCACGTAATTTCTAATGTTTGGTAAAGAATGGTTTGGCCACCAGGGGTCATAAGTGTTAATTTCTACTTCTGATATATTTGTAGCAAAATCTGGGCTCCTGAAAACTCGACTAAAATTCTTTTTCTTGGACCGATACTGCTCATATGGATAAACGTTTTGTGAATACTTTCTTCCTAAAATAATGCATGGTTATAATGCATGGTTATAATACTTTCTTCCTAAAATAATGCATGCACGTAAAGTCACATCTTATTTTTGTCGATAACTCTCTTTCTAAGAGTTCGTAAGCTCACGATTCCGTTTACAGCAATATCTGAGGGATTAAAGACCCGATTGAGAAACTTCTTTCTTCCGTCAGATACTATTGTTTTCCATACCAGTTCCATTGACTTTGAATAACTTTGATAAATTTAATTTGCGTCATAACGGATTCAAAAAACGTGCTTATTATACCCGAAAATTCGGTGTCATCTTTCTTTTTTCAACATCGAAACGTCAATACAGCAACAAGTACTTCAACCCAGTTAGTGCAAATATTGGCAGTCGTGCGTCTTTGTCATCATTATCTTTACACCAACAGTAATGACCTTTGGTCTTGAAGAGATTGGAAATATTTTAATTTCACATCTACTTCCAACATCGGTTCAGAGTTCTCTCAGTCGTGATAATCCGTCTCAAAACGTCTGCTACGTCGGTAACAGAGTGATGCAATAATTTTGAGTCAAGTTGTTACCTTGTGTTAACTCTGAGTACCTCACTTTGAAGATGTTTTTTTTTTTCTGAGGAAATTCGATCTTTCCTCTACAGAAGTCGTGTGCACGAGCGCCTAAGGTAGTGTACTCAGTTGCCCAGCACAAGTCCTGTTCTTAATATAATATGTTGACAATATTCTCCAATAAGTTGTCTCTTGGTCTACTTCTTTTCTGCTTATTAAAATGACTGCACGACACAGAAGAAACCTCGAAGCCTGGTGCGACTCTTACCATGGTTCAATTCTTTGCATTATTGCCATAAATTTCTCGTTAGGTATTACGTATGTACCGCTGTTAGATTACTGCCTCGCAAAGTTTTGGTTTTGTTCATTATCCACCACCTCATCTGGGATTTCCAGATGCGCTGGTCACTATTTCCTCGGAGTTATTCAGATGCTCCGGTCACACTACCTTACCTGCAATATTCAGACGCGTTGGTCACTATTCACCCCCTCATCTGAGTTATTCAGATGCACTGGTCACTATTTACTATTTCATCCGAGTTTTTCACATGCAGTGGTCACTATTAGCTATCTCATCTTAGTTACTCAGATGCCTTGATCACTACTCACTACCCCATCGGAGCTATTCAGATGCGCTGGCCACTATTCACTAGCTCATCTAAGTTATTCAGATGGGCTGGTCACCATTCACTACTCAATCGAGGTTATGCAGAACTTCTATTAGGTAACGATCATTCGAAATTTCAAAAACCTATGGAAAAGCCTTATCTGTAAAATGTTTCGCCAAATTTGCGTTTTTAAGGATACATCGTTGATAACGTCACCACAGCATTTGCACTCGACCATAGCACTGATACTGATATCTGACATGACTCCCACAGTTAAGCAACGGTAATATAATCATGGAATACAAAAGTAGTATTGGAAAATATCATAAAACATCCTTGTGGGATAAGTTTTAATTTGTTTCATGCACATGATGTCATAAGTAGACCATGTTATGACCTGCAATTCAATAAGCAACTCCTATATAGATAAGCTACTTATTAACTAATAACAAGGAACTATACACCAATTACAATAAAAATAGTACAAGTGATCCGAAATTCTTGGCGTAGAATATAAATCAAAGTTTTCAAGCTTTCGCACGTCAACCAGATGCCTTTTTCAAGGAAAGTAGACAGCTAACTGCAAACTGGATAATGGAAAACTTCAAGAATTTGAACGTGATGCCTTGATTAGACAATAAATGAATAGGCGCAAATGTGATCAGTCCTTCGAGAAAACGAGGTCACGTTGATTGGGCACGCGGTACTGTGGTAGAAAACACAGCATTATTTAAAGAATTGATTCCAAATGCGTAGCAACTCGAGAGAGACGCTATCATTGCAAGCCTCGCTGCTGTTCAGGATTTCCAAGATTTCGCGAATGGCAATAGATTTGGGTGCAGAGTATGAAGTTAATTTCTTGATATGATTCCACATAGGATCAGCGCACTTGAACGTGACCTCTCTTGATGGGGCAGTAGTTATTTTACCATCTTTTGTATCCCTTTTATGTTCGTTGATTTTAATTCCAAATGAAGGTTTGGTCATTCCGATGTAGTATCGCTGGAGCCGTTCGGATATTGTAGTAGGATTGCATAAGCACCTGCCTTATTGAGAAGAGGGGGCTTGTCAATATTTCTCTGAAGTATCGTATGCTGTATAAAGATGCCGGAGACCTTACGCCGACACCGTAACTTATCCTTTTAAGCGCATTTTTGAGTTGATAGGAAACTTTTGATATGTAGTGTGACGTATATTTTAAATTAACTTTCATTTTAGTTCCTTTTGCTATGTAAATTTGAGATTGTTCTCCGTTATACTTCCGAACTTAACGTGACATCTTCTCTCTCCTGAGAATATTGTTGGCAACACATTTGAGGTCAGAGAGAAGTGACGTATAAATGTGATAAGAACAGTAGATAAAAAGGATTATACGACAGTTGCTCATGCGGATGTGTGTGTGTGTGTGTGTAGACGTTTTATTGTTAAGTTAAATGTGAAATTAACAACTGCTGTGCCATATTGTGCTATATTGTGGAGTTCTACTGAAAGTCGTGCTGCACCAATAAAAGGTTATAGTAAGTCTGACTTCTGTTTATGTTTCGTCTTGACGTAAAAGCTTAATTAAGAACTATGGCATCATTCCTTAGTCATGGTTTAGACATAACGTAAAACCAATCTTGCTCACGAAAAAGGCATTACGTTATAGTAGCGAATAGAGCCCACGTAGCGATGTTGCGGCATAGAAAGATTGACACGGCTGGTTCTGGCTTTTTGGATAAAGTTATGCATGTGGTTCGACGTTATGTCCTGCCTTAGTGGCCAATTCGACGATGGTTTTTATTATATGTGGAATCATATCAAGAAATTAGCTTCATACCATTCCCGCAAATCTACTGCCATTCTCGAAACCTTGGAAATCCTAACCAGCAGCGAGGCTTGCAATAATAGCGTCTCTCTCGAGTTGCCAGTCATTTGTAATAAATTCTTCGACTAATGCTGTCTTTTCTACCACAGTACCGCGCGCCCAATCAACGTGACCTTGTTTCTTCGATTGACTGATCACATTTGCGCATATTCCTTTATTGCCAAGTCAAGTCATCACGTTCAAATTCTTGAAATGTTCCATTATACAGTTCGCAGTTAGCTGTCTGCCTTCCTTGAAAAAGCCATCTGGTTGATATGCGAAAGCTTGAAAACTTTGATTTATATTCTACGTCAAGAAATTCGGATCACTAGTACTATTTAAAGCTACTTATTGGTGGAAGGAAAGCAATAATTTATTAATCGTTTGCAGAAGGCAACCCTGAGGATTTAAGAAAAATAATGTCTGAAAGGCGAAGAAACAGTTATATAATGGTGTTTCCTTTTCAAAAAAGATAATCATAAAAAAAATCCCGCATCGGCTACATTTTGGTTTTCTAAAGCCACCAAGTCAAAAAGCAACTTAATGACTTCCCATAGAAGTTTTAACATCTTAGTTATGTTGAACTTTAAGGATTAATCTCAATTTCTGGCAACCTTCCCTCCTGTTCATTCTACTGTAGTTAGAATAAACAATGAGGTATCTTATCCAGTAGTTGAAGAAAGCTGACCACATCCTGAGCTTACACAAATAGAAAACTAAAAAATTCAGTCTCTACCGTATAGGAACACCACGTTGAGAAATTATCCACACAGATGATGGGCAACGGCGATTTTAAAGGCAGAAGCTGGAAATTCAGTCGTTGAAAAATTTCATTGCTCTTGCACTAAATCTACAAGGATTATTTATTTCACAGACGCTGGTAAGCATCGCCTCATTGTCTGTAGTTATATGTGCCCGCATTTCATTCCTCTATTATTTCATGTTATTTGTTCTTTAAAGCACATGGCCTTCAATTGGGTGCTTATGAGGTCATTGTTCTTCATTTCATCTGTGTCTAGATCAATTTGATCCAATTACGTGAGAGAGTTTTGCTATAGGACCAGGGGACAAGAACATATGTATCAAGTATTTGTTCCAGGAGCATTGATACAAAGTTCAGTACAATCTAAGTATTACACATTCACTGAATTCAAATGTTCCTGAAACCAGAATGAAGATTACATTCCCTCCGATGTCTTCACTTACCGAAATCGGATTTTTCCTTTTTAAAGAATTTGCTGATATTCCCTTGGTGGCTGTTCTATATTTACGAATATTTTAATCAAGCCTAGTGAAATTCAATTTGCCCTACGAGAAAATATTTATAAACTACCGTGTTTCTATACACATGGAGTTCTCATCACTGGGGATTTCGTTTGCCTTGGTGACAGTCTCTTGTAGGTTCTATTATTTTTTAGGCAGTCAAGCTAATTTCTATAATATAGTGTGTGTCTTCAAACGAAATATCACCATATACATTGCGAATTTAACTCGTGCCGATAACTACATATATGAAAAAATACCGAAATGACACGATAACTATTTTTACTCCAATGTTAAAATATTTAATATATTCATTTAAAAAGATGTTATAATAAAATATGTACACATTTAAGATCTTTCGGTGCCCAAAGTGGGTACCATCTTCAGATGCTGTTAAAATTCCCCAAACGTTTGGTGAATTTTAAATGTTATCATTAAAATAGTTATCGTGTCATTTCGGTAGTTTTTCATGTATGTGAAATATCACCATCTACGGTGCCAATTTTTAATTTACAGCCTTTCTCGTGAGTTTACGATACAATTTTCAAGAAAATCATATTTAAATACTTTGTAATGCCATTTACTGTAGGTACTTACGAAACAATAACAAAGCACTATAATAGATCTGAACATTATGTTGCTTCTTTTACAATTTCGTACATGTCAAATGCTTTGAATCCCAAGTGTGAGGCAAGTAAGGAATCTATTAATTTAAAGACACACATGCTGAGAATTTATTTTGGGACAGACGATAACTTTCTGAAGTGGTCAGATGGCTCAGAAATTAGGGATCGTCTGACGCCGCCTTACTTTTTTCAGCGATTTCAAAACACACATTCCTTTATGCGGTGATGGCAGTGGAACAAGAAAGTCTTGTCAAGCGGATTTGTGGGTCTCTATAATATCGTTGCCACCGATTAACATGTAGAGTAGTTCCACTATCATGTGCAACAGACTCGGGAAATTCATGATGAAATTCACTTCTGATGAATTGATTTCGTAGGTAACAACGTAGGGTAATTTGTGCTTCTGTGTCTAGCATTCGTCATTTCCAGCGATGAAGACAAAGATCAGTTGGAAGAGAAAGAATACATTTTGAGCTTTTATGCTGATAAATACACTGAGGGGCCACTTTATTATGACCACCCCCTCAGTACTTCGTTGGGCCACCTTTTGCCTTTAATACTGCTTTGATTCTTCGTGGCATGGACTCCACGACATGTTGATATGTGGTTTGTGGAATCTGAGACCATACTTGATGATTAGCACTTTCCAGGAGTGTGCGATTGAAGCGTTGTGGATCCAGCTGTCTGATGGCTCGTTCAACTTCATTCCTCAAATTCTCAATGGGGTTGAGATCTGGAGATTATGGGGGCCACCTAAGCAAAGTAAACTCACCGGGATGTTCCTGAAACCAATCCTGTACAATACAAGCACTATGGCAGGACGAATTATCTTGTTGAAAGTAGCCATCGCCATTGGGATAAACTATCCACATGACAGGATGCACTTGGTCCGCAACGATGTTTAGATTGATGTGCCAGTCAGACGTTGATCAACACGAATTAAAGGGCCCAAAGCATGCCAGGAAAACATTCCCCAAACAATAACGTTGCCTTCACCAGCTTGAAGGTTTGTAGCAATATATTTGGGGTCCATGCCTTTGTGCTGTTTCCACCAAATTCTCACTCGGCCATCGGCATGGTGCAACTGTAAACATCATTTATCGGACGGCATAATTTGTTTCCAATTATCGACTGTCCAATCTTTGTGCTCCTGTGCGAACTGGAGACGTTTTCTCTTGTTACCTGCAGATATCAAAGGTGTTCGAACAGGCCTTCGGCTGCCTTATCCCAACCGATACAGTGTACTGCGAACAGTGCGTACAGAAATCATTTGAGGAGATCCTTGATTAAGATGGTCTGTAATATGCTGCACTGTTGCCCTACTGTTGTCTGTTACCAGTCTGGACACTCTCCATTCCTCCCGAGCAGTCACTAGTTGATGACGACCACAAGTTGCACGTAGAGACCCAGTTTTTTGGCTGACAGTCCAGTCTTTAAACTCTTCAACAACAGCTGCTCTGGAACATTTCACGAATGCGGCGGTTTCGGTGATACTAGCTCCATGGCTTCGAGCTCCAACAATCATCCCACGTTGAAAGTCCGTCAAATCATATTTTTTACCCACCTTGTCACCCAAAAAACACTTCTACTACTGTCGCAAGCATTAAGCTTTCCCTTTTTATACTAGCCTCGCCCTCTGCCAGCAACAGCGTGCAGCCATAGCTCATTTGCTTAAAACTGTCAGGTGGTCATAATAAAGTGGCCACTCAATGTACAACATCATATTGTTATACACAAACTGAAGTAGCTTTCCATGGATTCCGTACCCCGTTAATCTGAGTAGGCGATGTCCACAACGAAAGTGCTAAAACACATTTCTTTATTTTCCTTTAAAAAAGGATCTTTATCCTGTTCGACATGCTTTGGTAGTGGCTCGTTTGCTCCAGTTCTTCTGGAGCATCCGCTGTGGTGACAATGCCCAAATCTGGTAAGGATACGACGTAGATCCAGATATCTTGCAAAAGTTTAGCAATTTGGCATCTTCCCCAGTCGATTACTGGAGAAGATTGACAGTCTGAAGCATGCATGGCTTCAGTCCAAAATTTCTGGACTATCCGAATAGCTAAATTACATGTGCTTATACTTTTAATTTAACCTTCTTTTTGAATTAGTGCGTTCTAATGTAAATTTGAATTCTTCTCGTCAAGTATTTTTAGAACCTAACACCACAGTTTTCTTCTGATGAATTTAATGTTGTCAATCCTGACAACAGGTGCAGCCCAAGTTAAAGGTTTTAGACATAAAAACTCATATAGTGAGCATTGTTCAGAGAGAAAGAGAGAGAGAGAGATATGAGCGATTGACGAGAAATGAGCTATTTGCAGAATGATTTCATGTGCAATATGAGTTGAGTGTAGCTTTTATGAACAGAAAAACTTATATATTTGCTGAAAAAAACGATATTCTTACTAGGAAGTACCTAGAAGTGTCCCAATATTTAAAACACACTCCTGCGAAACATAACTATCATGAAGGTGAAGAAATACCGAAACATGTTATATACACTCATTGTCATAAAAATCCGCTCACGAAATAAAAACCGTGCGATTAACGCGAAACTCGGCGAAAAGCTACGGGGAGGGCAGTCATGCAAATGATTAAAGTTTCGAGCGATCCCGCATGCCAGCGTATCCAAGATCGGCGCTGCAATCGCAATCCTTGGGGCTTATAAGGCGCCGCGCAGGGGACTCCACATTCGTACCGAAGTGCACGGTAAGAGTCAGGTGAGATCCCTTAGCAATAGACATGCCGAGGAGCCGTCGTTGATGTGGGTACGGACAACTGACGGAGTTTGGACGAGGACGTATAGTCGCGATGAGAGAGGCAGGGTCGTCGGCGCGCCGAATTGGCCGCCCTTTGGGCCGGTTGGACAGTACGGTTCGATCTTTTTGGGCGCAATGGATACGTGAAAGTACCCAGACACTGCGGACTGGTTGTGGACGAACCAGACACACCACCAGCAGAGAGGACAGTGGGATCGTGAGAGCGGCACGCACAGATGCAACGACGTCCTTGTCTAATATCCAGAGACATGTGGCGGCTGTACAAGGGACTTCTGTGTCCGTCAGAGCCATTTTCAGACACCTGGAAGAGACGCATCTGCACTCTCGACGTCCCTTACGTTTTCTGCCACTAACACCTGACCATCGTCGTCGTCGATTGCAGTGGTGTCAGCAGCGAGCAACGTGGAATGCTACGGACTGGCAACGCATTGTGTTCAGCGACGAATCCTGCTTCTGTATGGAAACGGACGACCACCATGTCAGAGAGTGGAGGACCACAGGTGAGCGCTACAATCCCAACCTCACTGTACAGCGGCACACGCCCTGAACTGGAGGCGTGATGGTCTGGTGAGCCATCGCGTATGATAGCTGTACTTACCTCGCATGGATCTGAGGGACGTTCACATCCCAGCGCTACGTACAGAAGATCCTGAGGCCCCATGTGTTGCCTTTCCTAGCAGGGCGGCCCGGAGCCATTTTCCTACAAGATAACGCCCATTTGCACACGGCTCAGGTTTCCCAGGACTGTCTACGTAATGCTTTGACACTTCCGTGGCCTGTTAGATCGTCTGATCTCTCGCCCATCGAGCACGTGTCAGACCAGGTGGAACTCCAGCTTTCTCCATTTCCCAGTGTGCGTGATTTAGATCTTCAGTTGCAAGAAGTGTGGGCCGATCTGTCGCAGGATTACATATGGCGTCTCTTTGATTCCATGCCACACCGTATCGCCGCATGTACCGAAGCACGAGGCAGTCCAACGCGGTACTAATGATGACCGGAATTAATACCGTATGTTCGCGGGAAATCGTCCTCCTGCGGTGATATTGTAATGACTTCAGTTCTAGGTATGTACCATCTCACTGCTAAAATCTCGTTTGAGTCCAACGCCTCCTTGTTGGTGCGCGGATTTTATGACAGTGAGTGTACTCTTTTTATGGAGACTGTGTGCAAATACATGGTTCCTTCCTTAAAATAATCGATTTAGCAATGATTGGCATATAGTGAGACAATCTATCTTTAAACAAAATGTTAAATCTTACTAAACTCAGCTAACGTAACAATACCAACTGCAGTTATAGTTCAAAGGGACTGCTGCTTTCGAACATTTCCTTAGGGTCACTGTCAGCAGTTTGTAGTTTTTCGGAAGCTTCCAGGATGACTGGAGATTCTTTCTGAGAGTGAAAAAATAACGTATTGTAAATCTCAACTCCTTCAGCAATAAAAGAAATATTAGAAAAGCCGAAGGGATAATTACTTCTACTCATATTCTTTTCAAGTGGTCTAGTTTTCAGCGTTCGTGACTGCCATGGAGATAACCTCAGGTTCGATCCTGGGCAGGTACGAACGTTCGAACCACTAAATACCCGTCGTGCGTCGGATGGGCACGTTAAGCCGTCGGCACCCAGGTACTGGCTCCCCGGTAATAAATAAGGCCGTCTTTCTCCCCCTTTCTACCTCGCTTCAGTTTCACTTTCCTATCGGGAAATCTAGCCCAAATCTCCTAGCTTCCTATTTCTAAGGGTTGTTTAAGACTTGGGGTCAGACACTCCCTTCCTAAAATCCTTTGCATATGATCTGATCTGATCTATTTCGCGTACCAGCTGATCTCCGAAATTTGCAGAACGATTTGATAATTTCAGCTGCACAGTGCACAGCATTTGAAAAAAACTCACATGTTTTTCAACGGACGCATTTGGAGAAAGTACGAATTGTTTTCTTCTCTTAAATCAGAAGAACAATACTTTTTAGGTAAATTAAATCTGTGTGCGTCGTTTATTATTTTCATATTTGGAAAAGTTAAGAAAATCTGAAAGTGCAATGCAGTAAAGAATGCGCAATTCGTACATTGGGAATTTCTAATAACATAGTTACCAAACCGTAACTTCAATACATGAACACATTTGTTGTGATTACATTTCTTCTTGCTGAGTTTTTGGGGATATCATTTATTCAGTTTCCAACTGAGATTTTCTATGTTCTCTCCTCAACACATTAAAGTTGGTGCTCTGCATTTACCTGCATACATTTATAAAGACAGGTGAAATGATTTTTGAAATATACAGGAAGAAAATGGCAGCGACATGAAAAGAAATTATTAGCCGGACGAAAAAAGCAAAGAAAAGTGGTGACACTTCGAAGCAGCTGCAGCAAAAAGATATTAATATTTCATAAAGATTTTGAATGTGTTTGTCGTCTCGGTCAGACCATCAAAATTAAGTATTGAAGGAAGTTCGACGCCTTCACTTCTTGGTAACAGAAAAGGGCGGAAATCGCCCGAACTTTGACACGTGTAATAAATTCCATCATTTTTCTTTTTGGAAGTGATGTTTAATGATATGCTTTATGCATCGTTTCGCATAGGAAAACTCCCGCCCTTGTCTCTGATGTAAATGCATTTCTGGCAAAAACCAGGCAGATCTGTACAGTAACCAGAAAAAAGTATGTATGTGGTGTTATGTTTGTTCCGTTCTTTAGCATACCTGATCGTATTTTACAGTTTTCAGCACATCCAGAAGAACATAATGTTTCAAAGATGTTTTGTTATTATTAGCCTGCTATTAAGCAGTCTCTTGAAAACTAGCGAAACAACTACTGAAGCTAGCAATAACGGTAACGGATACAGTTCGTGTTTTTGATCAAATACAGCTACTTCATCGCTCTCGTTACTGCTTCGTAGGTACCTAGAGTAAATGGTACACTGCAAAATGTTTGAATTTTTTTATCAGGAAAATTTGCTGAAAAACTCACGAGGAATGTCGTAGTTTAAAAATTGGCGCTGTAGCGGGTGGCATTTCATTTTATGATTAGAACCACACTTAAGTGCCAAAACAAAAAAACAAACAAGAAAGATGACACCGAATTTTTGGGTGTAATGAGCACATCCTTTGAATCCGTTCTCATGCGAATTAAATTTACCAAAGCTATTCAAAATCAATGGACCCAGTATGGAAAACTGTAGTATCTGACCGAAGAAAGAAGATTTTCAATCGGGTTTTTAATCCCGCAGATATTGCTGTAAACGGAAACGTCAACTTACGCCTTCTGGTGGCAGACTTCTGCTTTAAGAAAATTTTGAAATTATATGATAAACGCTTCTCGGCTGAAGCACTCTCCAACAAAGAAAAAAATCAAATCGGGCTCTTAGAAGCAGAAATATTGACAAATATAAGATATGTATCTATGCTTCCTGGCGCAAACACCATGCATTATTTTAAGGAGAAAGTATTTTCAAAAGGTTTTTCATGTGAGCAGTATCAGTCCATGAAAGAACTTTTTCAATAGAGTTTTCAGGAGCCCAGATTATACTGGAAGTTAAATTTTACGCCACTTGGTGGACAAACAGTTCTTTATCAAGTATTAGAAATTATATGCTGAGCATTTCATATCAGAAGCTATATCCGGTGCAAAAAAAAAATTCAAATCGGAGTTTTATAAGCAGAGATATTAAGGAAAACGCAATTTACCTTCACACCTCCTAGCGGAAAGCCTAAGCATTACTTGACAATTTGGAACTTATAGGAGAAACATTTTACACCGGATACGCTATCTAACAAGAAAGGAATTTTTCAAATCCGAGTTTTAGACGCAGAGATATTGACAGAAATAAGATAATACCTACGCCCTCTGGTGGAGAAACCATGCATTATTTTAAGAAAAAAATGTTCTCAAATATTTATCGACATGTGCGGTATCGGTCCACGAAAGTTTTTTTTTCAATCGGGATTTTAGAAGCTAATATTTTGCTGCAAATACCTACCAAGCAGAAATTTAATTCTTACGCCCCGCGGTGGCCAAACCATATTTTATAAAAAATTAGAAATTAGAATAAAAAAATTCCCACCTGGAACTGTATCCGGTGCAGGAAGAATTTTTCTAATCGCAGTTTAAGAAGCAGTGATGTCGGGGAAAGCACAATTTACCTTTACTTCTAGCGGGAAGTCAATAAATTGCTTGCAGATTTTGAAATTATATTAAAAACATGTCGTGCGGAACATTCTGTCCAACAAAGAAGAAATTTTGCGAATCGTATCATTAGAAGCAGAGATATTGACAAAAACAAGATATATGTCTACTCCCTGGCGGAGAAATCATGCATTATTTTAAGAAGAAAATATTCCGAAAAGGTACAGTTGTATCGGTCTGTGAAAGAATTTTTTCAATCGAGATTTTAGAAGCTCAGATTTTGCTACAAATAAATCCCAAGCGGAAATCAACGCTTATGCCCCCTGGTGGCCAAACCTTTTATAACAAAAATTAGAAATTATATGCCAAACATTTTCCATTACGAGCTGTATCCGTTGAAGGAAAAAGTTTTCAACTCGGAGTTTTAAAAACAGATATATCTAAACGAGCAATTTACTTTTACGCCTCTAGCGGAGAACATAAGCATAACTTGGAAAAATGACTATGCCTAAAATAATCTTCGACATGAATGGAATCGAAAAGTAAAAGAATTTTTTGAATTGGATGCTTATAGAAGAAAATATATAGAATAGAATGTGTTTTGAATTCGATATCATTTGCATTTACGCCCTCTGGTGGCGAAGCTTTGAATCGAAAAAAAAAAAACGAAATAAGGGGTCATCATTCGCACATTTTAGGCTTTCTAACGCAAAAAGGATTTTTCAAATCGGACTATTATTTGCTGGGATATCGTGTCTACAGACGGACGCACAAACCGATAACATAAGCACGATCATCTTTTACAAAAGGTGTACTAAAAAACTAAGATACCTCTCTAGTGTCTCGTTGGTTCTCCTTGCGAACGGTTAACGGTAGAAATGTGACTGGGCAGACTGCGCGAGCTCTTTGGTGTACTGTAGAGAGAATGCACACCATGCTTCCTGAACAGCGTCTCACAATTCAGAAATATTCGAAGGTGGAGGAGGTTTCCTAGCATTAACGGCACGTTGAACAGCATCCCAAATGTGTTCGATGGCGTTTAAATCCTGCGAATGAGGGGACAAAGTCAGGATGCCAAACTCCACCAGCCACGATGGAGCTACTGTGGAAGTGTGAGTGGGGCGTATTCGTATTGAAAGAGGTCACACCCATCGGAGTGTTTGCATGACATGAACGGGTGGAAATGATCCCCAAGGATGGTTACGTAGCCTCATCCTGTCAGAGCGGTCTACAGACGTATGAGAGGTCCTAATGCGTCCCAGCTGAAAACAACTTACACCACAACAGAGCCACCGCTGAGGTACACTCTCTCTTGTAGGCATGCGGGATCCATTGCCTCCTGAGGTGGCCGTCACACCCGGAATATGCCCGAAACATTTGGTACCGCAGTTTGTCGGAGCAGGCTACAAGATTCCAATAATCTTGTGCCCAATGGCGGTATTCCCGAGCCTAGGAGAAGTGTACAGTCTTGTGTAGTTGGGTCAGCAATGACACCTTGGTGGACCATCGGCTCCGTAACCCCATAAAACAGGGGAAACGCTGATGCTACTATTGACCCGGGCATTGAACTTAGCTGTAATTTTCGGCAGTGTTGCACGCCTAGTGGATGTTATGATGCCTTCCAGATGCCGCTGTCCAAAATCGTCAAAGGCATTTGTATGGGCACAGCGGTTCCTCACTCTGGATGTTCACGCAGAGAGGATGTTACGATGCCTACCAGATGCCTCTGTCCACAATCGTCAAATACTTTTGTATGGCCACAGCGGCCCCTCACTCTGGATGTTAACTCCGAGCGGATGTTATGTTACCTACCAGATGCAGCTGTCCACAATCTTCAAAGGCTTTTGTATGGCCACAGCGGTCCCTCACTCTGGATGTTCACGACGAGCGGATGTTATGATGCCTACCAGATGCCGCTGTCCACAATCGTCAAAGGCTTTTGTATGGCCACAGCGGTTCCTCACTCTGGACGTTCACGCCGAGCGGATGTTATCATGCCTACCAGATGCCGCTGTCCACCCAAAATCGTCAATGGCCACAGCGGTTCCTCACTCTGGATGTTCACGCCGAGCGGATGTTACGATGCCTACCAAATGCCGCTGCCCACAATCGTCAAAGGCTTTTGTATCGCCACAACGGTTCCTCACTCTGGATGTTCACGCCGAGCGGATGTTATGATGCCTACCAGATGCAGCTGTCCACAATTGTCAAAGGCTTTTGTATGGCCACAGCGGTTCATCACTCTGGATGTTTTCGTGCAGCTTGTGTAATCCCGGTGCAACCTTGAAATTGTTGACCGTGCAAATCCACATTTTATGGTAACTTCCGAGGCGGAAGGACCCATCTACCGCGCGCCGATTTTCATACGACGTTCGAAATCGCCTAAATCCTTCTAAGCAGCCATCTGAACTGCCAATACTACTACTTAAGCTTCCGAAGACATCTACCTCTACATACAGTATACGTCATTTGCGGACGATACCATTTACGGTATTGGTGCGGGGCATATAATGGAAATTGTAGCGGCCTTCCCAGTTTTTTTGGCACCTCAGTGTATACTATTGACCTTATCTTGACTGCCTTTAACGACAAAGAGAAGCATATAATACAATCTTGGATAAGAACTAAATTATAGATCTTATCTTGACTACCTCTAACAATAAAGAGATAAAATAAACATTAAATATATTCTATGATCATTTTATCATTAAACGAAGTCAGGTTATGGTCTATAATATAGTTCTTATCCTGAAATGAAATGTCACCCTCAATGGCGTCACTTTTTAATTTGCGATCTGCCTCTCGAGTTTATCAGCAAATTTTCTTGAAAACAAAAATTCAGATACTTTGTAATTGCCCATTTACTGTAGCTCCTTACGAAGCAGTGACAAAGCATAATAATAAAGATCTGAATATTATATCAAAAGATCATAAAAGATCTGATTCCGTAATTTTTAACCTTTGATAATAGCCATGAGCAGCAGATCTTAATCGTGTGAACTGTCACTTTGGAAAGTAATGCATCATTTTTTAAACATCTCCTTTTTGTTCGATGTCCTCTGTCTCAGCTGAAAGAGGAAGAATTGTAAGCTCTGGTATTGTTACTCTGCTTTTTTATGACGGCATACGCCGTATTTCGCGGGCTATCTTGCTGGTATCAATATATTTAGTTTCTGTATTTCTACGTAATGAAGAATTTAAGTTTATGATGTTTCTGATTTCTGGTAGA
The DNA here is from genome assembly GCA_039090855.1 of Macrothele yani. Taxonomy (NCBI): domain Eukaryota; kingdom Metazoa; phylum Arthropoda; class Arachnida; order Araneae; family Macrothelidae; genus Macrothele; species Macrothele yani. Next base: position 88,349,126 of record CM077013.1, read on the forward strand.
TACCCATTTTACACGCTTTAGTCATAATTGACGTGTGTTTTAAAATGCAGGTTAAAATAATATTAAATACTAGATAACTAATTTTGTAGAAATCAAAAGACTAAGTAAATGCAACTCGTTCTCATATATGTGATTGACGTTGGGTGCGCATGTTCTACTGATAAAATTCCCCCATAGAGCACTGGAAAAACTCAATAAATTACAAATTACTTACCAAATATCACTAAGATAACGAAACATCAATTTACCTTGGCATTCCAAGCATGATACCTTAAATGTTTACCTTTTTCAACTGAGGTAATGAATCATTTGATTACCTTGGAAAACATGTGCACAATTTTCTTTCAGGGGACTTGAATTGCCAAACAAGGAATGCTATTGAACGCGTTATTTCTGCTGCACTCTCAACTCTCAACAAGTAGTTCGCCACGGCTCTGATACTTTGACCAAGATTTCTTGCTGCGCATTTACAGAACAGAGCTGTAAGATTATACACAAACTCCATGACCGTACCTATTTGACAAGTGTTTCTCATACTTGCATTCAGGATCCATTCCGTCTAAATTCTAATTGCATTACTCTGGACTACCTTAGTCCTACCTTTCTAATGAAGCCCGGATAGATGATAATAGTACATCTTGTACAGTGGTATGTTTAACTTGATCGTGAAAGAGCTTCTCTGACAAACTACAGCTACCAGATGCGTCAGTAGTGTAAAATACATTGTATTTTGCACTTGATAGCTTGCTATTTAATTGAACCCATGTTACTTCATGGTTGTACCCAAAGTATTGCACGATTAAAAATCTTTAGTTGTACCACTCATGCCCTGTATTCATTAAATATCAAGTCCAGACAGAAAAATACTCAGTGAAATACACTACTTGATCAAAAACATCAGCACACTTGCCTATATATAATCTCCCTGCAATAGAAAAGGAATTAATATGAAGTTGACCTAATCTTTGCTGCTATCATTGCCTCCGCTCTTCTGGAAAGGCCTTTCACTATGCTCTGGTACGTTGTTGCAGGAATTGCCTTCCATCCTACCGCGTGTGCATTTATTAAGGTCGGTCACCGATACCAGGGGATTTAGCCTTTATAGCAGTCGGCGTTCCAATTCGGCGTAAAGGTGTTTCCTAGGGGTTTTAGATGGAGCGAATAGTCAAGTTATTCTACACTCATCTCATCAAATCATTCTTTCACGAATCTCGCTTTGTGGAAGGTGGTCTTGCTGTCGATAAAGAAAAGTACCTTCATCGAACTGTTACCACAATTTAGGAAGCACAGAATTTTCAAGAATGTAATTATAGGCCGCAGCATTAAGTGTCCCGGGCATTGTAACTAGAAGACCTAGCGCAATCCATGAAACACTTCCCCAGAACATACTGCCTCATCTACCAAACTTCACAGGGGGCACAACACAGTCTGGAAGGGAGAGTTTACTTAGAATCCCGACCGAGACTTGTCAGTCTAACTTTCAGATGGTGAAGCGCGATTTACCTCTCCAGAGAACGCCTTTTCACTGATCGAGAGAACTCCTTTCCACTGCTGCAGAGAGCGCGCTTTGCTGCTACAGAAAACGCTTTTCCACTGCTCAAAAGAACGCTTTACCACTACTCCAGAGAACGCTTTACCACTACTCCACAGAAGGCTTTTCCACTGCTCCAGAGTCAACAACTGGCATCAAGCTTTACACTACTCCAACCGACTCTCGCTCGTTGATCTTGCTGATGTAACGCTTACGTGCGGTAGCTTGACAAAGGAAATACTATTTCCTTTAGTTCTCGACGTACCAAAATGGTCGTTGCCTTGCTTCCAGAGGCATTTTAGAACACATTGATGAATGTTACAACCCGGCGACAGGTTGTAACATTCATCAATAAGTTCTAAAGTTGGAGTGGCGAAGTGGGTGGTTACGCACCACCCACGTCAGCGCTACGGGGCCCTTCCCTGTCAGTTTAGTTCGCCTACCAGGTTACGATTCACTGTTTTTGCTCCTAGGCGTTTCCACTTCACAATAACATCATTTACAGTTGATTGATGCAGCTGAAGCAGGCAGAAACGTCCAGAAGTGATTTGGGCATCTTACGACCGTTTCACGTTGAAAGACGCTGAATCCTGCCATATGTCTCTTTGTATTATACTTCTTCATGCTAGTCTATGAGGTTTGCCAGACCACGCGGTTCATTTTGTACCAGTATAAGTCATGCTGTAATGTAATAGACAAATCCACTACTCAAAATACGAGTTAGATGCTTTTGATCAGGTAGCATATGTGTACAGTTTATAATGCATAACCAGAGATTTCTCCTCAAGTGTCAGAGGTAGGGTAATGCAGCTGACAAAGTGGATAAGAACGTCGGAGTTCGTGTTAAACCTACTCTTATTGGACATTACTTAGTGTGGTTGCAACTAGAGTGAGCGGACGAAATGCACCTAGAAATAGTTTTAACAGATTCTTCAGTATTCTCCGCCACAAGAGTAAACGAAAAGTAAAAGGAGAACTGGTAACTAGCAGAAGAGGTTTAGGATATGTCCGATTTATGATGCTTTCATTAAACTAAAGTTAGGTACAATGAAAGCATCATAAATCGGAGTTGCCGTTAAGGTGGACGTCAAGTAATTTTGCTTCGTATACTTCCAATGGAAAAACCTTTGTACACATTTCCTTTACAATTAGCGTGTTCCCAAGGATGAAAATTTGAACAACGATTCAAATAACTTCATATTATAACTTGGAATACTTAATATTTTCTAAAAGATAACCATAATTATATTAAAAATCAACAAATTTTCCTTTGGTAGTGTTGAAACAAGAAAAAAGATGGCGCGACCTGTACTTTGATGACGTCAGTAGATAAACAAATGTTGGATTGCATAATTATGGTTAAGTTTTAGAAAATATTTAGTATTCCAAGTTATAAAATGAAGCTATTTTAATCGATGTTCAAATTTTCATCCTTGGGAACGCATTAATTGTGAAGAAAATGTGTACCGTCGCTTTTCCATTGGAAGTATAGGAAGCAAAATTACTTGATGTCCACCTTAAGAATGAAAAATCAGATCGGTGGCTTTTGAATTCAGGAAGGTGAGTGAAAAGATAAGAAGCACTGAGATATGAGAAGAGAAATGGAAAGCCAGTATAGATTACCTGGAGTAAAACATTACACGCGCTGTGTCATATAAGTCTAATCAATAAGGCAGAAGGGGAAAGATTTCGAAACTACCGTAAGGGTTACTTTATATTTAGAGCTGAGATTCGACCAACGACAAATCGTGAGAAGTATAAGCCACATACTGCAGAAATTACGGCCCTAGGGCGACTGTATGGCGTGCGTAAAAAGATACATTTCGAAATAAAATTTTGAGATCAACAGATAAAGTGATAGATGTTTCAAACAGGGCCAAATAAGCAAAAGATGAATACTTTGTAGAATCGCCACCACGGGACAGAAAATAATTTATAAAATGCTAAAATAGAGCAAAAAGATCTCTCAAAGACAGAACAGATGCAAAGAAGAATTCGGCTGAGAAAGGAGACCCACAGAAAAAATTCCACGAGAGGAAATTTTTAGGTCTTCTAAAATTTAGTAATGGCATTTTGCAAGACCTTTCATATTTTGGGCAGACACAGAAATTGCTGGAAACTGGCACGTAAGAAAAGTCAGTTTCAGTTAAGTAGACTACTGGGGACCTCTCAATAGCAACATAATGTTCTTTATTTCCAGCCTGCAAATTTTTACCATTATATTTCTGTAAGTAACATGGAAATATTTGCAGGTGGTATCCAAATACACTGGCGGAAAGTGAAAAAAGAACACCAAGAAGGACACTTCTGATATCAACGAAATTTATACAGCATAATAACGGAATACAGAGGATAACGTGGTCAAAACATTATGGCAAAATACAGCTGTATTTGCTGGTAAACTGAAAAATAACATTTCCATGTAACATGGTTAGTACTAGGTTGAACCGCCATGAACTGCGTCACACTGTGCAATTCTGGCATGGAGTCTGTCGTACAGATGTTGGATGTTAGTTTGGGGTATTGAGTTTCAAGCATCCTCAACCTGGACGCATAAATCGGGGATGGTCGTGGCTGGCCGTGGAGAACGGATAAGTCGTCGTCCCATAAAATCTCACACGTGCTCAATGGGGGACAAATCCAGTGAACGTGCAGGCCATGGAAGTTCTCTCACACCCTGAAGTGCATGTTGCGTTGCACGTGCCGTGTGTGGGCGTACGTTATCTTGCTGGAAAACACCACGATGGACTGACCTTACAAATGGCACAACAACGGTCTGAATGATGTTGATGTAGGAGGTGCTGTTTAACGTGCCCAATACAAACACTACTAGTGTACGGGAGTGATAGCTGATCGCTCAGCACACCAGGAGACCAGGTGAAGGCCCTGTGTGTCACTGGTGGATGCAAGAAGGGTGAAGACGCTCCCCTGTGCGTCTGCGAACACGCATACGGCCATCGGAGGCTCCCAAGCAGAATCTGCTTTCATCGCTGAACACGACAGATCGCCATTGCGTTCTAAAGTGCAGACGTTGGCGACACCACTGCAGCCGTTCCTGACGGTGGACTGGAGTCAGAGGTACACACGCCAGAGGCATACGTGCACCTAGTCGTGCATCCAGTAGACGGTTGCGATTGTTCGCACAGTCACCTCAGGTGCAACGGCAGCTCGGATTTGCGTCGCAGTGGATGTTCTGCTTGACAACGCCGCTCTTCTTATGCGTCGATCGGTCAGCTCATCAGTCCGTCTGTGACTCCCTGTTCCACGTCTTCTCGTGTGGGGATGTTCCTCGGACCATCTACGCCACCATCGTACCACCACCGATACTTCCCGTCTAATTCGCTACGCAATGCGACGATACCACCACCCGGCCTTGCGGAGTCCGACTAGACGACCTCGCTTAAAGTCCGATAGCTGCTGAAATCGTGCACGTCTTCCATGTCCAGGCATTGCAGCTTCTTCAGGGTCTTCGCACGTGTCCGTACGCCGACGAATGATTACATTCACTTCGCCGTACTCCTTAAATACCGTCGACGATAATTTGCATATTATGCCGTGCTGTGGCGTTAGCGCTCACCGGTCGGTCCCGAAATTAACATCACACCTACATAAATTCGACCCCATTAACATATGTAAATTTCATGATCATCCGCCAATTCCTTCTTGGTGTTCTTTTTTCACTTTCCGGCAGTGTAGTTTGGCATGCCCGGTGTCCGTGCGGTGAGACCGGTGGATTCCTACCTGATCGCCTTTGTATCGGATGGGGCAAGGGTGACGATATGTCTGTCCTAGGGCATGAAATCAGTAACACCAAATCAAGGGCGCTTGGTACACCACTAAATAAACTACAAAAAAAATCGAATTCTTCGGGTGTAATGAGCACGTTTTCTGAATCTTTTCCAAGACAATATAAATTTTTCGAGTCCCATTTTTAAAAATTATAAGGAACTCAGTGAGAAAAGCAATGCATTTACCTACTCTAGGAAAAACTGAGCAAAATTTAAAATGAGCAGTGTAACACGGTTTAAAATGGAACCCGTTATAAAAAAAAAATTAACCGAATTTCTGCAGTCGGTAATAGATACGTACCCCCAAAACAGCTGAAATGTGTGATACGAAAAATCGCAAATTGTGCCCAAAATACACTCACGGACAACTAAATTTGCACACCAAGAAGGAAGCATCGTATTGAACTGAAATTTTATGGACGTAATGATACAGATGAATGATACACATGGCAAAAGCAGAGCTGCAGGGCAAAAACAGAGGGATCTGTGGCACGCAGTCTGATCATCTTTAACAGCGCGTCGCACCGCCTCGTGAGGCGATACATGCGACAATACAGTACGTCTTGGAGGCGAACAGACGCTTGATGTTGTCCTACGGCATACTGACCCACACGTGTTGGACGATTAGCTCCAAATGCCGGATGGTGCGGCACAATGGCAGTTGGCGTTTCAATTCGTCCCACACATGCTCGATAGGGGACATGTAGGGAAGCGGGCAGGCCATGGATATGTCTGGGCATGACATAAGCAGTCCTGGGCAACCCGAGCCATGTGCGGGCGGGCATTTTCCTGCTGGTATAGCGCACCTGGAATCCCGGCTAAGAATGGGAGCACATGGGGCCGTAGGATCTCATCCACATACCGCTGACCCGCCAATGATCCACTTACCACTACTAGAGCTATCGGCTTTCATAGGCAATGGCTCCCCAGATCATAGTGCGTGCAGTGGGGATGGTGTGGCGCTCGATAGCGAGGTTGGGTTTGTGCTGTTGACCCGGGGACCTCCACACCCGGACACAATGAACACCTGTCCCCAAAACGAAGCGGCATTCATCGCTAAACACCACACGTCACCAGTCTGTAGCGTTCCACGTCACTCTGGCCTGGCACCACTGCACACGGAGCCTGCAATGTTCCGGGGTTAATGGCAGCACACGTAAGGGGCGCTGGGATCGCAAATTCACTTCCGCGAGGCGTCGGGAAAGAGCGCGTGGGCACATAGGAGCCGCTACATGTGCCTGTATAGTGGGTGGTGTCCCCGTGGGATTCGTTAGTGCTTGGATCCGTCGATCCTCTCTACCGGTGGTCGTCTTGGCCCGTCCGGAACGGCTCCGCCGTTTGGCAGTGTCGTCACGTGTCCACTGCTCCCAACACAGTCTGACGGTATGGTCAGAACAAACCACGTGGCGCGATACACGGCGCGCCGACCACCCTGCGGTTTTCAGCCCGATGAACAGGCCTCTCTCGAAGTTTGTAAGTTGCATGAATCGACGTCTATAGCGTCAACCCGGCATTCTTGTCACTGTACTCTTGCATGCGTCGGCCGGTGCTTTTCGCTTTCTTGGGGCACCGAGTATATGACGGTTCGTGCTTGCAGCGCCACCACAGGGTGTGCGGTCATGCACACTCGCAGCAAACGTGGATCATTTGCATACTCGCACACACTCTAGCTATTTGCGAAGTTTCGCGGTGGTAGCAATGTTTCTTCGAGGTGCGCAAATTTCATTGCCCTTGAGTGTATTTCTCAAACGGGAAGATTTCCGAAGGAAAAACGTTTTTTCACTTCAAATCGAACAATTAGAAGAGAATAGGTAATATAACTATACACCTCCTAGCAAGAAAGCTGTAGTAAACTTAAAGAAGGAAATGATTGCAAATTATTTTTCATAATGAAGAATATTCCACTAAAAAATAATTGTTCCAAATGAATTTTAAACTGGCGGAATATGAAAAAAGAACACCAAGTAGGAATTGGCGGACGATCAAGAAATTTATATATGTTAATGGGGTCCAGCTTACGTAGGTGTGATCTTAATTTCGGGACCAACCGGTGAGCGCTTACGCCACAGCACGGCAGAATATGCAAATTATCGTCGGTGGTATTTAAGGAGTACGGCGAAGTGAGTGTAATCAGTCGTCGTCGTACGAACACGTGCGAAAACCCTGAAGAAGCTGCAATGCCTGGACATGGAAGACGTTTACGATTACAGCAGTTATTGGACTTTGAGCGAGGGCTGGTGGTCGTATCGTCGTATTGCGGAGCGAATTGGACGGGAAGTATCGGTGGTGGTACGATGGTGGCGTAGATGGTCGGAGGAACATTCGCACACGAGAAGACGTGGAACCGGGAGTCACAGACGGACTGATGAGCGGACCGATCGACGCGCAAGAAATGCGGCGTTGTCAAGCAGAACATCCACTTCGACGCAGATCCGAGCTGCCGTTGCACTTGAGGTGACTGTGCGAACAATCCGCAACCGTCTCCTGGATGCACGACTAGGTGCACGTGTGCCTCTGGCATGCGTACCTCTGACTCCAGCCTACTGTCAGGAACGGCTGCAGTGGTGTCGCCAACGTCTGCACTGGAGAACGCAATGGCGATCTGTCGTGACAGCACATTATGATTGGGAGCCTCCGATGGCCGTATGCTTGTTCGCAGACGCACAGGGGAGCGTCTCTACCCTTCTTGCATCAGCCAGCGACACACAGGGCCTACACCTGGTCTTCTGGTGTGGGGAGCGATCAGGTATCACTCCCGTACACAACTAGTGTTTGTACTGGGTATGTTAAACAGCACCTCCTACATCAACAACATCATTCAGACCGTTGTTGTGACATTTGTAAGGTCAGTCCATCGTGGTGTTTTCCAGCAAGATAACGTACGCCCACACACGGCACGTGCAACGCAACATGCCCTTCAGGGTGTGAGACAACTTCCATGGCCATCAGGTTCACCGGATTTGTCACCCATTGAGCACGTGTGAGATTTTATGGGACAACGACTTATCCGTTCTCCACGGCCTGCCACGACCATCCCCGATTTACGCGTCCAGGTTGAGGATGCTAAGAACTCAATACCCCAAACTTACATCCAACATCTGTACGACAGACTCCATGCCAGAATTGCACAGTGTGACGCAGTTCATATCGGTTCAACCTCGTAATAACCATGTTAAATGGAAATGTAATTTTTTTGTTTACCAGCAAATACAGCTGTATTTTGCCATAATGTTTTGATCACGTTATCCTCTGTATTCCGTTATTATGCTGTATCAATTTTGTTGGTATCAGACGTCTCCTTCTTTGTGTTCTTTTTTCACTTTCCGCCATCGTATTTAGGTGGACGTCAAGTAATTTTGCTTCCTATATTTCCAATGGAAAGACTTTTGTACACATTTCCTTCACAATTAGTGTGTTCCCAAGGATGGAAATTTGAACATCGATTAAAATAACTTCATATTATAACGTGGAATACTTAACATTTTCTAAAGCATAACCATAATTATATTAAAAACAATAAAATTTCCTTTGGTGGTGTTGAAACCAGAAAAAAGATGGCGCGACCCTGTACTTTGATGACGTCAGTAGACAAATAAATGTTGGATTGAATAATTATGGTTATGTTTTAGGAAATATTAAGTATTCCAAGTTATAAAATGAAGCTATTTTAATCGATGTTCAAATTTTCATCCTTGGAAACGCATTAATTGTGAAGAAAATGTGAACAGAAGTTTTTCAATTGGAATTATAGGAAGCAAAATTACTTGACGTCCACCTTAAAGGAGTAATTCTTGTATCTATGAAAATTTTAATTTGAAAACATCTCTAAGGATTTTGATGAAAGTCGTTAACCGACCGTTTTCTGGTACTAGAAATCGATTTAACTTGATCTCGACTTTAGAAATTTTCGTTTAGTATGTTAAATAACCACCCCGAATTGCCTCGTTTTCACTGTCATGGCGTCATCCCATTAATGTTACCCATGCTTAGAAATTTTATGATGTCACAAGCTCGCGATTGAAATGTTCACGCGCGGTCACGCCATCTGTCTCATTACGTCACGCATTGTGTGTGGATCCTATTAAAGTTTTATGACGTCACACTCTTTTGAGCAGATGGTGGCGATTCCCATCTGCCTCGTTACGTCACGCGTTGTGTGCCTATGTCCGTCCGCACGATAACTCGCGTAACAATCGTTCGATTTCGATTAAATTTTACTATGCTGTTGGGGACCACCTGGGAAGGAACCCTATTGAAAGTGAACGAAATGGGGTCGAAGGTCAGAACACAGGAGCGGGATCCATTCCACTGCTCTTATGATGATGATCATATGTAGAGAATTTTAGGAAGGGAGTGTCTCACCCCAGGTCTTAACAACCCTTAGAAATAGGAAACTAGGAGATTTGGGCTAGAACGCCTGATAGGAAAGTGACACGGAAGCGAAGTAGAAAGGGGGAGGAAGACGCCCTTATTTTTTACCTGGGGGCCAGTACCCGGGGTCCGACGGCTTAATGTGCCCATCCGACGTACGGCGGATATTTAGTGGATCGAGCTTTCGTACCTGTTGGGATCGAACCTGAGTCCCTTTCCGTGGCAGTCACGAACGTTGCCCACTAGGCCATCCGCGGCCCTTCACTGCTCTTATGCGTCATAACTGACGTAAAAAAGGTTCGATTTCTATGAAACTTTAGTATGTGGTAGGGAACTACCTGGGGACAAACCCTATTGAAAATGGGCGAAGTGGGGTCAAAGTCCAGGACAAAGGAGCGGAATCACTTCCATCGCTATTTTGCGTCCTAACTTATGTAAAAAGGCTTCGATTTGGATGAAATGTTAGGATGTTGTAGAGGCCTGCTTGGGGTCAAATCCTGTTGAAAATGGGCGAAATGGGTTCAAAGGTTAGGACACAGTAACGGGATCTATTCCATAACCCTTATGCATCATAAGTTACGTAAAAATGCTTCGGCTGCGACAAAACTTTATAATGTTGTTTCGGAGGTATACCGAACCGCTTCTGTTGAATATCATCGAAATGGGATCAAAGGTCAGGGCACAGGACCGAGATTTATTACAGAGCCAATATTCTCATAACTTGAATAATGATTTCTGGTATGTTGGAAAGCGTATTATAATCAATGCATTGCATGATTTTACTAACTTGGTTTTTTTTACTATTGTTGGGAAATTGGTTGACAAGATTCGTCAAGCCATCATTTATGGCACGTGCTTGCAGGACCGCTTAAGGGCTACTTGTGGCAGCCACTGCCTGTGATGGATAACTGATGGCCCTGTTCTGGCATATGACAACTGATGGAGGCGCCAACTCTTGACCAGCTGCTGGCCCGTATGGTGGCCTCCTGGACATTTTATTGACGTTTGGGCAGCGGCAACATAATTCTGGGCCAGTGCTGGCTCAGCAACACGGTTTTTGCTGGGTTGTAAAATATTCAAGGGTGCATGCATAATGCTGTAGGAAGCGAATAGTATTCGGTGTTGAACGTTTTTGAAATCGGACTCTTAAAAGCAGGCGTAGCTGAGAAATACATTTCATGTTTCCGCCTCCTGACTGTTGCATTTTGTCTTATTTTGGGCAGAAAATGTGCATATTGTTTTTTTATGATTAGCGGTATCTGACCAAATAAGGAAATCCTTAAATCCAGGATTTACCCGCGCAGATATTTATGCAAATATGTTGCAAACAGAAATATGAACTTACGTTCTCAAACAGCAAGACTGAACGTAAATGAGTGTAAAAAAAATACATGTAAGTCATTTCTGAACGTCGTCCGACGAAGAAAATAATTTTCTAATTGGTCTTTTAGAAGAAGATGTATCGAGCAAAATGAGATGTACACCTACGCCCCCTGGCGAAAAACCTCCGTATTGTTATGACGCACAAATATTTTTCGTGGTGAGCGGCATCTGACAAAAACTCATTTTTCGTTCGAGTTTTCAGGGGCGCAGATACTGCTTCTACGACATATAAACAAATATTCCCATATTCTCCCCAGCGGAAAAAGGTAAGAAAACCAAAAGGCAAGTATGATGGTTCCCACATTTTAGGCTTTCAAAAATAATTTTTCAAATCGTATAAACAGGAGTAAAGATAGAGGCCCCGGTGGCACAGTGGTCTAAGTATCAATGCCGCACCGGGATTGGAACGGCACTGGCTTTTTTCCTTGACTGGAACTAGTGGCCCTAAAAGCAACGGCTTATAGCCCATCAAGTTGCTCACATTTGTCGTGAAATCTTTAAAAAAAAAAAAAAAGAAAGAGATAGGTTATTTGGTGTCCACAGACGGACGGACATACTGATAAGATAAGCGGATAAGACGTTTTTTTTATTTTGTTTATTTTTGCTAAAAAATAGATGCATATATCTTTCTACATGCTGCATTATTTTAACATTCTTTGACCTAATTTTGAGCACTAATCAAAAATGGGTTATTATAATTTATCATCTAAACAGAAAATCACGATATTTATAACACACACACACATGCACACTAATCGTCCTTACGTGATGAACAGCAGATTTTTGGGAAAAAGTGATTTTAAAATATAAGAGTCTACCGTATTTACCTTATAAATTAAGTCAATGTATGGTGTAAAATATATACCAGAGTTTATCAGTTTTCGGATTTCCACTCGCGGATTAATCCTGTCTGATAATTAGTGCAGCTTTAAGTTATATAAGGAAGATGCTCTAATTTTGTATAATCGTCTTTGTCAAAGCGTGTCTTGTTTAAGACAAAACGCTGCCAGATTTAACTGCTGTATTATCGGGTGGTAGACCTCTGAAGAACCCGATGCATAATACATCACTAGCTTCGACGCCTTGTTCTCCCTGACATATCACTAGGTGAATTTTAGGTGAGGAAAACACCGTTAAGTTATAATCGACATTCCTATTATCGATTTCTACGTAAATGTTGGACCAGCCTGGAATTGAAATATAATGAGGAAGTTCGCCAAATTTTGGTGCCAGTTTAGTCTATTTTTCTTGATTTATTATATTATGAAGAAGCTCAGAATTTGAATATTCCGGCCTATGCCTATTTGCATGTAAATTAATAATGTGAAAAATATCATTGTGAACAAAGCACATGCCCCCACGTGTAGTATTTTTTTCCCTTTGGCAGTCGCTAAAAGAAAATACATGAGGCAATTAACTCCATGAAGAAATGTCTTTATTTCTAAGCACAGAGGGATGATATATCAGCTTTTGTGCAAAACATGAAGACAAATTATTTCGGCGTAAAAATAATCATGGCCATTTCGAATTGTATATGATAGAGGTAAAGCTTCCGCACCTAAGATTTCCTGAAGTTTGCCTTCAAGGCATATTTGTTTCTACAGGGAAGGGTCTGAGATCTCTGTTATCTGAATGCTGCCTTCTTCAGGAAGATTTCCTGGCAGAAACGATGTAGCCATTCAGTGCACTCGACGATCCGTGCCGGAAGGATCACAGAGACAATAGGACAGAGGTTCCAGGGCTGCGCACTTGGAGCCAAGATAGAGGAAAGGGTGCTATAGCGACCTATGCTTGCAAACCACTTGTGGTCAGATCGCTACGTGCTTCACGGAGGACACAGCACAGGGAGTTATATTGGGATTTGAACATTGTGCGCTTCACCAAGAGCACTTTATGGGGAAAGGGGGAAGCATTACGGCTTTCCGTGTTTACCTTCTCTTCCCTAAGCACCAGGCTTAGTGTGGGCACAGTTTATCACAGAATTTTCAATTTGTTGACAGAGAGAACAAATTGGATGGTGAAATTAGTAGGCGAATGAATTCTTCATTGAAAGTCATAGCTGCTCTGGGAGGTTTTCACAGGTATGATGGGTCCTCTAGAGAGTCCCGCATTGCTGTGTATGAAACTGTAATTGTTCTTACTCTGATGTATGGCAGTGAAACCTGGGTACTGCAGAAGAAACAGGAGTCGTTTGTGTGCTGGAGAAATGCGTTACTTACGTGGGGATTGTGGCAAGACACGGTCTAATAGTGTGAGGAATGAAGATGTACTGCAGTTGTGTGATTTGAAACAAAATGTTGTTAGCAAGGAGGAGACCAATATGCTTCGGTGGTTTGGCCATGATGAAAGAATGAGTGATGAGATGCTTACTAAGAAAATCTTTTCAGCATAAGTGGCAGGAAGGAAAGGCAGAGGAAGGCCGAGGAAGACATGGCTGGATCAGATTCATCAGTGTAAAAATATCTGGTAGTTTGTATTTCTTTTTGGAGCTAACCCCTGAATCTCAGAGAACAGCTTAGTGATATGTAGATGTGCTGTATATGTATTATAAATATTATGTATATGTATTTTAAATGGTTAACTAATTGGCTAATGTTATGAAATATCTTCGTTACACACGTCAAATGCCATTTGCGGTACCAATGCTTTGGAGAGAACTGAAAGACCACTCAACAAACTGTTACTTCTGCATCACTAAGATATCTGGAATTACAGCTAAGACCAAAGACACGATTCAGTATCCCAGTATTCCTTCGGCCATAAGACATGTTCCTCACGGTCCTGATCTTCCTGTTGCTGTACCTCCACACTCATGGAGTTTAGATGATAGTGATACTGATGAAATAAACATACACAGCGAAGAAGATATTGAAGTACAACAAGTCCCTGATTTCTTGGAAGATTCTGTGCCCCACCTTATAAATCAGGAAGAATTAAATGATTTAGTTCGTGACCTTCGTTTAGCAAAAAGTCAGGTCGAAATATTGGCTTCAAGATTGAAAGGGATGGACTCTTTTGCAACCAAATACAAAAGTATGTAATTTTTGTCGACGACAGCAAGAGTTTGAGCACTTATTTTCGAAGAGTGGTGATCTTGTGTACTGTAATCATATAGACTTATTGTTTGAAGCCTTAGGGCAGCAACACAAACCTGAAGAATGGAGACTTTTTACAGATTCCTCAAACATAAAAGCTTAAAAACTGTCCTTCTTCCTAACAGGAACACGTATCCGTCAGTACCTGATGCATATGCTGCATATGCCGCCCCGGTGGCGCAGTGGTCTAAGGCACTGGCCTATGATTATTCGTCCGTAAGGGGTCCGGGTTCGAATCCCGGTGAGGCATGGATGTTGTGTTTGTCTTACGGCACTGGCTCTCTCCCTTCCCTGGAACCAGTGACTCTAAATTAGGGACGGGCGACTGCTTATAGCCCATTGAGTTGCTCACGGTGGTCGTTAAACCTTCAATCAAAAAAAATATGCTGCATACATGAAAGAAACATATGCAAATATGAAATTGTTGTTTCAAAGTATAGTATGCAGAAAACGCTCATGGAATATTTGTGGCGATCTTAAAGTGATAGCTTTACTCTTTGGTCTACAACTAGAATACACAAAATGCTGCTGCATCCTCTGTGGATGGAACAGTAGGGACAGAAATTCTCATTACATTAAAAAGGCCGCCTAAAAAAATTCCAGGTAATAAAAATGTTGTTTGGGAGCCTTTAGTAAGTCCTTAGAACGTGTACTTACCACCGCTTCACATCAAACTGGGTTTGATAAAAAACATTTGTAAAGGCATTGAATAAAGATGGAGAAGCCTTTCGTTTTCTAAAGAACAAGCTCCTCAAAATATCTGAAGCCAAAATTAAACATGGCATTTTTATTGGTCCACATATAAGGGAACGTATGCGTGATCTTGCATTTGAATGAACTTTGAAAGAGACTGAAGCTGCTGTCTGGAAGTCCTTTAAAGATGTGGTACTAAACGTTTTAAGTAACCGGAAGGCAGAAAATTATAAAGAGCTTGTTACTGAGCTTCTAGAAAACTATAAGGCCATGGGATGCAATATGTCCCTTAAAATACATTTCCTTCACTCGCATCTGGACTTTTTCCCTCAGAACTTAGGAGCTGTAAGCGATGAACATGGAGAATGTTTTCATCGGGACATATGTACCATAGGAAACCGATATAAAGTTAAATGGAGCCGTAAAATGCTAGCTGATTACTGTTGGACTCTACAAAGTCATGTAGTACAACTAAAATACAGAAGAAAATCTAAAATAACTACATTTTAAGGTAAGTGTAATTAATTGCTTGTAGCGAAATATACATGTCAAAATGAAGTCTTATTGTACACTGAAACAACAGGTTACTTGGGAACTATGCCCGATAGCAAAATTTAGCAAACAGATTTGTAATCAGCATGACAAATACTGCATGATTCGACATATGCAGTTTTGTAACAAACAAAATATTTATTTTTGTTGTTCAGTGATTAATAATTTGCTGCTGCAAAAGGAGTATTACTAGCTATTATACGAGTTTGCGTGACATATTGTTAGAGAAAGTTACTATTGTAAATAGCTCAGCTACTATTATTGTCAAGCGGTTAATATTCGCCTGCCTCGTGTGACAAGCGATGTCATTTCATCTACCTCTTTAATCCTTCCCATTGACATTTTGTTTGAAGTAGTAGTGTCAAGCTTTTGATTCTATATATTGAAAGGAAATGAGTTATTCAATTAAAAGACAAACATTTGGAGGAAAATATATAGCAAGGCTACAGCAACATTAAAGTTGGACAGCCTGAGCTCTGTTTTCGGAATGCAGAGGGGGGTTAGACAAAGAGATCAACCATCTCCAAAATTATTTAACTCTGTATTAGAAGATATTTTTATAAATTCAAACTAGGAAGAAAAGGGATTAAATCTAAATAGAAGGTACCTAAATCACTTAAGATTTGCTGATGACATAGTCATCATTGCAACTAGCAATAGAACAATGCAGAATATGATAAAGTACTTATGGATGGAAAACCTTAAAAAAGTTCTTACAATGAGCACAGCAAAATCTAAATACATATGAACAATACAGAAGAGATTTTGATACAAGGAAATGAAATTGAAAAGTAGACGAATGCATCTATTTTGGTCAAGTAATCAGCTTTAAAGAAAGACAAGAAAGAGAAATCATTAGAAAAATTATCCAAGGTTATAGAGCCTTTTGGATACTTAAAGACCATTTATCCGGTGATCTTCCTTTGTGTTTAAAAAGAAAAATCTTCAATGCATGTATTATTCCGGTGTTTAATTATGCAAGTGAAACATGGAGTATCACAAAGCGACAATGTAAAACAAAATAAAATTAGTGTATCGGTAAGCAAGTTAGAGATAAGAATGTTAGGAATAAGAAGATGAGAGAGTTAGAAATGAAATTATACGAGAAAAAACAGGAATAACAGATATTATAAAAATAATAAAAGAATCAAGTTGAAGATGAACTAGGCATGTTGGAAGACTGATAGATGGACAAGATTAATAACAGAATGGCAACCGAGAGAGGGAAGGAGACGAAGAGGGCGCAGGAGAATAAGATGGAGGAATGATCTTCAAAAATTTAGAGGTGCTAAGGATGGAGGAAGTTCAAAAAGACTGAGGGAACCTTGCAGTGTGTGTCAACAGGCTAAGAAGAATAAGATGTAGTGTATAAACTTTAGAGTTATGTGACTCTTTGACAACGGGAAAAATAATTTTAAAAATGCATATGTGTTTTTATGGTAAAATGGAGTGCATATGGTATGTTCTCTATACAGCAATCTCGATGATGCTACATAACCTTCCCGACGAATGAGGTACAGATGATAACCGTTGCTGCGCGTATTTCGTTGCATAACTATGTATTTTATTTTTGCGTATATTGTGAGTTATTTATTAAATTTAACAGCAGTATCTCAAAAGCTCAAGGGAGATGAAAACAACTTGCGTAACGCGATAACACTCAAATAAAGGCAAAGTTGTTGTGTGGTTAATGTAGGTTAAATGTATGGGAAAGGATGGACACGCAAGAGGAACTTTTGCTGGGACCTTTCGAGAATATGTGAAGAAAACATATATGATCCAATGTTCCGTAAAAATCAAGTTTTCAGCAAATAACTATTCGTGTTTATTTTAGCGCGTCAATATTTGAAACATTCTTTGAATGATTGATTGCTATGCAAAAGGAGAATTTACGGGAATATGAAAAATGCTTTGCCCATCATGCATTTTTGCATGCTCTCATAATGATACTTGAAAATAAACCAGCGCTCCTTTCTATTAAGATATTTAATAGAAAGGAGCAGGGTTTTCTTCAAATCAGAAATCGGTTGGAATTCCCAGAATTTGAGGGCGGAAAAACTGCCTGCAATCTCTTGTATGTGTTTCAGATTAAAAGTGAAAGGTCAGATATTTTCACTTAATGAAGTTATCACGACAAATACAAAGCAAGACAGGCATTTTATCTTTACTTTGAAGTCACAGTCCCCTTGACTAATTCTGTAAGATTAAAAGGAACGTGCTCAGCATTAGTGCATAAAATAAAAAATGAGAGGAAAGAAAAACAAAATTCTTTTCAGTTTGCTGAGAAGGAAACTCCAGAACTACTGTTTCTGCAATGACAAGTATACGTCCAACTTGTGTGACAAACTGCAGAATTGCGTGTTAGGTACTTCACGCATTAAAAAAAGGGTCAGATAGTTTTTTGGGATTCCCAGGCAGTATCGTCGGTGATTAAAACATAGAGCACGGAGATACTTTTAACATATTTGTCTGACCTTTTTTCCTACACGCTCTCATGACACTTGCGACTAAGAATTCAGCTGAAAGAAAGAAATGAAATTAAAAGTGGAGGCTATGTACATTTTAAGATTAAAGAAAGCAGAAAAGAAATAATCACGCATATCATGTCTGAAACTTTTTCATTAATCTTGGCTATTATTAAAGTTATTTTTGACTACTTCCCGGGTTGATGAGCACGATGCGGTGCAATTAGAATTTGCAAATTTCCGAAACTTAGTTGCCGGTTCATCAATCCGTTAAGAAGTAAAAGCAGCTGCTTTCATTTTGGGAAATTTCGGGAAGAGAAACTGAAAATTGTGAGAGAAAATACTTTTCCATTTTGCAAGGAAATGGTGGCTAAAGCGAAAGTGAGTTAGTGGCAAAATCATATTAGGAACAGCCACGTATTTGGAGGATTTTTACGAAGATGTACTGCAGATGCGTAATGTGAGACAGAATGTTGTTAGTAGGATGGAAACAAATACAGGGTGATTCATAAAGACGTATACAGTTTCAACAAACTATAAGACAAGAACAATGTAAGATATTTTTTGTTACCTGTAACAGAATTGTAGGAGAATGTTTCAAGTTTTTTTAGAGACAGTCACAGATGTTCTATGTGTGCACACGACACATATCGAGTCCGGTAATCCATTTCCGCCCAAACGCTAGGTAAGATTTCTGAATCAAGTGCAGTGATAGTGGCTATGATACGCTGTTTCAGCTCCGCTAGATCAACAGGAAGGGGAGGGGCAAATACCTTGTCCTTAACGTACCTCCCACAGGAAAAAGCCACAAAGTGTTAAGTCAGGACTTCTGGGTGGCCATTGGGTCAGTGGTATGTTGTAGTCCGCTGCTCGTACAATCCATCGGTGAGGAAGATGTTCATCGACTGACTAGTCACGTGACACGCGCGCTATCGCTTACGTCACTTCCCTCAGTAGCGGGACACACACTTTATGAGTACATCTACCTAATGGTTCGCAGTTGTGGTCCGTGTCTTCAACTGTTACTGTTTTACAGCATCTGGAAACTGTATACTTCTTTATGAATCAGCCTGTACTTTTATGGGATTTGAAAGTGCTGAAAGAATGGGTGATCTGGTACAATGATAATTTATTCAGCCTAATTGGTAGCGGAAATTGTTAGGGATAGGTCGAAGAAACCGCGAAAGAGGCACATATTACGTAATGCGTGAAAGAGAAAACGATATTTAATATGAATTCCGAAATTTTATTTTCTGGATGTCTGTGTGTGAAGATCGAGTTGTGTCCCAGTGTCGCTTCTTCACTAATTTTGATTTGGAGATGATTTTGCTTTGATGGACTAACCCTTGACTCTCAGATGAGAGTATAATAATAAAGAGTTCTGATATTTATGCGAACAAAATAAAAAAAAACAAAGGGATAATAATTAACGGAAAATGTTTAAGACATTTTCGTTTTCTGACGTAACTCTTCTGAGATGCAAAACATGCTCCAAGAACTTGCTGAAAACGTAAAGACGTGGATTTAAAAATCGGACTTACAGAAAACAAAATGTTTATACATTGCTTTTAAGAGATCTGAATGTTGACGCAAATACAGAAGTAAATGATACCTACATGTACCTCCCACAACAGATATCGAGCGAGGGAAATATCAAAGAAACAATTAATATGTGTATAAAACTTGCCTGTATTACATTTCGGTAACCTGTACAATTTTTAAGGCAAATTTACCATTATTTCTTAAAAAGAAAAACATTTAAGCAATAAATACAATTGGAAGTTGGACTCATTTATATGGAAAATTATAAGAGGTAATGACATAATGTTCAAAAAATGAAGACCGTCAAATGGCAATAACCTGACTGATAAAAAAACTGACGACCGTTTTAACAAATGAGATACTAGACCTGACACCAAGGAACAGGTTAGATTCGAAGCTGTGGAAGAAACTTGGGGAACCCTTCATCCAGCAGTGAATTGCGAATGGTGGATCATGATGCGAACAGTAAAATATTGTTACTTAATTAAACTTTGCTTCACGAAGATCTCAGTTTTGCTGCTTTGTAAGGCAGTACAGAAAAGTTAGAGGCCATGCAGCCAAGACATGTCCTTATTCTTCAAAACATATCCTAACGCTATGCCGAGAAATACTACTGGGAAGGATTTAATGAATATCTTTTATCACATTCGGTATATTAACCTTCTGAGATTTCATTTACTATATAAAATTCTTTTAAAATATTTTTTTTTTTTGCCATTGTTGATTCGAATATCTATGAAATTCCCCGGAAGTTGATTCCAGGGTTTGGGGAGGGAAGGGGGAGGCTAAGAGTAGAAGTTCTAAAACGTTTAATGATTTTTCTCGGAAAGTCCGTACAGGAGGAAACCTTGTCATAGTTTTTTGGTTCCATGAATAAAATGTTGAATTGGAAATTCATCTTCCTCACCCCAATGCAAATGTACTATATCTTCTTAGCACGTCTTTTGTATTTAAAAAAAAAAAAATGATCGTGCTTATGTTATCACTTTGTCCGTCCGACGTCTGCTTGTGGACATCATATCTCTGCAACTATTAGTCCGATTTCAAAAACATATTTTTGAATTGGGAAGCCTGAAATGTGAGAATGACGATTCTTGCATTCCGGTATTTCTGATGCACAACTTTGTCTCTAGAGGGCTTAAATGCAGATGATATCGAATTCAAAATGCATTTTGTTCCATATACTGTACGTATTTGCTTCTAAATATCCGATTGATAAAAATCATTTTTCCTTTCGATGTCATTTATAACGGATACTATTTTAGGTACAGTCTGTAAAGGTAAATTAGGTTTCCCCGATATCTCTGCTTCTAAATGCCCGATTTGAAAACATTTTCCGGCGTCGGATAAAACTCCTGATGGGAATTGTCTTGCATTCAATTTCTAATTTTTGTAAATAACCGTTTGGCTACCAAGGACCGTATGTGCTTATTTCTGCTTTGGATGCATTAGCAGAAAACTCTAACCTTTTGAGAACTCGATTGAAAAAAATATTTTGTGAACCCATACCGCTCACTTCGGAAAAGCGTTTCAGAATATTTTCTCTTTAAAATAATGCATAGTTTTTTTATCCGGGGGCCCGGGGGGGGAGGTTGGGAGTGGATATATATCGTCTTTTTGTCGATATCTCTTTTTATAAGAGTCCGATTTGAAAAATTATTTTTTCTAGGAGAGCTTTTCCGCTGCTAAATGCCTCATATAATTTCAAAATTTTCCTAACTCCCAAGCCTGCCACTAGAGGGCGTAACTTCACGTTATCGTTTACAGCAATATCTGCGGGACTGAAAACCCGATTGAAAAAATCCGGTTTTAGTCAGATGCTACTAACTAAGAAAACTCTTTGTCTATATCTTCTTCCCAAAAGAATGTATAGTTTCGCCGCTAGGGGCGCCATGGTTTTATCTGTTTTTCTCAATATGTCTGCTTGTACATGGGCGATTTTAAAAAAAATGTTCAGTACCGTATGCTATTTACCTTATGGGACACTTTAGTTTTTTATTTGAGGAGATTTTATGTTTCACAGTTTCACCGCTAGATGGTGTTTGTGTAGTATTGGGTCTGCAGCTGTATCTCCCGAAAACTGAATTCGGAAATTTTTAGAACGTCCTTTGAAAAAAAACAAAAAACACCAAGAAAGATGACACCGAATTTTTGGGTGTAATATGCACGTCTCTTGAATCCGTTCTGACGCAAACTAAATTTATCAAAGCTATTCAAATTCAATGGAACCGGTATGGAAAACAATAGGCCGCACCGGTGGCGCTGTGGTCTAAGCGATGGCATCTGATCATTTGTTCGAAGGGGTCGGGATTCGAATCCCGGTGAGACATGGATGTTGTGTTTGTCTTACGGCATTGGCTCTCTCCCTTCCCTGGAACCAGTTACCCTAAATTAGGGACAGGCGACTGCTTATAGCCCATTGAGTTGCTTACGGTGGTCGTTAAACCTCCAAAAAATAAAAAAACACACAAAAAAAACAATAGTATTTGACGGAAGAAATAAGTTTTTCATTTTCAATCGGGACTTTAGTCCCTAAGATATTGCTGTAAACGGAATAGTGAGCTCACGAATTCTTAGAAACAGAGTTATCGACACAAATAAGATGTGACTGTACGTCCCCTGGTGAGAAAACCATGCATTATTTTAGGAAGAAAGTATTATCGAAAGATTTATCCATATGAGCGGTATCGGACCAAGAAAAAACATTTGTCGAGTTTTCAGGAGCCCAGATTTTGCTACATATACATCAGAAGCACAAATTAACACTTATGATTCCTGGTGGATAAACCAGTATTTACCAAACATTAGAAATTATGTGAAAAATATTTTCCATCAGGTCTTGTATGCGCTACAGGAAGAATTTTTCAAATCGGAGTTTTAGGAGCAGAAATTTGTTTGCCCTAGCGGAAAGTCTATGATTTACTTGAAAATTTTGAATTTATAGGAAAAACATTTTGCATCGGAAACACTATCCAACAAAGAAGGAAATTTTCAAATCGGATTTTTAGAAGTAGAGAAATTGACAAAAATAAGATATACTACTACGCCGCCTGACATAGAAACCATGCATTATTTCGAGAAGAAAATGTTCCTTAAAGGTTTGTCGACATGAGTAGTATCGGTCAACAAACGACTTTTTTTTCAATCGAGATTTTCGAAGCTCATATTTTGCTGCAAATACGTCAGAAGTGGAAATTAAGACTTACGCCACCTGGTGGCAAACCATTTTTTTACAAAAGTTAGAAATTGTGTGCAAACGATTTACCATCAAGAGCTGTATCCGGTGCAGAAATAATCTTTTAAATCGGAAATTTAGAAGCAGAGATATAGAGGGAAACGGAATCTACCATTACGCTCTTTAGCGGAAGTACTATGAATTACTTGAAAATTTTGAAATTACATGAAACACATGTCACACTGGAAACACTATCCAACAAAGAAGGAATTTTTCAAATCGGGCTCCTAGAAATAGATATATTGACAAACATAAGATATACACCTACGCCCCCTGGCGGAGAAACTGTGGAATATTTTAGGAAGAAAATATTCCGAAAACGTTTATCGATGTGACTGGCATCAGTCCACGAAAAAAAATTTTCAATCGATATTTTAGGAGCTCAGATTTTATGGCAAATACATCAGAAGCAAAAAACAACACTTACGCCCCCTGGTGGCCAAAGTATTCCTTACCAAAAATTCGAAATTATATGCAAAAGATTTTCCATCAGGAGATGTATCCGCTGAAAAAACAATTCAAATCGGAGTTTTAGAAGAAGTGTTATCGGGAAAACTGTAATTTACTACGCCTCCTAGCGAAAAATCTATGCGTAATTTGAAAAAGAAAATATATCTAAAATAATATTTGACATAATGGAATCGAAAGATAAACTATTTTTTTCAGGCGGATGTTTAAAAGCAAGTATGTGGAATAAAACGTAATTTTGAAGTCGACATCATCTGCATTTACGCCGTCTAGCGGCGAAATTGTAGATAGTAAAAAAAAAAACTATATAAAGGATCATCATTTGCATATTTCAAGCTTCCGAATGAAAAAAGAATTTTTCAAATTGGACTAATAGTTGCAGAGATACCGTGTGTACAGACGGACGGACGGACAAACCGTCCGTCCGTCTGTACACACGGTGGCGCAGTGGTCTAAGCGATGGCCTCTGATCATCCTCTGATCAGTGGCGCAATGGTCTAAGCGACGGCCTCTGATCAGTGGCGCAGTGGTCTAAGCGATGGCCTCTGATCATTCGTCCGAAAGGGGTCCGCGTTCGAATCTCGGTCAGGCATGGATGTTGTGTTTGTCTTACGGCACTGGCTCTCTCCCTTCCCTGGAACCAGTGACCCTAAATTAGGGACGGGCGACTGCTTATAGCCCATTGAGTTGCTCACGGTGGTCGTTAAACCTACAATAAAAAAAAATCAAACCGATAACATAACACGATCTTTTTTTGCAAAAGACGTGCTAAAAAAAGATAGTATTGATTTTATTAGTTAGTCCGTCCGTCCGTCTCTGGACATCATATCTCTGCAACTGTTTGTCAGATTTGAAAAATTATTTTGGATTTAGGGAGCTTGAAATGTGAGCATGATGATCCTTGCATTTCAGCTTTTTTTCGATGCACGCTTCGCCGCTAGAGGGTGTAAATGCAGATGACATCGAATTCAAAGTACATTTTATTCCATATATTTGCTTCTAAATATCAACATGAAAAAATTCGTCCTGTCGATCACATTTGTGACGAAGACTATTTTGGGTATTGTTTCTTTTTCAAGTAATGCATATATTTTCCGTTAGCAGGCGTATATGTAAATTACCTTTTCTGCGATATATCTGCTTCTAAAATTCCGTTTTCAAAAATTCTTTCTCCATCGGAAACATCTCCCCATTGGAAATATTTTTAATATAATTCCTGATTTTCGATAGAGAATGGTTTGGCCACAAGGAATCGTAAGTGTCTATTTCGTTTTCTGATCTACTTGCAGCAAAATCTATCGTTAGGAAGCTCGATTGAAAAAAATCTTACGTGGACCGATATCGTTCAGATCGGAAAGCCTTTTGAGAATACATCCTCCTTAAAATAGTGAATAGTATTCCTGTCAGGATGTAAGGTCAGGTAATGCGTAACATCACAGCCTCTCCTTGACAAATGTCAACCCCGCCTTCTCGTGGTACATCCTGTTCCCACTAAAGGGGGCTCTGACGACCGCCAATAGCGGTATAACTATACCATCGGGTTTAGAGGAAATTCTATCCCACACTCACCAACCCGCTTGGCCAGCGTGGTAAGTTATGGCCAAACCCCTCCAAAATGACTCCACAACTTAAATCTTGGCCCTCAGTCTCCGGCAGCTGGAATGTACTAGGCCAAGGCAGCGGCCAGTGCGACATGAAGGCAGAGGGTGCTAAGAATCTCCGGAGGACCGGACTAGGCTGCCATCTGATGCTGACCTTGGCTACGTACAACGGACGCTCCCTATCTTCTGATTCAAGGCTTCTTGAATGGGAAGAGGAACTACAAAGGATCAAGTAGGACATCGTCGGGCTAAGTGAGGTAAGGAGAAAAGGAGAAGATCTCATCGAACTGAAAAGTGGACATCTCTTCTACTATCGTGGGACAGATACTGGCAGAACTAGTAGTGTTGGATTTATAATAAACAAGAAACTGAAGGATAAAGTTGTAGAAGTTGAAAGTTCCTCTGACAGAGCTGCACGACTCGTTATCCAACTCTCGAGAAGATACCAGGCTCAGATTATTCAAACTTATGCACCCACCACAAGTCATGCTGAAGAAGAAATTGAAGAATTTTATGAGGAAATTCGACATCTAAATAATAAAGGTAAGCAGCACTTGAAGATAATTATGGGAGATTTCAATGCAAAAACAGGGCAACGGCAACAGAATAAAACTTCAGTAGGTAAATTCGGTCACGGCAACAGAAACCAGCGTGGAAATACTCTCGTAGAGTTTGCAGAGGCAGAAGGGTTTTTCATCTTGAACTCCTTTTTCAAGAAAAAGCCACACAGAAAATGGGCATGGAGACATCCAAATGGGACGACAAGTGAAATTGATTTTATTATGTGTAACAAAAAATTCGTCATAGAAGACTGCAGTGTGCTAAACAAGTTTAACACAGGCAGTGACCATAGATTGGTGAGATGTAAGATGCACCTCAACACTAAACTCGAACGTAGCAAGCTCATAAGACAAACAAAATATATTGACATAACCAACCTTAAAAAACACCATAATACCTTCAAATTGGAACTGAAGAACAGATTCTCTGCTTTAGAAGGCCTAACATCGGAAGAAGTGGATATTTCTGAAGTTAACAGAAAAGTAACCAAAGCTTTCATGGAAACAGCAAAAAAATTAGCTGGGTCTAAGAACAAATTGCATGTGAACAAATTATCAGGAAAAACCAAAATGTTGATGCAAAAATGAAGAGAGATGAGGACAACTAAAGAAGATGTGACTTCCAAAGTGGAATATATAGAGCTATGCAAGACAGTACGAAAAAGTATCACTGAAGACGTAAGGAAATTCAACTGTGAACTAGTGAGGAAAGCAATTGAAAACAACCAAAGCCTAAAGATAGCAAAGGGACATCTCAGTAAGGGAAGAAAACAGATTATGGCACTGAGAAAAGAAGATGGTTCTGTAACAAGAAATAGAGGCGAAATTTTGACAAGAGTGAAAGATTTCTACTCCAAATTATATGAAAGGGATGATACATGTACTCCAGACATCATGAAATGTACCAGTACCAGAGTTCTTCCAGTCCTTCCAGCAGAAGTTGCACATGCAGTCAAGAACATGAAGCGGGGAAAAGCTCCAGGAGAAGATGGAATTACTGTAGACATCATACAAGAAGCAAGTGGAGAAATCGAAACAGTACTCGCCCAAATTTTCACTCGATGCCTTAATGAAGGGAAAATTCCTGAGGATTGGAACAACGCTACAATGATCTTGCTACATAAAAAAGGTGACATTGAGGATCTCAGGAACTACAGACCTATCAGCCTCCTATCAGTGGTTTATAAAATCTTCACTAAAGTTCTTTCACACCGCTTGAAGGTGACACTGGACATGGCTCAACCGAGAGAACAAGCTGTATTCAGGAGTGGCTACAGCACAATAGATCATATCCACGTACTGAGAGAACTAATTGAAAGAACGAGGGAATATGAGCTTCTATTGTGCATGGCTTTTATTGACTATGAAAAAGCCTTTGATTCGGTGAAACCATCAGCAGTTGCAATGGCTCTGAAATCCTGCGGTATTGAAGATGCATACATTAATATTATTAATAACATCTATGAAAATGCAAGTGCAAAGATTAGGCTGTTTGAAAATACAACAAACATAAATATTGGAAAAGGAGTGAGACAAGGTGACACCATATCTTCGAAGCTCTTTAATGCCACATTGGAAAATGTCTTCCAATCACTGAACTGGGAAAACAAAGGGATAAAGATTAATGGAGATTATCTAACCCACCTTCGTTTTGCTGATGACATAGTCATTTTTGCAACTACCCCATCAGAGCTACAGAGTATGATCCAGGAACTTGCTGACAAGAGTAAAGAAGTGGGATTAAAAATGAACTTTCAGAATACAAAAGTGATGTACAATGCTTTTACAAGAAATGAAGATTTATCGATTGATGGAGAAAAGCTGGAGATAACAGACACGTACGTTTATCTTGGACAGCAGATATCAATTGAGGGTCACATTGGTGAAGAAATTAATCGGCGTACAAAACTTGCCTGGAGAGCTTTTGGAAGAAACAGCATAATTTTCAAGAGCAATATGCCATTATGTCTTAAAAGAAAAGTGTTTGATCAATGCATCCTTCCAGTGCTTACGTATGGTGCATAGACGTGGACATTAGCTAAAAGAGACATACAAAGGCTACAGACAACTGAAAGATGCATGGAGAGGTGCATGCTTGGTGTAACCAGGAGAGATAAGAAGAGGAACACGTGGATCCGAAAAATGACAAGAGTGGAAGACATCATGATCAGAGTTAAATCCCTGAAATGGCAATGGTCTGGACATACTGCCAGAAGAACAGACCATCGATGGACAGCCGAAATTTTAGATTGGATTCCAAGGGACAGGAAAAGACCCAGAAGAAGACCACTTGGAAGATGGGTGGATGAAATTCAAAGTATGCAGGAGTGACATGGAGGAGACTGGCACAAGACAGACCGTTGTGGAGGAAACTTGGGGAGACCTTCGTCCAGCAGTGGATTGATAATTGTTGACAATGATGATGTTGATGATGATTCCCGTCAGGTGTGTATATGTATATCTTATTTTTGCCGATATCTCTACTTCTAAAACTCCGAGTTGAAAACTGATTTGTTTGTTAGAGAACGTTTCTGGTGCGAAATGTTTCTCACATAGTTTCAAAATGTTCAATAATGCATATATTTTCCGCTGTAACGGGGTGTAAATGTAAATTGCGTTTTCTCCGATTTGAAAAATTCTTCCTGCATCGGATACAACTCCGGATGGGAAATATTTTGATTATAATTTCTAATTTCTGATAAAAATAATTGTTTGACCACAAGGGGTACATAAGTATTTATTTCTGCTTTTGAGGATTTTGCAGCAAAGTCTAAGATTCTCAAAACTCGATTGAGAAAATTCTTTGGTGAACCGATACCATTCACTCCAAAAATCTTTTCATTATACATTCTTCTTCAAATAATGCACAGTTTTTTTGCCAGAGTGCGTAGAAGTAGTTCTCATGTTGGTCGATATCTCTGCTTCTAAGAGTTCGATTTGAAAAATTCTTCATTGGAGACCGTTTCGCTGCGAAATGTTCCTCATATAATTTCAAATTCTTTTATTCAAACATTTTCCTCAACAGTGTGTAAGTTCACGTTTCCGTTTACAGCAGTATCTGCTGGACTAAAAACCCGATATAAAAAAATCCTTTTCAGTCAGATACTACTAACTTTGGAAACACTTAATTTGTGTGTATGTTATTCCCAAAATTATGTACTCTATCAGTGTAAGGAGGTGAAAATATTTAATCTGTTTTTCTTAATAACTGTGCTTCTAAACGTGCAATTAAAATAAAAACATTCAACACCGGATGTCATTACCTTGTGGAACACTTTTGGTTTTCAAGTCTGAGTCATTTTCTTGTAGGACCTCCGTCCACAGTGAGTAGATTTTAGGTCCCAGCCACCTACAGCGAGTTCGCCTTTTGGGCAGGACACAGAAACGGAAGTAATGAGAGCAAGTCTAGCGACTTTGACAGAACAGTTTGTAGTGAAATTAGAGTACAGTAGATGGCGCCACCGTACAAGTACGATTTTGCACATAGAGGGGTGAGGGAATTTCAAGGGGGGAGGGGTCATAGGAAAGGATACGATACCCATTTAACCAGTGGGTCCAACCTGGGGGCCGTCACTTAACGTGCTCATCCGATGCACGGCGAATATTCAGGGATTGTTAGCAAATCACACCATTTCCGCAAGATCAGCCCAGGAACGAACCTGAAGACCTTGCATTGGTAGTCTAAACTGCTAACCACTCAGCCATTCGCGGCTCTAACACTTTTGGTCAATATTTGAAGAGTTTTATACTCCACAATTCTGTTCCTAGGTGGTGTTTGTGAGCTTCTGTTTGCATCTATATCACCGCTTCGAAAAACCCTATTGAGAAGTTTCTCATTTATTGTATGCCATTAACTACAATAGAGACGTGGAACATTTTCCTATTTTAATAATGCACAAATTTTCGTCTAGGGGAGAAGGTCAATAACTTTTTTTTGCTAACTCTGCTTCCGGGAGTCATATTTGAAAACTTCCATTTCCTTTGCATAGGTATTTCCATAAAGAATATTTTTCTACTTTCCCGTTTTTCAAAATTCTCCTGCTGGAATGCGTTCTCAAAATTCTCCTGCTGGAAAATATCATGTTTCCTTCCATATTTCTTCTTTTAACTGTTCGATTTGAAAATGTTTTTGTATCCGATACTACCTTCTTCTACGAGAAACATTTTGTACGCCATTTGTTAATCTCCGTAACATACCTTTTAGACGCTTGTGGAACTAATTAAGTAACTGTTTCCATTTCTCTATGTTTTATTGATTGTAGCAATCCGGTTGTGTGACTGTTTCTAACCGGTTGCATTAACTTTGATAAATTTCATTCGCGCCAGAAAGATTTTAATAGACGCGTTCATTACAAACGAAATTTCGGTGTTTTCTTTCTTGTTTTCTTTAGTGTACGGCATTCAGTACAATAGAGATGTAGAGCATTATCCTCTTAAATTATGTACATATTTCTCGCTAGGGAGCGTAAAGGTCAAACCTTTTTCCTCGCTATCTCTGCTTTCGGGAGACTTATCTGAAAAGCTCTTTTTTCGTAGCATAACGTTTTCCACGAAGAGTATTTTTCGCCTATTTTTAACTTTTCTGTTATGCAAAATTCTTGTACTAGAAATCGTAGAGTTATAACATGTTTCCTCCGACATTTTTTATTTTAACTGTTCGATTTGAAAGGCCCTTTGTCTCTGGTACCTTCCTTTTGCTACTGTGAGAAACTTTTTGTGCGCTGTTAGTTGATTTTCGTAATATACTTTTTAGCAGCTGGTAAAAATAACTAGGTGTTTCTATTTCTGGATGTTTTATCGATTTTAAAAATCCGGTTGATTTATTCTTCTAACCTGTTCCATTGAAGTTGAATAACTTGGATGAATTTTATTCGCGTCAGAAAGGATTCAAAATGGGTGCTCATTCTAATCGAAAATTCGGTATCACTTTTCTTGTTTTAAGATTTGACTCACTTTGCTTGCGTTTGGATTGGTCCCCAATCACCACAAAAACACGAGTTATTTGTCGTTTTTGTATATTGTTTCATGTTTGTTCTTGAAATGCCATCGATGCAGGAATCCTTGTAAACATTGTTGTACTTGCATTAAGGTAGGCCCGCCTAAATGTTTTTTTCCTTGTATTTCCAGTGGGAAAACTTCTGTAGCCATTTTCGTCACAATTAATGCGTTCCCAAGGATGAAAATTTGAACATCGATAAAAATATCTTCATATTATTGCTTAGCATACTTAATAATTTTTAAAACTTAACCATAATCATATTAGAAATCAATAACTTTTCCTTTGGTGGTGTTGAGACCAGAAAATAAATGGTGCCACATCTACATGTGACTTGCTAAATGTTGTCCTGTCGCATTTTTTTTCAATAAATTCATTAATTTTTTGACTGCAATCAACACTTGATTGAGTTCATCCATGCGATAGTCCGGTATGTTTAGAATGATTCGAGCCATTTAGATTAAATATTGTAACACTAATTTAGCTGAAAACGTTGCAGAGTGAGCTTGCTGGTTAATTTTGGAACTAAAAATCAGCAGCATATGCAATTCTGTTAATATTTTCAGCTAAATTTTTTATAATCTTCCCGATGACACGCATATAGAAACGAATAGAATCTGTAGGTATATAAATAAATTCTTTTAGTGCCGTTAAAGTGGATTCGGAAATTACACTGAAAAATGTTTTGTGCGCTTTTTATTTGCATTGCCGTTCCCCCAAATCTGCAGCTTCGTCGAAACCATTTTACCCTCGCAGTTTTACAATCATTGATGACTCACAAATGCTCTTAGATCACAGACTGAGTAGGGGAATTCCCGTAAACATAAAAATGCTAGATTCATTTGTCCATCCGCTCGTTCGTTTAATCACCAAGATCAGTTATGTGGCGCCATCTATTATCAGAGTTACTGCTAAACACTAAAATTCGAGTAGGTACAAAAATTAACTGCGGTTTTGAGTTTTAATTACCGCAAGAAAAGCATTTTCTGATATCCTAGACATTTTTCATTATGATTCTTTGCTGAAAAGGAATTTACGAAAAATGGCACTTGACCATAAAAATACAAATCCACATTCTTTAAAAACACAAGGGTTTCCATTCCCTTTGTTTTTCAGAGAAGATTTTACCATGTTCAACTTTCTATTTTTATAATTCAGTTATTATCCTTTGATTTCAGATGGGTCGTCATCAGTTTCATTAGAAAAACCGTCCGCACAAGACGTTTTCCATTTGGGACAAAACTGTCGAACGCCGTGACAAACATGCAGCGTCTTCTGTTATACATAAAATAAAATCTAAGTCATGATCAAACTTGATGGCTACGAAAAATCCACGTTTTTGTCAGGTAGCGGAAAACAATAACTAGAAAGCAACTTTTAAAACTATGGATATGAAATCCAAACCAAAATGTCTATTCTTCGACAAAACCAAACGCAAATGTCTATTCTTCGCCATTCAGCTTATAACAGTAGTTATACAGCTCGCATATTGTATGTTTGATAATCACAGCAATTATCCGACAACCACACTGCAGTAAATATTTTATCACCAAAATAGATTTAGTATGTAAAAAAGAAAAGGCTTCGGAGAATGAAATTTTGAAGATGTATCATATTTCAGAGATTCCACCATATCTGTTCTTGGTAACACATGAGTGCATGCTCTTAGCTTTACTACAAATTGCAATCGAACGGATACAAATTACTGTTTGTAAAAATTGCAACTCCATGAATGAATGATGGTAATCACAGGGAACTTATAGGATATGCAGAGCAAGGTAAGACATGGTAATAATTAGAAGTGCAGAGTCTCGGCCCGGCAGCGCTCTCTGAACAGTCGAATGAGAGGTATAAAGGGAAGGCTGTTCGGGATACTAGTGCATCGAGGACAGCGAATCGTAAAAGGG
The DNA here is from genome assembly GCA_039090855.1 of Macrothele yani. Classification (NCBI taxonomy): domain Eukaryota; kingdom Metazoa; phylum Arthropoda; class Arachnida; order Araneae; family Macrothelidae; genus Macrothele; species Macrothele yani. Next base: position 88,381,313 of record CM077013.1, read on the forward strand.
TCTTCAAGATTCAATAATGCTTCGGCGACGTCGAAGAACGCAATATCACGTTACGACAGAGTTCGAACGGTAACGAGTGATTGGTCTGCGTGCAGGTGCACCTTCGTACCTCGACATTGTGGCTCGGGCGGGATATAACGCCATGACTGCGATGCGCGTGGGGCGTCAGTCGACAGAAGAGAACCAGGTGCACCAACAATCCGGCAGCGGACCTAGAAACGTGACGACACCGCCTTCGCATGGCAGTGAAGAACCGTTCCGCATCTTCGCAAGTGGTAGCACATCAGTGGAGCACTGCAACAGGTGTGGTATTGTCTGGCTCCATAGTTCGACGTCGTCTGCTGCACAGACTAGTTGCACGTATTCCTTTGACACCTGAACAATGGACGCCTCAAGCTGAAATGGGATTTTCAATACAGACAATGGCGTGCTGATTGGTAACATGTAATTTTCTTCGGACGAGTACCGATTCAACTTGGACTACCATGATGGTCGCATACGCATTTGACGATATTGTGGTGAGCGCATTCTTCCAGCATGCATTGTCGAGCGTCTTACGGACCGAACGCCAAGTGTGATGCTGTGTGGGTACCATTCGCGATCTCAGCTGCTGCGACTTGATTGCAATCTCAACAACAACCGCTTCATCAGTGAAGCTGTAGAGGTTGAAATCATACCCTTCTTTCAGAGCACTCCTGGCGCTATATTCTAGCAGAACAATGCCCGACAACATGTTGCTAGGAATGTTCAAGCCCTTTTCGCAGCGCAGCAGATACCGTTTCTTCCCTGGTCTGTACATTCTCCAGACATGTCGCCTAATGAACATATTTGGGATATTGTCACTCGGCAACCATTAAAGTCCTCCAGAGGTCAGCACCAATAATCTGAGGACTCGCATACATACCGCCTGGCAAGCAATTACCCAGGACACCATCCAACGCCTTCTCGATTCATTTGCACGCCGTTTAGAAGATCTTATTGCAGCTCGCTGGGGCTTCACATGATACTGATTTTTGCAGGAAAAGTTGTTGTATTGTTCTGAAAATTAAATCACTTATGTACAGTTATATCGGTAATGTGTGGTATAAATTTCATTCAAGTCGCATGGTTCCTTCTTGGTGTTGCAGTTTTCACAAACAGTAGTGTATGTTTTGCGACACATAACCATCATCTTGTAGATTATTCTGTTTGTATGCTTCGTGAGATGCTATTTGGTCTCCCACTATTTTCCGACGTGCAAACACTGCGGGAAAGCCGTCTCGCCGATAGCGCTTCTCCGAAAGATTTGGTTATGGAATGGAGCTGAGTGCGCAATTGCATATTTGTGTGGCGCATTAACAATTCTTGGGCAACAACTGTGCCGACAGTCAGTTCATGTCTGCAACATTCTCTCCTTAGAGCCTACGTGAATGGTGAATGCGAAACAATTTGCAAATGAGACGTTAGTATTAGGATCCACAGCGTCGTGTCTCGCAGAAACATCTTGAATTTCAGCTTCTAAGCAGCCGTAGTCTACAAGCGTTGAAATGGAATTTACAAGTATAGCTCAGCTGATGAAGACACTGTTTCACGAAATAATTAGAGAATCGCACATTGGAAATTTATGTTAATATAAACTCGAAACTCTTTAGATTCTCCTATGACATTTTAGGATAACAGCATAACAGAAATCCCTCTCAATTTCTTTTTAGATATTTGAGGATAAGAAATTGTCTTAAAACATCTTTGAATACATTTAAAAAATCTGAGTCCCATTCTTACTTGCTTTGCTCAGTAACTCCCAAGTAAGTGCTTTTAGCTTTGTTTTAATTTATTAATCATCCGAAATAAAAAAATCAGCTCAGTGCGAAGATTTCATTCAAGAGGGGTTTAATATATGTCCAAGACAACAGACATTTAAAAAAAAAATTTGGATTTTCCTTTCAGTAATTTTCTACATTTTTGGATTTTCATTTCAATAAATGTTTGCACTTTTGAATTTTCGTTTCAGTAAATTTCATTTTAACTAACGTTTTGCTTTAAAATTCACACTGAGATCTTCAAGATGCAACGCGGAAAGATTTTTCTGAAATGAATTTTGCGGAGATGGTCTAAAAACAAAACTCTTCCCTTCTTACAAGTCGTAAACAGTTTGACTGTAAACATGTTTTTACATCTCATGTGGCAGCGAGAAATGATTTGCCTCGTGAGGTATAGTAAAGTTCTTAGGTACTTTACAGGCCTGAAATGTTCCTTCCTAAAGGAATTGCTTTTAATCTGAAAATTGGCATGTACTTTTGACTGATAAGTTGGATGATATGATTCAAGTGCGACTTCTAAAAGCAGAGATAGTGAAAAAAAGGATTTAAATATACACCTCCTAGCAGTAAAGCTATGCAAAATATTCTGTTTTCGTTTTCGTAAACTTTACCGATGCAAAAACAGTGCAAAAGGTTTTTTTTTACTGTTTAGGAGCGGAGATACAATTTCAAAAAGGAATATATGCGAGCGCCACCACGCGTTAGAACCTTTCCTCATAAAATAACCTAAGTGTGTATGAAAACTGTTAAACATGGCATCAGATCTTTTTTTTTATCAAATCGGACTTTTGGAAGCGGACGTATAGATAAAAATTTATAACACACCTCCAGGGCAAATTGTGTTTTTTTTTTGTTTGATTGTGTTTATTGTGTTCATTTTGTTCATTTGCGTTTATTGTGCTCATTTTGTTTACTATGTTCATTTTGTTTATTGTGTTCATTTTCTTCAATTGTGTTTATTGTTCATTTTGTGAAGTAAGTACGCAAAAAACGATTTCGAAGGAAGGAGGTACAGACCCGAAGAAAAAATTTTGAATGAATTTTTACGGGTGTAAAATACAATGAGATGCCAGTTTATTAAGCACACAACTCCTCGCCACATAAATGGCTTACTCCAACACGTGACACTGATTTGTACCGGTGTGTATCATAAATCAGGCAGACGAACTCGTCGAGCATCAAGTAGCATTTGATTGAGGGATGGAATGGGAAAAATGAGTGAGCTGAATGGCTTTGAATATGGCCTGAACATTGGAGCCAGACGTGTCGGTTCAAACAGATCCCCAAAAGCTGTTCTCCTTGGTTTTTGTACGGTATGCCATTCGAAATGGTAAATATTTTCTTTGTTATCTGGATCGAATTTCGAAAATTCTTTTTGCATCTCTTAGCTTCCTCTTAACTTATATTTTCTGCTCTTTCATAATTTACTCTTACACCACAAAGGTCGTCTGGCGAATATTTCGATTTGCAAGATTACCTCATATTAGAAGTCGCTGTACCTATCGGTAGCTTCTACCTTTCATTGTGACGTATGTTAGAGGTGACGCATATGTCAAGATGGCAAGTAACAGTGGCATTCCATCGTCAGTGTAGCTTAATTGGGAATGCGTTCGGCTTCGGAGCAGAAGTATGCGGGGAGGGAGGGTGGGTCCCCAGTTCCGCTACCGGCAAATTTGGGTATCACATTGGCGCCAGAACGTACAAATGGATCCACTGGCCGTTAAGTTCTTCTGTGTGATTTTCTTTGTGCCCATCATCTGGAATTAATGAGAATTCCTTCTTCGCTTTAAAAAATGTGTAATGCTTCTTCCACATATCGCCTGAAATTAGTGTGAATTCCACCTTCTGCACTTCAACCATGATTTGAGGCGGACCCGAAACCTGCGATTTTCTATCCCCCTCCTTCCACATCGGGGGACATGTGTGACGTACTACAGAAGTGACGCACATGACGACACCGTAATTAGCAGTGGCATTCCCTTGTCGGTGTAGCTTAACTGCGGTAGCATCCGGCTCCGGATCAGAAGGATGCTGGGTTCGAGTCCAGCTACCGGCAAATTTGGATTTCCAACCCCAAGCAATAGGCTTCGTCATGTTAGACTTCGACTAATCCCAAAGCTACAGTCTTCGTCATGCCAGAAGGATAAATTCAGTGTTGTCAACCTACAGGTGAACTAAAAAAAATGCATTTATTGTTCACTCCTAATGTATTCCGGAATATTTCTGCGTCCATTATATTCCGAATATGACATACACATCAATGATGATGATTTTCATGCATGATGGCATATGTATGAGATAGTACACTAATCCGTATTTTCAAATCAATTGGAATAACAAGCTTATATTCAAACAATGAAATGAGCAGTCAAAACTAAAATTTCAGTGTTTTCCTCCTGTGAGAGAGAGAGAAAGCGTTAAAAATAACAGTATTACTTGCATTACCTAGCCAACTTTGTTTAACAACCTTTTATGGAACAGCAGGACTGCTGTAATATTTACAAACTCATTACCTTTCCGTAATCTGGTTAAGTATCACCCTGGATTAGTGAAAATGCAAGGGCTCACAGTGGCGAATGATAATGGCAGCGATTCAGAACATTTTCGTTCAGGTCAAATTATGCATGGTCTTATGAGTTAAAGTCTAAGAGTAATTGTAGGATTACTTGCAGGATCTCCTAAAACTGCCCGGAAAATGTTGCTAAATTGGCTAATAAACAAAGTACCACTACGTAATTGAAGGGAAATTGATTCGTTAATTAATTAATTAACACCAATATTTAAACTATGATATTTCCAATTCTTGTACATTCCAAGTTCGGTTTAAAGTTACAAAAATATTCGCAAGATTTTCATTTTCTTAATTAATTCTACGAGCTCTGAAATTTCAGAAGTGATAAGCCATACATGAAATAATGCAAAAATCGTGCAAGTCATTCCTACAGGTTGATGCTAAGTGGTCTAGAGCGCAAGCTTTTGATTTTTCGCGTATCAGGGTCCGGGTTCCGATCTCGGAGCAACATGTGGATGTTGTGTTTTTTCTTTTTGGTAGTGGTTCTTTCTCTTTCCTGGAGCCATGAATTCTAAATTTGAGATAATACAGGGCTCATAGCATTAGATACTGTCGGGTGTAGTTCAACCATAAAACTCGAAACAATCCTCATGAAACGCATACAGCATATTAAATCCGTTTAGTTTTGTGGTGTAGTAAGCGCAAAGATTCGCCAAGCTCTCGCACTCTACTGGGAGGCTTTATCAAGGCAATGGTAGACATAAAAATGCTGGGAATTGGAACACGTAAAGAACGAAGGTGATTTTTTACGCTTTTCAACCGTAGGTTGAAGAAGCGTATATGCTCCAGCTTTGTCCGCCCGCCCGTCCGTCCGTCCGCACGATTACTCACGTGAAAATGGTTCGATTTCGACGAAATTTAAGTATGTGGTAGGGGACCACCTGGGGAGGAACCCTATTGAAAATGGGCGAAACTGGGTCAAAGGTCAGGACTTAGGAGCGGTATCCATTCCATTGCTCTTATGCGTCATAACTTGCGTAGAAATGGTTCGATTTCGATGGGATTTTAGTATGTGGCAGGGAACCGCCTGAGCACGAGCCCTATTGAAAATGGGCGAAATGGGGTCAAAATTCAGGCAGGACATAAGAGCGGGATTTATTCCATTGCTTTTACGCGTCATAACGTGCGTAAAAATGGTTCGATTTCGATGAAATTTTAGTATGTGCTAATGAACCACCTGGGGACGAACCCTATTGAAAATGGGCGAAATGGGGTCAAAGGTCAGGACACTGGAGTGGGATCCATTCCATTGCCCTTGTGCATCATAACTTACCTACAAATGCTTCGATTGCGACAAAACGTTATCATGTTGTTCCGGAGGTATAGGTAACCGGTTCTGTTGAATATCAACGAAATCGTGTCAAAGGTCATTGCACAAAAGCAAGATTTATTCAACAGCCATTATTCTCATAACTTGCATAAAATTACTTCTATTAGGACAAAACTTTAGTATGTTATTCCTGAGCTATACTGAACCGGTTCTGTTGAATATAATCGAAATGGGGTCAAAGGTCAGGACACAGGAGCGAAATTTATTCCACTGCCATTATCCACATAACTATAGTAATAATTTCTGGTATGTTGGAAAGCGTATCATAATCAATGCATTGCATGATTTTACTAACTTGTTGAAAATAACGTTGGTGACATCACCAGTATATTACATGAATTTTTATCACGCAATTATACGGTGCGCCGAGATGTGCTTCATTCTTTTAATAACGCATGCCAAACCATTGGTAGTTTAGTAGAGACTATATCACTGCATGCCAGTTTGCTAGATAGGATTTCGACTGTTTCTCTGATGGCAGTCCCTTTAAAATTCGTGTACGGGACAATTCTTCTAATATTATTCCATACAGGGGTAGCAAAGCAATGCGTGACTTCTCTGGTGAGGGCTGCATTCTGTATGTCCTAGTTGACACTTCGTACGTGTCATTTACATCTAGAGTCCAAAGATCGCTTTGTCATTCCGATATACATCTTTTCCGTGTTGTCAGAATATACCAACGGTAGAGCGTACACACCCGCCTTTTCTTTCTCACACTGTCTCTCCTTGCAATTGGATATTACATGTGATAACGGAGTCGGGGACTTGATTGCTTTTAATATGTTTTATTTGCGTAATAAATTATTTAACCAATATGTAAAGCTTAGGACGTATGTGATGGATCCTGTGTATCTCATCGTCTTATTAGGCGATTTTGTTATTGCTGACATTATACGCTTTCTTACAGTCCTATATATTCTGTCTATGTCATCCTTCTTATATCCAGCATTTAGACCTCTGCTACAAATGTTATCGATTTCTTTAATATTTAAGTAGTCGGGTATGCATACGTTATACGCTCTACAGAAACATGCTTTAAACGCAGAAAATTTGTACTCCTTTGGGAAGTTCGAATCAGGCAGGACAAGGTTCGGTACTACCGTTGTTTTATAATAAACGTAAAAATCGAAGCTGGATGTTCTATTTTTTTAGCGTTACTTCAAAATAATTCAACGTCCCATCCATTTCAAGCTCAGTGGTGAATTTTATCGTACTGTGAAGGTTGTTTATCTTGCGCATGAACACAAAAATAAACGAATTTAACATGCTATATGCGTTTCATGATTATTAAAGTATGGTGTGTTTAAAATAAAGCTTTCGAAACAATCCTATTTTCGACACGTTAAAGTTACAAGCCCAATGAATAGCAGCTGCAACCCTGCGCTGAGCGTTGTACAGATACTGATGGAAGTCTGATGGCGTGGGATGCGCTTTTTGGTATGTACAGTGAAGTCTCGATAATCCGAGTCCCGGTGAACCGAGTTCCGCTTAATCCGAGGTCATTCGCGATGAAACATATAAAAAAGTATTCATGCTAAAAAAATGACTAATAAAACTCCCGAGAGATTTGCACCTGAAAATATTTGAAACAGAGTCAAAAAAGGCCATTTTCAAGTAATTTAGAAGCCAATGCCAGGTGATGCTGAAAGATAGCCAAGGGACAAAACGTGCAACCCTCTCGGTGTGATACCCTGGGAAACCGTTGAAGCTGGAGACCTTTCGAAAAAAGAAAAATATAATGAATTTTGATGCCAACTGGGAAGTCGAAAGGGGAAGAGAATCCCCATGAAAGGAAGCTTCCGGCAATGACCTGAGGTGACCAGGAATAAATTACAGATGAAGCAGTTATTCACATAGTTGCTAATGAGAAGGATTCTGAATCGGATGAAGAAGGAACTGACTGTACACAAGAAAAATAAAATTCTCATGCGGAAGGTACGGCGGCGCTAGAGACTTCCCTTAGATATGTAAAACAGCAGCCGGCATCATTGCCAGCTGATGTTATTTTTATAAAACGATGGAGAAATAGCGCTGGAAAAAAAAGATGCTCCGCAAAAATGCAGAAGACATTAGATGTTTTTTGTTTTTTTTGTTGTTCATATGATGTAAGTCACACCCTTTGTTTAATTCATTTTTGCTAACATTTTCATTGATCATTAAAAATAGTTTCTACGAATTTTATGTTCATATTTACCTACATTCGTTCAGAATCGTGCTTGTGCTTTAATTCCGCTTAACCCGAGTTTTCAGTAATGAGCATTGGTTCGGGTCCCGATTACCTCGGATTACCGAGACTCTACTGTAATTGGTTTTGATGGATGATATCGATGCTTCCATGGACCGGAGAAGTGTTCTTCAACAACGGCTCGAATAAAGATGATATTTTTGCTTTATGGAATTCTACAGTGAAGGCCATAACCTCATTCACCAGTGCAACGCTCGCTGTCGCACAAATGTAATCGACCTGTGCTTGGTTAACATATCACCAGCATTTTTCCAATAGACTCCTCATCTCGGAATACTGATTTAATCCCTACTGAAGACCTGTAAGATAAAATGGAATGTCGTGTGGTATTCTGTAGACCGATGAGATCACTGGTAGAACTTCTGTTAATTCTACATGAAGTGTGATGACTAAATTCTCATGAAACTTGTCATGAGTATGCCAAAAATTTTACAACTTAAAGTCCTGTTACACAGGCCAGACGTGGGCCTACACTTATAAAAACGGCGAAGTTGTACCTTTTGTTTCTATTACTTGGGTTTCCCAATGTTGTTTGGGGAAAGATAGTGTAAATCTGCCATTTATGAATAATAACTATGAACTATTGTACTATATGCGTACTTGACTTCGCGTTTAGGAGACGACCAATCTCTTAACACAATTTCGGCACATGAGAATAATGAATGTAATAATACCAGAAGAAATCCTTCGCGTTTAGCATTTACATTATTTTACACAGCAGAAGAGGATTTTACGATCCTGGAGAAAAATAACATTTATCAGCGGCTAATATGTAGATTTAATAAAATAAAAATTTTGACCAATGGCCAAAAGCTCTAGCTAGTGTACAGTCCAATGGCAAACGCTTCAGCTAGTAAACAGTCCAATGGCAAACGCTTCAGCTAGTAAACAGTCCAATGACAAAAGTTTCAGCTAGTAAATAGCCCAATGGCAAACGCTTCTGCTAGTAAACAGTCCAATGGCAAACGCGTCAGCTAGTATACAGCCCAATGGCAAAAGCTTCAGCAACTAAACAATCCAATGGCAAAAGCTTCAGCAACTAAAAAATCCAATGGCGAACGCTTTAGCTAGTGAGCAGTCCAATGGCAAACGCTTCAGCTAGTAAACAGTCCAATGGCAAATGCGTCAGTTAGTAAATAGTCCAATGGCAAAAGCTTCAGCTAGTAAACAGTCCAATGGCAAACGCTTCAGCTAGTAACCAGTCCAATGGCGAACGCTTCAGCTAGTAAACAGCACAAAGGCAAATTCGTCAGCTAGTAAACAGTCCAATGGCAAAAGCTTCAGCTGGTAAACAGTCCAATGGCGAACGTTTCAGCTAGAAAGCAGTCCAATGGCAAACGCTTCAGCTAGTAAACAGTCCAATGGCAAACGCTTCAGCTAGTAAACAGTTCAATGGCAAACGCTTCAGCTAGTATACAGCCCAATGGCAAAAGCTTCAGCAACTAAACAATCCAATGGCGAACGCTTTAGCTAGTAAGCAGTCCAATGGCAAACGCTTCAGCTAGTAAACAGTCCAATGGCAAACGCTTCAGCTGGTAAACAGTCCAATGGCGAACGCTTCAGCTAGAAAGCAGTCCAATGGCAAACGCTTCTGCTAGTAAACAGTCCAATGGCAAACGCTTCAGCTAGTAAACAGTTCAATGGCAAACGCGTCAGCTAGTATACAGCCCAATGGCAAAAGCTTCAGCAACTAAACAATCCAATGGCGAACGCTTTAGCTAGTACGCAGTCCAATGGCAAACGCTTCAGCTAGTAAACAGTCCAATGGCAAATGCGTCAGTTAGTAAATAGTCCAATGGCAAAAGCTTCAGCTAGTAAACAGTCCAATGGCAAACGCTTCAGCTAGTAAACAGTCCAATGGCAAACGCTTCAGCTAGTAAACAGTACAATGGCAAATGCGTCAGCTAGTAAACAGTCCAATGGCAAAAGCTTCAGCTGGTAAACAGTCCAATGGCGAACGCTTCAGCTAGAAAGCAGTCCAATGGCAAACGCTTCAGCTAGTAAACAGTCCAATGGCAAATGCTTCAGCAAGTAAATAGTCCAATGACAAACGCTTCAGCTAGTAAACAGTCCAATGACAAACGCTTCAGTTAGTATACGGTCCAATGACAAACGCTTCAGCTAGTAAACAGTTCAATGGCAAACGCTTCAGCTAGTAAACAGTCCAATGGCAAATGCTTCAGCAAGTAAATAGTCCAATGACAAACGCTTCTGCTAGTAAACAGTCCAATGACAAACGCTTCTGTTAGTATACGGTCCAATGACAAACGCTTCAGCTAGTAAACAGTTCAATGGCAAACGCGTCAGCTAGTATACAGCCCAATGGCAAAAGCTTCAGCTACTAAACAATCGAATGGCGAACGCTTTAGCTAGTAAGCAGTCCAATGGCAAACGCTTCAGCTAGTAAACAGTCCAATGGCAAACGTATCAGCTAGTAAACAGTCCAATGACAAATGCTTCAGCTAGTAAACAGTCCAATGACAAATGCTTCAGCTAGTAAACAGTTGCCACTGATTCAGTTTTTTTTATTGAAGGTTTAAAGACCACCGTGAGCAACTCAATTGGTAATAAGCAGTCGCCTGTCCCTAATTTAGGGTCACTGCTTCCAAGGAAGGGAGAGAAACAGTGCCCTAAGACAAACACAACGTCCATGCCTCACCGGGATTCGAACCCGGACCCCTTCATGGGCGAATGATCAGAAGCCAGCTCTTAGAACACTACGCCATCGGGTGGCTGATTCAGCTTCACTAAGCTCCGTTAACAATACTGCAAATCTTCACATCCTGTAGCAGTCAGAAACTAGAAAAGATGCGCATAATTTGACTCCGCTAAACTGTTTTACTAAAACCGTAAATTTCCTCATGCGACTGTCGCTATAGATATTTTCAGCTTTGTTAAGTATAGCAATCAAAGCATTTTTTTCAAACAAGCATAAAGTTTAAAAAAACATTATGATTTCCATTTCCGTTGATATGAGTGTTTGAGGGAACAGCAAAAGCGAATGTTCCCAAATCAAAAGTATAAAAATTTCATACGTTAGCTCTGTACCCTGAAAATCAGTGTTTTCAATCTGAGTCGCAACTACCTCGGCTGCATCATTAATTCCAAGCCCATTCTCTGCATCTTTGTGTTTATTTTATGACCATCTGAAACTTCCATTACCATTATCAGTGATTTCGCGGAATTAAAGAATTTGACTGAGAGTCTTAATGAAATATCGGCATTTTTATTAATTAAAGGCGAGAGAAGTGAACCCCAAAAAGAGGAGTCTTGCATATTTCGACTAATCCTCCTCGTGAAAGGTCCAGTCGCTTTTCATCGGATCCATTAAGGCAAAAAGAGAAAACAGAGGGAAACGTCACGAGCTCTCGGAGGAAATCCAATTAAAAGAGTGCCATTTTTTTCTCTCCAGCTAATCCCCCACGCATGTCCTCGATTAAGCATAAGGAACAGTGGAAGAAATGCTGGTCAGTATTTGAGAAAATTAATCAAGTGTATCACAATGTCGCCTCCATAATCCAGCAAAAAATCCATGCACACAGCTAAGATTCTTAATGGAATAAATGTTTAATTACATCCTCTGGCGCATTATTTCGTTTTTCGCCGTTCCCGATCGGGAAACTAATTTCAGTATTTTTATCCTTTCTTTCATACGGCACTTAGTTATTTATGGTAAAACGAAACAAATGATGTGAAACTAACAGAGAGAAAAAAAAAAAGACACGCACTACTGTGTGCGAAAGATAAGCGTATAAGTTATTATTCCTTGAGTCAGATAAGTCTTACGTGATATACCATTTGTGGTGTTGATATCTGATAAGTGTGAAACCCATACTTGTATCTCACGTTCTGTGATCAGTTTATTAACTCTATCAACATAGCGTAGTAAATGTGACAAATTTATACATCACATTTGTCCCAAAAATTAGCCATGATATTAAGGTGGACGTCAAGTAATTTTGCTTCCTATACTTCCAATGGAAAAACGTTTGTACACATTTCCGTCACAATTAGTGTGATCCCAAGAATGAAACTTTGAACATCGATTAAAATAACTTCATTTATAACTTTGAATACTTAATATTTTCTAAAACATAATCATAATTATATTAAAAATCAATAACTTTTTCCTTTGGTGGTGTTGAAACCAGAAAAAAGATGGCGCGACCTGTACTTTGATGACGTCAGTAGACAAACAAATGTTGGATTGCAAAATTATGGTTATGTTTTAGAAAATATGAAGTATTCCAAGTTATAAAATGAAGCTATTTATTTCGATGTTCAAATTTTCATCCTTGGGAACGCATTAATTGTCCAGAAAATAGATGGCGCGACCTGTACTTTGATGACGTCAGTAGACAAACAAATGTTGGATTACATAAATATGGTTATGTTTTAGAAAATATGAAGTATTCCAAGTTATAAAATGAAGCTATTTTAATTGATGTTCAAATTTTCATCCTTGGGAACGCGTTTTTTCCATTGGAAGTATAGGAAGCAAAATTACTTGACGTCCACCTTAAATGATCCAGATGTTTAGCGATATTTAAAACAGTGACGACAACTTAAAAACTCACACTGAACTTAGGATATGAAAGACAGTTGCAAGAAGGCCGGAGTTTGCATTGACTCAAATAAGTTTATTAAACAAGGCGAAGCATCAAATTTACTAAATACATGTCGGTTCATCAAAAAGTAAAGTTACAATAGCTGAATTACTTTCGATTATGTACTCTATAACATTCAAATTGCAGCACACTGAAGGAGTGATCATAATCGTACACAAAACAGTAGACTACTAAGTTGAGCCTAAGTTGAGCTTAATTTAGTCAGCTACTAAGTTAGACGAACAGTCTTCTACTAAGTTGAGCCGAGAAGACATCATTAAAATATGGGATTAGTCCGCTTTGCCAAGGTTTCCATTATAAGCATTAACGCCTTTGCCGTAATATCTCAACTAAGGCTGATTTTCATACGAAAAGTGTCTTCCAGTTTCCAGCTGCAATTTCCAGGATGAAGCAAACTTCGTAAAGTTTGCCAAGGCACAAAATTCGACGACCATATCGTCACAGTCCATTGCATTTAAGAGGGGACTGAATTATTGGACTTCGAGAGGACGGGAGGTCGACTCGCCGGACTGCACAGCATTTTGGGCTGTGACAACCAAAATGCTGTGCATCATTGATAATGGCAGCAATTGTTAAGAGGAGGTACGACATCTTGTCATCCTGGAATTGGAACACCCAAGACGAGCTCACCACGAAAAGACCGTTTGAGCCGCCCCGGTAGCCTAGTAGTACGAGACGTTGGTTGTTAACGATTTGTCCGTGATGGGTCCGGGTTCAGATTCCACGAGAATCGTGGATGATGCTGTCTTTCGGCCCTGGATCTGTCCGTTCCGGGGAGCCACTGACCCCAAATTTAGGACGGGCGGCTGCTTATATCCCATCGAGTTCCTCATCGTAGTGGTTAAACGTTAAACCCCCAAACGAACAGAAATAAATACATAAAATAAAAAACCTGTTGGATCAGGGTACAACCTTTCGCTATCCCTACAGCCATTCTCTCAACCATCAGAAGAGCGCTGAATGTTGGTTTGAATCGTCCCGTGAGAGGGCGAAAATACCTAGAAGACTGGCGAATGCAGGATTTCAAACAAGGCATTCATTACGTCGATTTGCACTATCCGATGTCCATAGGCACCAGCGCCTGTAGTGGTGCTGTGATAGAGTAAACTGGCAAACAGAATGGCTTCCTGTGATCTTCAGTGGAGCAGATCATATCAGATCATATGTGGAGGATTTTTGGAAGGGAATGTCAGACCCCAGGTCTAAAACAATCCTAAGAAACAGGAAGCTAGGAGATTTGGCTAGAGTACCCGATAGGAAAGCGACACGGAAACTAAGATGCAGGTAGAAGCCCTTATTTATTACCGGAAGGCCAGTACCCTGGGTTAGACGTCTTAGAGTGCCCAAACCTTCAGTGGAAAAATTCTCTTTTGTTTAGGATCCGATGATCTGCTGATCCGCCTATGCAGACCATGGGAAGAATGAATTAAAGTGCAGCCACAAACAGTGCAAATGGTCTGTGGAGTGATCAGCTATAGTAACCTAACGATTCCATTATTCTTAATAGCCAGCTGGACAGTACTGAGCTAAATAGATAACGCTCTGGTTGTTGTTGCCATTCCTTTTGTAATGGGACACCTGTCAGTGTACTTCAGCAGGATACTTTTCGTCCGTATACTGCAAACATGTCTACGCGTTGTCTTTGTCCTTGAGTTATCAGCAAGATCCCCGGATTTTCCTCAACGGAACATGTATGAGACCCGGTTGGATGGCGTCTCAACAATGAAGAGCAATCAGCGCAAACTACGTCCGTCCTGCAAGATCAGGTGCAACAATTATGGTGTGCAGTGGAGAAAAAGCCCATTAGAGATCTGTACGATTCAATATTACGACGCATTGTTGAATGCATTTCCAAAAGAGGTGGTTGTGCCTCGTAGTGATATGTCGTATTTTTCTGATAATAAAACTCCATGAGTTTTGCGAACTTATTCATGTCTTTATTTGTTTTGCCTCCCACTCAGTTTCATCTGTAAACATCAGCTGAAATTTTTCTATCGAATATGGGTATTGCAAAAATGTTACAGAGCAAATTTAATTCTTTGAACAGAAAGTCGAAGCTCAAACGTCCATTCGTAAGCTAATTTTCAGAGGAATCACAAAATGTTACAGAGTGTATTTAATTCTTTGAATAGAAAGTCGAAAGGCAAACATCCATTTGTAAGCTAATTTACAGAGGAATCACAAAATGATACAGAGTGTATTTAATTCTTTGAATAGAAAGTCGAAACGCAAACGTCCATTCGTAAGCTAATTTTCAGAGGAATCACAAAATGTTACAGAGTGTATTTAATTCTTTGAATAGAAAGTCGAAACGCAAACGTCCATTCGTAAGCTAATTTTCAGAGGAATCACAAAATGTTACAGAGTGTATTTAATTCTTTGAATAGAAAGTCGAAACGCAAACATCCATTCGTAAGCTAATTTTCAGAGGAATCACAAAATGTTACAGAGTGTATTTAATTCTTTAAATAGAAAGTCGAAACGCAAGCGTCCATTCGTAAGCTAATTTTCAGAGGAATCACAAAATGTTACAGAGTGTATTTAATTCTTTGAATAGAAAGTCGAAACGCAAACGTCCATTCATAAGCTAATTTTCAGAGGAATCACAAAATGTTACAGAGTGTATTTAATTCCTTAAATAGAAAGTCGAAACGCAAACGTCCATTCGTAAGCTAATTTTCAGAGGAATCACAAAATTTTAGAGAGTGTATTCAATTCTTTGAATAGAAAGTCGAAACGCAAACGTCCTTTCGTAAGCTAATTTTCAGAGGAATCACAAAATGTTACAGAGTGTATTTAATCCTTTGAATAGAAAGTCGAAACGCAAACGTCCATTCGTAAGCTAATTTTCAGAGGAATCACAAAATGTTACAGAGTGTATTTAATTCTTTGAATAGAAAGTCGAAACGCAAACATCCATTTGTAAGCTAATTTTCAGAGGAATCACAAAATGTTACAGAGTGTATTTAATTCTTTGAATAGAAAGTCGAAACGCAAACGTCCATTCATAAGCTAATTTTCAGAGGAATCACAAAATGTTACAGAGTGTATTTAATTCCTTAAATAGAAAGTCGAAACGCAAACGTCCATTCGTAAGCTAATTTTCAGAGGAATCACAAAATTTTAGAGAGTGTATTCAATTCTTTGAATAGAAAGTCGAAACGCAAACGTCCTTTCGTAAGCTAATTTTCAGAGGAATCACAAAATGTTACAGAGTGTATTTAATCCTTTGAATAGAAAGTCGAAACGCAAACGTCCATTCGCGTAAGATAATTTTCAGAGGAATTACAAAATGTTACAGAGTGTATTTAATTCCTTAAATAGAAAGTCGAAACGCAAACGTTCATTCGTAAGCTAATTTTCAGAGGAATCACAAAATGTTACAGAGTGTATTTAATTCTTTAAATAGAAAGTCGAAACGCAAACGTCCATTCGTAAGCTAGTTTTCAGAGGAATCACAAAATGTTACAGATTGTATTTAATTCTTTGAATAGAAAGTCGAAACGCAAACGTCCATTCGTAAGCTAATTTTCAGAGGAATCACAAAATGTTACAGAGTGTATTTAATTCTTTGAATAGAAAGTCGAAACGCAAACATCCATTTGTAAGCTAATTTTCAGAGGAATCACAAAATGTTACAGAGTGTATTTAATTCTTTGAATAGAAAGTCGAAACGCAAACGTCCATTCGTAAGCTAATTTTCAGAGGAATCATAAAACCTACAAAGGCCTGTCGTTTTTTCTTATAATCTCATTCAGTCCATTCACACATAAAAAAATTATTTTTATAAATCCTCTTTTATGTTTTTGGAACCATGTTCTGATTGTAATTTTAACTTCTTCGTACGTGGCGGAAGCGACATTCTTTAAGACGACCATTTTTAAAAGAGAAAAGAGTTGAAAATCGCTAAGTCCGACATTTCATTTCTTCAATTGCTGCTGTGCTGGTATCCGTTATATTGATGCTTGGATATTCACTGAGATTGTCGTCGACTACACTATCACTTCAAGCCTCAAACTTTGAGTAGCGTTCAGCACCAAGATTACGCTGCATTATGCGTTCCACGTACATCTCAATAAGTTATCGATCGATGACATTCATCAGAAGTTTCTTTGTTGAAACAATAATCGAATTATATCTCGCGAACCTTCTCACAAATCTAATATTCCTATCTGATCATCGCCATGAAAATCCTCAACGAATATTTAATGTGCGCCTGCGTCTTCAGGATGTATAGTGTTGCCAGTCTGGAATATCATTACACACATTCAAGACTGTTGTATTGCCTGCGTGGAATGATAAGGTTTGTAGCTTTACAATTTGAGTTTTCACTCAATCTTCAAGTTATAACTGTTATTTAAGAAACATCGATTACTTTAACCACAAAAACCGCTTAGCTAATTCATAAGCACAATATCTCTTTCAGAATTCCACAACAAAAATTTTGGAAATGTGCGTAACACATATCATGAGGTAAAATCAATTTACTCTTACGGATATGGAGATATAAAGAGATTTAGTTTTAGTTTTTTCTTTGGACAATAATCACAGGAGAAAAATAAGATATATACAGAAATGTTTTTATATCCAGATATTATTTTTTTATAATGTATGAATGTGATCGAATGTTTCATGAACATGACAAAAATAAAAAGAATGTATATTGGTTTGGCAGGGATTCGACCATTAAAACAGACAGCGCTCAACAAAAGTGGGACAGACGTTGAAACGTTCAGACAAAATAAATTATATTGTTTGTGATATCCGGATCTTATACATTTAAATGAATGAATATAGTCATCTTCTAGTAATCACCTTAAAAGAAGTATACATTTCAGCAAATATTTTGTGGAAATCCTAACATGTATTTGTTAACAAGCATGTGTGATCAAACTATTTCCTCTATTCACTAATATCTGAAGTGGCTGCCCCGGTGGCGCAGTGGTCTAAGCGTTGGCTTATGAATATTCGTCGGACATGGGTCCGGGTTCGAATCCCGATGATGCATGGATGTTGTGTATGTCTTACGCCGCTGGCTCTCTCCCTTTCCTGGAACCAGTGGCCCTAAATTAGAGACGGGTGACTGCTTATAGCCCACTGAATTGCTTACGGTGGTCGTTAAGCCTCCAATAAAATTATATACTGCATATCTGAACAGACATTTTAATCCAAATCCCTGTTTTAATCCCCCGAAAATGTAGAGATCTACATGAAATCTCATGAATTGTAAAAAGTCCTCGAATTTAAGATGGATAGATTCAAAGAACAATGGAAACGCTGATCCAAAACAGGACTAGCAATATAATGTATATATATATATATACCATTGAACTGAAAAGTGGACATCTCTTCTACTATCGTGGGACAGATACTGGCAGAACTAGTGGTGTTGGATTTATAATAAACAAGAAACTGAAGGATAAAGTGGTAGAAGTTGAAAGTTCCTCTGACAGAGCTGCACGACTCGTTATCCAACTCTCGAGAAGATACCAGGCTCAGATTATTCAAACTTATGCACCCACCACAAGTCATGCTGAAGAAGAAATTGAAGAATTTTATGAGGAAATTCGTGATTTAAATAATAAAGGTAAGCAGCACTTGAAGATAATTATGGGAGATTTCAATGCAAAAATAGGGCAACGGCAACAGAATGAAACTTCAGTAGGTAAATTCGGTCACGGCAACAGAAACCAGCGTGGAAATACTCTCGTAGAGTTTGCAGAGGCAGAAGGGTTTTTCATCTTGAACTCCTTTTTCAAGAAAAAGCCACACAGGAAATGGGCATGGAGACATCCAAATGGGACGACAAGTGAAATTGATTTTATTATGTGTAACAAAAAATTCGCCATAGAAGACTGCAGTGTGCTAAACAAGTTCAACACAGGCAGTGACCATAGATTGGTGAGATGTAAGATGCACCTCAACACTAAACTCGAACGTAGCAAGCTCATAAGACAAACAAAATGTATTGACATAACCAACCTTAAAAAACACCATAATACCTTCAAATTGGAACTGAAGAACAGATTCTCTGCTTTAGAAGGCCTAACATCAGAAGAAGTGGATATTTCTGAAGTTAACAGAAAGTAACAAAAGATCTTATGGAAACAGCAACAAAATTAGCTGGGTCTAAGAACAAATTGCATGTGAACAAATTATCAGGAAAAACCAAAATGTTGATGCAAAAAAGAAGAGATGTGAGGACAACTAAAGAAGATGTGACTTCCAAAGTGGAATATATAGAGCTATGCAAGACAGTACGAAAAAGTATCACTGAAGACGTAAGGAAATTCAACTGTGAACTAGTAAGGAAAGCAATTGAAAACAACCAAAGCCTAAAGATAGCAAAGGGACATCTCAGTAAGGGAAAAATAACAGATTATGGCACTGAGAAAAGAACATGGTTCTGTAACAAGAAATAGAGGCAAACGTTTGACAAGAGTGAAAGATTTCTACTCCAAATTATATGAAAGGGATGATACATGTACTTCAGGCATCATGAAAGGTACCAGAGTTCTTCCAGTCCTTCCAGCAGAAGTTGCACATGCAACCAAGAACATGAAGCGGGGAAAAGCTCCAGGAGAAGATGGAATTACTGTAGACATCATACAGGAAGCAAGTGGAGAAATCGAAACAGTACTCGCCCAAATTTTCACTCGATGCCTTAATGAAGGGAAAATTCCTGAGGATTGGAACAACGCTACAATGATCTTGCTACATAAAAAGGTGACATTGAGGATCTCACGAACTACAGACCTATCAGCCTCCTATCAGTGGTTTATAAAATCTTCACTAAAGTTCTTTCACACCGCTTGAAGGTAACACTGGACATGGCTCAACCGAGAGAACAAGCTGGATTCAGGAGTGGCTACAGCACAATAGATCATATCCACGTACTGAGAGAACTAATTGAAAGAGCGAGGGAATATGAACTTCCATTGTGCATGGCTTTTATCGATTATGAAAAAGCCTTTGATTCGGTTAAACCATCAGGAGTTGCAATGGCTCTGAAATCCTGCGGTATTGAAGATGCATACATTAATATTATTAATAACATCTATGAAATGCAAGTGCTAAGATTCTGCTATTTGAAAATACAACACACATAAAAATTGGAAAAGGAGTGAGACAAGGTTACACCATATCTCCGAAGCTCTTTAATGCCACATTGGAGGGTGTTTTTCAGTCGCTGAGCTGGGAAAACAAGGGGATAAAGATTAATGGAGATTATCTAACCCACCTTCGTTTTGCTGATGACATAGTCATTTTTGCAACTACCCCATCAGAGCTACAGAGTATGATGCAGGAACTTGCTGACAAGAGTAAAGAAGTGGGATTAAAAATGAACTTTCAGAAGACAAAAGTGATGTTCAATGCTTTTACAAGAAATGAAGATTTATCGATTGATGGAGAAAAGCTGGAGATAACAGACACGTACGTTTATCTTGGACAGCAGATATAAAGTGAGGGTCACTTTGGGGAAGAAATTAATCGGCGTACAAAACTTGCCTGGAGAGCTTTTGGAAGAAACAGCATAATTTTCAAGAGCAATATGCCATTATGTCTTAAAAGAAAAGTGTTTGATCAATGCATCCTTCCAGTGCTTACGTATGGTGCAGAGACGTGGACCTTAACTAAAAGAGACATACAAAGGCTGCAGACAACTCAAAGTTGCATGGAGAGGTGCATGCTTGGTGTAACCAGGAGAGATAAGAAGAGGAACACGTGGATCCCAAAAATGACAAGAGTGGAAGACATCATGATCAGAGTTAAATCCCTAAAATGGCAATGGGCTGGACATACTGCCCGAAGGACAGATCATCGATGGACAGCCGAAATTTTAGATTGGATTCCAAGGGACAGGAAAAGACCCAGAAGAAGACCACATGGAAGATGGGTGGATGAAATTCGAAAGTATGCGGGAGTGACATGAAGGAGACTGGCACAAGACAGACCGTTGTGGAGAAAACTTGGGGAGACCTTCGTCCAGCAGTGGATTGATAATGGTTGACAATGATGATGATGATGATATATATACTCTATTAAGAAGAGACGGAAGCAAAAAAAAATTTTGACTCATACCAAGTACAACATAGAAAAAGTTACGTGTTGACCGGTGTGAGTAAAAAGAAGAAAAAGAACAACTGAATGCAGAAAGTGTCGAGAATACTGAGCCTTATCTTTATCAAGGACCAGCAAAAACTCTGCATTTTCTCACTTCCACAAAGACCTATTTGGAAATGGGTTTCTGCAAAGTCATGGATGTAAGTTATAAGCCCACCAAAATATTTTATATATATGTCATGACCTCCGCAGAGTTGTATGACCAAGCTTTAGTTAACAATTTAGCTTGTATCCATAACCTTCCTGGCCCGACCCATGCTCTTCATCTGTTACTATTAAACAGAAAGAAGATGATTATAGAAACTCAAGTTGTAAGAGTGACATAATGAACCAGAAATAATGTTCAGTAATAACCAATTGCCAAGTTCGCCTGAGAGAGAATTTTAAACCTGAATAGCAATACAAAAGTATTTCAAGTTCTTAACATTGCAATAAAAAATGAAATATGAATTTTTTTTTAAAGCACAGATTCTTGAAAGAAAACTGGATTATAAAAAACCCATTACTACACTACTTCTAACAACACAAAAACGAAAATAAAATAAAGACAATAATAAACTAAACAACTGCTTTGTGAAGGTTAAGTGACATAAACAATTAGTTGCAATATGTACAAAGTATTTCAGAAGTGATTTAAGTGCAAAATTAAGTAGTTATTAAGACCAATGAAACGGCCGGCTGCTTGGCCTTAGTTCCCTAAAAAACGCGCAAAATTACCAAGAAAAGAAAGAGTTAAAATACACAAAAATGTTAATAGACTTGCTAGTGCCTAAAAGCTTAAAGAAAAAAAAAAAAAAATGTTCAAGAAGTTCAAAAATTGAACCTGGAAAACCTAAAACCCAAAGACAAAGAAGAGAGCTTGCCTCTTATGCAACTTAACTTCTTTCATGCTTGAGGAAACATGGCCGACTTTTCAACCCAAACTTTCAAACACCCCTGCCACTCCCTAGTCGCTGGGGGGCAAGTGGGTTGGGCTGAAGGCGTCCACACACTGAAAAAATCCTACTCGCCGAGATTTTAACTGGAGAAAAAATATAATTAAGATTGTGGACCTGTATGATCAGAAAGAGCAGAATAAACTCTTCAGAATACATGACAAATATTATGAAATACACAAGTAGTGTATTTAATAATCTTTGCATGTATTTAATCACCTTAGTGAGCTTCTGTAGACTAATCAGAATCCTATTAATTTTAATGTTAGTTTTACTATTTTTAGTATAGCTATTCTAGTGAGTGAATAACTAGTTTTCTTTCATATTTATTTTTATTTTATTTTATAAACAGATTTTTAAGTTTTTTTTTTTATTTTATCTATATTATTTATTTTTTTATTTTTAATAGGACCTTATCCATAGCACTAAGGTTCCTTTTTGTAGTTAATATCATCCTCTACCCAATTTCCAAAAGGCTTTCATTGGTCAGAATCATATTATTAACGTGTAGAAAATTAAAGCAGATGTGCCAACCTTACTCTATTATTCAGAATAATTTTTCTTAAAGTTCTTTTAATGAAAGAAGTAGGAATTTTGTTCTCTAGAAAACTGTCTAATAGTATATTAATGTGGTAATTGAAGTCCAAATTGTTGCTGCAAATTCTTGAAATTCTAAGCACCTGAGAAATTAGTACATTCTCAATTACTTTGGTGGATATGTTATTATTCCAGTGTAGATATTTAATTACTTTGAAAGCAAAATTAACTCTTTTATCAAAGAGGCCAATAGATGGGTTACCTCTGTTAAGTTTGATGCTTAAGTCTAGGAACTCAAGTTCCGGATTACTGTGGTTGGTTTTACATAAGTTAAGAGAGCTAGGATAGATATTATCAAAATCACTCTCTATAACTTCTGAATTATTTATACACAGCAGATCGTCAATATATCTAAATGTGTAAAGGTAGTTATCGGAGCAAGTGGAATGATTTTTATTCAATTTATATTGCTTAAAGAACAGGAATAGATTTGCAATACTCGTGGATGTTGACGTTCCCATAGGGATACCGTTTACTTGCTTATAGAGAGTATTATTATATAAGATATGGTTATTTTTTATGCAGCAATTGAGATAAGAGTTCCAGGCTCCTACATTAACAAATTGGTTAAGTTTAAATTCTGCATACAGCTCTTTAAAGGTAGTGATTATATCTGTTAGAGGCAGATTAGTATATAAGTTCTCAAATTCATAACTATTAATATCTAAGAGATTTACTTTGAGTATAGTGCAAATTAGTGAAATTAGTGAAGCAATGGCTTCACTAATGAGTTGGCAGGTCTTGACTTTTGTTTTGATAGAAATCTATTTTTCTCTGGAGATGCTAAAAGGTCACTCTCCAAACTACAAGAGCTATTTATTTTTACCACTACGGATAAAGCAAGCAATAATTTTGCAATTATCTGTAAGAAGTTCTATTTTGAATTGTTAACTATGGAACTCAATAATAGAGTAACCTACGAGCTCCTAAGTTATTCTACCAAGCAGTTAGAAAATCGCTTTAAGGCATTCTTCAAGAAACTTAAAATTCCACAAATAAGGAAATATGAGCCTGAATTTCCATTTCTTTTTGCAACTGTTAAGTTTCATAAAGATCCAGTGAAGGCTAGATTCATAGCTAGTGGAGTAAGGAGTCATAAAAAGAAAATTGATCTAGCTTTTGAAGAAATCTTGAAGAGGGTTTTGAAACATATTAGCAACTGTACTAATTTGAAGTACAGAGATTTCTAGATAATTAATAATAATGCAGAAGTAATTTCCACTATACTCGAAGTAAATCCCTTAGATATTAATAGTTATGATTTTGAGAACCTATATACTAATCTGCTTCTATCAGATATAATCACTACCCTTAAAGAGCTGTATGCAGAATTTAAACTTAACCAATTTGTTAATGTAGGAGCCTGGAACTCTTATCTCAATTGCTGCATAAAAAATAACCATATCTTATATAATAATACTCTCTATAAGCAAGTAAACGGTATCCCTATGGGAACGTCAACATCCACGAGTATTGCAAATCTATTCCTGTTCTTTAAGGAATATAAATTGAATAAAAATCACTCCACTTGCTCCGATAACTACCTTTACACATTTAGATATATTGACGATCTGCTGTGTATAAATAATTCAGAAGTTATAGAGAGTGATTTTGATAATATCTATCCTAGCTCTCTTAACTTATGTAAAACCAACCACAGTAATCCGGAACTTGAGTTCCTAGACTTAAGCATCAAACTTAACAGAGGTAACCCATCTATTGGCCTCTTTGATAAAAGAGTTAATTTTCCTTTCAAAGTAATTAAATATCTACACTGGAATAATAACATATCCACCAAAGTAATTGAGAATGTACTAATTTCTCAGGTGCTTAGAATTTCAAGAATTTGCAGCAACAATTTGGACTTCAATTACCACATTAATATACTATTAGACAGTTTTCTAGAGAACAAAATTCCTACTTCTTTCATTAAAAGAACTTTAAGAAAAATTATTCTGAATAATAGAGTAAGGTTGGCACATCTGCTTTAATTTTCTACACGTTAATAATATGATTCTGACCAATGAAAGCCTTTTGGAAATTGGGTAGAGGATGATATTAACTACAAAAAGGAACCTTAGTGCTATGGATAAGGTCCTATTAAAAATAAAAAAATAAATAATATAGATAAAATAAAAAAAAACTTAAAAATCTGTTTATAAAATAAAATAAAAATAAATATGAAAGAAAACTAGTTATTCACTCACTAGAATAGCTATACTAAAAATAGTAAAACTAACATTAAAATTAATAGGATTCTGATTAGTCTACAGAAGCTCACTAAGGTGATTAAATACATGCAAAGATTATTAAATACACTACTTGTGTATTTCATAATATTTGTCATGTATTCTGAAGAGTTTATTCTGCTCTTTCTGATCATACAGGTCCACAATCTTAATTATATTTTTTCTTCAGTTAAAAGCTCTGCGAGTAGGATTTTTCAGTGTGTGGAGGCCTTCAGCTCCAACCCACTCGCCCCCCAGCGACTAGGGAGTGGCAGGGGTGTTTGGAAGTTTGGGTTGAAAAGTTGGCCATGTTTCCTCAAGCATGAAAGAAGTTAAGTTGCATAAGAGGTAAGCTCTCTTCTTTGTCTTTGGGTTTTAGGTTTTCCAGGTTCAATTTTTGAACTTCTTGAACATTTTTTCTTTTTTTTTTTTGCTTTAAGGTTTTAGGCACTAGCAAGTCTATTAACTTTTTTGCGTATTTTAACTCTTTCTTTTCTTAATATTTTTGCGCGTTTTTTAGGGAACTAAGGCCAAGCAGCCGGCCGTTTCATTGGTCTTAATAACTACTTAATTTTGCACTTAAAGCACTTCTGAAATACTTGGTACATATTGCAACTAATTGTTTACGTCACATAACCTTCACAAAGCATTTGTTTAGTTTATTATTGTCTTTATTTTATTTTCGTTTTTGTGTTGTCAGAAGTAGTGTAGTAGGGGTTTTTTATAATCCAGTTTTCTTTCAAGAATCTGTGCTTTAGAAAAAAAAATCATATTTCATTTTTTATTGCAATGTTAAGAACTTGAAATACTTTTGTATTGCTATTCAGGTTAAAATTCTCTCTCAGGCGAACTTGGCAATTGGTTATTACTGAACATTATTTCTGGTTCATTATGTCACTCTTACAACTTGAGTTTCTATAATCATCTTCTTTCTGTTTAATAGTAACAGATGAAGAGCATGGGTCGGGCCAGGAAGGTTATGGATACAAGCTAAATTGTTAACTAAAGCTTGATCATACAACGCTGCGGAGGTCATGACATATATATAAAATTTTTTCGGCGGGCATATTACTTGCATCCATGACTTTGCAGAAACCCATTTCCAAATAGGTCTTTGTGGAAGTGAGAAAATGCAGAGTTTTTGCTGGTCCTTGATAAAGCCAAGGCTCAGTATTCTCAACACTTTCTGCAATCAGTTGTTCTTTTTCTCTTTTTACTCACACCGTTCAATACGTAACTTTTTCTATGTTGTACTTGGTATGAGTCAAAAATTTTTTTTGCTTCAGTCTCTTCTTAATAGAGTGTGAATTCTGAATTTTCATAACTGCTGCGTTGCGCGTTTTGATCTTCAGGTTAATTTGGCAACTTTCGTTTTAAATTAAAATATTTTTCTTATGTTTTCGGCTTTGTTCTTTAGTATATATATATATATATATATATATATAAACCAAACTCTTTAATGCCACATTGGAAAAGGTCTTTCAATCACTGAACTGGGAAAACCAAGGGATAAAGATTAATGGAGATAATCCAACTCACCTTCGTTTTACTGATGACATAGTCATTTTTGCAACAACACCATCAGAGCTGCAGAGTATGATCCAGACACTTGCTGACAAGAGTAAAGAAGCCGGATTAAAAATGAACTTTCAGAAGACAAAAGTGATGTTCAATGCTTTTACAAGAAATGAAGATTTGTCGATTGATGGAGAAAAGCTGGAGATAACAGACACGTACGTTTATCTTGGACAGCAGATATCAAGTGAGGGTCACATTGATGAAGAAATTAATCGGCGTACAAAACTTGCCTGGAGAGCTTTTGGAAGAAACAGCATAATTTTCAAGAGCAATATGCCATTATGTCTTAAAAGAAAAGTGTTTGATCAATGCATCCTTCCAGTGCTTACGTATGGTGCAGAGACGTGGACCTTAACTAAAAGAGACATACAAAGGCTGCAGACAACTCAAAGTAGCATGGAGAGGTGCATACTTAGTGTAACCAAGAGAGATAAGAAGAGGAACTCGTGGATCCGAAAAATGACAAGAGTGGAAGACATCATGATCAGAGTTAAATCCCTGAAATGGCAATGGGCTGGACATACTGCCAGAAGGACAGATCATCGATGGACAGCCGAAATTTTAGATTGGATTCCAAGGGACAGGAAAAGACCCAGAAGAAGACCACATGGGAGATGGGTGGATGAAATTCGAAAGTATGCAGGGGTGACATGGAGGAGACTGGCACAAGACAGACCGTTGTGGAGGAAACTTGGGGAGACCTTCGTCCAGCAGTGGATTGATAATGGTTGACAATGATGATGATGATGATGATGACATGCGGATGGCAGGATACGAGTATGGCGCAAACCACATGAAGCGATAGATCGTTCTTGCCAGCAGGGTACTCTTCAAGCTGGTCGGGGTGGCATTCTCGTTCAGGGACTATTTACGTGGACTGATATGGGACCCCTGATAAGTGTGACATCGTCCCTCACTGGTCAACGTCACCGGGATACCCTGGAAGACCATTTGCTCCCGTTTGTGCGTCTTCAACATCCCACTGGGGACCTCATCCTGCAACAAGACGATACAGCTCCCGAATTGTATCCGAATGGTTGGATGAACACTCCACCGGGGTGACCTCGCTTCCTTGGTCAGCTAGGTCACCTGACCTCAATCCCATTGAGCACATCTGGAATGCCATCGAAAGAGATGTTCGAAGCTCTGACCCCCTCCATCAAATCATCGTGAACTGTGGGAGCTTGTTCAGGGGTCGTGGATCCGTATGGCTTCCCAACGCTTCCGGTGTCTTGTCGAGTCCATGCGGAGACGAATCGCTGCCGTCATCAGGGCGAAAGGTGGTGCCACACGTTACTAGACAGGTATCTCTAATTATATTGCTCTTAAGTGTATATACAGGGGTTGGACAAAATAATGTGAACGCCATGATTATAGGAGTTAAAGTTATTCGTGTAGGTTACACTGAAATAATAAAAACATTCTGATTATCTTTTGTGAATCACTTGTTTGTATATATTCTGTAGGTTGTATGCCAGTGCAGTACAAGTTGTGTTCAGCAACAGTTCGTTCAAGCGGTCGGTGAAAAGAATGAGCTTTCACGACAAATTGCGTTAGTCCGTTTAGCAGGAGCATTGTGACTTGCTTGCCCTGCAGGACGCACATGTTACAAAGGCAGATAGCAGTGAGAGCACAAGCTAGTGCAATAGTACAGTGGATAGCACTTGGAGCTACAGAGCCGAGAGTTGGGGATTCGAACCCTTCCCCTCGCATAAAAATGATGGAGAAGTTTACTTCGTCATAGCATATGTATCCACGGTTATGACTGCGTACCCAAAGCATGGCAAGACTTCATCGGTGAAGAAGAAGAGTGGGCAAAAACTGAGAATGAATGAGAACGGCCGTCGAACACTAAAAAGGATTGTGTCCAAAGAATGCAGAACTACTGCTGG
Source organism: Macrothele yani (assembly GCA_039090855.1). Taxonomy (NCBI): domain Eukaryota; kingdom Metazoa; phylum Arthropoda; class Arachnida; order Araneae; family Macrothelidae; genus Macrothele; species Macrothele yani. The sequence continues at coordinate 88,409,241 of CM077013.1, forward strand.
AAACGTGACAGCAAAAGTCGATATCCACCTAGAAGACCCTGTTTCCACAAAAACAGTCCTCAGAGGATTTCACAAAGCCAACATCTATAGAAGATCTCTAATTGCTGAATATTTAAACATAGAAATCAACGATACAGTGAGAAAAAGATGGTGGCATCAACATGAAACACAGAGAGTTGGTGATTGGAAACGTGTGATTTGATCTTATGAGTTCTCACGTACACTATTCCCAACAGCATGTCGGGATTACTGTCATTACAGTCATTTGCAAAAGTTTAAGATCACCTGTTGGTCTTAAACTTTTGCAAATTAAACTACAGCGGCAGCTATTGATAGATTTAGGGGAAGCGTGCAAGCTTCAGTCTGCGTCTGGTTTTCATGCTGAGAGGTTTTGTACGTATTTTCTATATAGCGAATAATGGCCAAAACAAGCGTAATTATGTGTTATTCACAGGGCACAAATTGTGATTATATTTCATGAAGGATACTCCGAACGTGACATAAGCAAAAAGGTGAATGTGAGAAAAACTTCTATTCATAATTCGATCATGAAATATCGAGAACAAAGGTGAATTAAACTACCGAAAGAGAAGTGGACGTCCAAGGAAAACAACCCCACGTGATGGCAATACCATAACTGGAATAGTTATTCGTTCTCCGACGAGTTCGTGCAAGAAAATATAGGCCTCTCTACATTCAAAAGTGTCTGTTATTAGTAGGTATCAGCACTGTTTCCCGACGTCTTAACAAAGATTTTCGATTACAGTCTTATAAACCTGCACATAAACCTAAACTAACCTCTGTCATGGAAACGAAAAGACTACAGTCTGCGAAGCGTCATCAATCGTGGACTGATGGAAATTGGAACCAAGTTCTTTGTTCCGTTGAATCAACTGTGCGTGAATTTGAATCACGTGAATCACAAGTTCGACGACCAAAAGGTAAAAGGTTTGACGAAAAATACACCGTTAGCATTATGAGACAGCCGACTAGTCAGATGATATGGGGTACTTACTACAGTATGTCAACATCCTGTTCTACTTCATTTATTGGTTTTGCAGACCGGCACTACCATGACTGGTCCTTTTTATGTGGAAATGCTACACGAGAAGCTTTTAACTCATATGCAAGCGCACAGATGCAAAATTTTTGTACATGATTCTGCTCCATGAGACAGATTAAAGACAGTAAAGCACTACGTACAGAGGAAAAGTATAACTGTGCTTGACGGTCCCTATAACAGTCCCGACCTTAGCCCCATTAGGAATTTGTGGACAATTTTAAAAGACAAGGCAGCAGAAAAACAAGGGTATCGTTCACTTGATCGAAAGGTCACTTGACCGAAAATCACTTCGCCGAAAATCACTTGATCGAATGGTACATTTCACCGACGGGCCACTTCACCTAGAAGTTCATTTCATCGAAACGATATTTGATCGAAAAGTTCATTTCACCGAAGGATTACTTTACCTAAAAGTTCATTATATCGAAAGATCATTTCACCGAATGGTCAGTTTACCAAAAACATTAGAATTTTTTCTTGTTGTTAGAGGTATGTTGAAGTGTGGTGCGGGTTTTTGAAAAACGGACCACCTAAACATTATCGGATTGTATAAAAAATACACTTTTAATTTCTATGAAACACATCCCCATGAGTAGGTTTCTCGAAATATAACATTAATTATAAGGCCTAGATCTGTGCCTGTTTGTGAAATTTTAATGCTCCGAGCATGGATTCATAAGGGCTACATAGCAAATCTAGTAAATAATGTTCCACTTTTTTATTCCATCACAAAACATTAATTTTTGGACCGTTAATTTTTTATGCAGACCATTTTAACAAATTTTAACCCTACTCATATTCATAAGCATTACATAAAATGTAAACTAACTTTTTATGTAAACCTTATGAACATGAGCACGCACGTTTAAAATTTGCTAAAAAGGCATAAGCCGAGGCCTAGAGCCCTAAACTTGATTCTTTTTGCCTGAAAAATTGTGCAACACTATTAACTTGACTTTTTATGTAAACTTTATGAACAAGAGTTCGCACGATTAAAATTGGGTAAAAAGGCCTAAGCCAAGGCCTAAGGACCTAAAATTGATTCGTTTTGCCTGAAAAAATATACAACATAATTAATTTTACTTTTTATGTAAACCTTATGATGAGCACTGAACATGACTTTTATGTAAACCTTATGAGCATGATTAAAATTTGCTAAAAAGGCCTAAGCCCAGGCTTATTGTCTTTAAAAAAAAAGATTTGTCTTAAAACTAAATCTTTGCGTTCTTTGTGACACGGAGAAATCAAAAGTGCAATATGAGTATAATCCCCTAACGTTTCGGTGGTCTGTCTGCCGAACTTGCACCATGCTTCAACAGATCCTGTAATGAAATCCAACGTTTTCTATAAACTGACCCTTCGGTGAAATGACCTTTCGATGAAATAAACTTTTAGGTAAAGAGACCTTTCGGTCAAATGAACTTTTCGATCAAGTGACCCTTCGGTGAAATGTACCTTTTGATCAAGTGATCCTTCGGTGAAATGAACTTTTCGATCAAGTGATCTATAGGTGAACCAATCTTTTCGGTGAAGTGATTTTCGGTCAAGTGACCTTTCGGTGAAGTGATTTTCGGTCAAGTGACCTTTCGGTGAAGTAAACGTCGGGCAAATGAACCAGACCCGAAAAACATCTATCAAATTCCCAAGATTTGATTGACGCAGTAAAGTACGTCGGGTGCAAAGACATTTCAAGTGACTACTGCAAACCCCTCATTCAGAGTACGCCCCATCGTATTCTGTTTGTTATAAAAAAACAAAAGTGGCCACACAAAGTACTGATTTAGGTATTTTTGTTTTGTAAAGAATGTAAGTATTCATCTGTGGTACCATTTTTTCAAATATCTCTGACTAGTAGTTAGTTGTTTCTTTGAAAATCTTAATTTTCAATAAATTGACAGGTGGTCTTAAACTTTTGCAAATGATTGTATATGGTGAACCCGAAGAAAGGGTACAATTCGGAAGGTCTGGTTCCAACGGTCAAACATGGAGGTAGAACTGTGATGATTTGGGCAGTTATATTTTGGTATTCGGCTGACTCTATCATCGCCCTACGTGATCGAGTTACTTCCAGCGAGTACTCGGACATTCTAGACGATGAGGTGCATCCTATAGTCCAAATCGTGTTTCCCAACGATGCCATTTTTCAAGATGATAATGCGCCCATACACACAGACCAAACAGTTCAGTCTTAGCTTGAAGAGCACCAAGCCAAGATGAACATCAGTATCTACCCTGGACAGCTCAGTCACCTGACGAATATCATCGAAATCCTGTGGGCAGTTTTGGAGAGCAGGAGGAGAAGCAGATTCTATCCTCCAACAGCTCTGAAGCAACTGTTTGATGCTCTGATTGATTAATGGTACTACATTCCACTAGAGGCTATTTAAAATCTCTATGAATCTGTTCCAAGAAGGTTGGAAGCTGTGCTAAAGGCAAATAGTGGTCCGAACCCTTATTAATAAAGACATGTCGGCGATTTCGCAGGTGTTAACATTACGTTTTTCAACCCCTATAAACATTTTGTTAGAGTATTTAAAAACACCGTTTACAGCCTTGTATGTGATCAGTCGCCTGTGCCTAATTTGGGGTCCCTTGGTTTCGTGGAGGGGGACGGAGAGAGCCAATACCGTAAGACAAACACACCATCCATGCTCCAGCCGAGGTTCGAGTCTGGATCCATTTCAGACGAATGATTTGAAGCCAACGCTTCATACCACTTGACCTCCGTAGTGGGTCAAGCAGATATATCACCCTACCAAAGTTTCGTAATTAGGAATATTTCACTGATGGTCAGTAAACCACAAGTAAAACACAGAAAAAGAAGAGGAGCAAAGCGCGTTTTTACGTTCAGCACCATTTTTCATTCCTCCTGTAAATTTATGCATTAGTATTCCAGTGCCTTTTTTTAAATAGCTTTCGTCAATTTTCATTTGGCTACGGGGTTTGCTCTTACTGATTTATTTGATAAAGTAGCATGTAATGTTTTATTCTTTAAATGGAACTTTTAGTTGAATTGGAACTAAAACGTTAAATTAGCTTTACTGCAACACAAAATTGTTACAGCCTATTAGAGTTAACTTCACTGTAACGCACTCAATGCTCAGCTTAACATTAAATCTTAGTGAATTAGCTTTCTTTGAACCGGAATGACTTCAAGGCTAGTTGAAGCTGATAATCTTAACTAAACAAAAACTCTCTAATTATGAACTTCAATAAATAATGACCAGGGTTTAGTAACAAGGCTGTACTTACAAACCAAATCCACGTCTTTGTTATCTCCAAAACACATCAACTGTCAACAAGCCCTCGTATCAAAATTAAGATACGTACAATAAATTCCTCAACGAATACAAGCCGAAAATACCTTCCACTTTATAGATCGAGTAACTTAATACATACTGTACATGAATTGATCTATCAATTCTTGGGGCCGCGGGTGACCTAGTGGTCAACGTTCGTGACTGCCACGGAGAAGACCTCAGGTTCGATCGCAGGCAGGTACGAACGCTCGAACCACTAAATATACCCCGCGTCGGATGGTCACGTTAAGCCGTCGGCCCTGGGTACTGGTAATAAGTAAGGGCGTCTTCCTCACCCTTTCTACATCGCTTCCGTGTCACTTTCCTATCGGACACTCTAGCCCAAATCTCCTAGCTTCCTATTTCTAAGGGTTGTTTAAGACCTGGAGTCAGACACTATCTTCCTAAAATCCTCTACATATGATCTCATGATCTATCAATGCTCGCTCAAAATATGGCCTCAGTAACACTAGATTGACATCACAGTCTCGATAACTTTGTCCCATGACATAGCTTTCGATAACATTACATGAAGATTGCTTTAAGATCGCTGAAAACAACAGATCTGATCTTTTCATTCTGACTACGTAAATCGTACATTGACTAGTGTTCACGACAAATCCCGTTTCTGTGTGGGAACGGATAACCACCGTGTCAGGGTGTGGTGGACCGCAGGTCAACGCTCTAATCCCAATCTCACTGTACAGCGGCACACGTCCCAAACTGCAGGGGTGATTGTCTGGGGAACCGTCGCGTATGACAGCCGGACTTTCCTCGCAGTGATTCGAGAGACGTTGACAGCCCAGCGCTACGCACAGAACATTCTGCGGCCCCAGCCATTTTCCAACAAGATAACGCCCGTCCGCACATGGCTTGGATTTCCCAGGACAATCTACATCATGCTTCGACTCTTCCGTGATCGCCTGGTCTCTCGCCCATCGAGCACGTGTGGAACCAGATAGAACGCCAACTTTCACCATGTCCCAGTGTTCGTGATTTAGAGCGTCCGTTGCAAGACGTGTGGGCCAATGTGTCCCAGGATAACGTAGGGCGTCTCTTTGACTCCGTGCGGGACCAGATCACCGCATGTATCGGAGCACGAGGCGGTCCGACGCGGTACTAAAGTTGACCACAATGTGTACGGTATGTCCGCGGGAAATCGTTCTGCTGCTGTGATACTGTAATCACTTCTGTTCTACATATGTACCATTTCACTACTAAAATCCCATTTCAATTCGACGCTTCCTTCTTGGTGCGCGGATTTTTAGGGCAATGAGTGTATTAAATAAGGGCTATATTTATTTGCGCCCGACATTAGGAAGAGAAGAACCAATAATCTTTGAGAAAATGTGTATAGAGCAAAATAATTTTTTTTGCAGTATGAGATAGGTCTTCTTTTGAGGTTTACATTTAGTTTAGAAATCTTTAAAAGAAGTAATCAAATTTGCATAAGGACACAAGAACACAAAAAGAAAGGTTGAAATAGAGATATACGTCACAAACAATATAAACAGCTATTGCAGTATGGTTTAAAAGAGCAAATGATTCTATCGTAAAAGCTTTAATGATTGCCAGTTAATTTGAAAACGGGTACTACGTACCCACGTATAAATGAAAGAACTTTACGTGATGGAAAAGTCTCAGGCAAGGTAATGTTTTAGTGTTACTATTTCGTCGATCGACATCGACATTTGCTGCAGATGCTCAGGGCTTATTAATATCGATATTTTGTTGCTCGTCTTTTACTTTCGGCTGTTGAAATGAAGGGAAATTAAATGTTTGATAAATTAGCACAGCACTGCTATCTTTTTCAGAAAACAATGTATCTTCTCTGAGAAAGCTTATTAGCGTTTAATTAAAGTCAGGAAGGAATCTTCAGTCAAACAGTTCTTTCTTTGTTTTCGCTCCATTCCACTCCAGAGATTATTACACAACTCCGTAAAAAGATCGCGGAAGCAATTCGAGAATTACACCTCTTGTTGTGAAAAACAAAGGAAGCACGAGTTTGGCAATATCATGTTTCATCGAAATATCCCGTTTCATAAGTGCTCCATTTTAAACAGCGTATTTACTCGAGCAGCATTCCATTTATGCCTCTTCAAGGACAAAACTCTCGAATCAGTTTCACTCATCATCTGAAGTTCCAGTTGAAACATTAAAAAAAAAAAAAAACATGAAGAAAAGAGACGCATTGTGTATGATCTGAGTGGATGCATCCACCATAATCTCCCGGAACTGCATATTTAGAAGCTCCAAGGGGGACATGCTGTTGCACTGCTTTCGTTTGCATGTTTTATCTATAGCTGAGTGTTACTTTCACTCAGCTACAGCTAACACGCTCAATTTGGTAAAGAACTGCATTAAATTGTCTATGCAGTAATGCGATGTAATTCTGAAAACGAAACCCGTTAATTTTTTTTACATTAAGTATTAATCCGTAAAGTACTCGCACGAAATGATGCTACATTGAATGTAAAAAAGTATCTTGTCAGACGTTGCTACATATCAGAAATTAATAAATTATTTTGACACTCCTCCCCCGGGTAGCGCAGCGGTCTAAGCGATGGTTTCTGACCATTCGTCCGAAATGGGTCTGGGTTCGAATCCCGTTGAGGCATGGATGTTGTGTTTTAGTTACGACACACTGGCTCTTTCCCTTCCTTTTTTTTTTTTTTTTTTTTTTTTTTTTGATCGGAGGTTTAACGACCACCGTGAGCAACTTAATAATGGGCCATAAGCAGTCTCCCGTCCCTAATTTAGGGCCACTGGTTCCAGGGAAGGAGAGAGCCAGTGCCGTAAGACAAACACAACATCTATATTTCACCGGGATTCGAACCCGAACCCCTTTCGGACGAATGATCAGAAGTCATCGCTTAGACCACTGCGCCTCCGGGGCGGCCCTTCCCTTTAGTCAATGGCCCTAAATTAGGGATGGGCGGCTGCTTATAGACAGTTGAGGTGCTCACCGTAGTGTTGTTAAACCCCTAATCAAAGAAAGATTTCGATTACATGAGATGTAATTTTAAAAAATATTATCTCAAAACATTCTGCGTACGTACACAGCGGAATCTGAAATTTTCAAGCTTTTCTCCTGGGTTCACGTCGAGGAATCTTCAGTTCTGTATTTTCGACAGTGACACCTTAAATCATACCAAGGACTTCTAGAAAGTACGATGGCATGATATTAGAATAACTTTTTAGTTACTATCTGGGTTTAACGTCTGCAGTCATCTATCCCTAATTTAAGGACACTACTTTCAGGAAAACGATAGAAACACACAACCAATGCCTCATGCGTGATTCGAGCCCGGGCCAATCGCGGAAGAATGGTCAGATTTCATTTCATTTCAATTCATTTATTTTTCGTTATGAGGTTTCATTTGATCATATTACATTTCAGTATTAATTTTATAACATATAATATTAAGAGAAAACATACACTGAAGTGCCAGAAAAACTGGTACACCAGTCTAATACTTGGGAGATCCCCACGGGAGCGCAGGACTGCAGAAATACGACGGGTCATGGACTCTACTAGCTTCCGGAAATATGCTGTAGGCAATGCACACCATACTTCCTGCAGAGCGTTCCACAATTCGGGTGTATTCCTAGGTCTCGGATTCCTGTGTTTGATAGCACGTTGCATGGCATATCAAATGTGTTCTATCACGTTCAGATCTGGGGACTTGGGTGGGAATGGCTACACCACAAACTCAGATGAATGCTCCTCTAACCATACTGTGGCATCCCGACACTTGTGTGGAGATGCATTGTCCTGTTGGAACAGGCCCAACCCATCAGCATAAATGCAGGACATGAACGGGTGTACCTCGTCAAAAAGGATGCGCACATAGCGTTGGCCAGTCACATACGTTTGTAGATGTGCCAGGTGTCCCAGTTAAGTCCAGCTAAACAGACCCCATACCATTACCGACCCCCACAAACCAGTACTGTTCCCTGTTGACAGGCGGGATCCATGGCTTCATTGGGTTTGCGCCACACACGAATCCTTCCATCTGCCCGATAGAGTTGGAAACGCGACTCGTCATACCAGGCTACTTGTTTCCAGCCATCAAGTGTCCAGTGGCGGTGTTGTCGTGCCCAAGCGAGGCGGATAGCTCTGTATCGTGCACCCATCAAGGGGACTCGAGTTGGGCATCGGCTCCCAAAGCCCATTCGTGCAGGGTACGTTGCGTAGTCCGGACGCTGATGCTTGTTGAGGCTCCAGCATTGAATTCCGATTATACCTGCAAGAGTGTTGCACGCCTATCGCGTGAAACGATTCTTGACAGCAGACGATGGTCACGTTCACCCAATGTATTTTTACGGTCACACTGGTATCGTAGGTTGGAAGTTTTGCCGGAATTCCTGTAGTCTCGGTACACCCTTGCAATGGTCGTCCGTGAAAATCCGAACTTCGTTTATACCTCCGAAATACTATGGCCCATCTCACGAGCGCCAACTATGACACCGCGTTGAAAATTGCTTAAATCGTTATTACTTGTCATTCTCATGCCGAAAGCAGCTCTGACAGCTGGCAAGGATGCCTATCGCTGGCGGACGCAACCGAGTACGCGCATAGGTGAAGTTGCTACGTATTTTGCATAAGCTCATCTGTACCAGTTTTTCGGGCACTTCAGTGTATATAATACATATACTTATATACAGGGTAACCACATAACAGGAAATTGGGTAAAAGGCTATAAATACATACCCTGAGTATATCCCAATTCCTCTATAGTGCGTAGTCAAGCCAAACGTCCTGTACATATAAAATGAACGCATGTATGGTCTTATTAATAATTTTCTACTATTAAATTTTATAATTTAGTTTGTTAGCAAATAGTTTAGTTGTTTTCGAAAATAATTTTTGATTTGTGTTTGTTGACAAGGTAGATAATTCCATGACACCAATCTCTAGTAATCAATAAATTTTTATTGGATTAAAGTGTTAGGCACTGATAGAAAAAATGCATTTCTGTTTCTACTTTGATAGTCATGACCCACAGTGTTCAACTGAATTAAATGTTGATACGTATTTTACTTCATTCTTTTTATATATAAATCCTGGTAATCTATATTGAAATAATTTCTCAATATTTAAAAGTCCATGGTTATTAATCCGTAGCTACATATTCAAATTAGTTCCCCTGAAATTATTTACAATTTTGACCATCGTATTTTGTAATGATTTTAATTTATTTAAATTAGTCTTAGTAGTTTCTCCCCTTACTAATAAACAATAAGTCAAACATGGATAAATCAGACTATTATCAAAAATTTTTTATTGTTTTAATTGTTAAATTGTTTGAAATTCTCTTAATTAAACCCAATACCCCTGTAATTTTATTTTCAATATTTTGTAGATTCATATTCCATTTTAAATTATCCTCAATTATTATTCCCAACTATTCAATATTATTGACTATTTCAAGGGTACAATTTTCCACAAAAATAGATGATGGCTTAACTAGCTGTCTATCTACCTTTTCAAAAATCATAATTTTAGTCTTTTCAATATTTAAACCCATGAAATATGTATCTAGCCATTCCATCAATTTTTCAATAAATTTATTACATTTTATTTTTGTCTCATTTGTACCTGTACCTGTAATCATAACTGTGGCATCATCCGCAAATGAAATTAAATCCTCATTAGGTTCAATGTTAAAAATGTTATTAATATAAATTTGAACAATAATGGTCCCAGAATTGAGCCCTCGGTACTCCTATTTCATTAATTAACTTGTGCGACTTTGTTTTATTAATCTGTGCAGTACATACTGTTTCCTGATATGTATGTCTTCTAATAATTGTAAATTTAATAAATTTTCAGTCTCTCTTTTAGTGATTTCACGCGAAAACAAAGGCTTCCGATTGGTTTCAAAAGCTGTCGTGTGTGACCCTAACCATGGCACCGATATACGAAACTGTGTAACGTGAGATTGATGTCACGAAAGAAGGGAACTCGTCACTCTACTGTCACGGCTTCTTTCACTCTAAACGAACTTGAAAATACATACGTTTACATGTTCGAAAAACCTTTGGAAAGTACCCGTGGACAAAATATTCACAAAGCTTTCACTTTGCGTGCTTCAAGTTCAGTGAACTTGAAGCACGCCAATCACCCTTTTAAGAGACCTATGTACCTGAACCAAATTTTGCCGAAAATATTGTGTGCCTTTCAAACACAAAATTTCCCATTTACATAAAAAAAAATATTTTGTCCCCTCTCATCTGAACAGTACGGAATATAAACTTGACACCGCTGATAATCGCTTTTTTTTTCAGTTATTTACGCACTGCTCTGTCAACTAAGGCATGATGATGAGAAAGGGATAGTTCCCCTGACGTGGATTTCGTGCTACTGGGTAGAAATCAGTGACTAAACCATCTCTCTCCTTTCTTAGGTTTGCTAACATGGTTTCAGCAGTTTAGGAAACAATCAATCAGAAAAGATTAGTTTCAATCATCCCTTAAATGACCACTTTAAATAAGAAAGCTAACAGGAAAGCAACACTTTCTAGTACGCAGGATCACTCGTTCCACCCGCGTTCGGCCCATTTCTTAGACAACGAATGTATTCATTCAAGCTTATTTCAACCCATTTTACGAACTCCAATTTAATTCGTTCCTACCGGAAAAAGGGTTAAATAGCTTAATTTGAATTAAAAATGGTTAATTTTCTATACACACCATTGCATATGTTGAGCTGACTTCTAACAACATAACATTTCACTCTGAAGACATTCGTTCCCGAGAAACAAACACAAGCAAGTGTTTGTCCCTCGTTCCCGAGAGACAAACACTTGGTTGCTCAACAACTTTCTTTCTGTAATCGTCTATTAATAATAAACCTTATGACGTTTTGCTCAGTAGCTGGATAACTGTTCGGTTCTTCTAAGATCAAGCTACCTGAAATTAATCATATTCTAGATGCTGGTACAAAGAGTTCCAATGGACAACCATTCTCCTGCGGATTAATTGAGAACTTCACAATTGGCCACAGCTTTACATGCGAAGTAAACAGCTACCTCTTTCTCGAGACAAAATCAATGATGCAATCGCATGTCCCACTGCACTCGTGAAGTTTGACAAAAATCTAAGAGACGCACTTTTAATTTTATCAACTACGCATTAAAGCTGATGATGAATTTCATTTGCGAACGCTCCTTAGTTTTATCAGAAACTTATCTTTGACACATATAATATGACATCATTCAAAATGCTTAGTTTTAGCACTTCTTTTGTAAACAAATTTTGTGCTTTTGTAATCAATTTGTCTGTCTGTTCATCTAACTGTGGACCCCACATCTCTGCAACTATTTGTCCCATTTGAAAAATTACTTTTGCATTGGGAAGCCTAAAATGTGAGAATGATAATCCTTGCATTTTGATTTTCCCGATGCACAACTTTGACGCTAGATGGCGTAAATGCAGAGGATATTGAATTCAAAATGCATTTTATTCCACATATTTGCTTCTACATATCCATTGGAAAAAACTATTTTTCCTTTCGATGGCATTTATAGCAAAGCCTATTTCAGGTCCTGTCTGTTTTCAAGTAATGCATATATTTTTCGCTACGGGGCGTAAAGGTAAATTGTGTTTCCTCTGATATTTCTGCTTCTAAATGTCCCATTTGAAAAATTCTTCCTGAATCGAATGCAGCTCCTGATAGGAATTGTTTTGCATATTATTTCTAATTTTTGTAATGAATGGTTTGGTTTGCTGCTTCTGATGTATTTGCTGCAAAATCAGAGGTTCCGAAAACTTTAATGGAAACATTTTTTGGTGGACTGATACCGCTCACGTCAAAAAAACCTTTTGAAAATGCCCCCACCTCGCAATAATGCATAGTTTTCCCACCTGCGGCGTAAATGTATATCTTATTTTTGTCGATATCTCTGCTTTCAAGTGTCCGATTCAAAAAATTATTTCCTTGTGGGTGAGACATTCCAATGCGAAATGCTTCTCATATGATTTCTAAAACCCGAGTGAAGACTAAAAACCCGTGTGCAAAAAATATTTTACGGTCAGATTTTACTACTAGCTATGAAAAATGTTTGTGTATATTTCGTTCCCAAAATAATGCACAATTTTGCCTCTAGGGGGCACAAAGGTGCAATATGTTCTTCCCGGTATAGCTGCTTGTAAATGTACGATTAAGGTCAGGTGATGTAAGGTCAGGTGATGCGTAACATCACAGCCTTCTCCTTGACAAATGTCAACCCCGCCTTCTCGTGGTGCATCCTGTTCCCACTAAAGGGGCTCTGACGACCGCCAATAGCGGTATAACTATACCATCGGGATTAGAGGAAATTCTATCCCACACTCACCAACCCGCTTGGCCAGCGTGGTGAGTTATGGCCAAACCCCTCCAAAATGATTCCACAACTTAAATCTTGGCCCTCAGTCTCCGGCAGCTGGAATGTACCTGGCCAAGGCAGCGGCCAGTGCGACATGAAGGCAGAGGGTGCTAAGAATCCCCGGAGGACCGGACTAGGCTGCCATCTGATGCTGACCTTGGCTACGTACAATGGACGCTCCCTATCTTCTGATTCAAGGCTTCTTGAATTGGAAGAGGAACTACAAAGGATCAAGTGGGACATCGTGGGGCTAAGTGAGGTAAGGAGAAAAGGAGAAGATCTCATTGAACTGAAAAGTGGACATCTCTTCTACTATCGTGGGACAGATACTGGCAGAACTAGTGGTGTTGGATTTATAATAAACAAGAAACTGAAGGATAAAGTTGTAGAAGTTGAAAGTTCCTCTGACAGAGCTGCACGACTTGTTATCCAACTCTCGAAAAGATACCAGGCTCAGATTATTCAAACTTATGCACCCACCACAAGTCATCCTGAAGAAGAAATTGAAGAATTTTATGAGGAAATTTGTCATCTAAATAATAAAGGTAAGCAGCACTTGAAAATAATTATGGGAGATTTCAATGCAAAAATAGGGCAACGGCAACAGAATGAAACTTCAGTAGGTAAATTCGGTCACGGCAACAGAAACCAGCGTGGAAATACTCTCGTTGAGTTTGCAGAGGCAGAAGGGTTTTTCATCTTGAACTCCTTCTTCAAGAAAAAGCCACACAGGAAATGGACATGGAGACATCCAAATGGGACAACAAGTGAAATTGATTTTATTATGTGTAACAAAAAATTCGTCATAGAAGACTGCAGTGTGCTAAACAAGTTCAACACAGGTAGTGACCATAGATTGGTGAGATGTAAGATGCACCTCAACACTAAACTTGAACGTGGCAAGCTCATAAGACAAACAAAATCTATTGACATAACCAACCTTAAAAAACACCATAATACCTTCAAGTTGGAACTGAAGAACAGGTTCTCTGCTTTAGAAGGCCTAACATCGGAAGAAGTGGACATCTCTGAAGTTAACAGAAAAGTAACCAAAGCTCTTATGGAAACAGCAACAAAATTAGCTGGGTCTAAGAACAAGTTGCATGTAAATAAATTATCAGGAAAAACGAAAATGTTGATGCAAAAAAGAAGAGAGATGAGGACAACTAAAGAAGATGTGACTTCCAAAGTGGAATATATAGAGCTATGCAAGACAGTACGAAAAAGTATCACTGAAGACGTAAGAAAATTCAACTGTGAACTAGTGAGGAAAGCAATTGAAAACAACCAAAGCCTAAAGATAGCAAAGGGACATCTCAGTAAGGGAAGAAAACAGATTATGGCACTGAGAAAAGAAGATGGTTCTGTAACAAGAAATAGAGGCGAAATTTTGACAAGAGTGAAAGATTTCTACTCCAAATTATATGAAAGGGATGATACATGCACTCCAGACATCATGAAAGATACCAGTACCAGAGTTCCTCCAGTCCTTCCAGCAGAAGTTGCACATGCAATCAAGAACATGAAGCGGGGAAAAGCTCCAGGAGAAGATGGAATTACTGTAGACATCATACAAGAAGCAAGTGGAGAAATCGAAACAGTACTCGCCCAAATTTTCACTCGATGCCTTAATGAAGGAAAGATTCCTGAGGATTGGAACACCGCTACAATGATCCTGCTACATAACAAAGGTGACATTGAGGATCTCGGAAACTACAGACCTATCAGCCTCCTATCAGTAGTTTATAAAATCTTCACTAAAGTTCTTTCACACCGCTTGAAGGTAACACTGGACATGGCTCAACCGAGAGAACAAGCTGGATTCAGGAGTGGCTACAGCACAATAGATCATATCCACGTACTGAGAGAACTAATTGAAAGAGCGAGGGAATATGAACTTCCATTGTGCATGGCTTTTATCGATTATGAAAAAGCCTTTGATTCGGTGAAACCATCAGCAGTTACAATGGCTCTGAAAACCTGCGGTATTGAAGATGCATACATTAATATCATTAATAACATCTATGAAAATGCAAGTGCAAAGATTAGGCTGTTTGAAAATACAACACACGTAAAAATTGGAAAGGGAGTGAGACAAGGTGACACCATATCTCCGAAGCTCTTTAATGCCACATTGGAGGGTGTTTTTCAGTCGCTGAGCTGGGAAAACAAGGGGATAAAGATTAATGGAGATTATCTAACCCACCTTCGTTTTGCTGATGACGTAGTCATTTTTGCAACTACCCCATCAGAGCTGCAGAGTATGATCCAGGAACTTGCTGACAAGAGTAAAGAAGTGGGATTAAAAATGAACTTTCAGAAGACAAAAGTGATGTTCAATGCTTTTACAAGAAATGAAGATTTATCGATTGATGGAGAAAAGCTGGAGATAACAGACACGTACGTTTATCTTGGACAGCAGATATCTAGTGAGGGTCACATTGATGAAGAAATTAATCGGCGTACAAAACTTGCCTGGAGAGCTTTTGGAAGAAACAGCATAATTTTCAAGAGCAATATGCCATTATGTCTTAAAAGAAAAGTGTTTGATCAATGCATCCTTCCAGTGCTTACGTATGGTGCAGAGACGTGGACCTTAACTAAAAGAGACATACAAAGGCTGCAGACAACTCAAAGAAGCATGGAGAGGTGCATACTTGGTGTAACCAGGAGAGATAAGAAGAGGAACTCGTGGATCCGAAAAATGACAAGAGTGGAAGACATCATGATCAGAGTTAAATCCCTGAAATGGCAATGGGCTGGACATACTGCCAGAAGGACAGATCATCGATGGACAGCCGAAATTTTAGATTGGATTCCAAGGGACAGGGAAAAGACCCAGAAGAAGACCACATGGGAGATGGGTGGATGAAATTCGAAAGTATGCAGGGGTGACATGGAGGAGACTGGCACAAGACAGACTGTTGTGGAGGAAACTTGGGGAGACCTTCGTCCAGCAGTGGATTGATAATGGTTGACAATGATGATGATGATGAAATGTACGATTTAAAACATTATTTTAACACTGGATTCCATTTACTTTATGGAACATTTTGAATTTTTTTGTACCATATGCCATTCGCTACAATAAAGATGGGAAGCATTATCCTCTTATCTTCAAACAATGCACAACTTTTCATTATCTTCAAAAAATGCACAACTTTTCCTCTAAGGGCGCAAGGGTCAAAACCTTTCTCTGGCTATCTCTGCTCCCGGGAGATGTATCTGAAATATTTTTTTTTTTTAGCATAGCTGAAGAATACTTTTCGCCTATTTTCAACTTATCCATTATAGAATATTCTTCCGCTAGAAGGCATAGAATTGTGTCATGTTTCCTTCTATATTTCTTTTTCTAACGATTCGATTTGAAAATCCTTTTGCATTTAATACCTTCGTTCTGTTATGAGAAACGTTTTGTGTGCCATTTGTTGATTCTCGTGACTTTGTTTTTAGCCGCTGGTGTAAGTAAGTAGCTGTTTCTATTTCTGGGTGTTTTATCGATTGTAGAAGTCCGGTTGGTTTCTTTTTTAACGGTTCCATTGGCTTTCAATAATTTTGATAAATTTTGTTCGTTTCGGAAAGGATACAAAAGACGTTCTCATTAAAATCGAAAATTCGGTGTAAACTTTCTTGTTTTTAATTAATCGAATTACAAATGTAAGCTTATCTGCACTGATATAGATAGCAGCATGCATTTAAGTGAGAGTCGAAGATACTTCAAGTAAAATGCATTCGAAGAATCATAGTGAACGCACATGTGATGTCCATTTATTTCACATGAATATTGGTGTACAAACAGACTTATTCTTCAAATGTCTCAAGAATCTATACTGAGTGGAGCCATATATATTATCATTGAGAACAGCGAGCTTTCCAGATATGTTTTCAATAAAACGATGAGGGGAAGTTAATATTTCCATTTTTCTTTAAGGAAGCTGAGGCCCCTGGAGGAGGTAAAGGAGGTACTGGTCTCTCCTTGATCCCGCGGAAAAATCAGTCCAAAAGTATTTGTGAGCAAAATTCTTACACTCTGTGTCCGTAAGCTTCGTATTGAGCAGGAGCATTATCGTATTGAAACATGCAGAGTTAGTACAAGAAGATATGAGCATTACGGGATTATGTGACACAGCAGTTTTGTATTCGGCATTTTCACCACAAACCATAAAGAGGAGCTCCAGATACTTTGCCAGAGGTGACTACAAAGAGGCTAGCAGAAGATATTTGTAATAATCTTCAATAAGTTCTTTTAAAAGTGTCAAAGCAAAGAAATAATTAAACAGCATTCACTTTTAAGAAAACACCGTATCTGATTAAAGTAATTGCTGACAATAAAATAGTGTTTTTAGTTGTTTCACAAGAAATTGCTGAAGAAACGAGTAGCTAGTTAGTACCATAAACTGTCATTATGTAATTGTTAACATAAAGATATTTCCCTGATATTTTGCGATCATGCATCTAATAATCGAGCAATTAGCTTTGAACTTGTCAGTAGTTAAATTAGTTCGTACTTTAACCATTTCGTCGAAACACAGAGGTCTTTTACAATTTTAACTTTTAGCTTTCGATTTAGCTCTTTAATAAACAGTAACGTAACTTTGATTCGACTGTTAAGTGTCACTTTCATTGGAGATGTTTTACATTGGCTTAAAGAAGAACAGCGAGAAGTTTTCGGCTAAATGTGCTATGGTGCATGACGTAGTCGCCATTACGAATATTGGCCTAGAAGTGAGACAAAACATTTTGGAATAACAAATGTGCTTAACTTTTCTCTCCGAAAGAGCGAAGTCTTATCATTCTACCTTAAACACTTTGTTTTCATTCTATTATTTATGCTTTTTGGAGAGCATAAGAATATGTTTTTGTTTTGTTTTGGAGTTTAAAGACAACCATGATCATCTGAAGAACTATAAACTATCACCCGTCCCTACCCACACAGCACGTCAAAATGTCTTCAAACGTTACATACCTTTGAAAAATAACCAATACGTTACGGTGAAAGGTCTTTGTAACTTCAACATACCAAATTCTTGTTTCTGTTACGTATTTGAAAGATATTTGTAACTTCGTTACATTACTGTTACGTATCTGAAAGATATTTGTAACTTCGTTACATTACTGTTACGTATTTGAAATATATTTGTAACTTCGTTACATTACTCTTACGTATTTGAAAGATAGTTGTGAATTATCATCATATTAGTGTTACGTATGTACCACGTTGAACATTATAGTTTTAGTAAACTTTGTAAAATCACAATAAAAAAGTATTACACTCGACAGCTGTTTCAAACGCAACAACAGTCGTATTACGAGTTGTTTACGTTTTCACCGGATCAACGCAGTCCGCGGTCCATTGGAAAAAGTGGCGGCGTTTATACAGTATATTGATAAAAAGGAACTAAAAATCTTTCCCTAATGAGGGTGTCGAATTTCTATTATACATGTGGAATAGACTGTATTTCACCGAAAAAAACAAAGAAAATCAAATTCGTCATTTCTCTAAATACCAATATGAGATTTCTCAGCTTCAAGTTAAAAAAAACATGCTGGTATAGTATACTAATACAACAACACATCCATCTACATAGCTTTGATAAAATGTTTTCTAGAATTAAAAAATTATAATAATCAGAAGAATTACTTACTTTCAGATGATCTTGAAATCCACCACCCCCACCCCCGCCCAAAAGGATGAAATATTAAATCAACTAACCAGCTAACTCGAGTACGACAGTATCACCAAAGAATATCCCAGTAGCACATGGAAATACGACTACGACAGTGCTTCAGGTAAATTGCATAAATGCGCATGCTCATCAGCGCCGTTGCCAAACCAAAAATCTTAAATATCGCCGAATGTAACATCAAGGTAGCCATTATGTTCAGCGGAATCTATAAAAAAGTAGTATCGGTGAATGCTATTTTTAACTGAACCGTAATGTACAAAGAGTTATGTTCCCAAATAGATGTTGCTGAAACGTAATTGTAAGATATCTCTGAAAGTGTAACGAAAATGAGAGATTGTAACATTATTGATACATATCTGAAACGTTTTGTGCTGTATGGGTAAGGTCGGCCCACTGGTTCCAGGAATGAGAAGCATATGCCGTACTACAGAGGTAAAACATGCGTCAATACGACAAATCTGCAGCGATACATTCTGCTCTTGTAGCTTAGTTGGGAGAGCAACTTACTCAGGGGTGAAAGAGCAGGGGATCGATCCGCGTCACGGACAAATTTCTTTTTTCACATTGGCGCCCGAACGTAAAAATAAACCTACGGGCTATTGGGTGGGTTCTTCGAAAAATGTGGGATGTTCATTCCACACATCGCCTGGAATTAATGAAAAATTCCATACGATGAAAAGAAAAAGAAATTAAGATGGAGATGGTATGGCGTACTACAGACGTAAAGCATGAGTCAAGACGACAAATCTACAGCGATACATTCTGTCTGTGTAGCATTGGGAGAGCATCTTACTCCGGAGTGAGGGAGCGCGGTATTAATCTGCGTCACTGAGAAATTTGTGTTTTCATACGCAGCGAGCGTCTTTTTTTTTTTTTTTTGATTGGAGGTTTAACGACCACCGTGAGCTACTCAATGGGCTATATGCAGTCGCCCGTCCTTAATTTAGGGTCACTGGTTCCAGGGAAGGGAGAGAGCCAGTGCCGTAAGACAAACACAACATCCATGCCTCACCGGGATTCGAACCCGGACCCCGTTCAGACGAATGATCAGAGGCCATCGCTTAGACCACTGCGCCACCGGGGCGGCCAGCGAGCGTCTTAAGACAAACGCACGTACAATACCTCATGCGTGATCCTAACTCTGGTCTATCTCGTATGGATATTTAAAGTGCGAAGCTTAAGATCTCTCGGCCACGGAGGTTGCCATTGGGAAAACCCAAAGATATAAAATAAGGACAAACAGCAAAATAAATTAGCAATCTTCACAACACGTCAGAGTGAACACTCTAGAAACAAAGGCTGACTGACTACAGGTACAGTGCCAGAAGGTCTCCAAATTGTTTGCCCCTTCCTGAACCATGCGTGATTGCTAAAGCCATCTGCTGCTTGTACGTTCGTCGATGAGCCGCTCTACCATATGCTGCGTGCTTAAGTGCAACTCCCTATATCGTGAGTTGGTCACTTCTACATTGCAACTTCTTTTCTAAATTTATTTGATAAACTTATGTACGTTGCATTTTCCAACCCAATTTTAATATTCCAACCTTAAACATATGAAAGCTGATACTTCTCTCCTTATCACTCCCCCACTATCTGAGAAAGTAGACACCCCTGGAAAATGCAGTGTAAGTCTCATTCGAAACGCTGTTTGGCGTTCATTAGTGCTATGTAGGTTTCGCGAATAACGATTTGGCTTTCACTGTTGTGAAAATTAAGGCTGGGTAACCCCATACGAACAAAGTTACAACTTTGATATAATGCTCACATCAAAACTTCTCCGGTGTTGATTTCTAGTAAACACAATATTTTTGCTCCTATTCAAGTTTTGGTAATCTCTTGATTAAGAAAATTTCGTGCAGTCATTTTTGATTAAGAAAATTTCGTGCAGTCATTTTTATTAATCGCTCGCAGTTTTTTCAGCAATAAACTATTAAAAAGAAGATTTGGGTCTGAAGCATGAAACTAAAACTGTGATGCGGAGACACATTGCTATTTCAACTCTCCCTTTTTGTTTACTCTGTCTTATATAGATTTTTCATTATTTCTCCTTATGTTTTCTGAACTAAACGTTACGTCCGAACTCCTAACTTTTATTATCTCTGAAGCAATACTGGCAGTCAGACAAAACATGCAATAAAAATGATCTGTATGTATAGTGTGAGAGACATGCTAGATTTTTTTTTCTTGGTGTTAGATGATGCAAATGTGTCTGTTTAAAATTATCAAGTTCAATATATTTAATATTTCACAAGATATAACTTATTTGACGTTATTGCCTTTCTTAAAAGATGTAAAACATCCTTAATAGTCTACTAACCTATTTAAAGATTTTTTTACTTAATCAACGTGTTAGCGTTTCGTCATTGTGTGCGAAGGCTGTGCTTTCATCTGTTTCGTTAGTTTACAGTTCATCTTGACGCCAATGAACACGTGCGTTGGATATTTCTTGTAAGTTGTCTTTCTACTTATTCACCAATCACATGCTCCAGGAAGAATATTACAAGTTCTATAGATCTTTGTAATTGTAGTGTTGTATACTGTAATACCTGAACATAGCGCTCACACCACATATGAAATGATAGATTTAATTATCTTGCATAACTATTTCGTTCAAGGTTTAACTTCACTTATTGCATAAATCTTTACTTTAACTTCACTTATTGCACAAATCTTTACTTTAACTTCACTTATTGCATAAATATTCACTTTAACTTAAATCTTAGCTTAGATTTGTATCTTAACTGTCGCCTTGATCCTTGGATTACTTTAAATTGTTCTTACCGAGCTTGCAAAAGCTGCAGCCTTAGTTAAACATGGAAATCACATTCAAGATAACAGCCAGGATTTAATAACAACAGAATTCTACTAACAGCTTCTAATGTAGTTTTATTCTTTATCCAAGCACATCAATATTCAACAGACAAGTTTTTCGTAACACAATACGTTAAATAGAATTCACTCAATCATTTCGTACAATATGCGTTGACTCTTTTCTCTCTGCATACAACCTATAACTTTCTACAACACTAATCAGTATAATCTAGCTCTGACAACATACATCACTCATACAACATGAATACGAAAGTTCTCTGCTCATATAATTCGCTTTTACAATCAGCACATTGAATATAACTGCCTTCTGACATTGCACACAGCTCTGAACATTCGATACTTTTAATTTTCTTTTGTTTGCCTTCTGATACATTGTCAGGTTGCCAACTTTTACCAGCTTGTAGAGAGAAATTTTGCGGCGTTAAGTCAGAAAATGTTTAAAAAACCAAATTTACATGAGAACACAGAAACTCAAAATGATGAATAAATTAAAGATATACGCCTCGCACACTTTAATATATTGAAAACTTATTGCCGAAAAACTATTAGGCAAAAATTAAATGTTACATGCGTTATTTTACGTGACAGTCATTAGATTAATGAATGAAAGTTGCACCCAAGTATTTTTCTTCTTATACCTGAATGATGTTGGCTCATTGACGAAGTTTGTAATTAAAATGAACTGATAACCGAACACAAGATTATTCGTCTTTCTCCTTGTACTCGGAATCTGGCATGATGTAAGAACAAAATATGCATAGTCGTTCCGCCTTTTCGTTGATATCGTAGCTCTAATGAAATTTCCCTTTCATGTCGGCCAAGTCATCAAGTTTTGACCTTGGCATACATTCTTCATAATGCTGAAGACCCTAACGGGCGATTAGTTAATTGAACATATCTGATAGCGTCTCACATCGAAAATGTGGCAGTAAATTAGTTTCATGACATTTAGATGAAGATTTCCCCTCCCCCACCTAAATGCACACAATGGTCTGACTCTCAGACACTTTAATGAAACTTCCGTATTGATTAGTCAGGGAATTGATTTCCCCTAAAATAGATAGCGTAAAACAGGTATTTAGAAGAAGAAACATCGTTCCCTAAACGATGAAGTTATATCACCTCGGAACTTAGCTCGTAACTCATGAAAAAGTGGATGGAGAATTAAACGTTGTCTTTTATTAACACTTCCTAATCTTCTCTATTTTTCCTCACCCATACAACAATTTAGTACACTGCAAAAAAGAAAGACATATTAATATAATTTGCTGCATTCATTTCTGAGATCGCCAATGAAACTATTTCCTTTTTAAAATCCAGATCACGGAACCGTAAGTGCGAAATAGTATAGTCTAGCGCAGCGTTCACCAAACTGTGGGTCGCAAAATGTTCTGAAGGTGCAAACATTTTGCATTTATTTGAAAAACAAAAATCAGGAAAAGATGCCAAAAATGAAGAAAAAGGGGGGGGGGGGATATGGTGCATAACATACTGATGCGGGAATCGGGTTTCACGTTCGTCCTGGTGGTGCTTTCTGTAGCAGGATAGGCAGCCCGCTGCAGTTCGTTAGTGTTGCCATTTAACGACAACACCACAAACCTGAATTGGGAACCAGCCACATCTCAGTGCTGCCATCTAACAACTACAGAGCGCGTCGAAAGTTAGAACTTACTGGACGCTTCCATTTTGAGGCTTTTCCATTGCTAGAAGTTTCCAGAACTTCCCATCATCGTATTTAAGCAGTAAGTAGACCATGTCCTCCCGAGAATGATTCAGTTATAACAGGGCTTGCGTGATCATCGAAGCGATCTAAATCTAAGTTTCTCCTCTTTGCGAATACGTAGGGCACATGTAGAATAGTTGATAAAAAGGCCAACGACGAAGTAAAATGCCGAAATTGAAGAAAATATAGAAAAAACTGCGGCAGACGAAACGGTAACAGTAAAAGTGTTGACGCTAGTCATTGTTTCATTAAATATAAACATTGGCCGCCACAGTGACCGAGTGGTCTGAGGTGCTGGCTTGCGACCATTTGTCTGGGATGATCCCTGGTTCAACTCCTGGATAAGACATGTATGGTGAGCCGGTGGAATGGCGCTGTCTCTCTCCCTTTCGTGGGACAAGGTGCTCCTAAAATAAGGACAGGAAACTGGTTGTAGCTCTTACAGTTTCTCGCGGTGGTCGTTAAATTATGTATATATTTGCTTTTATGAATGATATCCTGACCGAGAAATATTTTCATCAAGCTCTATTAAGGAGATGGTAAAATCCTTCTGACTTCGAAACATCGGAAACAGAATGCAGAAAATTTTTCTAACTAAATTCCTGAGTTCTGAGATAATAATTAAAATAACATTAATTGTGCAATTAACAAAACTCAGACCCCGAATTTTAAGGTCTAACAAACCAAAACTGAAGCATCTGTTGGGATATTTGAGAGGTCCAAGGCGCAGCTTTCAAGAAAAAGACAGCAATTAAATTATTGTGTGCAACATAGCAGAAGTGGCATCCTAATCTCCCTGTCAATACAGTTGTGTAAGATAATACACGTATTTAGTAAAACTGAAGAAGTCCCGTATTTTTACGTATACCTTACGTCACGAAGGCAAGAACAGCTCTGATGATACATTTTGCCGTTACAGCACGTACATTCAATAGTGCTTGTCACGAGAACAATGCGTGACGTGATATATACACATCTTATTTGACTTGGATGAATAAACATAATGACATATGAACAATTACGTCATTACGTGAGATTAAACAGCAAAATAAGGATTGACTTTCTACACACCTATTAACTGATGACGCGATTTTATAAGGAATCGGTTTTATTGCAGAGTTTGGAGGAAACTAAAAATGAGAAAAACGAAACTATAAAGGTATCATTAAAACGAGAAGAAAGGAACAAAGCTTTTCTTCAGAAAATTCAAGAAATAAGAAAAAAACATTTTGGCACAAATATAATTTCGTTTTATATTTATATAGGTAGGGATATCAAGCGAGGGCCACATTGATGAAGAAATTATAATCGGTGTATACAACTTGGTTGGAGAGTTTTTGAAAGAAACAATACAAACAAGAGCAATATGACATTATGTCTAGAAAAAGTGTTTAATCAATGCATCCTTCCATTTCTTACATATGGAGCAGAGACATGGATTTTAACTAAAAAAAAGCACATAAAAAGGCTGCAGACAAAGGAAAAAAGCATGGAGAGGTGCATGCTTCCTGTAATCAGGAAGCATAAAAACAGGAACTCGTGGATCAGGAAAATGACAAGAGTGGTAGGCATCATGATCAGAGTAAAATCCCTGAAATGGCAACGAGCTGGAGATGTAGCCAGAAGAGCGAACCATCGATGGTCAACCGAAATTTTAGACTGGATACCAAGGAACAGGAAAAGGCCCAGAGGAAGACCAGATGTTAGATCTGTAGATGAAATTTGAAAGCATGCTGGAGTAACATGGAGGAGGCTTGCACAGGACAGACAGTTGTGGAAAGAACAGTGCATTGATAATGGTTGATAGTGATGATGATGGTTACACATGAAAGTAAACCACAGGGTGAGTCAAAAGTAGCAGGACACCTTTGTATTTCGGAAAGAGGAGGAAAAGAAAATATCTGAATACGCCAGCAAAGAACGGGTGAGAGGGGCCTATCTTTTAGGCTATTTCCGGAACATGGCCGCTATCTTGAAATCCGCTATATTGGATCAAGGTCAAATTTTTCAAATGGTAAGGGGATCACGTTGCATATAAAACAAGACCAGAATTTTCTCAAAATTGATTGCCCTATTCAGATTTGGCATATACTGTATATGTGCTGTGGTTCACAAGTTATCAGAGCAGAAATTTCAAATAACAACCTCTAAAGTACCCTGTGATGAGCAGCTATTTGATGTGTTCAATGCGTTGTTCCTGTTGCTGAACACAGAGCTGGAGACGTTTAATCCAGTAGTTAAGCACCCTCACGAGAGTATCGAAATAAATGCTGTTACAGTCCTCCAGGATACGTTGCTGAAGGTGTTTGTCGCGGATGTTTTTAGCATACACCAGGTGTTCCAGATGATCCCACAGATAATTGTCGAGTGGTGTGAGCTCGGATAATCTGGGTAGCCATTCCACAGGACCACGCAGGTCGATCCAATTATCAGGGAACTGAACATCTAGCCAATGACGAACAGCTGCTCCGTAATGTTGTGGAGCTCCATCGAGTTACAAATAACAGGGGAATCTGCCATCTTTATTCATAAGGGAAGGGAAGGGAAGGGAACACTGTTTCCTGTAGCATTTCCAAGTAGCAGTGAGCATTTATGTTTTCGTCTATGAAAATGGGTTCGATTACACGGGTGCCCTGTATTCCACACCACACCGTAACCTTTACATTACCAACGACGTTGAATGGTTCAGTCCAGTGAGAGTTCCTGTCACTCTAGTACCTGTGGTTCTGACGGTTAACCTCACCACTGACGTAAAAACTGGCCTTCGTCACTGAACAAAATGCCCTATGCCAATGAGTGATCCTGTTGATGGTAGTCTAAAGCCAAGATGCAGAACTCGACAAGTCTATGAGGGTCAACCTCTGATAGTTGCTGCTGCATCTGAATCTTGAACGGATGCCAGTAAGCGGTGTAAAGAATCGGATCGCTACAATGGCTGACTGCTGCGAGACGTCGTGTGCTATGTTGTGGACTCTTTGCAAAGGATGCCAAAACCTTTGTTGAGGGTTCTTCGTCGGTATCAGTTTTCGGCCGACCACTATGTGGCTTCTCGTTCCTAGTCTCAGTTTCTCGTAATTTGGATATCAGGTATGCGACAGAGCTGTGTGAAGTTTGTGGTCTTCCTGGGTGTCAGTTATTGAAGTCTGCAGTTAAGATACGGCAGCTGCGTTCCCCAGACCGTAGAATCAACTCAATTCGTCATCAATGCCAACTTCAGTTACCTGCAAAAGACAATGGTTATTTCAAATTTCTGTGTTGATAACTTTTGAATCACAAAACATATGTGAAATCTGATTAGGAAAATCAATTTCTGAGAAAATTCTGGTCTTGTTTGATATGCAGCATTACTCCCTTACCATTTGAAAAATTTGACCTTGATCCAATATGGCGGATTTCAAGATGGCCATGTTCCGGAAATAGCCTAAAAGATAGGTCACCTCACCGATTCTTTGCTGAGGTATTCAGATATTTATTTTCTCTCCCGTTTCTGAAATACAAGCGTGTCCTGCGACTTTTAAAACACCCTGTATATCGGAAAGCAACTAAAGAAAATTATCACAAACAAAGCAAATGGACCGTCCAATAAAAATAAATTCGCAAAATGTTCAGCATGTCCAGATATTGTTGCAGTTTTTGATAGCAAAATATACAATGGTAAGAGTATATTGATCTTTTGAGCAAAATATCTATTTCCTTTTGAAACACGTTTGACCCTCCATAAATCAGAAAATTTTCCAACCCATTGTTCTCATGTTACAAGTATTACATCTAAATCTTGAATAAACCTTCTTGATGAGATTCAGAAAATGTATTCATAAAACGAAGATATTCAATATACACTGAAGTGCCAGAAAAACTGGTACAGACGAGATTATTCAAAATTCAAAGCAACGTCACCTATGCGCGTACTCGGTTGCGTCCACCAGTGCGTATATAAAGCGATAGACATCCTTGCCAGCTGTAAGAGCTGTTTTCCGCATGAGAATGACAAGTAATAACGATTTAAGCGATTTTCAACGTGGTGTCATAGTTGGCGCTCGTGAGATGGTCCACAGTATTTCGGAGGTAGAAACGAAGTTCGAATTATCACGGACGACCATTGCAAGGGTGTACCGTGACTACGAGAATTCCGGCAAAACCTCCAACCTACGATACCAGTGTGGCCGTAAAAAGACATTGGGTGAACGTGACCATTGTCGACTGTTAAGAATCGTTTCACACGATAGGCGTGCAACACTCTCGCAGGTATCATCGGAAATAAATGCTGGAGCCTCAACGTCCGGACTGTGCAACGTACCCTGCACGATATGGGCTTTGGGAGCCGACGCCCAACTCTAGTCCCCTTGATGGGAGCACGTCACAGAGCTATGCGTCTTGCGTGGGCACGGCAACACCGTTACTGGACACTTGATGACTGGAAACAAGTAGCCTGGTCTGACGAGTCGCGTTTCCAACTCTATTGGGCAGATGGAAGGATTCGTGTGTGGCGAAAACCCCATGAAGCCATGGATCCCGCCTGTCAACAGGGAACTATACCGGCTGGTGGGGGTTCCGTAATGGTATGGGGTGGGTTTAGCTGGACTACATGGGACCCCTGGTACGTCTACAAATGTCTGTAATCGGCCAACGCTATGTGCGTATCCTTTATGACGAGGTACACCTGTTCATGTTCTGCATTCATGCTGATGGGTTGGGTCTGTTCCAACAGGCCAATGCACTTCTACATAAGTGTCGGGACGCCACAGTATGGTTAGAGGAGCATTCATCTGAGTTTGGGGTGCTGCCATTCCCACTCAAATCCCCAGATCTGAACGTGATAGAACACATTTGATATGCCATGCAACGCCCTATCGAACACTGGAATCCAATACCTCGGAGTACACCCGAATTATTGAACGCTCTGCAGGAAGTTTGGTGTGCATTGCCTACAGCATATTTCCAGAAGCTAGTGGAGTCCATAGCCCGTAGTATTTCTGCATTCCGGCGCTCCCGTGGGGGAGCTACAAAGTATTAGACTGGCGTACCAGTTTTCTGGCATTTCAGTGTATGTATGTCCCAAATGATACTTGGGAATAAAATTTGACTCATACAAAACCGATCAGTCAATTGATGGTTGCTGATGGAGGATTGAGAATATTATGTTACATATAAACAATATTCTGAATGTTGTAAATAAGTTATAGTTTGGTAAATAATATTCTCATACTGTTGTAAATAAGTAACAGTATAATTCTGTAAGGTCACATGAGTAGATGTCGAATACATTATTAGAAATATGTCTCTTAATGGTAAACTAACAAATATTTATACTCTAAGAAGAAGAATATGAGCGAATGAACTTTAAACATATGCAGGAAACTATTGTAAAAGAAAATTATAATATTCTTAAAACTAGCTAAGACGGAAAAGTACGAAAACTATGTACCACTGTTAGAACTTTGAACGTAAACTGTAACTACATTTTACATACGAAAGTTGCAATGTGATGTATCTTCAGACGAAAATTTGGATGTTGCGTATGTGAAAATCTGTAATAATATACTATGGAAATAATGTAAATGTATTCGGTGTTGTGGAAGTGTAATAACTCTTACTTTTATTTCCGATATTTTTATGTTACAATAAAGGATATGCACGTCTTCGAGTTTCTCAAAAATAGGTAGCAACAAGTGTTGACTTACTGAAAAACCCCGCTAAAGGCATTCTACGGACGTTTATCTCTTAATGAGAACTGGAACATTTCTTTTATTGCAACGTTAGTGAGGGAAAAGAAGAAGAAAGAAAACAAAACATCACAAACATCAGCGGCAGACGAAGTTTTGGAATTAATCAAAGCAGTTAGCTTGGGTCTGAGTTTAAAAACAAATAATTCATTCTGAATCGTCTCAACGCTTTTTTGCGAGCGCTGAGTAAACATTTCCATTTCCCTTCTAATTTCTTGCTGTTTATGTTTTATGCCCATATGTGTAAGACGCGATTTTCGGTTACTGTTAATTCGCCTTTACTCGCACGTGCAATCGTTTTATTTGTAAATTCTGAGAAACCGATCCAGAAATAACCGCATTATTCCTCTTCTTTTTTTTTTTTGTAGTTGTACCTTGAATTTGCATTCTAGAAATCCCGGGGGCCGATGGGAATTGTTCTCTCTAAGAAGTTCTTATATATGTTTTGCAGTTTATACAGTAAAAAATCTGCTTTAGTTCTGGAAAACAAGTCAGCCTGTTTACCTTTATTTAGTAACTTTCACGAAGAACAGCAAAATATGTTAAGCATTTTATCTCGCAAAGAACTTCCATTACCTAGCGCTTCCAACAGAAAAAAGAAATCGATAATACGTCTCTCATAGCAGCACAAATCTTCTTTTTTAATTACATTTTCGAAAAAAACAGCGGTTGGCTTTAAGGTAATCAAAACAGCTTAACCATTACGGTTCTTCAAAGCTTGAAAAAAACGTTCAGCTGTTAAATTAAATCATAATTAACTTAACAGCTGCGAATTTTAAGATATGAACATTTACTAATAGATTCAGGCAAAGGCATTATGCATCATATGTATGGGGAAAAATTCTAGACTCAGAAACACCGAATTTTTAAGTTATGTTGGTCATTATTCTACAAATAACTTAAAATTCGAAAATTTGACCTGACTTGAGCTGAACCATCATCATCAGGGGTTAAAGGGATTTCTTCGACCATACAGTTCAGCCAGGGTCTTCCTCCACTTCTCTCTGTCCAAGGCCCTCACTTCATCCAGTCCATAATTTTTTAACTTGATGTAATCTCTTCCATCTGCATCCCTTTGGTCTTCCTCTTCCCTTCTTTCCCCGAGCCTCCCACTTCATCAGAATTTTTGGAAGTCTTTCTGATGACATTCTCCTTAAATGGCCGAACCATTATCATCTACGCGTCTCAATAGTTTGAATATTGACTGCTCTAACACTCATAATATCTCGAATTGTTGTATTACGCACTTATTCAAATCTGGATTTTCTTGCAGAATGCCTTCAAAAGTTCATCTCTGTAGCCAGTAATCTTTGTTGAGGCCTTTTATTCAATGTCCACGTCTCCGCACCATATAAAATGATGCTCTGTATAATAGCAGAAAAAAAATTCCTTTTACTCTTGGAAGTACATTGCTGCTCCAAAGAACAGGATTCAAAACAGAAATAACTTTCCTTCCCTCCGCAATTCTCCGATCAAGGTCATGATGTCATGTATACCATCCTGATGTATCCAAGGTGTTGAATTCCTCAACTGTTCAGCGGTTTGTGATCCGAGGTATTTATATTCCTCAAATGTTCAACGGTTTGCGATCCGAGGTATTTAAATTCCTCAACTGTAGTACTATCAGATATTTCAATGAAGTCTCTGTGATCATAGGACAAGTGCTCAGTTTTATTTCTGTTAATTTAAAAAACGATCTCCAACAGCCATATTCAGAGATCAGTTCACGGAACATATAAGCTACATCATCCTTATTTTCTGCCAAGATGATTAGATCATCTCCAAACAGCAAATGGCTTACGAAATCATTCTGCATCAGTAATCCCAATTTTCTGCACTTCGCTGAATATTCTTTAAGACAAACCTCAATATAGAT
Organism: Macrothele yani; assembly: GCA_039090855.1. Lineage (NCBI taxonomy): Eukaryota > Metazoa > Arthropoda > Arachnida > Araneae > Macrothelidae > Macrothele > Macrothele yani. The sequence goes on from CM077013.1 coordinate 88,439,813, forward strand.
CTTAAATAATGTAGATGACATACAGTATCCCTGTACTACTCACAAAAACCTCTGATAGTTGTTGTCCACATTTGATAATATATTTATTGAGAGTTTGGAGCTAGTGAAGGGGAATTGGCAACGTTAACATTTAATTTTAATTCATCTTTTGGTAAATAGCACATGCACAGTCTAATATCTGAAAGCCGCCCCGGTGGCGCAGTGGTCTAAGGCGTTAGCCTCTGATCATTCGTCCGTAAGGGGTCCGGGTTCGAATCCCGGTCAGGCATGGATGTTGTGTTTGTCTTACGGCACTGGCTCTCTCCCTTCCCTGGAACCAGTGACCCTAAATTAGGGACGGGCGACTGCTTATAGCCCATTGAGTTGCTCACGGTGGTCGTTAAACCTCCAATCAAAAAAAAACAAAACAAAAAAAAATAATAATAATATCTGAAACGGCCGGGCCTTAAGCGCGCAGGCTTGAGCCGGGCCGGGCTCACCAAATAAGGCCGGTGCAGACCCCTAGCTCAATGGTATTCGCGCTGACTTCTAACCATCCGTCCGAGATGGTTAGTGTTCGATTCCGGCTGAGGAATGTACACTGTATTTGTCTTACGGCACTGACTCTTTCCCTTCCCTGCAACCAGTCGCATTGAAGGCATAGGTGACTGCTTATGGTCCATCGCGTTGCTCACAGTATTCATTAAACCACAAGTAAAAAAATAACAAAACTACTCGTTTATTGAAAATCATGAAAAAAATACGGGATTACGCCATATAATACAAATTTTGAAGATGACAATCCAATTTTTGGCGTAAATGTGACAGGGATGGTAAGTCAGATAATATCCAAAAACTTGAAAATTTTCATGGTCCTGGAGCGGGACTCGAACCTGTGTCTTCCAGAAAACGCCTAGGTATGCTAACCGCTACACCACTCAGAACGACCAAGTTTCAAGTTTCCGATCAATTTGAATCTAACCGTCACAGGATTCGCCAGTCGAAGCAACCGGCATTCATGTTTAGCGAATCTGGAGGTTAATAACCCTATCCCGTGATTGCCCGGAGAAGCAGATAAACCATGAAAGAAATACGGGATTACGCCATATAATACAAATTTTGAAGATGACAATCCGATTTTTGGCGTAAATGTGACAAGGATGGTAAGTCAGATAATATCCGAAAACTTGAAAATTTCAAAGTTTCCAAGCTTTCGCACATCAACCAGATGGCTCTTTCAAGGAAGGTAGACAGCAAATTGCAGCTACCTTCCTTGAAAAAGCCATCTGGTTGATGTGCGAAAGTTTGGAAACTTTTATTTCTATTCTACGCCAAGAAATTCGGATCACTAGTATAGTTATACTATTTAAGTATAGTAATACCCGACGCTTTAAAAGTTTATTTCCACTTTTTATTTAAATAGTATAACTATACTAGTGATCCGAATTTCTTGGCGTATAATAGAACTCAAATTTTCTAAGCTTTCGCACATCAACTAGAGGCTTTTTCAAGGAACGTAGACAGCAAACTGCAGCTACCTTCCTTGAAAAATCCATCTGGTTGATGTGCGAAAGCTTGGAAACTTTTATTTTTATTCTACGCCAAGAACTTCGGATCACTAGTATAGTTATACTATTTAAGTATAGTTAGTGTACTGTTGCTTGTTATTTTAATTAGTTTTCCACTTTTTATTTCATTCGTTTTGTACACTCTAACTGATACTAATTCAAGAACTAAGTTCCAATCATTTAAGTCACCGTACTTAAAAAACCTCAAACATTAGTCAGAAAGAATCATATCTTCCATTTTGGAAATTTTTTTTTAATATTGAAAGCAGGAATATACATTTTTTAGGTCTATCAAGTTTGAAGACTTTATGTAAAAGCAATTCTCACAAATTTTCGGTTGGACAATTTATATCCACGCGAAATTTCTATTACACACATGTCCAAATCTTAAGCACGAACAGCATCTTCGCTGGTTGCACGTACGTACATAGTTCAGTCACTGAAGTTTACATACAGTAATACGTGTTATTTAAAAACACAACACATCACACAGTTACCACTCATTTGACTGTTACAAAGTGGCCGACATCCTGAGTATGCGAAGCTGATACTGTAACGCTGAAGTCCAGAGCAGTAACGCAAAGATGTACTGTCCAGGAGCACATATAGGTATTTCAATAAGGGGTATGTCCTTTAACAGATATGCACGTTTGGCGCCAGTACGGCATATTCACAACAAAATTGTGGATAAATTCCTGCGTCAGAACTTCCCACTTCTCCATCAGTGCTCTGCGAAGCTCATGAATCGTTTCTGGCGGCGGTGTCCTCTCATCTAGACGTCCCCCCAAAGCATCCCAAGCATGCTGTATTGGGTTGATATCAGGGAAATATGCTGACACTCCATTCGATGGATAACGTCTTCTTCAACAAGTTCAGCCACAACCTCTGAACGATAGGGGCGAGCATTATCGTCCGTAAAAATGAAATCTGGTCCGATAGCTCCATGGAACAGGCACACCTGACGGAGGATAAGATGATAATAGTACTGCCAACCGGTCATGGATCCTCGTTAATCTACTGTAACTCGGTACGGCCATTGACCATAATTCCGGCCCCAATCATGATTCCCGCCAACACCATTTCTATCCCTTTCCACGATGTTCTTTTTACAGTATTGTGCACCACGTTCACGCCATATGCACTGACGCCCCAAAACGGACATTAAATTTTGTGTGTTTTCATTTTGAATAAAACGTTTCTCTGTTCCTTATTCGTCCAAGCAGTGTGCTATCGACACCACCGCAAACGGGCCTGTTTGTGTCGCAAAAAGGTACGCATTTAACAGGCTTACCTGCATAGAGCCCTCCAGCGTTTAACCGTTTTACTACAATTTGACGCGACACACGTGTCCCAGTACTGGCAAACAGTTGATTACTCAATAGACCAACATGACGCCGACTATTTCGTGCTCCTGATAGCACCAAATAACCGTCTTCTGATGCTGTGGTGCATCGTGGACGACCACCTCAAACAAATCTCGAGGTATTTCCAATTGTTTGGTCCCTTGACCACAACTCTGATATACTGTTGTTATTGATTTCTAATTCATTGCAACACTTTTTCTAGTTTACCGATGATCCGACCACGTTCAAACTCACTCAGATGATGCCTTTGTGCCACGCTTACTCAGATATTCCAGTATGTTTCCACTACACCTCAAAACACCGATGAAATCACGGCGTTTGCACTACTCACAAGAAGCGTTCACTGACTATTCACCTAACGTTTCATGCACCACCTACGTTGGAATGTGCTATTTCGGTGTGAAGTCGGTATGCACGATGACATTCATCTGTCTGAATATATGTGCGGTGTACGGTCAATTTTTCCGTTTGTTAGTAAAAACCCGTATTGCTCTTAAGTTTTGGAGAGATGTGTACATGAATAAGTATGTGGCTTCATTTCTTTTAGACATGCTAAACTGGTACACTCACCTTTTATCAAATTGTTTTGGCCATTAAACTATCTTCAGTCTCTTAATGTGGTAAGTACGTCCCAATAGTGTTGGATTTATGCAGCTGCTTGCTAAGCTGATATCAGGTAACCACAGATGTATTTGCCGCTTTTGCAGACTGAGATAAAGTATAACATAGAAGTAGTAGAAACGCAGTTTATTCATCAAAATAATTACCAATAAAAATTAACAATGTTCTGCCACCATGTTAACAACTTTTATATACCCCTGCGATAAAATGCCTGGTCATGGAAAGATAAAACTTTTGGAGGGGGCAACGTGCAACTCATCAAAGGTGGAGAAGTTCGTGTCCACGAAAATGGTTGTGGAGTGAAAAAACAAGTAACAGTCTGAAGGAGAGATATCTGGTGAGTAACCTGGATAACATAAAAGCTCCAACTGAAGTTAGTTTATAGTGTTCCTAGTCAATGAAGCGGAATGGGCACGACCGCTATCTTGAAGAAGTAGTACTCACTTTCTGTTGACCAGCGCTGCTTCCGTTTTTATTCAGGTCCTCATCCACACGTTTCAGAGTTTCACAGTACACTACAGCAGTGATCGTTTGGCCCGTTGCAGGAGTTCATAATGAAAAACACTACCTGCTGCCCACCATACACAGAGCATAACTTTACGTGGATGCAGTGCTAGCTTAGATGTGTGAGGAACCTAGTCACCGGTGGACAACCAATGTCTGGAGCGTCTTGGAGTGGTGCACTAGATCCCCGTTTCATCACATGTGAGTACCCTATCCAAAAATGGTTCCACGTAATAACGAGACACCAATGCACGACAAGCTGAGACAAGTTGCTGTTTGTTTACTGCAGACAATTCCTGGGGACCCACTTAGACGATTTTTATGTCTTATAAATTGCATGCAGATGTCTTCAGACGGTTTCATTACTGACACCAAATGACTGGGCTAGTTCCTGGCATGTTTGGCTACTTACCTATTTAATAACAACTTTCATGGCTTCTGTGACAAGGCTGACAGGACGATCATCCCGGGACTTGTCTTGAAGGGATTCATCTCCGTCTCTGAACTTTCGAAACCTATTCGCAGTTGTGCGTTCCATCACAGCATCTGTCCCGAATTCTAAGCAAATGAGACGAGTTGTTTCTGCAGAAGATGAACCGAGTTTAAACTCGTATATCAAACGCCAACGAATATTCTCCACTGAAACTGCCATTGTAATCGCACGTCTTGCTACTACCAAACTGCTTACTCATCTAAATATGCGCGCAGGGCTTCTTCGGATTTCAGCTGACGATATACCGCGGGTGGATCATCATGACTTCGCAACCTCAATCATTGCAAGGTGTTTCTTTTGCTCCCTCGTAAAACGGCAAATACTTTTGTGGTTACCTCATATTTCCATGTAGCTGGTGACCTAGCATGTAAATTATCAAAGTGAGTTTTCCATACCCAATTAATGTTACTAAAAGCAGCAAACAGTCATAGTATACTTTTACGCATGCTTTTCTTGTACATTCCAGTCATCCATAATCATAAGCGCGCGTTTAAAACTTCGATTTATTAGTAGTTTTTCGCTGTATATTGAAGGGAGTGAATAAAGCGAAAACAAATTCAAAAATGGTCAAAAGTTGGAAAAGCAGTTCCGATAGCCAAGAGATCAGAGGAAGAGTTTCTGGCTTGTTGTCCAAGTAGAGACCAGGCTCGAGTCTGAGACGAAGCATAGGTGGTGTGTTTTTCTTAAATGCTGCTGGCTTTCTTCCTTCCCTGGTGCCAGTGGCCCTAAATTCGAGATAGTCGGCTGATCATTAGAGTTTGTCATGGTGGTCGATATACCCTGATACAAAAAAAATAAGGACACAGAATCATCCACTATGCGTTCTGTTTGACTTTTTAATATGAAACTTTTCGGTGCAGACACTCTCGTAGAAACTTTAAACCAGCACTGACATCAGAATGATATGGAATCCTGTTGGTTTGTTGAACCACCTTACTCACCTTTGTGGTAGAATTGCTCAGCCTGTGTGGCAGATAATGAAATGATGGAAACCATTGGCAGAATTATAGTTAGTGATAAAATATCGCTATCTATTGGGTGCGTGCAGAGGTTCTGTCCGTTTTTGTAGGCTACAAAGAAAGGAGGAGAACACGACAAATAACGTACTTAGGATTTCACATAATTGCCATCATTATGAATGACCTTTTGCCATCTGTGTATGAGTAGATGAATACCATGCCGGAAAAACTTTAGAGTCAAAACAGACATGTAATGCCTTTTTCACATCGTCCACATCGTCGAAGGTTTGGAGAGCGAAGGCGTTCTACAATGATCGAAAAACGTCGTAGTCCGCAGGTGCGAGGTCAGGGGAATACGCCGGGTGAGGTAACACTTCCCAACCAAAGTCCAGTAATTTTTGCCGAGTGATTAAAGCAGCATGAGGTCTGGCGTTATCATGATGAAGGACCACGCCTTTGCGATTGACGAGTGCTGGGCACTACGATGTCAGTTGTTCTCGCAATCTGTCCAACTGTTGGAAGTAGAGGTAAGCATTTATCGTTCGGTTAGGTGCCAACACCTCCCAGTGGATTATTCCCTAGACAGTGGACATCCCACCAAACATCCGACAAAATCTTTTTGGGATGCAATCCTCCTTTAGAAGCCGATGGAGCAGGCTCTCTACCTTGGTACACAGTCCGTCGACGCTTTATATTACGGTACAGTACCCGTTCTCATCACCCGTTACAATTCGTCCCAAAAACGGTTCATTTCTGTGACGAGAAAGCAAAGAAACACAGGTACGGATTCTCTCCTTTCGTTGCTTTACAGAAAGACGGAGCGGAATCCAGTTATCGAACTTGGTGATGAACCCAAGCGCATGCATCCCCGTTTCGACTGTTATTCTGTGTACCGACAACAGTTTTCGCTAATTCCTGAACGGTTGAACGTGGATCACTTGTTATGGCCTGGCTCACATCCGCGTTAGAAACCACGGATGCACTTCTAGGACGTGGTCGATATTTACAGCTTCCGTCTCCGTCACGGAATTTCCGAAACCAACGGCGACATGTGCTATCATCAACTGCATCCTCCCCATACACTTGACAGATGTTGCGGCAAGCCGCGGCTTCAGTACTGCCTTTGTCGAACTCGTAAAGTAAACAACGTCTAATGTGCTTCTTATCGCACGCCATGTTACAACGTTCGTGAATTCCGTTACGAATGAATTACTCTGACAAACCTAGGGCCTCTATGTGCTCTACAGCTCCACGCTTTATTAACCGAAAAGTAGTCATCGCAGCGTCATTTGTGACGTAACTACTCCGACGGCAATTTGCATCTATTACAGAAACGGGTAGAACTTTTGCACACACCCAATACATAGAAAAATATTTGAAGCTGCTATTGCATCGATAATGACTTCTATCGAATTTTTTTTATATTTTCATGAGTTATAAGAACAATGCCGTTGTTTTTGTTTTGTATCGAGGTTTAACAATCGCTATGAGAACCTCTAACGACCAATCTCCCGTCTTTGATTTTGGGTCACTGGTTCCTGGAAAGGAGCAGAGGCAGTGCCATTCACAACACCTATGCCTTATTCTGGGTTCAAACCTAGGTCTAACTCTGACGAATACTCAGAGACCAATGCTTTTCACCACTCCACTACAGCTGTGGCACAAAGCATTCTAGCGTCCCCGTGAAGGAGTGGTTAAAGGCACGGTCTTTTTCTCAATCGTTAGAGTTGAGACGGGGCTCAATTCCTGGATGAGACATGGGTGGTGCATTTGTCTAACAGCTTTGTCATTATCCCCTCGCTGGAACCAGCGGCCCTATATTCTGGCCGAGCGATTCCTTACAGCCTTAGATGTTTAGAGGAGTATCCCCCAAAAAACAAAAATCTTAAACTCTACAGAGGATGATCACACATTTTAGAACACTTCTCGTGAGAAATAACAGAAAATAAAAGAAGTACAAAGAACTGAAAAGGGCAACAGCGTGTTAGATGAATACGAAAGAAATCTCTACTGCAGTTAAATATTGTCTGCCAAGAAAATGGCGCACTTAAACAAGCTACGGATATAAGGTTATATTTCTGCTCTTTACGAAGATAAATATTTGGATTCTGTAATGTAATTAGCACTTCTAAATGTAAAATAAGCAATATTATTAACAACAGAAGGAAATATCCCCAAGCATTACTTTTAACAGGAAAAAAACACCAAATAAATAAACAAAGAAAGTATGAAATTTTACTAGTATTTCAGTAAGGTCGCTGCCCTTAAAAGAGAAAATCCATCAACCAAAAGAGCAATCGCTAAGTCGTTAAAAATCTCTGTATCATCTGTAAACATGGTAATTACCAAAACTTTGAATGTAGCCCGAAAACCATAAAGTTCACCGCCTTTTGTCTACGCACGTGGCTGAGCGTAGAACACGGCGTAAACCATGAAAATCATTTTGACGGAGACAGATAGAAATATTTATTGTGACTATTGATAAAGCATGGACCTTGTGACGTGCATGCCCCGCAGGACCCACATGAGATAAAGGCAGATAGCAGTGAAAGCACATGTCCATGTAGCTGAGTTGGGAGAGCGACTAACTCCGGAGTGAGAGGACCCGCTTTCGACGCCGGCGCGGACAAACTTGTGCGTTATAATCTACCTAAGTCACTGTAACAACAAACAAAAGGTCTATTTACTATTGCAAACGAGCAGAAAAATATTCACAGGCTTAGCTCCAAGAATCCAAAGAAAGTTTCAGTAAAGGATTGCTTATTTCTGGTTTCTCAAACAATAGGAAATTAAAATTGAAGAAAGTGTTAAAATAAATTTTACATATTACTAAAATAATGTTTAGCTTCTATATTTAAAGGGGAAATGACACTCCTTTATCCACAGAGCCTTCAAAGTGTAAAATTGCATCAGGATGAGGATACCAGTCCTACATCCAAATCTACCACTGTATTTCTTCAAAAATGCAAAAAAAGAATGGGTATAGAGTCCATACCTTTTGTTCATATTCCTTCAAAGTCCCTTGATGTGTCACCAATGGACTATTGGGCCTTCGGACTGCTAAAAGGACTGGTATCAAGCCCATATCTTTTGCTCATATTCCTTCAAAGTCCCTTGATGTGTCACTAATGGATTATTGTGCCTTCGGACTGCTAAAAAGACTGGTATCAAGTCTATACCATTTGCTCATATTCCTTCAAAGTCCCTTGATGTGTCAGTAATGGAAAAAAGACTTTGGACTGCTAAAAAGACTGGTATCAAGTATATACCTTTTGCTCATATTCCTTCAAATTCCTATGATGTGTCATGAATGGACTATTTTGCCTTTGGACTGCTAAGAAGACTGGTTTCAAATCTATACCTTTTGCTTATATTCCTTCAAAGTCCTTTGAGTGTCGCCAAAGGATTTGTACCTTCGGACTGCTAAAACGAGGGCTTTTCTAACGTAGACCAAAAACAGTGATTGTGCTATGGAAAGCAGTGGAAGAAGAATGGAATAGAATGCCACTACCAATTTTAAGAAATGACCTGTTATCTTGGAAATCTACATGTAGGTTCCTATTCAGGGAAAGGGATATCAGATAGAACATTTGAGAAAGAAATAATTTTATTTTAAACATTAAATATATCGCTGGGAAATCATTTTAAAAACGAGTGCGTTAATATCCTCTGTCGTACGAAAAATATATTCGCATTCATCCTTTGCCTTTAATTTTCATTTTGACTGGCAGGGCAGATTTGCAGGCTTGAACTGTGCCTGTAAAAAGCTTGATTGCTAGTTGCTCTTTAAAGCAAATGATTACAGTCCGAAAAATCGTAGTTCGCGACATAAAAGCCGTTGAAAGGAAGGTGAAAATTATATTAAAAATACGTGTTTTATTCATGAAACTGCATTTTTATGTGCTAATACATTTATCACATGATTTCTAAATACTGTTTTTCGCGTGACAATAGTATGTTGGTTAAACGAAACGTACGAAGCGAAAGTTGAGTTTATTTGCAATTTTAATACACTGGGTAATTCCCGGGAAGAAAAAGTGTTTAGTGTAAGAGTGGCAAGAAGGTATATAAATGGATGACACTTTGCCTTCAGCGACACGAAACATGAGAGCGACAGCTCATCAGCATAATGAAGAGGGCAAAGGATCACCCTATAGAAGGGTCAGTCGATCTGCGAACGTGACTTCATCACGCATATCCGAGGAAAGGGCGTTACGGGTAATTCTCACTGGACCGAACAAGCTCTTGACAATCTCCGATGCAAAAGAATTAATTGCAGAATGGGAGATTTTAGTCAGCAAATGATTTATATTCACAATTATCTCCGTACAACGTCGTGGATATTGCAGACTGTATGGCCATGCGTGAAAAAGCAGAAAAGGAAAAGAAAAAATATTTTACTACCGCATGATCATTAGAGAGGTTTATTTTTCCATTAACAAACACCGATGGTAAATTAAAAAGAGGATGAGTTTAAGAAAAATTTAGAGCTTTAAGACTCTTGAGTCACGTTCCAAAACTAAAGAATTCCAAGAAAAAAGGGGAATGCAAAGAAGCCGGGGATATGGTTAAAAATATGCGTTATGAAAAATTGGGTAACAAAAGTACAGCTGTCTCATAGTGTGCAACTACGCTGGACTTCGAAATTCCCAAAATGCATCTGGTATCGCACCCAAATGAAAGAAAAGTGTGTACTGTGAAGAAAGCAGTTTGTAAGATAATCCCGCGGAAACATTTTGTAAAAGAAGGAAGAAAGTTTTTGGAAACGTAAAATACTTACTGCGATGCATAATTTCATACATTTTCCCCTAAACTTCACATCATAAAACTGGACACTGAAATTTGCTGTTAAATTAATTTTAATTTCATTTATGACATTTGACCACTTTTCTAGACACAGAACCAGTAGTGATTGATCCGGGATTTTGCATTAAAATTGAATGAGAATATTTTTTATGCTGATTTATTTTCATATTGAGAATGGGTTGTGTTTTGGATCTTACCGTTTTAGGGAAACGTGATCTAGAAGCTTCACTATTTTTTTGCTATCTGTGTTATATGCATTTAGTGGTCGCCAATCACAGACATTACTTTCTATATCCGGTAAGAATATTAAGTGACACGAAACTTTTAAGTTGAGACGATTTTAAGCCACGCCGGTGAGTCATTTGTTTTTCAAAGAAACCAAAACATGCAAGACGTATCGATTTTAGTCGTATCAGCAAGAAGTGTTCTTAATAAACCATCGTTGCAACAGTTTTATGCCGCCCCGGTGGCGCAGGCCTCTGATCATTCGTCCGTGAGGAGTCCGGGTTCGAATCCCGGTCAGGCATGGATGTTGTGTTTGCCTTACGGCACTGGCTCTTTCCCTTCCCTGGAACCAGTGACCCAAAATTAGGGACGGGCGACTGCTTATAGCCCATTTGAATTGCTCACGGTGGTCGTTAAACCTCCAATAAAAAAAAAACAGTTTTATGGGATATGCACCGATGAGCTTACATTATGACCACCTACCTAATAAGCTGTAGGACCTTCTTTGGCCCACAAAGCAGCGGGTACTCGGCGAGGCATCGATTCGATGAGGTGGCGGTAGGTATCCTGGGGTATCTTGTACCATAATGTCAATAGCAGGTCCTCCATTTTCGGGCGGCGGTGATTTAGCGCGAACATGCTTTTCCAGGTCGATCCACAAATGTTCGGTTGGGTTCATGTCAGGTGTATTGGGGGCCAGGGCATTAACAGAAAGTCACTAGCATGTATCTTGAACCACTCCTTGACGATTCTGGATGTGTAGCATGGCGCATTATCCTGTTGGTAATGGCCATCCATTTTCGGGCGGCGGTGATTTATCCAGCAGGGAACACAGTTGCCATGAATGGATGAACTTGGTTCGCAACGACGTTCAGATACCTGACAGCTGTCAGGGATTGTGCTATTGGGATTATGGGGCCTAAAGGGTTCAAAGAAAACATCGCCCACAGCATAACACCGCCGTCGCCGCCGGCCTGTTTCCACCCAACAGCGCATCCAGGTGCCATAGCTTTCGTTGGTAATCGGCGTATCTGTGCTCGGCCGTCTACGTGATGCACCAGGAATCTTGATTCATCAGACCAGATAACTTTTTTCCGATCATTCACGGTCCAACCTCGATGATCTTGGGCCCATTTCATGCGCTGTTTGCGATGACGTGCAATGAACATGGGGACCCGGCTGGGTGTTCGGCTGCGCAGGCCCATGCGCAGAAGGATGCGATGAACTGTGTGCTGTGACACATTGTCCTGATCACCACTGTTGTAGCTGCGGGTGGTTTGTCCCACTGTGACCCTGCGGTCGCTGTGAACAATGCGCGACAGTCTCCCCCCTTTGGCATGAATAAGTTGCGGACGACACACGGCCAGACGACGGTTCGTCGTTTGTCCATCTGTGCACCACTTTTGATACGCACTCACTACAGCAGAAGGTGAACAACCCACAAGCAGCGCCATTTCTGAAATCGTAGTTCCGAATCGCCGTGCCATAAGAATTTGTCCGTAATAAAACTCCGTTAAATCGGCAGCTTTCTTGATTATAACTCTGAACACTCTATTAACCGAAATCCGGTCATTGGGTTGTATATATATATACTGCTTGGTAAACTTCACCTGCGACACCGTTCGGTCTATAGGCACGCTCATTTCTCTAGGCTGGGAGTGGTCATAATATAATGGCCGACCGGTGTATATACGTGTAAGAATCTGGCTCATATCAGATACGCCAGTGTAATACTTTCCTCACCATTGAACTGTTCAGTCCTTGAAGACAAGCCATAAGGTTCATGACAGACACCACTTTTGAATACAGAGAATGACACCACTTTTGAATACAGCTTTGATCTAAAATATATAACACAAGATCCTTTATAAGAGTATAAGCTTAATAAATGACATTCGAAATGAAATAAAAAGTATCATAACATAAAGTAATGTTATACAAAAACGTATGCTTTCCGAAATGTACCTCAAATCAGCGTATTTAAGGACCAGTCCCAGCAATTTCTTAACTAGCGTATGTCCCAATTTTGCTGTTGATTGAACTATGACCCTGCTTCTCTTACGCTGCACCCTCTGTTTGGCTGGAAAAAATCATCTAGAAAAGCTGTCTTAATTTTAATGCAGCACGCATGACGCATGTTCCGTGAAAGATTTCCCTTAACTAATTTGCTATCAAGGGTAGCAATAAATTTTACAGCTGACTGTCTTTTTTTTACTTTAGTTAATGCCATTTTGCGATACGCTGTTTTTTTTTTTTTTTGCTTAATATCTGTTTGGCTTTTGCAGTCATCGTGAATTATTACCCTTTTTTTTAGAAAGCCAGTTTTCTTCCTCACAAGCACGAGAAGTTCCGTGTGAAAGAAGTGGATAAGGCAAACTTTCCAATTATTTCTTATCGAGCGGTTCTCAGTCGATAGAATGTAACTCACAATCGCTGAATACATGCAGGACGGAACTGTTCGTATTTGATAAAGCCTGCAAGTGTCGTTCCATCCAAAAAAAAAAAAAAAAAAAGCGGGAATATAATCCATCTGCTACTTAGGATTTACACGAAACCTTTGTTTTCTGCGTTACTAAGAGTGTAAAGACAAATTAGACATCAAGATTTTAAGCCTACTGAAATATGTAGTTTTTAATAATACGCATATTGTGGTTAAGTAGCAATTATACAGCCTTTTAGGATTTCACCTCGTGTGAGTTTACATTCATATCCAGTGTTGCCAGACCAGTTATGATAAAAGTCTCCAAATCAGTTATAAAATGCTCCAAAAAATGAAAAAAAAGTACCCCCAAAATATTGAAATATTGAAACCTTTTTAAATGTTTGTACTTATCTATGTGTTATTTAAAATTTAATGATGTGTTATTATTATTATTATTATTATTATTATTATTATCATTATTATTATTTTAGGATACTTAAATTAACAATACAAACAGAAGTGTATGTCACACTGTTCTGTTGTTACTTAATATGGCTTAATTAGTTAGTTAGTTGATTTTAATGGCGCAAGAACCAGGTTTGGCCAAAGAGCGCCGGACACAGGACCATCAGAGAAAGATTTTTAAAAGAGGGGTGTGAAGGTAAAGAGCAGGCTGATTTGGTAAAAGTTAAACAAAAGAGAGTGATGAAACAGTGTAACAGCTAGTTAGTCATTTAGTAGAGTTTACCTTTTTAAAACTAGATAACTTTAAAAATTCAATTGTTTCAAAACAGAAAAAACTGCGAGTGTGTCGAAGTAGTCACCTAAGAGCTTTTGAAGCGTAGCTGCGCCGTCGTCCAGCAAATGAGAATGAAATAGTGACAGCGATGATGACGAAAATGAACACAACTACATATAAAGCCTGAGCGACAGTGAGTAGGCAGTCGCACGTCTCACACATCGGGGCAGTGTCGCCACAGAGCAAATCGCGATGCGACAATGACAAAAGCGGAGACCTCAAAGCCATCGTACAAATACGAAAACACAATATGGTCTGTCACAAGGTCAGCTCAATCCGTGGGGGCGCTACTCCTCAAATAACTGGAAAACCAGTTATCTCCGTTCTGGGTAATATGATTTTAGTGGTATATATATTCAGGGTGAGAAAATACAGTAACACTAATTTTCCAATGGTTAAAAAGACTAGCTAAAACGACTTAGTATGCAAAATGTGGTGGACCAATAAATTATGGCATTGAAGTTGAAATTATTTCTTGGAAAACAGAAACATATTTTCTTTTCTGTTGTTTGCTGCTAATAGACTATGTGGACAAAAGTGTTTGGACACCCCACGCCGGCGCAACGGTGTGTCCCCACAGCCGACACGTGGTCGATAAGATATAAAAAGGCCAACGGGAGTACGCTCAGATCAATAGCAAATAAAATGGCTAGCAGGAGAGAGCTCTCCGAGTTTAAAAAAGACGTTATTATGCTCAATTGGAGGTATGATCATAAAAAGCATTGCTGATGTCAGACATGTAGCTAAATCGAGTGTGGCCTTTGTCATCAACAAGTGGAAGAAGACGGGACATTTCAGGAATTCACCTCGCCCTGGAAGACCAACGAAACTGCAACCCAGGGACCGAAGAGTGCTGCAGAAGGAGATCCGGAAGACCAGGTCCTGACCATAGCACATGAGTTCCAAATGGCCACAGATGTTATGGTCTCCACCAAGACTCTTCGAAGAGAGGTCCATGCACTCGGGTATCATGGCCAAGCAGCCGCTCATAAACCTCTCATCACAAAGACCAATAAAGCCACGCGGCTACGATGCTGTCAGCAGCACAAAAATTGAACATTGGATCAATAGTGGAAGGTGTTATGATGCGACGAATCCCGCTTCACATTTTTCCGATCGGCTGGACGTGTCTAGGTTCGGCGGTTACCCAGAGAATGTATACTTCCGGAGTGTACAGTGCTGACTGTAAAGCCCGTAGGCGGTGGAGGTACGGTATGAGACTGTTTCAGCTGGTACGGTGTGGGTCCACTGGTTGTTATTCATGGGAATATGAACTCTATGTTGTATAGGAATAATCTGGATAACTCAATGCTCCCAACGTTGTGTCTGTTCTACGGACACAACTGTTTCTTCCAGTACGAGAATGCAACTAGTCATGTTTCCAGGGCTACAATGGAGTGGTTTGAGAAAAGCCAGGTTTCACGGATGGACTGGCCTACTCAAAGCAAGGATCTCAATCTTATTGAGCACCTATGGGATGAACTTGAACGACGGGTGAGGTTGAGACCAACATGAAATTCTTCTGTGACAGACTTGGTTGATGTACTCATGGCGGAATGGAAGAAAATCCCGCTCTCCGTAGAGGGTGCTGTAATCTCTGCAAATGGAGAACCTACCCGCTATTGAAGTAAATACAATACTGTTTTTGAGCGAAGCGAGGCGGAAGGCCGAGCAGAGTTCTCTATACGACACTCGAGACAATTAGTTGTTCGGACATAGGTACGAGATGACACATCCGATCAGCGTGATTTTTTGCATGCGATTGGACTGTTTTGACGCCTTCCGGTTTCTGAAATTCCGTGTCATTGAGGAATATTCGTCCAAAAACTTGCATTTTTAGGGGATTTCCCGGGTTTTGAGAAGGGGTCGTTTGTTACCTATCTCCTCCAAAGATCTTCAACGGATTGTGGTAACACTTGCCGCAGAGAAAGAGGATATAGTGAGTGACGTGGGGTTGGTATCATGGTGATTTGTCGTGTCGTATAAGAATAATGACCATTAAAAAATTGGCTAATTTTAATAATAATTGAGAAAATCCCCTTTCTATACCAGACTCGGAACCATTAGTTGTTCGGGCATAACTACGACATGACACATCCGATCACCGTGATTTTTACATGCGATTGGACATCGTCCATATTCAGGGTTTGATTCCGTCCGATTCCCGAAATTGCGTGTGATTGAGGAATTTCAATTAAAATTAAATGGCCTTTTATTTCAACCGTTTGAAGAAAGTCGGCTCACTAACATTAATTTAAAAAAATCGTTTAAATTGAAAAATAAAAAAATGGAGGGACTCCGTCTGCTAGCTAAACACTTACTTAGTCTATAATAATAAAAGGAAGTTTGTGTATATGTGGGTGTGTCTGTCTTTCGCTATACAACATGAAAAACGTTTTGTTCCCGATCAGAGTGTGTCTTTCCGCTTTGTTTACATGCAACCTGATCACAACTAACGTAAAGGCGTGAAGGGAAGTAGTTCATGATGCATTTTAGGCTTTTCTGTTTTAGAACGTTTCGTACTTTTGTTCTGGAAGTTATACATTTTACGTGTTCGTTTTTTAGAATTTGTTATAATAGACGCCTTAATGAGCTTAGGTTTTGCAATAGCTTTGCTCAAAATTTGCCAACTGTACCCGAGTTATCGGCTACCGTTGACGGCTTGACCTAGTTCTATTTACTTACAGTATCCAACCACTTTTGCTCACATAGTGCATTTTTATTTAGATAAAATAGAACTTTTGTTTTAAAGATGCAGTATTTCTACGAATGGAAACACTGAAGTAAGTCCCACCACAATCGAACTCATTGTCTAAGGCAACCCAGGCAAACGGGCAGGTTTCTCATACTTGATAAAAAACAAAGACGTGAGAAAAAGAGGATTGAATCCTACAAGCGTTACGATTCATTGTCACGGCTGTTAGAACTGTGGAAAGTGAAAGGGATATTCTCCTCATTTAAAGACCATATTTTAAAAAGCTTGAAATTATAAATATAAACAACACCTGAAATCGTTAAAAACATAACTAAATCCCCTAAAAATTAGTCGGTAATGAAAAAATATTTTTGTGGCTTACTCCAATCCGAAATCATCTACATTTAGCGAATTTCCCCCAAGTTGACCACAATGTTCGTATCGCCCTATAATTAAACTTTTAACATTCATGCAGAAGAAAGACTCGATGCACGGCAAATGTTCTGTGATTCATAAATTAGGTGATTCACTGAATCATAGAAGGAGACATGATTGATAAATTAGGTGATTCACTGAATCATAGAAGGAAACATGATTCCATTCTGCTGCTATGGTACGGGAACTTTGAGAGAAACTCAGCAGTAAATATAAAAGAAAAACAAAGGCTTCGGAGTTCGGAAACAGAGCAATATTCATTAAGTGTTAAAGGAAAATAGGACAGTACAAGGTCAAAGCATTCAACCAGTGCAAAAAGTCAACCAATTTTAGAATGGCTTTGAATAGCTTCTGTTGCCTTACAGCGGTGCAAATACTCTGTGTCGTACATTACCTGTTTAACATTCAATTATTACTACTCGTACGTCTTTTGAAAACAGTACACTGTGCCCACCCTTCCTTCTATCGAAACATGTCTCTGCAACTATATAATTAGACTGATTAAAAAAATTCTTCTTGCAGTTAAAAGCCAGAACTATGAGAATCCGTACGCTTTGTATTTTCAGGTACATAGCCTCGCCGGTAGGGACGTAAATGTAAACACTATTAAATTCAAAAAGTATTTTTCTCTATACCAATGCTGTCCAACTGGCGATCCCCGGGCCACATGAGGTTGGCGGAGTGAAAGTTTGCGAACCATAAATGAAGAATAAACTATTTTTTTTATTTTTAACTGAAAAGAGATCAAATCAAACCTCATATACTACATTCATTGCACACCAAGAAGTATTATGAAGGTCTTCGATGGGATTGTCAGTTACTGTACTTCGGACAAGTAGTGAAAATAACGAATTTAATTCAAAACATTTTCAGATAAACTTGATACCGAATTCGGTGAGTTGCTTATGCGTAATCGAAACTATCGCTTGAGTGCCAGAAAACGTTTGTTGAGATTTTTCCAACTTCGCAAAGAATTTCATCTCGTTTTACTGGAATAAATGAAATGCGATTCTTATCTACAAGGGTTGTCCCAAAACAACTGAGAATAATGATGAATGGAATACGGGATTACACCATACAATACGAATTTTGAAGATAACAATCCTTTTTTTTTTTTTTTTTTTTGGTGTAAATATGACAAGAATACTAAGTCAGATAATATCCGAAAACTTGAAATTTCGTCGTGCTTGAGGGGGAATCGAATCCGCGTCTCCCAGATAACGCCCGGGTATGCTAACGACGACACCACCCAGAACGACCGAGTCTCAAGTTTCAGATTAATTTGAATATAACCATCACATTATATTCAAATTAATCGAAAACTTGAGACTTAGTCGTTCTGGGAGGTGTAATGGTTAGCATACCCTGGCGCTATCTGGAAGACGCGAGTTCGATTCCCGCTCAAAGACGACGAAATTTGCAAGTTTTCGGATATTATCTAACTTACCAATCTTGTCATATTTACACCAAAAAACGCATTGTCATCTTCAAAATTTGCACAACTGAGAACATTTATTGAAAAAAATATATATGCACCTTAATAATGACGGAAGTAGTCATCTTTTTCGAAATGTTGTCCATTGCATCGAATACAGGTGTCCGAACGTTTTTCATACTTTTTGAATGTCTTCTGAAATTCTTCTTTCGAAATGCTGTTGAAGCACACCTGCACAGTTGTAAAAAGTTGCTGATCGATCTCAAATTGTCGTCTCCGTAATGTCATTTTAAAAACAGGGAATTACCAGAAGTCACAGGATTGCAAGTCTGGACTAGATGTAGGTTAGTGCATCAACTTACTTGTAATATTCATTTTCTCCAAATAAGAAACGACTGATCTGGCCATGTGGGACCGTGCATTAGGCCGCACATTAAAAGAAATGGAGAACCCAATTTGAAAAAACTCGTTTCATGCCCAAATGCTCGGTTAAAATTCCGTGAATTGATGATTTTGAAACGTGAACCATATCTTCGATATCCCTGATTAATCGGTGTCTGTGTCTGTCTTTCCGTATAACCATCACATCATCAATACACCTATTGTAATGATGTTTACCTCTGTAACACTCTGTGAAGGTGTTCCTCCATACGACCATCCGTAAATTCTTCATGAAACCTGTAAATTGTTGATTTTCCTAGACATTCATCTTTTTAATCATCTTGCATAAGACGGAACGATTCTCCAGCAGACTTCTGAAGTCGGCAGCAAAATTCAATGACGCATCTTCATACCTGTTTGATATCCAGTTCCTGAAAAATCACAGAACGTAAACACTTGTTAGGAGTTCACCAAACAACTCTTATTAAATTACGCACTACCGACAACGCATGCGTGATAAACAGGTTCGGCCGGTTGGTGAGGTTACTACAACGACTACCGTTTTTCCGAGACTCGTGCTAAAGTCGAACGCAGTATTGCACATTTTTATAAGGACATTCTGTTGTTTTGGGACAAACTATATACCTATATGTAACAGTCATGTCGCTTTTCTCACCTTACCAGTTTTTCTAACTGATACCACGCAACACTTGAACATGATAAATTTCACTCTGCAAGGGAAAGACCATAATATGTGTAATTTTTACAGTCATATATACTGTCGCGCCCGTTTATAACCAAACCCAAGGGACATAGAGAAAACTTCGTTATACCCGTAACTTCGTTATAAAAAAAATACTGTACTTATATGTAGTAACTATAATATTGATTAAATGCAGTATATATAATACGTATTACGTATGTACATAGTTGTGCACAGTTCATAAAGACAAGAAAATTCATTGTAGAGACTTACTTTTTTAACCCCTTAACCGGCTGGAACGAATTAACTCGGGGTTAGCAAATTAGGTTGATATCAGCTCGAACGAATGAATCCTCTGTCTAAGAAGTGGACCGAACGCTGCTGAAACGGGTGATCTTACCAATCAAAGAGCGCTGCATGTTTGAATAACTTGTTTCTACCCAGTGGCATGATGTCCGAGCCAGGGAAACTAATCGTTCCTCGTTCCCTATCGGGACTTCAGTCATGAAGCAGGGAATAAGATACTAGAACAGAGAGAGAGAGAGAGAGAGAGAGAGAGACAGAGATACAGACAGAGAGAAAAAGAAAGAGAGAAAGAGGGGAGAGAAATAGAGAGACAGACAAAGAGAGAAAGAGGGGAGAGAAATAGAGAGACAGACAAAGAGAGAAAGAGGGGAGAGAAATAGAAAGACAGACAAAGAGAAAAAAGAGAGAGAAAGAGGGGGAGAGAAAGACGGGAGAGAGATAGAGAGAGACAGACAGAAAGAAAGAAAGAGAGAAAGGGGAGAGATATAGAAAGAGACAGACAGAGATATGTAGAAAGAGACAGAGAAATAGAGAGATACAGAGAGACAGAAAAACAGAGAGAGAGAAATAGAGAGATACAGAGAGACAGAAAAACAGAGAGAGAGAAATAGAGAGATACAGAGAGACAGAAAAACAGAGAGAGAGAAACAGAGTCAAAGAGAGAGAATTTACGAAAAATGACAGGTTTGTGGTTGGTACTTCTCAGATGAGAAGGTCCAAGAAATCGTTTTGCCACAGCTTTCGTAAATCTAGACCTCTATGAAAAGGTATAGATTTGGGAAGCGCAGAAAAGTTTAGGCAGAATTTGGTCCAGATGTATCGGCCGCTTAAAGGGTTAATATCCATGAATCTAAAGAACTTTGCTTCTTCTTTGCAGCACATGACATTATTAATTTTTCTATGTAGTCTAGTTTTTCTGCTTTACTACTAGTGTACCTGCTATGTGACATCAAAAATCTAGCTACATTGTCCAATGATGATACTGCTGATGCAGCCGATACTGTCTGTCCGGTAGTTGCATCCTCTTTCTCAGTGTCAGAACCCAAAATGTCAGTTAACTTTCTTTGAATTTGATCCAGGATCTCAGCATCTGTTAGAAGTGGGCTTACAACAACGTCATTATCAGCAGTACAAAAATCCTGGAGAGTTGCTCTGTCGTTTAGTTCCTTCACCACAATGTCGTCCCACATTTGAACGAGTACAGAATCTGTTCCCTCCATAGCTATTTCTTCATTGTTAGCTCTTGGGGGAAACCCTGCTTTTCGGAAATAATTTTGTATCGTCAGTGGGGTTACCATATTCCATGCACAGAGAACAAAGTCAGTATAGCCATTCGTATGTCGATATTCATATCTGACTCTTTGTCCAAATTTAGGAGGAGGCGTTCAACGATAAACCGCCTGTAAATGCTTTTAAAATTTCCAACTATGCCTTGGTCCAGAGTTTGCAATTTGGATGTTGCATTGGGAGGTAAAAATACCAATTTCACTGCTGCCAATGCAGGTGCAACATTGTGTGCTGAACAATTGTCCACTAGCAACAAGATTTTCCGATGCTTTGCTGCCATATGGCTGTCAAACGCGACAAGCCACTCACGAAACAGTGCTTGGGTCATCCAAGCTTTTCTGTTGTTGCGGTACATGATAGAAAGTGATGGCATATCTACTCCTTTAAAACATCTTGGTTTGACAGACTTGCCTATAACCACAAAGGTTTTCGTTTGTCGCACCATCCATGTTGACACAAAACATCACTGTGATACGTTGTTTACTTGCCTTTCCACCTTCGCACTTATTTCCACGAATGTCCATTGTCTTATATGGCACCATCTAATACAAAAGGCCTGTTTCGTCAGCATTGTAAATGTCTGACCTTGCATAATCTGTACGTATGTGGTCCATCTTATTTGTTATCCAGTCATTCATTGCGGCTACGTCAGCTTCTGCTGATTCTACAATCACAGCTTTGCAAGTAATGTTGTGTCGGTTTTTAAATCTTTGTAACCGGCCAGTTCCCGGATTAAAGTTATTATACCCCAAAGCCAAGCCCATATCTCTAACTTTTCCTTGTATTATTAGGCCAATCACTGGAACGATTTGGGCCCTGGCAGCTGTAAACCAGTGAAATAGGGCATCTTCTACATCCGGGTAGAGAGCAAGGCGTACCTTTTTCCGATTTGCAGTACCTTCCGATTTCACTAACTCCGCTAAAGCGTTTTGTCGGTTCTTTAAAATTGTGGACAAAGAACTTTGTGCTATCCCATATTCTTTGGCCACCTCCGTTTTCTTTTGGCCTCCATCACATTCTCTTATTATGTCCCCTTTCGCCTCCTAAGTTAACACTTGACACTTTTGAGACATCCCAAAATTTCGCACACGATGTGCTGTACCCTGAGTCAATGTAGCCATGCAACAACTTTCCTAATTTAACTGTGCACATTGCTTTCATTAAAGTATTAAGTTTTTTTTCTATCAAAATTTTAAATTTCAGATATTCTAATGTAAAAGAGCTTAAAGATTTAATAATTCAAGCAATAAACTTTATATTTTCATCATTTCATATATAAATAAAAAATGTAACCCACCATCTCTAATCCCTTTTAAAGACGTTGGCTCAAGGCTATGTAGAAATTTGGCAGCACTGCTCTATACAATTGCTTTAAAAAAACGATTGCTTCAAACAATTCCTTTTACCTTGCGATAAATTTTACCACGATGCCAATTTAATGCACAGCTTCTATTCAAAATAATTCGTGATGTCTCCTCTAGGGGCGTAAATGTATATAGTTATGTTTCTCAAAATCGCTGCTTCTAAAAATTGGATTCAATTTTTCTTCTAGCGTTAGGCAGACGATACATACTCTTCAAGCATTGGACAATATTTTTGTGACAAAATATTTTGCCACTGGGTTGAGTAAGTGCATGTTTCCGTTTCTAACATATCTGCAATCGTATCTCCGCTTCAAAGAATCTGACCGAGGAAATCCTGTTTCAGCCACCCATCACTCCCCATGGAAAATATCTATTTGCACTTTTTCTTTCACATAATGTTTTCGTTTTCCGCTAGGGGACGTTTATATAAATCTCCGTAATTACGATATCAACACTTCTGAAAACCCGATTTAAAAATTTTTTTTTTACTGATAGAGGTTGTGGAGGGAAATATTTCTCACATACACAGTCGAGTCACATTGTTGTGACCACCGGCTAATATCCAGAGTAACCGCCGTGTGCAGCACAGACATGAGCTAGACATGCTGGGAGTGACTCAGTAAAGTGTTGGAAGGTATGTGGAGCCATGCTGACTGCAGTGCATCTGACAGCTGCTGGAGGGAGCGCGGTGGAGGATCCATAGAGTGAACAACACGATCGAGATGGTCCCACAGATGCTCAATCGGGTATAAGTCTGGGGAATTAGGGAGCCATTACTTTGAAGTCGTCATCGTGCTCTTCTAACCAATCTCGGGCATTTCTAGCTGTGCGACACGTCACATCGTCGTGCTGAAAGATCCCATCGGACCCGGGGAAGAAAATCTGCACGAAAATCTAGTCTGCAAGGATGGGTTCATAATGAATTCGGTCCATAGTGCCTTCCACAGGTAAGAGTGGGCCTAGAGAATATCGTGAAAACATTCCCCAGATCATCCCACCAGCTTGTGTTCTTCCAGCATTGGTTGAAGAGTGTTTGTTCTCCGATATTTCCCGCCATATACGCCAACGTCAATCCGTTCGATGAAGCAGAAAACGTGACTCATCGGAGAAGGCAATCATCTGGTAATCAGCGGGAGTCCAAGTCCGATACTGCATTGTAGATACAAGCCTTTTCTGCCGATGCACCTTCGTTAGCATAGGAGCAGTGACCATCTATCTGTATCGAAGCCTCACACCCAGCAGGGTTCGCCGAACTGTCGTTTTAGACACACCTCAGGTAGCCTCTTGGTTCATTCGGCCAGTGAGTTGCTGAACTGTAGCTTGTCGATCGGCCGTCACGCATTTTCGAAGCCGACGTTCACCTCTCACATCAATGGCACGTGGTGCTCCACAGTTGCCCCGTCGCTTATTTGCAATGGTGCCATTTCTCCAATAGACTTTAACCACAGCAAAACGCAAAAAGTTCACAAACTGCGCTGTTTCAGAAGTACTGCCACCCTTGGCCCGAAATCCGATAATCATCCCTTTTTGCGAATCTGAAAAATCGCTCCTTTTATCGATGACAGCAACGAGTGATACGTTTTCAAAATGCCTGCATCACACATTATATACCCTCCAAGCCAGTTCACGACACGTGCCTTCTTATATTGGTTACGCGCTGTTGACGTCATAAGTAGGAGTTGGTCATAATAATATGACTCGACTGTGTATTTGCCCATTTCTATACTACAAAATTCTGCCGCTAGAGGTGTAAGTGTACATTTCTGTTAGCACCATGCGTGAAACTGTGTCGTTGTTTCTAAGAATGATATTTGAAAAACTCTCTTTGTCTTGTATACCATCCGTTATAACGAATGCTTTATGCATATATTTTGCGATTATTTACCATTATTTTAATTAGAAAAGCCTTCACAGCACGATAAAGCATTTATTAATACTGCCTGTACTTAAAATACACATTTGTAAGGTACAGCAACTTACAGGATCGTTCAAAGAACCGGGTGCTCCATCGTCAGGTATTTCAATAAACATAAACAACACAACGGATAAAAGAAAGAAGCATTTTCAAATTACGCGAGCACGTGATAACAATAACGAGGTTTACAATTAATATAGAAGTTTGGTCATGCGCTAAAAGGATTCAACAAATAATACTATGAACGCTATTACATATGCGAAGAAATATATACACAGAGGATAATTCATAAGTTAACATTAATCGTCAAACTGTAGGTGAATTATTAGGAGTTAAGTGTTGGTGGAGAGGAACATGCTTTTCTGGCCGCATTAACATGGCCCAAGGCACTGAAACAAAACGTGGAGTTTCTTCATTACAGCAGTCAAAGCTGTGCGATAATATACAGAACCTTTCAGCGAATCGGAGGGATCGCCTTGTACGATTTGAGCACAGTACACTAGCATTGGTCCAGTCTGGTCAGTAGGTACCCCTGTTAACTAATCGTGCAAGAGAGGTAGCATCAGAGTTATTAGTAATTGAGTACTTGTGCTCATATAGTCTTGTGCGCAATGGGCGTGGAGTGGATCCTATATATGGTAATGCTGTATCTTTTGGATCAACAGGATTTAAGGGTATTTTGTAAACTCCATGTCTGTTGAGTGTGGAAACTTGGTCACTGTCGTTTTGCACGATGGCATGAATACTTTTCGTACTTTCTCCAAAGGCAATGTAATGTTTGTTTTTTACATATGTTCTTTAGTATTGCACTGACTTCAGGTATATAGTCCACAGTGCCAACATATTTTGTAACTCTGGTTTTCCTTTGTAAGGAACTTTTGACTAGATATTTCACTGATGGAACAATTTTTTCAACGATCGCTTTATGGTAGCCATGCGCCGTCGTAATCATCTGGGTTTGATTTAACTCATTTCTTCTTGCCTGAATATTGGAGGAGTGGGCGAACGCTCTTCGGACCTTGTACTCTATAGCTGCTAGTTTGTGTTTACTTGGGTGCGATGAATTATGCGGAATAATAGCTGATTGTGTTGTAGGCTTTAGGGACACTGTATAGGATAAACAATCGATATCTGGGTGTCTTTTTAGTAAGATGTCCAAAAATGGAAGCGTATTATCATTTTCATGCTCAATGGTAAAATTTTATAGAACTGCATTGTTTTGAGAGCTCTTTAGCAAACTCTTCAATTTTATCTTTATGATGCGGCCAGAAAATAAGTATGTCGTCTACATATATAATGTAGAGACCAGGCTTGAGTTGGAAATATTGTAAAATCTTGTTTTCCAGGTCTTGCATTAACAATTCAGCGAGTGCCCCCGAAAGTGGGGAACCCATCGGCGCTCCTCCAGTCTGGCGGTAAATGGTTCCTTCATACCGGAAGAATGTGTGTTTCTGTACGAAACGTAGAGCGTTGATAATAGCTTGGATTTCACTAATCGTATAAGAATTCAAAGTCACTTGGCGGTTCTCAATAATGGAGTGTACATCTCCAATCGGCACATTCGGGTATAAAGAGACAACATCGAGTGATGCCATAACAAACGGCTTTCCCTTTCGTAGGAATGGCTTAATGTTGTCAATAGCCTTAACAGAGCTATTAACTGAGTAGGAAGAACCTGTAGTTAACGGTTTGAGGAATTTTGCTAGAGCACTTATGAGCTGGCGGGTTTTTTCATGCTCAATGGTAAAATTTATGGCTTGCATATAATGATAGAAGCGGGCGTTTACAAGAAAACCCTCCTTATGAGTCTTTACTTGCCCGAATAGTTCAGGTATTCGAGGGCCTGTAGTAGGGTATATATCCATAGCAACATTTGCAGGTAAGCCTGCATGTTTTCTAAGTTTTGCCACTGCTGCTACTGTAGATGAGGTTGGATCGGAAGACAGGATCTTGTGCGGTATACTAGAAATGGCATGATTCTTCTTATTAACATAGTCTGCTTTGTTTAAGATGACAATTTGTTGCGCTTCGTCAGCTTTTAAAATGGAGATATTTTTATCAGATTCCAATAACTTTAGCTGTTTAACCTCATCACACAATTTATGGTCATCCGGTGTTAGAGGGTTATTGGCTAACTTTTGTACGGATTTAGCCAGTTTATATCATACATGTTTTCTTTCAGTTTGAGGAATAGTTTCAACGATATTTTCCATTTGCGTAATAAGGTGGCATTTATTAACTTTGTTTTTTGGGTAAGCAAACTTTAGTCCTCGTTATAGAGCCTGGAACTGTGTGGGGTTAAGGACTAGGTTACTCCAGTTTAAAAATAGATTCTTTACCAATTGTAGAAATCCGATTCGTACATTTTTTAAACCGATTCAATACACCATGAAGAACACTGCTTACATTGAGCATTTTAAGTAACGTGGATAATTTTTTTGCACGATGTAAATTTGAGAAAATATTTACGCTTCTCTAGGCAGCGTAAATATTTTCTCTGTTTTTCTAAGTATTTTGTTTCTAAATATCTGCTTTGAATTTTTTTCCGTATCGCCAAGGATTGAAAAGACTTACTCATTGCACTCGAGAAATTTTTGTTCTTTTGCTTGTGTTTCGCTGCTTGTGACGTTAAGTCTTGAGTATCGCTCGTTACACTTTCTATACTTAACGTCATGTCTGAACTCCCAATAATTTATGCTTCAGGTCGCATCACTGGTAGTGAGACAGGCCAGGCAGACTAAGATAAGAATAAAAGGTGAGATGTGTAAGGGTGTTTGATGACAAACGAGTCAGGCACCTGGTAGGCAACGTTATTTTGTTTTCCTCAAGTTAAATAGTCGATAACTCTTGATAATATATTCAAGTTAGGTAAATTTCTTAGACGACTAATCTGTCTGTTCAATCGGCATACTTCGTTCATGAGTTCATCTCTACTTATTCAGTCTTCATACTCCATTTGTGAGCAAGTGCATCACGTTAGAGTTCGAGTCCAGAAGAAAATAACAAGGATGTTTGCTTTGCATTAATGCCATTGTTTTCTTGTCATCATTTTACTTAAATGAATCAGTTGTGATATCATAACACATCAAATATTATGAATCATACGATACAGCAAAGAACTGATAGCTTAACTGCGATTTGCTAGAGATAATGATCTGATTTCCATTAAATGTGCTCAAGAGGCTGGGATTTCTTACAACTTTTTACAGAAAAGTTGTTAGAAATCCCAGCCTCTTGATTGGCCCGTGATCACTTAAGGCTGATCTACCAAAAAAACTGTGCTTTGTGTTTCCAATGGTTAAAACTATTAGACGTTTTCCTCGGCTATAATTAATGTATTAATATACATTAAACGGCTATAATTAATATATAGCCAGTGCCGTTAATGCCCACCAGATGGAAACGTCTCAGTAGCTGAGCCCATCTTACGGATTTATGATGTAAGAAGCTGACAGAAAAACACACATAGCGCAGTGGATTGTTGGCCACCGTGGTGTAAGGCTAACGCGCTCGGCTAGATATCGAGAGATCCGGGATGCCATTTCCCGGCGGTGACCGAATAACAATTTTTCGGTTGCTGTGCGTTTTAAAAACGTGGAAAGCTTTTGTTCATTCACTGAAGCCACGTATTTGGAGGATTTTCACTCAAACATAATTCATTTTGCATCCGACATCAAAGAATACAAGGAATGTCATTCACGTACTTTTTGGAAAATACATTTTCACTTAGTTTTTCCGATTACGCATTTAAAAGCATATTTGAAGACATATATGATAACTTTGTTTATACGCTTCCGTCAAAAGACGCTCTCATGGTATCCAAGGGTTGAGCCGCATGGTTTATATGGTTTATTGTCCTTTAGCGGTTTTGATTTTTTTGCATGATAAAACTGTTTCAAAATATAATTCAGAAGAAGAAGAACAAGCACACCTTTTCTGTTTCTCAGTTTAAAATTGTAGACGAAGTATTATAATTTTGCCTTTCGTTTGAGTATAGTGTTCTACCGTATTCTATCGTTTCTATGCAGTCTCTCAAACCAGTGCCTCATCAAACTCCTAGTTTTCACCTGTTTTTCAGTTTTTTCCTTTTGTTTAATATGTGCATCAAATTTAAGATTTCTTTCCAAGAATTGCCTCAGATCGTGAATATATGCGGATATATTATGTAAATATTTTGCTTTGGGCTTTTTAAGACTGGCATACATTTTTTCACTTCTGCTCTGGTGTCGTCAATCTGTATTTTCATAAAGAATTGAAAAAATTCAAGGGGTAATAAGTCGGAATTTTGAAAGAAACGGGCGTGGGATATAAAACATTCAAAACATTTTATAAGGGCGATCTTTTCCACTGTAGGAGCCCATTTCAGGACGTTTTCTGACATGCATACACATGTGCCAAAGCTATGCTGTTGTTACGATTTCATTCCTGTATCTGCTATTGGTCTGCGTAATATATTTTGCAGGCTTGCAATGAACTCTGAGCAATGTTGTTGTGACGTCATTCGTTTTGAGCCCGGTATGCAGCAGCGCCACTGAAAGGATTTCAAGAGTGTAACTCACTGCGCTGTATAATTTTACATTCAGACACGGATAGGCGAAGCAAGTTTCGGCGAAGTGACCCTTACGTGTGTGCAAGAGGAAGAAAAGTATCTTTAAATAGTGCTCGATTACGGAATTTTATTTTAAGATTAATATTTTGGAAGTATTTCTTTGTACTTTGTATGCTTCCTGTGATAAAATTGGACTCTGAATTACTGGTGTCGTTTTTCACCTCTTTTGACACGATTATGGCAGATGTCCGATAAAATTATTTCGCTTTCTTTTCTTGAAGAAGTCAGAGAATTAATGCAATAAACATAACGTTGTTTGCACGGAAACCGATGTAATTTGCGCTCGTAGCTACCAAATAGGATGATGACACCCAACAGCCCAGTTTTGACGTCGAACTGTAAGATTCGTTTTATATCGAACAGAACGAAGCATATCCATTAAGTACTAAATACTTTCTTCTGCAGAAGATTCTCTTAGGTGGCATAAATACATATTTGTCAATAAATAACTATATCTTTAAAGAACAACTGCAAGAAATATTTTGCTGAAGTAGACAAACCCAAGATTTTCTATTTGTTTCCGCTTTTCCATGAGTCCAGTTTTATTTCCAACTAGCAGTACAGTATAATTATGAAATTGTCTTCATTTATGGAAAACAGGTTAAATTTCCGTTTAGTTTTCGTCAATAAAACGTAAACTTCTAATACAATGTTTGTATTGGTAGGCCGGAGGAGGGTTTTTCCTTTTTCAGAAAGAACATTTACCTTGATTTTAGAAGGGATATATATCTTTGGTATTTATTCCCAGGCAAGAACTTTCTTCAATGAGTATACACTGTTTCGCATATACCTATTTTACATGGTTTCTTAATCTTCCAGGTAAGTGTTGAAAATACACATTTGTGTTTTAAATATGCCTTTCTAAGAGATACAATAGAATGATCCTTTTTAGATCTGAATGAATATTTAAATGTAAGGTAAAAACACACGAAACGGATTGGACTTACATAAATTAACTGCTCAAAAAATTATTTTGAACTTGGTCCGCGCGTTAGGGTTCACAGAGATTTATGTGCAATTGAAAGAATGATAAGTTCATTTGTTCTTCAAAGAAATCGAAGTAATTGAGACTTGCGAATTCCCACACTTTTTCGAGCTCGGTAAATGAAAAAGTAGAAGCATGTTGGGTCGTATCCCTCATAGCAAAGCTCTGTTGTTGGCGTTTAATGAAGCTTAAAGTGTCCGCAAGTGAATACACATTAATGACACCTCCTAATATGCCCAGCGGTAATGACCTCTCACACGAAGAAAAAAATGTTTGAAAAAAAAATGTTACTGGAGCTACGACCGATGATAAAAAATTGATTTTCTTTTGTTTCGTGGGTGAGAAGGGGAAAACTCTGTCTGAAAAAAATGCTCCAAATTACTTACGGGCACTAAATTTCCGTTGTTTTACCGACTTTAAATGTACAGGAAGGTGACACTTATTACCTCCATGGCAAAAATATTACTTTTGTAAAACTATTCAAACGCTCAAACGAGGGTATTCCTTTCCCCAGGGTGCAATAAAAAGGGGTAAATGGATGCAGGATCTGAAAAAGAAAGCCGGAAATCTGATCGACATCCTCCAAGGCATGAGGGCATGTTATTCACCCACACACACACGAGCGCGTGCATCACAGGATATAAATAAAAATGTCCTGGATGGTGGAAGAAGTTTTGATTTGTGGAATCAACTCTCCCGCGCCAGTATGCTACAACTAATATTGGATAAGCATGCACTTTTTCTTAGATAACACCAGATGTTGGCATTTTGTACTTAATGTTTTAACACACAAGGTACAGTGAACTTTTTAAGAAGTGGTTAAAATTGTTTTTATCATACTTATTATCCATCGGTTTCGCATCAGAACCAACGGATACAAATAAATCCATGTATATCTATGAACGATTAACATAAATATCTATAATTTTGGAACACATATTTTGCATAGCGCTTTACATGGATTTGTAAAGAAGACCGTAAGCACAAAAATTAACATAACTTTCCTATTCATAATTTCTGACACATAGTTTACGTAGATTTGTGTTTATTCATCAAGATGACCGCAAGCACCAATATTAATATTTCTTCCATGTCATAGTTTAAATTGCTGTGTGAACCTTCTTTAATACATATTATTAAAGAACCAAAAATTTGCAAAACTTCCCCAACCATAATTTTGAGACACATAATTTTTACATAGCTTTGTATTTCTTCGTCGAGATGAAAGCGTGTGCCAAAGAATAATAAAACTTTCTCACTCATCATTTTGCAACTCATAATTCTCACAGCGCTGTGTTTCTTCATCAAGATAATCTCAAGCACAAAATATTACCAAAACTTCCCTATCCATAATTTTGTGGCGCATTGGTTATACAGCTTGGTATTTTTTTCTTTTGCGGGATGAACCAAGATCCTCCAAAAGATTAAAGCCTATGACATTAAAGAAATGAGTTCCCTCTTTGAGTGGCGTCACGCGAAAACCAAGGCTTCCGATTGGTTTCCAACTCTGCATGTATGACGTTAATCACGACACCGACGTATCAGGCCGTGTAATATGAGAGTGACGTCACAAGCGGAGGGAACTTTTGTCTCTAATGGCATGACTTTGTACTTCCTAGAAGGTATTGTATGACGCAAGCTCCAAATATTCATAAAACTTTCTTACCCATCATTTTACAATTTATAATTCACATGGCTTTCTCTTTCTTCATCAAGATAACGTCGAGCACCAAACATTAACAAAACTGTCCTACTCATCATTTTCTGACACATTGTTTATATAGCGTCGTATTTCTCAATGACAATTACTGCAAGCACCAAAGTAAACTGAAGTTCACTATCCGCAGTACTGAGAAATATAGCTTTGTGTCTCTTCTAAATTTAATACAACGGCAACAACCAACGATTAACTAAACTTCCTCACCCATAATTTTGAAACACATAAGTTTACATGGCTTTGTGTTTCTTTCAAAAGAAGACCACAAACGACAAAGGTTAAACGTAACTTCTCTACCTATAATTTATGAAACATTGTTTACACAGCTTTGCATTTCTTCATCAAGGTGACCTCCAATACCAAAGATTAACAAAGCTTCCTCACCCCTTATTTTGTGACACATTGTTTATAGAGATTTGTATGTTTTCATAAAGATGACTACAAGCAACAAAGTAAACAGGCCTTTACTACCCATAATACTGATTGATTGATTGATTGAAGGTTTAACGACCACCGTGAGCAACTCAATGGGCTATAAGCAGTCGCCCGTCCCTAATTCAGGGTCACTGGTTCCAGGGAAGGGAGAGAGCCAGTGCCGTAAGACAACACAACATCCATGCCTCACCGAGGTTCGAACACGGACCCTTTTCGGACGAATGATCAGGAGCCAACGCTTAGACCACTGTGCCACCGGGGCGGCCTCATAATACTGAAACATATAGCTTTGTGTTTCTTTTAATATAAGCGCAAGAACCAAAGATTAACAAAACGTCCTTTCCTTATCCATAATTTTGACACACATAGTTTACACAAGTCGGTGTTCCTTTTAAAAGACCACAAGCGACAAAGATTAACATAACTTCCCTACCTATAATTTATGACATATTGTTTACATAGCTTTGTATTTATACATTAAGAAAACCGCATGCAACAAAGATTAACAGAACTTCCCTACACAGAATTCTGAGATTCGTAGTTTACATAGCTTTGTGTTCCTCTGTTAATATGAGCGAAAGAACCAACGATCAACAAAATTTTCTTACTTATAATTTTGCGATGTATAGCTTGTACAGCTTTATATTTCTTCGTTGAGATGACCGCAAGGGCCAAAGATTAATATAAAGTTCTGGCCTATTACTTTGTAACACAAAGTTCACTTAGCTTTTTGTTTCTTCATCAAGGTGACTGCAACCCCTAAAGTGTAATATAACTTCATAATTTTGAGGGCATTTCCGAGGAAGTCGGAAAGCTGCACTGTAACAAATAAGTCGTGTGAATCCATGGCAATTTCTGAAAATAACGTGCAGCAAGGCTGCCGATAACTGTCCAATTTTTAATGGAATTTCCGTTTTTTAAAGTACCTTTTTTTTTAACTTCCGTATTTTCATAGATATTCCGTAGTCAGTAATTCCGCTTATTTCAGAAAAGTTCGTTTCAGGTTTTTCCGTATTTAGACAGAAATTTCGCAAAATCCAACATGCTCAAAATTTCAGCCCTTACGCGAGAGAATCCTTTTGCATCGATGTTGAGGATTCAGCACAGGTCGTTTGGATTGAAGCCTCGCGTCTTAACCACTGAGCCAGAAAGTCACAGGAATCAAACTCACGTTCAAGTAAAACGAATTGGGCGATGAGGATCTTTTTATTTAATGCGAGTAATTTATTTAATTTTATTTTCTATCGGAGCTTATAATTTTTTTAATACTTTTGCAATAATTTTTTTTATTTTTCATCGTGATTTTTCGAAGCAACAGAATGATTTGGAGTTTGAGATCTTTTTTACAACTGACAATAAGAAGGTGCATTGTACTGTTTTACAATATTATTTCACGAAACTTCTAAATTTAAAATTTACTCTTGATAGCTATATGCCGCCCCGGTGGCGCAGTGGTCTAAGCTATGGCTTCTGATCATTCGGCCACGAGATGGGTCAGGGGTCGAATGCCGGTGACTCATAGAAGTTGTGTTTGTCTTACAGCACTGGCTCTTTCCCTTCCCTGGAGTTTAAGGCAAGAAGCGTCGGAAAACACACACTCTTCAACCATTGCTGGAAGAACACATGCTAGTGGAAGCAGCCTTGTGGTCTGGGAAATATTTTTGGGGCATTCTCTGCATCCATTCATACCTGTGAAAGGCACTATGGGCCGAATTCATTATGAATCCAGCCTTGCAGACCACGTACGCTTTTACATGCTGATTATCTTCATTGGGGCAGATGGGATCTTCCACAGCGACAATGCGACATGCCACACATCTAGAAATGTCAGAGAATGGCCGGAATAGCACGATGAAGACTTCAAAGTACTTCCCTGACCTCCTAATTCCCCAGACTTAAACCCAATTGAGCATCTGTGGGACAATCTCGATCGTGTTGTTCGCTCTATAGATCCTCTACCACGCAGCCTCCAGCAGTTGCCACATACACTGCAATCAGCATGGCTCCACATACCTGTGAACACCTTCCAGCATCTTATTGAGTCACTCCCAGCCCGTCTAGCTGCTGTCCGAGCTGCACACGGCGGTTATTCTGGATATTAGTTGGTGGTCACAAAAATGTGACTCGACCGCGTATGAGGGGAAATGACCTTTGACTAAATTTTGAAGATGGTTGACCTTTGCAGCTAGAGCACCATTTCTTACTCAGCGCGTCTATCGGGCTGTGCTTGCAACATGGAAGTAAAGGTATCCACAGAAGGGCAAAATGAACATAAACTAGCACTGTAGTACTTGATTAGTCGCAAGCAATGTCCACAGATCGAGAGATGCGTTTTGTATGTCTAATGCATGCCGATTAGCAGGCCGTCGTGAACGTCATGTCTGAGATAGAGCTGCATACAGCTACCCAGCGATCTTTGCACTGCATCTTTGCTTTGCCACTACTGGGTGCACAACCCGACGGCCTATTTGACGTTCAGTTTCTAATGCGAAACACAAAATACTGCCGCTAAAGTTGCATCAGAAACATCGACAGTGGTTGTCCTTGGGGGGGAAACAGGTGCAAATAAACCAGATACCTGTTTCATACTTCGACTAAACTTGATATCCATTTTATCATATGTGCTTAATATAAACAATCATTGATTGAAGAACTCGCCTTTTAAAATAATTGATTTTCATTTTTGTCGACCACGGCTTTGACCAGCTTCCTGAAAAACAGCCAAAATGCTACGCTTCCTAAGGTAGCGTAAAATTCTCAGCTTCCGGTGATAGCTAGGTTAGATTTGATTTGCTTTATCTCAGTTTCATGCCAAAGCACACCGAAACAGTGCTCTACAAAGAATTAAAAAGAAGGAAAAGTAATGTGATTAAGCGTTGATTTCTTCAGTCATATTACGTTCCTAGTTCTGAGTCTCCAAGGAGATGACAGTTATTTTACGTGTTATAGGTGCTTAAGTGAATACTGAATGAATAGAATGGTAAGTCCTATCGCGACATTATTATGGATCAGATACTCTCACTCTTACACATAGCGTTTGTTCGATTTGGCTAATGAAATCTATCAATGTGCCTTGTTTTCTAACTGGACCAAAATTCCAGTTATTTTCATTCCCTACTTGTGCTTCCCAACTCGAAAGATTTGGTTGCTCTGTAACCATTTTTGTGACGACTTAGAGAGAGCACATGGGCGTTGTTTACGCTTTCCAACCGTAAGTTGAAGAAGCGTATATGCTCCAGCTTTGTCCGTCCGTCTGTCTATCGGCACGATAACTCGCGTAAAAACAGTTCGATATCGATGACATTTTAGTATGTGGTAGGGGACGACTTATGGACGTACCCTATTGAAAATGGACAAAATGGGGTCAAAGGTCACGGCATAGGAGCGACATCCATTCTATTGCCCTTATACGTCATAACTTCCGTAAATATGTTCGATGTCGATGAAATTTTAGTATATTGTTGGGGACCACCTGGGAATGAACCCTATTGAAAATGGGTAAAGTGGGGTCAAAGGTCAGGATGTTGAATTCCATTGCCCTTATGCGTCATAACGTGCGTAAAAATGGTTCGATTTCAATGAAATTTTAGTATGTGGTAGGGACCACCTGTGGACAAACCCTTTTGAAAATGTAACAAATGGGGTCAAAGGTCAGGACATACGATCGGGATCCATTCCATCGCCCTTATCCCATACTATTAAGGTGGACGTCAAGTAATTTTGCTTCGAATACTTCCAATCCAAAAACTTTTGTACACATTTAATTCACAATTAGTGTGTTCCCAAGGATGGAAATTTGAACATCGATTAAAATAACTTCATATTATAACTTATAATACTTAACATTTTCTAAAACATAACCTTAATTATATTAAAAAACAATAACGTTTCTTTTGGTGGTGTTGAAACCAGAAAAGATGGCACGACCTGTACTTTGATGCCATCAGTAGATAAAAAGATGTTGGATTGCATAATTATGGTTACGTTTTAGAAAATGTTAAGTATTCCAAGTTATAAAATGAAGCTATTTTAATCGATGTTCAAATTTTCATCCTTCGGAATGCATTAATTGTGAAGAAAATGTGTACAGAAGTTTTTCCATTGGAAGTATAGGAAGCAAAGTTTCTTCACGTCAACCTTAAAGGAGCAATTCTTGTATGTATGTAAATTTTATTTTGAAAACGGCTCTAATGATTTTGATGAAAGTCGTTAACCTACCGTTTTCTGGTACTAGAAATCGATTTAGGTTGATCTCGAATTTAAGAACATTGGTTTACTGCGTTAAATAACCACCCCGAATTACCACGTTTTTAGTGTCATGGCGTCGTTCCATCAATGTTACCCATGCTTAGAAATCTTATGACGTCACAATCTGGCCACTGAGATGTTGGCGCGCTGTCACGCCATCTGTCTCATTACGTCACGCGTTGTGTGTGTATCCTATTAAAGTTTTATGACGTCACACTCTTGCAAGCAGATGGTCGCGATTCCCATCTGGCTCATTACGTCACGCGTTGTGTGCATATTCCCGTCCGCACGATAACTCGCGTAAAAATTGTTCGATTTCGATGAAATTTCAGTATGTGGTAGGGGAACACATGGGAAGGAACCCTATTGAAAGTGAACGAAATGGGGTCAAAGGTCAGGACATAGAAGCGAGATTCATTCCACTGCTGTTATGCGTCATAACTAACGTAAAAAAGGTTCGATTTCGATGAAATTTTAGTATGTGGTAGGGGACCACTTAGGGACAAACCTTATTAAAAATGGGCGAATTGGGGTCAAAGCTCAAGAGCGGAATCACTTCCATCGAAAATGGGGTCAAACATAGGAGCGGAATCACTTTCATCGCCATTATGCGTCATAACGTACGTAAAAATGCTTCGATTTGGATGAAATGTTAGTACGTTGTAGGGACCTGCCTTGGGACGAATCCCATTGAAAATGGGATTACGTGTAATTGGATTAAAACCCCAATTACAAAACTTCTTTCTTGCGTCAGATACTATTGTTTTCCATACCGGTTCCATTGACTTTGAATAGCTTTGATAAATTTATTTTCCCTCAGAACGGATTCAAAAGACGTGCTTATTACACCCGAACATTCGGTGTCATCTTTCTTGTTTAAATTATGAAGGAGTTATAATTTTCGCAGAAAAATCCCATATATTTTGCTTAGTACATAAATAACTTTCCGGAACTTAAACTATCGTTTGTCGTACAAATTTAGTTTGTGCGAAGTGTTGTTACGCTTGTTTAGCAGGTGTTCAAAGCAAATGAATATTTGAAACAATAAGAGAAAAGTAAAAAGAATGATAACTCCAGTTCACCAAGTATCTATGTGTCTTCAATAAAACAGAAGGCCTTTACGGTAAAATAACCTTTCATGCAAACTTATTGCCATTCATACTTGTGGAAAGCGCGACCAGCAATATTTACTGTTTTAGTCCTCGAATAGTTATTAGCTTAGAAATGGCAAACTCATTTTCGCATGCTTCGCTAAATTGCTCTGTATTGGGAAGTGTTCACGAGAATTTGCATAAGTCACATTAGCGACAATTATAGCTTAAATAAAAAAAAGAAGTTTCGAGGCATCAAAATGAAAAGCCTTCAACATTACTTCAGGCGGTAGATAGTATGTGATGCAAAAAATAAAAAGAAGGAAGTATAATTCGAAGAACATTTCCCACTTTCCCCACTTTTTTATTTTTATTATTTTTTTTTCTATCTGGACAAATGGAACTGGAGAGAGCGAGCTCTTTTCTGCTTATCCTCGATGGAAATGATTGGGTTTAGGCGGGTGAAAAAGAGAAAAAGAAATAAGAAAAGCGCGGTAAAGTTTTTATGCTGAAATTTGCTTACACAGAAAAATTATTCCATTCAATTAAATTTGCCTTCAAATGACATCTTACTTTTTTTCTTAACTTTTCTTAAAAAGGTCTGTTAATGAAATCATAGTTCTAAACTCAGATAGCGGCTGTGTTCATAATAATCCTTGAGGTGACAAAAGGGCAAGTGTCTCGCTGCTCTTCATGGAAGCCATTTGATTCTAAAAATATTACAGGTGTTACAGTTATTTCTTACGGACTCAGAAATACAAATAATAACTCTTTGTTCTTCTTTTCATTGTTTTTACCACAAATTCGTGGTTCGTACACCGAAGAAACGAAGCATTATGACCACTTGCTTAAACTTACTTTGGTCGTTTTCGCACCGCCAAAACAGCTCTTCCCCAGCAAAACGTGAACGTTAAAGGTTTCCTGAAGGTGCTTGTGGTATTTGGCACCAACATGTTATCAGCAGTTTCTTTAACTCTTGTTAGTTACGTGATTGAGCCACTGCAGTTGGGATTTACTGTTCCAGCACAAGCCACATATTCTTGATTTGATTGATGTCTAAGGGATATGGAGGTCAGGACAACCTCTGGAAATCTTTCTCATGTTTCCGGTACCATTATCAAACAATACGGGCACTGTAGCATGGCGCCGTATCCTACTGAAAGAAGGCACTACTAGAGAAGAATGCCATTACCATAAAAGGATGTACCTGGTCTGCAGTGATGTTTATGTCATAATTTCCTGCACACAAATGACTAGAGTTGCCCAGAAGAACATTGCCCGAAGCATTACACTTTCTCCACCGCATTGTTTTCGTCCAATGGTACACCCTTTTGCTAACACTTTCCCCAAGGTGAGCGAAGCACAGGTAATCACATGGTGCAAAGGGAAACAAAATTAATCGGACCCGACGACTTCCTTCGAATCATTCAAGATCCAGTATTGATACTGTAGTGCCGACTGTAGGCGCTTTTGGCGGTAAACTGAGGCTATCTTGCCCGTTCAAAGCGGCCTGCGGCTACGCATCCCCATTCTCAGCTTTGTTTGATGTACTTTGTCTTGTGACATATTACTAACGTCACCACAGCATTCAAATTATCTCTTCTGTTGGGATACGGTGATGCAACTCTAAGTAAATTAGATTTCTGCCATTTCTAACACATGTTATCACCAGACTCGTTGTTGTTTCTAACGATTTAAAATGGAATACGTGTCATGACATTTTTACACTAATCAGCAACTACTCCTACGCTTTTTCAATGGAATGTCCACCGCGTCCAAGTAAAGTTTATAACGTCATTCTCCGCATCTTCAGTAGCTTGGAAAAGAATATACCAGGGCCATTTCAAACGTTTTGCACACTGTGGGTTATATCTTAAAAAACGAATTTATTTCACAACATACCTTTACAGGCCTTCGAAGTAATCTCCATGTTGATTTATGACAGCGGCCCAACGTTTAGGCAAGTCCTGTATTCCAGTCAGGATACCTCCATTGTTGAAGCTTCGGATTACTCGGGGCACCTCATTGGAAACATCCTGAATCATTTCCCGCGGAGTGGCTTCTTCAGTTTTGGGAACAAGACATAGTCTTGTGGGCTCATGTCCGGACTGTATGGTGCGTGTGGAAGCAGTTACCATCCATACTTTTCCAGATTGTCTCTTACTGTAGGACAACATGCAGCTTCGCGTTGGCGTGCGGAAAGATGGCACCGGCTTCGAGCATGTCGGGCCTTCTTTGGCGAATCTTTGAGCAGAAAACATTTTGCAGAAACCTTCTGTAGTATTCCGCTGTTACACTGGTCTCTTCCGAAACTCTGTCTGTTGCTATCACTACATTCTTGTCATAGGCCACAATCATCATCACCTTAACTTTCAATTGTTGCCAGCGGAAGTTTTTTCTGGCGAGGTGATTCTGGATGTTTCCACTGAGCGGAGTGAGATTTCAGTTGTGGTTTAAAATCCCGTATTCAGGTTTCTTCTATAGCAGCAATTCTGACCCCAAACTGCTCGCCTTCTGTCTGGTTCCATTCAAGCAATTCTTCTGCGATCCCTTAGCAAACTGCTCGCCTTCTGTCTGGTGCCATTGAAGCAATTCTTCTGCGATCCCTTAGCAAACTGCTCGCCTTCTCTCTGGTGCCATTCAAGCAATTCTTCTGCAATCCCTTAGCAAACTGCTCGCTTTCTGTATGGTGCCATTGAAGCAATTCTTCTGCGATCCCTTAGCAAACTGCTTGCTGCTCTTCACTCGGATTATGCAGATCCCATTTGGCAGCAACTTTTCTCTTCTCTAAATTTTCAGTTAGGATTCGGAAAACCGAAGCGGTAGACATGTTTGCTTCATATGCAATCTCTTCACATGTTTTCCGTCGATCTCCTTCAAAACTGCTGTTGACGATAACCATGTCGCCCGTTGCATCTGATGGCCGGCCGTTTCTTTAGTCGTCTTCGATGCCTTCCGGACATTGGCTGAAACTAGAAGCCCAGCGTGACAGTGCTACAATCCACTACACTAACCCCACAAAATTCACACAAAGCTTCATGAATTTCGGTAGGGGATTTTCCTCGCAAAATTTCAATTTTAATGTAGGATCGCTAGTCACTACGATATATCTGACCTAACTCACTTCCTTCCTCCATTTTAGGGCAGAATTTTTGGAAAAGGAACAACTTAGCCTGCAAACGTAGACACAACTTTGTATACTGAAGTCTGAATCACATCTGAAAAAACGATTGGAGCGATTGCGTGAACCTACGGTCAGCGCCTGCGGAGTTTGCAAAACTTTTAAAATGACATACGTATCAAAACTGTGTGTGGAATATTTAGGTACTCAGTTGAAAAGCGACGTACGTTTCATTTCCGAGGAAACTGAAAGTCCTTAGAACTTCAACGCACCTCGGAGACTCTAGAACTAATGTCACACTCTACCAGGCGAAATCAAGCAATGTAAACGTCTGTTTCGATGTTTTCCTCTCCTGACTGAATTGTAAGTGGCCGTTTTCCCCAGGAATGTAATTTGTTTCAAGATCGGAAAATTGTAAAGATTAAACATATAGAACGAGGGATAAAATGTTCTTTCAGTTGAGAAGGAAGTAATGTCGTGAACAGCCAAATACTTCTTCCAGATCTACATGTTTACATTTCAGTTCTGGGATGAATCCTAAACAACCTGAAACCCACTTTCCCTAAAGCGTGTGGGATAATGTCCCTAATGAGATGTTAATACATCGAAATTTGCATTCCTCACGGAAGGACCGTTTCGTAAAGATGCGGGATTTGGGAGCAGTGCCAATTCCTCCCGCGTGTTTGCGGTTTACAAACATAAATATCCGGTTACTGAATAGACTATTGTTTCAGCATTTCTGTCCGAGAGAAACTTTTAGTTTATGTGTGTTGGTGATACAACAAAAATTACACAAGATATCATTTAATGTAATGCCAAATCGTTAGAAGTATTACTCAAGAGATGCATACAGCGTATTAAATCCGTTTATGTTTTGTGGTATAGTAGGCACAAAGATTCGTCAAGCTTTTGCACTATACTGGGAGGCTTTTTGTTTGTTTCCCAGTAGAGTATTATTTTTTTTTGTCAACCATTGCCTTGAAAAAGCCTCCCAGTGGATTGCGAAAGCATGGCGAATCTTTGTACATACTACACCACAAAAATAAACGGACGTAATACGCTATATGAGTCTGTTGAGTATTCACAGTCTGGTGTATTTATAAAATCGTTAGAACTGTTATGTATTGTTCTCTCAAATTTAAAAAGCCGTATTATTGTAATCATGCATGCAAAAAAATGATACATCTGTTTTAAAACCTAAAAAGGTACTCTAAACCTTTCGCCGGAGATCACTCAGAGCTAGTTCGGATGTCTAATAAGGTACGGTAAAGTTATAGTTTGTTTTTTCAGCAGGAATTCTAGTCTGACCATGCCTCGTTCATTTCAAGTCACATGAAAAGGGAATTTCATCCGATGACAGATGGAAAAGGGAAGAACATCTGTCTGCTTTTTTGTACGTTATTTCATTTGCAGCTATCATTTGGCAATCTCTGGAGCTGGCGTTCGCAGCGTTGTTGAACCCGGCGTTCAAATCTTTGTGCCATCATTCACAACTGTTGGAGGATTTCCAGGCCGCTGTTTGTCTAAAACGCAGCTTTCGCCCTCAAGCGAAATTCGCCTACTTCCCTGCATAGCAAACATTACAAGCATCGATTCCACACCATTTACATTTCAGAATCATTTATTAAAGTCTATGCTGTGACATCTTTTATTCACCAAGAATTGAAGGACTTATTTTTTAATCTTGGCATTCATTCCCTGCACCATAAAAATAAGAGAAACAAAATAGTGAACCCAGATTACAGCAAATGCGTTTTCCCCATTGCTATCAAATCCCGTTTCCTTGACAAACATTCTTACACTTTCGCAGCACTGTTTGAAAAATATCAATCTATCTATTCGTAACTAAATGAAAATACAAACATGACTCATCATTTCATAGCATACATAATGTTTTTAGATTTTAAGCTTTGTGTTTTGCATATTGTTTATTCAAACAACAGCCACGTTAACACTAAATTCTTAACACTAAAACTAAAATGAAATGACAATTAAAGGCCTCAAAAATCGATATAGCAAGATTGGAACTTACCCAAGATCTAAAGAACGCGTTTATTCGTTTTCTGGTTGTCGATTTACAACTTGACTTCTCGGAATAATGACCAAGTTTAGACACAAACACAGTTCGTCTTTGAAAATGTAAAACATACTTTGAGATAGTTACATTATCATCATAGATGACATTTATTCGGCGTAGAGATCATCAAGATAATATGCGGTCCTACTTCAAACAGAACATTGTCGGACATTCACACAACGCTCTTCACACTATGCGTAGATCTTTAATAGCCTTTGACTCACCGTCAGCAGTCTCGAAAAGGTATCAGGAAATTCGGAGGAATTGACAAGCCGTTTAGAAAGAAATTAAAAGATAAATAGCATCATTCACATAAGAACAGAAGCTCTACCTGACAAAAAAAAGAAAGACATTTTTCAGTTGGGTTTTTAGACGCATTGAAATGGATGTAAATTAACTCTTTGCAAGTATAAAAATTAAAGAGAAAAAAAGGAGCATCCAAAGGGAGTCAACCAATCGAGATGAAAATTGATATGAATGTACAAGCTTAGGAAAGGAAATAATTGCAATTCCAGAGAATTTGGGCATTTACTGGGATAAGACAGCTACACGAGTGGAAAAAGTTGGTACGTTACGTTGTAGCGTCCCTTCCAGATCAGGTACAATTGTTTA
Source organism: Macrothele yani (assembly GCA_039090855.1). NCBI lineage: Eukaryota > Metazoa > Arthropoda > Arachnida > Araneae > Macrothelidae > Macrothele > Macrothele yani. Next base: position 88,482,969 of record CM077013.1, read on the forward strand.
CCTGGCGTAGCATGGCCGCATATAGTTCACAGATACTGTCCTGAGGTATAGCATGCCAGATGGTGTCCAAATTGTGGGCCAGTTCGCCTACATCCGGGTTGGGCGTAAGTGTCGTGTCATGATGTCCCAAACATGTTCGATTGGTGAGAGGTCAAGCGACCCGTGTGGCCAGGGAAGTGTGCCGACATTGCGGAAGCAGGCCTGTGAGAGGCGCGCCGTATGTGGCCGGGCATTACCGTGTTGAAAAATTCCTCGGTGATGATGCGACAGAAATGGCAACACAACAGGTCGTAGATTATCGTCGATGTACCTTTGAGCTGTGAGGGTGGTACGGAGGAGTACCAAGTGTGTCCAGCTATCGAAAGAACTAGATCCCTAGAGATTCACTCCCCGGTGTGCTAGAGGTGTGCCGTTCCAAGGTAAAGGCAGATTCCATGCGCTGTTCGGCTCGATTCCAGACACGTATGCGCTGATCATCGGCGTCAAGTAAACCGTGACTCATCATTGAAGACAGATGACGTCACCGGGCCCTTTACCACGTTGATCGAACCCGACACCACTGCAACTGGTGCCGGCAACGCCTGCTGGTCAGTCGTAGGCGGCGGAGTGTCCTCCTCGAATGTAATCCCGGTTCCGCAAGCAATCTGGCAGTGGTCCAGATGTCCACTTCCGTACCTGCAGACGACGCAACTTGACCACAAATCGTTGAGAGCGACGAATTCGGTTCTGTTCATGCGGCTCTCACAACCGCTCAATCCTCAAGTTCTGTTGTTGCCCTCGGACGTCCACTTCCAGCGTGCTGCTGGGTTGTGCCCTCACTGACACATCGGCGCTAACATCGTCCGATTGCCATCCCAGAAGTCTGGCGATTCGGCGACTTGACCAGCCGGCTTCTCTCAGCCCAGTTATATGTCTTCTCTCAAACCCCCTCAAACGGTCGTGTTCTGCACCGATCTGACGTCGAGGCATCCTCACAGTCCGTGGTGATTAATACCACCACAATCCGCTGTCACATTATCCCCTGATGATAAATTTATTTTTAGTATATCCTCTTCGATACGTGGTTCCCATGCGCTGTGGTTGGCCACTATTTAGTCACTGGTCGTTGCTTTTGAATCATTTCCCAGCAAAAACAGTCTTGCTGGGCCAGCACTGCCGGCAATGGCCCAGCACTATGTTGCCGCTGCCGAACCATCAATAAAATGTCCGGTCGGCCAACAGAAGGGCCAGCAGTTCAGGCCAACAGCTGGCTAGCAATTGGCACCCCATCAGTTGTCATATGCCACAACTAGGCCATCAGTGGTCCATCATAGGCAGTAGCTACCACAAGTGGCCCTTCAGTGGCCCTGCAAGCACGTGCCAGAAATGTTGGCTAGCCTAATGTGGTTCGCTAGTGTACCGTTAGCGGCAGCCAGCAACCATGTGACGTAACTGGTGGTTTGCCAAATCTTGTCCGCCAATTTCCCAGTAGTAGCCATTATAATAATAATAATAAAAAAGCAAGTATAACTGCAGTTTCGCAAAGCTACAATTTTTTTACCCTTACGAAGCTTGTGAATTAACGCACTGCGCTGGGGAAATTCTATCAACAGACCGGAAAAACGCCCGTTTGCATCTATCAACAGACCGGGAAAACGCCCGTTTGCAGTGACTCATCACTGCCTGCTGGTGGCCAGCAGTTTTCCAGCACTTGTATCTTTGCTCGGTAGCATATTCAGCCCTGAGATATTTGCATGCGGATTTGAAGCAGGATTGAACAAATTATTTTTCGGTGTCCTATGTTTGAATTTTTTTTTTGTTCTTTTTTTTGCAAGGAGTGCACGTTTCAAAAGGTATATGCAGTTACGACCAATAGTGACAAAGTTCTTCTTCTTGGTTACTCAGTCCAAGGACTGGTTGTTCAGTTGATGTACTCTGTCTCTCCATTCCTCTCTATTCTTTGCCATTCTCTTCAAGTCGTATTATGTCCTAGTATTGGTGTTCTTGGAGTAATTGTGCCATAAAACCTATCCTTCGCCACCCTCTTCCTTTCTTGCCTTGAATTTTTCCTTTCAAAACTTTTAGGATCGGGCCTCTATGGCGCAATGTGTGTTCCATCCATAACATTCTTCTTCTTTTCAACTTGTTGATCAGATTCCTGGATTCTCTCACCCTCTCCAGGACCTCCTCATTAGTCTTTCTATCAAGCCACTTTATTCTCTCCATTCTTCTATAGCTCCACATCTCAAATGCCTCCAGACTTTTGCCCTTCCCTCTTGGTCAATGTCCATGTTTTAGAATCGTAAAGAGCTACTGGCCAAACATATGCCTTTAAAATGATCTTCCTCAGTTTTAGATCTATATTTTCGGCTGTCAGTCGTTTTTGCTATTCCCAGTCTCATTCTAATTTCCTTCTCACGTCTCGCATCTTCAGTAATAGTTTGACCCAAATAGCGAAATGATTTAACTTGTTCGATGCATTGTCCTTCAATTTTAAGGAAAGTCTGTTTTGGATCCTTCTCTATTACCATTAGTTCTGTCTTATTTTGTTTATCTTCATACAATAGATACCCGCCTTTTTAAGTATTTTCATATCATGACAATCTTTTGCTGTGAAAAACCGGAAATTGTGTGAGAACCTTTGTTCTTTTAATTATAAGCGCCATTCGACGCAAAAGCATTTTAGCCGATATATTATGAAAACTAATAGAAACACTGTTCGACATAGAAATTGCCCCACATAGAAGGAAGTATGCTAAAAACATACAAATCGCAGGGCAGATGTACCCACTCGATATATGTAACTGATGCCAAATCGGAGCCGATGACGTCACACGTTCGTGAGATAAAGGTGCCAGCAACAACAGGGATACTGATATGTGTTCGCTGGTGGAAGTCTCCCGGACGTTTCAGATTTTTTATTTGTGTGCTTGGTGTAACCGTGTTTGTGTGCTTGGTGTAACCGTGTTTGTGTGCTTGGTGTAACCGTGTTTATGTGCTTGGTGTAACCGTGTTTGTGTGCTTGGTGTAACCGTGTTTGTGTGCTTGGTGTAACCGTGTTTGTGTGCTTGGTGTAACCGTGTTTGTGTGTCAGTCAACCGTTCTTGGCGTTCCATTCCTCAGGATGATATCCGTCGACTGTATGACGTACTGACACGCTGTATTGCTGCCTGTATTACAGTTTGCGGCGGTGCAACCGCTTACTGAGGCGTACCGATTGTGCTGCATTATCTTATCTGATAAACACTGTACGTGGCTGAAAATAACACCAAGGTAAAACCCTTATGCACTCCTATTCGGGCATGAGACATAAAATTAAAGAAACAAGAACTTTCAGTAAAACGATTAAAACAAAATCAACTATTCCTTAACAGTTCCATAGAATTCTCATGGATATGTATATACACTGAAGTCCCAGAAAGACTGGTACGGGCGAGCTTATGCAAAATACATAGCAACGTCACCTATGCGCGTACTCGGTTGCGTCCAGCAGTGCGTATATAAAGCGATAGTCATCCTTGCCAGCTGTCAGAGCTGTTTTTGGCATGAGAATGACAAGTAATAACGATTTAAGTGCTTTTAAACGCGGTGTCATAGTTGGCGCTCGTGAGGGCCATAGTATTTCGGAGGTAGAAACGAAGTTCGGATTTTCACGGACGACAATTGCAAGGGTGTACCGTGACTACAAGAATTCCGGCAAAACCTCCGACCTACGATACCAATGTAGCCGTAAAAATGCATTGGGTGAACGTTACCATTGTCGGCTGTCAAGAATCGTTTCACGCGATATGCGTACAACACTCTCGCAGGTATCATCAGAATTCAATGCTGGAGCCTCAACAAGCATCATCGTCCGGACTATGCAACGTACCCTGCACGACATAGGCTTTGGGAGCCGACGCCCAACTCGAGTTCCCTTGATGGGTGTACGACACAGAGCTGTGCGCCTCGCTTGGGCAGGGCAACACCGCCATTGGACACTTGATGACTGGAAACAAGTAGCCTGGTCTGACCAGTCGCATTTCCAACTGTATCGGGCAGATGGAAGGATTCGTATGTGGCGCAAACCCCATGAAGCCATGGATCCCGCCTGTCAACAGGAAACAGTACTGGCTTGTGGGGGTCCCTAATGGTATGGGGTGTGCTTAGCTGGACTTCACTGGGACTCCTGGTACGTCTACAAACGTCTGTGACTGGCCAACGCTATGTGCGCATCCTTTCTGACGAGGCACATCCGTTCATGTCCTGCACTCATGCTGATGGGTTGGGCCTGTTCCAACAGGACAAGGCACCTCCACATAAGTGTCGGGACGCCATATTATGGTTGTAGGAGCATTCATCTGAGTTTGGGGTGTTGCCATTCCCACCCAAGTACCCAGATTTGAACGTGATAGAACACATTTGAGATGCCATGCAACGCGCTATCGAACACAGAAATCTGAGACCTCGGAATACACCCGAATTGTGGAACGCTCTGCAGGAAGTATGGTTTCCATTGCCTACAGCATATTTCCAGAAGCTATAGTGGAGTCCCTGTCCCGTCATATTTCTCCAGTCCTACGCTCCCGTGGGGGACCTACCAAGTATTAGACTGGTGTGTACTGTATATAAGCTTATATGCACACACAAACCAACTTATCACTGAAAATTATGACCATCCCAATCAAATGTGGATCCGTCCCGTTGGCACGTGATTTACGAGAGGGCGCGACTAGTCAACCAATGAGGCATATATAAGGAGTGAGTGAAGCAGTAGGCACTAGAATTCGGGACGTGATGGGTATATAGAAGGATTTATCGAATTGTAAAAAAAGGGCAGATTGTGGAAGCTGGGATAGAGGGTGCCTTGATTTCCCAAACGGCTGAAATGGTGGGTTGTTCTCCAGCTGCCGTAGTTGAAATGTATCTGGACTGCCGTAGAAGTGGTCAACCAATGATCCGGAGGCAAAACTGCACAGGACAGTGAAAGGCCGATGTGATGTGAGAGGTAAGCACGAGGTCCGATGACATGTACAGGATAAAAGAAGCAGCACCTTTGAGCAGTTGACTACCCAGTACGACAGAGGTCAGCATGGAAAATTATCTGCAATGACTATGCGTCACACGCTGGTACTAATAGACTATATCAGCAGAGGACCCCACCAACAGCCTCTACTGAACACGGTTTCTTGGCGCAAAGGACTCGCTTGGTGCAAAGGTCATGCAAGTTGGCCGTTGGATGACTGGAAAAAAAGGTTTCTGGTCTGCCGAGTCGCGCTTTTTACTCCACTCCATGGATAATCGTGTAGGTATTTGGCGCAAACAACATGAAGCACTCGAGACCTGGACTCCCGGTGCCTGTGGAACAATGTATGAGTGGTTCCCACTGTCGTGAACGGCTTGTTGACTCTGTACATCCAGCAGTATATTGTTCTTTTTTCCAAATGGTGGCGGTTTCTTCCACGATGACGATGTGCAGAGCCACATGTCCAATGTAGTGCAGGGATGGTTGGCCTCCAAACTCCTCCGATATCCGTTACATAGAACACTTGTGGTATACCATGAAACGGCATATCGGGTGTCTGGATTCACTCATAACCTTCGAACCTGCATTGGTGGCCACATTGCACACAGCTTGGTTGGCCATATCTCCCACCTGCTTCGGCATATTATAGAATCGAAGCCAAAGTAGGATAACTGTTGCACTGAGGGCGAAAGAAGGACCCACGAAATGTTAAATACTAATGTAGTCATAATTCAGTGATCACTCAGTGTATATACACTATATTGACAAAGGTCATCGGACATGTAGAAGAGAAACACAACATGGCATTTATTGACATACATTAGTCCGGTGTATGTCCAACGTTGGCCTTAATGCATGCACTGACTCTTCGAGACATGCTTTCGACAAGATTTTGAAACACAGCGATAGGTATGCGCTTCCATTCAGTACATAATGCTGCCGCTAACTGTTGCTTAGTAGTAGGCCTTGGTTCCAAACTTCTTATACACCTCTCTGCTTCATCCCATAGGTGCTCTATGGGAATATGATCAGGGCTGTGTGCTGGCCAGTCCACACACGATACGGAATTATCGTTAAACCACGCCGTAACAGTCTTTGCTGTATGGGTACTGGTCACGCCCTTCAGAGCTCTGCATTTTGCGCCGTGTTTGCCTGTTGCTCCTACAATTTGTGCTCCACTCTAGTGTAAAGGTGTGTGCTATCTTCCTCGACGTTTCTCCGAGTGAGTAAAGTGCATATTATACCGATATTCCATCATAATTTTACCTGCTGACCACGTCCGTCTGAGATCTTCAGAGATATGCAGTGTGCGCCCAAAGTACCTATTCATATTGCCTGTTGCTTCTGGAATTTGTGCTTCGCTCGTTCATAATGGTGTGTGATATCCTTTTTGCCACAACTCCGAGTTGGCAAGTGCATATTTTACCAATTATCCATCATAATTTCACCTGCCGACCACGCTCTTTCGAGATTTGCAGTGTGTGCCCTGTTCGCCTGTTTCAAATGCCAATTGCTCCTTCAAATTGTGCTTCACTCGTACATAAAAGTGTGTGGTTTTTCTCTAACCACTTGTCCAAGTTGGAATGTGCATGTTTCACCAATATTCCATCATAATTTTATCTGTTAACCACGCCCTGCCGAGATAGGCAGTCTACGCCCTATTTGCTTGTTTATAGTGCCTATTGCTCCTTTAATTTGCGCTTCGTTCGTGCAAAACAGTGTGCGATATCTTCTCAACCATTTTTCCGAGCTAGTAAGTGCATATTGTACTGTTTTACCATCATAATTTATCACGATGGGCATGTTTACTTTGTACCCATCGTGACTGGCCTTGCCTCTCTGCTCTGAACTGCCTACTGCTCATAGAAGACTTCCTGCTGCCTGTGTCTGCGTCTGTCTTTGTACTCCACCCATCGTTAGCGGTTCAGTAAGCTGCCTTCCGCAGCCTGGCGATTGCCTTCCTAGTGCTTGTCGCCAACCACCTATTACTGCCTATACCTCATCGTGCCCACGCCCATTCAATGGCTTGTATCACCAATCTTGGACTACAGCATTCGTCCCGACATCCAGCTACTGTAATGCTTGCATGAATGCCTTCCCTCTGATTTTAATCCAGCATCTCTCACTACTGCTTTTGCGTCTTCGATTACTTCAGACAAGTGCTCTTCTTTACCAGCTTTACTCCCGTCATGCCTTGATCGTTCCATAGTTCGTCATGGCTCAACTCTCACTGCTGCCGTGGCTGAATCTTCACAGCTGGGTAAGTTCATGTTCAATTCTCTTCATTTAGGCGTCAAGTTTGCAGCACTTTCCAATGTCAAGTTACACGAATACATGTCTGCTGGAGCGATTACGCACTTCGCTAGAAAGCCCAAATCAGTACTTGTATATTTATTTTCTATTGGATATGTTGATTAAGTTTTTTCTTAATGCATTACTGTTGGGGACCAGAGTTTGCTCCCCCAACCGCTTGCCCAATGTCCTGTGCTTGTCACTTTGTATCCTGTGTCCCGGAAGTCAGTGATGAACTACTACTTGCTCTTCTTTCGTTGTGTGGATGCGTCGTTGGAAGTGTCCGGACGTTCCCCTCTGCTCCTACTGATCGAGGTGATCGGCCATTTTTAAGTTTTCGTTGACAAGTGCTCATCATCTTTGCTGACTTTTCTCACATCACCTCATGCCCTACTGAATTCCGGATTCTTCTAGGTCCTCGCACGATAACCATCAATGGTTACTCTTCTTTTCATTGCTTCACTTGCAAAGCCCCCGGATATCATAGCTCTGAGGACTCTACCTTCGTCAACGGAACTTCTACCCCACTTCCTGATTCTTCTTTCCAGTAACCATCCTCTTCAGCTAAAACGTTCATACCGACTCCTGTTTGTTGAGTTCCGACCACGCCTTCTTCTATGACTAAGGCACCCCTTTCCGGAGGTCTTTTTTCGCCTCCGTGTATGGTTTCTTCTACTTCTCAGACTGCCACTTCACCATTGAACTTCAGCTCTGATTAACTTCATCTTCCCAATTCGTGTTTTGCACCTACACTCTAAGATGTGCGTGTTCTTTGCCTACTGGCAGTAACCACAAGTGTTCTTTGCTTCACACGCCTGTTAATCGATCTCCAGATGCCTCTTTTGATTTTACAGATGTTCTGCCCCAACTATCACCATCTCAGTCTACTGCAGATCTTGAATTTTTCGAAGCCTCTTCCCTACCGGGTTCTGCGCTTGTGCCCAGCTGCCCACTTCCTGCTCAACTGCCAGAAACACCATCTCTGCAACCAGATTCTCTCTCTTCTTGTGCTGCCTCCGGTGATTCTTCCTCTTCATCATCTCTACAATCTCCTGCTTCTGATCAGTTGTTTTGTTCTCCTGCTTAACAACCACGTGTTACTTCCGCCGGTGCTATCCGTAAGAAGCGTCGGCGTCGGCTATCTCATCGGAATAGCAAAACGTCCTCCACATCTTCTGCACTATCTGCTTCTACCCTGATCTCTACTATACAGCATTCTAGTCAGCCTTCTCTCCCGTGCCTTCCGAGTCCGAAAGATTATGCTGATCCGTTTGCCATCCTTGCTGCTCTAGAAGATTGCTGCATTCCGTTCACTGCCCTTTTTGATCCGATAAATTCCTCTTCCAAGGCCTACATACCTTCTTCTCAATCCCTGTCATGGACGTCCACGTTCTCATTTGCACTTCCTACAACCTCAGAGATGTCTTTGTTACACCCCTCTCCATGGTCATTTCCCTCACCTTTTCTACGACCGAAATACTTTACCTCTTTGGCTTCCTTTTCCAAGGCCATTTGTGATTGGATGTTTTGTTGCTATGAATCCCAGGAACCACCTATGACCTGTAATGAAGTGTTATACAACTTTTGAAACTTCGTCCCTTATAAATGGTGCTCACCTTTTCCCTATAAATGACTCACGTTAATACGCCTCGTCTCAAGTCTGCTCATCTTTACCTTGCAAACTGCCTCGTTTACTTAATGTACAAATATTGATGTTTGCTCCGTTTGTAACGCATCAGGAGATGTGACGTACCTGCCAGAAGGACGCACACGACATAAAGGCAGATAGGAATCAGAATTAAACGTCCGCGTAGCTTAATTGGTAGAGCAACTTATTCCGGAATGAGTGGACCCGGGTTCGAACCCCGGGCGTAGACCAAAAATGACGGAGAAATTTACTTCGTTATAATGGCGCCCGAACTATCCGGATGACCCGACCGTTCAAAATCTCGCATTGGTGTGATGTTATTTCCACACCGCGAGGTAGGAAAAATAAGAGAATCCTTTCTCCAGCACTTCGAAAAAAAAAAAAAATAAGGGGGAGATGATGTAACGTATCAGGAGATGTGACGTACCTGCCAGAAGGACGCACACGACATAAAGGCAGATAGGAATCAGAATTAAACGTCCGCGTAGCTTAATTGGTAGAGCAACTTATTCCGGAATGAGTGGACCCGGGTTCGAACCCCGGCGCGGATAAAAATGACGGAGAAATTCACTTCGTTATACGTTCAAATAATCTATGTTCCTGCTTTGTAATCATACTTGTCCTGTTAATGCCACGTATTTTGTCCTGCTTAATTTGTGTTATGCCCCTATTATTTCTCTTGTATTGTGCCCCGGTGGTTCTTCCCTATTCTTCTCAGTAAAAGTCTCATAAACAGCATATGCACTGAGAAAACAATTGATTTCAATCTCGTAGGTGAATTGTACGTGAAGGTCAATGCCATTAACAAGTGGACTAATTTAGGAACAGACATCAAATTTCATGAGAAGCAAAAGTTTTCCTTCAAAATGATGCACGCAGATTTCTTATAAGACAGTGTAATGCTTTTAGTGCAATTCATTTAAGATATCAGTTATCTGTTTACGTCACACCAAAAGACTAGCATTACTTCAAAGTAAACACTCTTCTTTTTGAATCGTCCTGAAAGGTTTAAGTCGCGCTCCGGATAGCTTTAAGTTTGTAACAAAACACAGCTGTTAGCTTAGTATTTAGTGGCTTTAACGACTGAGTAAAATAACAAGTCTTATATTTACAAGTCAATCACTATGCTTTTTGGGTGAACATTAAGCACATACATCAACACAACGTCAATTTCCGAAATGAATCTAATTGTACTAAATCAGTTGTTGCTTCAATAGCTGAATAATCCGGTACTCCAAACACCAAATAACATCAAAGTCACAGGTCACATGAACTCGATAAGAATGTAAACCTTCAATACCAATGTAACGTAATATTCAACGTGAAACAATTAATACAACGCTAAAAGACCGAACTCTTATCGCACAAATAACATCGAAGTAGTCTGAGCTTTCTCAACATCTCTCCCCAAAGCAATTGCAGCAATCTCACACTCTATCCGACTTCTAACGAGAGCCATCATGCTATCGTAAACATCAGTCATATCAGCATCGTTAACATACCTCATTCGCGCTTGACCTAACGTCAGGGTGCCAAACCAAAATTTAACAAGAGAGAAAAAATAGCGTCAAGTTAGGATCTGGTTAAAGAGAACGAGCAAACATTTACGTACCATAACAGGAACCAAAGAGAAAACTTAAATAAGAACATATGTCATAACAGGTGAGTTTAACATGGCTAGGGCTTCCTTCTGTTCATACAATATTTTGAACTAAACAAAATTGTCTTGCTTCATGCAAAATTTCACAAGTTTCGTGATTTCCTCTACCTTAGTTTGGCTGTAATGATATTCCGTGAGGGGTTTTTAAGTATTTATATAGAACAACCAACTGTCCCTTTTCATCATCTTTAGTGATGATAAACATACATACATACATACATACATACATACATATCATTAAGCTGTTCTCTGATGTTCACAGGTTAGATCCTCAAAGAAAGACCATGTGCCAAGTACACATTTAACTGATAGAACTAGAATTTACTTACCGTTGGGGTATGAAATGCCTCCATTTACAACGCTTCGCTTGAGCTTCATTAACATCTATCATACGCCTCACACATGACATTTTGTACTTCGTACTCATAATCTTTTTCTCAAGTAGACATTCCTGAATCTGGTCATCCCATGCATTCCTTGGACTTCCCCTACCTTTCTTTTCTGCCACTATGTCTGAAAAAGTTATCTTAGTAAGCATCTCATCACTCATTCTTTCAACATGGCTAAACCACCTAAGAATATTTGTCTCCACCTTACTAACAACATGTTGCCTCACGTTATACATCTGCAACATATCTTCATTCCTCATATCAAGATATGTTACAGATGTGTAATGTGATGCAAAATGTCTTACCACAAACCAACGCATCTCCCCAGCACACAAACGCCTCCTGTGTCTTTTCTGCAGAACCCAGATTTCACTGCCGTACATCAGAGTAAGAACAAATACACTTTCATACATAACCATTTGGGACTTCCTTGAGAACTCATCATTCATCTGAAATCTTCCTGAGGCAGCTAGCTGTGACTTTCAATGAAGAATTCACTCGCCTACTAATTTCGCCATCTAATTTGTTCCCCCCCCCCTCTCTCTCTCTCTCTCTCTCTCTCTCTGTCAAACATACTTCCTAAATATACCAACTCATTCATATGGTCAATCTCTGTGCCATTAAGATTTATCTTGTATTCAGTATGAACAGTATCTCGTTCAAAAACCAAAGCGATGGCTTTCTACTTATTTACAATTATTTTGAATTCCATACAAACTTCGTACATCCAGGACAACGTACTCTGCACCTCACTTTTTCTCTCTAACAACAGGACTGTATCATCAGCATAGAGCAATCTGCACACACGCTTATTACCAAGATATAAACCAAAATTATCCATTTTGGTATTACGCATGCGTGCATCCGTAAATATATTAAACAGCCAAGGTGATATTACACAACGTTGTTTGACTCATGCACCAATAGAAAACCATTTTAATAAAACGCCATTCTCTCGTACACATGCTCTACTGCAGAGTACATGGCTTTCACACTATTAAGTAGATTCCCAGTAATACCATATTTCAGTATCTTCCACAGAAGAATCTTATTTACTTTGTGATAAGCTTTCTCTAAATCTATGAATGCCGCAAACACATTTTTACCAACAGCCAGATACTTTTCAATCACCATGCGTAGTGCAAAAATTTGGTTAGTGCAGCCTTTACCCGGGGTAAAACCACCCTGTACATCCCACACGTTTTCTGACATAAGACTTCGTACCTTATCAATAATTCCTAAACACTTTCCCTGGCATACTCAGCAAACTGATACCACGGTAGTTCTTGCATTCATTCTGATCACCGTGATCCTTGTACAATGGAACAATGATAGCATCCTTCCAATTCTGAGGAAACATTCCTAACTCCCAACATAACTGGCAAATTTCAGTTAACTGGTCAATCACAGAGTCACTACCATATTTTAGCATCTCAGCAGATATGACATCTACTCCCAAAGCCTTGCCATTCTGCAGAGATGTTAGAGCTTTATACACCTCTTTTCTTGAGATCCCAAATGAGCTTCCACCTCTCACAATGACATCATAACTTCTGCCACAGAATCGTGACTAAATTGGGCTCAAACGCAAGTTCGTAAGAGTATTACTTTCTTTAGTGTTTATGTTGAGATTAGGTAAAGTAGCGAGCTTCGAAATTACCACTTGGAAGATGCAATAGCTGTTTCTTTTTCTTTAATTTTGTTGCTGAAGAAAAGTTTTTTATCAAGTATTGTTCAGCGGACGTATCTATGTCTGAAACTGATTTTTTGGAAACAGCAAAACTGGAATCATAGATGCTTTATTCTCTACTTATTTATTATTTTTGCTTTACTCTGATAACCCTATTGTGGTCTGTTGACCTCCAAAGGAAAATTATCGAAAGAAGTTACGCATTTTTTTATCAATATTCAAAAATGAAAATCATACCGTAGGAACAAAAACATCTTTCTTGTGGAATCTTGCGAATAAAAAACAGCAGTAGTCTGTCTCAAAGGAGCAACCACCAGATAAAATGGATAGAATAGGAAAAATGAAGAAAAAAGAACAAACTAGAACGTTATTGCCCGAGGCAACCGTCGAAAACTGGAAATCCAGAAAGGTTGGGATAAAACAAACAAAACGGCTTCCACAGACACATTGTTGTTCCCAGATTGGCAGCAGAATTTCCTCTTTACAATGATCTCTCACGCACGTTTCACGCATGCCTTCAGCTGGGCCAACGTTTCAGAATATCATGCATCACTGAAATTCCTTGGGATAAATCACGACACAATTTTTTGCATCCACGAAATTTTGTTAGATAAATAATCCCTCCAACACATATGAGATAAATTTAATTTACTTGAGCAAATATTCATCACCGGGTTCTTTTTATAACGCAAATATTTAGCGCGCAAAAATGGATTCTGTTTTTTTGTTTCTTTTTTGTAGTGCAATTGCTCTTAGATAGTTTATTTTATCACAGATGCCAGTATTCCCTCGAATATTTTCAAACACATTGACTCTAAGATCGTGAAGTTTTTGGTTTCCTGATCCAAGAAGGTAATATTAAAATTGATTAGATTTCTTTACTTTTGTGTCTGTAAAAAAAAGAGAAAGGAAACTTTTATAAAATAAATTTCGTAACAATAGGAATTACTAGGGCGAGTCAAAAGTTTTTACCGTTTTGAAGAACACATAACGTTGGGTCTCCATTCCTGTTCGAAACGGGGGCCAGCCTCGACTGGGTACCGCGTTGACGTAGAACATCCGTCGCTGATGACCTGCAGTTGGCAAGGAGCCACCTGGTCTTATAAGTTGAGCACTAGATGCAGTTCGATAAAAGTGATGTTCGGGTGTACGCCACTATTGGGAAAAAATTGCTGAACGTGGAAGCAGCAGCGGGAGAAATTTCTGCAACTGAAGACTAGGAAACTGTGGACTAAAAACTGCACGAAAATTGTTCCAGCGTGTCAAAGCTGGGGACACCATTCTTGAAGAAAAAGACGAGGTCAGGTCATCCAATGACTATCACCACTGACAATCTGGTCAAAGCTGTGTCTGCGAATCAGGGTAGGAATGCATATCAATTGTCAGCTATGGTAGGGGCTATCCCAAAGTACCATCGTGCGGTACCTGCACCAGCATGGTTTACGCTCCAGGCGCAATGGATTGGTTCCCCATGGACTGTCAGCTCAGTTTGTAAAACAAGGTCTCGCTCTCCATTCGAAAATCGCTGTCAACTCTTCAGTACATCATCTTTGAATCAGGTGGAAATCAGGGTAGGAAATGAATCAGTTGGAAATCAGGGAAGGAAATTGATCGCTGTTAACTCCTCATTGCATTATCCAAGAATCAGGTAGGAATTAGCGAATCAGGGTGGGAATGCATGGCAATTGTCAGCTGAGGTGGGGGCTATCCTAAACTATCATCGTTCGTTGCCTGCATCAGCATGGTTTCTGCTTTAGGTGCAATGGATTGGTTCCCTACGAACTGTCGGCTGAGTTTCTAAAACAAGGTCTCGCTCTCCGTTCGAAGATCGCTGTCAACTCCTCAGTATGTTGTATTACCACTAAATATTTGTAACTGAGGCCACACCAGGAAGCACATCCAATGGGGCAAAAAGAGAAATTCCAGAAGAGAGAAAGTGCTGTGAATTTCGTGAAATAGTGAGGTTTCTGTGAACTGGGAGTACGCACCAGATGACAGAAACCTCAGTGACGAACTGGGAGTACGCACTTGTGGACGGAAACCTCATTGACGATCAACTGCAAAGGTTCTACGAAGCTCTGTGTCATCGTTGCCCCGAGCTCATCAATAGGAAGTGGGCGTTGCTACAAGTGGATAATACCCCAAGTCACAACTCCAGAGTGGTCCATGATGCTCGGCACCAACGTTACCCAGCGCTCATCAATAAGAAGCCTTCGTTTCTGCAAGTGAATAATGTCCCAAGTGACACCTCAAGAGTGGTCAACGATGCTCCTCACCAAAGCTACCCAACGCTCATCAATAGGAAGTGGGCGTTGCTGCAATTCTATAATCACACTTTCAGAGTGATTCGTGATGCTGTGCGCCAACGCAGCCCAGCGCTCATCAACAGAAAGCCGTCGTTGCTGCAAGTGGATAATGCCCCAAGTACACCTTAAGAGTGGTCAACGATGCTCCGCACCACTGCTACCCAGCGCTCATTAATAGGAAGTGGGCGTTGCTGCAATTCGATAATCACACTTTCAAAGTGGTTCGTGATGCTGCGCGCCAACGGAGCCCAGCGCTCATCAACAGGAAGCCGTCGTTGCTGCAAGTGGATAATGCTCCAAGTGACACCTCCAGAGTGGTCAACGATGCTCCGCACCAAAGCTACCCAGCGCTCATAAATAGGAAGTGGGCGTTGCTGAAATTCGATAATCACACTTTCAGAGTGGTTCGAGATGCTGTGCGCCAACGCAACCAAGCGCTCATCAACAGGAGGCCGGCGTTGCTGCAAGTGGATAATACCCCAAGTCACACATCTAGAGTGGTCCATGATGCTCTGCACCAACGCTACCTAGCGCTCATCAAAATAAAGCGGGCTTTGCTGGAAGTTTATAATAGTCCAAGTCACACCTCCAGAGTGGTCCATGATACTCTGCACCAATGCTACCCAGCGGTCATCAATAGGAAGTGGGCGTTGCTGCAATTGGATAACCACACTTCGAAAGTGGTTCGTGATGCTGTGCTCCAAAGTCACCTAGCGCTCATCAATAGGAAGCAGGTGTTCCTACAAGTCACGCTTCCAGAGTTGTCCGCGGAAACTTAGAGAAATTGGAAGTAGTTGAATCCTAATTCATCCATCATATAATCCGGATCTTGCTCCATCCGATTGCCACCTGATTTTTCCATGGCATATTTTCAAGAGGGACGACACTTTGCTCTGGTAGTGGCGAATGTGAAATTTGGCATCAGAGAGTTTCTCTGCCGGAAACCTGATGACTGAACTTTCAGAAAACGAAATCGATGTACAATGCTTTTACAAGAAATGACAAGTTATCAGTTGAAGGAGAAAATCGGGAAGTAACCGATTTTCTCCATCAACTGAGAACTTTATTAAGTAACCGAATTTCTCCATCAACTGATAACTTTAATAAGTAACCGATTTTCTCCATCAACTGAAATTAGCCGCCGCATAAAACTTGGTTTGAGAGCTTTTAGAAGAAGCGTAATCAATTTTCAAGAGCAATATGCCATTTTGTCTTAAACGAAATGTGTTTAATCAATGAAACCTTACAATTCCTACGTACGGAGCAGAACAGAGACTTGGACATTAGCTAAAAATGATATACAGAGGCTGCAGGTAACTTAAAGAAGCACGGAGAGTTACATGCTTGATGTAACCTAGGAAGATTAGAAAAACGAACTCGTGGATCAAGAAAATGACAAGAGTGGAAGACATCGTGATTAGATTAAAATCCCTGAAATGTTAATGGGCTGGACAGAAGAACGGACCACGTGTGGACAACCGGAATTTTTGACTGGATACCAAGGGACAGGGAAAGAATCAGAAGAAGACCACATAGGAGATGTGTGGATAAAATTCGGGAGCATGGAACGAGACTTTCATCCAGCAGTGGATTGATAATGATTAACAATGATGGCATATATATATAATTATCATATAGATATATATGATAATTATGTATCTCTCTCTCTCTCTCTCTATCTATCTATCTATATATATATATATATATATGTATGTGATAATTATATATACATATATATATATATATACACTAAAGTGCCAGAAAAACTGGTACAGACGAGCTTATGCAAAAAAATATATAGCAACGTCACCGATGCGCGTACTCGGTTGCGTCCGCCAATGCGTATATAAAACCATAGACATCTTTGCCAGCTGTCAGAACTATTTTCGGCATGAGAATGACAATTAATAACGATTTAAGCGATTTTCAACGCGGTGTCATAGCTGGCGCTCGTAAGATAGGCCATAGTAATTCGGAGGTTTTTTTTTTTTTTTTTTTATTGGAGGTTTAACGACCACCGTGAGCAACTCAATGGGCTATAAGCAGTCGCCCGTCCCTAATTTAGGGTCACTGGTTCCAGGGAAGGGAGAGAGCCAGTGCCGTAAGACAAACACAACATCCATGCCTGACCGGGATTCGAACCCGGACCCCTTACGGACGAATGATCAGCGGCCAGCGCCTTAGACCACTGCGCCACCGGGGCGGCTAATTCGGAGGTAGAAACCAAGTTCGGATTTTCACGGACGACCATTGCAAGTGTGTACCGTGACTACAAGAATTCCGGCAAAACCTCCAACCTACGAACGACACCAGTGTGGCCTTAAAAAGACATTGGGTGATCGTGACCATCGTCGGCTGCCAGGAATCGTTTCACGCGATAGGCGGGCAACACTCTTGCAGGTATCGACGGAATTCAATCCTGGAGCCTCAACAAGCATCAGCGTCCGGACTGTGCAACGTACGCTGCATGATATGGGCTTTGGGAGACGACGCCCAACTCGAGTCCCCTTGATGGCAGCACATCACAGCGCTATGCGCCTCGCTTGGACATGGCAATACCGCCATTGGACACTTGATGACTGGAAACAAGAAGCCTGGTCTTACGAGTCGTGTTTGCAACTATATAGGGCAGATGGAAAGATTCGTGTGTTGCGCAAACCTCATGAAGCCATGGATCCCGCCTGTCAACAGGGAACCGTACCGGCGGGGGCGTAATGGTATGGGGGTGTTTAGCGGGACTTCACTGGGACTCCTGGTACGTCTACAAACGTCTGTGACCGGCCAACGTTATGTGCGCTTCCTTTCTGACGAGGTACACCAGTTCATGTCCTGCAGTCATGCTGATGGGTTGGGCCTGTTGCACCAGAACAATGCACCTCCACACAATTGTCGGGATGCCACATTATGGTTAGAGCAGCCTTCATCTGAGTTTGGGGTGTTGCCATTCCCACCCAAGTCCCCAGATCTGATCGTGATAGAACAGATTTGGGATGACATGCAACGCGTTATTGAACACAGGAATCCGAGACCTCGGAATACACCCGAATTGTGGAACGCTCTGCAGGAAGTACGGTGTGCATTGCCTACGGCATATTTTCAGAAGCTAGTGGAGTCCTGAGCTTCCGTGGGACACCTACCAAGTATTAGACTGGTGTACCAGTTTTTCTGGCTCTTCAGTATATATATATATATATATATATATATAATAGTAAATAACACCCTAAACAGACCGACAACTCCAACCTCTACTTCCCCAAAATTCAACACAAAACTTGAGATTTCAAAAAATGAATATGATTTTATTTCATTTATTTTATAACTATATATATATATATATACATATATTCATTTTCTTGATTTGGATTTGTGTATTAGCAAACATGGTATTGAAATAGATATTTACGACAAAATAATTCATTTGAATTTCTTCTCCAAAGTATTGAACAGCTGGCATTCAAATATTTCCAATTGTGTTAATAGAAATATTATTATTTCTCAGTTTTTAAGGATTATAAGAATCTGTAATAATAAGTTTAATGCTATTAAGCAATTAAGAAATATTTTTTCATTTTGTATTAGGAATCACTATCCGAGAAAATTTTGTCTTTTTTATTTTAGAAAATTACTGTCTTATTATAATGATATAAATATTTCAAAAATCAGGGTTTGTAATATCGTTTCAACCTCTTGTGTTAAATAACCATTTCTTTCGGGCCTCAATTTATAGTAACTTCTTCCGAGACGCCCAGGAAAAATAATACAAAAATGTTTACATACAATTCTGCGTACACGTTCTGTTTCCTTTACTATTATATTTTGTTAGATGTCGCCACTTTCGTATATATATGTATTTTCGTTTAAATTGCTTTTATCTTGTCAGTCATCATGAAGTGGTTAGGGGTGCACATGTACTTGAAAGTGTTGTGCTTTAGTTAACTTTCAAGGTATTCTTTATTTGAGGTAAGTGCTATGTTTGGTTTATGTGAGTTCTTCTAAATTCCTATGGTTAAAGTAGGGAAAACCAGGCGTTTTTTCCAAATTTTAACAAAATTGCTAGCCCTCGTTTGGAACTTATTGGAGTTGATTATACGCCTGCATGAAACCTGAACCAGAACGGGGTCCGGGGACGTTTTTCTCTGAAGATTGGTTTCCCGGCCCCCGTTCTTTTTCGTATTTTGTTTTGTTGAAGTTGGTGGTGTTACGTTTGTATTTATTATTCTTAGGATTAATCTGTAATTATTAGCTTTTCAGTTAATTTGGAAGTGTGTTTCTGTTCCAGTTCTTCTCAAGTACTTGCGAGTATTGGGAAGGTTTTTTTCGTTTTTATGTTTAATGAAAAGGAAAGGATGGGGAGAGCTGGATTTTTGTCTTATTCATGGGGTTTCTTGTATCGATACGAGTGTTTATTGCTTATAGTTCTGCGCCGCCCCGGTGGCGTAATGGTATTAGAGATTGCTTCTGACTATTCGTCCGAAAGGGGTCCGGGTTCGAATCCTGGTGAGGCATGGATGTTGTGTGTCTTCCGGCACTGGCTCTCTCACTTCCCTGGAACCAGTGACCCTAAATTAAGGACGGGCGACTGCTTATAGCCCATTGAGTTGCTCACGGTGGTCGTTAAACTTCCAATGAAAAAATAAATAAATAAATAAATAAAATAAAATATATAGTTCTGCCCGTGGTTCCGTCAGCTTTGCGCGGTTTCCGGAACAGATGTTTAGTATACTAATGCAAATTTATTTACTTCAATATTATATTTATTTTTATGGATTTACGAGCAAAATGAGCAGCTCAGAAGGCTGTCAGCAGATTCTTGTCTCTAATTTAGGGTCGCTAGGTTCCGGAGAATTGACAGATCAGGTACTGTAGGAAAACCATGACACCCATGTCTCGTGCGGAACTAGAACCACGGTCCATCTCTGACTAATGGTCAGAAACCCCAACCACTCTGCCACCGGGTCGGCACGTTTTATTGGGAGGGGAATGTGCCCTATTTTATTGAGAAATTTAAATAAGGCATAGGAAAATATATATAATCAATGAAAACTTTAATGTGTTCCATATACATATGACGCGTGCTCTTGTGTGCATATTTTTCTAGCACCGATAAGGTTTTATCTATTTTCAAATGAATGGTGAATATTCGTAGCGAAATTTCTGAGAAAATAACAATCTTAAGAAAAAAATATTTTCGCATTTTGCGTTTACTTCTGCAATTTTTAACACAAGTTGTTCACGAAAACAAGCTGAAGTAAAGATGGCCACATATTGTCACTAAAAAAAATGAGCCCACGCATTTCAATGGGGCAATTTTTTGCACGGTAACTATTATTTCCGAATGATAAAATGAAGACAACACACAACTTCTGCTACCACTAGAAGACACATAATTACCAGAAAAGGACAATTACTGTCTACAAACCAGCGAATATTATATTTATTGCCACCCCAATTACACGTTGAGCCTGTTCGGTCTATTGCTGCCGTATATTATGTTCCCCTCTTGTAGGAAATACATTGAAATAGACGACTTTGTGTTTCGCTCGTGTGCAGATTACAGTAATTGGTGAGAAACGATGGACGACACTAAAATCAATAAGTGCTGAACAATATTAAGTACTGAATGATGTTTCACTGAAGAACGGTCTTTTCAGAGTTCGGACGTAACTAGTAATTGGGAAGAAGAAACTGCACCAAAAAACTATGCCACAAACAATTCAAACAAAATGGTTGTTTGTTGAATTCGCTTAAATCGTATCTGAAACGCTCCGGAATTAAGTAAATGTTTTGTTTATTTGCGAAGGAAACTTCGAGATGTATGAGAAAAAATAAACTGTTCTGCAGTTTCTCGATTCTCGCGAGCGTTACACCACTACGTCGTCTATTTACGAAATCACATAACTTTATTAAGAAGGTTATTAGGACATCCAACACACATTACAGCGAGTTTCACCCGCACACCACACACACAGCTGCTGCTTAATCATATTATATATCTCTCGTCTTGTTCTTATCAGCACTAGCATACGTCACTCTCACAGACGTCAAGTGCTGCCAACCGTATTCATGTGAGAAAGAAGATATCCCGTTAAGATTGAAAGGTGCTAAAGAAAACGAACTCAAATTTACATAGAAAAGAGAACTAAAAATGAAAGTTGAATGAGAGTATACGTCACATACCACATGCGAAACATATCCTTGTGTAAACGGTAGGGTGGGCCGAAAAAAACTTGTTTTTTAATTTGCATATCGTCTAGTGCGGAAAAGTTGACATTTGGGTCAACAAGAATAACAAAAGATTTTTTTTTAAATCTACAAATATCTTACGTCTCCGCACGACACACTAAGTACGCGTTTTTCCTACCACATTGGGCCGTAAGCAAAAACGGATAGAATTTTTTGGTAATTGAAATCTAGTAACCTCTAGTGCGGAAAAGTGTCCTTCAGTGTTCCCAATAACAGTGAAAAAAGAAGTTTTAAAGTTGATCAACATGATATGTCTCCGTACTGCTAGCGAAGTTCACCATTTTCTTCTCACATTTGGCCCGTAGGCATAGGCTAGGTAACGGCATCCTGGCATGTAGGGCATCGGAAGACTCCGTAGGAAATTGCACTGTTCTGAATGCACCATTAGTGTGCACGCGTAGCACATTCAGTTTGCTTCGGAATGTGTAGCACATTCAGTTTGCTTCGGAATGTGTAGCACATTCAGTTTGCTTCGGAATGTGTAGCACATTCAGTTTGCTTCCAATGTCACATACGGAAACAACCCAGAACTCACCACGAGGAGGTTGCTACTGGCTACACTTTGAATTCCACCCACCCTCTCTCCAGCTCAGAATTTTATTTCTACGTCGTATATCTTGTTTGGTAATCCGCTTTACTCGAAAAATGTGCCATTAATTGCCGCGATGCAATTGTTGCTCTTATTTACGAATCGCTGGCTTCAAATCCAGACACTGACGCAGCTGCTTTGGTCACCAGTTTCACGCAACGTCCCACAGTTTGCGTGTGGCAGGGAAACTTGGTTATTTCTTTGCCAGATGCGTCAGAAATTGTGATTATTCGATCCAGATCTTCGTCTGAGATGTGGTTTGTCAGAGGTAGTTCGGTAAGACGCATTTTAGTCCAATCTATCATCTCATAATATTCATTAGCATCCAAATTCAATTGCGGCACTTCTAATTCTCTTATGACACCATTCATTTGTTGTTGTTGTCTAGCTTTCTTTATTCTTCTCCATCCAAAAGCTCTCATGTGGGTGCGTTCGTCCGCAATCATACTTAGCAATATATTATCTGGGTGACTGAAGAACGAGTTTCTTTTGATCCCTGCATCAATGTCGTTGCCACTCAAAACCCATCTTAAACTTTGACCTGTTTTGCCAACTGCATAATGAAGGTATATGCCCCGGTCTGGTTTTCCATAAAGCACAAGCCTTCGTGCACAGAAGGGGTCAAACACTTTTGAAAACTGATCAACTTATCGCGCTTCATTGATTTGAAGTGCAAAGTAATCATTGATGAAATGATCAACAGAAAAACGCCTTCATTCATCCAGAGAATATATTGCTCAGTATGATTGCGAACGAAAGCACCCACGTTAGAGCTCTTGGATGGAGAAAGCTAGACAGCAACAAATGAATGATGTCATAAGAATATTCGAAGTGCAGCAATTAAATTTGGATGCTAATGAATATTATGAGACGATCGATCGGACTAAAACGCGTCTTACCAAACCACCTTTGACAAAACACATCTCAGACGAAGATCTGGATCGACTAATCGCAACTTCTGCGGCAGCTGGCAAAGAAATAACCTAGCTTCCCTGCCACACGCAAACTGTGGAACGTTGCGTGAAACTGGTGACCAAAGCAGCTGCCTCAGTGTGTGGATTTGAAGCTAGAGATTCGTTCATAAGAGCAACAATTGCATCGCGGCAATTAATGGCACATTTTTCGAGTACAGCGGATTACCGAGCAAGATATACCACGTAGAAATAAAATTCTGAGCTGGAACTCGAAGTGTAGCCAGTAGCCCCCTCCTCGTGGTGAGTTCTGGGTTGTTTCCATATGTGACATTGGAAGCAATCTAAGAGCTACACATTCCAAAGCAAACTCAAGTACTACACATGGACACGAATGGTGCACTCAGGACAGTGCAATTTCCTACGGAATTTTCCGATGCCCTACATTCCAGGATGCTTTTACATAGCCTATGCCTACGGGCCAAATGTGGGAAGAAATTTTTGAACTTCGCGAGCAGCGCGGAGACATATCATGTTGATCAACTTCAAAACTTCTTTTTTCACTGCTATTGGGAACACTAAAAGACACTCTTCCGCACTAGGGAGTTACTCAATATCACTTACAAAAAACTTCAATCCGTTTTTGCGTACTGCCCAATGCAGTCAGAAAAACGCGAACTTAATGTGCCGTGCGGAAATGTAAGATATTGGTCGATCTAAAAAGAAAATTCTTTTGTTATTCTTGTTAACCCAAATGACAACTTTTCCGCACTAGGCGATACGCAAATTAATTTTTTTTGGCCCATCCTGTTACAGTCATGTATATCACGGTGTCATACAAGTGAATGATATGCACTGTATCCATCATTAAGTCCCATAACTGATGAAACGTATGGAGACTTGTCTATGAGGTCAATACGGCACTTCAGGAAAATTACGAAATTCAGTTGGTACATCTGTACGATTAATATCTGAACTTTGAATGCTCCCTGTTATTCTATCTAACACAATAAACGTCTCAGTGCTACTTTTTATTCTCTTCAACTATCAACACTATCTGCATAATACCACACACTCCTTTCCTAGAATCTCCAATAACCTTTCTAGATTTGTGTATCTTTTGTTGCTATAAAAATTCAACCATCAGGGGTCAAGAATCAATTACTCATTTTCGCATGTTTATAGTAATTTGTGCACGACACTGAAAAATTGTGCCACACAAAGCGAATGACTCAAATTAACCGAAAGCTACCATATGAGATGAAAAAAAAAACATGATTTAATTTCCAAGACAAATTCAAAGATAGGAACACGTGATAGCACTCAGTACCTTGTGTGATCGCCGTACTGTTCGAAGAAATCAAAGACATGGCGTGGAATGGAGTGACAATGCCCTCAAATGATGTCTTGCAGTATCTGAGACCACACCATGTTTGTCTGGCCCCATAATTCAGCAAAATTCCGTGGGGACCGAGGAGATACTTGCAAGCATTATGCCCTGAGGTACCATACATGTTTGATGGGTTACAGGTCCGGAGATCTAATTGGTAATCGAAACATAATTACTTCTTGTAGACTAGTTTGGGAGACGGTTAGCGGTGTGTAGCCGAGCGTTACCTTGCGGAAAAATGGTCTTCTGGATATCAATCTGAAATGTCAGAAACACAGGATGTAAACGTCCTTTACATACCGCGAGGCTGTCGTATGTAATGTGTGTAACAGATGTGACCGGCGGTCTTAATCACTGACAAATATTACGGCGATTTCAGCAATGTGGTACTAATGGAAAACCCATGGATCCTCCCAGTGACGGTGTCATTACGTGACGGGGAGTAGACGGTCGTCGAGACGCAGGCAGAATCGAGACTCTTAGTAAACTCAACATGGTGCCGTTGCAGCCACCACACACACAACTCTACTATACCACTGAAGCCACGTTCGGCGATGCCCTCCGATACATGTCAGTTAACGCAATGGATGCAAGTAACGTAAACCTGCCTTTGCAGGTCTTCGCTTAACCGTTCGAGTCGCCATAGCCGCCGCTACCGACCGTTGATTGTCCGTGTAGTAACTTGTGACTCCGCAATAGTTTTGCGACGAATACATCGATCGGCAAGTACTGACCACAGGCTAATTGCACCAATCCGGATAAGGAGGCTGGCGTTGTCTTCTTGCAATCCCTGCTTTTCAGATATGGAGGCTGGCGGTTCCTTCTTGCAACCGCTGCTTCTCAGAGAAGGAGACTGGCGGTGCCTTCTTGCAACCGCTGCTTCCATTCAACTGTTCTGGTATTCCGATGAACATGGATCGCGATTCAGCGAATCGGCCGACCAGTTTCACAGAGGCTTTACGCTCCTCTCTCTCTCTCTAATCCTCACAACTAGTGATAGGGTTCATGACAATGTCTGTGAGGTATCTATGGTTTTGTTATATGCTTTTGCAGTTATCAACATTCCGTTGCAATTGTCAGTACGACTTTGAGCACGGGACACAACATGGCGTTGGTGTCACGCGTTGTCCCCTTTTATCTCTCGAACATCTCACGCGATTGGTTGGATGGTCAAAAGATTTGCATATCCCAAATTTCACCTGCCTACACACACCTACAAATATGTATGCTTATAAGCAAACTCCTTCTGGATGAGGCAGTTACAACGTCGAACAGTGTAAATAAAAACAGGTACATATAAACCCCAGTTGATAACTCTGAAGGCTTTGAGCTTTAAATGAACTAGGAAAAGGGTTTTGCTTCTATGTCTGGAATCCTCTTGAAAAATATTTCTGTGCCCCCAGGACGCATATTTGGCAACTGCAGTTTCTGAAGTACAGTATTATGACTCAGTATTCCCATCTGTTAAAGTTTAACATGTGAATCTAACCCTTTCAGTTAAAACGAAATACCGGGAGCCCAAAAAGTCTCAACGTTTGTGAATTTGTAGCATTAAAGAAATTCCAGTTAGGTGTATAATTAAAACATTGGTTGTCTTCTACACTTGCTGTAGCATAATGATACAGTTGCAAAAAGAATGCTGAAAAGTTTCATCGTTCTGTTGCAGGCACAATTCCACACGTTTGCACATATTTCCCGCCACATGTTGCAACAATGCCCGAGTGATGGCATTTATCGCCTGTTTTATATCATTCAATGTTCAGGAGCTATCTCTATAATATTTTTCTTTCAAGTAACCTCACTGAAAAAATCAGAGTTAAATCAGGAGATGTTTAGAGTTAAGACGATCGCCAAAAAAGTATCTAAGCATGTCCATTATTTCTTTGGCTGTGTGGCACACTGCACTATCATGTTAAAACCAACATTTGCGTTCATTCAGTTCTGATAGGCCACGCACTGCCGCACAATATCTCTGCAGACAAAACTGCTTACCGTGGGTGTGAAAAAGGAGGACTCTACAATTATTTCCGTTTTTGTTTGGAGTTTTAACGACCAGCGTGAGCAATTGAATGAATGGGCTGTAAGCAGTCGCCAGTCCCTAATTTAGGGCCATTTGTTCGAGGGAAGGGAAAAAGCTAGTGCTGTAAGACTAACACAACATCCATGCCTCACTGAGATTCAAACCTGAACCCATCTTGGACGAATGATCACAAGCCATCGTTTAGACCACTGCACCACCGCGGCAGATACAATTATTCTACGTGATAGGATACACAAAGCTCAGACTTTCAGACATTAAAGCGCGTTTTGTGCTTAATGTCAAACTTTCTATAATTAAACGATTTTTCCCCAGCCCTGAAAGTTGATGTATTAATTTTTGTGGAGCTGTAGTTAATCTATGAATAAAAAGTTTTATTAAGATGGCTACATTGTTACCAGTGAATTTGCTAAACAACTGGCATTAACAAAGGTTGTTGATCTTCGTCTCTAGGTTTCAGCTCCTGCATTACTTTTACTCGGTACGCACATAATTTGAACGTTTCATAGCTTTATGAAAGGACCCATGGGACACTCACATTTGTTGTGACAAAAGCTTCACGTAGTTCTCCGACGATCATAATATTCACTGCGCGGTATCACCGATGAAAACCGGGCAGAGTGCCTGGTATCTCCAATTTCTTCGTGCATCGTCCACAGAACTGCTGTCACGAAACCGATGTGTCATTCAGTATAGAGTGAATCTAATTGTCGCCGGAATAACGGGATATTTACTCCTCTGTATATCCACACACCTCTTAGCAGAATTTGTGCCGGAAGGACGCCTTCAGCAAAATGATCTTTTGACAGAGCTTAAAACCCATTCTCGACTAACTGTCTTTCAGCTTCATTCACCAGGCTTCAAACAGGTCGCGCCACTAAATATGATTCAAAGCAATTTTTTTCTTGTTTCCAACACTGTCAGAGTAAAACATGGCGCAAAGGGGGTAATAAAATAATAGCGAATTTTTAAACCTTGAATAACAGGACTTTTGAACGCTCTGTGAAATATATCATTTACTGAGGAGTTAGAAGGTAATGCTTTAAAACGTCTCTCATATATTTCCAGCAGTTCAAATTGAAAGCTATTGTTATAAAGCGATGTAACAAAGGCGATTTCACAACTCTCTCTGATCTAAAATGACGAAGGCATTTTTACTGCCCTTTGCCTCTTTTTAAGGTGGACGTCAAGTAATTTTGTTTCCTATACTTCCAATGGAAACATTTCTGTACACCTTTTCTTCACAATTAATGCATTTCCAAGGATAAAAATTTGAACATTGATTAAAATAGCTTCATTTTATAACTTGGAATACTAAATATTTTCTAAAACATAACCATAATTATGCAATCCAACATTTGTTTGTCTACTGACGTCATCAAAGTACAGGTCGCGCCATCTTTTTTCTGGTTTCAACACCAAAGAAGGAAAAGTTATTGATGTCGAATATAATTATGGTTATGTTTTAGAAAATATTAAGTATTCCAAGTTATAAATGACGATATTTTAATCGATGTTCAAATTTTCATCCTTGGGAACGCATTAACTGTCCAGAAAAAAGATGGCGCGACCTGTACTTCGATGACGTCGTAGGCAAATGTTGGATTGCGTACTTATGGTTATGTTTTAGAAAATATTAAGTATCCCAAGTTATAAAATGAAGCTATTTTAATAAATGTTCAAATATTCATCTTTGGGAACTCATTAATTGTGAAGAAAATGTGTACAGAAATTTTTCCATTGGCAGTATAGAAATCAAAATTACTTGACGTCAACCTTAAATGACAGGAAGATTTACAGCAGTTTCTGTGGAGCATAACACGCTTTATACATGGTGTTTTAATCGCTCACGTTTCCCGATGTTCCCTTATAACTTGCAAACTAATGGAGGTTATTCAGTGAATTTTGTCACGGACCTACCTTGGTGTATGAGAAACATTGTCAGCGAACTACCGGGGACATCTAACACCAAATCGGCGTTTACTTCGCCCAGGCGCGACACACGGGCTAGCGAGTAGCGAGTGGAACGGCGGAATTTCAGCAAGACAACTGCTCATCCAATAGGTCCCACCTGCCTACTGCATGTTTACAGAACAACACCTCTAATGGCTAAAATTGTTTCCTTCTTTGAAGATCGAGCCCCTCCTAAGGGACTTTGGCAAGCAAGGTCGCCTGATGATACCCCAACGGATTTTTTTCTATGTGTCGTGCTTAAAGGGAGAGTGTATCGCAACTAGCCACGAAATCTCACGAAACTTCAGGAAAACATTCGGCGGGCAATTGAGTCTGTGACTCCAAATGTGTTTGGTGAATACCTTCCATAATATGGAGAGGTGTGTGCCGGCATGCTTTTATGCTAATGGCGACCACTTTCAACACTTTATCTGAGATCATCGTGCTTCTCATACATCAAGGTAGGTCCGTGGCAAATTTCAAATAATTTCGTCCATTAGTTTGCAAGTTATAAGGGAAACTCAGGGGCCGAGAGCGATTGCAACACCCTATATCACCTCTCCTGTTCGCCATATGTTATAGTACCTAAATACCTGTTCTTCGAAAAATTCGTTCGAAACTGTACATTTAAAAGCTAGCAAGTCAGATATGTTTGGAAGCGTCAGCAAAATTGTGTTGCCATCGCTAAGATCTCCAGGGGAAACTTTTTTATTTTCAAATTTCAATTACTATGAAAATCTACCCGCATATTTACATTTATTGCAGTCACCTTACCACTTACATGACGTCACCGTTGCTTCGGTTGAAACGAATGCTGGTAATTTGATTTTGACTCAAAAAACCTTGACATTCGATACGCCAAACGGTAATATAAATGTTGCGAACCTTATTACGATATAGCGGTTTTTACGTGATATTTTTTAAAATATTTTTTTGTTAAATAAATTTAGAACAAATCAAAAAACCTTGACATTCGATATGTCTAACGATAATAAATGTTTAAATGCAAAGTACATTACGATATAGCGCTTTCTACGTGATTTTTAAGGTTTTTTGTTAAAACATTCAGAACAAATAAATTTAGAACAAAATATATACTGGGCAGGTCAACTCAAATCATTTAAAACTTAGGGCGGGGCTTCAGTTGCTGGACAACAATGGCTCGACCGTTGCAAAACGTCCTAGCGTTATCAAAGCTGGGTTACTTAAAAACCCCATTTCGACCCGCTTGAAATTATCGTAGGAACAAATCCTTCCCTAATGCGCCTGTATGTTGTAAAAGGAACATTCCTGCCAAATATGAAAGTTCTAAGTTCAGTAGTTTCTGAGATAAGATGAGGCAGTGAGGGCTTTCAGTTTTATACGTACAGATATAAAACATATAACTTTGCATAATAGGATTAAAACTAAGTTTTATAATTTAATGCTACACGCTTATTGGACGGCGTCAGAATCGGAAAACCATTGTGCACAGCTCTGTCTAACTCAGAAAAATCTCCAAGTGGAAAACATACCGGGTTGACATAGTGAGTGTTATACCGGATTTTGTATTGTTAGTTTCGGAGATTTAACAAAAGGAAATTATCTTTTAAAAACTGAAAACCTTGTCTCCAAATACGTAGTATAATTACTGTCGTGCCCAAAAAAAAGCAGGTACAGCAAAGTACTGGTACAGCAAAGTGCTGTACCAGTAGACCGAAAGTCAATTGATGTTTGAAGACAACTTATACAGCGAAAAGTTAAAATCAGGAATACATATTATACATCATTTCAAAGGCCATTTTATGCTGAATTGAAATATTTTTACAGAATGCTATTACCAGTAAAAGAATTGAAGTTACAAGAGAAAATGTTCAACTGAGGAAACGCAAATCCCGTTCTCAAAAAGGGTTTGCGTCTTTCTAATCCACTATAGCTTTCTCCGACGTCCGCTAGTGAGATATAAAACGATGTAGAATTGTCTGCCAACTTAGAGGGCCGCGGGTGGCCTAATGGGCAACGTTCGTGACTGCCACGGAAAGGACCTCACGTTCGATCCCAGGTAGGTGCGAATGCTCGATCCAGTAAATATCCACCGTGCGTCGGATGGGCACGTAAAGTCGTCGGACCCCGGTAATAAATAAGTGCCTCTTCCTCCCCCTTTCTACTTTGCTTCCGTGTCACTTTACTATCGGGCACTCTAGCCCAAATCTCCTAGCTTCCTATTTCTAAGGGATGTTTAAGACCTGTGGTCAGACACTCCCTAAAATCCTCTACATGTGATCACATGCCAACTTAGAACGCAGCTGCTTGTAGTCAGTTGACAGAAGTTTATGCGGAATTCCTGGTGATATTTGAATTTCGGAATGTCAAAGACCCGAAAATTGGTCCTGCCTCTTTAAACCAGGGCAAGAATTATTACTTTGCATGAATTTGGATTCCGTAGTCGTAAAATTGCTGTGAAATGTGTCTGTGATCATTCCACTGTCTTGCGCACCATTAAAAGAGTTGCTGAAATTACGCTGTATAAGTTGACTTCAAACATCAAAAATTGACTTTCGGTCTACTGGTGCAGGACTTTTGGCCATGATTGTATATTAATAATCCGAATTTCTTGGCGTAGAATAGAATAAAAATCTTTCCAAACTTTTGCTCATCAACCATCTGGCTTTTTCAAGGAAGGTAGACAGCTACCTGCGTTGTCGTGATTTAAGTTTCACTAAGAATTATCTGTGACATCCCAACAAAATAGCGTTGTCGCAACATATCTTACGAGGTGGAAAAATATTTTATATTACAGGGAAATGAGGAATAAATTAAAATTTGGTTTTGGTTTGCTTTTAAAAACAATGTAAATTTGTAATTATGACTACCGTTTCTGTTTACGCTTTAATGTTTCCAAATGTCATTTTATTGGCAAATTGTGTATGCACCTTTGGAGAAATTAAAATAATTAAAATAACTGCTTTCATTCTTGTCGCATCTTAAATACTGGTGACTATTGAATGATATCTGCTTTCTTTTTCTGCTATCTCATAATCATGATAGCAAATTCTTTATCCGAAGGAATGTAGTTCACTGAAAGTAATTACAAAATCATCTTTGAAAGAGTTAAATTTGAATTATAATACGCCTAACGCAATTTGAATATTTACATAAATCTTTAGCACCTGTAATTTCAACAATAGCTTTCGAGTAATTCTGAATGTTTATCGTAATTTTTCCTTGACTGTACGTGTGCAATATTGGTTAAATGCAACGTTAAATACGTTCGAATGTTCTTTCAGAATTTATGAATACTCCGCCACCACTTCAACTTATCCGCAATCATAATTTTGTTAGCGTAAACAGAAGCACTTGAATAAATTAACGTTTCCGTGAAGCCTTCAAGGTGAAATTCATTGAAGGAGACCGCATGAAATTCATTTCCAATTAAGCTTTACGTTTTAAAAATCACTACTAGGGAACAGAGTTTATAAATCAAACTGAAGCAGTTGGAACTTCTCGCGCTTACGCTCTACAGTTTATTGTAAATTAAATGAAACCTCCGTTAATACTTAATATATACAGATGCTGGAATTTTTTCGTATATGGTATTCAGTGATATTTTCAGATTTGATAAAATTCCAACTGAAAATTAGTTACGTCTGCTAGAATTTTACTCCGATTATAAGCAAACATTACAGTTATCGAAAAGCTATACTATTAATTGGCATGCAGCATTAAGGTCAAACAAATTTACCTGTATCAAAGCCAATATTCTTATACTAGCCAAAAGCCTATGACGGTTGTTTTTATGCTTTAAATAAATATTAGAACACTGAAGAGCAATTGAATTAGAGATACCTGTCTAGTAACGTGTAGCAACACCTTTCGCCCTAATGATGGCGGCGATTCGTCTCGGCATGGACTCGACAAGACACCGGAAGCGTTGGGAAGTCATACGGATCCACAACCCCTGAACAAGCTCCCACAGTTCACGAATATTTAATGGAGGGGGGTCAAAGCTTCTAATATCTCTCTCGATGGCATCCCAAATGTGCTCGATAGGATTGATGTCAGGTGACCTATCTAGTCAAGGAAGCGAGGTCACGTTGCTGGAGTGTTCATCCAACCATTCGGTTACAATTCGGGAGCGATGGCACGGTGCATTGTCTTGTTGCAGGATGAGGTCCCCATTGGGATGTTGAAGACGCACAAACGGGAGCAAATGGTTGTCGAGGATATCCCGGTAAAGTTGACCTGTGAGGGACGATGTCACACGTACCAGGGGTCCCACTTCAGTCCACGTAAACAGTCCCCAGACGAGAATGCCACCTACACCAGCTTGAAGAGTACCCTGCTGGCAAGAAGGATCCATCGCTACATGTGGTTTGCGCCGTACTCGTATACTGCCATCCGCATGTACCACCGTGAATATCGACTAATCAGTCCAGGCAACATTTTCCCACATGGCTAGGGTTCAGTGGCGATGTTCCCGCGCTCATTCTAATCTTTGCACCCTGTAATGTGCGGTCAGCAGCAGTACCCTCGTGGGACGATGGCTTCTGTACCCCACAGCGAGGAGATGGTTCTGGATGGTGTGGCTGCTTGCACGTTTTTGTGTACCAGCGTTAAATTGCCGAGTGATTTCTTGCACTGTGGCCCGCGTATCCGCTGTTATAACGGGAGCTAGCCGACGATGACGCCGCTCATCCGCACGCTGTTGTCCACGGCAGTTGGCCTTTGCAGGGATGGTTTTACCGGATTCGATGTACTCACGGTGCACCCGCGACACAGTGGCTCGTGGAAATCCCAGTGCCTGCAAGACTTCCGAGATGGAGTGACCCATTTGACGAGCCCCGACAATTTGCCCACGATCAAATGCGTTTAGATCCTTCCTATTACCCATACTGCGTCTGACTCTTACTGATTCTTCTCGCATCACTCCTTATATTGTCGAATCGCTGCATACGTTAAGTCGTTTCCGTTTACAGGGCATGCCCACAGCACCACATTTGCGTGACGCCATCTGTCTCTAATTCAATTGCTCTTCAGTGTATATGTGAGATGTTTCCCGTCTTAAAGCGGGGTGAAATATTTAATTAAAGCAGATTGAAAACAATTCAGATAGACGCCGGCTTTTTGTAACGAAATAGAGTACAAACTTAAATTACTTTTTCTCCGGCAAACTTGCTCTTCCGTTCACGTTTTGTTTTAGACTTTGACTGTTAGTTTGAAACTTCACACTAAAGGTTTTTCTACAAAATAATGCGACATCTGGCATTACAAATGGGAACTGTCTAAATTATCGACAATGTGCTGTTGGGACGACACCTGTTTTTAGATGCAAAATTTGCTCACGTCGACATCTCAAGATTTCAGTTTTTTATTGTAGGTAAGAGCGTTTAGATTGATAGATATTTTGCAATATGGGTAATATATTCAGCTCTAAACTCCGCAAGTTAGTTGCATTAAAAAAGTAAAAAATAGCTAAAGCGTACGAATTAATATTCAAATTGTGCTAAATTAAAGTAATACACTGGCGGAAAGTGAAAAAAGAACACCTAGAAGGAGACGTCTGATACCAACGAAATTTATACAGCATGATAACGGAATACAGAGGATAACTTGATCAAAAACATTATGGCAAAATACAGCTGTATTTGCTGGTAAACTGAAAAATAACATTTCCATGTAGCATGATTAGTACGAGGTTGAACCGCCATGAACTGCGTCACACTGTGCAATTCTGGCATGGAGTCTGTTGTACAGATGTTGGATGTAAGTTTGGGGTATTGAGTTCCAAGCATCCTCAACCTGGACGCGTAAATCGGGATGGTCGTGGCTGGCCGTGGAGACCGGATAAGTCGTTGTCCCATAAAATCCCACACGTGCTCAATGGGAGACAAATCCGGTGAACGTGCAGACCATGAAAGTTGTCTCACACCCTAAAGTGCATGTTGCGTTGCACGTGCCGCGTGTGGGCGTGCGTTATCTTGCCGGAAAACACCACGATGGACCGACCTTACAAATGGCAAAACAACGGGCTAAAATATGTTGATGTAAGAGGCGCTGTTTAACGTACCCGGTACAAACACTAGTTGTGTACGGGAGTGATAGCTGATCGCTCCCCACACCAGGAGGCCAGGTGTAAGCCCTGTGTGTCGCTGGCGGATGCAGGAAGGGTGGAGACGCTCCTCTGTGCGTCTGCGAACACGCATACGGCCATCGGAGGCACCCAAGCAGAATCTGCTTTCATCGCTGAACACGACAGATCTCCATTGCGTTCTAAAGTGCAGACGTTGGCGACACCAATGCAGCCGTTCCTGACGGTGGGCTGGAGTCAGAGGTACACATGCCAGAGGCACCACGTGCACGTAGTCCTGCATCCAGTAGACGGTTGCGGATTGTTCGCAGTCACCTGAGGTGCAACGGCAGCACGGATTTACGTCGCAGTGGATGTTCTGCTTTACACCGCCGCTCTTCTTACGCGTCGATCGGTCCGCTCATCAGTCCGTCTGTGATTCCCGGTTCCACGTCTTTTCGTGTGGGAATGTTCCTCGGACCATCTACGCCACCATCGTACCACCACCGATATTTCCCGTCCAATTCGCTCCGCAGTACGACGATACGACCACCCGGCCTCTCGGAGTCCGACTAGACGAACTCACTCAAAGTCCGATAACTGCTGAAATCGTACACGTCTCCCATGTCCAGGCATTGCAGCTTCTTCAGGGACTTCGCACGTGTCCGTACGCCGACGACTGATTACATTCACTTCGCCGTACTCCTTAAATACCACCGACGGTAATTTGCATATTATGCCGTGCTGTGGCGTAAGCGCTCACAGGTTGGTCCTGAAATTAACATCACATCTACGTAAACTCGACTCCATTAACATATGTAAATTTCATGATCGTCCGCCAATTCCTTCTGGGTGTTCTTTTTTCATTTTCCGGTAGTGTACACAAACTTAACTTGCCGTGATATTAAGATTTTAATTCGAATTTTGTAGGTCGGTGTAGGGCCAGACATATAAATTATTAGATAATACCTGTTGTTTCCCGCTGTATAGCGATGTACCGCCTTGCCTTTACTGTACGATCTGGCTATCAAGGCGGCTGAAGGCGTCCTTGTGCAGAAGAATAATTACCTCGACAAAACTCAATCCAGTACACGGAAATAAAAAAAACAGCAAGATTTTAATATTCCGATAACATTTGCTTCGCGAGCTTCCGATTGCTTCCCGCTCAGGGTCCCCGTGCTGACCACGTGCTACTTTTTCACAATTCTTTCCGCGATACCCGCTGGATGAAGGAATCCTCCTTCCCGTTCACCACGCAATACTTCTGCGATACCCGCAGCCTTTCCGTCAAAAACCGGTGTCCAAACTAGGACCCTCTCTCCTTGACGACCGAAGCTCAACTGTCTCACTAAATTATCTTCACCCTCTCTGTCCTCTACCACGCATGCGCAAGGAAATCTCGTTGCCCCGGTCAGCACGTGAAATACCTGAGCTCAGGAATGTCGTCGGATACCCGCAGGCGATTACAACTTTGTACGTATACAAAAGCGGTATGACAACTTGTTTAACAGGAGCACTCGAGCAGCCGACTCTTCAAGGTCAGGTGCCCCAGCCGTACATGCACCACTCCCTTAATCCGCACATAGCCGCCCCGGTGGCGCAGTGGTCTAAGCGATGGCCTCTGATCATTCGTCCGAACGGGGTCCGGGTTCGAATCCCGGTGAGGCATGGATGTTGTGTTTGTCTTACGGCACTGGCTCTCTCCCTTCCCTGGAACCAGTGACCCCAAATTAGGGACGGGCGACTGCTTATAGCCCATTGAGTTGCTCACGGTGGTCGTTAAACCTCCAATCAAAAAAAAAAAAAAAAATAATCCGCACATAGGATTAAAATTGTTCCACGTGGTGATGAGCGTCAGTTCTTAGTTGAAACGACAAAATGGCGGAATGAAGCGTCCGTCCGCACGTGTTTATCACAACATTAAATTAAATAAATTCATAATTGATAGCTTGATTGCAGGCGACCCTTACCATCGGATAAACAGAACTCGAGTAATTGATAATCCAGTGTTTTTAAATTATCACGCGATCACCTTGAGATATCAATGTGACAGCGTGCAAATCCAACTTGCTGTAATATTAAAAACTCAATTCAAATTTTTAGAGCGGATAAATAGAACTCGAGTCATTAATAATCCAATGTTTTTAAATTAGCACGCGATCACCTTGACATCTAAAAGAGATCGCATTTTGACAGCACGAGAGCACACACTAATTGATCGATAAATGATGGCGCAACAATGCAGACGTTGCTGTGACGTCAAGCGTTCCAGAGAGACAGAGATATGGGTGTTTATTACAGCAATAAGTGTAGGATAGAGTACGTTAAGCGTAGGAACTATACAGAAAATGCTTGGCCACTACTCCCTTAGTATAGCGCATGCCCAACCAAAAAGTGTGGTTAAATGCAGCCATTGCTCACAGCTTCCCAAAAAGTGATCGATTACAGACGTAGTCGATAAAACTCTTGATTTGGATGCTTTTGGAAGAGGGCAGATTGTCTCCGTCTCGGAAGTCTTCAACACTCTGGGATTTTACCGTGCTGTAGTGTGCAGAGTATTTCGGGAGTACCCAAATTCTGGCAAAAGAACAAGTTCCCAAATAAACTCCAGAATTGACAGCTTGTTGTGTACGCAGTTTGGGCCACATTGTTTGAAGTGATAGGCGCACGACAATATCCCAAATCACCACCTATCTGGAGAGTGCATCAAGTCGCCATATAACAATCTGAATTCCTAAAATTGATTTTTAGAATGATCCTTTTACTGTAAACGTGAACTCAATTTCCCGTTGATTATGTACTGGGCTTGTCCAAAATAATGGACACATCTTGCTGAAAACAGTGACTTTGGTAACTGTTTTTTGGGTAAAACGAACATGTAGCTACAATTGTTTTTGTAAAAAAGTGTTGCTTATAGTCTTAAGGGTCTGTGTGATCGCATTGTAAATCGGTGTTTGCATAATTTCGTTCCAGGTGAAGGCACAATGAGTGGCCTGTCGGAGTTCCAAAGAGGGCAGATTGTAGGAGTCCGTCTAGTTGGTGCGTCGGTACCCACAGTGGCACAGTCGTTAGTGGTATCGAGAGGTACTGTGTGGAAGGTCATGATAGCATACAATGTTAACCGCACATCATCATATGCGAGGCACGACTGTGAAAGGAAACCAAACTCACTGCGAGAGACAGGATGACATTAAAGAGGATTGTGACCACAAGGAGGAAGACCACGGCGACGAAAGTGACTAAGCTTACTGCACATCTCCAAATCCCAGTGTTGACGCATACCGTGAGAAGGAAATTGCATAAGCACAATTTTTACTGCAGAGCTGAGATTGCAAAACCCCTGGTGTCACAGGTGAATATGTAACGGAGACCACAGTGGTGCCAGAAACATAAAACGTGGGCTACGGTTCAATGAAAACATGTCTTGTTTTCCGATGAATCAGGTTTCTCACTATACTTCACATTGGACTAGCTTACGTGTGGAGAACCTCCACAATAGTCTACAACCCAGACTGTCTCCTTCCTACAGTGAAGCATGGGGACGGTAACGTAATGGTTTGTGCCATGATCTCGTGGTTTACAGCAGGTCTCATTATTAACTTACACGGACGGATCACACGCGGTGACTATGTCACTCTTTTGGCCGACCATGTGCATTCAGTGGCGCAGACATTGTTTCCGTCAAGGGATTGCACTCTTCAAGATGATAATGCCCCGATACACAGAAGTCTAACTATTCAATCATGGTTTGAGGAACATGAGGATGAAGTTGCACACCTTCCCTGGCCTGCACAACCACCGGACTTAAACAACATTGAGCACCTGTGGTCTGTGTTGGAAAACACAGTGCGATCGAGTTATCCTCCTCTAGCGTCTCTCAAGGAATTGGAGCAGTTTCTGCAGGAAGAATGGTACAACATACCACTTACCACCATCCAGGACTTGTATGCGGAGGATTCATTTAAAACTTCTTGAATCCAAGGAGGATTCAAGCAGTTTTAAATGCCAAGGGTGCTCCCACACCATATTAGGTGCGTAACACCTATTGTTTCAAGGTGTTTATATTATTTTGGAAATCCCCTGTAATTGTCCAAATGGGCGACGTGAAATTTTAATTTTTAAAATACTGATTGAGCATTTTTCAAAAAAAAAAAAATCTTGAAATACCTTTATCAAATTAGGTTATAGACCTTGGTCAACGGGAAGGCGAGTGACCTAAAATGCGAGCTTCTGCTTTCTCGTACTGCTGAATCTGGGTTCGATTCACACATAGAAGTTCTGGTTACATTTCTTGCACTGTTTATCTACATTCTTCCCATCCTCCGGAACCAGTTGCTCTAAATTAGGGATCAGAAACTGCCAAGTTATGAAACACTTCCAAATGTAAATACATAAATGTAGATGAGCTCATTAAGTCGCATTATTTAGATACATCTTAATTGTTTCGTAGTTTGATGAACACGTATGCAAACTCTGAGAGCCATAAGCAGCCGTCCATTCTTCTAATTCGAGGTCACTCATTCCGGGGAAGAAAACGGGCTCGGCTGTCGGACTAAAAAGATATCCATCCGCCATCAGGAAGTGGAGCTCAGGCGCAGTCGTTTCTTTCTGATGAAAAAGTATTTAAAAAAATTTATTGAGCATCAGTAGTTCTTCACCGCAAATTTAGGGTGAAAAGCTACATGAGGGCGTAAATTTTATGATATATGAGAAAGAATCAAAACCTAAGAAAGCGAACACGTCATCACCTTGATACTACCTGTGAGGACCTCAGCGGAAGGGGTACATAAATTAATATTTTTGAATAGTATTTATGTTTTGACTTTATATACAGTGTTATTTATATTTCAGTTACAGCAAAGAATAGGCATTTTTAGTCTTCTGTATACACTGGTCACAAACATTAGGAATATTGCTGATTCAAAGAGAAAATGTGGTGACATGTTATGCAAATTTAGCGACTACTGGAGATCGGTTATCAGCCTGGATAGCTACTGATATGTAAATTATCATCATAACACTGCACGTGGCGTGCGAGCTCTAATAAAAGTACCCTTCAAAAAATGGAAAATGGGTTGTTTCATCCCTTCGTCTAGAAGTTTGCTGAATGTATTGCCTTCAGTGTGAGATTAACCTGAAATAATGTCCAGGCGACCTTTACACAATGACAACAGAAATAGGGCTGTTGGTCTCTCACAGGCAGGAATACGGCAGATTGATGTGGCTGCTGCTTAAGGAGTTTTGCGAAGTGTTGCAAGTCGGCTACTCATGAGATTTCTATGGCATGGAAACGTTGTAGATCGACCCAGCAGTTATCACACAAGGATAACCACCAGGAAGTAAGATCGCTACCTGAAAATAAGTGCTTGGAGAGGGCAAAATATCCCAAGTAGCCAACTCAGGTGATCACTTAGAGCTGCTTCTAGTATCACAGTATGCACACAAACGGTGCGAAACCATCTTTACGAGTACGGAGTCAGAACAAGGAGGACGCTGAGATGTATAGCATTGACATCAAGCTCACCGTCGTCAAGATGTACCTAAGGCCGACAGAACATGTCATGTAATACAAAATGACACCATGTACTTTTAACGGGCGCTTCCCGCTTAGCTCTTTATTCTGATACTCGACGAGGGCAAAAGTGGAAGAGATCCCGCACATGAATGCAACCACACTATGTGAAGTTCGTCCCCCCTTACCAGCGGCAGTCAGTTCTGGTCTGGACAAGAGTGTGTTTCAATGGCTGGTACTCCCTTGTCTGTTTGTCAAGGCAATATAAAAATTACATTAGTAACCGTTTAACCGGCAGATGTATCTACACCAAATGGTGCCCAAACTTTTCTTCTCTCCTCAAACAGTACTGTTGATAGAGTGGCCGAGTTATACGCAAGCTATGACAAAACTATTTCTTTCCCCCTCTCATCTCAACGGAATCGACTATAAATCTGTCGCTGGAAGTAAGTGTGCTCCCTTATATGTAGTTCTTAGTCTTACAGTTTATAGTCTGATTTCCTTATAGTGCTTTATTCTCTGCTCCATGACCCAAGGAATGATTGGGAATGGCTAGTTCCCCTGACATGGATATCATGCCACTGGGTAGGAGCAAGTTACTGAAATATATTTTCTCTCCTTTCGTAGGTTCTTCGCCATTTTTGTAGTATTTTAGGGACTAAAGGTAATTTGATAGGAGAGATTAAGGAAAATCATTCCCCGTAAATGAATACTTTTAATAACAAACGTAAGGGAAAAGCAACGATTTCTAGTGTGCAGGATCTTTCGTTCCTGTCGAGTTCGACTCACTTTTTAGGCAGTGGATATGTAGTGGTATATTCGTTCGAGCTGATTTCAAACTATTTAGTTAGTTTAAAATCATTTAATTCGCTCCAGCCAGTTAGAGGGTTAACGAACTGGCAAGGTGTCGAGACCACGAGGGTATTCACGGAAGCGGGAGAGTTACATGGGCGATGAAGGGAGATAGAAAATATATTGTTTCTTGCGGTCGACGGAAGATAACCAACAAACTGAGAAAATGTAAATATATTTCATATATGCCGATGAGCCATTGCATTATGACCACCTAGCTAATGAGCTGTAAGACTCCCTTTAGCCCGTAAAACAGCGACCACTCGACGAGGCATTGATTTCATGAGTTGGCGATAGGCAATATGGGGTATC
This sequence comes from Macrothele yani, assembly GCA_039090855.1. Classification (NCBI taxonomy): domain Eukaryota; kingdom Metazoa; phylum Arthropoda; class Arachnida; order Araneae; family Macrothelidae; genus Macrothele; species Macrothele yani. Next base: position 88,523,784 of record CM077013.1, read on the forward strand.
TGATAACACAGTGTCAACAGCAGGTCTCCCAGTTCCCGTACATTTCGGGGTGGTGGTGATTTAGCGCGAACCAGCTTTTCCAAGTCTAACCACAAATGTTCGATTGGGTTCATGTCATGTTAATTTGGAGGACAGGGTATTAACAGAAAAACACCAGCATGCATCTCGAACCATTCCTTGACGATTCTGGCAGTGGCTATCGCCAGCAGGGAACACAGTTGCCATGAATGGGTTAACTTGGTCCGTAACGATGTTCATATCCCTGACAGCTGTCAGGGATTGCGCTTTAAAATAATGGAATCTAAAGTTTGCCAAGAAAACATCGCCCACAGCATAACACCGCCGTCGCTGGCCTGTTTCCGCCCAACAGTGCATCCAAGTGCCATAGCCTCCATTAGTAATCGGCGTGTTCGCGCTCAGCCGTCTACGTGATGCACCAGAAATTTTAATTCGTCAGACCAAGCCACTTTCTTCCAATCCATCCACGGTCCAATCTCGATGATTTGGGCCCATTCCATGCGTTGTTGGCGATGACGTGCAGTGAGCACGGGGACTCAACCGAGTCTTCGGCTACGCAGGCCCATGCGCAGAAGGCTGTGATGAACTGTTTGCTGTGACACATTTCCTTGATCACCACGTTTATAGCTGTAGGTGATTTGTCTCACTGTAGCCCTGCGGTAGCTGTGAACAATGCGCGACAGTCTCTGCTCCACTCTGGCATCAGTGAGCTGCGGACGACACATAGTTCGTCGTTTGGCCTCCTGTGTACCACTTTTGATACGTACTGACTACAGCCGCACGTGAATAACCCACAAGACGCGTCGTTTCCGAGATCGTAGTTCCGAGGCGTCGTGCCATCAGAATCTGTCCTTTATGAAAGCCCGATAAATCGGCAGCGTTTCCCATTCGGACTCCGGACACTCTACTAACCGGAAGCCTGTCCTCGAGTTGTATATATACTGCTCTATGAACTTCATCTGCGCCACCGTTCGGTCTCCAGGCGCGTTCATTTCTGTAGGCTGGGGGTGGTCATAATGATATGGCTTATCGGTGTACATGATTCTAGTTTTGCTAATAAGTGTTTCCAAAGTCATAATGTGGTGATTAATAAGAACTTTCAAATCAGGGCATGAATGGTATACAACGAACCGCTTAGCATTGAGCCTGACAGGCGGAGTGTCTGAATCCAGCGTACACGTATGCTGGAAGTCAATCTCACAATTCGGGGGAACGCAAGCGCTCGAAGTAAATTATAAAAGTCACTCGATGCATTACACTTTTGCATCCCATCTGAATTATCATTCACATGCATAGGTAGATGTCAGTGTTTATTTGCGTATGTCATAGTACGAACAACAGAACAATCTACCGCAGAACGTTAGAGACAACATTTCATACCAAGTGAGTGACTAGGTCCACGCAAGGGAGTTGCCCGGTCTCTCTGTTACTTTCATCTGCCTACAAAGGAAACTACAAAAATAAAATCTTAATAATTCCAGTTGCCGAAGCAGCAAGGAATTTTAACAACGTAAAGTGTTGGCTCATAGATGGGAAATAGGAACTTGTTTTAAACACACTTGCTGTTATTTTAAAAAAAATATTCTACAGTAGGACAGAAAGGAAATAATTCGTCACGCTGTGTTTTATCCACCGAAAACAAAAATCTTCAAATAACCTTCTAGGAACAAGAGAAATCTTTCAGAATGTAAATTTGGATTTAAGCTTAAAAATGGAAATTTTTTTTTTTACGAAAATTTGGGAAATGTTTAGAAAATGATTAGTATTCTTATCTTGATCTTGAATAAAAAAAACATTTTATTTCCGGTTTTGATAAAAAAAATATCAAATCACGCCACACAATGTACGGCATACTTCTATACTTCTTAGAAAGTGTAAAATAATATGGATAGTTTATTCATGATTATCCAATTATATTGCAAAAAAAAAAAAAATTGTTTGCAGCCTGTTTTCTAGAAACAGAAGTGAATAAACAAATAAAGATATGCATGTATCATACGTTGGCTTCTTAACTTATTGGTAGCAATTGCTCCAATACGAGAAAAAAACCATCTTGTGGATTCTAGGACAATGTGGAAGGTTGTCCAACATCAATTTGCAGCAATCAAATGCATTTCAAAGCACGACCTGAACAACAGGATATATTTTGTTTAAAGACCACATATTTTTAATGGCAAATATGAAAACACAAGCTGGTTAAATCCGCCGATCCCATTTTAAAATTCATAATTTGCGTTCTAAATCTTAAGGTTTCCAATAAATAAGAGCGTGGCACAAATCCAAAATATTTGTCCGAAAATGTGTAAAGATAGCGCTTTTTCTAACTGGCAGAATGGCGCCTTTTTTAACTTTCAATTTTGGTTTTGAGTTTCGGAATAACTTCTAAATTAAAATACTATGATAACCGTAACATGTAACGTCATTGGAATACCGTAACATCTGAGGGAGAGAGATGGCAGTAGTTAACCACTAGCGTTTGATATTTTTTCCAAGTTGTACAATACACGGAAACCTTTCTTTCCTGTGTATAATATATCACTGCAATACCTTTGTACAGCTATACATTATATATAAAGGGAAATATACATAGGTTGTCCAAAAATAACTGAGAATATTTTTATAAAAAATGTGCAATACCGCGTTCGACCTTGGCACGAGTCTCGAAAAAAACGGTAGTACTAGTCACGAATAGCATCCGGCCATGCCTGTTTATCACGCATGCGTCGTCGGTAGTGTGCAGTTTAATAAACGTTTGTTTCGGGAACCCCCTAATAAGTGTTTTCGCGCTCTGATTTTTCGGAAAAATGAATGTGAGAGAGGAATAAAGATCAGCCATTAAATTTTCCTGTCTATTTAAGACGTCTGACGGAGATTTCGTCTTCTGCAAGAGGCTTATAAAAATGAATGTCTAGGAAAATCAACAATTTAAAGGTGGCATAAAGAATTTATTTATAGCCGTGAGTCGGATGCTTTAATCGCGCGTGCAGGAAAACTTTCAACGAGAGTTACAGAGGTAAACATTAATACAATAGGTGTTATTTTACGGGAAGACAGAAACCTATCAATTAGAGGTATCGAAGATATGGTTCACATTTCAAAATCATCAATTCACGGAATTTTAAACGAGCATTTGGCATGAAACGAGTTTGTTCAACTTAGGTTCCCCATTTCTTTTCATTTGTGAACGCATTGGGTCCAATTCAAAGCCGCACATTGTCGCTTCTGTCGTTTCTTATTTGGAGAAAATGAATATTAATTTGATGCCACAACCTGTATATAGTTCAGACTTGTCACCACGTGACCTCTGGTTGTTCCCCATTTAAAAAAAATAATACGGGGGCGATGACTTGAAACTGATCAACAATTTATTACAGCTGTGCAAGGGTGCTTCAACAGCATTTCAGGAGAATAATTCCAGAAGACATTCAGAAGTGGGAGGAACTTTGGGATACCTGTATTTGGTGCAATGGATAGTGTTCCGAAAACGATTACCACTTTCTTGATAATTAATGTGCGCAATTTTTTGTTATATAAAAACATTCTCAGTAGTTTTAGGACAACTTCTGCGTTATATCATGCACAAGAAATCAAGAAGTTATTTAACAGGGATTCATCTTAACGAAAGAGACTTGAATCGTGGCGTTAGAAAATGCTTACAACTTCAAAGAAAAGGGAAGCCTGAACCACTTTCATTTACAAACCATTGCTGCCCCTTCTAGAGAACGTAAAAGGAGATTTTATAATTACCCTAATTAAGTCTTCTCTTAGAGTGACAACACTAACTTCACTGTTATTCATAAAAATAGTTGGGACTCCGCTAGCACAGTTTCGTCTTACAAAATAAGTCAGATCGTGGCTCATTGGAAGACACCATTCGGCACTGCATACAGAAAGCAAGGAGAAGACGAGAATGGTGAAATATCTCATTAGCTGAATGAAATTTGAACTGCATTTTAGGATTAAAATTCAGTGGCGTTCTATTTCTCAATATAACGCAATTTTTAGAGCAAATTTAACACTCATAGTTGGGTAAGCTTGACATATATTTTAATTTCAACATTATAAAATTGTTATGGAATGCTGGGTTCTTAATATAATACTTTATTATATTGGGTTTAAGGAATAATGTTCAAGAAAATTATTTATTTTCATTAAGTCAACTATCGCCCTTTCACAACATCCTATGCTTAAAGTTTCGGCACCTTTTTTCTCCAGAAGAAAGGACTGGATACAGATATATAGGCGCAAAGAGAGGGAACACAAAATCGTTTTTTTGGGCATATAACTGCTGTTTTTAAAACCTAAGCCACAAATAAAATCTCAATACAGATGTTTTATCGCTATCAAATCCTGCTGGATAAGAGTACGGCAAAGATAACGATAACTACGTTCGCGTTTCATTTTGAAATCCCGCTTATTGCTCTTTCAGAAATATCTTCCATTTTGTTTTTAATAAAAAAAGAAATAACAAAAAAAATTAACAAATTTTGAAAATGTGGACATTTAATATCAGTTTAGGAAAAAAATAATACTCATCATTGAGTTTTTACAAATTTGTTTTGAATATTACTTTTGAGCGAGTGGAACAAGTAAAGAACGAAAAAAAAATGTGATGCGGGAAATTAAAGTTCCACACAGAAAAAAGAAATCCTTAATTTTCAGAAACTTAAGGGGGAAAAAATGTGAAATCTTCTTGTTTCTGGCCCGACCCAACCAGCGTAACGAGGGATACTTTCATTCGATTGATTCATAGCTGGAGTGAGAAGCAATTTTTCATCCGTCTAATTAAAATTGACATGTTTGTGAATTAAGTTCTGCGCATGTCCTAACACTTTTCTCGTTCTTCTGGCTTAACTTCTTTCCCCTTCTCTCTCACCCTCACTTTCTCTCTCTTCTTTTTTGTTCCATCGAGGCGTTATAATTAGTGGGAGACGCTGTCGGTTTTGAACTAGTACGGACCAAGTTGTGCCGAGTGATTTATCACGAACGCTGACATTTCGTTCTCGAGGATACGACTCAAGAAAGGCTAAAATGGACGACAGCAGAAGACTATGTCTTGCGGAAATGATTCAGGTATACTCGAACGGATCCGACCCTCTTTAACGACCATTCTTTTAATGTCGTGTCACCGTGTCTTCTTATTTTTTTCTTTTCCACTAGCCATTAACTTTCAGGAGAGTGATCCTGCGATATTGGCATTTTTAGCCAGCTCTTGTTAGTGAGGATTTGGCGATCAAAACATTTGATATATGTCAAATTTACGCGTTAAGTATTTGAAATTGTTTTATGATGAACAGTGTGTATTATACTTATATTTAAATATTTCTCTTTCATACGAGAACGTTAATAGAGGTAAAATTTTAAAATACGATGAACAATTTAATATTTTTAGCATTCTCGTTATCTTAGCATTTCTGTTTCACAGTTTAAAAATAAAATATTTACTTCTAATAATTTTCAGCGCTTTCTGTGAACAACAAGCATAAGTCAATTTCACATTTTTGTGCGAAAAAAATGAGTAATTCACAAAATTCGACACTACTCGTGATGGACGAAAGGAAATGCAGTGAAATTTGACAGGAACTATAATTGAGACTAATTACAAGTCTCTCACATTGCAGAATTTTGCAACTGAATCATAACTGTTTTACTGCCAGCCTACATGGAAGTAGGCACGTTGAAGTCGAAAATGTAATTATAATACGGCCCCCGAGAGCTTTGTGGCCAGAGTTTTGGGTGCCCACTTGTCCTAACCTTAAAAACTTGTACAAGATAAAACTAAACTGAAAAACAAATATTTTCAAAGTGAAACAAGAAAGATGACACCGAATTATCGGGTGTAATGAGCATGTCTTTTTGAATCCGTTCTGACGCGAATTGAATTTATCAAAGCTACTCAAAGTGAAAGAAAACGGCATGAAAAACAGTAGTATTTGACCGAAGAAAAGTTTTTTAATCGGGTTTTTAATCCCAAATCGTGAACTTAAGCCCTCTGGTTCCAGACTGGTGAGTTAAGAAAAATTTGAAATTATATGAGGAAACATTTCACAGCGGAAACTCTCTTGAACAGACAATTTTTCAAATCTGACTTTTAAAAGCAGATATCGACAAATATAAGATATGCATCTACACCCCCTGGCGAAAAAACATGCGTTATTTTAAGAAAAAGTATTCTCAAAAGGTTTTCCGATGTGCGCGGTACCGGTTCAGGGAAAAAATTTCAGAAGCTCAGATTTTGCTGCAAATACATAAGAAGATGAAATTAGCACTTACGCACCCTGGTGGCCATACCCTTCTTTACCAAATATTAGAAATATATGAAAAACATTTCCCATCAGGAGTTGTATGCGATACAGGAATATTTTTTCAAATCGGAGTTTTAAAAACAAAAACACCGGGGAAAACGGTATTTGCTTTAACATCCCCTAGCGGAAAGTCTATAATGAACTTCAAAATTTTGAAATTATATGAAAAACTAAAACATTTAGCACCGGAAACGCTATCCAACAAAGAAGGAATTCTTCAAATCGGACTTTTAAAACTACAGATATAGACAAAAATAAGAATATTTATCTACGCCCCCTGGCGGAGAAACCATACATTATTTTAAGAAAAAGATATAGCAAAGGTTTATCGACGTGAGTAATATCGGTCAACAAACGATTTTTTTCAATCGAGACTTTAGAAGCTTAGATTTTGCTGCAGATGCATCAGAAGCGGAAATTAATGAATATGCCCCCTGGTGACCAAACCGTTTTGAATTTTTTCAAATCGGAGTTTTAAAAGCAGAGATATCAGGGAACACGCAATTTACTTTTACCCCCCCCCCCCAAAGAATATCCATAAACTACTAGAAAATTTCGAAATTATATGAAAAACCTGTCGCACCCGAAATTCCATTGAATAAAGAAGTAATTTTTTTAAATTGGGCCATTAGAAGCAGAGATATTGAGAAAAAGCGGAGAAAACATGCAATATTTTAAGAAGAAAATATCCCGAAATGGTTTGCCTACGGGAGTGGTATCAGCCCACAAACGAATTTTTGCAATCGCGATTTTAGCAGCTCAGTTTTTGTGGCAAATACATCAGAAGCAAAAATTAACACTTACACCCCCTCGTAGCCAAACCATTTTTTACCAAAAATTTGAAATTATAGGCAAAAGATTTCGCATCGGGAACTGTATCCGCTTAACAAAATATTTTTCAAATCGGAGTTTTAGAAGTAGAGATATTGGTTAAAACGCAATTTACTTTTACGCCCCCTGGCGGAAAATCTAAGCGTCACTTGAAAAAGTGATTATACTTAATATAGTTTTCTACATAAACCGAATAGAAAGGTATTTTTTCAATCGGACGCTTAGAAGCAAATATATGAAATTTGTGCATCGTAAAAAAAAAAACCCCGAAATAAAAGCTCATTCGCATATTTAAAGCTTCCCAATGTAAAAATAATTTTTTAAATCGGACTAATAATTGCAGAAATATGTGTTGTCCACAGACAGACGGACAAACTGTTAACATAAGCACGATCTTTTTTTACAAAAGACGTGCCTAAAAATGTAAGGGCCGCCCCGGTGGCGCAGTGGTCTAAGCGATGGCCTCTGATCATTCGTCCGAACGGGGTCCGGGTTCGAATCCCGGTGAGGCATGGATGTTGTGTTTGTCTTACGGCACTGGTTCTCTCCCTTCCCTGGAACCAGTGACCCTAAATTAGGGACGGGCGACTGCTTATAGCCCATTGAGTTGCTCACGGTGGTCGTTAAACCTCCAATCAAAAAAAAAAAAAAAATGTAAGGGCTTACGACTTTGTGACTACCTGCACTTACACCTAGTTGACGTTATGACCGTGTCGGCATTTTAACTGTCGACATTTTGACCTTGTCAATGTTACCGTGTCGAAATTTTTACCTTGTCACATTATGGTGGCATCATTTTGACCTTGTCGGCGTTGTGGTGTGGACATTTTAGCTGTCGGCATGTTTTGACCGTCAGCATTTTGCACCGCACCCAAACGAAGCTCACTGGAGGAGGGAGTTAGGGAGACACAAATCATAATCTTCTCGCATGGAGATCTCTCTCATGAAACCTACAGCAAACTGCGAATGTCGTTTTTCTGATGTCAGTGACTGCTAAAAGTTTCAGAACCAGTTACTTGTCTGTTCTTTGCCGATATCTTCTTGCTGTTAGAGCCATATGGCGGTCTTCGGCAGTAGCGGCAGCTCTGTAACGGTCTTGTACTTTATCGACGACGAACTACTCCTGTGCTAAGTGGGCCGCGGGTGGCCCACTTAGCACAGGAGTACTGCCACGGAAAAGGCCTCAGGTTCGATCCCAGGCAGGTACGGACGCTCGATCCACTAAATACCCGCCGTTCGTCGGATGGGCACGTTAAGCCGTCGGACCGCGGGTACTGGCCCCTTGGTAATAAATAAGGGCGTCTTCCTCACCCTTTCTCCTTCGCTTCCGTATCACTTTCCCATCGGGCACCCTAGCCCAAATCTCATAGTTTCCTATTTCTAAGGGTTGTTTAAGACCTGGGGTCAGACACTCCCTTCCTAAAATCATCTACATATGATCATGATCATGATCCTGTGCTAAGTAGCCGCCTCCGTACTCTTGACATGGCATTTTGTTGTATATTTAACGTTGAGGACATCTCTGACAGAACTTGACTTGCTTCCAACCACCTATCACTCGTAACCTCTGTGAATCACCCAAATACTTTCTTCGAGTCATGTTCAAATCAATAAAACACCGTAATATTAATATTGTTCGGCCTACTTCAGGAAGGAATACCAGACGCGATAAAAATTGAACTGACTTACCCCTTTCGTAACGTGGTCTTGCTTTGCATATTCTACGTAAACGGAGTCGCGTGTGCACATGGTCTCTTCATCTATAAACGTGTATAAAAGTGAAAGTTTGTATATTTGTTCGTTTTACAAATCTACAGTTTTCAACTTAGAGCCACCAAATTTGATATACTATCTCATGGTACTCTAACTTAGACCGTAGATAGATTTTAGAAGGGATCAGAGCCGGGGGCGCGGGGGTCAAGGGGCCCCCATACAAAATTGTCGTTATTTTAATTCAAATTTCTACATTTTTCAATTTGGTATCATATCTCATGGTACTCTGGCTTAGACCGTAGATGGTTTGGGGAAGGGTTCGAAGCCCGTGGGTCAAAGGGCCTACATACAAAATTTCCGTAAAAAGTTCTACAGTTTTCAATTTACAACCACAAAATTTGGTATATTATCTCGTGATACTATGACTTAGATCGTAGACGGTTTTTGGAAGGGGTCGGAGCTGGGTGATCACAGCATACAAAATTTTCATAAACAGTTCTACAGTTTTGAGGTCCAATTTGCTTCTCAATAAGGTGGCGCCAATCATGCTGCTGAGGAATTTAATTTCACCAAGACTTTGCAATGGAACCAGGTTTTGCATCAAGAACATGTTCACGCAAATCATCGAAGCAACTATTCTGACTGGCTCTGCAAAAGGGGAAGATGTCTTCATTCCGGGGATTCTGCTGATTCCCACAGATATGCCGTTTGACTTCCAGCGTTTGTAATTCCCGATTCGTCTGGCTTTTGCCATGTCCATTAACAAAACGCAAGGCCAGTCATTGGCAGTGGCTGGCATTAATTTGGAGGAACCTTGCTTTTCACACGCACAACTCTACATCGCCTGCTCAAAGGTTAGCAATCCTAAAAATCTCTACATTTTTGCTCCCAATGAAAAACAAAAAATATTGTTCACCAAAAAGCAATAACCTAAACGAATTAAAATAAATATACTGGAAAATTACAGGAATGTATTTTTCATTCATAAAATTTCACCCGCTGAACTTGGTGATTCCACGAATATTTACCCGGGAAATATCGGGTACACCTGCTCGTATCACAATATTTGCATATTCATCCGCTTTCATTGCATGGTCAACAATGCACTTCGTGTTTAGTGCGATTATATCTTTTAATTTTACATACCAGTGTGTATTGTTTCATTTCTGCATCATAACTCATATAACAGTTCGATTTTAAAATCTGATGTCTGGTCGGATTTTATTGCATCACAACGCTCTTCCGATGCAAACGCTTTCAAAAGCTTTCATCAAACAAAAATTACATAATCTACATGAATTTTAGGCTTTCTGCATTCCATTGGAACTGCAAATGCCGTAGCTGTTTTAGTACATTTTCCCAAAGTCTTAAATGTTCATTCACAGCTGTGGTTATATGTACTTTGTGAGGATCCCATGGCTTGCCTTGATCTTCTCATTTAATTTCAAAACTTTGAAATTGGCAAGCACACTTTTTTCACAAAATCCGCAATACTTTGAATTTGCTTAACTACAGCATAGCTTCCACATCTGTAACAAAATATGTCAGGATTATTTAAACACCCATGGAAAGAAATTTCTGCAGAAAATAAGCCATTAAACGCCCATCATTTGACTTGTGAATACAGACTTTAAAAAGAAAACTGAATGGTGTACACAACAGCTTAAACACAGGAACAGAAGAACTTTAACCGCGAAACTAACTTGTTAGCATAACTGCTTTTACAAAGGAGCTAAGTTACTCGAAAGAGAATTCAACGTTAATTGTTCACATCATAAAGCAATGTCATCTATGACTAAATTTAGAAACTAATGCCAAAACATTTTCACTATCATTTTATTAACTTTGTGGAAATAGGTACTGATCATATTATAAAAACCTGACGTCTTAGAAAAAGGAGAGTAAAACATGGGTTCAGAAACACTATTTAAATATTAATTATCAAAATTCATGCAAACTTATGTAATTCGAACTGGTTCCTTCTGGTAATTTATTTAAATATAATGGCGATTTTTGCAATTTATTTTACGACCTATGTTTTTGAAACAGTGATACTAATTCTGACAAAACATTACACATTTAAAGACATAGTTTGTTTTCCACTCGTATTTTGAAGATAAGAAGGGAAACTGTCTTTATTGTTCTAGGTTATTTTTAGCTTGCATTGCTTTCTCATCTTGCGGCTATCAGAGAAGTCCTGATCGACACCGAACTAAGTAAGAAAAAGGTAGAGTTCACTTCCTAGATTCAAACTCTGTAAGTTTGCTTTGCAAAGGGCAGTTCTCAAGCGTAAGGTATCCTAGGTAAAACACAATGCATCTTCTGTCCTCTGGATTTCAGAATATCACAGTATATCAACACTGTGATTACTTCGTCTTAGTTCCTCTGTATTTACAGAGATCCCTTAGTATTTTATCACTGTAATTCCTTCTTCTAATTTCCTTTGCTAAGCAGAAGGATCACAGTATTTTATCACTGACTTTCATCATTTTATTTGCCCTGTATTTACAGAAATATCACAGTACTTAACCACTGTGATTTTCTTAGCTTAATTTCCAACTGCCACAGTCGTTTTACTGCGGTATTCCTCGAACATACTCATTTGTTATAGTGACTGGCACTGTGACCTTTTTCGTCATGTTATATCATAGAAGCCGAAGTTAATATTCTTTTCAGAGCACATTCAATCTCAGCAGGAAGGAATTATTAAAACTACGTTGTTCAAGAGAAATGCTATGCTTCCATTCAAGAAAAACGTAAAATAAATGAGGGCTCTTTTAAGGGCATTTGAACTTCAATTAAGAAATAAATAACAGCCCTTTTCAGAACAGAAGTACCTACAGCCAAGGAAAATAAAAAAATTGTCCTTTTCAGGGCATAGCCATTTGCACACAAGGAAATTTAAAAAGCTGACCATTTCAGGCATATGTATTGCAACTCGTGAATAAATGTAAAATAAATAACGGCTGTTTTAAGGGCATTTGAACTTCAATTAAGAAATAAATAACAACCCTTTTCAAGACATTGGGACCTACAGCCAGGGAAAATAAAAATTGCTTTTTAGGGCACATGTACTATAACTCCCGAACAGGAAAAGTTAATTCAAATCTCGTAACTAGATAACGTATTATATAATTTCAAACATATAAAAACTAATTTTAATAAAATATATTTCAATTTTCACATTTTATAGAATTAAATGAGCACAATCAATCTCATCAAGAAGGAAATATTGAGCTATGTTATTTAAGAAATATATTTGAATAAAAAATACAACATAAAAAAACGGCTATCTCCAGCGCACATGTGTTACAACTCATAAGAAAAGTTAATTGAAACACGTAATTTTGTAACTTCAAACATGATACAATTTACTTAACTCAATTGCTTGACCGTTAAGAGTAAACTAAATAAGAAAGCATACAAAAACAGCTCATTATAAACAATAAATTTGTGACCCCACCCCCAACATATAACATAGGAGACCCTAAATAAACTGAAGCAGCGAATTAAGCTATAAGAGCAAGACTCTTCATAAAATTACAAAAAAAAAATAGCAAATATAAAATTGTGATATACTACATGCACATATACGCATACACACAAACAAAATAAACAAATTGAGAACTAGTAACGATATATAGAAAGAAGTCTCCTGCCCCTAATTAATCAAATAAAATTTGCCTGCCCGACATAAATTATAAATTATCATTAAATTAAGCTAACTTAAATTAAATAATAAGCAAATTACTCTCAGGGCATGAGCACTGTGTTTCTATCATTCTTAGCATACGCACAAGACAATGTATATTTTCTACAACTCAAAATTCTTCATCCCTTTTGCTTTTGAACTTTCCTATCTGAACACTTATTCACTCCTCCTTTCGAGAGCGATTGGACCTACGGCGTCACGACTTCCCAAATGTTAGGGTTTGGCTGAGTTTGCATACAGGCGACTAAACCTTTTAGGGAAACCAGCTATCGAAGACGTTTATTAAAATTATTGGAACTTCGCTTCAAAGTTTCGAATCTTCGATTCGTGATCCGTCATCCCGGAGCCGAACGAAATCAGTGCGTCGCTAAATTTGGGGTGAGGTGTACCGTATATACTCGTGTATAGGTCGACTTTTTTTAATGCAATATTTAGGTCGAAATAAGGGGGTCGAACTATACACGGAAAATATTTCTGATAGGTTGAAAACCAAAATTTTGATACCTTATGAAAACACGCATACTTAGCCTTTTGCGCATCAGTTCATTTGCCATCATATATTTAGTCATTTTCCGGGTGTTACTGGTACGGAAGAAAATTATTGCTAAGCATTTTCTTGATTTTATATGTACGAATTTTTTTATTCACTAATAGAAAACCTCATTTCGCAAGATGTCTCAAAGTCCGTTTTAGATCTGTCTATATGGCCTTGACTTGACTGCCCCGCTGGTAAATCACCCAGAGGAAAGAGGTGAACGTGTCAGTAGTTTAAGTTACACCATGCCGTGATCTACGACCGTGCTCAATTCTAGACGGGGGATGAAGAGAAAAAAGGACAGACTATTGCAAAAGGACGCCGCTGCTTAGCGATGGCGAAGAGAGGCATGACAACCTACAGAACAGCGGTAACTTAATCAATGCATCCCGAAAACGAAAGTGTTTAAACTTGGCAGAGCATTCAGAATAACATTGCCACTGATAGTAAAAAGTGCATTAGTTTAACAAGCTACTTACGTTTGTTATGAAATTGAGTGTGCCCCGGCTCTAAAAATCAAACCGTAACCTTTTCTGAAGACTAAGTGCGAGCAAAAATGTATTGCATCTTTACTGAATGGGGCGATGTTTGGTTTTGTCACTAAAGCCTGTCACAAACGTGGCGGAGAGGGGAATGAACCTCGGAAGTAGATAAACGACCTCTCTGTCAATCACACACTCGTCCAACTCAGCAGTTGACCGACAGCTGCTACGCTGCATAGGGTAGTGGGAGAAAATTTTATAGAACACAATTCCTTCAGTTTTTTAAATATTTGTGCGCAAATTTTACAGTGTGCGCAATACATCAGAATAAAGATTCTTTTTGAATTTTGAAGAAATCCATTGAAAACTTCAAAAATTACACATTTATTTTTTTACGGCATGCAGATTCTTTATGGGATAAACTATCAGGTTGACATCAAGAGCTATTTACGCTTTCCAAATATGTTTCAGGAAGTTTTTTTGTTTTTTTTTTAAATAACTACCGGGCTTACGACGTTTGGTAACTGCATCACGATTCGTTTGCTGCGGGAACAAATGCTTTACTGTCCATGAATGAAGTAACTACAGAAAACTCGCTCGCAAAAAGTGGGAGAAGGGGGAGGAGAGGACTATGTGCAAACGTTGGTTCATATATTGTTAAAGTGTGTAACCTTTCCCTGAAAACTCTCTAACCAGGGTGGTGAGTCCTATCACCTTCCCAGAATTGTGACTCAATTCCACCCACATTTTGCGGGAAACTGCCGCAAGCAACATTGCGAGAGCCAGCTACAACAATAAATAGTAGGTTCACATTTCCGCATGGGGCGCATCCTCGGAAAAGAAAACATTTTTTTTATATATATGCAACATAGGTAGGTATACAAAAAACTGCAGATATTCACATAAAAATCGGGAGATCGACTTATACACGGGATATACAAAAACTGCAAATATTCTGATAAAAAAATCGGTGGGTCGACTTATACACGAGTATATACGGTACGTACCTGGAATATAATAATCTCTTTTATCATTAGAGATGTTCCCATTGCCCTTTTCGCCCTCAATCAGTCATTTCATCTAGAGTCATAAGTGACGCCATTTCCAAATCCACCTCACAACTGATATCATCTAGGAAACTAAATTCATCTTCCTCTTCTATAGTAGGATTTTAGTCAGATCGCGAAACAACATTCGTCTTGAGAACAAATGTAAAAAATGGTGCCAGGGAAAAAGTCTGATGTGACACCCTTATTCATGAGTAGGTGTCTACTTTGAGAACACATGTAACAAAAATGGTGCCTGGGAAAAAGTCTGCGACAATCTCATGCATGCGTGGGTGTCTACTGCAGGTGCCAGCTGAACGGACAAATGGTAGCTCAGTAGGAAACTGCGTACTCCGCGGAGTGAATCATAAACCAGTTTGACAGCAGGACATAGGGAGTGTGGAAAGCCGAGCGGGAGGATGATTAATAAATGGTAAATGGAATTCGGGAGTGCGGCGAAGGAGAAGAAGTGGGAAGAGAGGTTTATAAACAGAATTCGCGTGGTTTGAACGGCAAATTCGTGGTACCATAACGACATTATTTAACGTATAAATGAGGATAAAGGTAACTAGATTAATGTATAATGATAAAAATTAATATTAAGGGATATTCAGAATATTGGGACAGGTGACATTTTACGTACAAATGAGAAAAAACGTATGAGTGAGAAACGTAAAAACACAGTTTTACTGCTTTTCTAAAGGACTATGGAATAGATATTTAATGAAGACTAAAATTATACCTAGATATCGATGGTTACTATTTTTTGTCACAGTCGGTTTGAGGAACACTGTCAGATTCTTTCTGAGAGAACTTCTTTGTTTTTGTTAGTTGGAAAACCTCGAAAACATTTGCAACACAACAAGTATTAGGCTACAATGAATGCCCCCCCTCCGATAAATTACTCTTAAGCTCTAACGAATGACAATGAATATAGTTTACGATGTACTGAAGATAAACGGGCAGCTTTCTCAGTGGAAAATCTCTGGTTTCCTACAGTCTGTTCATGTACTTTAATTTATGCAGGGTTCTCCCTTTCCAGCATTTTTTTATTTCAAATACAGCTTCATTCTCATACATCAGGGGGAAAGAATTCCTTCTTCAAAGAGCGCAAAAATAATTTATCTGATAGATTTTGAAGAGTCAAATTAAATTTTGATCAAAGAGAAGTTAAATTGATTTAAATTTATTTATTTCTGTAAGAAAGGGAAGGGGGGAAAGCTGTGAAAAGGAACGCCCCATTGACTTCTTTCTTTCACGTCGGAATTCAGTACGGTAGTGTCGATAGGGTAAAAGTGTACAAGTATTAAACATCTTCTGTGTCAGACAGTTTCAGTCGTATGATCATAATGGACCTTAAAACTAGTTCTGAGATTATTTTATTTTATCCGTCATTGAAACCTTTCTTTAAGAAACTGTCTAGCAAGATACAGAGCCGCTGTGCTCACATACTTACTGTTAAAAGAACGTCATTCAGTTAATTAGTGCTATAACAGTAAATAGTAAAAGATTCGTGATCTGAAGCATCGTATCATTTTATAAGTTTCTTTACACGTAGGATACTTCCTTTGTCTGCAAGACATTTCTTTAAATGGGTATGCGTTGTCTGTTGAATTACTTTAGCTGTGTATGTGTTTCTAAATCCTTCATGATAAAGGAAAATATCAGAGGGAGCCGACTGCGGATGAAATTCTGTAGTTTCGCAGAAAATGATTAATTTGACGCAAAAAAAGCGACCTTCGTAGCTTTGATTCTAGTAACCCTCTTATCAATAATTTGCAGATTTTCATGAAACATTTTGCGTACTATTGCTCAATAGGTTACTGTTACCTCCCATACGACATGCGCACTTCATTCCCGCAAATGCGCTTTTCCTATTTCACGGTGCAAAATAAATGTAAAGGAGTGTAAGGTCAGTACAGCAAAATCGTATTTCAGCGATATCCGACGAACTGCACATTTTTCTTTATATTCAATTTTTTAACGGTGAAACGAAATAAGAATGGTGGTACCAAATTCTGTGGTGCAATGAGCGTGTCTTTTGAATCATTCGAGACACAAGAAGAGCTTTTCAAAGAGAATTTTAGGAACGGAGAAAATCAGGGAAAAAGAAAACTCATGTACGTCCCTTAATGGAAAAAAAGAGCAATTAGTTAAAATACAGAACTGTTCTTCATGCTGAATGGAACCAGTTTGTAACTGCAAGTAGAACGAGTTATTTACGCCCTCTAGTGGCAGGTGTACGTTGCAAAAGTCAAAGATAGTACGCCAAACGTTTTCTCGTAGTGGAAGACATGCGAGGCAAAATAGTTTTGCAAATACATTTATCAAAATTAGAGATATGGATGAAAATGAAATAAACTGTACGCCCCTCACAGGGAAACTACACTATTTACAGAAAATAATATGAACAAGTTAGTAAAATCATGCAATGCATTGATTATGATACGCCTTCCAACGTACCAGAAAGCATTACTCAAGTTATTACCCACGTTGAATATGGCTGTGGAATAAATCTCGCTCATGTGTTCTGACCTTTGACTCCATTTTGATGATATTAAACAGAATCAGTTCACTACATTCCCGGATGCCGCCCCGGTGGCGCAGTGGTCTAAGCGATGGCCTCTGATCATTCGTCCGAACGGGGTCCGGGTTCGAATCCCAGTCAGGCATGGATGCTGTGTTTGTCTTACGGCACTGGCTCTCTCCCTTCCCTGGAACCAGTGACCCTAAATTAGGGACGGGCAACTGCTTATAGCCCATTGAGTTGCTCACGGTGGTCGTTAAACCTCCAATAAAAAAAAAACAAAAAAAACATTCCCGGAACTACATGGTTAAGGTTTGTCGCAATCGAAGCCTTTGTATGTAAGTTATGACGCATAAGAGAAATGGAATGGATTCCACTCCTATGTCCTGACCTTTGATGCCATTTCGCCCATTTTCAAAACGGTGCGTTCCCAGGTGGTCCCCTACCTTATACTAAAATGTCATCGAAATCGAACCATTTTTACGTGAGTTATCATGTGGACCGGCGGAGAGACAGAGGGCAGACGGACAAAGCTGGAGCATATACGCTTCATCCGCCTACGGTTGGAAAGCATAAAAAAGCAGTCTTTATTCGGATTTATGGATATGCATTTGCAAGCAGAAACCCACACTTACACCACCTAGCGTTGGAAATGCGCATCACACACTAAATGTTTAGTATAGCCTAAAATTAAATTCAAATAGGAATCGATGATCCTTTTTAACGAGGACTTTGAAAAATTTGTCTTTTCACTCAAAATCAAGTTACCCTTAAGTCTAGTCAATTTTGTGCCAGCATCTGCGGTTATACAAAAAGACTTTTTAATTTTATAGTATATTTAAAACTTTCTTTCCTTTTAAGAGTAAAATAGTGAAATCTTTATTCTTACAATAAAGTTCATAATATTCTACTACAATTTAGATAAAAAACCAGGATTAGACACCCTGTTATTCTTAATTATGTAAGGTAGTATCTCTTAGGAAAACCTTTGTCCTTTGGCGGCCCTCCCCCTTTTCAGAGGAACTTGTTCTTTAATCTATAACCCGCGTTAATTTTTACTTTTTTTAGACACAGTATGTACACTGAATTGCCAGAAAAACTGGTACAGACGAGCTTATGCAAAATGCATAGCAACGTCACCTTTGCGCGTACTCGGTTGACTCCGCCAGTGCGTATATAAAGCGATAGATATCCTTCCCAGCTGTCAGAGCTGTTTTCGGCATGAGAATGACAAGTACTAGTAATAACGATTTCTGCGATTTTCAACGCGGTGCCATAGTTGGCGCTCGTGAGATGGGCCAAAGTATTTGAGAGATAGAGACGAAGTTCGGATTTTCACGGACGATCATTGCATGGTTGTACAGAGACTACAAGAATTCCGGCAAAACCTCCAACCTACGATACCAGTGTGGCCGTAAAAAGACATTGGGTGAACGTGACCATCGTCGGCTGTCAAGAATCGTTTTACGCGATAGGCGAGCAAAACTCTTGCAGGTATCATCGGAATTCAGTGCTGGAGCCTCAACAAACTTCAGCGTCCGGACTGTGCAACGTACCCTGCACAATATGGGCTTTGGGGCCGACGCCCAACTCGAGTCTCCTTGATGTGTGCACGACACAGCTATGCGCCTTGCTTGGACACGGCAACACCGCCAATGGACACTTGATGACTGGAAACAAGTAGCCTGGTCTGACGTGTCGCATTTCCAACTGTATCGGGCAGATGGAAGAATTCGTTTGTGGCGCAAACCTCATGAAGCCATGGATCCCACCTGTCAACCGGGAACTGTACTGGCTGGTGGGGGGTGGGGAAGGTCAGTAATGATATGGGGTATGTTTAGCTGGACTTCACTGTGACACCTGGTTCGTCTACAAACGTCTGTGCGCATCCTTTCCGACGAGGTACCCGCGTTCATGGCCTGCATTTATGCTGATGGTTGGGCCTGTTCCAACAGAACAATGCACCTCCACACAAGCGTCGGGGCGCCACATTATGGTTAGAGGAACCTTCATCTGAGTTTGGGGTGTTACCAATTTCACCCGAGTCCCCAGATCTGAACGTTATAGAACACATTTGGGATGCCATACAACGCGCTATAGAACACAGGAGTCCAAGATCTCGGAATACACTAGAATTGTGGAACGCTATGCAGGAAGTATGGTGTGCATCGCGTACAGAATATTTCCAGAAGCTAGTAGAGTCCATGCCTAGTCGTATTTCTGCAGTCCTGCGCTCCTGTGGGGGACCTACCAAGTATTAGACTGGTGTTCTAGTTTTTCTGGCACTTCAGTGTATATATTGACATGACCAACCTTAAAAAGTATCGTAACACCTTCAAGGTGGAATTGATGAACAGGTTCTCTTCTCTATAAGGTCTGATATCGAAAAAAGACATCTCTGAAGTTAACAGAGAAGTAACCAAGGCTCTCGTGAAAACAGCAACAAAAATAGGTGGCACTAAGAACAAGGTGCATATGAAGAAATTTATCAGAAAGAACAAAAATGCTGATGCAAAAGAAAAGGGAGATGAGGACAAATTAAAAAGATGTCACTTCTTAAGCGGAATATACAATATTGGCCAAAACGTCCTGCACCATTAGACCGGAAGTCAATTTTTTTATGTTTGAAGTCCCCTTATACAGCGTAATAGTAAAGTCAGGAATACATATTGTACATCATTTTAAAGGAAATCTTATGCTGATTTCAAATATGTTTACAGAATGTTATTACCAGCAACAGAAATGAAGTTATAAGCAAATGCAGAGCGTCTAGTCATAAAAAAACGACAAATAGTGGAGTTTGTGAAATTAGTGAAAAATGCATTTAACGTGAAATTACTGTACAGTGCATTTTTGAAACTTGCAAGACACTTTAAATAACTGACCAACAAGTAAAATAAGCCTCAATATTTAATTGGAAAACAACGGTTACTTAGTTACGAAGTGCACCTTCTTGGCATGAAACTAATGAGCTTCACTAGTTGTCCATTGGTGATAACACCGTGTTATATGGTCCTTACAGACTCAATTAAAGTCTTTAAAATTGAAGTCCATACCGTCCTTACGCACTCAATTTAAGTCTTTTATTGAGTCTGTAAGGGCCATATGACACGGTGTGATCACCAATGGACAACTAGAGAAGCCCATTTATTTCATGCCAAGAAGGTGCAGTTCGTTACTAAGTAACCGTCGTTATCCAATTAAATATAAAAGTATTTCGCATATTGGTCAGTTATTTCAAGTGTCTTGCAATTTTCAAAAATGTACTGTACAGTAATTTTACGTTAAATGCATTGTACACTAATTTCACAAACTCCACTATTTTTTTATGACTAGACGCTGTGCATTTGCTTGTAACTTCATTTCTGTTACTGGTAATAACATTATGTAAAAAATATTTGAATTCAGCATACAATTTCCTTTAAAATGATATATAATACATGTTCCTGACTTTACCATTACGCTGTATAAGTTCAATTCAAACATCAAAAATTTGACTTTCAGTTTTCTGGTGCAGGATGTTTAGCCACGATTGTATAGAGCTATGCAAGACAGTACGAAAAAGTACCACTGAGGACGTACGGCACTGAGAAAAGATGATGATACTGTAACAAGAAACAGAGACGCCATTTTGACAGGAGTGAAAGATTTCTACTCAAAGCTATATTAAAGACTAATTGAGTCCATAAGGACGGTATGGACTTTAATTGAGTCTGTAAGGACCGTGTGGCTAATGGGCGACTAGAGAAGCTCATTAATCCCATACTTCTACTCAGACAATACCGAAAATACCGTTTGATACATCTACCCCAGACAATACGAAAAGTATCTTTCGGCACCAGAATAAATCTAGTACAAGCAAGTTACCCGGCAATCTTTTAATTCTTGGTAGCTACGGGTTTGTGCCACCGTAGATCGGATTTGCTATTTCAGCACAAAACACAGATGTTCGACTGGATTGGTGTCGGGGGAATTTATTGGCCAGAGCAATATCTGGAGGTCTTACTCATGTTCCGCGAAGCATTCTCGAACAATCCGGGCAGTGTGGCATGGCGCAATTTTCTCCTGAAAGAATTAATGCCGTTGGCCAAGAAAGTACGTTACTGGTCTTCAATGATGTTTAGATAAATGGTAGATGTTATAGATTCCTGCACATGACACACTGAACTCAAGGGTTTCCAGCCCAGCTTTCATGAACCGTTACACTTCCTCCACCGGCTTGTTTCCGTCCCACGGTGCATCCTAGGACCAACACCTCCTCAGGTAAACGATGAACCCATACCCGGCAGTCCATATGGTGCAACAGGAAACGAGATTTTTCGGACAAGACGACCTTTTTCCAATCATTCGAGTTACAATTTTAATGCTCGCGTGCCCATTGTAGGTGCTTTCGACGGCGAACCTAGGTTAGCATAGGCATTGTAGCATCGTGCGGCAATGTAGCCCCATTTTCAGAAGTGTTCGATCTACTATGTAGTCTGACACATTACATCCGTCACCAGAATTCAAATTATGGGGAGTTGCACCAAAGTATCCCTTCTGTGGGCTCTCACCATACGGGATAACCTCCGCTACCCTCTAGAATCGATAAACCGTGGTCGGCGTACACCTTGCCGGCGGTTAGTGGTTTTTCCCTCATCGGACCACTCTTTGAAGGTACTAACCACAGCTGATCACTTCTTGAAGGTACTGACCGCAGCTGACCACTTCTTGAAGGTACTGACCACAGCTTACCACTTCTTGAAGGTACTAACCACAGCTTACCACTTCTTGAAGGTACTAACCACAGCTTACCACTTCTTGAAAGTACTAACCACAGATGACCACTTCTTGAAGGTACTGACCACAGATGACCACTTCTTGAAGGTACTGACCACAGATGACCACTTCTTGAAGGTACTGACCACAGATGACCACTTCTTGAAGGTACTGACCACAGATGAATACTTCTTGAAGGTACTGACCACAGATGACCATTTCTTGAAGATAAAAACCACAGATGACCACTTCTTGAAGGTACTGACCACAACTGACCACTTCTTGAAGGTACTGACCACAACTGACCACTTCTTGAAGGTACTAACCACAACTGACCACTTCTTGAAGGTACTAACCACAACTGACCACTTCTTGAAGGTACTAACCACAACCGACCACTTCTTGAAGGTACTAACCACAACCGACCACTTCTTGAAGGTACTAACCACAACCGACCACTTCTTGAAGGTACTAACCACAACTGACCACTTCTTGAAGGTACTAACCACAACTGACCACTTCTTGAAGGTACTAACCACAGATGACTACTTCTTGAAGGTACTAACCACAGATGACTACTTCTTGAAGGTACTGACCACAGCTGACCACTTCTTGAAGGTACTTACCACAGATGACCACTTCTTGAAGGTACTTACTCCAGATGACCACTTCTTGAAGGTACTTACCCCAGATGACCACTTCTTGAAGGTACTTACTACAGATGACCACTTCTTGAAGGTAAAAACCACAGATGACCACTTTTTGAAGGTACTAACCACAGCTGACCACTTCTTGAAGGTACTAACCACAGCTGACCACTTCTTGAAGGTACTAACCACAGCTGACCGTGAGCATAAATTGAACCTTACCGTGTCGGAAGTGACCCAGTTGTCTGGCTAATAGAGTTTGGCATTTGACAAATCCCGCTTCCTTTGCTATCTGAAGAAAAAGAGCCACACTGATTAAAAGAGCTCAGTATCAGCTATTATTTGCATCGTTTCGTTAACTTCAGACATGCCGTCGCTTACTTGCAGTTGCTTTGATTTGCATAAGGACGCGCGGGTCCTGATGGTTTTGCTCTTCGGTGTATTTAGAACACCATTTCTCCATTAGGAATAAGTGCGGCCCAAGAAACGGACCTCTTCTTTGATTTCTATAAACCCCTGAAACAGAGGCGCACGATTGGTTATTTAAGAGTGAGGTTTTCCAGTAGTTCTTAAGAAATTCTGTAGGACTCCTCATTCAAAGTGTTTAACAGATGCTGCGGCATCACGTATGATGATTACCGATGTAACAAATGCATGCTTAGTTCATGTCTTGTGCTTCCATCCTCTCTTAGAATATGTTGTCTGTAGCTGAGCACAATGAGGGCGCACATAAATATCCATGAAAAAAATATTTCTCCATGGGCTCACTTGTAATGTGCCATCTTTTTATATCGCCACTGTCAAAGATTCTTTCCTGAAAACACAGAAAACTCTCCTAACACAGATACTAATACCTCTTCATCACGAGTAACCTGATATAGTTCCTGCACAAATGAAGGTATTACGTGCTTCTTTTTTCTCGCAAGAGTAGTACTCAGATTATCGGGCATACAGCTTAATCACAACGGAAATGTTTGCCATCCTGACACAATAACGACGCTTATCAGATCACCAGTTTTGGCCTTTTGAGTTCATATGCAGTAAAAGGAACTCACACCACCAGTCGGCGAACATAGCAGTCTTACTCAGTGAAGCCATCTGATCCTTGTTTGAGTGTATACGCTTCATGGAAGACGAACTAGTAACCCTAAATATCAGTCTTTGTTTACTGGTGTTATTTGATGGGATCCTCTTCTCACTATAAAAGAAACCCATGTCCATTCGACTTGTAGTTATTTAACACATTTCATGCTTTTCGATAACTACCCGTTGTCTCATTAGCTGGTAATTTGCTTATTTTCTCCTGGGTTCTGGTAAGTTAAGCTACGTACAAATACTGTTTAAACAGAACAGTGGAGTAATTTCTAATTTCCAGGAGTAAGTCACAGTAATACTGTCGTCGGTTTGTTTTCCGCTACGGAGACGTAGGTACAAGAATCACTTCCGATTATTTGCATGTTTTAGCTATTTTTTCTTCTACAGGTGCATAATTTGCTGCTTACCTTTACTTACAGATATGTAGCTTCTCTAGTTCTGTGCTCATGCTGATTCGCAGCATTCCGTAGCTTTTCTGAGTAGACGGATTATTTAAGACTATTTTAGGGAATCTTCGGACACTGCTGATCTGATTGCAAGATATTCTCATATTTTCTATGCATACACATTATCATTGAGGCATTTAGTTCCTAGAAAAATGTGTATATGTATGCGAAGATTGCGGAAACCACACTCTAACGATTTTTACATAAACAAGCATCTTTCAAATAGGTAAATTTGAATGCAGATATGCAAATGCCAACAATATATCAGTTGTGAAAACTCAAAATTGCCTGTGGCTTCATCGAACCTGCAGACTTCAACTCCGGGTCCAAATGCGTTCCCAATTAAGCTACGCCGACAAATGCTGATCAATGCTACTTACCGTGTTGACATATGCGTCACCTGTGCAGTATGCTACATGTATTCATATGTGGCAGGGGAAAGAAATCGATGGTTTCAGCTCCACAGCAAACCATGCTTGAAGTTACTCTCTGTAGAAGGAATTCTCATAAACGCCAGATGATGTGGGGAATTTTCTTATTCTTCGAAGCGAATAAGAAATTTTCATTAATTCCAGACGAGGTGTGAATGGCACATCACGCATTTTTCGAAGAACTTAACGGCAAGTACATCCATTTTTACATTCGGGCGGCAATGAGAAAACACAAATTTTGCAGTGAAGGAGATTTGTTCCGGTGCTGAATGATTTTTTAATTAAGCTACACTGATATGTGCTCATCACAGGCATATTTTGCATTTATATGACCTCCACATCTGTAGTACATCACACAGGGTTTGTGAAACTTTATTGTGATAGCACAATACACACTGTATTGACAAAAGTCACCTGACACCCCTTCAGAAGCAAATGAACGTACCCGCTGCGTTGTTAAGATGCGCGATACAGCTGAAAAAGGTATAAAAATAATTCTGCAGCTGACCGCGGTCATACCACAATGTGAGATTGAGTGAAAATGTTGACTTTGAAAAAGGAAAGATTTTTGGGTGTTATATTAGTGGGTTGTCCGTAAGAGAAACAGAGAGGCGTTTAAACATACCCAAGTCAACTGTTTTGGATGTACTGAATAAGTGGTAGACGACACATGGCGTACCTGGAGCAACAAAACGTAACGGCAGACCAAATAAAATCAGGGGTAGAGGACGTCCAAGCCTCAGGAGGATCGTTACAGCTAATCGATGGAGTACTGCACAAGACCTCAGTATACAGGTGAGTAGAAATGCTGGATCCTTGGTATGTACACGTACCATTCGCAGAGAAATTCATTCCATTGGTTAGCGTGGTCGGTGCGGCTGCTCATAAGCCATCTTCACTCGGAATGCTACACGGCACTTAGCATGGTGTGAAGAACATTTATCGTGGACCTTAGATCAATGGAAACGGGTCCTATCTACTGATGAATTCAGATACACGATCCATCTGTCTGATGGCCGTGTGTGGGTATGGCGGCAGCCAGGAAAACGTTATTTACCACAGTGTACTGTTCCTACGGTCAAGTTTGGATCTGGCAGTGTGCTCGTAAGGGGTAGGGTGTTTTTTGTGGAATAGTCTCGGCCCATTGGTTATCGTGGACAAACCTGTTAATCAGCACGTCTACCTGGATATTCTGGAGAGTTATGCTTTACTAACTCTTTGGTAATACTATGCAACCGAGCGTTGTTGGTACCAGCAGAATGATGCACCGAGCCATAAAGCAAGGACTGTTACGGCAGGGTTTGACGATAATTCCTTATCGTGTGTGGACTGGCCAGCACAGAGCCCTGATCTTAATCCCATAGAGCACCTATGGAATGAATTAGAGCGCCGAATAATAAGTTTGGAACCAAGGCCTACTACTAGTAAGCAACAGTTAACGGCAGCATTATGTTCTCAATAGAAGCGCATACCTATCGCTGTGTTCCAATACCTTGTCGAAAGCATGTCTTGAAGTTTCAGTGCATGCATTAAGGGCGAAGTTGAACCGACCCCGTACTAATGTATATCAATAAACTCTATGTTGTGTTTCTCTTCTAGGTGTCCCGTGACTTTCGTCAATATAGTGTATGTTATCTTCTTGTGTATAAAGACCATTACCAACGGAAAGAACTTTGCAGATCCTTCGTTTCTGCTGTCCTTTGTATTGTGAGAAACTTTTAAGGAAGGCACCATTGCCAAAATTACACACCGAATAGGTTTATTTGAAATGCACATACCTGTAGTACGCTAATGTTTTTAAAAAATCCGCAAATGATGAGTAAATGTATCACATCTTAAAAAAATACATAGAGATCTGAGTTTAAAATGGACATACATCCCTTAGGCTTCTATTAAGTGATAAAAATATGATTTATTCTCATGGAGAAAATAATTACTGCAGAAGGGAATTTCTACATACAAATTCCATTGCTCTCCTTACTATTTCCTTCTTTCTCTCTCTCTCTCTCAAAACAAACCGCTAATAATACCAAAGTGGCTGCGGTGTATTTCCATCTCAAACAACACTCATTACCATCACCTCTAACTTCTTGTTTTCTTTTCCCATCTCCATCTTCTCGGTATTTTTTCTTGGTGGACTCTTTGTTTTCTTTCATTATCGATGCTCCCTGTCTGCCATCGAGACTCTTCCCATCCACCTGAAAAAGAACAACAACTTAGGAATTAAGAACTTGATTGACGTCCTAAGCACATTAACCCAGCCCCCCTGTTCGTGTAATCCCCAGCCTTATTTACAGCATCACTCTTCTGCAACCAAAGATCGGTGCGGGGAGGGAAGGGTCCTACATAACATAGCCATTCCTGTTGTTTTAGACCTGCTGTTGGGGCTTTTATTACTGTTATGATTGTTCTTTATTTATTGACCGGTTGTATTATTATTATTGACGCGACCCTCAGTCCGCTGGCAAATGTATCTGCCAGGAGTGGACGGCGGTAAAACCAACAATAAAGAAGAATGACCATTGCCTTCTACGATTACATGTACATCTATTACGTCTTTACTTTCGGAAATGAAAGGGAATCTTCCTTCTCTCAGATAAGAGACATAAAAGGTGCATGGATCCACTGTGTGCTTAATGGTGGGATGGATAATATGTTGCAGGTTTCCTGTTCCTAACACAACACGATCAATTGCGTATCAATGGGATACAAAAAGAAACGCCTTTTTGGGTTACGATACTAACGCGTTATTGATTTTCTGGCCGATATCCCGCAAAATTTCGCACGATATTACAGGAGACGCCTGGAATAATGGGAATCAAGAATGTTTACCCAAGGTCACGTGGAGAAACTAATGGCAGGAACGAATGAGATTTCAGAAACTTTGAATTTGGAACAGTACATCATATCGGAAAAATGACTATACCTCGTTTTTCATGCGCTTTCCGAACACACATTAAGTCTTTTAAGAATATCTTTTGTTTGTTTGGGGTTTAACAACTACCATGGTAGTCGTCTGGTAGTCTATAGGTAGTCGCCCGTCCCTAATTTTGGGCCACTTGTTTCAGGAAAGGGAGAGAGCCAGTGCCGTAAGACAAACGCGACGTACATGCTTCACAGGGACTCTAGCATAAACCCATATCGGTAGAAAGGCTACGAAATTTGTATTTATTAAAATTAAAAACCAGGAAGTAGGATAAAATATATCTAGACACAGCTTTTCAGATAATTTTTGGTTAAAACAATTGAAACTGATTAGGATACTATATTTAAGACTTTCTGTGAAAGTTAATTTTTGCCGCACCGGTGGCGCAGTGGTCTAAGCGATAGCTTCTGATCATTCGTCCGAGATGGGTCCGTTTTCGAATCCCAGTGAGGCATGGATGTTGTATTTGTCTTACAGCACTCGCTCTCCCTCCCTTCCCTGTAACCAGTGGCCCTTGATTAGGGACGGGTGACTGATTATAGCTCACTGAGTGTCTCACGTTGGTCGTAAAATCTCCAATCAAAAATAAAGTTAATTTAGAATACAAAATCTGAAAACTTTTCAGATTTGTATCCTAAAGTAACTTTTTATAAATTAGAAATCACGTATAATAAACTTGAAATTTTGTATATTTTCTAAATTTGAAGACATGTGATCTAATTACTCTTGGAATATGGATGGTATTCTTTTAGGCTATTTCGCCTTCCTTCTGTGCACACCGCAATACATTAGGTATGGTATTTCAAGCTCATGAGAGTAGTAAAGATGTATTGACAGGTATGACGTAAATGTCTTTTCTTGCTGCTACGTTATTTAAAAAAAATCGCCAAACGATGAAATAGTTCCAAAGTTAAACCTTAACGGCCAGACGAAACATTTAGAAACAGAAGTCAAACTTACGGAAAAGATGCGTTATTTCTCCTGATCATATATACATGTAGCACTTCACATTACAGATCGGTATCAACACTCCACATTAAGCACAACACACAGCTCTACAAGCAACTCGCCACGCCACGCCACGCCACACGAGCAACTGTTTTCTCGTTTATATCTCTCGTTCTCATCTAATAACAACCATACATCACGTTCATTCACCTCAATTATGTTGCCAACAGTATTCGTTTGAAAGAAAAGATATCACGTTAACTGTGAAGTATAACTGAGAATAAACTCAAGATTTACATAGGCAAAGAAACTAAAAAGGAAAGTTAATTCAGAATATACGTCACACAGGACTCTCAAGTTCTCTTCACTGAGACATAAAAACTGAAAGCCAGAGTCTCACAATATGACCAATCAATGCTTAACATCTATAAAAACTCCATCAGTGGATAATATTGCGAGCAAAATATGTAATCAACTGTGTTGTCCGAAACATTGGTCATCGCAAAATAAGTATATACATAGTCGTATCAGAATAATATGACCACCTACCTAATAATGGGAATATCCACCATTGCCCCGGAGGTGAGTGGCGAGACTCCGTGGCGTGGGCGCAATGAGTCCCTGGAAAGTTACCCGGGGCACACGTGCCCATTCTGACTACAGCAGAGCAAGGAGGGCGCGAAGATGATGTGGTTGTGAGCCGGCACGTTGGACCTGTCGATCCAAATACTCTCCCAAATGCTCTATGGGATTGAGATTGGCCGATTTCTCCGGCTAAAGGAGAACGGAGACATCGCTGTAGTGTTCCCGGAACCAGTCTTGCACCCCTCAGCAAAATGTCAGGGCGAATTGTCCTGTTGGTAGACACCATCACCACCAGAGTAAACTTCCAACATGAAGGGATGGATGTGGTCAGCGAGAATAGAGAGACAGCCATTGGCGTTCAAAGACCACCAGTGGTCCCAGGTCTTTTCAGGGAGACATCCCCCAGACATACACACTGTCACCGCCGGCCTGTACTTAACCGACAAGCGTATCCGGGTGTTGGTTCTCGTGTGCTTGACGTCTTATCCGCCACCGTTATCACTTCTGAGTAGTAGAAACCTCGATTCGTCGGAGAAGGCAAGCCTCTTCCACTCTCCAATGATGCGAACTGCAGGCATCGTTGCCGATGGACTTGGGTTAACATGGGCGCCTTGACGCAGCGTCGACTCTGGAGAGCCATGTGTAACCGGATTCGCCATACTGTTATCGGCGACACATACCTGGATGCCCCAGCGTTCATTTACGTGTTCAATTGCTGCACTGTTGCGCGTCGATTGTCCTTTACCGGCCGACTGAGGCGACGTTCTCCTCTGGATTCGACAGCCCTTATGGCTCCATAGTTATGACGTTGAGAAATGCTCACTATGCCCGCGGTCCGTCCCTGGTACACCCTTACTAGAGCACCTCGCGAAGATCCCTCGAAGTCTGCTGCTTCTTAGATGCTTTCACCCTTGGCGCAATAGCCTATGATCATTCCTTTTTTAATGTCCGTCCAATCACTACATCTGCACATTGTGCTCACATAACGCATTGTGGCTCATCTGTCTTGGCCGGCCGCTTATATCTCCGTTGGTCGACCTTGTCACGTGCATTCTGTGACGCGCCTGGACTGCTACACTGTGATTCTGGGGATGGTCATATAATTCTAATATGACTGTGTACTTCTCCGAAAACTCGCAAGTAGAAGTAATTTACTAATATACACAGAAGACATTGACACAGACTTTGTATACAGTGTTGACGACAGGAAGGATCATGACGTTAGAGTGTCTTATTTGCAAGTAGTGCTATCTTCTGATTAATTGCTTACGTTTGTTTCACGTTTGAGTCCCGAATGAAATATGGTAGTATGTGTAATTTATAGCTCTGGCTCTATCACTCTTCTGAAACCACTGCGCCCAAATATAGCTTTAGATGCCCGTATGGTACTTTAGACGATCCACAAATACACTGAGTGGCCACTTTATTATGACCACCCCATCAGTACTTCTTTGGGCCTTTATTACTGCGTCGATTCTTCGTGGCATGAACTCCACGAGATATTGATAGGTGGTTTGTGGAATCTGAGACCATGCTTAATGAATAGCACTTTCCAGGAGTGTGAGATTGCAGGGTTGTGGATCCAGCTGTCTGATGGCTCGTTTAACTTCATCCCACAATTCGCAATGGAGTTGAGATTTGGAGATTGTGAGGGCCCCCTAAGCAAAGTAAACTCACCGGCATGTTCCCGAAATCAATCCTGTACAATACGAGCACTATGGCAGGACGCATTATCTTGTTGAAAGTAAGCCATCGCCATTGGGATAAACCATCCACATGATAGGATGCGCTTGGTCCGGAATGATGATGAGATATGATGTGCCAGTCAGACGTTGATCGACACGAATTAAAGGGCCCAAAGCATTACAGGAAAACATTCCCCAAACCATAACGTTGCCTCCACCAGCTTGAAGGGGGTTGTAGCAATGCATTTGGGGTCCATGCTTTCGTGCTGTTTCCGCCAAATTCTCACTCGGCCATCGGCATGGTGCAACTGAAAACGTGATTCATCGGACCACATAATTTGCTTCCAATT
This sequence comes from Macrothele yani, assembly GCA_039090855.1. Classification (NCBI taxonomy): domain Eukaryota; kingdom Metazoa; phylum Arthropoda; class Arachnida; order Araneae; family Macrothelidae; genus Macrothele; species Macrothele yani. Next base: position 88,554,824 of record CM077013.1, read on the forward strand.
ATAGACTGTCCCATCCTTGTGCTCCTGTGCGAACTGAAGACTTTTTCCTCTTGTTAACTGCAGACAGCAAAGGTGTTTCAACAGGCCTTCGGCTGCCATATCCCATCCGGTGCAGTGTACGGCGAACAGTGCTTGCAGAGACATTTTGAGGGGATCCTTGATTAAGATGGTCTGTAATTTGCTGCACTGTTGCCCTTCTGTTGTCTGTTACCGGTCTGGACACTCTCCGTTCGCCCGAGCAGTCGCTAGTCGATGACGACCACACGTTGCACGTAGAGACCCATTTTTGTGACTGACATTCCAGTTTTTAAATACTTTTACAACAGCTGCTCTGGAACCTTTCACGAATGCGGCGGTTTCGGTGATACTCGCTCTATAACTCCGAGCTCCTACAATCACCCCACGTTGAAAGTCCGTCAAATCGCATTTTTTACCCATCTCGTCACCCAAAAATTACTTCTACTACTGTCGCAAGCACAAACTTTCCCTTGTTATACTAGCCTCGCCATCTGGCGGCAACAACATGCAGCCATAGCTCATTTGTTTAAAACTGTCAGATGGCCATAATAAAGTGGCCACTCAGTGTATAAGGACCACGTTCTGTTTGAACAAAGAAATCATCCAGTGTAGAATTTAGAGATTTCCCATGTGAACACGTTTTTGGCTGTCTCTTACAAAGTTGAACACAAGACTGATGATGTAAGTAAAACTTCTCAAACGACCACAAAATTGTGGAAAATTTCACAAACTGAAAGTTAAATGGAAATGTCAGATTTGAACAACGTTTTGAGACAGTACGTGTTTCCAATGAAACAGAGTCCAAAGGTTTTAACGTGCGTTATCAAAGCATCTCACAAAAAAGCTGCGATGCGCGTTTTCAGGGTACAGCAGTGAATGTCAGTACGGGAACATTGCGCAGAACTAAGATCGCTCGGAGATTTGATTAGGAGCTGACGATCCCAAATGCCTTATACGCAATATGGTTCCTGCTCCTCAACAGTTGCAATGCGGTTAAACTGCAGATAGTAAACTATGGACAATAGGAATCAGTCACTTCGAGACTATATATCTCGTCACAATCTTTATTTTATTGTGGAAAGCGGGAATCAAGCAGCCAATGTGAGAGTTATGTACACAAATGTTGCATTTTCCCAAATGAACAGCATAGTGGTGGATGCAGTGGTGTTCCATCAGTTCGTCGCAGACAGGTGCGTACCTTTATAGCTGTCACCTGAATACCAATAAAACTAAAGAAAGTGCATGGTTTTGGTGAAGTTTGTACATCCGGCTGTGTGCCCGGGTCTTTCACGCACAGCTCTGTCAAGAATTCAACATGAACAGTGCTACACGCAAAAAAAAACGTTGAGAAACGTTGATCCTGTGGGTCAAATTTGCTTGTGGATCAAGGGGTCAAAGGGGAAGAATGGGGAACCGTGTAAGCAAAGTGATGGGGCACATTTTTTGCGAGTCGAACCATTCGTGGTAAATCCTTACTGCAATTGAGTGAGAAAAGTCCATCTGTCTTTGTCTGCCAAACATAAACGTTTCAAAAGATTGCTCGTATTGTACTGTTCAACACGAGTCTCAGCTTTTAAGTTTTTCTGTTGTATTGCTGTTCAGAGTTATGTTTCGTCCTAAGTAATGGAAAAAAGCAATATATTCCGTATATACCAGTGTAAGCTGGGGCCTTTTCACAAGGAATTCCCGTACCTCATGAATGACTGGCATATAGGTTTCATAAATGCCGGTCAAAATACGATATTGTAAAGTATCTAGGATATCATATTTACGAAAATTGGCATTCCAAATATTTATTGGAGCTTCAGTTATGGCACTTGTTAAAGTCTTACATCGAAGTCTTTTAATATACACTCCAACAGTATGACCTTTCTTGCAATCGTTGTTGGTAGTTCACGCTTTGATGTATTCTTCCTTAATAAAGCCCAACCCCTGGACACGGTTCAAAAGCCTACTGTCTTCCTTTTCGTATCAATGATTTCTAGTTCCAGTTGATGCAAATAACATTTATGCTCGAAAATATTTACATATTACTAACGAATGTTAGCAAATGTACTGCATTGTAGCCGCTTTAAACAGCTACGTATGTCTATTTCAAAGTGAGCTCTTTGTTGTAAGCGACAAAACAGGCAACATGAACGCCCTCTTCCTATGTCTGGTAGCATTCTGACATGAAACATTTCTCTTTCGCTTTGAAACTTTTTCCCAACCTGTTTTGATGCACTTTTCTAACATGCAAGACAATGAACTAAGCCACCACTAAAAGTTTTTTTCCTCCTCCAGCAGAGAGAACTTTTCAGTTGTTTTGGGATTTAACACATCCCCGAATAGTTAAAGCTATAAGAAGCCGCTCGCCTCTAATTATCGGTCCAACCCTAGAGTCAGACACAAAAATCCTTTGCCTCATTCTGGATTCGAGCCCAGGTGAAATTCAACAATCAGCCAGCACTTAATACCTCAAATCAGTTACCAGCCTGAACGGCACATATTCATCTGATAAACAACTCGGCATTCAGTGACACCTTTTCCACAGGAAGACAACGGTCTTTGGGTATGACATTCACAGGTGTTATTTATGGGCACTGTCATCAGAAGCAGTCAGCCGTTGCACCTCCCAAGATTTTCCATGGCATTACAGTTATGTAACACGCTCACCCAGCGCCCATTGTACGTATATCCAGCTTCCGCTTGGTCTGGGGAGTCTGCTTCCCATCATTTATCCATGATAGGTCCGGGGTCGAGATGTAAATAGTGCATTCATCCGGTGGCACCGCCCTCTCTCCCTTCCCTGGAACCAGTGGCTCTAAAGCGGAGGCAAATAACTGCTTATAACTCTCAAAGTTATTCACATTATTCTGTAAACTCCAAAGCAGAAAACAAAAATATCCAAATTCAGTGCTACCCTGATAGATGATTAGTTCCCACTACACCAGAAATTATAGAGTTACTCGCATTGTCGCGTGTTCTCTGCACATGACAGCGATCTCTTATGTACATCGATCTGACTATATTTTTGCGTATCGTGTTTAACAAGGAAATAAAATTAGCAGTATGCTACTCACTATGGGTTCTACTTATCTCAACCATTATCCAGGAGAAAATCGTACTTACTCTGAAAGGAATTGTGATCCTTGTATTGAAGATAAAATGTTCCTACTGGTTTGGCGGGAACGACCAACTTCGCTTTCCTGATGTGGTGAGTGTTTGCTATCTTTTCAAAATGGTGGCCCATTTGTTTGTCCTAAAAGGTGTTAGTGCTGCACATTCTCGAAACAATTTATCTTAGAAGATTGAAAGTGTGCTATATTGAGTAGAAGTGTTATTCGTGCCGAAGTCTTTGGTTTACTACGACTGTCACAGGCCTCATACCTTAGAGAGCATCTGGGATAGAAAATCAGTTGAAGTCATATTAAATAAAAATTGTCATCAAGTTCCTGATCTAACAGGATCCTGATCATCAAGTTCCTGATAGTAACAGGAGATATAACTGCATGTATGCATTCTTTTGTTTCTTCATATTCCGCCTGTCTTCTGAAAGTGCTCAAATTCTCCGGCAGGCGATGTTTGGAAGATTTATAGAGCTTATTATCTCTTCATTTGGCACCATAACTTCTATCAACTATAAAACACATATGAGAAGCAGAGATGGAGACGGGTGAAACGGTCGGGTCAAGGTGTTCCTGGCGCGACTTCCACTCGGTTTCATTTCCGTTTTATTTTTGAAAAAAGAAACTATTTCAAAGAAAAATGCATATTCTGGAATTTTGTGCTCGATACTGGTGGCAGCGGAGTGAAAAATTATTTGTCATACAAAAGTATTGCCATCTCTTTCTTAAAGCAATGAAGATTACCACCAACCAACGATACTTCCTTTGCGTTTGTTTTCAATGCTATTGTCCGGAGCAAGATACTGGCAAATAAGCGCCTGTCACCTGTTTCTCTGGTGATTCATTCTCTCACACCACGGGTGTCACATTGTAAGACTGAGAGTTACTTTTCACACCGCATCTTTTGCATTGAGCATTAAGAGGTTTTCGTTTGACGTGCTAACACCCCATTACATTGCATGTAGTGTCAAAATCAATGCCTTATTCGTAATTATACATGACTTTAATATTAAGGGGATTGAAGAAGGCGTCAAGGACAGCAAATATGTGCTTGTTGAAAACAAAAAGGGGAAGAATTAATGCTGGAAGTTGATTCATCTCATTAAGGAATCAGAATATGTTTCATAGCAACACCAATTTCCACAACCTTGTGATGAGTAGAAGGTTCCTAAAATGTGAATATTGATTTCATGAGTATGTCTCCCTTCTGAGGGGCAATGATGAAATCAACATCCACATTTTGGAAACTTTCAACTCATCAGAAGCTGGTAAAAATTGGTGTTGCTGTGAAATATATTATGTATCTTGATATGCTATCAAGAAAACAGCAAAAACTGAAATTAAACATACAAGTTACTTAATTCGAAGATTTTGACTGTAGCGCCATCAAATTAAGTGGAACATCTTTAATATTACTGCAGAGGGACTTTTCGACGCTCACAGATGTGTTTGAAAACATATGTGAAACAGGTTATGTGAAGAACGATAGTGTCTAAACTTTCTGTAAGTAAGCAAGCAAATTATAAGATTCTGTAGTACATTTATATCATTTCTGTATCACCTACGACCATATAACCTATGATACCCACTGCGGAGAGAATTTTTGAACACTCTTTGTGTATATACAGGGTGTTTTAAAAAGAATGACCTGATTTCAAAGTAGCATATTTAATAAGGCAAATGTGGGATAGTTACAAAACAAAGAGCCAAGTATGAAAGAAGGCCTAAAGTTTCACTCACCACAATTACAAATGCTCAATGTGCCCTCCACCTGCTGCACGGACAACATCAAGCGGATAGCTGAATTCATCCCAAACGCGTCGGAGAGTGTCTTCAGTCACAGAATTTACGGGTGCCGTGATTCTCGTTCGGAGCTCATCCAAGTCAGCGAGTAAAGGGGGAACTTAAACACGGTCTTTTACGCATCACCATAAAAAAAAGTCTGGAGATCTCGGAGGCCAAGCGTGTAGTATCAAGTCATTGGGTCCCCTGCGTCCAATCAAACGCTGAGGCAATGTGTCGTTTAGAAACCTACGAACTGGGAGGTTCCAATGTGACGGTGCGCCGTCCTGCTGCACAATTTAATTTTCAGAGTCTTTCTGCAGGTGTGAAAGTAGCCAGTCCTTCAGCATTGCAAGATAGGACTTGCCCGTAACCGTGTTCTCCGCAAAAAAGAAAGGGCCATGAACCTTTCTAACAGAAACCGCGCAAAATACATTCAGTTTTGGTGAATCACGTTCATGTTGGAGAGTTTCACGTGGATTCTCTAGTCCCCATATGCGAACATTGTGCAACGAAAATTTCCTGCTTACATGAAAGGTTGCTTCATCGCTAGAAATCAACCTTTGTACGAAGGTGTCGTCCTCCATGTCCACTAACAGAGTTGCACAAAAATCTTTTCGTTGTGTTTTGTCACCTCCACGAAGAGCTTGCACCAGTCGCAATCTGTACGGCTTCAGCAGCAAACGTCGTCGTAAAACACGCCAAACAGTCAGGATGGCAAGTTCGCGGCATGCATGACGAGTAGACTTCAGTGGGCTTCGCTGAAACGCCTCGTGAATTCGTTGCACGTTCGTCGCTGAGGTGGTTGGTCGTCCAGGACTCTTTCCCTTACATAAACACCCTGTTTCTCAAAATTGTTGATACCAACGACGAATGTTTTTGCCCACTGGTAGAGCACTGCCGTTCAAACGCACTCAGCACCGTAATCACGGACTTCGTCTTGCTAAATTCGAGCACACAAAACGCCTTCTGTTGCCTCGACGCCATCTTCTCACTTGAGTCCAACCCGGAAGTTTGAACGCTCGTGCTGCCGTCTAGCGGTAGTCATAACAAACTCTGGGCCACGCCTGTAGACATGATACGAGCCGCATTCATCGGTGGTTCGTGGTTGCCGGGATATCTACTTTTCATATCGGGACATTCTTTATGAAATACCCTTTATATTGAGTTTCGAATTTACAGTTCAAAGCAGATTTGTTCGGGTCAGGTACCGGTCGGGTCCAAACTTTCTGACCCGTTTCGAACTCTGACGAGGTGATGAAACACTATTAAAATATTTTGAGATAAGTTACAATTTGGGGGCAAAGGTGAACCAATCTGTGGTGCATAAAACACACACACACAAATAAATGATTAAATTATGCTCCATTTTGTGGTATCCAACCCTATTGGGGCGAAGTTGCACCTTAAGTTGTTGTGCTTTCATGCGCCACAGGAGGGTGTACTTTGAAGGTCTTCACGGGCCTGTCCTGGCACAATAAAGCCAGAATCCAACTCGGAACACGGGCCAAGCCGGGTTTGTACTAAAAGTTCTGTACTGAGCAGGACAAGCTAGGTCTGTTACTTTTAATCCAGGATTAAAGAAAATGTTTCAACTCACAGAACGAAGCCTGATTTTTTAAAAATCAGCTGGCGAAGTTCATCCCGTGAAACGAGAGACGTGGAAATACATCTATCAAATAAAGCGTTAATTAAGTACAACTAAAATAAACAACCCGGTCTGTAAGATAACAGCCTACAACGGACCGGTTTATTGATTTAAAAGTTGATATCAAATCCCGTTTTCATTTTGTTTGATTTAGCGACTGAAATACACAGGTTTCTTTGCGGAAAAATGTTTACATAAACAGACTTTTCAGCTTCAAGAAACTTAGCTGACCGAAATTCTGGAGCGATTCGCTACAACAACGGAGAGGTGGTTCAAAGTATTTGTTTTCATATTTAGGGATCGAGGCTACCTTGTTTATACTTAAGTGAAGAAGAAGAAATGCGTTTACATTTATAACTAAAGTAGGCAGTCAGGGCTAAACCTCGCCTGTGAGAGAAATTCCTATGAGGAATCGCATTCTGTTTACTACTGAGTTAGTTCACTTTGACAGAGCAGCTTTGTTTTTCCGAAGGAAGCCTTTCAATCTTTGCAAATAAGGAACGAACAACGGTTAATCAATGTTTGAAATGACCGCCCTGGTGGCGCAGTGGTCTAAGCGATGGCGTCTGATTATTCTTCCAAGCTGGAACCGGGTTCGAATTCCGATGAGACATGGATGTTTTGTTTGTCTTACTGCTCCTGGATGTCTCCATTCTCTGGAGTCAGTGGTCTTAAATTAGAGACGGGAGACTGCTTATAGCCCATCGAGTTGCTCACGGTGGTCTTGAGCAACTCAATGGGCCCCTTCCCCCAAAAAAGAGGTCTGAAATGGGCCGAGCTGTGAACTGGAATCTCTGTGTCCGGCAGGCATTTCTAAATAAATTCCCTACTGACCTCTAGTGTACCATAGCCCCAAGGGGTGGTGCAATTGTTGTAGACCTCTTTGGTAGACTACACTTTTGGTATAACTTATAACATTATAACACAATCTTCAACAGTGCAGCGGTTATTCGGATTGTAGGTACGGGATCCTCTTCACTGAAACAACATGAAACGTGGTAGAAGTCAATGCTGCAGAAAATCTTGCATTTTTATTAAGAAATGAACATCCACGGTTTTAACAGAAGTCGTGAAAAATTTACACATTCAAAAGCACGTCGTGGAAATTGGTGAATTAGTATCTCAGCAATACATTATGGAAATTACTGAAGAATTAATATCTTTGTTAATCATCATAAAAAATTAAGGAATACATCATAAAATTAAAATACATCCTCCTTGAATTTAATATCTTCGAAAAAAAAATTAAAATACATCCTCCTTTGAATTTAATATCTTCGAAAACAAAATCATGGAATTAAGTAAAGTATCTGTGACTTCGGAAACACATCGGGGAAATTTGTGAAAAATTATTAACTTTGTCGGTACATCGCGGAAGTTAGTGAAGAATTAATATCTTTGCTGTATATCATTGAAACTCATGAAGAATCAGTCTTCCCAAATATATGGAAATTACCATGAAGAATCAATACATTCGCAAATATCTTATGGAAATTAATAAAGAACCAATATCTTCCCACATACGTCCTTCAAATTGATGAAAAGTCAATATCTTCGGAAATACATTGCGAAAATTAAAATCTTCCCCAGCAAGACTTTTTCTGGGCCAGCACTATGTTGCCGCTGCCGAACCGTCAATAAAATGTCCGGCCGGCCATCAGAAGGGCCAGCAGTTCAGGCCAACAGCTGGCCAACAGTTGGCACCCCATCAGTTTTCATATGGTACAACAGGGCCATCAGTTGTCCATCACAGGCAGTAGCCCTTCAGCGGCCATGCAAGCACGTGCCAGAAATGATGGGGCCGCCCCGGTGGCGCAGTGGTCTAAGCGATGGTCTCTGATCATTCGTCCGAACGGAGTCCGGGTTCGAATACCGGTGAGGCATGGATGTTGTGTTTGTCTTACGGCACTGGGTCTCTCCCTTCCCTGGTACCAGTGACCCTAAATTAGGGACTGGCGATTGCTTATAGCCCACTGAGTTGCTCACGGTGGTCGTTAAACCTCCAATTAAAAAAAAAAAATGATGGCCTAATGTGGTCCGCTAGTTTGCCGGTAGTGACAGCCACGTGACGTAACTGGTGGCGTGCCGAATCTTGTCCGCCAATTTCCCAGTAGAAGCCATAAAATAATCAAGGATAACCGCAGTGTCCCAAAGCTACATTTTTTTCTACCCTTACTAAACTTGTTAATTATAGCACTGCGCTGGGGAAATTTTCTCAACAGACCGGAAGAACGCCCGTTTGGATCTGAGTGGATACGAACCAGGGCCGTTGCAGCTGAGCTCTCTAACGACCGGATTAATTTGCCACGCACCAGTGTGTGCTTGAAGCTGTCTGTTCAGTGCGGAATGAGTAATCAAATGGTTCCCTTTTTCATTTTACAGTATTGCAAGGTATTTTTTATAAAAGTCAGTTTCATATAATTCATAAATTTATTTTTTCAACGTAACGACAGTTTTTTTTTTTTTTTTGCTTTAAGGGAACTTCACTCATTTTCAAGGAGTGTACATATTTTGAGTCGCTTTCCAAAGTTTTGTACTGTCCTTGTCATGAAAGGAGATTGTTGAATTAATATGAATTTATCCGGGTTCATGTCACATTCTGCTACATTTTTAACGTTGTATCTTTCCTTTCCGTTGACCGAAGCTACATTTGTTTTAAACAGGAAATATATTTTATTTTACTTCTCGTTATTTTCAGAAGTGAATTCTTCCAGTCTTGTGTATTCAACCCATGGATGAGTACATCATATCCACATGGCGTTCCTTTTTTTTTTTTAATGATTGATCAATTTTGTACGCATATAATGCTTCTGTTTTAGCACGTCTTTTGTAGAAACAGATCGTGCTTATGTTATCGGTTTGTCTGTAGACACGATATCTCTGCAACTACACTGCCGGACAATTGCTAAGGACGGATAACAATAGCAACGATAGCAACCATAAAATGAAAGGCAGGAAAATGTGGAAATTAACATAAGTGCGGGATACAGTAAGACGTGTTGTGCGTATGCAAATTTTATATTGCCGAACTTGTTCGTGACGTCATAGCGCTGATAAGAGATATAAAGGATTTGACGCGTGTTGACCGTTGTTGTTCAAACGCAAAGTTGAAAGGGAAAGAATCAATTGACGAACTTGAAATTTTCAGTATATCTTCCCGACATCATCTAGATGATTTTACGCGTGGCCGTATTATTGGCAAGATTGAAGAAGGGCGAAAAATAACAGATGTCGCCAGGGAGTTCGACGTCAGCCACAGTGTTGTTTCAAGGCTTTGGAAATCATTTCAAACAAATGGAGATTGTAGCAAACGTCACGGGGGAGGTCGTGTTCGCAGTACGACACCTGCAGAAGATTGGTACATAGTGCTATCAACAAAAAGACACCGGCGCAGCACAGCTAGTGAGGTAGAAAATCAGTTTATGGCTGCTACTGGCAAGCGGATCTCCCGAAAAACTGTCGACAGATGTTTGCATAAAGGAGGACTATACGCCCGCCGTCCTGTTGTGTGCATCCCATTGTCCAGACGTCACCGTACTGCCCGTTTGCAATGGTGCTATCAACATCGCAATTGGACTGATAACGACTGGTCTGCTGTCCTCTTCTCAGATGAGAGTAGATACAGTCTATCGTCTGATTGTCGACGACAACTGATCTGGCGTGATAGTGGTACTGTGTATTGTCCAGCAAACATACAGGAAAGAACCGATATCCGACATGTAGTGTCATGGTATGGGCTGGCATCATGATCAGTGGCCGTACGCCCCTCTATGTGCTTCCAACTGGGACTATGACTGGCCAACGATACATTAATGATGTTCTGCTACCTCATGTTCGCATGTTCCGTGGTGCTGTCGGTGATAGATTCATTTTCATGGACGACAACGCAGCATGCCATCGAACAGTCGCTGTCCAGGAGTGTCTTGAGAGAGAGGATATTCAACGCCTCGTATGGCCAGCACGTTCCCCAGATCTGAATCCCATTGAAAATGTGTGGAATGCTTTGGGGAGGAGTCTTGTTGGTCGCCAATGCCCTCCAATAAACAAGGACACCCTCATCCGTGCACTGACAGAGGAATGGGATAAATTACCACAACATCTGCCTGATAATGTTGTGCAAAGCATGATACGACGTGTGGAATCTTGCATCGCCCTCCATGGTGGCCATATCCCGTATTCACATCTTACGCCGGTACGCCTGCGGACGGTAATTGCATTTTTTCACCATTACGTATTCTGCACAAAATGGACTGTTTGTCCCTTGAACACGTTCCAAAGCCTTCTGGATTTCAGAGCACAATAAATTGTGTTTCTTGTAATGTCCTGGCATTCTGACATGAATATATTTCACTTGGCATCCAACCACACTTACTTTTTTATGCGCTATATGTCCGTTAATGATCCGTCCTTAGCAATTGTCCAGCAGTGTATTAGTCCGATTTGAAAAATTATTTTTGCATTCGAAAGCTTTAAATATGCGAATGATGATCTTTCACTTCGTTTTTTTTAATGCACACTTTCGCTGCAAGTGGGCGTAAATGCAGATGATGTCGAATTTAAAATTACGTTTTATTCCACATATTTGTTTCCAACATCCGATTGAAAAAATTATTTTATCTTTCGATTCAATTTATGTCGAACAGTATTTTAGGTATACTTACCCTTTCAAATTACGCATAGATTTTCCGCTAAGGGGCGTAAAGTAAGTTACGTCTCCCCAGATTTCTCTTCTTCTAAAACTCCGATTTTAAAAATGTTTTCTTTTGCATGTAATTCCTAATTTTTGGTAAATAATAATTTGGCCACCAAGGGGCGTAAGTGTTAAAATTTTTGCTTCTGATGTATTTACCATAAAATCTGGGCTGATAAAATCTAGATTGAAAAAATTCTTTCGTGGACCGATGCCACTTAGTTTGATAAACCTTTCTGGAATATTTTCTTCTTAAAATATTGCATGGTTTATACGCCAGGGGGCGTAGATGTATATCTTATTTACGTCAATATCTCTACTTCTAGGATTCCGATTTGAAAAATTCTCTTTGTTGGATAGTGTTTCCAGTGTGACATGTTTTTCATATAATTTCAAAACTTTCAAGTAATTTATAGACTTTCCGCTAGTGGCGTGAAGGCAAATTGCGTTTCACCCCTATATCTCTGCTTCTAAATCTCCAATTTGAAAAATTCTTTCTGTGCCGGATACAGCTACTGATGGGTAATCCTTTGCACATAATTTCTAATTTTTGTATAAAAAAAAAAAAAAATGATTTGGCCACCAGGGGGCGTATGTCTTAATTTCCGCTTCTGATGTATTTGCAGCAAAATATGAGCTTCAAAACTATCGATTCAAAAAATAGTCGTTTGTAGACCGATACTACTCATGTCGACAAACCTTTTAGGAAAATTTCCTTTATAAAATATTGCATGGTTTCTACTCCAGGGGAGTAGATGTATCTTATTTTTGTTAATATCTCTACTTCTAGGAGTCCTATTTCAAAAATTCTTTCACTGTTGGATAGTGTTTCCGATGCGAAAAACTTTTCATATAAATTCAAAATTTTCAAGTATATCATAGACTTTCCGCTAGAGGAGCAAAGGTAAATTGCGTTTTCTGCATTATTTCTGCTTCTAAAACTCCGATTTGAAAAATTCCTTCTGTATCGCGTGCAACACCTGATGGAAAATACTTTTCATATAATTTCTAATGTTTAGTAAAGAATGGTTTGGCCACCAGGGGGCATAAGTGTTTATTTCTTATGTATTTGCAGCTAAATCTGAGCTCCTGAAAACTTACTGAAAGCATTCTTTCGTTAACTGCTCAAATCGGAAAACCTTGACTATACTGCTCAAATCGGAAAACCTTTTGAGAATACGTTCTTCTTAAAGTAATGCATGTTTTTCCCCGCCAGATAGCGCAGATTGATATTATTTTTGTCAAAATCTCTGTTTCTAAGAGTCCGATTTGAAAAAGTCTTTAAGTGTTGGAGAGAGTTTCCGGTGCGAAATGTTTCTCATATAAATTCATATTTTTCTTAATGCACAAGTCTACAACCAGAGAGCGTAAGCTCACGATTCCGTTTACAGTAATATCTGAGGGATTAAAAACCCGATTGAAAAACTTCTTTCTTCCGTCAGAAACTATTGTTTTCCATACAGGTTCCATTGACGTTGAATATCTTCTATAAATTTAATTTGCGTTAAAACTGATTCAAAAGACGTGCTTATTACCCCCGAAAATTCTGTGTCATCTTTCTTCCTTTCTGTTTCTTTTCAACATAGCGCTTTTTTAATGTTTTTTCATTGCTTTTGTTTCAAGCAGGTTAGTGAATGTTAAAACGAAAGATTGCACAGAAATTATTTCTTGTTATTCATGGGAATGGAGTGGGTGTATTTTATGGCTGTAATCTAGTATTTCATGGTTTAATCTGATATCTTCGTCGACGTGGCATTTCATTAGGAAATTAATTCGCCTCTTTACATATGGCCTCTTTTTTTTCTTAACATCCACTAAAATAAAACGATGGCGATAGCGTCTTCTTCCAACTAACTGGTACCACGAGAGACACAGCAGGTGTTGCTTTCACCTGGTGTTGGGGTTTCATCAGTTGCCTGCTACGGGCCACTTGCTTGGTGGCCCGCAATTCATGGCAATGCTGTAGGGCCACCAATAGCTGTCGCCAACGGACCGCTATTGGGCCGTGAGCGGCAGATTTCAGCCAGCAGTGACCCATCACCGCCAGCTGGTGGCCAGCAGTTTCCAAACACTTGTTTTTGCTGGGTGCCTGAAGAATTAGTATCCTCGGAGTTACATCATTGAAACTCGTGAAGAATCAATATTTTCGCAAATACACCATAGAAATTAATGAGGAATAAATGCGTTCGCAAACATCTTATGGAAATTTTTGAACTAGGATCTTCCCCATACATCCTAGAAATTAATGAAAAATCAATTTCTTCGGAAACACATCGAACAAATATGCGCAAAAATTAATATCTTCATCTATAGATTGTGTAAGTTACTGAAGAAAAATATATTTGCAGTTAAATCATTGAAACCAATGAAGAATCAATATATTCGCAAATGCGCCATGGAAATTAATGAAAAATCAGTATGTTAGCAGTTAAATCAATATGTTTGCAGGTAAATTAATAAGGAATTTATCGCGAAAATGAACGAAGAATTAAATTGAATTAATGAAAAATTAATAAAAATTTTAATTTTTAATTATGATAATTAATGAAGAATTAATTCGCGAATTCATCGTGACAGTTAATGAAGAATTAACGTATCAGCAGTTAAATCATGGAAGTTAATGAAGAATCAATATCTTCGCGGATACATCATGAAAACTAATGAAGAATCAATATATTCGCAACTGCATCATGGAAATGAATGAAGAAGCAATATCTCGACAAGTGCCTTGTGGGGAAATTAATGAAGAATTAATACCGTCATATATAAGTATGGCATTTAAGCAAACATAATCCTTTTTCAACATATAAGCGCAGTATTTAACTTTTTACCGTATAGCCGCCTCCTCAGAAAACTTGTGAATTACACAGTCCTGGAGAAAGAATCGAACCCGCATCACAGGTCTAGTGTGCTGCTAGTACATCACCCAGAACAAGAATATTTAAGCGACTGAGGCACTGGAATCTGTATAAAGACCAAATTTGCACTAATGGAATACTCCGATTTTACTGCTAGTGGCGACTGTTCAAATCCAGAAGGGATTGTTACCAGGAATTACCGGTTCTTCAGTAATTTCATAGATATTAATGATGAATAAATATTCGCAAATACATGGAAATCATATCAGTACATTGATCTTCGGCATAGGAATGTCGCATTTAGCTGTAATTACGTAGCTGCGATCTCGGAAACCTTGAAACGGAAGTCTCGAAACGGAGCCGCATTGTCGAACGGAAATCCGGAAATCCTGAAGTGCGGGCGCAATTCCCGCTCTAGGGAGATGTAATTTTCAATTTTTGAGGAGATGGCTACATGGTAAATAGATAAATGCAGCGCTCCTCTGCCAAAAAATAATCTTCTCATTTTTTATTCTGTTCGCAAATGTTTGATATTTCTTTAGTTGATGCCGTCTTCGTGTAATATTTACGCACCACGAAAGTACCAACAAATATTTGAATATCGGATCCTGTGCACTGCAAAAGAGCATAAGAAAGGGGAAATGACTACCGCACAATTTATTTCTTTGTTTCGCAAAGTAATAAAATGTGTCGGTTAAGCTTAGGCAAATATCTAAATTAAAATAAATCATATTTAGGTACCTTCAGGACTAGAAAGCTTATAAAGAACCTAACATAATGGTATCGCGTCGTTTGTTTTAAAAAAAAATCTGACGCATGATTCGTTCTTCCTTTGTCAAATTCTTCTACTGAAAAAGCCAGTGCATTATCTAAGGAAGTGAGATGCTGTGTTTTAGAAAGCAAATTGTGTTTTCACTAAGCCGGAGAGTTCGCAGGTATTAAAGAACAATGGTAAGAAAGTTAGAAAACAATACTCTAGATCCTTACTTTCGGTAAGCAAGGGAACGTACAAAAGACTGTACTTTCGTCAAAAATTTGCACTCCACCCATTTTCGCGTTGCGTGGGGAACAACACAATGCCGTGGCTGCTCCATGGTGTAGACTTTTGTGTGAACACTTATGAATGACGTCCCAGGAAGAACAGTAAAATGGGAAAAGTGTAAAACGTTATGTTAAATGACGTTTTTGTGACAACTTGTGAAGGAAAGAGTAATTGTTTTCCTCATATTAACACCTATGCTAATCACGGTGAATTGAATTATTCTTAGTCTTATGCCAGTGAAGGCTGAAAAATGGTGCGGAACATTTCTTGAATGTTGCTCTCTTGCTACTCTGAAAATAGGCTTTATCGAAGGAAATTGGAAGAATAAATGTTGTCTTAAATTTCTATCCTTGGATATGTCTCAATAGCGCGTGTCTTCATATAAAGTTTGAGGTTTTCTTATGCTGAATTTCCATTGTATTAAGAAATAATTTTGAATTTTTGAATTACGTTACGACAGGGACATCTGTTTAATGAGCTGGGGTTCGTACTAAACTTCGTTTGAATTAACAGCAGTGAACCATTATATTATGACCAACCGTAGCCTAGATAAATGCGCGCGCCTGGAGACCGAACGGTGGTGCAGGTTCTGTTCACAGAGCAGTATATATATTCAACCCGAGGACAGGCTTTCGGTTAGTAGAGTGTTCGGAGTCCGAATGGAAAAAGCTGCCGATTTATCGGAGTTTGATCAAGAACATATTATGATGGTATTGAGCCTCAGATCTACGATCTCGGAAACTGCGTGGCTTGTGGGTTGCTCACGTGCCGCTGTAGTGAGTACGTATGAGAAGAGGTGCACAGATATACAAACGACGAACCATTGTCCAGCCGTGTGTCATCCGCAGCTCATTGATGCCAGAGAGGAGCGGTGACTGTCGCGCATTTTTTTACAGCGACCGCAGGGCCACAGTGCGATAAATCACCCACAGCTACAACACTGGTGATCAGGGCACTGTGTCACAGCACACAGTTCATCGCAGCCTTCTTCGTATGGGTTCGCAGCCTTCTATTTCCTGACGTAGAAGAACAGAATCCTTAACGTATCCTCAATATTAAACATTCGAGTTTCAAATGGATGCACTCAGGATCAACAGAAAAATATGTTTATTCACGAGTTCCATACTGAAGCAGTGGTCTCAGATTCTTAGCTGTGAGCATTTCACTTCTGTATCTGTTGATTCATGAGTTCCATACTGAAGCACTGGTCTCAGATTCTTAGCTGTGAGCTTTTCGCTTAATCTAGAATCAGGATGTGTTAAATTCATGAGTTCCATACTGAAGCTCTGGTCTCAGATTCTCAGTTGTCAGGATTTCACTCAATTTAGAATCAGGATTTTTATAGACAGATTGAGTCGTCAAAAGAGAAGTTCGATTTTCGTAGGCTGTATGATTTTTGCAATGCGATAAAATATATTATAATTTGAAAAGCTTTTTCTCTTTCGCCGACGATTCAGCTTCAAACAAAACCTTATTGAAGAACATCTTATACACATTTAAAACATACATTTCACAATAGCACTGGGTTGAAAGAAAGTAAAGTCCAATGACGAGGTACCTGAAGTCGAAGGCCCAGCCCCGGTGCACATTGGCCACTCAGATTGCGCAGTAACCAGACATGAAATCAGCTGATAGGGGGCTTAAGCCAGTAACAGTTAGCTGTCAGAAGGCAAATAGCGTAAGCGCCAGCCAACATAGGAGTTGGCAAGAGGCACTGCATGCTGTATGACTTTTGTCGTGGTAGCACCCCCGCAAATGATGTAAGGAACACTATCAGTGTATGCTCCAATGCCGCATTTTGTCGACAGTGCTGTCTTGTTGGTTTGAACGGTATCTAGAGGAAAATGCTGACCTTTTAGACCGCCCTGAAGACGAAAGACCCACAATAGAAGACTTACTGGGGATTACCCACATGAGCATCATCACGCACCTACCCAAGGTGCACAAGAGAGGAGTTTGGGTACCTCGTCAACTCACAGTTGATCAGAATGCAATTCGCATGAGTGCATGCATTTCCCTGCTTGCACGTGACCAAGTTGAACCGGTCTTGGACCACATTGTGACAGGTGACGAGAAAATTTCTGCATGACAGTCTCCTCACCCGGAAACCGTGGTTGGATCCAAAACAGGAGTCAATGACGATTTCCAAAGCCGGCTTACACCCACGTAAGCTCCTGCTGCCTGTTTGGTGGGATACGTGGGGTGTCGTGTTTTTTGAGTTGCTGCAAGACATCACCACTATCACCGCTAATGTGTACTGCCGTCAGTTCCACAACTTTCAAGAATCGCTCACGTTGAAACAAGCAGCACTGCTGAACCTTAAGCGTTTCATCCTACTAAAGTATGAAGCGAGACTTCACACAGCACGGGTCACCTGGTCTGGGAGCTGCTGCCGCACCCAGCCCGTTTCCCGGACATTGCCCTAAGCGACGGCTACCTTATCTGTTCGTTGCAGCCTTTTCTGAACGGACAGCGGTTCGCCAACCGAGACGATGTCGAACCTGCACTTACTCACTTCTTTGCGTCCTAGCCGCCATAACTCTACAGGGACGGTTTTCACCAGTTGTCCACACGATGGGAGTAGGTCGTGGCAAACGATAGCGACTACATTTTGGACCGATTTGTACTTGTATATAAGGCAATTAGCATTTTTATTTTGGCTTTGCATATTCAGACATTATTTTCTTTCCAATCCAATATTTAACGTTTTCAAATTTCGTTTAAAAGTGCTTCATGTTTATACGTTTTTTAAGTCATCCCCTGGAAAAACGTTTAACAGAGGTTTCAGGGTATTTATATTCTAGCATTGATTTTCACAGTTAGTGAAGATGTGTCTTTGAAATTTTGATATACCGCAAACTTAACCCTTCCTACTAGCTTCCTTCCAATGCATTACAGACCACTATAATATATATAACGTAAGCCTTTTTCGTGAGAAAGATTGGTGTTAGCTATGTCTAAAACTATGACTAAGGAATTTTGAACTAAATAAGAATGCGATGCAATAGTTTACGGCCAGACGAAACATAAACAGAAGTCAACTTACGAATTGGTCCAGCAATATTTCAGTAGAACCACATATGATCTAGTTTTTATATAGAGCTAATACTTCCACACATACCCTGAGCAACTGCTGTATCGTCCTTTTTTACCTATCGTTCTTATCATATTCATACGTCACTCTCTCTCTGACCTCAGTTGTGTTGCCAACCTCATTCTTGTGTGAGAGAAGATATCACGTTAAGTTTGGAAAGTGTAAAGGAGAACAAACTCAAATTTACATAGGAAAAGGAACTAAAAGTGAAAGTTATTTTAGAATATACGTCACATATGTTATCCACAACATTTTGATAAAGGTATCGGTCAATCCTGCAAAATAAAAACAAATGTATACCATTTTAGAATACATTCTTGACCTTTAAATTGAAATTCATGTGTAACAATAAAATCCACCCGACATTACAGTATGAACCATAAGGAGTCTCCAGGGAAGTGTGCTTAAAATTCTCGTAGTTGAACATTTGCCACAGGGTTCCAATTCTTTTGTCATTTTGCATTCATAGAGTGATTTATGTTTTACATTTCCGTGTAAGTTCTGAGAATTTCCTCGAAATGTTGTTCGATCGTTTAATTTCTGTTTCATCTTAAACTAATCACGTGTGTTAATATCACCGTTCTCTGCAAAAGAAATCCACCGTAATGTGATATCACACATGAAAAAAAGTAGCGATAATTAAGAAGATAAAATGTTTGTTCCTTTCGAATTCCTTATCTTAATATAGATAAAAAATTTTGAAAGATGCACCAGAGGATTTAGCTTGATTTATGAAAGTGGGCTCTGTTTTGTATGATAAAAATGAGTTGAAACTGAACAGCCTTAATTTTTGTTTTTATTAGGAAGCAAAGAAAAGAAATCAGGAATTCGTTTTTCAGGAAAATTGTTTTATCACTATCTAAGAACTAACTGTATAATGAAAAGAGATGTTTCAAACGTGTTCTACAAAAGCACAGTTTATTTCCATCTCATTATTAACCATGGGCATGTGCTATCGGCAAGGAAATAAATGAATAAAAAAGCAGTAATTGTTTTTAAAGCAAGTGTGAAAGAAGTGAGAGTATAGTTACTGAATTATAATAAGCAAGAGGTTTTGGTATTCTGGCCAACGTGCCAGCCGTTGCTGGGAAAAGAATTCGATCCCGCAATACGTTTTTGTGCATGTGCCAAGTATTTACTTAATGCAAAATTCAGTGACGCGAGTGAATTTTGGAAAACAATGAAGCAAATGTTTGAAAGGTGGGTGCAAATTTAAATCTATAAAAACGGATGACGATATTTGCTGATTGGTTAAAAGAATAAACCGAGGTTTCAAAACTTAACATTTTGAAGTGCAATTTATGAAATTATAGGAGAGACAGATACATACTGGAAAAAGGATATCAGAAGAGGATTTTCTTTTTCTTAAGGAACACAAATTCAGACATACAGGGGTTGTCCAAAATAATGGAAACACCTTGAAACAATAGGTGTTGCGCACCGAATATGGTGTGGGAGCACCCTTGGCATTTAAAATTACTTGAATCCTCCTTGGAATGGACGCATACAAGTCCTGGATGGTGGTAAGTGGTATGTTGTGCCATTCTTCCTGAAGAAACTGCTCCAATTCCTTGGGAGACGCCGCAGGAGGATAACGGAATCACACTCTGTTTTTCAACCAACACAACACAGGGGTTCAATAATGTTTACGTCCGGTGATTGTGCAGGCCACGGAAGGTGTGCAACTTCATCCTCATGTTCCTCAAACCATCATTGAACAATTCGGCTTCTGTAAATCAGGGCATTATCATCTTGAAAGGTGTAGTATCCTGACGGAAAGAATGTCTTCGCCATTGAATGCACATGGTCTGCCAAAATAGTGACATAGTCACCGCTAGTAATCCGTCCGTGTAAGGAGATAATGGGACCTGCTGCAAAGCATGAGATCATGGCCCAAACCATTACGGAACCGCCCCCATGCTTCACTGTAGGAAGGAGACAGTCTGAGTTGTAGGCTTCTACGGGGTTTCCCACACGTAAACCCGTCCTGTGGTGAGGAATAGTGAGAAACTTGATTCATCGGAAAACAAGACATGTTTCCATTGATTCGCAGTCCACGTTTTATGTGCCTGGCGCCACTGTAGTCTCCGTTTCATATTCACGTGTAACACCAGCTGTTTTGCAATCGCAGCTCTGCCGTAAATATTTTGCTTAGGCAATCCCCTTCGTACGGTATAAGTCGACACTGGGTTTTGGAGATGTGCATTAAGCTCAGTAGTTACTTTCGTCGCCATGGTCTTCCTCCTTGCGGTCACAATCCTCTTTAATGTCCTCCTGTCTCTCCCAGTGAGTTTGGCTTTCGTTCAACAGCTGTGTCTCGCAGATAATGGTGTGCCGTGAACATTGTATGCTGTCATGACCTTCTACACGGTACCTCTCGATACCCCCAACACCTGTGCAACTGTGGTTACTGATGCACCAACCAGACGAGCTCCTACAATCTGCCCTCTTTGGAACTTCAACAGGTCAATCATTGTGCCTTCACTGGAACGAAGTTATGCCACCACCGGTTTACAATGCAACCACACAGACCCTTGAGACTATAAGCACCACTTTTTTACAAATACGTGTAGCTACATGTTCGTTTTAGTGAAAAAGCAGCAGCCGCCCCGGTGGCGCAGTGGTCTAAGCGATGGCCTCTGATCATTCGTCCGAACGGGGTCCGGTTTCGAATCCCGGTGAGGCATGGATGTTGTGTTTGCCTTACGGCACTGGCTCTCCCTTCCCTGGAACCAGTGACCCTAAATTAAGGACGGGCTACTGCTTATAGCCCATTGAGGTGCTCACGGTGGTCGTTAAACCTCCAATAAAAAAAAGCTGCATATACCAAAGTTACTGTTTTCAGCGAGGTGTTTCCATTATTTTGGACCACTACTTTTCGCACCGCGAAGGATAAGAGGGGGGGGGACAAATGGAAGAAGTTATGACCTCCTTGCTTAAGAAAGGCCAACAAACCTTTTGTTTATATAGGAACGAGTTGCAAATATTCGCAAAGTTAATTTTTACGTGGCAAAAGCTTGCAAATCTATTGAAACATGAGCTACAATCGACACTCAGATATGTATGTTACTTAGATAACTTTGGTCAGTAAACGCATTTTAGTTTTCCCTTCCTTTGGGCTAATATCTATGTTATTTACTAATGCAAATCAACACAGAAGTGAAATGCACAAAAGTGGCAATTTACTAAGTATAACTGCCATCCTCACGTAAATGGTTTACTCCAACAAGAATGTAAGAAAGGTGTCCGATATAAATTGGGCAGACTGATCGTCGAACATCAGTTAGCGTTTGACTGAGGTAGAGGTATGCACGGACATTCATTTGGAAAGCCCGTACTGACCAGCAACCGAACTTTAGGTGGTCCAGCCCGACCCGGCCCAAAATTTCCAGTTGACGGCCCGGCCCGTTTCGTATTTTCATCAAGCTTCGCTGCTTATTACAACAAGGTAGTAAAATCATGCAATGCATTGATTATGATACGCTTTCCAACATACCAGAAATCATTACTCAAGTTATTATTCAAGTTATGAAAATAATGGCTGTAGAATAAATCTCGCTCCTCTGGCCCGACCTTTGACCCCATTTCAATGATTTCAACAGAACCGGTAAAGTATACACTTCCGGAAGAACATGAAAATATTTGTCTCAGTCGAAGCCTTTTAACGTAAGTTATAACGCCTAAGGGCAATGGAATGGCTCCCGATCCTATGTCCTGACCTTTGACCCCAATGCACCCATTTTCAATAGGGTTCGTTCCCAGATGGTCCCCTACCACGTACTAAAATTTGATCGAAATCGAATCATTTTTACGCAAGGTATGGCGCATAAGCGCAAACATCAGGAACACCGAGCATCGCTCGGGTAAAAGGGGATAAGGGCACAAAGAAAATTATATTTTGATATGCTATTTCCAAGTATTGTAATGCAAAGTCTAAACCATCAAGATTAATAATAATGATAGACGAATTGGAGACAAATTGGTTTAGAATAAGCATCAAAACAAAGATGAATGATAATTTTTTATTTGTGTTAGAGTAAGAAATTTTTTTAATTTGTTTTTATTATTTCCGAACATGAAACACCAAACAACAAATGTTACCATGGGGTTCTTCATCGAACCCCATGGTAACGTTGGTTTTTCATCACTGTCAATTTATTCGCCGCATTTGATCGAGGTTTTCTTCAGATACAGATTCATTGAGGGTTATAATAATGTCGGACATTATTTCTATGCTCCTTGCCTTAGCTGCTCGGAATGGTCTTTCTGTAGCCTGATTTTCTTCCAATGGAAGGTAATGTGTTTCTAGACTTCCATTTTTACTTCTTCGGCTTGTTCTTGTTCCAACAGTGCCGTATTCTTCTTATTCTTCTTATTAAAGTTGAAACGTGCACGTTTCGTAGGGGGTCGACCAGCCATATTTTTATATTGTTTTATCATCCACGTGACACTGTTAATATTAATTAATAAACATGAACTAATCATTATTTAGCACAGCGGATACGCTTGTCATCAAGTGACTATTCAAAAATGTAACAACAAAATCTTGTATTAAGTTTAAATTTTGAAGGGGAAAACATGCGAAATCAACGTTTTGCTGCGTATACTGTACTACGCATAAACTCGAAGTAACTGGCACAACTCACTTTTTTTTCTAGAAGAAAATAAAAGTAATGCGTAATACGCACACAACGCGTGACGTAATGAGGCAGATGGTCCCGAGAGTGTGACGTCATAAAACTTTAATCGGATCCAAAAACAACGCTTGACGTAATGAGGCAGATGGCGTGACCGCGCGCCGACATCTCAATCGCGAGTCGATTGCGAGAGTGTGACGTCATAAGATTTCTAAGAATGAGAACCATTAATAGGACGACGCAATGATACATAAAACGTGGTAACTTGGGGTGGTTATTTATCTCACTAAACGAATTTTTCCTAAGTCGAGATCAAACTAAATCGATTTCTAGTACCAGAAAACGGTAGGTTAACACTTTCATCAAAATCCTTAGACCCGTTTTCAAAATAAAATTTACATATATACAAGAATTGCTCCTTTAATTAGATGTGATGGAATGCATCTCACTCCTATGACCTAACTTTTGATCCCACTTCACCCATTTTCAAAACGGTTCGTACCCAGGTGCTCCCCTACGACATACTAAAATTTCATCGAAATCGAACTACATGTATGGAAGTTATGACGCATAAGAGCAATGGAATGGATCCCGCTCCTATGTCGTGACCTTTGATCCCATTTCAATAGGGTTCGTCCCAAAGAGGTCCCCTACCACATGCTAAAATTTCATGGAAATCGAACCATTTTTACGCGAGTTATCGTGCAAACAGACTGACTGAGGGACGGACAAAGCTGGAGCATATACGCTTCTCCTACCTACGGCTTGAAATAGTAAAATGCGAACAATTCTTCGCCGCTTATTGTAATAACAAAACCTAACACTATACCATCTATATGCAGTATTATAACATACACTGAAGAGCAATTGAATTAGAGACAGCTGGCATTATGCAAATGTGGCGCTGTGGGCAGCCCTGTAAACGGAAACGACATGACGTATGCAGCGATCCAACAATATAAGGAGCGATGCGACGGGAATCGGAGAAGAGTCGGATGCAGTATGGGTAAGACGAAGGATCTAAGCGCATTTGATTGTGGGTAAATTGTCGCGGCCCAACGAATGGGTCACTCCATCTCCGAAGTCGTGCAGACACTGGGATTTTCACGAGCCAATGTGTCACGGGTTCACCGTGAGTACATCGAATCCGGTAAACCATCCCTGCAAGGGCCAACTGCCGTGGACAACAGCATGTGGATGAGTAGGGTCATCATCGGCTAGCTCGCATTGTAACATCGGATAGACGGGCCACAGTGCAAGAAATCACTCGGCAATTTAACGCTGGTGCACAAAATTTGTAAGCAGCCACACCATCCAGAACCATCGTCTCGCTATGGGGTACAGATGCCATCGTCCCACGAGGGTACCGCTGCTGACCGTACTTCACAGGGTGCAAAGATATGCAAGGGCGCGGGAACATCTCCACTGGTCCCTAGTCATGTGGGAAAATGTTGCCTGGACTGATGAGTCGAGATTCACGTTGGTACATGCGGATGGCAGGATACGAGTACTGTGCAAACCCCATGATGCGATGGATCCTTCTTGCTGACAGGGTAGTCTTTAAGCTGGTGGGGGTGCCATTTTCATCTGGGACTGTTTACGTGGACTGAAATGGAACCCCTGGTACGTGTGACATCGTCCCTTGCAGATAAATGTTACCTAGATATCCTGGACTACTGTTTGCTCCCGATTGTGCGTCTTCAACATCCCACTGGGGACCTCATCGTGCAACAAGACAATGCACCGTGCCATCGCACCTGAATTGTATCCGAATGGTTGAGTGAACACTCCACCAACGTGACCTCGCTTCCTTGGCCAGCTAGGTCACCTGAGTTCAATCCCATCGAGCACATCAGAGATGCCATCGAGAGAGATGTTCGAGGCTCTGACACCCCTCCATAAAATCTTCGTGAACTCTGGGAGCTTGTTCAGGGGTCGTGGATCTGAATGGATTCCCAACGCTTCCGGTGTGTTATCGAGTCCATGCCGAGACAAATCGCCGCCGTAATCAGGGCGAAAGGTGGTGCTACACATTACTAGACAGGTATCTGTAATTCAGTTGCTCTTCAGTGTATGACTCATACAAGTATAAAACCTCCTTTAGTGGCGTAAATGCAAACACTCAGCACTTGCTGAGCTTTCGCACTCTGCTGGGAGGCTTCGTAAGGGTTTAATTCTCAGAGTTTAGAACGGTCGCAGACAACGCCGAAACAATTCAAAAAATGTTGGTACTGTGAAACAATCAGTTGTTCCGTTCACGTGAAAGCCCGTGTTTGAGATATCATGCTCACGCAGTATCGGGAAACACTATCCTTTGTCCCATCGGTATTTGTTCAAAAGATTTCTCCAGGTATCTGACACGTTCAAGGATAAGAATTCGTTGCACGGGTGCGGATGTGTTATGGTTTCAAAACTTTCCCGCCTAGCTGTGCCAAGGTAGTTTGTGTAAATTGCTACTCTTTTCATCCTGTTCTATATGAGGGTTCTTCATTTTTTTGATGACCTCCCTGCCTAGAGCGGTTGTCGTTTTCCTAACTGTTATGTTCTTTTCCCCTTACCAGAAATATATTTCTGCCAACCCTACGGTCGACTACGTGCTGCCGCCCGGATTGGTTAGGAGTATGCGGCAAATTCCCGCTTATCTCCCTTTGTTTACTGGTAGCTTGCTGGTTGACAGAGTGTTGTATATACACTGCTGGCCACCCAAAATGCAATACCAAGAAGGACACGAGATAGCAAAGCCAGATATACTGGACACATAACAACAGATACAAAGCTGAAACGATTGAGCTTACAGGCCCGTGCGACTTGCGGAACACGCAGGCATCAATAGTTCGTGTGGCCCCCACGGCTGGCAGTAACGGCCGCTACACGCCGCGGCATCGAATCAAAGAGGCTTTGGATGTGGGCTTGGGGTATGTCGGTTCAGGCTGTGCCGCCCCGGTGGCGCAGTGGTCTAAACGATGGCCTCTGATCATTCTTCCGAACGGGGTCCGGGTTCGAATCCCGGTGAGGCATGGATGTTGTTTGTTTTACGGCACTGGCTCTCTCCCTTCACTGGAATCAGTGATCCTAAATTAGGGACAGGCAACTGTTTATAGCCCATTGAGTTGCTCACGGTGGTCGTTAAAAAACCAATCAAAAAAAAAAAAAAAGGGTCCAGGCTGCTTCCACACGTTGCCACAGTTCATCAGGCGTACCCGCGGGTGGTGTTTGCCGAGCCACTCTGTTGCCGATTAGCGACCAGACGTGTTTGATGGGCGATATATCGGGAGAACAGGCCTACCACGGCAGCAGTGACACCTGGTGGGCCGTGAAGAATTGTTGCACGATGCGTGCCACGTGCGGGCGCGCCATGTCCGGTTGAAACGTGGACGCTAGCAGGTCCTGTACGTAAGGGAGGACTACAGGCTCCAAAACACATCGGAGATGTAGCGTAGGCTGTTGAGTGTACCGGTAATGCGTACCAGGGGGGTGCGGGTGTCATATCCAATTGCGCCCTAAACCATAACGCCACGCGACGGACCGGTATGGCGATGCATAATGCAAGCGTCATACGTCTCTCGCCACGGTGCCGCCACACGCGGATCCGACAATCGTGGTGTTGCAGGCAGAAGCGGGATTCGTCGGAGAAGACAATGTCATGCCATTCCGTAGTCTAGTGCAGCGTTCAACAGCCCACTGCCGCCGCACTCGGCGGTGGTGTAACGTCAATGGTAATCGGAGCAATGGGCGCCGTGTGACAAGTCCCCGCTCCTGCAGACGACGTCGAACGGTACGTGCTGATACAGGTTGTTGCGCAAACAACCTAATTCCTGCGCTAACGTTCGTGATGTGGCGGTGCGAGTCGTCAATGCCCGCAGCACAACACGCTGGCCCTCTCGTTCAGTGGTGTGCAGCGGCTGAGGTAATCCCTCACGTCGGTCCGTCTGTCCTTCCTGCACCCACCGAATACATACTCGCCTCACTGTGGCTGGATGTCGTCGCACACGGGCGCCGATGTCTCGGTACGATAAGCCACTATTCGTCCTCTGTCGAACTCCGAAACGTGCTGGAATGACTGCCGTATTCTGCGACGAGGCATCAGAAAGATTCCCACGCACAGGTCCGGCAGCACAACACACTTCCACTACTTTCACTCCACCTTCTGTGCACCCTTCTTATAGTGCTTCTCGGTGGCGTGGCGGGCGCACATGATTTGCATATGCCCTGCAATGCTAATCGTTTGCATGTCCTCTCGCGGGCGACGCATGGTGCGAATTTCAGGCCAATCGGATGCTTTCTTACTTGGTGTTTCATTTTGGGTGGCCAGCAGTGTACATGGAGATTTAATCATCTCCTTTATTCCATACTTTTTGATGAGGTTTTTTAATTTCTACGAAATCTGGGTAAATATTTTATGGACCCACAATATTTTAAACTGCTGTTATCTGGAATATTAGAAGTTCTGAGTTGAGGCACTTGATCCTGTCGTAAAATGGAATGTAATATTTGTCTGGTAAACCTACCTTAAAGTCCCTTGTTGATGACATTTAAAATTTCCGTGGCTTTTGTTGTTAAAGAATTAACTAACGTTTTTTTAAATCATGTTCTGAAAACAGCTGTTTTGTTGACTTCGGCCAGAAGGACCTGGGAAGGATTAGTTTGTGTACAGCTGACGGTTTGCAGAAACTTCTTCCGTGTAAAGTCGGCGATATTTTATTCTGGTGAGAAAGACGTCCAAGAAATTTAAGTTTCCGTTATTCTCATATTTTATTAATTTCCTGGAGGAAAGTCTTTAAGCTTTGCTTTCTATGTTGCCACACAATGAAGATGCCCTCGACATATCTTTTTTCTTTTCTTTTGGCTTAAAGACCAGCGTGAGCAACTGAATGGGCAGTAAGCAGTCGCCCGTCCCCAATTTAGGGTCACTGACTCCAGCGACGGGTAAGATCCAGTGCCGTAAGACAAAAACAAAAGCCGTGCCTTACCGGGATTCGAACACGGACCCGTCTCGGCAAATGATCAGAAGCCATCGCATAGACCACTGCAGCAGGCTCCACTTATCTGAACCATGCTTTAGGTTTGAAGGTGCAGTTCCAAAATATTTTGTTCTCCATCTGTCGTAATATGGCTTCTGCAAGGATTCCTAAGATTCGTGGACCCATGGCTTTTCCTCTGGTCTGTGGATAGATTATTCCCTCAAAAGTAAAGTGTTTGTTGTTGGTGACAAATTTCAAGGTTCTTTTTACTTCTTGCACTAGTTTTAGAGGAAGGCTTCCTATGGAGAAATAAAGCTGCTGAATTGAACTAAACTACCTCAGTAGTAAACGGAATTAAGCGCTATTCTTCGTAATAATTCCTTTCACAAATAAAGTTTAGATCTGTCTACCAAATTCTGTTACAAGTGTAATCGCATTTCCTCTTCGACACGGAAATGTAAACAAAGTGTTCTCGATCCCCAAATATGTAAACAAATACCTCAAACTTCCGTTTATCCGTTGTAGCAGCGAATCTCAACAGAAGCTCGATCATCTGGTTTCTTGTAGCTTAAAACACTGTTTATTTATACGTTTCTCGGAAAAGAAAAATAGCTAGGTGTTTTAGTCCTAAAGCCAAAAAAGTGACAACGGATCTTCATTCCAACCCTTAAAGAAATAAAAATTAACATGCCCATTTCAGGGTTTGTTAGTTTCAGTTGTGAGTAATCAATGCATCTGTTGGTAATGTACTTCCATGTCTTTGGTTTCACCCAGTGATCTTAGTCATTTTATTTTTAACAAATCAATCTTCGTTTTGTGAGACAAAACCTTTTACCCAGAGCAAAGTGATAAACTTCCCAGTGCAGACCCGTGCATACCTCTGGACTGGTGTTCCGAATGGGTTTAAGCGAACGATGTGACTGACTCTGAACGTGAAACAATAGTTGGAGACAACAGCTCAGGTTTGAAGATCTCCCAAACGTGCTTTTCTCTTATGCTTTGCGCTTATAGTCATAGAAGGATTTAACGTAAATGGAGCAATATCCAAAAGACTTTCAACAACCGACGATCCTCTGAAAAAAAAACAGCTGTTGGATCAGAGGGGGCAAAGGACACTATCGACTGCGATACATGATGCATTCGTAGTTAACTATTGACACACCACTGTTCAGTTCTGTATTAATTTGAAGCCAGTGTATTTGCTTGCGAGATTTTCGCCATTCTCCTTTGACCCCTCTAATCTAATATCTGTTTTCATCCATTGGATTGCAGACTAATGGATGTCGTTTATGTGTCCAGCCATTCTCGTTAAACCTTTGCTACGGATGCCGGTGAAAAGCAAAAGTAAACTGCCATTTGGGAGATGCTTTGAACTTACGTTCCAAGTCGCTCAGAACACTCGTTTCCTCCATTCAAAACTGATGACTGACGACATGTTAAGCACCATTTCTACCGCACACTACGCTAGCACGCCGTCTTGCGTGTCGTAGTGAACCGTTTATGTGGGGAAAGGTTACCTAAGAAAATGGCATTTCAGTTAATATAATTATCAGCTATCAGTTAATACAATTTCTGACAACATTTGTCAAACTTTAATAAAGCTGATAAAAATATTAACAAAGCACTTTTATTTTAGGGAGGGAGGCTTATATGATGATTAAAGCTAATACAAAGAGGAATTCGTGTTCCCGTAGTAGTTTTTTAAGTTAGACGGATCTCGCAAATTATAGAAGCAACTGACTAGCAAACAAGAGAAGCGAAAGAACTAGATATTAAACTATAGAAAGCTAAACTGCACCGTGATGGCTACGTAATTGGACGCTAAAGTACAAAATAATACTATTGATGGGCAGTTTTACGTACTACTGGGATTGACTCCTGGGTAGATTTAATTCCAATTCCTTATAAATTTTCGCGATAGAGAAATAAAAAATTTTAAAAGTGGATAAAGCACCTTATTGAAAAATATTGAAAGCCAAGTGCGGAGTTCTTACTAATTCAAGAAATCTTCGGCCCTTGTCAGGAACTTCATAACCTTCGACCGAGGATTTAGTTGCCCAGCAAGAACCTGAGAACTTTCGCCCGAGGATTTAGTGGCCCGGCAAGAACCTGAGAACTTTCGCCCGAGGATTTCCCCAGCAAGAACCTGAGAACTTTCGCCCGAGGATTTAGTTGCCCAGCAAGAACCTGAGAACTTTTGCCCGCGGATTTAGTGGCCCTGGCTAAGAAGTTGAGAACTTCCGTCCCAGGATTTGGGGGCCGCGCGAGGAACCTTAAAACCTTCGCCCTTATTAAGCGGTGCGCCCTAACCATACACGCGACCAGTGGGAATAACTGATGACGACATTAGTGAAGAAATACATTAAAAAAAATGCATTTCTTTTCATTTAATTTTATACATTCTCACATATATGATGGGAATTAATAATTAAATTTTATAATACCAAATAAATACTTAGTGTTTGCGCGTTTATTATTACTAGAATTTTGCGTCAAACAATTATTTCACGGAAGAAATAAATAGATGTGATTTTGCGCCCCTAGTTTCTTGAAAGTACGGTTGTTGTACATTTACTCAAAATTACACTTAAACTAGTGTTGCAAAAAAAATTATGTAAAACGGGAGAAAGCGTCTTGCCCGAAAATTCCACTTATAAAACCAATTGTCTTCTGAGAAGACAGTTTTTAATCATTTTATTTGTTCGTTAGAAGCAGTCACGGCACAGAATTTGTTTGATGAGAGAACTTAATTACAGCCCCCGATACCTGATGCTTAAAACCTAACATCTTGTCTTTTGAAGAACTATTTTGCTTCTCTAAAACGAATACCGTCATTACAGGAATTCTAAGACCCAGATGACGGCAACGATCATGATTACGAAGAGGAGCACGAAGGTTGTGATAACGAGCTTCAAGAAATATTTCCAGAATCCGAAAACTCCTCATCTGATACCGAATAGTCATCAGCCCCTCAGCAGTTTAGACAACCGGAATTGAATGACATGGTGCATGATTTGGGGCTCTCCAAGAAAGCAGCTGAGGTATTAGCTTCCAGGCTGCAAGAAAGAAACCTACTTGACTGCTCTTCAAAACTTTATTTCCGGAAGCGGGACCAGACTTTTGTTGAATATTTTCCCGAAGACAAGCAGTTTGTTTACTGCCACGATATCCCAGGTCTTCTCAGGCAATTAGGTGTTACCTCGTATAGTGCAACAGAATGGCGATTATTTCTGGACAGCTCAAAGCGCAGCCTCAAGAGTGTTCTATTGCACAATGGCAATGTTTATGGAGCGGTTCCAGTTGGTCACTCAGTGCATTTGCGAGAACATAATGACAAAAATTGTCATTGACTTACTCAAATATCACGAGCTCAATTGAATCATTTGTGTGGACCTGAAAATGGCCAGCTTCCTCCTTGGTCAACAGAAAGGCTTCACGAAGTTTCCATGCTCTCTTTGCACGTAGCATAGCTGAGCTCCAGAGAAGCACTGGACCCAGAAGGAGTAGCCCATCCGTGAAACTCTAGAAGCAGGGATGCCAAACATTGTGAATGAGCCAATCGTCAGCCGAGAGAAGATTATGTTCCCTTCACTCCATAGCAAGCTCGGCTTGATGGAACAGTTCCTGAAGGCATATTAAGTACTGATGGTGAATGTTTTCAACATATAGTTTCTGCTTTTTCTGCCTTGTCTTTCGAGAAGATTAAAGGAGGTCTGTTCGAAGGACCTCACATTCGTGCCCTTGTATGTGATCAGAAATTTGTCAGGAAGATGAATGACAAGGAAATGGTAGCATGGCTGTCTTTCGTGGTAGTTATACATAACTTTCTTGGTAACAAAAAAGCTGATAACTATGAGCTTCTCGTTATTAGAATGCGGTTGGCTTTTCGCGATCTTGGGTGCAACATGAGTGTCAAGCTTTAATTCCTGTATAGTCCTCTTGATAAATTCCCCGATAATCTTCGGACTCTTAGTGATGAACAGAGTGAGCGTTTCCATCAAGTCCTCATGACGATGGA
Source organism: Macrothele yani (assembly GCA_039090855.1). Taxonomy (NCBI): domain Eukaryota; kingdom Metazoa; phylum Arthropoda; class Arachnida; order Araneae; family Macrothelidae; genus Macrothele; species Macrothele yani. The sequence goes on from CM077013.1 coordinate 88,586,679, forward strand.
ACAGCGCAATCAAGGGCGATGGGACAAAAATATGATGGCTGATTACTGCCGGAGCATCAAACGAGAATGCCCTGAAAACGGTCACAAACGGCGCAGCTACAAACGCAAATTCTGACCTGAATAGGACATATTTCAAGTTTCCATCCCATCCTTATCAGTTGTTCTGAATCACCTATCATCTTTATGTCGAAATATATGTTGATTTAAAAGTAAAAAAAGCATTAGTGCATACTCATATTTGATTATAATGGATAAATGTTTCAGATTTGACAAGTGGCGATACATATTTTACTCCACACAAGTGATTTTTTTGCCTTTTTTCAAACTTTAATGCATATTGTGATACACGTACACAAAGACTATCTTTGCCAATGCTGTTGTTTAACACTAATTGTAAGACTGCGTGACCGTATACATTCCTCAGATAGATCATGTCATCATGCGAGAGGCGTCAAAAATTAACGAAAAATTAAAATGTTGAATTCATAAACTCTAGAGCTTACAGAGAAAAACTAACTTCAGATCTGAAATCAGCACACTCAAATTAGGTAAGAAAAAGTGCTGATACCAATTCAACAGAAAGGTTTTCTCCCAGTGTAATCAGTATGAGTAAACTTGAACTTACATACATGAAAAGCTATAAAGCATCATATTTCTCATAATCATTTCCAAATTTAATTCAGTCGCTAAGACTTGTTTATTTCCACTTGAAAAGCAATAATAAGTAATGTATTTCATATTTCGCTCGTAGATAAATTCAGTACTTCTGCACATCATTACGCTACAATATATACTTATCCCTAATACAGTATGAGCACGGCTATGTTTTCGCATAGGTCAAAAAGCAGGTTCCTAATTTTTACCAACTGAAGGTCGTCACACTCTACATCAGAGCAGAAAGCTTCGGAACGAATCTAACTTTTCGCATCGGAAGGGAAGCCAAATTTTCGCATCGGAAGGGGAAACTTAGGTTTGTCCGCACACTAGTGCGGAAAGACACCAACAGAACAGAAATATTTCGATTTAAAGATTTCGATAGGACAGGAAGTACTATTGCACGAATGCAATTACAAATGCTTTCTTATCCATTGTAAAACATTTTCTGAAATTCAAGCCCCACTTTAAATCATTTCTTTCGTGAATTAACGAAGCATATTTCTGATATAACCTTTTCCGTGAAATGATGGAAAAAAACCTAAATTTCACGGTTTTTCGTACCTCGGAAAATTTCTGAATTTTCAGAAACCTTTTCGCAATTCCTTTCATATAATAACGGAAAAATTCCGATCTCACTTTTTCCGCATCCGCAAGACGAGAAGATACCGGTAATAGGAGCAATTGGTGAGAATACTAGAGGTTTGATTAAGTTTAAAATTTCAATCATCTGTCGAATTTTGAAGTTCCGTAGCAAGATCGGCTATTGTGGATAGCATATCGCATGAATTTTGTTTAATGTGGTACAAGCTATTTCTTCTCCTCTCCCCGATTTTGTGCACCAGCTATTTCTTCTCCTCTCCCCGATTTTGTGCACCAGCTATTTAATATACACTATACTGATAAAAGTCACGATACATCCCTTCAAAAGCAAATGAAAGGATCCGCTGCGTAGTTCAGATGCGTGGTACAGCTGCAAACGGTATAAAAACAAGCTTGCAGCTGACCGCGATCATATCGCACTCTGAGGTTGAGCGAAAACGTCGCGGCGGGAGAGAACTGACTTTGAGAAAGGAAAGACTGTTGGGTGTTATATTAATTATTTGCCCATAAAAGAAACCAACAGACGTTTAAACATACCCAAGTCAACTGCTTTGATGTACTGAATAAGTAGAAGACACATGGCGTGCCTGAAGTAGCAAAACGTACCGGCAAATTAAAGAAATTCAGTGATAAAGGACGTCGAAGCCAAAGGAGAATCGTTACAGCTAATCGACGGAGTACTGCACAAGACCTCAATGTACAGGTGAGGAAAAATGCTGGAACCTCGCTATGTACACGTACCATTCGCAGAGAACTTCATTCCATGGGTTTCCGTGGCCGTGCGGCTGCTCATAAAAATAAAGCCTTTCATCTCCACTCGGAATGCTACTCGTCGTTTAGCATGGTATAAATAATATTTATCGTGGACCGTAGATCAATAGAATCGGGTCCTATGGACTGATATATCAAGATACACGATCCATCAGTCTGATGGCCGTGTGTGGGTATAGCTGAAGCCAGGAGAACGGTATTTACCGCAGTATACTGTTCCTATGGTCAAGTTTGGAGCTGTCAGTGTACTCGTGTGGGGGTAACTTTCTTGGTATGGTCCCGGCCCTTTGGTTATTGTGGACAAACCTGTTAACCAGCACTTCTATTTCGATATTCTGGACAATTATGCCCTACCAACCCTGTGGCAGCACTACGGAACCGAACCTTGTTGTTACCAGCAGGATAATGCACCGAACCATGAAGCAAGGACTGTTTCGGCGTTGTTTGATGATAATGTCTTATCGTGTGTGGACTGGCCAGCATAGAGCCCTTATCTTAGTCCCATAGAGCATTTACGGGATTAATAAGAGCGCCGCATAAGAAATTTGGAACCAAGGCCTATTACTAAGCAACAGTTAGCGGCAGCATTATATACTGAATGTAAGCGCATTCCTATCGATGTGTTCCAAAACTTTGTCAAAAGCATGTCTCGAAGGGTCAGTGCATGCATATTAAGGCCAAAGGTGGTTTCAAAATATCTTTATTCAAGGTAGAAATCAGGAGACGAACTAATAAGGACGTCTAAATACAAATAAAACACGATCAAAGATCGTTAAACTACTAAAACCTATATAAAAATATACAGCATAGTGCACAAGTTGAAAAATGGAGCAAAATTACAGCTCGTGATAAATGAACAGCGACAAGCATGTCTGGGCATTTAGGAAGGATTTTAACAAAAAAACTTATTGCTCATAAGTGCATTGCTGTGCGATTAACAAACTTGTTCAAGAAAATATTGAGAGCTTCAGGAGACAACATTTCTCTCTCGAAAAAAAATACAATAAGACAGTAAGGTGTAACACATCATAGTTACAAGAATGTACAGTACAAAGCAATTGACAGACTGATCATAAGACAAATCAATGAAATGAAGAATATCAGGAGAAGAACAAACTTGGACTTCCTGGTGTAAATATAATATATTACCTGTTCGGCAATATTCAGAAACAATGTACAGATATACAGCACAGTGTCAACATGTTACAAATCAAAATCGGACCATATACAGAAATGTAACACTATTCTGTTGACCAGATAGAAAATGTAAGTATAATAAGAAAACACACGATGAATAAAGCTTTAACATATTCTCACTATCCATATGTAGTAATAGAAGAATGATAGTACCAAGCATCACCTCACACAAAAGAACAAAATAGGTAAAATGTTTTTCAAAATATATTACTCATGAGTACAACACCATGCAATTGACTAACTTGTGCAAAAATAAATACAGTAAGAATCATTAGTCAACATGTCTCTTGAAAGAAGGTACGATATGACAGTGAGTTTTAACACAACATATTTACCAGGATGTACAGTACTATGCAATTTAAAAACTGATTATCAGACAAATCATTGGAATGTTTAATAACAGGAAATAACTAAACTTGGACATCCTGATGCAAAAAAGATGGATTACTTGTTCCGCAATATTTTCAAAACCATGTACAATTATACAGCACAGTGCAAACATGTTCGGGAAACAAAATAGAACAAAATTACAAAAAACTACACTGCAGAAACAATTTCTATGTTTATACAGCACTATGCTAATGACTAACTGCAATATTTATACTCATAATGTAAACTAAAGACGAACTAACTTGAACGTCAATGTAACAAAAAAAAATACAAGATGAGTGTCACAAAAAACAATTTGCTGTGTAAACACGTACAGCCCTTTATAAAAAAACCCATGCGGTAAATTTCCAAGCTGTGCAAAGATCTTGAAAACAGATTGTTGATATTTACATATGCATTTCTGATTCAAAAAGGTCAAATACCAAATCTGCCGACCGTCAGGTACAAAGACGCTGGCGAGCTGGTAAACCATGAGGCAGCCGGTGACTAGGTGGCAAGGAACTGGCTCTCCCGACGCTGAGTAACTGCAACAGAAAACTCTAGCCGAAGTCGAGATGTCAGACGGTCGCGGAAATGGCATAATAATGCCGTAGAAGCTTCATGCACAGTCAGAGGAGTAGTCAAATATCGGCAGCGTTGATGAAACACGTAGATTACATGCTTCGCTAAAATAAAAATATAGGCACAGACTGATGGGAGCTTGCCTGGGGGATAGTTCTGTAGCAGAAGAGTCTGATATGCATCAAATGTAAGATCTACTGTAATGGAACATTGGGCGATAGTAAATGCCAAGTTCAGCATTGGGAGTAATATAACACAGTGTTGATAGACATGGGAGACATCAGCCTCCCGAGCACAGAAAGGGCAAAGAGGGGAATCGAGAAGAGACATTCGGAAAAGAACGGAGGGAACAGGAAGGCGGCGATGGAGGAAAAGCCAATGGGTATTAATTTCTAGAGGAGCAGAAAGAGGAGACAGGGCGGCTGACCACACCGTAGCAGTGGCAGCAGGGGGAACATCAGGAATGGGGAGAGGAGGAGAAGAATGGGACATAGAGAGGAACCGATAAAGAGCTGACACCGAGAGAGAAGAAATGGGATGAGCTGAGCCAGAAGTAAGCAAGAAAAGAGGAAATGGGAGAGAAGCAGAAGGAACAAAGGAAAGACCTGAGTGGGAAGCAAGATGAGGAAATTGAGAAATGATAGATGAAAGAATAGAGTCGTAGATGTCACGAGAGGAGGAGGAGAGGAGAAGAGAGGGAGGGAGGCTGGCGAAGGGTCGCCAAGAAAGGTCAGGTTTAGTGAGATCTTTAACTGTTACCACACCTGCTCGGAGCCAGGTAGGATAGGCAAAGTACGGAAGATGAGAGGGGTGAATAATCGAAGAATAAAAGAGGGGTTCAGCAAGGAGCTCAGTTGTGGAATCAGGTGGAGAACGAGAAAGAGGGAGGGAACGAAGGAAAGTTAGAGCTTCACGGTAAACAGGGGGAAGTCGAATGAGGTGAGGGGTCGGTGGTCCATGAGTAGTAAGGAGAGAAAAGAAAAGTTAGGGTTGCTCGGGGAGGCGATGACGTCCCTAGCTAAAACGGCATCTGGTACTGGCGACGTGAAGAGACGGAGAAAAGTAGTAATTCTGACGGCCTTGTAGTACTCCTGTGTATCAAGGAGTCCGATGCTGCCGTGATCCGGAGGGAGGCAAAGCTTTGTGACACTGACCCAGTGGTGGCAGGTCCATATCAGAGAAGTAAGACATCGGGTAATTTCATGAAGGCGGAGTTGTAGAGACTTGACACCAAGCCAAGAGTGTGTGCACAAGGAAATCAGGTAAGTTCGAGAGAGGCGAGCTCTCTGGAAGAATGATGAGCAGAACTGGGCTCTCCTCCAGGAGGCAGTTGACCTGAGCAAGCGTGGGTGAATAGCATTCCACGTGTAGAGGGGGAAGCTTGCAAGGAACCAAGATGAACTCCAAGGAAGCGCTGTGAGATGGACGACCAGCTTGCTCCCCAAGGGGTGTGTACACGATGTGCCCATGAGCCGCACCATAAACCAGTGCTTTTAGATGAGTTGAGCGCTGCACCGGAGCATGAGGCATAAGCTGCGAATAGACGTTGGAGACACGGAAACTGTGAGTCATGACGGATGCAGATGGTGACATCATCTGCGTATGCAACAGAGGTAGTGGCATGATGTCTTGTGCAGGCAGAGAGTGGTGGCAGAACTGCTTTAAAGGATTGGTGTACAGAGCGGAGGAAGGGTTCAATTGCGATTGCAAAGAGTTGTCCGGAGAGTGGGCAACCCTGTCGCACTCCCCGGCGGAAGGGAATAGGCGCTGTGAGAAAGGTGGGCAGCTTGACCTGGAGATCGGCGTCTTGATAGAGTGAGAAAAGAAGAGAGACGAAGGAAGGAGGAAAACCGAAGTGAAGGAGTGTAGCCGATAGATAGGAATGTGAGATATTATCAAAAGCGGATTGTTGGTCAAGAGAGAGAAGGGCGAGGGGTTCAGAGCGAGATCGGGCAAGATGGATTAGATCATTTAGTAGATGGATGTTATGAGAAAGTGAACGGCCGGGAACTGTGTAAGTTTGATTTGGGGAGAGAATGTGAGTGAGAATGGGGTTAAGGCGTTGGGAAAGAAGTTTAGTATAAAGTTTATAATCTAGATTTAAGAGGGAGATAGGGCGCCAATTCCCCAGGTCAAGGAGATCACCTTTCTTAGGGAATAGAACAACATATGCTACTGTGAATCGCCTTGGTAGAGGGGAGTGATTGAAAGAAGCAGAAAGTGCAGAAAAGAGAAATGGTAGAAGGAGAGGTAGAAAGGTTTTATAGAAGAGGAAAGTGAGGCCATCCGGACCCGGTGCGGCCCTAGAGTTTAAAGAAGAAAACGTAGAGGATAGTTCAGAGAACGTGGGAGGAAGGAGGAGGGAAGAGGCAAGATGGGGAGGAACTTGTGGTAGGTTAGAAAGAAGTGATGCCAAAGCTGAAGAGGATGGCGGAGGAGATTCACAGAACTTCTCTGTATAGAACTTTCGGACCTGGGAACATAGAGTGAGTGGATCATCAGACACTTCTCCAGATGCGAGGCGAAGGTGCCGAAGTGAATTCGATGCTGTTCGTGTTTTTTCCATGGATGTAAGGAAATCGTAATTGGATGCGTCTGGCGATAGATGTTGTAGCCGAAGACGTCGTAGAGCTTGTTGAGCCAGAGGAAGGAGGATTGATCGCAGTTCTTCTTGATAGTGGCAGAAGAGAGGATCACTTAGGCTTAGGATGGAGAGCATGGAACGGACATGGTTGAGACGCATGTTTTGAAGCGTTTTTGCTTTAAAAGAAAGTTCGCGAACGTGGAGAACGAGTTGCTGTTTAATGTCCAACCAAAAAGTCAGACCACAAGGAGCTGATTGAAGTTGAGGTCGTTTGTCCTCAAGGAAGGAGCGTACTGAAGTACAGAAGTCTGGATCTGTAAGAAGAGTGTCGTCAAGAGTCCATGGACGAATTGTACGGGGTTGTGCTGGAACCGCTTGAATAATAAGAACGATGGCACAATGGTCAGAAGAAGCTGTAGGAGTGATAATAGATTCTGTCACAGCTGTAAGCAGAATAGATGAGGCGTAGTATCTGTCAAGGCGAGCTGTGTACGGATTTTGATTATGTTGCGAGCGCCAAGTATGTACAGTCGATGAAGGATGGAAGTGACGGTGAACATCAATGAATGAGTTGTCGGAGACCACTGACTGAAGAATATTCACCAAGTTAACACGGCGTTCTCTGGTGGAAGGAGATCGGTCCAGGGTAGGATTCAGAGTGCAATTGAAATCCCCTCCAATTAAAACATGATCTATGGGAGGAATGCGAGACATAGGCATGACGAAGGCGAGTAAAAAGTATTGTCAAGTGGGTTGAAGAGCTTGGAATATAAATATTAAATATATAAGATGTGGAAGCTATGGTGAATGGTGCACACTGTAATAGGTCTCGACATAAGTTTCGAACCGAAAAAGAGGTGATTATGGAGTTGAACGTATGGCGGATAACTATAGCTAGACCACTATGGGATGATAGTTGGTAGGCGTGGTGAAATGTGTAGTTCCACTGGCGCCATCGTGAGAATATCGTAGTGGATTGGCAATTCGTCTCTTGTAGTAAGAGAAGATCAGCTCCTAACGGAGTGAGGTCTTCATGTACCAAGGCATTAGAAAATGGGGATGCAAATCCCCTGCAATTAAGAGATACAATCTTGAAGACTTTTTTCCATTAATGCTTGCTGAAGAGCCTTCACAACAGGAGGAAATGATTTGAGTCGATTAAAATAGGTTTTAGCCCACGGATGTTCCTTGCGAAGGCGGGAGATGCATTGATTAAGGACTTGAATCTGATCATGCACTAGAGGGAGAAACGATGCATACTTTGAGAGTAAAGCAAGCGTTGTGGAGTGGTCTGTCTTATGTGACAGGTATTGATGTAAATCTTCAAATGAAATCGGCCCAGTAGGAACCGAGTCATCTTTAAGGTATTCGACAAGATCCTCAAATTTAAGAGGAGGCTCTTCGTCGGCCTGGACAGAAGAGGTAGCAGCCTTTGATGGTGAATTCTTTCGAGAGGTACTACCAGCACGGGGAGAGGTGCGGGGTGATGCTGCAGTCGGCTTCTTTGGTGGGCGTCTTCGAGAAGAACCACGACGTTTCAGCGAAGGCTCAGTTGAGCTCTCATCAACTCGAGATTCGTGGCCAGAAAATCCGTCATCAGCAGATTTAGAAGTATCAATGATAAGGGCAGTGGAGAAACCCCCTGAAGGGGACTCCGCTACAGAATGACGACGCATGGGAAGCGAACAATTAAGTGAGGGGAAAAATCCAGTTGCTGGTCGAAGGATAAATGGTCCGTAGACACGCGTTGACCAACTCCTGCAGTCGACTTTTGTTAAAATTTCGATTCTGAAGCTTTCTGTGCAGTGGAAGAAGGTGTTGCTCGGCTCAGAAGAGGGCCAGAAGTTGTAGGAGAATTATTAGGAACCTGTGATGCTAGATGTGGGCAATGCACACGTAAATGATTCTCTCCGTGGCAAAAAGTGCAGTGGAGGAAGGTAGTCACTTCAATTCTCCTACGTTGCTGTCCACAACGAACGTTGAGCACCTTTGGGCAGGCGAGCAAATGTTCATCAGATGGAAAGATCACTCTTGCACTTCGGCGAAATCCTCCTATGGATTTATCGTCTGGATCTCTCGGCGCGGCTGAAAGAGTAGTAACTGGCCCAACAACTCGGCCGAACTTACTGAGTACAGTGCACAGCGCAACGTCTGACACCTCAGGTGGAACCGGATAAAATGTAACCTGGATTGGACGCTGAGAGACAGGTTCTGGTAGAAGATGGACGTCTTTGAGGGACAAACCTTCTGTCAAGACAAGATCCGCATGCTCTTTAAGAGCAAAGTACACCAACACAGCTCGAGGTTTTCGAGCCATGTGAGTAATACTGGCTCCAGCTGGAAGTATCTGCTTGAGAGCCATACTATATTCTTTCAACTTTGTGTCTGGGAGCGCATCAAAACACACTCCGAAGTCCATTCTAGAATAGAATTGTTTTCCCGCTGGGGAATCTTCGGGAATATCTATGGTGGCAGTAAGGCCATCAACAATGACGTACGAGTCTGGTAAGACTTCTGCAACAAACTTGGAAGGAGCTTTTGTTCCAGTAAGAGCGGCAGAGTATGCCCTAGGAGTAGGACTCGAGCGTGAGGGCTGCAACGCAACCGGCTGTTTGAACTGAGTTGAAGTAGAGGGTAAATTAGCAGCGCTGTCAGACACATCCATGTCTTCACTTAAAGCAAACAGAGGTTTGCGCTGCACTGACGTCACTGGTCGAAGCAGGGCAAGAAGCTTGAGCTGTAGTTGAGGAGTCACTTTCCACTTCTAGTGGTTGGGTGACGTCACCTACAAGCATTGGAGGAGATTGGTCTCGTGTCGAGGAGGAGGAGGAGGCGGCAGGAAATGCCTCGCTGATATGGGCGTGGACATCGCTCCTATCAGCAGCAGCCGCCGCCATTGTTAATGACGAGGGCTACCTGAGAAATCGACCAGCTTGGTTGACAATTCAAATGATGATAACAGAAAAAATAAACTACTCACCAACTTGGGAGATGTATCAAAACAAAGCACGAACCTTCAGCTTGAAGGAACACGAAAGGAAAATGACGAACCACACGATAAAACACACTAAATAGGCACACAACACGGAGCTCAGAAAAACGTGACTTAGGCCAAAGGTGGACCGACACCGTACTAATGTATGTCATTAGATGTTATGTTGTGTTCCTCTTCTAGGTGTCCGGTGACGTTTTTCAATATTGTGTTACTGTAAGAGACCGGGTACTTAACTTATTGTACAGATGGTTATACGACGTCTATGTATCAGTCTTTTCGACAACTTAAGACAAAAGCTTATTATAGCTATCAAGAGTAAATTTTATATATAGGAATTGTTTTTTCTTTGTGAAATAATACCATAAAAAGGTAAATTTTACCTTTTTTAAACATAACTGAAAGTCATTGTAAGTTTTAAAAAATCAAGTTACAAAGCATTTTGTTGCTTCGAAAAATCAAGATAAACATGCTTAGCTTAATTTATGAAAAGACCTCCTACAGAAAAATAGATATTACAAACCTATTGAAAAAAATAATAAGCTCCAACAGAAAATAAAATGACTAAGTCACTATGTGACGTACCTGCCAGCAGGACGCACACGACATAAAGGCAGATAGGAATCAGAATAATCGTCTGCGTAGCTCAGTTGGTAGAGCGACTTGTTCCGGAATAAGCGGCCTCGGGTTCGAATCCCGGCGTAGACCAAAAATGACGGAGAAATTTACTTCGTTATAATGGCGCCCGAACTATCCGGATGACCCGGGCGTTCAAAATCTCGCATTGGTGGGATGTTATTTCCACACCGCGAGACAGGAAAAATCAGAGAATCCCTTCTCCAGCGCTTCGAAAAATAAAAATGTGTGATGTTGCATTCCACACAGCAGATTGACTGGGAGTTCACAAGTGCACGTTCTACAGTGGATGGCTGCCTGCAACGATTCATGGTCACGGCTGACCCGTGGGCCATGCCCCCGGCCCTCTTTCGGGGGGGGGAGGGAGATGTGACGTACCTGCCAGCAGGACGCACACGACATAAAGGCAGATAGGAATCAGAATAATCGTGTGCGTAGCTCAGTTGGTAGAGCGACTTGTTCCGGAATAAGCGGCCTCGGGTTCGAATCCCGGCGTAGACCAAAAATGACGGAGAAATTTACTTCGTTATAACTAGTATTGTTGACGAAAAAACTGACGCGCAATTTCTTTTACGATGTACGCTATTCGAATTTCCGTGTGTCTGTGCCTAGTGGTCAAAGGCTTGCGTTCAATTCTGACTGGAGAGGAAGGAGTATCTAGGAAAAAGGGCTGAAACTTGCAGATTCGCGCGTCGGTTTTGCGGAATTTTAGTTTAAACATAGGGAAACCTGGATTTTTTTTTCTGAAATAAATGAAATTTCTTACTACGAAAAATCTGTGAAAGTACAGTAGTTAAAACAAACGGGCAATTTTAAAAACGGAAATTTCTGAAAAACACGGATACCTACTGGCAACTTTGCTGCACGTTATTTTCAGAAATGTTCCGTGAATTCACACCACTTATTTTTTACCGTGTCGTTTTAACTTAATTGATATAAATGTAAGTTGCTTATTTAGCAAACAACTTGATCTAAGCACAATTTTATATGAGGGTACAATGGAAACTTGTGCCAACCCAGAGAACTAGAGAGCCAAGAGCCATTTTGCGATGCTTGCCTAGTCTATGCGATAAGGTTTCAAAATAAAGAAAAATTTCGAAGTTCTTCATTTTTCCAGAAGGCAAGGTATATAGGCAAGATTTTTTTAGGGGCTAAAAGATTATCGTGAGCATTTTAAACAGCTGAAAATGCAGGCGCTCGTCCGGAATTTCGGGCCACTAGTTTGAGGCAACGGCGAGAGTCAGTGCCGTAAGACAAAGCCACCACCATCCCTATCTGAGCGGGGATAATCGCCCGGAACCGGATCGGCCGAATTATTAGAAGCCAGCTCTTCATACTACCGGAATGACACTCTGGCAAGATGAGATGATGAAGAAGGAAATTCTAAAAACAGAATTAATTGGAAATATGTAATCATATAAGGAAGAAACATCTTTTCTTCGTTGGAAGAAAAATCTGTAGACATAAAATATTAGTATTATACCTGAATTAAGGCAAAATAAAATGACACTGATAATTAAATTCTACCTAAGCAAACGAACATCCATGTTATATGATACAATGACCTCATATCCGCGATATGCAATAGGCAACGGAAGCTATTTTTCTTCTGTATGCATTTTTTAAATTACATAATTTTTTAATAAATGAGAAAGGAATAATACTTGGCAGATTTAGTTAGATTTTCTGATATTTCGGTTTCATCATGCTATTGTAATAATGTTTATGATCAATATACAACATTGAATTTTTTTGCACAGTGTTGATTAAATCATCGTTAGGAAACATTTCTGAAAGAATAGTCAAATGATAATAAAACAATTCCCAAAATGGCAGAACCAGTAAACGCAGACAGATCAGGTCGCAGCAAAAGCTTGCATGTCTGCCGATGCGATAAAATGAACACCTGAGTCAGGTGTTAACGCATTCTCAGTTACATCGGAATAAAATAGCTTGGGAAGAAATATTCTCTGCGAACGATATCCAAAATTCCTATTGTTTCCGAAGCAAGAATTTCGAAGCGTTTCCGATGTAATATGCGGGCTTCTATTAGAAATAAGTTACCAAACTTTTTCCGCCGTTCCGGAGTAATGTGTGGCAAGCTTTAAGCTTACGAACTTGTGAATATGAACATTGAACATTCGTAAGTATACGAAAAACTGTAAGCAATAAGCAAGCAGTCACTTACATCTCACAGCCCACGCTTTATTCGTTCTTCAGTGGCTCATCAATACAGAAAAAGCTGGGTTTAAATCCTATCACACATCAGAGTCTCCTATCAAACTACACTTCTGTCTACCGAGTTGTTGTCTCAAATATGTAAAACATTAATACGTTGTCTCAATTCCGTACTCTACTCAATAAATAGTTTCTCAAGGCACTCTTTCCAAATCGTTACCTCAAGGTACTCTGCTCACATCGTAATGATGTTCTGCCCTGCCTACATTGAGCGATTACCTTTTTCTTGACCTATGACCTATTTCTCCATAGTTTTTCCAATTTTAGAAAATACGTCGCGGAAGTAATATCACGTTACGTCACAAAACGTTTAAAGAGAAGAAACCAAAATTACGTAAGAACACATAAACTCAAAAGGAAAGCTAATTCAGAAGTGTACATTAAAATGGGGTGGCAAATATTTTATTGGCCTAAAAGATGTGGAAATACAGCAGTGTAATCATGAAAGAAATACGGGATTACGCCATATAATACAAATTTTGAAGATGACAAATCCTGTGATGGTGAGTCAGATAATATCCGAAAACTTGAAAATTTTCATCGTCCTGGAGCGGAACTCGAACCCGCGTCTCCCAGAAAACGCCCGGGTATGATAACCACTACACCACCCAGAACGACCAAGTTTCAAGTTTCCGATCAATTTGAATATAACCATCACAGGATTGATTGGAAACTTGGTCGTTCTGGGTGGTGTAGTGGTTATCATACCCGGGCGTTTTCTGGGAGACGCGGGTTCGAGTTCCGCTCCAGGACGATGAAAATTTTCAAGTTTTCGGATATTATCTGACTTACCATCCTTGTCACATTTACGCCAAAAATCGGATTGTCATCTTCAAAATTTGTGTACAGCTGAGTGTTTGATTGTCGTCTTCTATGGACCAAATTCGAAAACAATCTCAATAAAATGGCCAGGCAGTGTACTTCTTTCAAGTAAAAATCGCAAAACGCATGTCCGAGATGAATTCGTGTTGAAATTGTTAGTTCATTCTGGTCCAATCTTATCATTAGAGTGTTTCTTTCTTCTACTGCTTAGAAAAGGAATGAATAATTGACAGTGTAGTAGACTAAGACTTAATAGCAAAACAAAATGTGTGTTGCTCCTAAGAAACTGAAAAATTCTCATTTTCGATATTTGTCTTTGTCAGTAAACTATCCATGTCGTCTGGCAAGTAAAAGTATATCAGGTTCTTAAGTTAAAGTAAACAGACTTCACTTAGACTGTAACATACTTTCCGAGTAAAATTAACATCCGTCTTTCCAAAGCATAATTTTTTTCGCGGAAGAGAAGTCCATCCGCGCTGTCATTCTGTTGCGTGTAAATACGGTATTTTTCATTTTTCAACATTTCGTAACATGCTTTATCGAGACACTTTTTCGGTAAACGAAAATTAATGGTGTTCAGGTTCTGAAATATCTTTCGCTCAGTGATATTCGAGTTTTTACTGCTGTTGTTTATTATTCATTCCAAGCACTTTCGTTGATACAAAATATTACATGTTTAACATCAAGCAATAACACACAACGAAGAATGAAGAATGCTAAAACGGCCCGCTGAAATGAAATGTTCCAACTTTTATTTTTACTTCTGGGGGATAAAGAGGTCTCAAGATAAAGAGAAATCATTAAGTTTTAAGGCCACGTAGAAATTTATTGAATTTTTCTCGTACTCTTCCACAGAAGGAAACATCGACAAGAGTAGGCGATAAGTGCTAGCAAACTTTTGTTGCTTTCATCAGGCAAAGTGTTAATGGAAGTTGGATAATGATATTAGGATGTAAAATATGCTTTTATGAAAAGCTTAGCTAATGGACACCCGACGTAGCATAAGCAACCTGTCGCCTTTGTTTTCAGTCATCGAAGAAAGCTTCAAAGTTTCTAAATACCCTGTATTTTTGGATTCGGAATACTGAGAATGTCTGCACTCTATCTGAACGTAGTGTGTAAGTATTCGATGGAACAAAGTTATTAAGAACTAAGTACTTTGTTAGCTTTTACTTTTCTTTCTTTCTCTATTTTTTCTTTACCAGCTTTACGACTTATCGAGTATTTGTTTTTAATCCCTTTACAGAACTAAAAATCATAACCGAATCCTAAGAACTTATTTCTTATTCTGTTAGATTTCAAAAGACTGCATTTTATTTTTATAAATGGAATCGGAAATAATTGTTTGACTTTATTTATAAATATTCTACATCAGCACACATGTTTATATTAATCTACCATAATAAAAGAAAACACCTGTAATTCAAGAGAATCAATGCACTTAATGCTGCAGATGAATGAATCTACTTAGTATTTTGAAAACAAAATTCATTTTCAGGTAAGAACAGCACTAATTACCTAGCAGAGAAGGATATTTCCATTACAAACCAATTATTTCTAGGTAACAATACTTTTAGAACACTATAGCGAAAGTTACCTTTTCTGTTAGAGATGGGATTCGAACTCACGCTTTCCTTCTCCAGAGTCGAACATTCTTCCATCTGAACTACGCCGGCAAGGCTTATCGATGAAATTTCCTGTTTTGATTTTCTTCAATTTCCTGCTTTTGTCGATTCTTCCACACCTCGTCTGGAATTTGAAAAAACTCCTTCTTCTACAGTAAGCTTCTTCAAGCATGGTTTGTAACCTTAGTGGTACGTCACATACACAGTCGTATCAGAATAATATGACCACCTACCCAATAATGGGAATAACGACACTTGATAGCGACGAGACAGCGTGACATGGACGCAGTGACGCCCTGGAAGGTTGCCCAGGCGCACGTGTCTATTAGGACTGCAGCAGAACACGGACGTCCCGGAGATGACGTCTTTGTGGATCAGCACGTCGAACCTATCGATTGAAACAATCCCACAAGTGCTCTATGGGATTGAGGATGGGCGATTTCGCCTGCCAAGGGAAAATGAAGACATCGCTTTCGTGTTCCTGGAATCATTCACGCACTCTTTTAGCAATGTGGCACGGCGCATTGTCCTGTTGATAAACACCATCATCACCAGGGTAAACCTCCACCGTGAAGGGATGAATGTGGCCAGCGAGGATGGACAGGTAGCCATTGGCGTTCAGAGGACCCATCCAGTGGTACCAGCGGTCAGAGGTCACCCCCAGGAAAACATCCTCCAAACATACGCACTGCCATGACCGGCCTGTACTTGACCGACAAGCGTGTCCCAGTGTTGGTTCTCTTGTATCTGACGCCGTATCCGCCACTTCCCATCAATTCTGTGGAGTAAAAACCTCAATTAGTCGGACAAGACAATGCACCGTGCCATCGCTCCTGAATTGTATCCGAATAGTTGGATGAACACTCCATCGAGAGAGATGTTTGAGGCTCTGACCCCCCCCCCCCTCCAAATCTTTGTGAACTGTGGGAGCTTGTTCAGGGGTCGTGGATCCGTATTGCTTTCCAACGCTTCCGGTGTCTTGTCGAGTCCATGCCGAGACTAATCGCCGCCGTTATCAGGCCGAAAAGTGGTGCTACACGTTACTAGACAGGTATCTCGAATTCAATTGCTCTTCAGTGTACATCCTCCTTGAGAAAGGCGGGGGCACGAACGAGATCACAGGTTTCGGGCCAATCGACAAGCCATGCTTGACAAAGCTTACTGTAGAAGAAGGAGTTTTAATTATTTCCAGACGATGTGTGGAAGAAACATCACAGATTTGTTTTTGAATCTCACAGGTAGGAGATTCATTTTATATTCCGACGCCAATACGAAGAAATTCCCTTTTCTGCCAATCTAAGCGTTCAGACCCACGTCTTCCTTCTTTGGAGTTGGACATTCTCCCAACTGAGCTACGTCGGCAATGCTTATCTCTGCAACTTGCCAATTTGACCCATGCTTTGCCTTAGTGTTGTATCACACTAGGAGATATCAATCTACCTCAGTTTCTCGAATACCTCGTAAAATTGGATTTTTGATTAGATCTGCAAGAAAGTATAATGAAGAGGCTTTTCGGGTTTAATGTTCAAATCTTGCAACAAAAAGGGGTTGGGACAAACCTTTGCAAATTACTCGGATGTGTCGTTCAAGTCCAATAATAATACAGAGTCATGGGTATAGAACTATCGATAAACCGCGAAATTTTTCTGTTCGGCCGCTATAATATAAGCTTAGATGCTATCCATTTGACCAAGCATTCAAGTCATAACAATTCCAAAGAGAGACAGTTTTAAGAGTTATGTATCTGTCATAATTCTCTGAGAAAAATACACTGTTTTTCATAATAGCCACTTTTCATTTTGATGCATTGGCTACTCGATGCAAAGCTTCCATTTATTTACGCCTCCTCTCGCTCTGTCTATGACTCCCTACTCTCTACCACCATTGCTAAGTTTCCTCATCTCGCAACCACCACCGGCCTGACCTTTGTTCTTTCCGCCTCCCTCCCCTTCCTTTATTTCATTCAGTCGGCAGATCTACACTTCCACTCTCCTCTCTTTCAACCTCAGTTCTCTATCGGTTACTTTTAAAATCCCACCCTCCTTCTCCCCTTCACATCCCTGATGTCTCCCAATCCTCTCTCACCGCTGTCTGGTCTGCCACCCTTTCTCCTCTTTCAGCTCCCCTTGAAATAAACACTCACTGGCGTTTTCTCCACCGCCGTTTTCCCGTTCCATCCATTCTCCACCGCATGACCATTCTTGACTCACCTCTTTGCCCCTTCTGTGCTCAAGTAGCTGATGTCTCTCACGTTTATCTACATTGTGTCATTCTCCTTCCACTACTCCATCTTGCATTTTCCATTGCCCAACGTTCAGCCACAACTGATCTTCCTTTCGATGCCTATAAGACACTCCTCCTGCAGGTCTCTCCGCCAGTCAAGCTTCCACCCACCTGCTCATATATTTTCATCCTGGTGAAACACGTCATCTACGTATTTCATCAGCGCTGCCGAGATATCTCATCTCCTTATACCATCCACCACGCTTCTGTGGAACTACTGTGCCACTTTCGGGAGCGTCTCCTTTCAAGACTTCGTCTACAGAACCTTGTGGCCGTTGCCCAACAGAGAGAACAACATTTCCGTTCCACCTGGTCTCCGGCCGCTTCCTGGTTTGCCGGCATGCCAGCGACGTTGCAACTGATTGTCGGTAGTTTATCCTAGCTCTGTTGAACTTCAGTTCAACGTGCATGCTCACCATTGGTTTTCGGAATCAAACTTCAACATGAAGCATATATCTTCTAACAAATGTGAATATAATATGCACCATACTGTACAAATGTATATAGCCTTCTTGTTTTTTTTTTCTTTGATTATCATTTTTTCTACCAGTGCTAAGACACCGTTATTCTGTTTGCCTTAGGTTTCACATTGTCTACTTTGACCTCTACAGTTCTCCTTTTGTACAGTGCTTCATTATAATATTCTCGTTCTGTCATTTTTCAGCACTATAATATACTTATGCTTCGAGACGAAATGTTTTGACAATCTCTGTTATTGTTCTTGTGCAAAATGCCTGCACCTCTTACCACGAGACTCCTTTGTGAATCAATACATCGTGCTGTATATAATGTACATAGAATTTTAGAGTTTGTATATTTTACCGTGCAATATATGTATCAGGACGCCCATGTTCGCCTCCTGAACCCAACCTTGTCAATAAAATTGTGTTGAACTGAAGAAGCGTATGTGCTCGAGCTTTGTCCGTCCGCACGATAACTGGCGTAAAAATGGTTCGATTTCGATGAAATTTTAGTATGTGGTAGTGGACTACCTGGGGACGAATCCTATTGAAAATGGGACAAATGGGGTCAAAGGTCACGACGTAGGAGCGGGATCCATTCCATTGCACTTATAAGTCATAACGTACGTAAATATGGTTCTATTTCAATGAAATTTTACAATGTGATAGGGGACAACCTGGAGACAAACCCTGTTTAAAATGGGTGAATTGGGGTCAAAGGTCAGGACATAAGAGCGGGATGCATTCCATTGCCTTTATGCGCCATAACGTGCGTAAAAATGGTTCGATTTCGATGAAATTTCAGTATGTGGTAGGGGACCACCTGGGGATGAACCCTATTAAAAATGGACGAAATGGTGTCAAAGATCAGGACATAGGATTGCGATCCTTTCCATCGCCCTTATCCCATATTATTAAGGTGGACGTCAAGTAATTTTGCTTCCTGTACTTCCAATGGAAAAACGTTTGTACACATTTACTTCACAATTAATGTGTTTGCAAGGATGAAAATTTGAACATCGATTAAAATAACTTCTTAATATAACTTGGAATACTTAATATTTTCTAAAACATAACCATAATTTCATTAAAAATCAATAACTTTTCCTTTGGTGGTGTTGAAACCAGAAAAAGAATGGCGCGACCTGTACTTTGATGACGTCAGTAGTCAAACAAATCTTGGATTGCATAATTATGGTTATGTTTTAGAAAATATTAGGTGTTCCAAGTTATAAAATGAAGCTATTTTAATCGATGTTCAAATTTTCATCCTTGGGAACTCATTAATTGGGAAGAAAAAAGATGGCGCGACCTGTATTTTCATGTCGTCAGCAGTCAAACAAAAGTGCGGATCCTATTAAAGTTTTATTACGTCACACTTTTGCTAGCAGATGGCCGCGATTCCCATCTGCCTCATTACGTCACGCGTTGTGTGCGTATGTTCGTCTGCACGCTAACTCGCTTAAAAATAGTTCGATTTCGATGAAATTTTAGTATGTCGGAGGGAATCACCTGTGAAGGAACCCTGTTGAAAGCGAACGAAATGGAGTCAAAGGTGAGGACATAGGAGCGGGATCCATTCCACTGCTCGTATGCGTCATAACTAACGTAAAAAAGGTTCGATAAAATATTAGTATGTGGTAGGTAATCACCTGGGGACAAACCCTATTGAAAATTGGCGAAATGTGGGTCAAAGGTCAGGACATAGGAGCGGAATCACTTCCATCGGCATCAGGCATCATAACGTACGTAAAAATGTTTCGATTTGGATGAAATGTTATTATGTTGTAGGGGCCTGCGCCTGGGGACGAATACTATTGAAAATGGGCGAAATGGGTCAAAGGTTAGGACACAGAAGCGGGATCTATTGCATAGCCCTTATGCATCATAACGTACGTAAAATTACTTCGTTTGCGACAAAACTTTATCATGTTATTTCGGAGGTATACTGAGCCAGTTCTGTTGAATATCATCGAAATGGGATCAAAGGTCAGGGCGTAGGAGTGAGATTTATTCCACAGCCATTTTATGATTTCTAGTATGTTGGAAAGCGTATCATAATCAATGCATTGCATGATTTTACGAACTTGTTGTTTTAAGTAAGTAATCATAATGACCTCGCACAGAAATCGAAATATACAAGTATTATTTGTACCGACGGACAGTAGTATTTTCACGTATTTTCGGGAGTTCACCATGCGGATTACATTCAATGCAGGCTTAGTGGCGCTCCATTAACTGTCAAAGGTTTTCCATACCCACTGCTCGACATCAAAATTTCTTTAGACATAAGGGGTGGGCGTATCGGTATGCAAATGGTAAGTGTCCGCAGGCAGATGGAATATGCAAACGATTCGGAATGCAACCAATCCTGAGAGAAGTGCGAAAGATAAAACGACAAATAAGGGCCGTCGAAGTCATGTTGTTCCCGTCCCGTGTGTAAAGACATACGGAACTAAGTAACAGAGAGTTGACAGCTGCCACAGCATATCCAAGACCGATGGTGCCGCCTAGACGCCGTTTCTAACTTTATCAGGAGCTGGAAGATCTTGAGGAAGGCAAAAGTGTAGGTCAACGTGAAGCTGGTTGATCTGTTCGTCGAATTTCATGCAGAGTATTTTTGTTGTTGGAAACATTGTTTGAAAAAAGACATCGCCAGTCGCCGTAGCGGGATTGGTGTAGTCACGTAGACGTCAGAACGTATAGATCTATGTAACCGTCACCAGGCAACTGCAGAAATTCAAGGTACTTTCAAATAGCATTTGACTGCCTGTAGCAGCCATTATGGCCATCCCGTGACGACTCGGACCGAAGTCGGAGATTGGTGTGCTCTTCGGAAACTTTTATATCAAATGCCGTTGACTACTAAGTCCGGAATCCGCACAAGTACCGGCGATTGTCGAGTCTGAGTCAAGGGACGACGTAGCCGCAGGGAGAATCCAGCTGTTGTCTGTAAATATCACACTGCTAGCCACCATGTCATCTACGAAGTGTTATTAGATGTATTAGCTAGTAACCTTTTTCAGGTATAACACGCATCGTGATAACCAGGATGTACGTCGATAACGTTTTACCTCCCCTCTTGTTTCCATTTGGAGTGATATCCCGGAGATGTTTTACAGCAAAATAATGCTCGGCCGCACACCGCTATCATCTCTAGAGTGGGCCTACAAAGGGGTCCATATGCTTCTATGGCCAGCGGGATTTCTGAATCGGTCGCTCGTCGATAATTATCGGAACTTCATTGGGCGACGCTTGCAAGCATTCCGTTTACAGGCCCAGAATACCGCTGAATTATGGGAATTATTTCTGTCATGTAATCCTGTCTTGCTGTCTTGTAACCTCTGAAACTGATATGCTGCCTTGGAAATTGAAGCATATATTACCAAATTCGTATTAATCTTTCTGGGTGCGGCAATTTCAATGTCCAGCAACGTAAATAACACAAGTGCTTCGACAACCGTCGAAATATACCCACATAGAGATACAAGTAAAGTTCTTGTAACTCTTAGGAATTTTTCCACATAAAGGCACCAGCAACTATCAGGAGTCCACACTTAGATGGGAGTAAGGGTCTTAGGTATTTTTGGCTCTGGTAAGACAAATTTTTGACATTGTAATACAGCTGCAACTGTGAGATTATGGCATTCCGTGACGACTCCCGGAAGTCCCGGAGATGACGGGACCTCCGGGAGTCGTCACGGAGGTCCCGTCGTCTCCGTTCCTGACATCTACTACCTCATTCTCGTCTACCACGTAGACGAGAATGAGGCAGTAAGATGTCAGGAACTTCTCACTTAGCTGAAAAAAAGGCTTTAGTAACAGTTTTACATATATAAGTAAGGCAGTCGTAACTGTCCGATGTCTCGCATGTAGTAGATGTCTCGCATGTATGTAACTGTCAGATGTCTCGCATGTAGTTTTCTTATTAAACAAACACGCCGGTGCGCTTCTCTCATTATTCACGTAGGCTTACCATTTCCTTGACGACTGATTTATCATGTCCTGAGTGATATACTACACACACACTCTACAACAATAGCAGCAGGGTTGATGTTAATACTTCAAACACTGAACTTCGAATGAATTATTGGTACCACTGACATCTCGGAGTATGTATTAAGTAACACTGGGCAGTAATTATTTAGAACGATGCGGAAGTGTTTGGCACGTTTGAAGGGTATTTAATGTTTTTTTTTTACCTCGATGAGTAGGAAAACACATCTCAGATATTCCACATATTGCAGCGGTTTATGTGTTAAATTTCGAGAAGATAACACAGATTAGCTGTGTGTCAAATAACTGAACATTATACTAAGTAGGGCCAACAATGAGCAGTGTACATAGGAATAATGAATGATTCAAAGCCCGGGCCAACCAATAAACAAATGGTTGTACCAACAGATCAAAAGTAGAGGTATATTCCTTACAAAGATCATCTAGCATGTATGGAGGGGCTGGGTGTTTTTTTAACCTTTCTTGGATGAAACAGTCAGTTATCTATGATAGATTCCCAACAATTCGTCTAAAGCAGCAACTGATCCAGTTATGTTTAGTCAAATTGATAATTCGCTCATTGGTACGCTTGGTCAGTACCTATTCGTCCAATGCTATTATTGGTCCAATGGTATGTTTCGTTCAATTTTTTTATAAAATATTACCTTTTATCTACAGTGGAATATTTGCTATTAAAGGGTTGTAAAATAAATTTAAGCATGCATTTGACTTAGCTTCAAAATAAAGCTTTACTTAGTTTGATCATTTAACTTTGCTAGGTGATTTAAATGTTAGTTTTCAAAATTACGTAAAGAAAGTCCAATGACAACAGAATTCTACTTACTTAGGGAGAGCCATTTCTTTTTATCAGTAGGGTCCGTTGCACATCATCCCACACTTGCTTGTTCTCCTACCCTACTTTTGAATGTTGCATAGCACTCAAAAGTACCGCAGAAGGACCTTACTTTCACGGTATTTTGTACTTAGAACACCGAAATGGTGAAAGTCAGATGTTTTCAGGCACCACTATATATCGCAAGTGCCAAAATTGCAGCACATTATAGTGCAAGTTCAGGACATTGCACAACAATATGGGGCAACGTTGAACTGGAATCTTTCAGAGTGCATGTGGAAATTATTTTCAGATGTATTTTTCTCGTTAACGATAAGTATATAAAAATGGATAGCAACAGCTTCTCCACTTGGTATACTGTTAAAGTACCTTCAATAATATTCAACAAGTCTTATTATAAGAAGAAATTGCTTTCAACGTAATAAAGGCTTTGAACGTTGGCGCTGACGTCGCCATCCTCGCCTATATTTTTGGCCGTCTAGTTTTCATTCGTTGTTCTCAATCATCCGTTTCGTTGCTATTAGGAGTCCGGCAGAAAACATCAAAGCTTAATTTCGAGAAATGAAAGGAACAGTCATTAAGTTCCTGTTTCCCGTAGGATTTTATCTGCTGTGTTAGCATATTTTTAACTAATGCTATAAAATGGGTAAATACTTTACCTTTTAAATAATGTTCAGCGTAGTTCTAAGATGAATGAATTCCATAATAGTAATAGAACTGGTTTTGATGCGATAATCCCATTCCCACCGCAAACGGCAGATCTTGTTTCATAATCATACGGAAGCGACTCTTTCTGGAATTACAAATTTTTAAGAAAGTCTTTACGCTGGGAAAAAATCATTCTGTATATTTCAGCGAACTACACTGTCTCTCATCTTTGTCACATCGTATCGAGCCGTCCCGGTGGCTCAGAGGTCAACGGCATACGTTTCCAAGCTGGTCTCGGGTTTCAATGTCGAATAAGGCCCAGAATCCGGTCCTACCTTTTGGCACTGGTCCATCTCCCTCTCTGAAACCATTGGCCCCAAATTAAGTTTGAGTGACTACTACCTATAATAATTATTAGAGTAGCTCATGGAGTCATTAAATCTCGAAAAAAGGAAAAGGTCTTATTAAGTGTCGTTGAGACTGTCTAAAACAAGCTAAACGTCGCTTCTGAACCCAATTTACGCTGGCCACCGCACCACGATTAGCGATTTGCACACCGCATGTGCTGAAATAGTTTTTTATCGCTTTTTCCTGCTCACTGGAAAGAAAACGTAACCCCTTTTGATTAGGCATCACCAATTGTCTGTTACTGGAAACTAAGTACATTTGAACTTCGATCGCCGCCCTGGTGGCGCAGTGGTATAAGCATTGGCCTCTAATCATTCGTCCAAAAGGCGTTCGGGCTCGAATCCCGGTGAGGCATGGATGTTGTTTGTCTTACGGCGCTGGCTCTCTCCCTTCCTTGGAACCAGTGGCCCGAAAATAGGGACGGGTGACTGCTTTATAGCACTTTGATTTGCTCACGGTGGTCGCTAAACCTCCAATAACAAAACAAAACAAAAACAAAAAAAACTTTGATTACCCGCCGCCAAGGTGGCGGAGTAGCCTAAACGATGGCTTCTGACCATTCGTACGTAAATACTGAGATATCAAATCCCGGTGAGGCATGGATGCTGTGTTTGTCTTACGGCATTGGCCCTCTCCCTTCCCTGGAACCAGTGGCCCTAAATTAGGGACGAGCGACTGCTTATAGTCCATTAAATTGAGTTGCTCACCGTGGTCGTTAAACCTGCAATCAACAATATTAATAGAACTTCCATTACATGATTCTCAGTTATACGTTTTTCACTTTTATGCGTAATTCTGATTTAGCCCCGAATATTTTGCAGTATTTTCTATCAATTCATCATGAACAACCATGGGTAATCGTCCCGTAGGTGCCTGGAGTCATGTGACATGAGCTTTCATTCGTCTTACATTGTTTTACTACCAGCACACCGACACTCATCTGGTAAACCCAGCATCCTGGGGAATAGGGGCCCAGGGTCAAAACGCGTTCAGTACCGACTTCAGAGGGAACCATCTACACATATGCGTCCCCAAACACGGGGAGTAAGCGGAAAACCCCTGAAAAACCGCAGGCTAGATGGCCGGCAGGACCGGGGTTCGAACACCCGTCAGAAATGTCCTCCACCCACACAGTGCATATTTTTCCGTTCGATTATATGTAATTTGTTGATACGCTTTTTTGTTCTTGCACGTTGAATTTTGAATTATCAAAACAAAATACACAGTCCCTGGATTCTTTTATACGTGACCCAGTTTAGAGCTTTAACCCTTTAACGATCATAACGCCCGTAAGTACAAACGGCCATAGCAGCCCAAAACGCCTGTCTAGAGTGAGTCAGATTTCATACCCTTACTTGTTCTTCAGATTTTCTAGACCTATCAGGCATCTGCAGGAGTCACCCTCAGTCAATATTGTTGTTATTAAACAAAAAGGTGAAACGATAGACAGTTTCGTGCGTTATGGTACTTAGTCATACAAGAGTTTTGTGGCCATGGTCGTTAAAGGGTTAAGAGAATAGAGAGAACATTTTTTTTTCAGCGATGAAATAGGTATTGAAACTAAAATTTTACTAAATAACGCTCTTCTTTTTTTTTTCTCAGAATCCAAGAAATTTGAACCAAAGAGATTAGTGTATCTGCATTAATGCTAAATCAACTCATGGACAAACTGCTTTGAAATTAGCGATGATTGTAAGTAAATGATAATAGTAGGGGAATTGAATAAAAAGCAAAATCGTATTCAGATTTAGTACCTGTATTTCAAAGGAAAGGTTTTTTTTTTTTTTTTTTCATGTACTGCAAATATGAAATCATTCATTTCCTAACCTGTTTTTATAATGAAATTAGAATAAAAGAATTAATACAAAAATTAAAATAAACACATGCCCAAAGCAGCAAACAAGTATTCATTTTCATGTATGTCTTACGTTATAAATTATTCGTAATATAAAGCTACATATGTGGTTCGTTTTCCCTTTTTTTCTTTGGAGGTTTTTAAAATTTTACAATAATATTTAACATTTTGAAATTTTTTCTACATTTTTAACATTTATAGGGAGTTTTCTTGATGATCGGAGAAATAGAAATGATCCCCCCCCCCCACACAACACAGTCACATCTAATAGACGTCCATTTGACGTCCACCATGGAAGTCCAGATTACGTTTAGTCTACGTAATCGGGATATCCAATGGCTGTCCAAAGTCTTACCCGATTTTTTCTTTTTTTGATTGAAGGTTTAACGACCACCATGAGCAACTCAATGGGCTATAAGCAGTCGCCCGTCCCTAATTTAGGGTCACTGGTTCCAGGGAAGGGAGAGAGCCAGTGCTGTAAGACAAACACAACATCCATGCCTCACCGGGATTCGAACCCGGACCCCGTTCGGACGAATGATAGACCACTGCGCCACCGGGGCGGCCTTACCCGATTACGTTTAATCTACTTTTACTGGATGTAACGTATAGATGCTAAATTGACGTGAATCTAGATACGTCATGTGTGCTAGACTAAAACAAAAATTAAGTGGCGTGAATTCGCAGGAAATATTTCCCATCTAGCGTACCAGTCTCACACAACGATACTTTCCTCAAGCGCTCCAGCGGGATTTGAACCAAAAACCTTGCAAAACGGAAGTCTTACTACAGAGCCACAAATTCCTGTTCACACCGTTTGCGTGCAAGGTAAAACACTAATTTCACGATGCTTATTTATTTAGTTAGTTGTTATTAATGTGGATGAGTTAGTCATTTTATTTTCTGTTCGACCTCATTATTTTTCTGAATACGTTTGTAATAATTCTATTTTTTTCTGGAGGAGGATTTATTACAAATTACGTATTTTTTTCATCGTTTTTTTTTCCGAAATAATAGAATGCTTTGGAACTCGATATCTTTTTAAACTGACAACGAATGTACTGCTTTATAGTATTTCATAAAACTCCTAAGTATAAAATTTACTCTTGATGCTGTAATGTATTTCGTCTTAAGGGAACTACAGACATACATAAACACCATAGAACTAATTTAGTAGTTAATCAAACCTCAAGTATTCCCGCATTTCTTTCCTATTACAGGAATTTTTTTACATCGTGTGGATGCGGAAAAAGGAATAACAGAATTTTCTGTCAATATACGAAAAGAATTGCTGAAAACTTTCAGAAATTTCAGAATTGTCCATAAAGGCCTCTTAGTAACGGCAGTTTACCACACACTGACAATGTAAGCACATCTTAGTAACGTCAGTTAAATACACTCACGGATAATGAAATTTGTGCACCAAGAAGGAAGGAAGCATCGGATTGAACTGAAATTTTATGGACGTAATGATACAGATGAACGATACACATAATGGCAAAAATAGAACTGCAGGACAATTACAGAGCGATCTATGGCACGCAGTCGGTCAACTTCAATAGCGCGTCGCACTGGTCCGTCATGGAGGCGATCAGACGCCTGGTGTTGCCCTGCGACAGACTGGCCCACACGTGTTGGACGGTGTGCTCCAAATCCCGGATAGTGCGCATGGTGGCAGCTGGCGTTTCAACTGGTCCCACACATGCTCGATAGGGGATATGTCCGGTGAGCGGACAGGCCATGGAAGTGTCTGGACATGACGTATGTAGTCCTGAGCAACTCGAGTCGTCTGTAGGCGGGCATTGTCATGCTGGTATAGCGCACCTGTAATCCCGGCCAGGAATGGGAGCAACATGGAGTCGTAGGATCTCATCCAGATACCACTGACCCGTCAATGATCTACGTACCACTACTAGAGCTGATAGGATATCGTAGGCTACGGTTCCTCAGACAATGTCTGCTGTGGAGGTGATGTGGCGTACGATAGCGAGGTTGGGATTGTGCCGTTGACCAGGGGACCTCCACACCCGGACAAGATGATCATCTGTCCCCAAAACGGAGCGTCACTCATCACTAAACACCACACGTTGCCAGTCTGTTGCGTTCCACGTCGGTCTGGCCTGGCACCACTGCACACGGAGCCGGCGATGTTCCAGGCAACACACGCAATGAGCGCTGGGTCGCAGATTCGCTTCCGCGAGGCGTCGGGAAATGGTTCGTGGGCACACAGGAGAGCTGCTACATCTGCCTGTATAGTGGACCCTGTCCCCGTGGAATCCGTTTGTGCCTGGCGCACGATCGTCGATCCTCTCTACCGGTGGTCCTCCTGGTCTGGCCGGAGCCATTCCGCCGTGTGGAAGTACCGTCACGTGTCCACTGCTCCCAACACATTCGGACGGTATGGTCGGAACGATCCACGTGGAGGGCTGTACGACGCGCCTACCACACTGTGGTTTTCGGCCCGACGATCAGGTGTCTCTCAAAGTCCATAAATCAACGTCTCTGCCGTCTACCCGGCATTCTCGTCACTCTGTTCCCTTGCTAGCGTCGTCCTGTGCTTTTCGCTTTCATGGGGCAAAGACTGCACGCCGGTTTATACGGCTGTCGGTTCGTGCTTGCAGCCCCACCATAGGGTATGCGGTTATGCGCACTTGCACCAAACGTGGATTATTTATATACCAGCACGCACTCTAGCTATTTGCAAAGTTTCGAAGTTGTAGCATGGTTTCTTCTAGATGTGCAAATTTCATTTTCCGTGAGTGTATAAGAAAGGAATTGCACAAAGTTTTTTCAAAATTTAGAATTTTCCTGGCGTACAAAAAATCCATGAAATTCAGGCCACCCACCCCCACCGCTTTTTTCACGGAAAAGGTTGCATCAGAAATATGCTTCGTTAATTTAAGAACGGAATCACCAAAAAACAGTTCGTGAATTTCATAAAAAATTTTTTACTGTGTACATACATGAGTATTAAACAAACTTGACATTTATGGACTTCACCACTAAGGTTGCAAACAACTGTATCACCTTGATAATGTATGAAATTCTTGTAAGATTTGAATTCGTTAGAAGTCTATAATCAGAGCACATGGCTGGTTGTACAGAACTGCTACCTGCCAAATTTAAACACTATTACTAATACCCTAAGCGACTGCTTATAGCCCATTGAGTTGCTCACGGTGATCGTTAAACCTTCAATCAGAAAAACAAACAAAACAAAACAAATGCACTTGGAAAAAAAAAGATAACACCTGACTTAGTGCTAATAAGTGAACAACTTCAAACTATTATTAACTTCAAACTCCTATTCCGGTTGGCCAAATGGTCTCGTACTATATTGATGAGGTGCGCATAGGCGAACAGCTCCACATTTCATCTATAAAGGACGTCCATTAAATGTCCTATGAATGGCATCCAATGGATTTCTGGATGTGGTAGTTCCTGAATTTCGTCCATTATAATGACGTCCACTGGACATCTATACGTGATGTTTAATGGATTTTTATACATAGACGTCCACTGGGCGTCTATATTTTATCCATGACGTCTACTGCACCAGGTGGATGTAATACAAACGTGCTCTAGGCGTCGCTGGATGTGTGGGCCTGACCTCTCGAGGTTTTTAATCAAGTATTGCCTAATTTGTGAATTTTAGAACCTAATTTAGTTCTATTAAGAGGAATGTTACAAAAGTTTATATGAATAAACCAAAGGGAAATGGAGGATTCGCCCAGAGAATTCAACTTTATAGTTTTGAATGAAAGAAGAAAACCGGAGCAGAGACCCAAGGAGACTTTAAGAATAATGGAAAGTTTGAGGGAAAGGGGAAGAATGGAAACGTTTTACCTACAACCGAAGTTTCATTGTAGCTATTTCTGAGAACGATTCCACTTATTTCAATGGTGATATCTACATAGTGTGTCAGTAAAAATCGGTGAACCAACGGTAAAAATAATCAATAGGTAATATTTAAAAAAATATATTTCACTGATTTTCAAAATAAGTTACTCCTGGATACAATAAACTTTTGGCATCGTTCGCACAAATGCTGGAACCTGTGCGAAACTTCCTACTTTGTTGCATTCTGCAGATGGATCACCGCGTTTGCCTAAATGTCAGAAAAATCTTACCTTTCAACATTAAATTTCGTCCTAGAAACAAAACAAACATCCAGCTGGTGCTAGATTTGGCGAATACGATGGTCATTCAACACAGCTACGTAATCTAGAATAATTTGAGGTGTTTTTTTGCTGCCATTTTTCCTTTCAACAACGTGCACCTACATCACCTGCCATGACACGTTCCCTGTGTCCCAACCTTTCTCACAGCTCCGTGACGATTACTGACATGTTCGCTCATGTATTTACCTGCGTCTTGCAAATTACTGCACATTCCGCAACCACTCCTTTTCCACGTTACGACACAATTCACTGAACTTGATTGACTCCGCCTTTCATATGTCCTCTTTGAAGCATAAGTAGCTTATTTAGTTTGTGTGCATGCACTTTTTTATGCTCATATAAGCTGTTTACTCTCGTTTACAAGCAGAATAGGAAAGTATGTTTATAAAGTGTGCAATAAGCATGTACGTCTTAGTTGGGTCTGGGTTTAAGCCACGGGAAAGTCATGGGTAGTGTTTTCATCCTATGGACCTTTCCTCGAAACATTGACCCTAAATTAGGGAAGGGCGACTGCTTGTAGCTCTAAGATCTTATTATTTTGGTCGTTAAACCCGAAACAAAATAATTAATAAAAAATATGCATATAGTAATCGCAGATATTTAAGAGGAAACCAGAAAACTTGAATTGAAATGACATAAGGCGCCAATTGTCCACGAAAACTGCGGGTAAAGGAGTAAATAAACTAATATACTACATTATTTTATCTGAGACAACTGTGATAAGGTAAGGAATTTTAAAATCTGTCGACGAACTTGAAAAGTAAAAAAATATATATATATTCTGCTGAGGAATAAGTAAAAGGTTCATCTGAGGTTTTTTGAAATAAAGCGACATCTAAATTTCGATGTTATTTTGGTCTGTATTTTTACACATACCGTAATAAACTCTGTTGAAGATCTTCTTAACTTCATTTATTTCTTAGATGTTCAGTCGGCGACATTCTGTCTTCTTTTGATGTTCTTAGCCCTCTTTTCAAACGATGTACTTAAAGCTCTCTTGAGTTTTACGGAGTTCTTTTGGTTTTAGGTGTTGCTGGGAGAAACCTGGTTGATAGCTTTTAACTTTTCTTATTACCGCTTTCAGATGGCTTCTGGCAAAATATTTGATCCGCGTGTTTTGTACTTTCTTAATTTCCATTTTACTAACATTTTTTTCTCTTATTTTTATACTTCTTGCTTCGGAAAACCGCAAACGTTCAGTATGCACTGAATGAAAAATGAAAAATTTACTGTGCTCAGTCTTTTAGGGGATAATAAAGCAACCGTTTGTATCTCTATTAATAGTTAATTAAGGCATTTTTAGTGAGTGCACAGAAATAACTTCTAACTGCAAAATAATTTTTGTGTATTCTCTAAAAATGTTTGTGTGTTATACAATGCTCCGACATTTGCCGCTAAAAGCGAAATACTCAATTTTTCTCCCTTTTCCTTTCTTTTGTAAATTTCACTCTAAGTTTCATACTCTCCTATTGTTAGGATAAATGTGCAATCATTCTAATTACTTTCGCTAAAGCGAAATGCTGATACATGCCACTTTTTGTTTAAAAGAAGTATCATGGTAGATAAAACCCTTGTACCTTTAGCACCATACAGTTGCGTACAATCGAGGCTAGCTGCGAAGCCCAGGGAATGCACAAATAAAAACTAATAAAATATACACAAATAAAAGTCAATTGTCAAACGGCATTAAGATATGTCAATGCATTCGGTGCGAAAAAAACATTAGCGGATTCGCTTCTTTCGGTTATGAGAATCAGTCTGGCGAGCGATGATCAAAGGCATCAACGTTAACGCAAGCAGGTCTTCGAGAGACTTCGGTGTTCTGATGCGAAGAGCTTCAATACTATCTCCTGCTAGCATTTTCATGACAACACGAATGAGCTACTTAGCTCGTGAGTGGCCATTGCTTTGGCCAAGGGTTCGCTCCGAAAAAACGAAGACTTCGGACTACCTCAGTCCCTCCATACTTCCAGCGCGTGTTTTGCGAGAGTTCTTTCAGTTTGTGTGAAGTGTCAATGAATTGCAATCAGTGATATTATATCTTAAATTCATAGCTTTGTTGGATTCGAACTGTTTTGATAAATTTTGTGAAAGCTTCCCTTAACATCTACTATCAGAGCTTAAAGAACTCCATGCTTCAAATTTTGATACAGCTCTAGTAAAATATGAACTGAAGGTGTTTTATTCCCTTGATGAATACAAAACAAATTAGTAAGATACATTACTTGTTACATAAAGTTGAATAATTTAATTGGACATAGTGTTTATTGAGGTGTGCAAACTAGCAGATCTAATATTAAACTTTTCATCAACAGCTGCAACTGCCGAAAGAAGTTTTTCCGTATTACAAATAATCAAGATATATCTTAGAGCCACACAAGGACATGTACATTCGAGCAACTTGGCTGGTTTGTTAATAGAGAGAAACATCTTTTCTAAATATGAAAAAGTACTCGGAAGAAACATTTTTGTTAAAACATAACACTCAAGTTCACACAAAAGGAAAGAAGAATAGAGTTCGTGTACAAATAAGGGTTCAAATACTAATCCTTAGATTTATTTGGTATCATGTTAGCAATAGAATGTACCTAAAATTCAGAAAAAAGTTACTCCTATTAAGAATTAAAATATAAACTTCGCAATTTTTAAAAAACAGTGCTGTGGGGTGGAGGGGGTGTGGGGTGAGATAGCCCAGATCTCGGACCCAAGATACGCCACCGGCACCATACTATTCCGTAACCCGTTCCATGCACGTTTGAAAAAGCTGTGACTGAAATTTTTTCTTGTCATATAATACAAAGCACAATAAAATTAATAACTATAATAAACGGTTGAATTATTAACGGGCAGTGTATAAGATGGATCATCAACAACAAAATTTTCCTAATGTTCGCAGTAATTTTTAATTTGTCCAACAACTGGAATACGAATTTTAGGATGACGCTCCTCATTATTGTATTAACATGTGCTTACCCGTCGTTGCTGTGTCCGTCGTTGGAGTATTCAGGCATTCTTTGTGACCCTAAATGATATCGTGTCTACATAACAACACAATGAGGTTAAATGTGTTTTATTTTGAAAGTTTGGTTTTAAATTATTTTTATATCATTATATAATTTAAACTAATATATAAAGAGAGAAAGTTTGTTTGTGTGTTTGAGGTAGTCTCGAAAACTACTGAACAGATTTGTATAATTCTTTCACCATTGGGAAGCCTTTTTCTTTCCGGTGGACATAGACTATATTTCGTTTATTTGTTTATTATTTTTTTATTATTTTTTATTATTTTTGGCTGTACTACCGTATCAGATCGCTTTCAAGTAGTTCCCGATTCCCCGTGTATCGTTCCGCTTTGTTTAAAGTAGGTTAGATGGCTCATAACACCACTTTTGTTTGGAGTAATACCGTAACATTATATACAACGGAAAGGAAATAAGAATGTAATGCAGTAACTTTTATGAAGGATTTCGTATTAGAACAGCAGTTATAAAGAAGAAAAGTGAAACACATAGAAAAAATGAGATATACAAAAATTCTCACCATGTCAGTTAATACTTAGTTGGGTAACCTTCAGTGTTAATCACGGCCTTACAAGGCCTTCCCATGGAGTGAACAAAGTTTTTAGTTCTGCAGCTGTTATAATGTGAAACCAAGATTAAACTATTGCTTCTATTAACAGGGTTTTATGGCTGGGTTGCTTCTGACTAACAAGTTTCTTTAGTCGGCTCCATAGATTTTTGATGGAGTTTAAATCTCCATCAAAAATCTGGTTTATTCTCAGGCCATTCCAGCAGTGGAATATGATTATCTTGAAAGCACGTTTTTCACAGAGCAGCAACATGGCATGGAGCTGAATCCTGTTGAAATATAAATGCTTCATTATCTTGGAAAAGATCACTTACGGAGGGCTTCAGTTTGGGCTCAGGTATTTCATTAATGTATTTTTGGCCATTTATATTCATTCCTATTAATCACGCAAATTCTGCCCACATCTTTTGACGTCAAACAACTCCAGATCATAACACTAACTGGACTGGGTGTTTCATGGTACATATAATTCAATCAGGATGCAAATCTTCTCAGATTCTTCTCCTTACGTATTTTGTGCCATGACAACCAAACTGGGAGATTTTGGTCTCATCACTCCAAATAAATGTCTCAATGTTCCGCTATCCAGTTACCATGGGTTTTAGCACAGTTTAATGTTTTCAACCTTTGTTTGACAGATAAAAATGGCCTTTTTTGAGGAATTCTAGCTTTTAGACCAAATCCCTACAGTCTGCGCCGAACAGTCCTTGCACTCAACTTCACATTGGATTGCGCCATTTCATCTTGTATACACCCAGATGATTTTCCTCTGTCACCTAGGCACAGTCTCTTAATTATTCTATCATCACTTGATGTTGTTCACCTTTTCCTGCCTTTACCAGTCTGGTTTTGTAGTGACTGAGTCTCCTTCTTCAAAACTTAGAAATTCCTCCTTTGGTTAAGTTTCTAACAATTTTTCTACTAATTTCTTCATAACTAAAGCCTTGTTCACTTAATAGTACTATTTTACATCGCCTTCTGGGTTACCAGTCAATTCTTTGCTCCAGTTCTTTAATTTTAAGACGTTTACAAGCTCACTAAATGAAAAAACACACACACACACACAAAACACTGTATATCAATCACATAACACATTGAAAAATGTCCTCCTCTCAGCTCCAATACAAGACATAAAGAGCTGAATCCTACTGTGACCTGATTGCCTCATTGACACAACAAGATGACACCTTATTGGCACTCTAAACACTCATGCTCATTGGCTACATTCAAATGAAGGAAAGCTACTTCATATCAACCTAAGCAAGTTCTGCTTCCTTTTTCTGGTTATTTGGCTATAACTTTTCATAGAATACACATAATTGAACACACTTTATTGCATTACATTTTTGATGCAATTATCTTTCCACTGATATATAATTTTATGGTATTACTCCAAAAACAAGTCTTGTTATAAGCCATCAAACCTCAAAAATACACTTTTTCCAAAAGGTTAGCACAATTTTGGACACTATTGTACATACAACCTGATCACACCCAACGTAAAAGAAAGCGGTTCGCAATAATATACGGAATGTTTGTTTACTAATCTTGAATACCAATGAACCAATTTGGGTAATTACATTTACGTAGTTGATAGCGGAGGGCTTAATTCCAATTCCGACCACCGCAGAAAGACAGATAGCGCTCCAAGTACTGAAGGGAGAACAAACGCCAGAATAACGAAAGTCTGATTGTACAAAGAAAATGCCATGGTAACATAAAAAAAATACTTATGACAATAAAAATTAGCGATGACAAATCTGTGGGTCAGGAGCATTCGTTAAAAAAAAGTCATCAAAAATCGCTCCAGTAGGTGGAGCTGACGGATTGTAGAAAGAAACGGCCTGGTGTTTTAAATACTGTATATAGATTTTGAAACGTGGAACTTGGCAAATGTAGTTTAACCGTCCTAATATTCACCGTGACACTTAGTCGCAAATTTAACTAAAAGTGCTATTGGAAAACGAATTACAAATGTTAGGCGTAGGAGTGAATGTTCCATTTGATGAAGCGATTAGCTTCTGAGATGGTACTGCTAAACGAACCGTTCACTTGCCTCGCATGATAGCTAGAGAGCTGCTTGCTTTTGATATTTTACGAGTAAAGATTATTCAAATGTTTCTCATTCTGTCATCGGTTTTGAACCAGACAGACGCTGTTGCCCAAAGCCTTCCTAAGTGCCAACCAGAAAATTTCAGATAATTTAAGGAATAAATTGCACAGCAAATGTAAGCATGTAGCTCGAACTCTTAAGAAATGTACTGTATTGCATGTAATATTAGATACGTTTGGGTATATTTTTAGCCTTGACTTTTACCTTCCAAGCGTCCTTTAAACAAGGCTAATTTTATACTTCAGTGATGGATAGAGCTTTATGCTGTCATCGCAGCGTTAAAATTGGAGAGAACTGAATAGCCTTTTGATGAAAATAGCAATTCATTCTTCAGATCTGTATTTTATGCTAGCCATTTCGGTTCTATCCTTTTATTCCGATTAAATAAAATACACATTTGCTTAATTCAAGTAGACAGAAGCTTTGTATTATAAAGTGGTTCGATAATGGACGATTTAACACTCTTGTCCCAACACAGGATGTTAAAAAATTCCTGTCATGCACCTGTGCAACAAGAAAAAAAAAACGAAACATTTACTGTGCTTCAAGTTCCAGTGCTCCCTTCGAGAATCTAAGCAGAGTTGCAAATGTTGTTTCGTACCACAGTGGTGAAGCATGTGGCAAGACGGCAAAGTTGCAGCGATAAATTCCGTCGGTTTAGTTTAGTTGGGAAATCATTCGGCACCGGAGCAGAAGGATGCGGAATTGATCTCTTCCACCAGCAAAGTTGTGTTTACACATTAGGACCCGATTGTGGAAATGAACTTACTGGCCATTGGGTTCTTCGAAAATGTGGGATATTTTTGTCACATATCGTCGGGAATTTATGACAATTCCTTCTTCGCCCCAAACAATGTATGGTGCTTTTTCCAAATATCGGTTGGAATGAGAGTTCCTTGTTCTACCGAAAGCAATTTCGAGCATGGTTTCCCGACTGACAAGAAAACTTATGATTTCCTCTCAACCACTTTTCAAAGCCGGGGGGGGGGGGGGCGCATGTGACGTATTACAGAGGTGTAGCACAGGTCAAGACGGCAAAGTTGCAGCGATAAATTCCATCGCTTTAACTTAATTGGAAAAGTATTCGGCTCCGGGGCAGAAGCATGCAGATTCGATCTCCTCCAGCCGCAAATTTGTGTTTTCACAATGTGTACCAAGTCTAGAATTACTTGGTGATACTCCCGTTAGTCCGAGATGGGAACAGGTTCGAATCCCGGTGAGGCGTTTATGTTGTGTTTGTCTTACGATAGTGGCTCTGCCCCTTCCCTGGAACCAGTGACTCTAAATTAGGGACGGGCGACTGCTTATAGCCCATCGAGTTTTTCACGGAAACAAACAAAACGCGCATGGTGCGACTACAGGTAAATATACAGATTGGTGTAGATTTTTGTTTCTTTCATGCGCCCGATGGGCGCTGGGGTTGTCATAAAGAAGGAAAATCCTTGCCCCACCTGCTGTTGTATGCTGCTCCTTCATCTCCTTAAACATTTAGGGCAAAACAATGTGGTTGTACTATTGCCCATTTATACGTAGTAATTCTTTCATGTAAAGTGTCCAGGGCAACCGCTATTAACATCCTCTAACTCTATCGGAAATCTCGCTGGAGGATTTTTATTTTTTTTATTGTGAATTTAACGACCACCTTGAGCAACTTAATGGGATATAAGCAGTCTCCCGTCCCTAATTTAAGGTTACAGGGAAGGGAGAGAGAGAGAGAGCCAGTGCCGAAAGGCACAAACACAACATCCATGCTTCACAGGGGTTCGAACCCGGACCAATCTCCGACGAATAATCATAAACCAGCGCTTAGACCACTGCACCACCGGGGGCGGTCTGGAGTTTTGGAAACGTAGTTCATCTTCTTCCTCTACCCAAACATAGTTACAGTATTTGTCTATCTTTCTGCTAGTTGTACAGTAATACAACAGCATCTCATTACCTGTAACAATCTGTATTAACTATTTGCAGCCACTTGGCTAAAAAATCACGAGCATCTCCAAGTACGAGTCTACTCTAGTCTTCGTTTACTGTTCTGTCAGTTCGTGCAGTACACATTTGGTTCAGATCTTGTGAAACATTAAATAAAAAGCAGGAATTGTTTCCACAATGCTAATCGATACACCCTCAGCTAAACGTATTACCTGAACGGTGATGCGATTATTTTTCTTAATGCGTTCATGAGCAGCAGCAATGATTCTCTTGTACACATCCTCAGTTTGTCTTCCTGGACGAGAAAAGTCTACAGGAATTATTTTCATATACTTGGGTTAAATCAATATGAATTTTCTTCTCTTCGTCCAGAAGCTATATCATTGTTAAATTGCAATATATATATATATATATTTGGTTGACTGTTTAACTACCACGGTGGACAACTCATTGGGCTATAAGCAGTCACATCCGTTCCTAATTTAAGGCCACTGGCTCCAGTGCCTTGAGACCAAACACAAAATCCATGCCTAACTGGGATTCGACCTCGAACGAATGGCCATTATCCCGCCCTTAGACCACTTCGCCACCGGGGCTGGGGGGGGGCTTCAAAATCTTTTAGATTTATTAGGCTACATAACAACAACGTACAGATTTTGCAGACCGAAATTTACGCGTTGCCAGCGAAAACAGAAATACAGATAAGGCTTTCGTTTTCAGCATATGATACCAAATTCAGACACGTTTCCAAACAAGGCGTGGCTCGTTGACTTCCCAGGAACGTAAATAAATCTACAGACACGTTCAAGATCTTTTGAAACTTTGGTAAGGCACGCTACATCTAAGCAAGCCGCGCTTGGGAGAGTTTCTGATATAAATGCGCACATTCGTTTTTCAAATCGGAGTTTTAGAAAACAGGAAAATGAGCAAAAAGGGAAGTGCAGTTACACTGATTGAACTGCACATCGATTAAAATATGCTATATATGCAGTGTTCTAACCGTAGTAAATGGGAACATTTGCAAAAGGAATATTTTGCACATGGATTTAAAGGAATGGCAAAACGTTGCAAAGTAGAAATAGTTTCTTACGTCCGCTTATGATAGAAATATGGATTACCAAAAAAAAAATAAAAAAAAAATCACTGTTTGCAAACCATTCCTCATCGCGGAAGATATCAGTCGCAAAGGGAGTTTTTCAAATGGGAAATGGAGCAATTACAGGCAGAGATATGGAAGAAAACGTATTGCAGCTCTACGCCGCTCAGCGGGGAAACTGAACAACATTCAAAGAAGAAAGTGGGTGCTTACCAAGAAAGGAGTTTTTCAATCTGAATTTTAGAATACGAGAAATTCATGTGAAAGTTCCAATGCAGCGCAGATTTATCAGATTGGTCCAAGAAGGGTAGAGATATAGTGTCCACTGGCGGGCAGAATGAAAGAACATATGGCCTTACTTATAAGCATGCCCATACAGCACAAAACGTTTCAGATATGTATCAATAATGTTACAATCTCTCATTTCGTTACACTTTCAGAGATATCTTATAATTACGTTTCAGCAACATTATTGTTTTGGAACAT
This sequence comes from Macrothele yani, assembly GCA_039090855.1. Taxonomy (NCBI): domain Eukaryota; kingdom Metazoa; phylum Arthropoda; class Arachnida; order Araneae; family Macrothelidae; genus Macrothele; species Macrothele yani. The sequence continues at coordinate 88,625,649 of CM077013.1, forward strand.
AACTATTTGTACATTAGGGTTACGTAAAAAATAGCATTTACCTATACTAATGTTTTGTAGTTTCAATTGTACATAATTGCTACCTTGATGTTACATTCTGGCGATATTTAAGATTTTAGGTTTGGCAGCGGTGTCGATGCGCATGCCCATTTATGTTATTTCACCGAAGCACTCTCGTAGTCGTATTTCCACCTGCTACCGGGATAATTTTTGGTGATACTGTCTTACACGAGTAAGCTAGTTAGTTGATTTAATACTTCATCCTTTTTTTCTTTTTTTTTTGTGATTCTAGATCAACTGAAAGTAAATAATTGTTTTGATTATCATAATTTTTAAATTCTTAAAATCATTTTATAAAATCTAAGTAGATGGGTGCGTTGTGCATTGGTTTACTATACCAGTATGTTTTTTTATACTTGCAGCTGTGAAATGTCAATATTGGGAGGTATTTAGGGTAATGAGGAATTTCCTTTTTTTTCTTTTTCGCTGAAATATAGTCTATTCCACATGTATAATAGAATTTTGACACCCTCATTTGGGACCGATTTTTATTTCTTTGGTTATCAATATATGAACGCCGCCACTTTTCCTAATTGACGACAGAGGACTGCGTTGAACCTGTGAAAACGTAAACAACTCGTAATACGACTTTTGTTGCTTTTCAAACAGCTGAAAGGGAAATATTTTTTATTGTAATTTTACAAAGTTTATTAAAACTATAATGTTCAAAGTAGTAAATACGTAACAGTAATGTGATGATGTCACAAATATCTTTCAAATACGTAACAGTAACATAAAGTTGGTATGTTGAATCATGAAAGAAATACGGGTTTACTCCATTGTACAATACTAATTTTGAAGATGACAATCCGAATTTTGGTGTAAATGTGACAAGGATGGTAAGTCAGATAGTATCCGAAAACTTGAAAATTTCGTCTTCCTGGAGCGGGAATCGAACCCGCATCTCCCAAATAGCGCCCGGGTATGCTAACCACTACACCACCCAGAACGACCAAGTTTCAAGTTTCCGATTATTTTGTATATTACCATCACAGGATTCGCTAGTCGAAGCAACCGGCATTGATGTTTATCAAATCTGGAGGTTAAGAATCCTATGCCGTGAAGTTACAAAGACCTTTCACTGTAACGTATCGGTTATGTTTCAAAGTTATGTTAACGTTTGAGGACATTTTGACCTAACCGTTAGGCTTCTGAAACATTTGTTACACTGCGCAACGTAACTGAAAAGTCTCTATGTTTCAGTGCTACGTACTTGTGACATATACGAAATATTCTGTGCTGTGTGGGCGTGTTTAGTATCTTTTTTAATTTTCTTTTTTGAAGAAGATTTATCACTTATGTTATCACTAAAGCCTGGATTTTCAACCAAATGCTTAATGTTACATATATCCCGAAAATTTTCTAGAAAATCACGTTTGAGAAACGAAATTATCGTTTTCTAGGCATAGGCTAATTCTTTAGAGCATGGTGGTACAATAGGGAAACGACCTGTTAAAAGATCATTATAAATTCGTATTAAAAATTCCTAAATATTTTTGTTAAAAATTCTTACTCGTGTACCACTTTTGGCTGCTCGTCATCAGGTATTACGCCTCGCCTGGTTGCCCGGAATAGAAAAATGGCGGCGTTTCATGTGGACAGATGAATCCGGTTTCCTACTGTACCGGACTGACGGGCGGGTGTGGCGTCGACAGCATGAGGCCATGGCCACGTCCTGCAAAGTCGGTTCCGTTCAAGCCGGTGGTGGCTCTGTGCAAGTTTGAGGGGCTTTTCCATGGGACACATTAGGTCCATTAGTGTGTCTGGAGAGGTCCTTAACCTCTTCTATCTACCAGCATCTGCTGGCTGATCACCTAGACGCTTTCATGGCCTTCGCGCATCCTGCGGCAGATGGTCTATCACAGATGGACAATGCGCTGCTCTAACAGACCGCAACCACCTAGGTATGTCTCGAGGAACAGTCATCTGAGGTCGGAACCATCCAGTAGCCCTCAAGGTCCCAGTATTTAAACAATGTGGAAACTCTCTGGGATGCTGTGGAGTGAAACATCAGAACCATGGATCCTAGAGCGACGTCTCGGATCGAGTTGTGGACATTGCTGCAACAGGTATGGCTGGCATTACCTCCAGAAACCCTCCAGCAACCCTCCGGCAACTGGTGGAATCAATGCCTCGGCGCGTATTCGTGCTAGAGGAAGACCAACAAGCTATTAGGTAGGCATCACTAATGTTTCGTCAATTGTGTGTGAATATTACTTCGCCAACCTGCCTTTTCCAACACAAAACATACTTGGTATACCAGCACTTATAAGCTTTCTGTGAATTCCTTTCCGGTTTTTTGAACCGTGATTCAAATGCGCCAAACTTTATTATTAAAGACTCTGATTCAATCACAAAGATGTGGATTAGTGTCCTTTTACATTAGGAAGATTTTTTGAACAAACTCTCAGGATGGCGATATTTCAAACGAACTTGCTGAATTAGACAGTGCTCTTGAAATCTAAATATTCTACCTATGGTTGCATACTGTATTACTTATATACTCTGCCTTTTGGTTCCTGCAGCGTGCCCTCTTCTGAGGCGAGTTGTACAGCTTACTATTACACGTTTACAACTTCATTTCTTATACATACAGTTACGGAAAAATTAAGAGAAACTCAGGAAATTTCTAAAGCTTTTAGGTTTTCAGTGTTTCTACAAAAGTAAATATGCAAATATTACTCACAATATACACTGGCGGAAAGTGAAAAAAGAACACCAAGAAGGAGAAGTCTGATACCAACGAAATTTATACAGCATAATAACGAAATACAGAGGATAACGTGATCAAAACATCATAGCAAAATACAGCTGTATTTTCTGGTAAACTGAAAAATTACATTTCCTTGTAACATGGTTAATACGAGGTTGATCCGCGATCAACTGCGTCACACTGTGCAATTCTGGTATGGAGTCTGTCGTACAGATGTTGGATGTAAGTTTGGGGTATTGAGTTCCAAGCATCCTCAACCTGCACGCGTAAATCGTGGATGGTCGTGGCTGACCGTGGAGACCAGATAAGTCGTTATCCCATAAAATCCCACACGTGCTCAATGGGAGACAAATCCGGTGAACGTGTAGGCCATGGAAGTTGTCTCACACCCTGAAGTGCATGTTGCGTTGCACGTACCGTGTGTGGGCGTGCGTTATCTTGCTGGAAAACACCACGATCGACCGACCTTATAAATGGCACAACAACGGGCTGAATGACGTTGCTGATGTAGGAGGTGCTGTTTAACGTACCCGGTACAAACACTAGTTGTGTACGGGAGTGACAGCTGATCGCTGCCCACACCAGGAGACCAGGTGTAGGCCCTGTGTGTCGCTGGCGGATGCAAGAAGGGTGAAGACGCTCTCCTGTGCGTCTGCGAACACGCATACGGCCATCGGAGGCTCCCAAACAGAATCTGCTTCCATCGCTGAACACGACAGATCGCCATTGCGATATCCAGTGCAGACGTTGGCGACACCACTGCAGCCGTTCCTGACAGTGGGCTGGAGTCAGATGAACAGATGCCAGAGGCACACGTGCACGTAGCCCTGCATCCAGTTGACGGTTGCGGATTATTCGCACAGTCACCTCAGCTGCAACGGCAGCTCGGATTTGCGTCGCAGTGGATGTTCTGCTTGAAAACGCCGCTCTTCTTATGAGTTGATCGGTCCGCTCATCAGTCAGTCTGTGACTCCCGGTTCCATGTCTTCTCGTGTGGGAATGTTCCTCGGACCATCTACGCTACCATCGTACCACCACCGATACTTCCCGTCCAATTCGCTCCGCAATATGACGATACGACCACCCGGCCTCGCGGAGTCAGACTAGATGACCTCGCTCAAAGTCCGATAACTGCTGAAATCTCACATGTCTTCCATGTCCAGGGATTGCAGCTTCTTCAGGTTCTTTGCACGTGTCCGTACGCCGACGACGGATTACATTCATTTCGCCGTACTCCTTAAATACCACCGACGATAATTTGCATATTAGGCCGTGCTGTGGCGTAAGCGCACACCGGTTGGTCCCGAAATTAACATCACACCTACGTAAACTCGACCCCATTAACATATGTAAATTTCATGATCGTCCGCCAGTTACTTCTTGGTTTTCTTTTTTCCCTTTCCGCCAGTGTATATATTTATCATTTTAAAGCGCATTTCATTCAGAAGCCAAATCAGTTTACAGAATGGGAACATCTTTAACAGAACTCAAGTTTTGAACAGAAATGTGCTGCGAAACAGAAATCATGGCAAAGTAACATGTGCAAATTCAAATACAATTACGTACCTAATATGTCGTTGGTGATCTTTTGATTTAACAACTGCTGCACACCTGTAGACCATAGAGTCAACCAACTTACGCAACGTATCGGATGAAATACAGTTGTGCCAAACGTCGGTAATTGCGTTAATCATTTCCACTTTATTTGTGGGGTGACGTGCGTGCACTTTTCTTTTCAGAATGCGCTACAAATTCTCAATCGGGTTCACGCCTGGTGAATTGCCAGACCAAGGAAGGCGCACAACATTGCCAAAAGACGTCACATAAGATATAATGATTTTTGCACCGTGGCATGGAGCCGAATCATCCTGGAAGATTTATGGCTGACCCTGGAACAAATCACGTCCTGAAGGCACCATCTTGTCCAGGAGGGTACCTCTGTACAACTGTGCATTAATAGTGCTCTCACACACATGGATTCTGCCCACTACAGCAGCAGCAGCAAAATATCCCCAAATCACAACACTGCATGGATACTTTCTTGTCTTAAGTGTGCAAGAAAGATGCAACGCCTGATTATTTCGTCGAAACACTGCACCCTGCGTCGTTACCGTCGATGTTCAATTTTGTCTCATCACTATATAACACTTTACTCCGCCTATCAGTGTTCCACTCCTTATGTTTCTTTGCCCATTCTGAACGTTTCTTGCATTGTACGAGTACATTGGTTAGCAATGGCTTCTTTACTGTCCTATGAGACGTCAGACCCATAGAACGTAACATGTTCCTCACTGTTCGAGGACAAACAACAGTACCACAGCTTTCCCGCAATTCTTTGGCAAGAACTGTTGACGAAACGAACCTATTTCGCAGACATAACTGTTTCAACGCGTTATTACTTCTAGCAGTTGTTTTTCCATTTTTCGCCACAATTTACGCAGCTTGCCATTCTTGATTCCACCCATATCATGGATCTTCGCCAGCTGCCGTCCAACTGTACTTTTGTGCACCCCACTCATCGGGGCAATTACTGCATTGCTTTTGTCGAATTCCCTTAAAGTCACCATTCGCGAAGCTTTCGTATTGAAACATCCTCTAAATTTCTCATAACTGCAACACAGTTTGCACAGAATAAACGAAATGCACTCTAAACTTCAGATTTCACTTCAGTCGTCAGGAGTAACAACTACACAATCACCAATGCAAACGAACTACCTACGAGCACTGCGAAAAGTCTGGAATAACGCCACCCACATCGCCTGCCCTTAATATTGCCTGTACTCGGACTTACAAGCAAGCTCTGTCGGCTTGTAGCAACGACGATGACATTTCACATAACGAAGTGTGCTTCCTTCGCATCACATTTCTCTTCATAACTTGAGTTCTGTTAAAGATATTTATATTCTGTAAACTGAGTTGGCTTCTGCATGATATGTGCTTTACAATGATATATTGTGAGTATCAACTGCATATTTACTTTTGTAACAACACTGAAAACTCAAAAACGTCCGAAATTTCAAGATTTGCTATGTAGTGCGATCAAAACTTTCCGAGACTAGGTACCTAGCGCGCTAACAGATGGATGTACGCGGATACGTGTGCAGCGGTCGAGGGCAGTGACCTTCATGAGTCATTGTGCCCAGTAGCGTCATCCTGTGAACATCGGGAGCTGTGCTACACGATATTTCGTGACCATGTACAGAACACAACTGCGATTTAGGTATGGACTGTAAACTAAAGCAGCGAGCAAACATGAAATTCGGCTTCAAACTCAGCAAATCGGGAACGGAGACGCATGACATATAGCGGCGGGTTACGGCAATGCAGTAGTGAGTCGTGCGAGATATTTTGAGTGGCACTCGCTCTTCAAGGGCGGCAAAACGGCACTGGAAGACGATGAGATATCAGGGCGACCGTCCACGAGCAACCCCCTCCCCAAATGTGGACAGAATTAGGGAACTTGTGCATGAGGATCGTCGGAGAGCCATTTAAGACATTGCTACCATCGTTAATATGTCACACGAAACAGTGCAATAAATTTTGACGTCGGTTTTGAACATGCACAGCATTGCTGCAAAGTTTGTGCCAAAGATTCCGAATTTCGAACAGAAGGTGCTCCGTGTCAAACTCTGTCAAGACCTTCCTCAGTAGATGATGAATGAACCAACGTTCCTGTCGTGGGTCATCACTAGGAACGAGACTTGGGTCTACGGTTACAACCCGGAGACCAAACAACAGTCGTCGCATTTCCACGACCGAAGAAGCACCGACAGGTCCGGAGCGCAACCAAAATCATGCTCATCTTGTTCTTCGACATTCTTGGTTTTGTGCAGCGAGAATTCGTGCCCCAGGGCCAGACCGCCAAAGCCCTTTTTTACTGCGATGTTCTGCAGCGTCTTAGGCAGGACATTCGCTGCAAATGATCTGAAATGTGACGCAGGAGCGATTTCCTGCTTCATAACGACAAGGTAGCAGCTCACAGAGCATTAGCAACACGCCTGTTTTGCAACCGCAACATCATGACTACCCTTCCTCACCCGCCCTACACGCCGGATTTGCCCCCCCCGTGTGACAGTGGACGAGATTCAGCGGGAATCTCCGACGGTGCTTGACCCGATTCGCGAGCAGGACATCCAGGGAGCGTTCCAACAATGGCAAGAACGTTGGCAGCGATGTATCGTTGCCTAAGGAGACCAATTTGAGGAGATCATAGCCAGACTTAAGTAACGTAATTACTTTGTTGTATATCGGCCTAGTCTTGGAACTTTTTGATTGGATCTCTTATTAATTTTTCCGTAACTATATATATATACACGCAACTGGACAGTGTAAATCAGGCCGACTAACTCGTTGAACATGAGTTTGGGTTCTATTGATGGTCAAAATGAGTCAAACGATTGACCGAGCAACTGTGAATGTGGTTCATTCTTAATGATTCATTCACTTCGATTCATTCAGTCAATGAATCAATCAATCTATCCATCAATTTATCTGTCGATGGGTGTGTCCTTATATGTCGTCACATTTGTACCATCTGGTATCAGAGCAAATTCAATTTCGTTCTTCCATTTATCTTTTTAATATCTACTGTGATTAAATCACAAAATGAATACCTACGATTTACCCTTACCTTTCGTTTAAAATTTTATCTCTTAAATATAATTAATATCAAGAAACTCAATGTTGCACATTTTTAAGTCATTAGGAATATTGTCCTCACACTTCGTTTAAGAAGGGAATTGCGTTAATATGCAGCAACGTATCCCAAACCTTTGGAGGCTTTCGTGATGTACATCCGTAAAAGTTTTTTCAATTGCAAGACGTTCCACGTTTTGCAGTGTCCTCCATTCATCGATGGTGGAGGGAATATTGTGAATTTTTCAAAGCTAGTCTATTTTCTAATGACTAACCGCATTTGCTTTTATTCATTTCGTATTATACCTCCCAGGCACGGCATTCTAAAAAGTGCGTTTGTGGGGGTTGCGGATTTTTAATCAAGTGCAACGGTCTCATTCGAGCAAATAAGTTAAATAAAACAAACCGAATTCTGCACTCTTGACACATCTTTTCTTATTCTACGAAAATTCTGAATAATTTTCTCAGCTTTACTTCATTCATCTTTACTTACGGAGATGAAATTTTATTTGTCCCTTCACGCCTCCACCACGGCATATCCGGCAATCTTTTTTATAGTTTGCCCCATTCCGTTTTCTGTTCTGTGTAACTTTATTCAGTTAAATTCACTGAGCGGAAGTAGATGTTTTGTTGACCGACGGAAAGATATCTGTCACACTCATGCGAGGGGATTTGATACAAAAGCTTTTCTCCGGGGGAAAAAAATTCAATGGGTTACCGTTGAAAAAGGAAATGCAATTTTTCAAGGTAAATGGCACTGGAATGTATGTGTTGTGTTCAACACAAATCTGTCAGAATCCAGAAAAATTACAAACGGACTGAAACTTTCATTTGAGCTGACACAGTTGAAACAAACGTTCGTGCGCTATTTCACATTGCATCCAGAAATCATGATGCATTAGACATCTCAAACTAGGGAAATAAAACGCTTTTCGCATGCCAAGGAACAATTCTATCTGGAATGTGCATGCAACTCACATGCGAAATACATCACGAAGGGTGGAAAAGCGCATCTTCAATAATCATATTACCCAGTATTCACATTTGTTATCTCGCATCCCCATAAGTTATAACGATGAATGAAATAATTTGAAATCAGAACAGTTTAAAAAGTAGGTCAATTTTTTCAATTTCTTATTCTAAAACTAAAAGAAAATTTCATAACAAATGCATTTATACTTGTCGAAATTCCACCAGTTGATAGAAATGCATACGGATACCTAAAAATGCCTTCGGCAATGCCTTTTTATTCTTTTTAAATGTTCCAGAATAAGCAAAGGAAAGATTAATCTTTACTTTTTTATAAAACTCACTTCCATCAAGAAAACAGTGTGTAGTGTTTTAATTGTTTTTGCACTTGTAGCTGATTATTTGATTAACGTCCTTACCTACTTATTGGTTGAACACATAACAGAATTTAAATAAATATCACAAATTTAAAACATCGGCCCATGTCAAAAGAATCAACAACTTACTCAAATTTTATCTGATTTATTCTTCAAACGTATTAGTTTCGAACATGAAGTAAAAATCCAAAATATGCTTTATTTTTGATCAGCATTCAACCGTATATACATAATATCCTCATCGTTGTCAGTCATTATCAGTCCAATGCTGGATGAAGGTCTCCCTAAATTCCTTTCACCTTGAGCCAGTCTCTATGTTACTCTGGCATGATTTCGGGATTCATCCATCCATCCATCCATCTATCTCCAGTTTGGTTTTCTTTTTTGGTTATTTTCCTGTTCCACTGTTTCTCCGAAAAGCTCTCTAACCAAGTTGTATACTTTAGGCTGGTCACTTTGTCTTTGAAGTACTTCCAAAAGAAGAAATCTTATAAGGTAATGTTCGAGGAACGCAGAGGTGAGTGATTTGGGCGATCATGGCCTATCCAACAGTTGTCATCAGCATTGCGATCCAGCATAGCGTTTCGAAATTATTTTCGCTTTAGAGGGTTGTCAGGTTTGATTTCCCGCAGAATCTGTACCTTATAGGCGTGCAAGTGTAATCGATGGTGAAGACCTCAATGAGCCTTCGACCGTTTCATTCCAAGTTCTGTTGCTGCTTGTGTAATTGACTTCCGGGTTTTTTTGTTTTTCGAACGACCTTCGCACATTTTCTACAGCATCTACCGAGAAGCCGGGATTTCCGCCACCGTGTCTTTTAAACACACTATTTGTCACCCAAAATTGATCACACCAAATCTTGATAGTCTGACATATCGGAGGGTTTAATTGAAGACACGGTGGAAGTTCCATTGCACTTGAGTAACCATTACCACATCATCTGTGCGCCCTCGCTCGGAGTCGCCAATCTAGAAAATGATCGACTGCAAAACCAATGCGACTCTTCTGACCACTAAAAGTTTTACATATGAACTTTATGAGTCTCTGCTTCGGTTCCATCCAGAATCGCAGCTCTAAAACCGGAAATGAAAAAAAATAATCAACTTTCAAAATGTTGTAGTCTCATGGTGGACACCCTGTATTTCTATAAAGAGCACATCGTGCAATGCCAATTCAAGTAGAAATAAATCCGTTAAGAGCTTATGCACTGTAGTAGCAAGCTCTCCTTCACAAGTTTCGAGTTCCTGTTCTGATAGGTACGCTACTGTAAATGCAATGAGTTCTAAAGCTAGAAGACGTGCAAGAATTCTTCATAATTTGAGTAGTTAAAGTCAACAAAGAGATCAACCACATTCTTTTGAAATGACCCTCTAGTTCTGTACAGAAATCTTAGAACGCGGGATGTGTACTAGAGATCTTCGCGGTCCTGGGCCTGGACACTTAAAGCCCAAAGCAGACCCAGGCCTCGGGCTGAGACGGCCTATTTATTTCCGGTCTCGGGAAGGACCTGTAGTGGAAGGTTTTGAATTTTGCTCCTGGATTAAAAATAAAAACGCTTGGACTGATAAAATGAAGGACTTGGGGAAATAATCAGATGGCGAAAAATCACAGGGATAAACAAAAGACACGGAAGTTCATGCGCTACTGGATGCGTTGATTAATTACAGCTGAAATCTACATGCTGTACTGTGGGGTGAGAATAATTTCTCTGAAGATTGAAAACAAATTCCGCTTTCGCGGCTTTAATTTACTTTAACAGTACATAGCCTGGCAGAGGTCGGGATTTGAATAATTACCCTACGCACAACTTTTACACACGACGCAGTTACTTTATGACCTGATAACAGTTTTTTGAAGTTCATATTTGGATGCTTACATAAACAGAGTTATGACCACTTGTACCTAGAATTGCGACAGTGGTCAGCCTAACGTCTACAAACATCATGTAAAATGCGATAACTACTGAGGATCTGACATTAGTCAGGGTTTTGGGATATCATACAATACCTGGCTTTCATTTCCGTGCGATGTTCATACAAGCAGAGTTGGCGAGGCTTCTTTACTTTTCCCAGGAATGTTTACATAAACAGTTTTCTCAGCTTCACGAAACCAGACCACTTAGATTCTTGCGCGATTCGGTGCTGTAGGGGAAAGGAGAAAGTTTGAAGTACACCCATGTTCATAAACACCAGAACATCTGAAAATAATGGAAATACGACGCTGATTTTTAAAGGATGTGTTCATTAGGTAATACAGAAGAAATTATTAGCGTTCCGGTGTCATACGTACCAGGTGCGTTGATACAGCTAATAATCGGTGTGGCCACCTCTGGCTTGTATCACCTGCTGTATATTTTTATTAGATAAAACAGAACAAATGATTAGCATATCTGTGTCATACGTACCAGGTGCGTCGATACAGCTAATAATTATTAGCTGTATTTGCTTTAACAGTACCGATTATAATCGGTGTGGCCACTTCTGCCTTGTATCACCTGCTATATATTCATTAGGTAATACAGAACAAATGATTAACATCCCGATGTCATACGTACCAGGTGCGTCGATACAGCTAATAATCGGTGTGGCCACCTCTGCCTTGTATCACCTGCTGCATATATGCATTACGTAATACAAAACAAATTATTACCATATCTGTGCCATACGTACCAGGTGCGTCGATACAGCTAATAATCTGTATGGCCACCTCTGCCTTGTATCACCTGCTGTATATATTCATTAGGTAATACAGAATAAATGATTAGCATATTTGTCATACGTACCAGGTGTGTCGATGTACCGTTGCTAATAATCGGTGTGGCCACATCTGCCTTGTATCACCTGCTGAATATATATTCATTAGGCAATACAGAACAAATTATTTGCATCTCGGTGTCATGTCTACCAGGTGCGTCGATGTAGCTGATAATCGGTGCGGCAACCTCTGACTTGTATCACCTGTTGAACGCACCGAAGCATCGAATCAAATAAAGTGTGAATGGGTGTCCTGGGGGAATACCCATTCAGGCTGCATTGACCCGCGTCCAAAGGTCAGCAAGAGTTGTTCGCGGATGGTCGTACGTCTGCACCTGTCGCTTTATCATGTCCCAGAAATTTTCTAGTGATAAATCCGACGATTTCGCCGTCCGTGGCAGAAGCTGAACGTTGTTATCCCTGAGGAAGACACGTATTGTCGCTGAAATATTCTGTTTGGCATTGTCCTGCTGAAACACGGCCCCGCCGACGTCCTCCAGGAACAGAAAAGCGACCAGCCACAAAATGTCATTGACGTAACGAACACTCGGTATGCCGGTACGGACTCTTACGAGAGGGGAACTGCTATTATACCCGATAGCACCCCAGCCCATAATGCCTCGTGTTGGTGCGGTATGCTTGGGCAAAAACATATGTGGCCATCATTTTTTCATAAACGGAATCACCTTTCGTCCGAAAACACGATATTGTGCCATTCGTCACATCACTCTCTTCGTTCGATGCACAATTGCAGCCTGGAAATACGTTCCTCTGGTGTCAAAGGTAGCCGGAGCCGACGAGCTTGCAGTGGACTCTAATAACCGGAGACGTACTGTTACAACTGATAAAGGAGAATGAGTCACAGTTCGGAACTGCTTCGCCAACGCCGTTGTTCACAGAAAGACATCCTAGTGTGATGACGGTTGTCCATCGGCATTTTCTTTGTACAACGTCCAAAACCTTCTCTTCGTGTTCTGCGTCCTACTTCGTACCATTCCCTCCACACTCTTGAGACATCGGACTCGCTGCGCCGCACACGACTAGCAATTTCCCGGAAGGAAGTATTGCCGTCTCTCATGCCGATAATGTGACCACTGTCGAACTCACTGATGTGACTTGTACGATTGTTGTACACGATGACGAGGTATCCTTACGCACTGTTGACCAAACACTGGGATGCCGACCGAACCACGTGGCGCTTATAACAGAAAAATGGCTGGTTTCCGGTCTGTGACGCTGCGCGATCTGATTTGCCTAATCGCTGAACGCATGCACCTGTGATCCTGAAATGCTAATTAGCATACTCTCTAAAAATTAAAGTCGTAGCTCGACTGTTTACATATTTGGGGAAAGAGGTTACCTTATTTATATTGAAATGTAGAAGAAGAAACGCGTTTACGTTTGTAGCAGAGGTAGGTATTCAGGTCTATACATTACCTGTGGGGAGAATTCCTTCGAGGAAAGGCACGTCTCTCTGCGTATTATTGCATTTACCGCATAGGTAATTCAGTTCAATAGAGCAGCTGTGTTTCTCCAGAGAAAGGTTTGCGTTATTTGCAATAAATGGCGGAGAACAGGAATGGAAGTCTGTAACGAGCAGGGTTTATCTTTTCAAATAAGGGCCCGTGCAAACCTACAATTTGTATACACTGCTTAGCTTCGTCCAGCCTTCTTTCTGCTATGTACTCAACACCTCGAAGAAATGTACAGAGGGTATCTTCATTATATTTCTCAATTCCAGGAATTTAATGTAAGTAGATATCCCTCTGTAACAAGTTGTTTCAAGTAATTTTGATAAATTATCAGCTTTCAATGGGAGTTTCAAGCAAGTTTATTAAATAAATTCTTCTGAGAGTAGACATGCTCATTCATTCATAATATAAATTGCGCTCAGCTACTATATTAGATCAATTTCCATTCAGTCTTTTATATTTGGTGTTTGACTTTTAATAAGGAACGTATTTCGAGCGTCATGGGGATTTAATTCCGTGTATTTCCACTGAGAAAATAGGTAATGTTGTTCAGAATAACGATGAGCTCAAATCTTACTTTCTTAAACTTTGATCAACACTTTCGAAATAAATTTCGCGCGTCCTAATCAAAACTTTCCTAACTCTGAATGCAGTATTTTAAGGCTGAAAGATAATTTACGACTCGTAGCAATATGATAATGTATGCATTAACTTCATAATTAACGTCCTACAGGCTTTCTCTATTAAAGTGGTTTCATTTCATTTCGACCGATTGATATTCCTTCCTGTAGAATGGGAAATAAAGGACCTTAGCATTTCACACTATAGCTAATCAAAAATTTCTTGCTTTTTAGGTGGCTTGTCAGTGAGATGAAATGGTGGTGTTGTTAAAATATACAACCAACGGTCAATAAAGATGGAACAGCCGAATAATTTACGATCTCGTGTGATACAGGGAAACGTCACCTTTCTAGGAAGACCAACTTTTCCAAACCCCATTGACTTCAGTATCAGTATCGGTGTTTGTTTATGCTTTAATCTTTCAAGAGTTTATTTTATTAGTGTCATCCCGACGTTAATATGAATTATTCAGCGTTCTCCATGGAGTAGAGGGCATCCACACGTGAGATGTAGAAAATGAGGAGAGAAGGCTAGAAACTACAGCAAGACACAGAAACAGAATCCTAAACAATCAGCTGAGTATATCTTTCTTCGCGTATTAAACTCACAGATATCGACATGGCTTGTTTGCACTTTTCGCGGGGAACAAAGCCAGTTCTCGGCGTCGTTGGCGGCGGCGGCGCGTGAAAGTTCCACCGATCGGAGATTTGGAAAACATAAATATTCAGGAGAGACGAGCCTCCCAGGCAAGAATTAATACGAGAAAATTTGCATAAAGCGATATACACCGGGGATCCCAAATAACGCTGTTAACGGCAAGAATACACTTTATGATGATTCGCCTTAACGGAATAATTAAGAGGCACGCGGCGAAATCAGGACGACGTGCCGCATAAGGAGTTGAAGAAAATTTATTCGGCGCCCATTTGAACGAGTAATATGGTAATGATGTTCGCAATTTGCCACCGTGAAGCGAGGAATTCCCCTATTGTAGCCAGAAAACTGGAGAGAAAGCAGTAATTTGGTCCTCCGTTCTTTACTTTGACATGTAATAATCGGGCAAAGTATTTCTAATAAACATTGCAGCGATTCAGCATTTTGTACGATGATGCGGGAGGATAAAAAAACGAAATATTGCTACCCATGTAAATTTCTTGAGGTTCCTCTTTGAGTAGTTTCCAAAAGAGAAGACCCAAAGGTTTCGGCCTCGTTTGGGAGACATGTTTCACCTGAATGTCTCAGAACGGGAATTTTTTTTATTCTGTTTCTGACATACGATCTGAAGTGAGCTTAAGTTTACTAGTTTCTCTATGAAAACAGGAACTTCCAAAGAAACGGAAATTTCTGATTTTTACGGAGTTTACATAAAAACTCCAAGTCCTTTCATCCAAAGACAATTTTGCTATCCGGGGAGACGAATGGTCTGATACAGTGGCTTCACATCGTTCTTCCGAGTTGGGTTCTGGTTCAAGACCCAGATGAGGCATGGGTGGTGTATTTGTCCTATGGCGCAGACTCTTCCCCACTTCGTTAAACATTGGCCACAAATTCGGACAAGCGACTTCTTACAGCTCGTTTGATTTTGCTCATGGTGATTGTTAAGCCCCGAAACAAAAGCAATGCAATTTTGCTATATACGAGGGTAAGTCAATAATTATCCGCAATGCAGCTATAAAATTTATTTCAATAAAAATAGGAAAGGTACGACATCATTTTGTATGCTTCCCAACCATAGGTTGAAGAAGCGTATATGATCCAGCTTTGTCCGTCTGCCGCACGATAACTCGCGTAAAAATGGTTCGATTTGGATGAAATTTTATTATCTGGTAGGGGAGCACCTGGCGACGAAACCTAAAATGGGCGAAATGGGGTCAAAGGTCAGGACATAGGAGCATGATCCATGCAATTGCCCTTATGTGTTATAAAGTGCGTAAAAATGAATCGATTTAATTGAAATTTTATGATGTGGTAGGGGACCACCTGGGGACTAACCTTATCGAAAATAGGAGAAACTAGGTCAAAGGTCAGGACATAGGAACGATATTTATTCAACAGCCACTATCCTCATAGTTTGAGTAATAACTTGAATTATGATGATTATGCGTTGATGTGTTGATTATGCGTATCATAATCAACACATTGCATGATTTTACTAACTTGTTCAACATAGTCTTCTTGCATTTCAACACACTTGTTCCATTTTTTTAATTGGAGGTTTAACGACCACCGTGAGCAACTCAATGGGCTATAAGCAGTCTCCCGTCCCTAATTTGGGGTCACTGGTTCCAGGGAAGGGAGAGAGCCAGTGCCGTAAGACAAACACAACATCCAGGCCTCACCGGGATTTGAACCCGGACGCCTTACACACAAATGATCAGCAGCCATCGCTCAGACCACTGCGTTCGGCTGAGTAGCGAGCCACATACACTGGAGTGCCAGAAAAACTTGTACACGCGAGTTTATGCAAAATACATAGCAACGTCACCTATGCGCGTTCTCTGTTGCGTCCGCCAGTGCGTATATAAAGCGATAGAAATCCTTGCCAGCTCTCAAAGATGTTTTCGGCATGAGAATGTCAAGTAATAACGATTTAAGCGATTTTCAACATGGTGTCATAGTACTTCGGAGGTAGAAACGAAGTTCGGATTTTCACGGACGCACATTATTTGGAGGTTTTGCCGGAATTCCGGCAAAACCTCCATACCAGTGTGGCCGTAAAAAGACTATACCAGTGTGGCCGTAAAAAGACTATACCAGTGTGGCCGTAAAAAGACTATACCAGTGTGGCCGTAAAAAGACTATACCAGTGTGGCCGTAAAAAGACTATACCAGTGTGGCCGTAAAAAGACTATACCAGTGTGGCCGTAAAAAGACATTGGGTGAACGTGACCATCGTTGGCTGTCAAGAATCGTTTCTCTCGCAGGTATCATCGGAATTCAGTGCTGGAGCATCAACAAGCATCACCGTCCGGACTGTGCAACGTAACCTGCACGATATGGGCTTTGGGAGCGATGCCCAACTAGAGGCCTCCTTGATGGTGCACGACCAGCGCCATGCGCTTCGTTTGAGCACGGCAACACCGTCACTGGACACTTGATGACTGGGAACAAGTAGCCTAGTCTAACGAGTCGCGTTTACAACTGTATCGGGCAGATGCAAGGATTCGTGTGTGGCACAATCCCCATGAAGCGATGGATCCCGCCTGTCAACAGGGTACTCTACCGGCTGGCTGGGAGGCGGGGGGGGGGGGTCTGTAATAGTATGGGGTGTCTTTAGCTGGACTTCACTGGGAACCCTGGTACGTCTACAAACGTCTGTGACCAGCCAACGCTATGTGCGCATCCTTTCTGACGAGGTACACCCGTTCATTTCCTGCATTTATGCTGATGGTTGGGCCTGTTCCAACAGCACAATTCACCTCCACACAAGTGTCGAGACGCCACATTATGGTGAGAGGAGCATTCATCTGAGTTTGGGGCGATGGCATTCCCACCCAAGTTCCCAGAACTGAACGTGATAGAACACATTTGGGACGCCGTGCAACCCGCTGTCGAACACAGGAATCCGAGACCGCGGAATACACCCGAATTGTGGAACGCTCTGCAGGAAGTATGGTGTGCATTGCCTACAGGATATTTCCAGAAGCTAGTGGAGTCCATGTCCCGTCGTATTTCTGCAGTCCTGCACTCCCGTGGGGGACCTACCAAATGTTAGACTGGTGTACTAGTTTTTCTGGCACTTCAGTGTATGCGCCTCTTCTTTCAGTTCTTGGACCGAGGTGAATTGAATGTCCTTTAAGGCCTCTTTGAGTGGACCAAAGAGATGATAGAACCATGAATAATTTGCAGACCATTTGTCACTTCATCAGTAGTCACTCGTCTAACAGAACCATATCACGTATGTGCTCAATGGTTTCGTTACTTTTGACCTGTGAACGGTCGTCCGGCTCTTTCTTGATGCGTGACACTTGTGCGACCATTTTTGAATTTTTTAATCCATTCGTAGACACTCCGCTACGAAAAACACTGTTCTCGTACTGTACTGAAAGTCTTCGATGGATTTCGGCGTCTGATACACCTTCAGACCATAAAAACGGATCACTGAATGCTGCTCTTTTTTGATGCAAATGGAAAGCGAAGCGGCCATGGTTAACGTCACGGGAGGGACAATGGAATTGACCTAGCAACTTCAAACCTTGCCGCCCCGGTGGCGCAGTGGTCTAAGCGATGGCCTCTGATCATTCGTCTGGAAGGGGTCCGGGTTCGAATCCCGGTGAGGCTTGGATGTTGTGTTCGTCTTACGGCACTGGCTCTCTCCCTTCCCTGGAACCAGTGACCCTAAATTAGGGATGTGCGACTGCTTATAGCCCATTGAGTTGCTCACGGCTGTCGTTAAACCTCCAATCAAAAAAAAAAAAAAACAACAACTTCAAACCTTGGGCAGCAATGATGAGAACGCGATTTCACCTAGCGATGCGCGCGAAAGCGACAGTGCTACCAACACATAAGGGATAATTATTGATAAAAGAAATAATTACTTTATTTTTTTATCAATAATTATTAGTTATCAATAATTATCATCGGATAATCATAGATTCACCCTTGTAGATGTATAAGTTTTCAGTCACGTACAAAACTATGCAAACTATTTGCACAAATATGAATTTTGGACAAGAACTTAACTAACATAATTTAAAATAATTTTCTTCCAATTTCAATTAGGGAACACAGCAAAATGCAATATCAATCTATTAAGATTGCTCTAAATGGTAAGTAATAAGAGACGTGAACTCTCTCACACTGATAATAATGTGCAGCAAAGTTGCCGGATAGTATCCGGCAACTTTGCTGCACATTATTATCTAAATAATTTTTTTAAATCTCCGTATTTTTGCCGATTTTTTTTAAATCTCCGTATTTTTGCCGATTTTTCGCAGTCAGTAATTCCGTTTATTTCAGAAACGTTCGTTTCGAGCCTTTCCGCAGCTGTACAGAAATTTCGCAAAATCGAAGAACCTGAATTTTTCAGCCCCTTACACCAGAGAATTCGTTTACACCGGTGCGATTCATTCGAAGGCACTCGGGTTTACTCAACAGGAACCGCGCTTCTTAACCACTGAGCCAGAAAGACTCAGGAATTACTTTGATATTCAAGGCAAAGCTCGAATTGAGCGATGAAGAAATTTTTCTTTTATTTTCTCTTTTTTTACGCTTTCCAACTATAGGTTGAAGAAGCGAATATGCTCCAGCTTTGTCCGTTTGCCTGACTGGCTGAACTCCTTTGTCTGCCTGTATAACTCGCGTAAAAAGTGGTTCGATTTCAATGAAACTTTAGTATGTCGTAGGGGACAACCTGGGGACAAACCTTATTGAAAATAGGAGAAATGGAGTCAAAGGTCAGGACATAGGAGCGGGATCCATTCCATCGCAGTAATGCGGCATAATTTACGTTAAAATTCTTCGATTGCGACAAAACTTTATCATGTTGTTTCGGAGGTATACTGAACCAATTCTATTTAATATAATCGAAATGGGGTCATAGGTCAGGGCGTAGGAGCGAGATTTATTCTACAGCCATTATGATCATAACTTGAGTAATGATTTCTGGTATGTTGAAAATCGTATCATAATCAATGCACTGCATGATTGTACTAACTAGTTTGTCATTAATGCGAGTGAATTAGTAATTTTATTTTCTGTTGGAGGTTATTATTTTTTTAAATAGGTTTGTAATAATTTTGTTTTTCCTGTAGGAACTGTTTTTGCAAATTAACATTCTTTTCATCATAATTTTTCAAAGCAACAGAATGCTTTGGCGATTGAGATCTTTCTAAACTGACAATGATTTGCAGTTATCTTTAAGAAAAGATATCTGTCGTTTCATAGCATTATTTCAGAAAACTCTTAAATATAAAATTTACTCTTTGATAGCTATAATAGCATTTGTCTTAAGGCCTTCACAGACTGGTACACAGACATCCTACAATCACCTGTACAATACTTTTAGGTACCCGGTTTCTTGCAAAAACACAATAAACAATAGCTGGCACACAAAAATGAGGGAAACGGGAACACATATATGTATATATATAATTATATTTAGCTTATTTATTTTCACGTAATTGGGTCATATATCCGTAAAATTGAAACGATAAGACAACTTGTTAAAGTATTTTTTGTTCCTAAACAAAAATGCCATTACAAACGTACGGAATAACTTTTACGGAAATTACCCTGCCCTATGTATAGGAAATTAGCATGTTAATAAATTTTATTTTATGCTTCCTCTCGGTAGCAATGCGGAAGCTGACAGTGCTGTTTTCGTTTTATTTAGAGAAAAAACCAGTACGGTTGGTGCCTAAATTTTGGGGGAGGGGATTTTAATGATCACGATTAACAACAAAATGGGCTATAAGCAGTTGCTGTACATAAGCACACATATTTGATGCTAGAGGGCGTAAGTAGCTGTTTCTATTTGCGTGTGCTGTTAAATCCGGTTTTTTTTTTTTCGTTTCCAACTTATTCCATTCACTATGAGGAACATTTCTCACTCCACGTATCTTAAATAATGAGCAGTTTTCGTTTAGAAGACCTAAATGTGTTCTTTTTATTTTGTTTTCGCGATTGCAATTTTTCCTTTTTCTGAAAATCTACTTTGAAAAATAATTTTTGAGTCCGAATGGATTCAAAAGGAGTGCTTATTACACCCCGCAACTAAATGCTATGTTTCTTGTCCTTTCCCTTTATTACATTTTCTCCTGGCACCGAGTGCTCACGTGCCCTCCATAGGTTTTGTAATAGAAAATTTAAACGAAATCAGGAAGATCGTACTTTTCAAGAATTCCAGATAAACATTCAGATTTACACTTTTTTAGGGTCAACTGTCGGCATCACCATTCTAATTTCACGAGTTTTTGTGTACGATTCTGTTTCTTTACTTCTATTGCGTCATTTATCGATCAACTGATCAGATTCCTTTCTTTCCAAGGGTTTTATAGAAATATCCTCAAGATTTTCTTTCACTATTCCACTGCTAATTGGGTCATTCATAAAGCTTGCTTTCTAAGACCATTGAGAATGGGCTACTTTAAAGTCAGTTCCATTGATTCTGCGTTTGAAAAGAAAATAGAAAACTGAAATCTTCCATTTCATTTTGTTGCATTCAAATTCATGCTGAGTGTGATGTGTGTAATTGACTTTCATCATTCTGTATCTTTCACTTTATACCAGGGTAAAATGGGGCGCTGCGATCACAAAATAGTCATATTAGGAGCGTAAGATAACACCGAATTTTCGGTTGCAGCGAGCATGTCTTTTGAATCCTTTCAAACGCAAAAAAATGTATCAACATTTTTCATAGTCAATGGAACCGGTTAGAAAAAAATTCACCGGATTTCTACATTCGATAAAACATCCAGAAATATAGTAATATTGGGTGGATGCATACGTTCTACTCATTTTTGTAGGCTACAAAGAAAGGAGGAGAACACAACAAATAACGTACCTAGGATTTCACATATGACATCTTGCCATCTGTCTATGAGTAGGTGAATGTCACGCCGGAAAAACTCATTTGTTTTAGAGTAAAAAAGTCATGTAATGACGTTTTCACATAATCTCGAAGGTTTAGAGACCGAAGGCGTTCTGTAATGATCGAAAAACGTCGTAGTCCGCAGGTGCCAGGTCAGGGGAATACGCCGGCTGAGGTAGCACTTCCCAACAAAAGTCCAGTGATTTTTGATGAGTGATTAAAGCAGCATGAGGTCTGGCGTTATCATGATGAAAGATCATGTGTTTCCGACTGACGAGTGATGGTCGCTTCGATGTAAGTTGTTCTCGCAATTAGTCCAACTACTGGCAGTAGAGGACAGCATTTATCTTTCGGTTAGGTGTCAACACCTCCCAGTATATTATTCCTTGGACATCCCATCAAACACTCAAAAAAACCTTTTTGGGATGCAGTCGCCCTTTTGAGGTGGATGGAACAGGCTCCGCACCTTGGCACACACAGTCCGTCGACACTCTACATTACGGTACAGTACCCAATTCTCATCACCCGTTACCCGAAAACGGTTCATTTCTGCGACGAGAAAGTAAAGAAACACAGGTACGGATTCTCCCCTCTCGTTGCTTTGCAGAAATCTGGTGCGCAACGCAGTTACCGAAATTGGTAATTAACCCAAGCGCATGCATCCGTCTTTCGACTGTTGTTCTGTGTGCCGACAACGTTTCCGCTAATTCCTGAACGGTTGGATGGGGATAATTGTTATGGTTTGGTCCACATTTTCGTCAGCAACCACGGATGGACGTCCAGAACGTGGTTGATCTTTACAGCTTCTGGGTCAGCGAAATTTCCGAAACCAATGGCGACATGTGTTATTATCAACTGCATCCTCCCCATACACTTGACAGCTGTTTCGGCAAGCTGCAGCACTACCTTTATCGAACTCGTACAGTAAACAATGTCTAATGTGCTCCTTATCGCATGCCATGTTTCTCGGATAAACCTAGACTTGACAACCTAGTGCCTCTATATGCTCTACTGCTGTATGCTTTATTGGCCGAAAATTTGGCCTCGCAGCGTCATCTGTGACGTAACTATTACGATCCCAATTTGCATCTATGAAAAAAAACGCGTAGAACTTTTACACACACCCATAAAAACAGCTACATACTTCCAGCAGCGTCTAAAAAGTATGTTACGAAAATTAACAAATTGTGCACAAAAAGTTTTTTATAGCAGAAGGAAGGTATCTGAGACAAAAAAGATTTCAAGTCGAACAGTTAAAAGAAGAAATATAGTAGGAAGCATGACATAACTCTACTCCCCTAGCAGCAGAATTTTGCATAATAAAAAAGTTGAAAATGTGCTGAAAGTATTCTTTATGGCAAAAGGTATACTGAGGAGAAGTAATATTTCAAATGTGTCTCCCAGATGTACAGATAGCGTGAATAAGGTTTTGAGGTTTACGCCACCTAGCAGGAAACTTGTGCGTTATTAAAAGAGGATAATGTTCCCCCTCTTTGTTGTGGTAAATGGCATTCTGTAAAAAAAAAAAAAATTCCTGAACAGGGGTTTTAGAAGTGAAGATAAAACTTCAAACAGAACTACACAAACACCCCCTAGCGACGGAGCTGAGAACCTACAAAAATAGTCCTCAAGTACAATCATTAATTGTTCCACAACGTAAATGGTATCCGGTGTTATAATAATTTATTAAATCGGACATTTTGAGGCACCGATATCGAGAAAAACATATTAAACATTTGCGCCCCCTGACGACGAACTTATGCACTATTTTAGGAAGGATATATATAGAAAAAAGGTCTTAATATTTAATAGTATCTGACGAAAAACAGTTTTTTCAATCGAGTTTTTAGTCCCACAGATACTACTCAAACAAACGCGAACTTGCGCGCTCTAGTGTCTCACTTGTGAGTTAAGAAAAATTTGAAATCATATAAAAAACATTTTGCACTCTCAAATACAGAAAGGATGTTTCAAATTTGACCCTTAGAGACAGAGATATCGACAAAAAACAAGATATACATCTACGACCCCTGGCGAAAAAACTATGTTCTGTTTTAAAGAGAAAGTACCCTCAAAAGGTTTTTCCGACGGCAGTGCGATCGGTCAACAATTTTATTTTATTTTAATTGAGTTCGCAGAAGCTCAGATTTTGCTGCAGATACATCAGAAAAGGAAATAAACACGCACCCTGGTGCCCAAATAATTTTCTTAGAGATTATATGTAGAAGTTTCTCACCAGGAGCTGTATCGGATGCAATACGAATTTTTCGAATCTGACTTTTTTATAAGCAGAGAAATCGGGAAAATCACAGTTTAAATTTACACCGCTGGAGCAAAAAATCTATGCATTACTTGGAAAATAAATTTTACTACCCAAAATGGTCTTTATAAATGGCATCGAAAGGAAAACAGAATTGTTTCAATCGGATACTCAGAAATAAATATACCGAATAAAATATATCTTGAATTCTATTAGCATCTGCACTTACGCACTCTAGCGGCAAAATTGTGCATCGAAAAAGAACAAACGGAAAAGCAATTATGTTTCTGACACTTCAAGCTTTTCCAAAGGAAAAACAATTTTCCAAATCGCGCTAACAGTTGCAGAGATATGGTATCCACGGACGGACGGACAGTGATACTATAAGCACGTAGTTTTGTTTTTTACAAAAGACATTTTAAAAAAGCACGATATGTGAATCAATTTGATTAAAATTGTAACTGAAGAATTTATAGTTAGAAGTATGCGGAAGTCTTGAAAAAATAAATATATATGATCAATGAATGATCATATGTAGAGGATTTTAGGAAGGGAGTGTCTGACCCCAGGTCTTAAACAACCCTTAGAAATAGGAATCTAGGAGATTTGGGTTAGTGCCCGACAGCAAAGTGACAAGGAAGCGAAGTAGAAAGGGGGAGGAAGACGCCCTTATTTATTACCGGGAGGCCAGTACCCGGGGTCCGACGGCTTAACGTGGGAATTCGACGCACGGCGAATATTTAGTGGATCGAGCGTTCGTAACTGCTGGGATCGAACCTGAGGTCCTTTCCGCGGCAGTCACGAACGTTGCCCACTAGGCCATCCGCGGCCATAAATATATATTTAATTTTTTCAAGACTAATGTACTCCGTGCAGCAATCCAGGGTACACTCTAACCTACTCCATGAGTCGTGTGCTCCAGATATGTATGAAAGGAATTTTCAGAAGCATACGAGAGAGGCATGTGAAACAATATGCACATATACTTAATTTTTGTAACCTTTCCGAATACACCGTACAGATAAAGAACCAATTTGCCATTTGTGCTCTGTTGCAGAAAATACACTGAAACTATCTTCCTTTTGTTACGTTAACTATCTGACACTTATCCATTTTGTAATTTTTTTCGTTTTTCATTGGATATTTGTGCAGAACATTTTACTGCATAACATTTACAACCGTTTGCTCTTGGGTATCGACTTAGTTTTCGCATTGTTAGTAAAAAACATGTCAAAATCCGTAAGTGAATTCAAGCTGTCCGCTTCGGTATCGCACAGGACTTGGACCTTTTTCGCACGGTGCGGTACTGCCCGCGTGTAACGGAAGACTCGCAAGAAATTTTAACTGATGGCTCTAGTGTGGGCTTTCACACGAAGCGGGTGCAAGTGCGAAGGAGCAGTGGCCCAGAGAGCCTCCATGGATGTCAAGTTTTTGCAGTGCGTGTGCGTGCCCGTAGCTATTTTCTAATTTGCTGTGGGGCCGCACACGTACTTGTTTTGTTCGTTGAACAGAATGCAAGTCTTCACACGAAACGAATGCGTACTGCCTCTCCCAGCAACTTCTCAGTCTCTGTCAAGTGTTTGAACGGTATGGTTGCCTTCTTTTATTTGTTTTGCGGTGAAAAAAGTTGTGGGCTATATCAGGAACATTTTAATAAATTTTATGAACTTAATTTAAAAACAAATTGAAAATTTAATTCGTCCATTTGTTAAACACGTTTTTGAATGAATAGCTTTTTTTTCTGGTAGACTAATAACACATTATAACAAGAAAGATGACATCGAATTTTCGGCTGTAATAAGCACGTCTTTTAAATCCGTTCTGCCGCAAATTAAATTTATCAAAGCTATTCAAAGTCAATGGAACCGGTATGGAAAACAATAGATCTGACATAAAGACAGATTTTCAGTCGGGTTTTTAATCCCTCATATATTGCTGTAAACGGAAGCGTGAGTAAGTGGTAGGCATCATACACTGGTGTGCAAAAATTAAGGACGAAGAGGAGAAATTAGCATAACAGCGGAACGAGCAGGCAGAACGGACCGAAAGACCACTCAGGAGATAGACTAAGGTCCGGTCAGGTACGGTAGGGCATGCGCATATATGCAGCATGACGTGGAGGGGGGGGTCGGAAGGGTATAAAGCACACGGGCGGTGTACGCTCAGCAATTCGGTGAAAGCTATTGCACGGTGTACATCGGTGTGAACGACGTCGAGTTGCTGCTACCATGTGATATGGCCAACAGGCAATCCAGTAGACGACATCTGGATGACTTTACCTGAGGTCGCGTCATTGGGAAGTTGGAATAATGTTGAAGTGTGACTAGTGTTACCGAGGAGTTCGGGATCGCTCACGGCATCGTTTCACGAGCTTGGAGAGCATTTCAAACGACAGGAACAGCTGTCCGAGAGCTTACCAGTGGTCTTCCAGGAGCAACCACGGCGGTGGACGAATGGTATTTTGTCCTACAGGTGAGAAGAGGCAGATAGCGGAAGAAATCGCAAGGCACATGCAACAGGCAACTGGACGTCCGTTATCGCGTTTTACCGTGGCCAGGACGCTGACAAAAGGTGGTTTATTTGCGCGACGACCAGTACGGTGTGTGCCATTAACGCCTGCTCATCGGAGACAGCGGTTTCTGTGGTGCCAGGAACACAAGAACTGGACACATCAGCAATGGTTCGAGTTTTCTTCACGGATGAGAGCCGATTTAGTCTGACGAGCAATTCTGGACGTATACACATTTGGAGAGAGCAGGGAACACGCAATCACACCTCCAACATCATCGAAAGGGACCGGTTTGGATGTCGCGGAGTTCTCCTTTGGGGCGGTATTTTGCTTGGTAGCCGTACTGACATCCACATCTTCCAAGAAGGTTCAGTCACTGGTGTCCTCTATTGTACCGAGGTTCTCCTGCCTCACGTGTGTCTGTTTAGAAGTGCTGTGAGTCCTGAGTTCCTCTTCATGGACGACAACGCCACACCTCATCGTACAGTGGCTGTCGCAGACCTGTTGGAGAATGAAGATATTCAACGCACGGATTGTCCAGCTAGGTTCCCGCACCTAAATCCAATCGAACACGCGTGGGACGTTCTCGGGAGACGCTTGGCATCACGTCACCAGCCGCCAGCAACGATTCCGCTGCTGCGATTGGCGCTACAAGAGGAATGGGCCCCGTTGCCTCAACAGCTCCTTGACAACCTCGTCTTCAGCATGGACAGACGTTGTAAATCCTGCAACGCAGTCAGGGGTGATCATATCCCCTACTAAGGACTGGAGTTTTCTTGGCAACTGCCTGTCACATGGACGTTTCTGTCTTCTGTCCAGTTGTGCTCGAAGCTACCTTTTCAATAAAGTGCCTTTGTATCCTTTGGATTCCTTGTTTGGACGGTTGTGCTCACTTGTCCCATATTCTTACATCTTGGGGATCTTATGGTATGATTTGAGTTGATGTGGAGCACTTCTGCATGACGTTGCATTCGAAAAACCGTCTCGTCCTTAATTTTTGCACGCCAGTGTAGTTTCCTGCACATGCATGACTGCACCCAGGGTTTCCCAGAAGAACATTGCCCAAAGCATTGTACTTCCTCCACTGGCTTGTTTTCGTCCCACAGTTCATCCCGGTGCCAACACTTCGAGAGATAAGCGACACACACGTACCTTACCGTCCACATGGTGCAACAGGAAACCAGAATCATCGGACAAGACGACATCCTTCCAATCATTCAACGTGTAGTTTTTATGCTCTGGTGCCCACTGCAGGCGCCTTCGACGGTGAATCGAGGTTAGCATGGGGACTTGGAGAGGCCTCCGGACATGCAGTCCCCTTTTCAACATGGTCCGATATACCGTGGAGTGAGGGGGCTTGTGAAAATAAAGGTGTTTATCCATCGCACGGGACCCCAGTGCTTATGTGTTCGGTATTTTTAGCCATGACCAAATAAAGGGCTTCAGCCCCATACACACTTCCGTTGACAAATGCATCTCTCACCCATACGCAAAATTAGAGCCCCTGCCCATCAATACGTTTCACGTACGGGCTATAGTAAAGAGGAGGGAAGTGTAGGTCCCGTGGTGGTGGCGGCGGCAGACCTCTGCTGATCTCTGGACCGATCCTGTCCGGGTGAAGGACTGTCGGATCCTCGTGGGATTGCTCTCGTAATGCCATCACTACTATCTTTTCGAGAGAGTTCCGTGTATCCCTGCGAAGTCCGCATTTGGACGGTGCAAGAAGCGTTATCATCTTAGACTTTTACCATACTGTGGGCTGTAACACATTACTGCCGACACTAACATTAAGATTTTTAACGAGCTGTGCTACAGTATCCATTCTCTTCTCTCGTATCACACGGGATAGGCTTCGCTTGCCTTTAATATGGATCAGCAGTGGTCGACCCAAACCTTGCCAGCTATTCGTGGTTTTTTTCCTCTTCGGACCGCTTTTTGAAGGTAGTAACCACGACTGACTGGGAGTACCCCTTAACCCTTGCCGTCTGTGAAATGGTTTGACCCAGTCGTCTCGCCACTACACTTTGACCTTTGTCAAACTCGCTTAAGTAGCCTTTCCCATGTGAAGAACAAGAACAGCACTAATTAACAGAACTCAGTACAGGTACTATTTATACCATTGCATGACCTTCACACATACCGTCTGCCCGCAGTTGCTTCCATTTGTAAAAATACGCGCTGGCCCTACTGTTTTTGCTCTTTAGTTTATAATCTGTGAACTACCATAATGTCAAGTTGACATGATAGTCTAAATTTCCATCAATAAGCCCTCTGGTGATGGTACTAACAGTCTCCCCACTTCTCTCTGGACGTAGTTTTTATTTATCTTTGACCAACTGTATGTGTTTGCAAAAGGTATACGGACAAACTGAGGTGACGTGTATTTCAGAACGAAAATCCAACGGAGAAGTAATACATATGAATAGAAACTCAAAAATGGAAGATTAAATTTGAAACATACCTCCCAACTGGCTATCATTTTTACCGTACGGCCAATGAATTCCTTTTCTTTCAAAAGAATGCAGAGGTGCCCATTTGCTCTCAGGAGTACATATCTTAAATCTAAGATTCTACTCCCAGAAAATCATGATAACATCACAGCCGCTTTGCTGAGACCCTCTTTCTTTCCATCAAAATGTGGTTTACTTCAACACGTAAACCATACTTTGATTGAAAGAAAGAGGGTCTCTGTTTAATTTCTAAGAGAAGTTAAAACACTAGGCTTCCAAGAAAACTCAGTGAATGAAATGGAAATAGCGTTGTTTATTTTAAACCCAAAAATCATCCAATGCGTGAGATAGGAAAGTAAAATGTTCAAAACGTGAGACTTGTATGTCGAAACTTATACTCTGAGAAAGTAAGCTTTATAAGAGGCGATTTTTATATGTCAAAGCTCAGTTTGTGTTGGCTTTTCCAGCTTCGAGTCTTCAGGAAAACCTGCAAGCGGTTGTGTTTGTGTTTCACTGTACTTGTAAGTGTTAAGCTGGAGTCATTCAAAATAATCTTCAACAAAAGCGATCTCTAATCGTAACATAATTTTTAGACAAAAATGACAACCCAATTTTCTTGGGCTGCAATCAGAGATTTGTTATTTAATTTGAAATATTAATATAACCTAACTTCAAATTCTTGTTGCTTATCTACGCTAACACTGTTTTCCTTTCTTAACAAATTACTCTCGTCTGTAGTGGTCTCATATTGAGAAACAACACTTTCTGTGCAACATCGTATGAGTTCGAAGCTAGCGAAAGACATCGCAAATATTTTGGGTTTCGATTTGTTTTTTCAGTAAGTTAGTTCATTATTAAAAGCTCGTGTTTCCTTATGAGATTAAATTTCGAACTTCCGCATCCATTCCATTATCCTTGCTGTTAGCAATAGCTTTAATCCGGGCAAAAAATCTTCCGTTCAAACCCAAAAACAAGAACAAACTACAAAATTGACACCGAATTTTCGTTTGTAACGAGCACGTCTTTGGAATCCGTTGTGACTCAAACTAAATTTATCAAAGTTATTCAAATTCAATGCAACCAGTTAAAAAAAATCACAACCGCATTTCCACAATCGATAAAATATCTAGAAATAGAAACAACTACTTACTTCCACCAGCGGCTAAAAAGTATGTTACAAAAACCAACAAATGGCGCACAAAAGGGTTTCTCGTAGACGAAGGATATGGAAGAAAAACAGATTTTCAAATACGAACAGTTAAAAGAAGAAATATAGAAGGAAACATGATAGATAAACGAAAAATATTCCACATGGAAAAAGCTATGCTAAGGAAAAACAACTTTTCAAATACGTTTCCAGGAGGCAGAAATAGCGGAAAAAATATATTCACTTTATGCCCCCAAGCAGAAAACTGTGCGTTATTTGAAGCGGGTAATGATCCATATCGTTATATTGTAGCGAATGCCATAAAGTAAAAAAAAACAAATTTCTCAATAGGGTTTTTAGAAACTGTGATACAGCTGCAAAGGGAAGTACACAAACATAACCTATAGCGACAAAACTGTGAACTACAAAACTCCTCAGATACAAACCTAAAATGCACCACAAGGTAAATGCTATCCGGTGTTGAAAGAATTTTTTAAATCGCACAATTACAAGCAGAGATACAAAAAAAAAATAAACATTGACGCCTCCAAGCTGCGAAATTGTGCATTAATTTGGGAAGAACCTACACACAAAGAGTTTCCATAGTTAGAACTGCCTGACTAAAAAATAATTTCCTATCGAGTTTTTACGCAAACGTGAGCTTACGCCCTCAGGTGGCAGACGTTAAGAAAAATTTGAAATTATATGGAAAACATTTCGCAGCGGAAACGCTCTCCAACAAAGAAAGAAATTTTCAAATCGGGCTCTTACATGCAGAGATTTCGACAAAAATAAGCTATACATCTACGCTCCCTGGCGAAAAACTGTGTATTATTTTAAGAAGAAAGTATTCTGAAAAGAATTTCCGAAACGAGCGGTATCAGTCCACAAAAGAATTTTTTATATCTAGTTTTCAGAAGGGAATATTTTCCTGCAAATACATCAGAAAATGTAGTAAAAACTTACGTTACCTGGTGGCTAAACCTTTTTATCAAAATTAGAAATTAAGATCAAACCATTTGCCATCAGGAGCTGTATCCAAAGCAGGAAGAATTTTTCAAATCGGACTTTAAAAGCAGAGATAAGGCATTATTTACATTTACGCTCCCCAGCGGAAAATCTATGCCTTACTTTAAAATATTTAACTATATGAGAAATTTTTCGCACTGAAAACGCTCTCCAACAAAGAAATGATTTTTTAATTGGACTCTTAGAAGCAGAGATATTGGCAAAAATAAGATATATAACTACGCCTCCTAGTGGGACAACCATGAAATATTTTAAGCAGAAGTTATTCTCAAAAGGTGTTCTGAGGTGAGCAGTATCGGTCCACAATAGAATTTTTTCAATCGAGTTTTCAGTAGCTCAGATTTCATCAGAAACATAAACACTCGTGTACCCTGGTGTCCAAAACATTCCTTACCAAAAATTAGAAATCATATGAAAACCATTTCCCGTGAGGAGCTACACTGAAGTGCCAGAAAACCTGGTACAGACGAGCTTATGCAAAATACATAGCAACGTCACATATGCGCGTACTCGGTTGCGCCCGCCAGTGCGTATACTGTATAAAGCGATAGACATCCTTGCCAGCTGTTAGAGCCGTTTTCGGCATGAGAATGACATGTAATAATAATATAAGTGATTTTCAACGCAGTGTCATAGTTGGCGCTCGTCAGATGGGCCATAGTATTTCGGAAGTAGAAACGAAGTTCGGATTATCACGGACGACCATTGCAGGGGTGTACCGTGACTACGAGAATTCCGGCAAAACCTCCAACTTACGATACCAGTGTGGCCGTAAAAAGACATTGGGTGAACTTGACCATCGCCGACTGTCAAGAATCGTCTCACGCTGTAGGCGTGTAACACTCTCGCAGGTATAATCGGAATTTAATACTGGAGCCTCAACAAGCATCAGCGTCCGGACTGTTCAACGTTCATTGCCCGATATGCGCTTTTTGAGCCGACTTGCAACTAGAGTCCCCTTGATGGGTGCACGACACAGAGCTATGCGCCTCAATTGGGCACGGCAACACCGCCACTGGACACTTGATGACTGGAAACAAGTAGCCTGATCTGACGAGCCGCGTTTCCAACTGTATCGAGCAGATGGAAGGATTCGTATGTGGTGCAAAACCCATGAAGCCATGGATCCCGACAGTCAACAGGGAACTGTACCGGCTGGTCTGGGGTCCGTAATGGTATGGGGTTTGTTTAGCTGGACTTCACTGAGACCGCTGGTACGTCTACAAACGTCTGTGACCGGTGAACCCTATGAGCGCATCCTTTCTGACGAGGTACACCCGTTCATGTCCTGCACTCATGCTGATGGTTGGGCCTGTTCCAACAGCACAATGCACCTCCACACAAGTGTCTGGACGCCACATTATGGTGAGAGGAGCATTCACCTGAGTTTGGGGCGATGGCATTCCCACCCAAGTTCCCAGAACTGAACGTGATAGAACACATTTGGGATGCCGTGCAACGCGCTGTCGAACACAGGAATCCGAGACCGCGGAATACACCCGAATTGTGGAACGCTCTGCAGGAAGTATGGTGTGCATTGCCTACAGGATATTTCCAGAAGCTAGTGGAGTCCATGCCCCGTCGTATTTCTGCAGTCCTGCGCTCCCATGGGCGACCTACCAAGTATTACACTGGTATACCAGTTTTCCTGGCACTTCAGTGTATTTCCGATGCAGGAGGAATTTTTCAAACCGGACTTTTAGAAGCAGAGATATAGGGGGAAATGTCAATTTGTCTTTACGCCCCCTAGTGGAATATCTAAGCATTAGTTGAAACAGAACCTGTGCCTAAATAGTCTTCCTTATAAATGGCATCGAAAGGAAAAAAGTAATTTTTTCAATAGGATATTTAGAAGCAAATATATGCAATAAATATATTTTGAATTCATTTACATCCGCCCTGTAGCTGTGAAGTTGTGCATCGGAAAAAAATTGGAATGTAAAGGTAATAATTCTCACAATTGTAGCTTCGCAGTGCAAAAATAATTTTTTAAATCGGTCTAATACTGTAGTTTAAGTTATGGTGTCTACAAGCGGATGGACAAACCGATGACATAAGCACGAACGTTTTTTACAAAGACGTGCTAAAAATCCCCTCTCCTTAAAACCATCCTGTAATGGCACATCAAACAGACGTCATCGCTCTTTCCACGTTTGTAAGTGAGTCACGGAAAAATTCTCATCGGCTGCCACCCGGGAATTGAACCCAGTGTCTTCCAGTTACTCGCCGGACATGCTACCACAGCGGCCTCGAATTCTCGAAACTCACATGCGAGTAACTGCCAAACCACATGGCAGGTTGCTCTTGGAGCCCCGCTCAATGCTGGGGATTCACCAAAGATGGTAAGCAGCAACTGAACAAATAATTAGGAGGCGAATGAATAATTAATACACACAATTGACTAGGATTAGGAATATCAAACAGAAGTAATCCCTTTTTTACACTTTTATAAGTGTTCATTCGCCTCCTAGTTATTTGTTCCAGTTGCTACTTACCATCTTTGGTGAATCCCCACAATTGTGCGGGGCTCCAAGAAGCAACCTGCCGTGTGGTTTGGCAGTTAGTCGTATGTGAGTCTGGAGAATTCGAGACCGCTGAGGTGCAGTGGTAGCATGTCGGGCGCATAACTGGAAGACCCTGGGTTCGATACCCGTTGGCGGCGGATGAGAATGTTTCCGTGACTCACTTATAAACGTGGAAAGAGCGATGACTTCTGTTTGATGTTCCTAATTTACGTCAATTGTGTGTATGAATGTAATGGCACATTCATCTAATTAGTTACTTACGTAGCTTGGTACGTCTCGATAGTTTACAGAAAAAAGATTTCTGGACACAATGTGCGAAATATTCACCGTAGAAATGAAACTCGAAGCAATCTGATGATGGCTTTTCCCAATTTTCCACGTATTAACATAAAATTACGAGACTAAGATTTCCGGCTATTTTATATTATGTGCTGTTTCTGTGCTACACCCCCCCCTTCCCCCGCATTAGCTTTCACAGGAGATGAAAAAAAAATGTTACGACAGAAAACCTGCGATACATTTATTATACATCTCCATAAGTTTCAAAGATACTGAAAATTAACAAGGGAATGGTTTTTACATACTTATGCCAAATGAACTTTCCGTATGCACCCATTATACCAAACGCACAGCGATTTGCATAATGTGTGTTAGCAACTGACAAAACTGTTGAAAATGATTAATCCATTTCGACTCAGTGTTATGTAAAAAATATTTTATTGGAGACCCTACACCTGTTAAAACTGAGTTTTACCTTGCACTTAAAGAAAGCAAAAACGCTGACATGTTAACTACGTTCGCATATCTCATAATCCAGGACAAGCACGTGCTGCTTCGCTCAGAGAAGAATCCAAGTGTGCAAAGACCAATCACACGCTCCATTTCCTCAGATTACGTTGAGTCTTAGCACGGCAACTGAACAGAGAAATCTTTCAAACCAACGTGGCACGTGTAGCCAAGAAAAGCTTAATGCAAATGCAGGTCTGTCTGTTAAGTTTATTTATGGAGGAGACTTATCTTATGTTCCACTTCATTTTGCACAACGTTTGACATTATGAAAAAGATGAGAAAATGCGCTAATTTCCTCTATGTTCATAATTTTCAGCTTTTTGGATATAGTACGTAAAATAATTCAACTTAAAATGTTTCGTCGAATTTTCGATGTCTTCAGAAGCAAATTCGGGGATTAGAAATGCTGGATAGTTTAGAACAATCTTCCAAATAGCTCAGATGTACTTAATCCTTGAAAACCTAATTAGACATACCAATGCATCTGGCTGAAAACATCTTTGAGCAAAAAGTAATTCTCTTGATAAGAACGCATGTAAATCAAAGCTACATTAGCATGTTTAACATATTGAATAAGATTCCATGAATTTACAGATGAATCCGATGAATAAAAGCACCATATTTTAAAACTGTCTGCCTGTTTACTGAGCATTTTCAATCGATGTGAACCTGATGAGTGCAACCGATAATGATGAGTTTTCCGATACAAAAGCCTTATGATAGGATACATATCAACGTCTGTGTACGGTATCGAATGTAGATATCGAAATTTTAATGTCCTTAAAGCCACCATGGTATCAATATTTTCGCTAAGTTCTCAACGACTTAAGCAGAGATATATTTGTCTTGTGGCATTGCAACGTTGCTGAAATTCTTCAGTGACTACATTATCCTTAACCGCTGCATGTACCGTATTATAAGAAACACTGTTCCTTATAATGCATTTAACACATAAATTAATACCTTTTTTTATGAGAAAAGCTGCGAATGTTCTTTACATGTCATGATATCCAGTATGTATATTAATTATCAGGAATTATTTCCAAAAGCTTTGGTGGAATTCAGATCGAAGTCTCGCCAATGAAAGAAAGGAGCTTTCTTTCAGGTTCAACGACCAAAAGAAGAAAATTTTAAGGCTATAAGCAGCCGTCCTTCTGTAATGTAGGAACACTAGTTCCAGGGATTATTCAGAGCCTCACCATCAGACAAACACAAGACCGATGTCCTATCTGTAGCTGGAATCCAGGCGTATCTTTGAACAATGCTCAGAAGCCAGCTCCATTCGTCCGCCGTGGCCAGCAAAGCAAAGAGCGCTAGAGTGAATCTCCTCTACATGTGATATGATCTATGTCGATGGAAACTCGTTAAGGATGCTCTCTTCTCTCACTGATAAATGGCTACAAAAAAAATGTGTCTTACAAAAAGGGGTGTCTCTTCAGGCAAACAAGGAACCTTCTGTTCCCACTCATTGGAAACTACACCGATGAGCCCTTACATTATGAACACCCCCCAGCCTAGAGAAATGAGCGCGCCTGGAGACCGAACGGTTGCTCAGGTGAAGTTCACAGATTAGTATACAGCGTACATAGGAAAGTCCCTTCAGCCTGAAATAACTTGGGAACGGAGAGAGGTACAGTTATGCAAGTGAGATAACGGTATAGTAAAGCGACTACACCCGATAGAATGCAACTAATAGCAGCGCCTCTAGTGGCGAGATACGGAAGTTAGACATTGCAAATCGAATGTTTCAATTACAAAGTTGTAGAGCATCAATTGATTAGTACAAAACCGCATTTGTTTCACACGGAAAAGATGAATTGTCGCCTGAATACCATAAAATGTTCGAAATCGATGCGCGACGATTCGAATCTGCATATTCACATTTCGCAAATGTAAGCCGTATCCAAATGCAGATTGTGACGTTGTATCGTACCCACGATATAAAAGCAGTAGCAGGATGTACCCTGATCAGAAGTTTAAGTCTACGAACTCTGTGAGAATGGCAAGCTTCACTAACTCCCAATATTGCGAGATGGTGCTTATTTACGGCGAATGCCAACGAAACGCTGCGCTAGCTGCACGGGAATATGCCGTTCGTCTTCCAGCTGGGCCACACCTAAGCGCGGTTACCATCGGAAGTGTAGTGAGACGGCTCAGGGAGACAGGTAGCACTAAAAGTCGTTCTCGTTCTGGCATACCAGTGGGTGCATGTATGCGTATAATGGCAGAGGATATTTTGACATATGCACTAGCCCATCCACAAAGCAGTACACGAGATATCAGCAGGGCGAGTGGCTTAACACGGGGCCGTGTATGGCAAATACTGCATGTTCAAGGTGCACATCCCTATCGTGTCACTCCGCAGCAAGAACTGTTACCACGGGACAATGAGCGTCGATTTGATTGGTGCAACTGGGCGTTGATTGATGCTGAAGGTGACCCAGACTTTTTATCCAACATTCTTTGGTCGGACAAGGCAGTGTTCCACCATACCAAATTCACACAAAAGATCACGCATCGAGTTCGGACATTTTAGGGTATTCAGGCGACAATTTATCTTATCCGTGTGAAATAAATGTCGTTTTGTACTAATTAATTGATGCTCTACAACTTTGTGGTTGGAAATTTTGCTCTATCTCTTTTCGTTTTCGATTTGCAATGGCTAACTTCCGCATTTCGTCACTAGGAGCGTTGCTACTTGTTGCATTCGATCGGGCGTAGTCACTTTAATATATCGTTATCTCACTTGCATAATTGCACCTCTTTCCGTTTGCAAGTTATTTCAGGCTAAAGGGACTTTCCTATGTACCCTGTATATACAACCGAAAGACCGGCTTTCGGTTAGTAGAGTGTTCGGAGGCAGAATGGGAAAAGCTGCCGATTGATTAGAGTTTGATAAAGGATAAATTGTCATGGTACTGCGCCTCGGAATTACGATCTCGGAAACGGCGTGGCTATTGGGTTGTTCACGTGCCGATGTAATGAGTGCATATCAAAAGTGGAGCACAGATGGCCAAACGACGAACCGTCGTCCACAGATCATCGATGCTAGAGGGAAGCGGAGACTGTCGTGCATTCAGTGACCGCAGGGCCACAGTGTGACAAATAACCCGCAGCTACAACAGTGGTGATCAGGGCAATGTGTCACAGCACACAATTCATCGCAACCTTCTGCGCATGGATCTGCGTAGCCGAAAAACCAGCCGCACCTCCAGGCTCACTGCACGTCAACGCCAACAACGCATGAAAAGGGCCCAAGATAATCGAGATTGGATAGTGAATGCTTGGAAGAAAGTAGCCTGGTCTGACTTATCAAGATTCCTGGCGTATCACGTAGGCGGCCGAGCGCGGATACGCCGTTTACCAATGGAGGCTATGGCACTTGGATGAACTGTTGTGGAGAAACAGGCCAGAGGCGGCGGTGTTATGCTGTGGGCGATGTTTTCTTGGGACATTTTAGGCCCCATTATCCCGATAGCTCAATCCCTGATAGCTGTCAGGTATCTGAACATTGTTGAGAACCAAGTTTACCCATTCATGGCAACTGAATTCCCTGCTAGTGATGGCGCATTACCAACAGGTAATGCGTATGCCACACTGCCAGAATTGTGGAGGAGTGATTCGAGGAAAATGCTGGTGACCTTCTGTTAATGCGCTGGCTTCCAAATTTCTCTGACATGAACCCAATAAAACATTTGTGGTTCGACTTGGAAAAGTGGGTTAGCGCTAAATCCCCACCACCCCGGAATGTACGGGAAGTGGAGGAACTGCTGTTGACATTATGTACCAGATACCCCAAGATACCTATCACCACCTCATCGAATCGATGGCTTGCCGAGTGGTCGTTGTTTTGTGGGCTAAAGGGGTTCTACAACTTATTAGGTAGGTGGTCAAAATGTAATGACTCATCAGTGTATGATCGTATTGCATTCGTCCGTAAGGGGTCCGGGTTCGAATCCCGGTGAGGCATGGATGTTGTGTTTGTCTTACGGCACTGGCTCTCTCCCTTCCCTGGAACCAGTGACCCTAAATTAGGGACGGGCGACTGCTTATAGCCCATTGAGTTGCTCACGGTGGTCGTTAAACCTCCAATAAAAAAAAATGATCGTATTGGCATCATTACATTCTCGGGTATTCACACCTCGGAGTAGTACGCATAAGCAAAGCCAAATGCACTTATAAAGCTACGCTTTATGGAGAAAAGACACTTGTTGAACGGAAATACGTTGAGCATAATTTGTATAGATTACAGACCGTTGTAATGAAGTTCCCAAACAAATAGACCTAATCGTGTTTTTATGCATATTTATATCTTGTCAAATAGTTTGTAATATATAATTTAAATACTGAACATTCTTGAACCAACGAAATTTTACAGAAGTCTGAGGCCTGTTCAATAAGTAATGTCGCCGCGCAAACGTTTCGCGCATGATTAGTTGCCTTGTAACCATTCAGAGTGCAAACGATTCTTTTTTGACATTAGCTTCACTTTACTGCGTAATAGAAAACCCTGGATCCATTTGTTCGTATTTTATTGTGTTTGAAATGAATGAATGCTTTTCAAATGTATCGACGCGTGTCAAACAAGGATCAATTATAGAGATTTTTACTCATGAAAATATTCCCCCTAAAGAAATTCACGCTAGATTAGTGGCAGTTAATGGTTTTGGAACTTTGGGCATAACACTGTTTATCCTTGAGTAAAACAATCAAAGGACAGTGAAGGAATATTGGCCGTAAAGTATCGGCTGTAGACTGGGAAGACCGTTATCGCAACTAGCGAATTAAACAGGCGATGAGCTCTTTAGAAAAAATTAAAGAACAACTTATGGAACCATAACGAGTAAGCTGAACGTTAGTTTAGGGAGTGTCAATAATAATGTTAACATTTTAAGATACAAAAGTGTATGCACATTTGGAACGATGCCACCTAATTACTAAAATGACGAAATCAAGACTTTTAAACCTGCCGAAGGTTGCTTACTCGTTATGAAAAATATGGAAGTGATTTTCTCTAAAGTTCTATGATTGGTGATGATAGAGAGTTAAGTTCACTGTTACGATCCAGAAATGAAAAATAAATCGCTAGAATGCCGACATCCATCTTCTTCTCAAGTGAAAAAAATGAAAACTCAAATTTTTGTCGGTAAGTGCATGATCACTGTTTTCTGGTACTACAGAGGCATTATTCGAGAGTACATGGTCAAAGGTACGACTATGAACTGTGAGAACTATGTGCATATTTTAAAAAAGATAAAGCAAAGAATATATCGAGTGCGTTGGTAAAAGAAAAAAACAATTCTGCAACACGACAATGCCAAACCCCACGCCAGTGCTTTCACTTCAGAGGCCATACAGAAAATCGGGTTTTAAGTTCTTGAACACTTTATCTTCAGCCCAGATTTGGTGCCGTCTGACTTATGGTTATTTCTGCTCTCGAGGAACATCTGAAAGGAATTACACTTAGGATGAAGATGTTCAGGTCGCTACGAGGAAAATGTTCTGGCATCAACCTGAAGATTTTTACAGAGACGAGTTCAAAAAACTCGTTATACGTTGGCGTATTTGCATTGAGCATAGGGATAAGCATTTAGAAAAATAAAATATGTGAATCAAAGCAGAAACTCTAAGCTTTTTTCTTGTGTTGTTTCAATTTGATACCTTGCCACAGGGCTTGTATGTAAATATAGAGGCATGAATTTCTGAACACCCTCTGTAAAATGAACAACCATTTTCACTTCTTTCATTTATTTTCGTAAACGTCCAAACCACAGCATACTTTCAAATTACCTTGCTCTTTTATTCTCGATGGGGAAAAAGGAAGTTCGATAATGAATTAATTTTCGAGAATTGACGTTACTGTAATTAATGGAAACGACAAAACACTGTTATCGGCAAACAAAAATATTAAAACGACAAATGTTGATGGCACTTTTTTCGCTCAAAAGTAAAAAAAAAAAAAAAAAAAAAAAGAGGACGACCGATTTTCCTTACGAAGACAAGAAAATGTATATCCATTTATGATATGTCTAAGATAAGTAGATTATCTGTCTTAGTTCAGCAGCAGTTCTTTTCAGAAATGCTTCCAAGGTTTAAAACACTTTTCTACTGCATTAGTTCTGTCAAATGGGATGCTAAAGACTTCCAAGTCGAAATCAATTATTTTCTGTCAAATGGCTTTGATCTTCACCTACAAATATTTTACTACCTGCGCACTTCCTTAAAAAATGACTTTTCAAAACTTCGGACAAAGCATTTTTCATCCACGGTAATCACATGGTCGAGAAGTTGCTCTTTTTCTCAGTGCGGTAAGAGAGTTCACAAATGTTTAATCGTTGATGACATTTTATCTTTGTCAATTCAGAGAAACTCATTTTCGGGATTGAAAACTTTTCGAAGTCGTTAAGGTGTTTTGCACACCACTCCTTTCCGTATTGTAAAGGGAAATCCAAACTCCATCACAGAAACGGAGTCGCATACAGTTCGCAAAGCCGTCCGAAAATTTTTTTCTCCAAAGTCGGCTAATCGAAGTCGCTGAAAGCCTATGTTCACTCATTCAAACATTCAAAGTATGACACAAAATATGTATCTTTCTTTTATGCTGCGAAGTATTTACTGTTTTTATTCTTATTTCTTTCCTTTTCCGTCTTTTTTATATATTTTTGTGTTCCTGGGGCTACATTATGGTAACACACGCTACTAGAGAAACATTTTTCTTGTTTTGGAGCACTGCGCATGAAAACTTAAGAATAATTTTTCTCTAGTTAAACTTCTCAATTTGGCCATGCTTAGTGTACACACACACCGGCCATTGAATTAGAAACCTTTATTCAGTACCGGGTTGGACCGCTTTTAGCCAGAATGACAACACGTACGTTGTTTGGCGTAGATTCCAGGAGGTTTGGGAGTGCATGTACAGTAGTTTTACAGCATACCCGGAGTTCACCAGACAGTACTTTTACTGGCTCAGATCTGACGGAAGCCGACTTTGCTTCCGGATTTGTTTTTCTTACATGTTCCATGCATTCTTAATGGGAATATTCAAGCAAAGCAAATTGAATTTGCTTGTACCACTTATTAGTCATCCGTGTAACACTTATCGGGAAACTTGAAAATATCGTCGTCCTGGAGCGGTAATCGAACTCCACATCTCCCGATTACAGGTCGAGTATGCTAACCATTACACCACCCAGAACAGAGAAGTTCCAAGCAACTGAGATAGTTTCTTGGAACTTCAGTGAAATTCCAACAATTATGTCTCAGTTGCTAGGAACTTCATTAGAGTTACAAGAAACTATGGAGTTCCAAGAAACGATGACAAAATTTCTGGGAACTTCAGTGAGAAACTATGACATAGTTTCTTGGGCTTCAGTAAGAAACTATGAATTATTTCCTGGGCTTCAGTGAGAAACTATGAATTGTTTCTTGGAACTTCAGTGAGAAACTATGACATTTTTTGGGGGCTTCAGTAAGAAACTATGAATTGTTTCTTGGGCTTCAGTGAGAAACTATGACATAGTTTCTTGGGCTTCAGTAAGAAACTATGAATTATTTCTTGGGCTTCAGTAAGAAACTATGAATTATTTCTTGGGCTTCAGTGAGAAACTATGAAGTGTTTCTTGGAACTTCAGTGAGAAACTATGACATATTTTTTTGGGAGCTTCAGTAAGAAACTATGAATTGTTTCTTGGGCTTCAGTGAGAAACTATGAATTGTTTCGTGGAACTTCAGTGAGAAACTATGACATAGTTTCTTGGAACTTCAGTCAAACTAGAAACCCAACAAACTATGTCATAGTGAGAAATTATGACAGTTTCTTGGAACTTCGGTGAAACTATGAAACTTCTGAAGTTCCAAGAAACTATGTCATAGTTTCTTGGAATTTCAGTGAAGTTCCAAGCAACTATGTCTCAGTTGCTTGGAACTTCACTGCCCTGGGTGGTGTAATGGGTAGAATACTTAACCCTAATCGGGAGATGTGGGGTTCGATTCCCGCCCCAGGACGATGATAATTTCATGTTTTCTGAGAAGTGTTACATGGATGACCAGTAGGTGGTACAAGCAAATTCAGTTTGCTTTGCTTGAATATTCTGTGATTTTCCCATGTATTATGAAGAATATCTCTTCATTCATTGTTTATTCTCAATGGGGTTCAGATTCGAATTTTGTGGTGTACAGGAATAATGGTGGAAATCGTTGTCATGCATGCAGGACCACTGCTGAACACATCTTACACGAAAGACGGAAATATTTTCATTCATGAGACAGCCGCTCTGCCCACGGTAGGTAGAGAACAATGTTTATCGCCACTCGTAGGACCACATGCCTTTTTTTACGTTTT
Source organism: Macrothele yani (assembly GCA_039090855.1). NCBI lineage: Eukaryota > Metazoa > Arthropoda > Arachnida > Araneae > Macrothelidae > Macrothele > Macrothele yani. Next base: position 88,667,830 of record CM077013.1, read on the forward strand.
CCAACCGTAGGTTGAAGAAGCGTATATGCTTCAGCTTTATCCGTCTGTCTGTCAGCCTTTTCCGCACAATAACTCGCGTAAAAATGGTTCGATTTCGACGAAATTTTAGTATGTGGTAGGGAACCACCTGGGGACGAACCCTATTGAAAATGGACGAAATGGAATCAAAGGTCAGGACATAAGAGCGAGATCCATTCCATTGCTCTTATGCGTCATAACTAGCGTAAAAATGGTTCAATTTCGATGAAACTTTAGTATGTGGTAGAGGACCACTTCGGGACGAACCGTATTGAAAATGGGAGAAATGGGGTCAAGGGTCAGGTCATAGGAGTGGGATCCATTCTATTGCCGTTATGCGCCATAAGGAGCGTAAAAAGTTCCATTTCGACGAAATTTCAGTATCTGGTAGGGGACCATCTGGGGACGAAACCTATCGAGAATGGACGAAATGGGGTTAGAGGTCAGAACATAATAGCATGATTTATTCTACAGTCATTATCCTCATAACTTGACCCAGCAAAAACAGTGTTGCTGGCCCAGCACTATGTTGCAGCTGCCGAACCGTCAAAAAAATGTCCGGACGGCCAACAGAAGGCCAGCAGTTCATACCAACAGCTGACCAACAGTTGGCACCCCATTAGTTGTCATATGTCACAACAGACAGTAGCTGCTATAAGTGATGGCTAGCCTAATGTGGTCCGCTAGTTTGCCGGTAGTGGCAACCAGCACCCACGTGACGTAACTGGTGGCTCGTTGAATCTTGTCCGCCAGTTTCCCAGTAGTAGCCACAAAAAAAATATATCAAGGATAACTGCAGTTTCCCAAAGCTGCAACTTTTTTTCTACCCTTACGAAACTTGTGAATTATAGCACTGCGCTGGGGAAATTTTCTCAACAGACCGGAAAAACGCCCGTTTGAATTTGGGTAGATACGAAGAAAGGACGTCGGCGTGGGAGCTGGGCTCTCTACCGACCGGATTAATTTGTCACGCACGAGCGTATGCTTGCAGATATCTGTCTCGCGCGGAATGTGTAATCGAACGGTTCCTTCTTTCACTTTACAATATTGCGAGGTATTTTTCAGAAAAGTCAGTTTCATATAACTCATAAATTTATTTTATTCAACGTAACGACAGTTCTTTTGTTCTTTTCTTACCGTAAGGAACTTCACTCATTTTCAAGGAGTGTACATACGTAGTTGCTTTCCAAAGTTTTGTACTGTTCTTGTCGTCTTGAAAGGAGATTGTTGAATTAATATATATTTATCCGGGTTCTTGTCACATTCTGTTACATTTTTAACGTTGTATATCTCCTTTCCGTTGTCCGAAGTTACATCTGTTTTAAAGAGGAAAGATATTTTATTTTGCTTCTCGTTATTTTCAGAAGCGAATTCCTCCAGTCTTGGGTATTCAACCCATGGATGAGTACATTATATATCCACATAGTGTTGCTTTTTTCTTTTTCTTTCAAATAATTAATACATTTTGTACTTGTATAATTTTTTTTTATTCCAACAAACGTTCTTTTAATGGTTTTCCAGGACATTTGTTTCAAGCAGTTTCAAATTTTTTCTTGTTATTCACCCACTCCATTCCATGAATTGTTATTAATGAGAATGGAGTGGGTGTATTTCGTGGCTTAATCTGATATCTTCGTCAACGTGGAATTTCATTAGGAAATTAATTCGTCTTTCTACATATTGATTTTTTTCTTAACATCCACTAAAATAACAGGATGGCGATAGCGTCGTCTTCAAGTATCTGGTACCATGAGTTGCGTTTGCGCATGCGCAGTCCCGTTGCTTCCATCTGATGTTAGGGTTGCATTGGTTGCCAGCAACGGGCCACTAGTGGCACTTGCTTGGAGGGCAACAATTCACGGCGATGCTGCAGGGCCATCAATGGCTCGCCAACTGATAGCGCTGTAACCAACGGACCGCTACCGGGCCGTGAGCGGCAGATTTCAGCTAGCAGTGACCCATCACTGCCAGCTGGTGGCCAGCAGTTTCCCAGCACTTGTGTTTTTGCTGGAGAGTAATAACATCCCACTAAAAACAGTCTTGTTGGGCCAGCACTCGGCCACTTCTGGCAGCCAGCACTACCAATTATGGCCGAGCAACTATGGTGCCGCCGCCGAACGGTTAATAAAATGTCCCGGCGGCCAACAGAAGGGCCAGCAGTTCAGGCCAGCAGCTGGCCAACAGTTGGCACCTCCATCAGTTGTCATATGCCACAACCGGGCTATCAGTTATCCATCACAGGCAGTGGCCCTTCAACGGTCCTGCAAGTACGCGCCATAAATGATGGCTAGCCTAATGTTGTCCGCAAGTTTCCCCGTCAGTGGCAGCCGGCAATCACGTGACGTAACTGATGACATGCCAAATGTTGTCCGCCAATTCCGCAGTAGCAAACATAGAAAAAATAAAATAAAGGATAACCGCAGTTTCCCAAAGCTACAACTACTTGTTTTTTTTTTTTTTCCTCCTTACAAAACTTCTGAATTATGGCACTGCGCTAGGGAAATTTTCTCAACAGGTCCGGAAAAACACCCATTTGGATCTAGTTGGAAAGGAAGCAGGTGCTCTACCAACTGTGCTGATTTGGCACGCACGCGCGTGGCTTGAAACTGATCCTCTTTACTGCGGAATGTGTGACGAATGGTTCTCTATTTAATTTTACAATATTGTGAGGTATTTTTTCATAAATGCCAGTTCATATAATTCATAAATTTAGTTTCTCAACGTATGATTGTTTTGTTTTCTTATTTTACTTTAATGGAATTTCACTTTTTCAACGAGTGTACCAACTTGAAGGCGCTTTCCAAAGTTTCGAGCTGTCCTTGTCTTGAAAGGCGATTGTTGAATTAATATATTTACCCGTTCATGTCACATTCTGTTACATTTTAACGTTTTATCTTTCCTTTCCGCTATCCGAAGCTACATTTGTTTTAAAGAGGAAAGATATTATATTTTACTTATTTTTAGAAGTGATTTCCTCCAGTCTTGTGTATTCAACCCATGGATGAGTACACGATATCCACATAGCTTTTTTTTTCAAATAATTGATAAATTTTGTACGCGTATAATTATTTTTTTTTCTTCCAACATATAACGCTTTTTTAATGTTTTTCCAGGACTTTTGTTTCAAACAGTTTAGTGAATGTTAAAACGAAAGATTACACAGAAATTATTTCTTGTTATTCATGGGAATGGAGTGGGTGTATTTTATGGCTGTTATCTAGGATTTCATGGCTTAATCTGATATATGCGTCGACGTGGCATTTCATAAGGATATTAATTCGCCTCTCTAGATATGCTTTTTTTTTCTTAACATCCACTAAAATAATACGATGCCGCCCCGGTGGCGCAGTGGTCTAATGCGCTGGCCTCTGATCATTCGTCCGTAAGGGGTCCGGGTTCGAATCCCGGTCAGGCATGGATGTTGTGTTTGTCTTATGGCACTGGCCTTCTCCCTTCCCTGGAGCCAGTGACCCTAAATTAGGGACGGGCGACTGCTTATAGCCCATTGAGTTGCTCACGGTGGTCGTTAAACCTCCAAAAAAAAAATACGATGCCCATAGCGTCGTCTTCAACTAACTGGTACCACGAGAGACACAGCACGTGTTGCTTCCACCTGGTGTTGGGGTTTCATCGGTTGCCAGCTGCGGGCCACTAGTGGCACTTGCGTAGTCGCCCGCAATTAACAGCGATGCTGCCGGGCCATCAATGACTGCCACCTGATGGCGCTGCCACCAACGGACCGCTACCGGGCTGTGAGAGGAGGCATATTTCAGCCAGCAGTGACTTATCACTGCCAGCTGGTGGCCAGCAGTTTCCCAACGCTGGGGTTTTTGCTGGGATGAGTAATGATTTCTGGTATGTTGGAAAGCTTGTCATAATCAATGCATTGCATGATTGTACTAACTTGTTCTAGTCTTCCAGTGTGCAGTAACTGTGTTCCTGACTCTACTTCTTTGCAGAAATCGGTGGCTTCTGTACAGGCATGCGACTGCTAACATCGATCCTCTTCAATTCTCTGCGCGTAGGTTGATTAGTATTTTTTGAATGCTTCGGTCAATGGCTGCAAGCAGGAATTCCTGTTTCTCAGTACACGCCTTCTCAGATGACGGAAGTCTCGTTTCTGACAGACTGTCTGCGCCACGGTTATGCCCTCTTAGTCAAGCAGTGTGGGTTAGTTATCTATTGATTAAACACCTAGGACATCTTATCATTCGAGAAACTAGTAACTCTGCTGCCTTACGCATTGTTGGTGACAGTAACTCAGCCAGATGGTCACCAACTATTAGTGAGCCCTTCATCGAACTCCGAAAGATCCTTATTGTGATCAACACTACTGATAACTGGTCTGTTTTTAACCATTATGTCACGTTCTTAGAAATCTTTCTTTGATGGTCTTGTGTTTGACGCTCTTTAGCCAAACATGACCATTGCGCCATAAAAATCAACCAACCAACTAACCTACTGATAACTGTGACGAGCAACAGTTTTAGGTAGTTACCTAGATCATGTGATGACGCACGTGGCCACTTATTTTGCATATCATCTGCGTAAGTGATCTTTACGAACATCCGCATGAAGGTTTTTCATTCAGTGGCCGATGTGTGTAGTTATGAAGTGATTTCTGAGTTTTGGATTAAATTTTATTAAAATACGAATGTAATTATTTTGATCTTCATGACGGCATCACGCGATCTGCTTGTGTGTCTGGTGATATTTTCTGGGAAAAATAATATTCTCAGCTCTCCGAATACTGCGATATTTTAAATGAAGCAAGAGATTGAAGCAAGCGTTGCTATTTTTTCAAAGTAGGCCTCTCTCAATTACCCCAATTCGACTAAAAGCTCTTCCCCTAGATATAAGTAAACAGAAAGCTAAGGACAGCATATTTTGTCAGAAGGTAATTATAATTTGAAAAAACTGTTTTTAATTTAAAGCCAGGCATTAATGTGAATTTGCCTCGCTTAAACTAAACATGCTCTTCAAAAAATTATCATTTCCATTTTCATATTAATTAGATGCAATGCAGAGTTTAAATCATGATAACTATATTGTTTAGTGAGCTACTCCTATTTTCAACTTAATATATTTCCCTTCATTCACTTCATAAATCAATTCGCCTTAGCTATTTAACTACGAACCAAAGCGTATACCACAGCAGACAGCCCTTTTTCAGCTGGTGATCGCACATTTCAGAATATATATTAAATCTGAAATTATTTGGCGGAATTTGGAGTTATTACTTACGTTTCCTTAATTACCTCAAGAAGTATTTATTCTGGATGAGGGAAGAATAGAATTTTATGATGCAATGAGTAGGTGTAGCTAGAGAGCACGCCATAGGCAGGTCGGATGAAAAATGATGCACTAGAAAAACGTGATGCATGTAATCAGATCAGACTGGCAGAAACATTGCAATATCAGCAACTTTCCAGAAGCTAATCTTGCGTAGAATTTTGCCTCCAAGGAAAAGCAATGGAAAACAAACAATTTGACTCTTTAGTGAAAATCTGCATATATTTTATCACCATGATGTCTTACGTTACGCTCAACGTATAGCGTAAACCTTTTCGCAGGTAGGAAGATTCGAAGCCACGTCTTCTTACTCCGAGGTGGCTATTCTCTCAACTGAACTATGGCGGCAAAGCTTCGCTGCAACTGGCAAATTTGACTCATACGTCATAAAAGTAGTCTTTCATATGCGTCATGTTACGCAATATGTTACCAACGGAAATTATACCCAAAAGTGAATTCGACCGTCAACGAACAGACTTTCTAAATAAATCATGTTTACTTTTGACGTGCATCTCCAAATTAACCTTCCTTTTTGATTTGTACCGCGGTAAAACCTGGGTACCCCTGAAGAGACGTGGGATTCGTTTGTGTGCTGGAGAGATGCGTTACTTACGGGGAGGGAGGGGGTTGAGGCAAGACACGCTTTGATCACGTGAGGAATGAAGATGTGTTGCAGTTATGTAATGTGAGGCAAAATGTTGTTGCAAGGCAGAGACTAATATTTTTCGGTGTTTTGGCCATGTTGAAAGAATGAGTAATGAGATGCTTATTAAGATATTATTTTCAGGCCAAGTGGTAGGAAAGAAAGTTAGGGGTAGGCCAAGGAAATCATCTGAGGACCAGATTCAGGAATGTGTGACACGATGAGTATGAAGCACAAATGTCTTGTATGCGTCGTGTGATGGATGTCAGTGAAGATCGAGCTGTGTGGCGAGATTGCAGTAAACAGAGACGTTTGATACGGCAACAGTAAATTTTTTGTGGAGCTAACCTCTGAATATCAGAGAACACCTTAGAGTTATGTTTGTATGGATACAGTATGTGATATATGGTATACAGGAGTCTTCATGAATATGATTTTTATGCTAGAAGACTAATGCTGTGCATCTCCTTCACCTTTCGCCATAAAAGGGAATGTATCAATTGGTCTCGAAACTGTGACCTAGTAATAAATGGAGCGGTATTATCTCTAGCGATAAGTCTGCGGAATGCTCCAGACAAAGACTTATCTCGAAAGAACCAAGGACAAGTCGTCATACCTTGAACGCCTTGGAGAGGGACACTTATGATGGTGGTGGTGTCATGGCCCAGGTAAGCATATCTTTGAGAGGCCGCACAGAGCTGCATATGCTTTAAACCCGCTCTATAAATGCTCATATGTTTAGGAATGAGATTCTGGAACGCTTTGTTAAGATTCATGCAAGGGCAATCGGAAAATATATTGACCTACATGATAATAATGCACATCCTCACCGAGCCAAAATTTTCAACTATTATTTTGAGGAGAACACCAACAGCCATATGCGGTGTCCAGTTTGTATTCTTTCTCTGGACCCTATTGAACATCTTTTGGATGCTTCAGTCACGCTACCCCCTCCCCCTCGCCCCCAAAAAACTTTCTGGAGCTTTGAAGCTGCGTGGTGGAGCAACAATTTTGAAAATAAAGCATCGCCGTCTAGCACACTTTGCTGTTGTGAGGGGGGACAAGAATTCAAATTGGCTCACTTTGGTCATAAATATGTGTGAGACCCGGTGGGCTTACTTTCTACGTTTTCTTTCTTAAATTAACAATCAGTTTTTTTATTTTGAACATAGAGTATTCTACGTTTTCCTAAAATATCATATGAAAAGGCAATACAGTTTTGAGACATTTTAAAATTTTATTTTTATCCTTCATTTATGGAAATTAGTGTGTCACATTTCAGTATGTACAGTAGCGAACAAAAGTATTTGGCGAAATACCGTTTCGACCACAATTGTTTTTCTGCTGGACCAAATCGCGTCATTTTGGAATATGATATGTGTTATTCAGTTGTAAACATGACCCATATGCAAATGGATCGGAACCTTAACACATATCAGGTACCGATCTTAATCGCAAAGATCATACAAATTGACCAACAAAGTAGGTGTGTATCACATTTATTTAATGCAACGATAACAGAAAACAAGTACGAGAAAACGACAAAATAATAACTAATACTTAGTGGGATAACCACGAGACCTAATAACAGCTGCACAACGGGCTGGCATCGAGTCCACTAGCTTCTCGACGGTGACCTGAGGAATTCGCGCCCATTCTGCAGACAGCTGGTCGAACTTCTGGGCTCTCTTTCTGCAGGTTTTCTTCGCACATCGTCTCTTCAGCTCCTCCCACGTGTGCTCGATGGGGTTGAGGTCTGGAGATTGGCTTGGCCAGTCTAGAAGTGTGACCTGTTGCTGCTGGAAGGCTGCCTTCGCTACTCTGGAGGTGTGCTTTGGGTCGTTGTCTTGCTGCATGATCTATCCGGGTGGCATGTTCTGGTTTGCCCATGGGAAGACATCGTAGATGAGCATGTTCGTGTAGATCTGGTCGGGCATTATTCCGTCAATCTTGATGATGGGGCCCATTCCATTGCGAGAAAATGCTCCGTAAACGGTGAGCGATCCTCCTCCGTGCTTGACAGTCGGCTGAATGAACCGGGGGTTGAATCTCTGGCCACACGGACGTCGTACGTATCGGATGCCATCACTTCCGAACAAGTTGAACTTGCTCTCGTCGGTGAAAAGCACCTTACTCTAGTCCGTCGCGGTCCAGTGTTGATGACGGAGCACGGACGCGATTTTTCTCGTCGATTCTTGACTGCGATGAGTGGTTTCTTGGCGGGGCGTCTTCGATTCAATCCACCAGCAATGAGACGACGGAAGATGGTCATTCGGCTGACGTTGAGGTCGTTGCTGTGGCGGAATTTGGTGGCGATGTCCACAGCAGTCAAGGTGGGATCAACACGAGGTCCACGGAGGATGCGTCTATTCTGACGCAACGTAGTGGAACAAGGCCTACCACATCGCGGACTGTTCTCGACGGTCCCAATCTTCTTATAACGTTGCAGGATAGCTGAAATGAACTGGTGTCGGATCTTCAGGGCCTTCGGAATGTCGGTGACGAGCATTCCGGATTCCATCATGTTCACGGCCGACTGGCGAGCTCCAACAGGGATATCCGCCTTTTTACCCATTTCTGAAAACCTAAGATTGACTTATTATCACACTACACATCACAAAACATACAAAAATCGGAAGAAAAACATTAATACATGCAGCAAACAAATTGGTAATAATTGGCGACTCTTGAATATGGCCCATTGTGAAAGACAAATTCACTCAGAGCAAAATACAAACTACGCGTCATTGTAACCTACGAATCAACACATATCATATCCCAAAATGACCCGATTTCGTCAAGCAGAAAAAAATTATGGTCGAAAAGGTGTTTCGCCAAATACTTTTGTTCGCTACTGTATTATACAGAAACGTGAATACGGAAGTCACACTTTCAAGATGTGAAAAAATACTACTGCTAGGGATATGCCCTGCTAAATTTAAGTGCATCGGAAGTGTTCATCTCCAAGAGCAATGCCTTTGTTTCAGTAAATTTCAGGCAATTCAAAAGTGCTCAGTCTTTCACTTTTCTAAATTCTATCAAATAGCGAATGTAAACGTTTTTCGAAGTTAAAATATATTCCAAATTCACACATCACCACGCCACGATCGTAAAAGAGTATGCTCAATAAATTTGATATGACTTGCATTTAAGAGATGAACTTCGTGTTTTATATTGTGTGAAAGGATTTGCTTTTCTTGTGCAACATTAAACCTTTAAAGCGGAGCTCTTGTAGAACCGCAAGCAGAGGTTTCATGGCGTATCATTCAGCTGAAAATTTTTCTGGTCTTCCAATTTAATGATTTTGGTGAGACGTGTTCTTTTGAAACACGCAGAGTATATCTTTTTCGAGGTCTTAGAATCTGTAGTTTTTTAAGTTCCCGCCTCGGTGAATGCTCTACTGTGTGCGAAAGTCAGATACGCAACACTTATTTCTGCTTCACATTTTATTTCGGTGAATTGTTCAAATGTTTGACATCGACAAAATGGGGCGTGTTGCATGAGCTTGGATTGGAGAGCATATTCAGAAGGTACACTATATTTATAATATTAATTCAGTTAAAATAATGTGAATACGTAGCTTCGTACATGTTTTTCTTGTTACTGTCTGTTGTCATAAATTATTTATATTCGTCACAAAAGTGTGTGAATTAAGTTTCCGTAATGCTGTCGTAGCGCGTAAAAAGAAAGGTTGTGAATGGTGCGGTAACTTACACGACGTAAACAAGTACACGAGAGGCCATGTCCGTAACCGTCACGAAGTTGTGAGAAATGGTGCGGTACAGAAAGCGAGTCCCTGTAGCTGATGTAGGTGCTCGTTATTAACAGGGAAAAATGAAGCAAAGGATCAATACCAAATTTTTTTAGCCGAGCGAGCCGTTTCTGTTTTGAATACCCACCATACTAGCCAGATCTGGCCCCGGCTGACTACTTTTTGTTTTCCCGGCAGAAATTAGCATTGAAAGAGAAAATATCTACTGACATTTCGAAGATTTAAGGGAGAGTGACGACCGAGCTGCAGACGATAACAGAGGAGGGCTTTTCTTGTAACTTCCAACAGTTATCCAAACCGTGCCAAAAATTAATTGTTTCCAGGTGGGGATTATTTTGAAGGCTGGTAAAGCTGGGAAAATACGGGGGTCCTAACAAAAGTTCTGCACACTGTCCGTTTTTTGGGAAAAGTGTGAAGTAACGGAGAAAACGTATACTGTTCAGTATATTCCCCTCCGACAGCTTGCCAGCGGTGAGGTAGGTCCTGGATGCCCCGTAGTACTCCATCTTTGTTCAGCTGTCGTATTACCCTGGTCACGTCCAACGACAGTTCGTCCAGAGATTCGTAGCTGATGCCACGGAGCCGATTTTTTATCTTTGGAAAAACATCAAAGTCCGGTGAACTGAGATCAGGGCTGTATGGTGGGTTAGATAAAGTTTTCCAGCCAAATTTCGACAAAAGACCCCATACCGACGCTGTACCATGACACGATGCGTTGTCATGCAGCAAGAACGCTCCCGCTTCCAACAAGTTGGGGCGATTTTGACTAATATTTGGGCTCAAATTTGTTCTCAGAAATTCACGATAGTATTATTGTGTGTTGACATTTTGCCCTACTGTCACTCGATCAGAGACCACAACACCCTGGGTATCGTACGCAAAAATTATCAACTTCACTTTGTTGCCGACGATACTTTGAGGGGCGTGGGGGACTTGGATGCCTCCATTCCGCTTATTGCGCCCTCAGTTAAGGCTAAAAATCACGGATCCAAATCGCATCAATTGCGACAATTCTGTTCCGGAAGGTGTCGCCCGTCCTTTCGAACCTGTGGGGGTGATTCTGTGTGATGCTCATTCTGGCTGCCTTCTGCTCGGGGGAGAGTTGTAGGGTCATCCAGTGAGCGACGATTTTTCTTTTTCTAGTGAACAGACATGATGGACAAATTTGCCTGATGAGCAAGCTCATCGACTGTCAAACGGCGATTCTCTTCGAGAAACGTTGCAACAATGGTGACAGATGTTTTTTTCTGTCGTCGTTTGAGGTCGGCCTGAGCAGTTATCATCTTCGATGCGGTTTTGGACCTCTCGAAAGCGCGATGCCCAGAGAGAAATTGTGCTTCAATGAATTTCTTCCTTCCTCACAATTTTCTTTCAAGGTAGTGTGGATCTGTGTCAGTTTTATCCCGCAGAGTTTATATTTTCACGTGCGAGCGCTCATCGAACGCTGTGACTGGACCTGAGGATCTGCACGCTTCCATTTCCAAACCTTCCTTCGTCCATGCAGCAAATGACAGCGCGTCGTTCTGGCACCACTGCTTTGCTGAGAGCCTGACATTGACATGACGCAATCATTTTCCCGTATGCTTGATCCGCTTTCGTTTCAGATGAACGTGTGCAGAACTTTTGTTATGACCCTCATATTACCTCTTGCCTATTGAGTTCAGAGTTGGTAGGGCATAATTGTCCAGAATATAGAGGTAGACGTGCTAGTTAACAGGTTTGTCAACGATAACCAATGGGCCGGGACCATACCACAAAAAACGCCCCCACACGAGTACACTCCCAGCTCCAAACTTGACCATAGGGACACCACAATGTGGTAAATAGCGTTACCCCGGCTGCTGCCATACCCACACACGACCATCAGACTGATGGATCATGTATTTGGATTTATCAGTCCATAGAACCCGTTTCCATTTTTCTACAGTCCACGATAAATGTTCTTTACACCATTCTAAACGACGAGTAGGGATTCTGAGTGGAGATGAAAGGCTTATGAGCAGCCGCACGACCATGATAAACCATGGAATGAAGTTATCTGCGAATGGTACGTGTACATACCGAGGTTCCAGCATTTGTACACACTTGTACACTGAGGTCTTGTGCAATACTCCGTCGATTAGCCGGTACGTTTTGCTGCTTCAGGCACGCCATGTGCCTTCCACTTATTCAGTACATCCACAACAGTTCACTTGAGTATGTTTAAACGCTTCTCGGTTTCTCTTATGGACAATTCACTAATATAACACCCAACAATCTTTCCTTTCTCAAAGTCAGTTCTCTCCCGCCGCAAAACTTTCACTCAACCTCACAGTGCGATATGATCGCGGTCAGCTGCAGGCTTATTTTTATACCGTTTGCAGCTGTACCGCGCATCTTAACAACTCAGCGGATCCATTCATTTGCTTTTGAAGGGGTGTCCGGTGAATTTTGTCAATGTGGTGTATATTAAGAAGGGAATGTGAAAAATATATCAGTTCAATTATTTAAATTTTTACACTGATGAGGACAAGGTGTTATCACTGCTTGCACATAGCTACGCAACTTTCAGAGTATAATAAACTAAGAGTATTATTTGCAGCGATGAAGAAACAGAGACCTGAACCGTTTTTATAACAGAGTCAAGAGAGAAAAGTTTGACTATGTGCAAAGCATTGTGTTATTATGCTAAATGTGCTGTTTACATTTAAGAGCAAATAATTTAAGTAGTTTTACTTTTTTGTGCCACAAGTTTGATTGTTACACATTTATTTGTTCTGTATTTTGCGTAAATCGGAAATGGTCATTTCATATTGTCAGACGGTAGTTTTTTCGTTTGTGATCATTAATCGTTTCGAAGAGGCTGGTCTTGCTTAACTGAAAGAAAGATATTTGCATGATATGAATTAATTTTGGTGTAAGGGTTTTGTAGTACTTTGTACTAGTTGAAAATAAAGCTATCATTTTAATTTCAACGTGCACGTTGTGTCATAAGCGATGAAGTGCAATAATTCTGGGATTGCAAACAGTACCTGCAGGTTCCAAAGAATCTGAATGACTAAAACGCCCATTTTTGAACAAGCGGGAGGGGGTGTCCTGGTACGCGACTGGGGAGATGGTTAAATGTGCGTTACACTATCTATTGTTAGAAATCCCTTTCTTCAGTATTTCTGAGATAGAAATACAGAACTAGGAGTTTAAAATGGAACGCGTGAATAAATGAGCCCTTGACATTTCTTTTGGTAAGCATATGTCCGTTTTAGACAGAACCACACAACTTGTTTGTAGAAAAATAAGATACCTTGAGCTTATGTGTGACACAAAGATGATTGATTCGCTGCACAAACTGAGAGCGTTCGGCATTATTTAGAACGAAAGTCCAAGTAGGAGGATCATACCAAGATGATGGATATGAATAACGGCGTTACTTATTTTTTGTAAGTGCTTTATTAAACGGTAATTTTCTGTAATACAGGACAATGGATAATTTAGGATTACCATAATTATTTTTCAATCTAAAATCCCTAACCATGGGTAAAAAAGGTAAGGAAGTATTCTGTCGGTAAGGAGATGCCTCTGCATTTGAATTTTTAGAGTTCGAATTAGGACGTAAAACATGAAGCTAAACATTAGCGTAATAATTCGCTTTAATTTCCATTTCTAGAAAGAGAAACCATCAACGGTATGATCTCAGCAAGAGCGAACTGGTCATATAATCGTCTGGAGAAATTACTTGTCCGAGCTGACTAAAAAGCGGCGTGAGGCCGATTCCTCGATAAATAATTAAATAAAATTAAATTAACGATCGTACTGTACAACATTTCTAATAACACTTTTCACAAAAATTAGTCTTGAAAAATAAAATTCATCGTTTAGCTTAAAAATAGGATTGATGGATATTTTAACTTATAAAGGTACCACTATCAAATTTATTAGCTAGTTTAAAAATTATGATAGCCCAAATGAAAACATATGTCAACACTATGACAATTTATTAATAAATCTAAGATACGTCTTTAATTTCCAAAAACAACATTTGTGATAAATGTCTTTAGGTTTACTGAATAGTAACACTGCATAGTAAATATTGAAAATTATTAAACAATTTAAATCTGTAATATTTCTTAATTAGCATATCTTTATTTTACCGCTGTAGCGCTTAATTTGATGTTAGAAACATTCAGAAGTGAAATGCGGCATTTAACTAGCTGCGGCTTATAATAAGTTTTAGTTACATTATGAATTCCAATGGTTGTTCACTTCATATAAAAAAACCCTTCGTGAGTCGCTTGGGGCACAAATTGAGCTATAAAGAAGGTGGAGTGCTGATCGTTCGTTGATTATTAGCAATGGAGCGCAAATTAAGTGAAGTCTCAAAATCTGGGTGATTATACTTTGCTAATTTGAAGTAGTTCGTATACAGCAATTTAATCAGGTCTTTGGTTTTGTGTTGAAGTGGCATCTACTGTTTAAAAATTCTTTATTTAAGATTAATGAATTATATTATTTCAAAGCTTTTTTTCCCAATGAAATAAGCAGACACGAAAATTGAGCAATGTCTTAAGAGGTTACAGTGTAGGTGAGCGAAGTAACAATAACAATGGGGGTAGAACTACATGAATATGACTTATAACGTAACCCTTTTTCATGTGCGAGATTGGTGTTATGCTATGTCTAAAACAATGACTAAGGAAATGTTGAACTAAATGAGACTACGATGCAATAGTTTTCACTGTATAGCTCAAATTAAGGCTTTACGGCCAGACGAAACATATACAAAAGTCCAACTTACATTTAACCTTTTGTTTTTCCAGCACAGTAGATCAAATCTAAAATATAGCACTGCGAGTTTTACACTTCACATCATCATCATCATCAATTATCAATCCACTGCTGGACGAAGGTCTCCCCAAGTTTCCTCCATGTCAAACCTGCATACTTTCGAATTTCATCCACCCATCTCCCATGTGGTCTTTTTCTGGGTCTTTTCCTGGGTCTTGGAATCCAATCTAAGATTTCGGCTGTCCATCGATTGTCTGTCCTTTTGGCAGTATGTCCAGCCCATTGCCATTTCAGGGATTTAACTCTGATCATGATGTCTTCCACTCTTGTCATTTTTCGAATCCACGAGTTCCTCTTCTCATCTCTCCTGGTTACACCAAGCATGCACCTCTCCATGCATTTTTGAGTTGTCTGCAGCCTTTGTATGTCTCTTTTAGTTAAGGTCCATGTCTCTGCACCATACGTAAGCACTGGAAGGATGCATTGATCAAACACTTTTCTTTTAAGACATAATGGCATATTGCTCTTGAAAATTATGCTGTTTCTTCCAAAAGCTCTCCAGGCAAGTTTTGTACGCCGATTAATTTCTTCATCAATGGGACACTCACTTGATATCTGCTGTCCAAGATAAACGTGCGTGTCTGTTATCTCCCGCTTTTCTCCAGCGATCGATAAATCTTCATTTCTTGTAAAATCATTGAACATCACTTTTGTCTTCTAAAAGTTCATTTTTAATCCCACTTCATTACTCTTGTCAGCAAGTTCCTGGATCATATTCTGCAGCTCTGATGGTGTAGTTGCAAAAATAACTACATCACCAGCAAAACGAAGGTGGGTTAGATAATCTCCGTTAATCTTTATTCCTTTGATTTCTCAGTTCAGTGATTGAAAGACATTTTCCAATGTGGCATTAAAGAGCTTCGGAGATATGGTGTCACCTTGTCTCACTCCCTTTCCAATTTTTATGTGTGTTGTATTTTCAAACAGCCGAATCTTTGCACTTGCATTTTCATAGATGTTATTATTAATATTAATGTATGCCTCTAATATCAGCATTCCACACTCTGGCATTAATTCAGCCACTGCTGTCTCATTCAACTAGACAATAAGTTCGGTCCGCAATTAGAACGAATTTCAGAATACTAGAGGCCCATGGAATCAGAACACCGGTGTAGCCTATCAATGTATTCAAAATCTTGCTCTGCAGTCCATGATGATCCAATGACAAGTGTATGTTTTGTTCTACTAAAAAGGGATGTGTGTGGGTTCGAACGCGCCAATTGCCACGAAATGTGACACGTGTGTGCAGGTATGAGTACGGACCACCGGGGGGTGAGTCATTCTCGTGTAAAACGTCTTTAATGCCGGCAGCACCACCGAGAAGTCCAATGTCATGTTTCCGCAGTGGGACCAGGAATACACTCCAATCAGAATTGTCATCCTCCCCAATGCTGTCGTCTTCACTATTTCTGTCGAGTGTCGCTGCGTGCATGATTTTCAATTAACTTTCGTACTTGCAGTTCATTACGTTGGTTAAAACTGTCGCAAATGAGTTATCTTCCACCTTAATTAGCGTTTAATCGGTAAATCGCCGCCTTACTTTGGCGTTCAGCAACTCAACGACATTCAGGGGACTAATGGCGACACATTTTACCATATTCAAATAATTACGACAGCACTTCACACGATGTGCGGTGCAATACACACCAGTTGTTCACCTGGACGCTGTTCCCTAAACGCAAACTACGCGTCTTATGAAGAGTGTGTTTTGGAGGACAAGTAGGCGATGCTGGCATTTAACGTTTTACAGTGGAATAACTCACCCTGCCGTGGTCCGTACTCACTCCTGTACGCATGAGCCAAATTCCATATCTGTCGATTGGCGTGTTCGAACCCACACACTTTAAGCCGAAGTAAATTTCTCCAACGTGCCAGGGGAGGGATTCGAACTCCCAACTCTCGGCTCCGAAGCTCTGAGTGCTATCCATTATACTACACTGGCAAATGCTCCTCAGCTATCTGCCTTTTAACTCATGTGCGTCCTGCGGGGCAGGCACGTCACCCCCTCCCCCTGAAAGAGGGCCGGGAGCATGGCCCACGGGTTAGCCGGGATCATGTGTTGCTGTAGGAAGTCATCCATGAAGAACGTGCGTTTGAGAAATCCCAGATAATTTGGTGTCTGGAACGTAACATCACACTGATTTATTTTTTTTCGAAGCACTGAAGAAAGTATTCTCATTTTTCCTGTCTCGCCGTGTGGAAAGAACATCACATCATTGCGAGAAACGTAACAGCCGTGTCATCCTGGAAGTTCGGGAGACAATATAACGCACAAGTTTGTCCGCGTAACTCAGTTGGGAGAGCTACTTACTCCGGAGTGAGGGGACCCTGATTCAATACCCGTCGTGGACAAACTCGTAAGTTATAACATTCCTTGTAAGTTGAGTTTTAGGTTCGCTGTAGCTTAATTTTTTTTTCAAATTGCTACGTTTCATGTAATCAGCAGAACAAGTAGCAAGTTATAGCTCCTGAAACACATAGAATAAGTTCTTCGTTCATCCACTTGTCTTTTTTACATTAAAAAGCACTCCGCAGCCCTTGAATAGCTACCACAGAAAAAGCTCCTCGACTAGGGTCGCTAATATGGCAAAGTCCTCTTATTACGTACGCTCTCGCACCTCGCCTCACGCGGAATACCAGCTAACACCGATCAACCAACATCCCCCAAGTAATGGCGTCTTTCCTCATACACCAAAGTTCAACTCGCGTCGTCGGACTATAATTTCCTATTTCTTTTAAAATGTAAATTCAGTCATACAGCTTTCTAAAATTGGGCTTCACAACAGTATCATTAGTCATAGTTAATGACAACTTTTGTATTTTACTATGTAAATATTTGACTTATGTTTTTATAAATATTTTGCATAATAAAATGATATTAAGATATGTTTTCATATTTCCGTTTCATCACTACACCATGACAGCTGGAAATTCAAAATGCCTGTGCCGGTTTGATTTCCACAATCCGCCCATGCATTATAGGCAGTAGGAACTTTCTTTTCATATCTTAATACCAGAAGGGACACAACGGAAAATACGTGAAAATTTGATTGTAAGAACAAGTACGAGGCTGACAAAGCATAGGATGGCTAATTTTGCTTATATAAGGGTTGTTCAATAAGAAGTGAGACTTTCTCCCTGAAAGTGTCAAAACGTGACATGCTTAAAAATGACCACCGCCAGCATTTAGACAGAGGTCCCATCGTTGCACAAGTCCTTGTATTCCTGCTGCATAAAAGGAGACAGGCTGCTCGGTCAGGACTATACCCCGGATGTTGAAGGATTTTCCAGAGAAAGCACTGGAATGTCCTTTGCGTGGTAACCGCCGAATACGAACGGGCGTTTTCATTCAGAAACACAAAACCATGAGGGAGGTTGCCAGGTCTCTTGATTTTGATGGGTTATAGAAGCTTCATTAAAGTTTCACAATATCATTCGGCACTGACTGTTGATCCTTTTGATCCATCTAGGACCATTGCTTCTTGGGTATCACCTTGCCTGAGGAAATGGTGGAAGTGCTTTCCTCGGCGGTGGCGATGATGCATGTTTCCACGTCACCTTACTTTGGTGAACCGTGATTTCCTCGGCGGTGTGATGATGCATGCTTCTTAACATCACCTTGCCTGAGGAAATGGTGGACCGTGATTTCCTCGGAAGAGGTGATGATGCGTGTTTCCACGGCGTTTCGACTTTGGTTTGAAATGATATGAGTTTTCGTCCCCAGCAATAATGCGTAGCAGGAAATCTTCATCTTCTTCATGGTAGCGAAACAGATGCTGTAACGATAGTCCCATTCGTCGACTCATCTTTTCATCGGACATATGTTGCGGCACCGACGTGGCGCAGACCATACGATATTCAAGGTTCGAATGCATGATCGTGTTGACAGTTCTGATGCTCACATCCGAACTGTTCGCCATTTCCCGGATTGTGATTCTTCGGTTGTCCTTTACTGAAGCACCTGCAATTGTCATCACTGGAACAACACGACATGGTGCTCTTCATCTTCGCTGGTCTGCAGTGCTTGTTCGTCCACCACTAAAGAGCTGGCACCGCCGCATTACAGTACTGCGTGGAAGACAAGCTTCCCCATACACCGTATTCATTCGTCTGTGAATTTCGCTTGATGGCGTTTCTCCGCTTTCAAAAACTGAATTACAGCAATGTTGAGCAAATTTGAGCGTATCCATCTCCTACAAGACAACAACAAAAATAGTCCAGCTCATTCACGGCTTCCATAACAAACAAGCTTCAATCCAGTTGCATAGTCTTTGAATCGCCTGTAGACTAGCGCCATCCATTGACAAAGTTAGGAAGCGCAAATGCACTCCAGACAAAGAGTCTCACTACTTATTGAACAACCCTTGTATTCGGCCCACCTTTTACGTAAAATTTCGCAGGGAGCAATTAATGTCTTTGTAATAATATGGTGAACTCTTTCCAATGACTTGATAAACCTCCAGTCTTTAATCATTTACCTCTTCTTCACTGTGAGTACCGGGACAGCATTTCGTTTGTTACATCGAGGGATTAATGAAAACTCTGTGCGTCTACAGCTATGTAGAATCTACAATCTCCAATTTAGGAAAGGGACATAGCCAACGTTATATACCAAGCACCCCACCCTTGCTTAATTCGGGGCTCTACTTTGAAGCCCAACAGGTGGAAAATAAACTGCATCGTATTAAACCTAATCTTGAAGTCTGGAAATCCTCATTTCGTCGAAACCGTAGGGAGGAAGTGGTGCTTGCGCGTCTCCGCATTGGGCATTGTCGATTCACTCACCGCTTTTTGCTGTGTGGCGACACTGCGCCGATGTGTGAGACGTGCAACTGCCGACTCACCGTCACTCATCTTCTGTGTACCTGTGTTCGTTTTCGTGATGTACGTTTTCATTTCTTTCATTCTCATTTGTTGACCGAGGACGCCGCTACACTGCAGCGGCTCCTCAATGACCACTGCAATACTGTTGCTGTTTTTTTCATTTTTTAAACAAATTGACTATTTTAAACGTATCTAGATTTTAGCCCTATCATCATACTCATTTTTCAGTTTTACTGAATCAGCTAGATTTTAATCTTTGTATCATGTTTTTAATACTGTTTGTTTCATTATTTTTTTAAGCTCTTTCATCGTTCTCATTCTTCAGTTTTATTTGATCAGCCATGTTTTAAGCTTCATAGCACGTTTTTAATACTGTTTGTTCGTCTGTCTTTTGTCTGGCGCTCTTTGGCCAAACATGGCCCTTGCGCCACAAAAATAAACCAACCAACCAACCAACCAATCTACTTCGAAGCAACATTTGACGCTTAGACAGAAACAACTAGCATTTGACCACTCGCTTACCAGGGATGCCGTTTTATCAATATCCGTCTCTTTGACAGCAAGAGGCTTGGGCTTACATGTCTATCGTCGTCAACTTACTTCATTGAAAATTTTCATCACTCGAAGCACCATAATCTGGCTTGTAGGACCTAGTGCCATCCTTTTATCCGTTTAACATTCTTCCACCCTTAAACCCCATACTTTCTAGAAAACACAGCACTTATTGACTGTTCTTTCTAAGATTCACACAACCTGCTATCTCTCGTCTCTATCTGAAGGCGCATGAAATATTTTTTGCGCCAGCACAGCTTTTTGCAAGATATCATGCAAACATGGATTCACTGGAGAAATCTTGAAAAAATAACATTTGTATTAATCGTTTAAGATACCTGAGAAAGCAACGTATGTATCGCTTACATTGTATTGACATAGTTTACTGAAGATCGACATGGTTGTTAGTCTGACTGCCCTTACTAATCTTTAGTGTATCGGGTAATTTTCAGTGTTAGTCCTCTGAGACGCCCACATAGAAGCATCCACCACCAAAGGCTACACAGGCACACACTTACAACTACACAGTTACACCAATGCACAGTTATTCAATTTGTGAAAAGTATCTATACGTAATATCTATCGAGGAGAAAACTTGTTGGCGTACATCAACCATGCTTCGCGCGATTTATTGATAAAAACTTATGGAGAAAATTCACTGAAAACTGTTTGAGTTTGACACAATGTACCTTAAATACTAAAAATGGTATATCTCAAATGCTAAATTGGAAGAATATGAACTCAAACATTTGAGAGTAAGTTCGCCAAGATAGACATTCTACTACTAGTTTCGGGTGAAACTTAACCACAAGCGAGTTAGCAAATTATTTTTATCTTGAATTCATACTTCCAATAATTTCAGTTTATCCCAAAATTGTTGAAGCGAATCTCAACTAACTGATATGGTTCATTAAAATTTCCACGTGTTTCAAATATGGAAAAGAACAAAAATTGTGTGCTCTTTCCGTTGACTTTGGCAACAGTTTTCAGCTGTTTTAACATCAAAAATCATTTGAATCGTCACTTCAGCTGTGAGTGTTCCCTTTCATAGTTAACAATATGAGCGAATTCCCCAAAATAGTGCCCAGACTGTTTCTGAAACCACACACAGTTACTCATATACTTGTTTCTGTTTTCTAAAGGCTATTCTTCATGTAGAATATTTCATGATGCTTTAAATTCTGACAACAAAACTGGGAAGAAGGAAAAAGAAATAAGTATAATCTTTATTGCCTTAAAACACTTCTGTATGGAGGCCAAGAGGAATAAATAAGGAATTCTGATTTCTCGTTGGTAAGACAGATGACAAAGATGGCGATTACGTTTAAGTCCTTCTCGTTGCAGTGTTCCCAGAGGATTTAGCAGAATTTGCAGAGTGGGCGTTGGCTTGAGCTCTCCAATAAATCATTTCTGACACAGTCTGCAGTTCCCACGTTTAGCAAACTTCATATGCACGGAGGAAAAAATATTATAGAGCTAAGAGTACGATTCTAAACAGTAAGTCAGTTATTTATCATAATTTCCTTCTAAAGCAAAGTAATTTTTACTGTAATGAATTTTTAATATAATAAGATGTGCATAATCATGATACGCTCAGGTAATCCCATGTTGTTTAGAACTTGATGACTAGGAAAGAACAAAAACTTCTTTGAAGAAAATTGCTTTGAGACCAACTTCTATTAAAAGGAAAGCAAAGAACATCTCCATAAGTCATCTCATGGCTAAGAAGTGGCATTTAACAGATCACTGTAAACTACCGATGTAAGCAGTTACGACGCCTAATAGCAGAAATGCGGTAGGAAGAAGAAATAAATAATATAATATACTCATGAGTACAAAAGCTACTGCAAAATTAAAGGATGTGATCTACAGTTTGTGTAATGCCATTAAGTGGTTCGTTGTGAGCTTAGTATACTTCAGCTTTTGTTCATATTTGGATTTATTTATTTCTGTTCTACGTAACCCGCACACGAAACTACAAAACTAATTATTTGTTGTGTGTACACGTAGAAAGGATTAGACTTTAGAAAGTTTTGTACGCAGTTAGCTAATTACTAGGTGAAAACCCATCAATAACAAATATGTATAGATACTTTTTTTAATATACGGGTATTGAAATTTATGGTAACGGGAATTTGGCTCTTCGTATATAGGACAGACCTGTGTAGATCCTTGCGTTTTCGATTGAAGGAGCACAAGATCCACATTCGGAACTGTGACCTAAAGACGTCATCGATGGCTAAACACTGTTACGAAAAGGACAATAAATTTTTCTTTGTAGAAGCAAAACTAATTGACAAGCCAGACTCAAACACCAAACTTGATATTTTGGAAGCTTTCCATATATATCAGAAATTTTCGCAACTTGTTAATGACATGGCATCCACCCCATTTCTATCAAGTGCGTGGAAGAATCTAACCAAAACCCGTGACTGTAAACACCATTTATGATATCATATACAATTTGTATATTTACGTGCCATTCGTCCTGATAAAGCCATGCCAATACCCAGCGAAACCATGGTCGACTTGAAATAATAAATATTTGTGACAAACTACGTTCTATTATCTTAATATACACTATCTACCAACAAGTAATTGGACACCCCTGCAATCGACGATATCTGCGGTCCTGATACACGTCACGGCCGCCGCCGTTAAATATCGTGTGGGAAACAACAACGCAACCAGTCGCATGCAAGATGCCACGCAGTTCGGAGCTCTCTGCTTTTGAGAAAGGTGTAATCGTCGGGTATCACAGAAATGGCCGATCCATACGCGACATATCCAGCGAGTTGAAGTACCCAAAATAGACAGTGGCCTACGTGATTGGAAAGTGAAAGATGAGAGGTGACTGTCGGAATGTGCCCCGACCCAGCAGACCCACAAAACTGGGAGTTAGAGACCGACGGGTGCTGGCCAGAGAAATTTGGAAGAACCGCACCAAATCAATGGGTCACATCAGCGAGAAGTTTCAACAGGCATCCGGGAGGGTTCTTTCAATGAATACCATCGGTAAGGAAGCCCATCTGCTCGGGTATCATGGATGTGCTACCGTCCACAAGCCTTTGATCACGATGTTCAATAGCGCTGCTCGGCTAACGTAGTGCGAAGAACATCGACAGGAGACCGTTGAACAGTGGAAACAGGTTCTCTGGAGCGACGAATCAAGGTTCACCCTCTACCGTTCGGATGGCAGGGTCGGGGTTTGGCGTCTGCCTGGAGAACGCCTCCTACCGGAATGTATTGTGCCAACTGTGAAGTTCGGCCGCGGTGCGATTATACTATGGGGTTGTTTCTCCTGGTATGGCACGGGACCCTTGGTCGCAACTCTTCGTAGACTCAACGCCGAGACCTACTGCACCATTTTGGATGACCATGCGCTTCTTGCATTGTAGCAGTTTTACGGGGTGGACCCATGGTACTTTCAGGATGACAATGCATCCTGTACTGTTGCGGGGTCTACCATGGCTTGGTATGGTGACAATAAGGTTAGTCGAATGGACTGGCCTGTGCAGAGCCCGGAGCTTAACCCTATCGAGCACCTCAGGGACGAGTTGGAGCGTCGACTTAAGGGGTGACCCACCGTCGAAAATCAGTGTTAGGAACTGACCTGTCTTCTCCAAGCCGAGTGGAAGAAAATACCGCTAGCCGTTGTACAACACCTGGTTGAGAGTATGCCCCGGAGGGTCGGAGCTGTAATCGCAGCTCGTGGAGGCTAATTGGACACCTGTGATAGCAAAAGAAAACTTCGTTTTCCTTTGCTATCACAGGTGCCCAATTACTTGTTGGTAGATAGTGTATAATCGTCACAGGAATGTAGTCTTTGAGATCAAAGAAAGGGTATTCTTTTTGTTTGTGATGTCAAAACGTGAAAGTATGTTTCATGGACATTACTGAAATGAACATTGCAACAATTAAAAAAAAAAAAAAAAAGGTATATTAGTTCAGACAGGATTCGACAATAAAACAGGCAAGCGTTCTAGCCACTGCGCCACCAATGTGGGACAAATATTTAAACAGTCAGGCAAAAGAAATTATTTTGATTGTGACAACTTAAATTTAGACTATTTTCTAATATTACACTATTAGGTGTATCGTGTTGCCGTTGATGCATTTTTTAGCAATACCATGATGTCCTGCAAACGTTGTTGAGAAATATGAGCTACAAAAGATTTCAAAATGATGAAAAAATCTTAGTACTGCAAGATCCTGAAATGAATTTCTTTGATCTGTCTTTTCTCAGTAGTAACGAATTGCGAAATTGCATTTACGCTGCCTAATTGGAACGTTGTTCAACATGGAAATTGAAAAATATATTGAACACTTTAGTCACACCTATTTTTATTTCATTAAAGAGCAAGCAGTTGTCTGGAAACGCGCACATGCATATATATCGCAGCAAATGTAAACGGTCGGTTATTCCGTTCTCCTAGTGAACGAGTTTCAGGAGAAACAGAGTATTCAATCAGTAAATTTAGTTTTTCTATTTTCTGTTGGAGCTTATTATTTTTTTAATACGTTTGCAATAATTGTATTTTTTCCGGCAGGAGGACGTATCGCAAATTAAGGATTTTGTTTTTTCATCTAGATTTTTTGAAGCAACGGAATGATTTAGCACTTGAGATCTCTTGTTTAACTGATAATAACATTCAATTATCTTTAACAAAAGGTAAAATGTACTATTTTACAGCATTATTTCACAAAATTTCTGAATATAAAATTTACTCTTGGTAACTATAGAAGATTTTATCTTAAAGACTCCACAGACTGATACATAGACATCGCACAAATCACCTACACAATAACTTGAGTACCCATTTTCTTACGGTAACACAATATATAATTGCTAGTGCACTGCATCGGGGAGAGGGGAAGAAATATCCTGAACACGACAATAACGAAAATTCATGCGATGTGCTATCCATAATAGCCGATAACACTACAAAAAATTCTAAGCCAGATTCTTCGACAGACTACGGAAATTCAGTAATTTGTCAAACCTGAAGTATTTTCACGTATCTCTCTTATTACCGGAAATTTTTCATCATATGGATATGGAAAAAGTGTGAAAACGGAGTTTTTCCGTTAATATACAAAAGGAAGTGCGGAAAGGTTCTGAAAATTCAGAATTTTCGGTAAACACATTTTAAAAACGGCAATTTACCATAAATATAAGAAAGAAATTGCGAGAAGGGTTCTGAAAATTCAGTATCTTCTTGAAATACGAAAAATTCGTGATATACAGGTTTCTTTCCGTAATCCGACGGAAAAGGTTGTATCAGAAATATGCTTCTTTAATTCACGAAATAAATCGCAGAAAGTGGCTCGTAAGTTTTAGAAAATCGTTTTTTTTGTGGGGGGGGGGGATTGAAGGTTTAACGACCACCGTGAGCAACTCAATGTGCTATAAGCTGTCGCCCGTCCCTAATTTAAGGTAATTTCTTCCAAGGAAGAGAGAGAGAGAGAGAGAGAGAGAGAGAGACAAACAAACACAACACACAGCCATGCCTAAGGTCGTTGCTTCCATGAAAGCCGTAAGACAAACACAACACACAGCCACGCCTCACCGGGATTCGAATCCCGACCCTTCTCGGACGAATGGCCATGAGCCAGCGCTTAGACAACTGCGCCACCGGGGCAGCAGGAAACCTTTTACAGTGTAGTGGTGGGATAATGTAAGAATATCCCATTTTCATGTCCTGTGACGATACTGTGCAAAAATCTATCCTACTATGAAGTAGACAATAATCAGCGGCAGAGAGCGACACGTTGTTTCGCCTGTTGGGTTGTCAATGCATGGAGAAACATTCGTTCGTACCTGAAGGATAAACCAAGCTGGTGCAGACAGTGGATTGGGAAGACCCAACCTCAGCTACCAATTGTCGTGTAGTGGCATCATCACAGTGCGCTGTATAGCATCGACAAAGTTGTTAGTGATTCTGGTAGTTGGACGTCCTGACCTCAGCTTGTCTTTGAGACTGGTGTCCACAGCACCATTTTAGTGCAGTGCTGCTGTCAACTGTTTCGTCGCCTTCAACAGCACAAATTTATCTCACTGCTGCTGCCGCGAACAGGTTATTTTCCAATAATGGCGTAGGGGCACCCGAACAGCATGTTTATCGACCTCCATCCTCTGCTCACTTGATAACGCAATGTACCTCTGTGCCAAATGAACGTCATTAGCACTTGCATTACATGCCATCGCTGTACCCAATTGACGCTGGCTTGCGTTTTGGACTGAATAGGGGACACAACATTATGTGTAGCTCAGAACGAGGCGAACTCTTGACTCACCCTGGTATTTGCATGTCGGGAAATAATTATCTTGCTATAAAATCTACTCACCCTGGTATTCGTGTGTCGGGAAATAATTTTCTTGCTAGAAAATATACTCACCCTGGCATTTGAGTGTCGGGAAATAATTGTCTTGCTAGAAAATGTACTCACCCTGGTATTTGCGTGTCGGGAAATAATTCTTTTGCTAGAAAATGTACTCACCCTGGTATTTGCGTGTCGGAAAATAATTCTCTTGCTAGAAAATCTACTCACACTGGTATTTGCGTGTCGAGAAATAATTATCTTGCTGGAAAATCTACTCACACTGGCATTTGCATGTCGGGAAATAATTCTCTTGCTCGGAAGTGTACTCACCCTGGTATTTGCTTGTCGGAAAATAATTCTCTTGCTAGAAGTACTCACTATGCATATTTTGAAAAAGAAAGTATTCTCAAAAGGTTTTTCCATGTGAGCGGTATCGGTCCACGAAAACATTTTTTTCAAACAAGTGTCCAGAAGCCCAGAATTTGTGCAAATACATGAGAAGTGGAAATTAAAACTTGCGCTCCCTGGTGGCCAAACCATTTTTAAGCAAAAATTAGAAATTATATGCAAAAGAATTCTCATCAGGAGCTGTATCCGGTGCATAAAGAATTTTTCAAATCGGAGTTTTAGAAGCAGAGACATCGGGGGAAACGCAATTTACAATTACGCCCCTAGCGAAAAGTCTATAAATTACTTGAAAATTTTAAAATTATATGAAAAGCATGTCGCACCGAAAACTCTAACAAAAAAAGAATTTTTTCAAATCGGTTCATTAGAAGCATTGATATTGACAAAAATAAGATATAACTCTACGTCCCTGCCGAAGAAACCATGCATTATTTTAAAAATAAAATATTCCGAAAAGGTTTATCGACGTGAGTGGTGTCGGTCCACGAAATAATTTTTTCAATCGAGATTTTAGAAGCTCAGATTTTGCTGCAAATACATCAGAAGTAGAAATTAAAACTTACGCCCCGTGGTAGCTTAACAGTTTTTATCGAAAAATTGGAAGTGACATGCAAAACATTTCCCATCAGGAGCTCATCCACTGCAGAAAAAAAAATTCAAATCGGAGTTTTAGAAGCAGATATATCAGGGAAAACACAATTTACTTTTACGCCTCCATGCTGTAAATCTACGTGTAACTTGAAAAGTTGACTGTACCTAAAATAGTCTTCGACATAAATGGAGTCGAAAGGTAAAAAAAAAAATCATTCGGATATTTAGAAGTAAACATATGGAATAAAATGTATTTTGAATCTGATATTATGTGCATTTCCTCCCTCTAGTGGCGAAATTGTGCATCGTGAAGAAAAAAACTAAATAAAGGATCATCATACCCACATTTCAAGCTTCCCAATGCAAAAAGATTTTTTCAAATCGGACTAATATTTGCAGAGATATGGTATCCACAGATAGGCGGACAAACCTGTAACAAAGGCACGATCTTTCTTACAAAAGATGTGCTGAAAGTGAGATAACGCCGAATTGTAGAGCAAAATGAATACCTCTTGTCATTCAAAGGACTGTGCAGCAGCCACCCCAAAGCGCTGAGTCGGGACAGCTCGTCAATGATAGGTTCGGGTTCGAATCCTGGTAAAGTAGGGATGTTGTGTTTGTCTTAAGGCACTGGCTCTCTCCCATTCCAGAAATCAATGTCCCTAAATTAGGGACGGGCAACTGCTTATTGCCCATCGGGTTGCACACGGTGGTCGTTAAACCTCCAAACAACAAAATAAATAAAACAACTGCCCTGGTGGCCGAGTGGTCTGCGGCGCTGTTCTCTGACCATTCATTCGATATCTGCCAGTTCTCAAATCCCGGGTGAGGTGTGGGGGGATGTTCTGGTCTACTTGCTTTAGCTTTGTTTTGTCCTGGAAGCATTGGCCAAAATTTAGGGACCACCTACTGCATATAGCTCTCCGGCCGGTCATCAGTCTCTTCCCTCCCTAAAAAACAGAAAGGAATATATAGCAATATATATTGCAATAATCATCGAGCAGCCCCGGTGGTGCAGTGGTCTAAGCTATGGCTTCTGATCATTCGTCCGAAAGGTGTCCAGGTTCGAATCCCGGTGAGGCATGGATGTTGTGTTTGTCTTACGGCACTGGCTCTCTCCCTTCCGTGGTACCAGTGACCCTAAATTAGGGACGGGCGACTGCTTATAGCCCATTAAGTTGCTCACGGTGGTCGTTAAATCTCCAATAAAAAAAAATGATGATCGAGCATTTATTGCCGTGTGAAAACTGATAACTAAATATTTGTGATAACTAAACCAAGTGTTCCCCAGAGATAATTCAGTTAGGTGCAAAAGTATGTTCAAATCTGTAGTTTGGAAGAGGAGAGGTGTAGTACACAGAAATATCGACTTACGCTAGTACTAGAAAACAGACTTGCGACAACACAATCTTCACTCAGAATGTATT
Source organism: Macrothele yani (assembly GCA_039090855.1). Classification (NCBI taxonomy): domain Eukaryota; kingdom Metazoa; phylum Arthropoda; class Arachnida; order Araneae; family Macrothelidae; genus Macrothele; species Macrothele yani. The sequence goes on from CM077013.1 coordinate 88,696,502, forward strand.
GCAAATGAAATCTATCAGAAGAAAAATTTCCTTTCAGATAGAATTTAAGAACCTGGGATGTAGCAACAAATAAAAGTAAGCACATTCAAAAAGCTGTGTACCTCATTGGGAGCGGGAAACATATGCAAATATTTGTCCTAGTGAATGTTATCTAAAGAAAAAAGGAATTCTTTGAATATAAAATTTTGGAAGCGAATCTCTGACTTCACGTGCGAATTTGCATTCCCGTCCCTTAGCAATGGAAATGTACATTACAAAAGCGAATACGCCCAAAAACTGTTTTGCATAACAAAGGCTTTCCGACAAACCACAATTTTTCAGATTGGATTTTTAGCATATTCCGGGAAAACATAAAATGCATTATTAGCTCGCTTAGACAGAAACGTACGCATTATTTGGAACACTGAATGAATTTGCGCAGTATTATCCATAGCGAATGGTATCCAGTACAAATAAATTTCGTTAGTCGAACATATAGAAAAAGAGATGCAATGAAAAATCAAAATACAAATTTACTCCACCTAACAACGGTATTGCTCGTTGCTTAAAATTGGAAAAGATGCAAAAGAAGTGCCTAAAAGTGAAAAATATCCGAAGCAGAAAGGATTTTTTTTTAATTCGACTTACTAGGAGAACTATAAAGGAAAATGTATCATAAATGCACACTACCTGGCGGAAAAAGCGTGTTATTTGCAGAAAAAAGTGCGATCACAAGGAAGGGCAGCCGACCAAAAAAGGATTGTTCAATCGAATTAGTTGAAGAGGAGATGCCTTTGAAAAAAAAATGCAATGGTAGAAATCATCATAACAAAATACACACGTCTGTACATAAATGGTATCATGGAAGCTATGAGAATATTGAATTCAATAGAAATAGAATTCAGTAGGAATTTTAGAAATAATTATATGAAATTACATGTACATCGCGTTCAGAAGAATTTGCATTTACACCTTTGTGGGGAAATTTATACGCAAGAGAAAGACGAAGTGTAGATCATTGTAACCATACACCCAGCTCTTCAACGCATTTTGTTTTTAAAAATCGAGTTGCTAGGTTACTAAATATGGTGCCGTCTTACAGACGAATGGACTGCCATAGTGATACTATAAGCACGTGCTTTTGTTAAAAGTCGAACTAAAATTGATCAGTTTTATAGGATTTAAAGGTACGTTTAATTTTAATGCTTACCGTCAGGCATTAGGTATTAAAAGCATATGTTTAGAAGTCTAACCATAATGTTACAGACCAAATGAAAATTACCTGTCTCTTGACACTGATTTAGTTCGTTAAGGTTTTCTTTCAGTAGGCAATGTTGTACTCAGGTAAAAGTATATACAGTGGGCAAAAAGGTATTTGCATACATACATTACTTTGCATAAATAAACGTGGAAAGAAACTGCGATGAAATATTTTTAACCATTGGATTACTTTTACAATAAACACACACACACACACACACGTGTTTCTATTTTTTTTACTAATCAGAAGAAATGCATATCTTATATATAAAACAAAAAACGTCTATTTGTGTGAAGCAGCAAAAACTCCCGACGCCGAACTGTGGCTTCCTGAAATTTGCATAGCTTATTAATACTGGAATTTCTAGGTCAACACAACTATTGAAAAACCTCTAAGTTGTTCTGTTCGCGAGTTATGAATTAATTAATAAGCTAATCAATAAAGTCAGCGTCGTTTTCTACGTCATCATTATATGTTCCAAATCTGAAAGCACGTGACTGCATTCATCGCAGTGGTTCTTTGAGAACTGTGCATACAAAAACGCAAAAACGAACGTTGCGAAATCTTAACGAAACGGGTTGAAATTTTTATCAACACCATGAATGGGTAAAAAGAAGAGTCCCTTAAAATTTCACCGGACTCCGGTCAAATTTTTTTAAAATAGGTATGGAATTTTTAATTCATCGGTAAATAAAAACATATGCGCAGAAACGGTTAATAAAATTTTTACGGGTAATTTAAAAAGTTATTTACCGTTTCAGGCGAAATTTGGTGGTCATGTTCCTGTTAACGATTTATGATGTTCATTGAAATTTCAGCCAGTTTCATAAAATATTCGCAAAGATATGTTTTTAACTTTTTTTTTATCCTAATCAATAAAGTCAGCATCGTTTTCTACGTCATCTTTATGTTTCAAACCTGAAAGCACGTGACTGCATTCATGACCGCCGCACATCCACAGGAGTTTGTGTTCTTTGAGAGTGCATAAAAAATGCAAAAACGAACTATGCGAAAACTTAACTAAACGGGCTGAAATGTTTATCAACACCATGAATTGGTAAGAAGAGGATTCCCTCAAAATTTTACCGGACTCCAGTCAAAAACTTTTTAAAATAGGCATGGCATTTTTAATTCATCGGTAAACAGAAATATATACGCACAAACGGTTAATAAGATTTTGACGGTTAATTTAAAAGGTTACTTACAGATTCAGGCGAAATTTGGAGGTCATGTTCCTATTAACAATTTATGGTGTTCATTAAAATGTCAGTCAGTTTCATAAAATATTCGCAAAGATACGTTTAAACTTTTCTTTATCCCAGAGATTCGCCCCTCAAAGACGTCTCAAACCGAAAGCACGTGATGCATTTGATCGTCGATAAAAAATTGTTAACGAATTTTGTTCAGTCAGTGTTCTAAAGCTGTGTCTCCTGGACGAGTGTGAAATAATTCGTAACGCTTTTGGTCCGTTTGATTCTACAGATTCCATACATTCTGTACCGGACGAAGCCGGGTAGTAAAGCTGGTACTGTATATAACAAATGAAAATGTTAATTTTTCATGCCAAAAAAAGTATCTGCACACATAACAACATTCTGTTTTAGAGCAGTTAAACATTACATTAGTCCTACACTGTTTAAATGACACGTTATAAAATCCTTGGGGGGGGGCAATTTAGTTAGTTTTAGCTGTCATGAATCCAAAAAAGTGCAAGTTTTCCATTGCAATGCGGGAGAAGACTATAGCTCTTCGTGACTGTGATTTAAGTTAAATTGGGAAGAAGTTAAAAGTTGAATTTTTTTAGTGTTCTGTACTTCGGTACGTAAGAAAATAGAGTGGTAGTACAGATAATAATCTACGATCTAGGTGTCCGAAGAAGCTAAATGCAAAGCAGCGGAGGGACATCAACAGGAAAGTATGGAAAAAACACCTCAATTAGTGTTCAAGAATTGGCTACTGATATCGCTTCAAAATCGGGGACCTCAAACTATTCGTAACATTCTTCACCATTAACAATTTGAGGCAAGAAACCCGGGAAAAAACCTTATAGCAGTGAAACAAATAGGCAGTAAATACTGGAGTTTGGCACAGCTTATGTCAGCAAACCAGAAGAATTTTGGCAAAATGTGATATTTTCCGACGAAGGCAAGTTTATTATTTACAATTCGGATGGAAAGAAATATGTGTCGGGAAAGCCAGCCAAACACTTCCCTTGAAAAAAAAATGAAGACCAATTGTAAAATAAGGCGGTGGTCATATAATGATTTGGAGTTGCATGGCTTTTAATGGTGTTGGCAATACGGCCTTTATTTGAAGGTAATATGAATGCTAGACGATATATTGAAAAGTAACTTATTAGAAAGTGCATCGAAATTGGGAATTGCAGATTCATTCTATTTTCAACAGAACAACGATTCTAAACATACAGGTCGTGGTTGCTTTATAAAAATCAAAATCAAATGAAAACCGCTCCATAATCGCCAGACCTCAACTCTATTGAGAATTTGTGGCATTTGTTGGATTTTCAAGAGATGAAAAGAAAATGTCTAACAAAACTGAACTTCAGGTAGCTTAGAATGGCTGAAAATCAGTGTAGAAACAGCTAGAAAATCAGTAGATTCAGTTCCCAAATGATTACAAGCTGTATTCGAAGCAGAAAGCATGCATACTAAGTACAAGTAACGTTTGTTTTAATTTCGAAAGCATCTTGCTTTTGTTTATTTTTATGTGCAGATACTTTTTTGGCATGAAAAAAATAAGATTTTCATTTGTTATATGCATATTTGATATTTCTTCTGATTAGTAAAAATAGAAGCGTGTGTGTGTGTTTATTGTAAAAGTAATTTAATGTTTAAAAATATTTCGTCACAATTGCTTTCCATGTTTATTCATGCAAAAGAATGTATGTGTGCAAATACATTTTTGTTCACACTGTACAATGAAACTATAGAAAGTCTTAACTTCGCAGAAATATTCATTGATTTTGTTTCAGTTATAACTTTTTTTGGGACTCGAACTCACTTCTTCCTACAACGAAGCTGTTGTTCTCCCGATTGGACTACATTGGCAGAAGCTTTTCGCTGCTTTATTGACAATTTGGCTGATACGTCACATGACACCCCTCCATAATCGCCCTTAAGAAAGGCGGGACCACGAAATCTCGTGGCAGGTTTCGGATCACCCGACAGCTACACTGGGCGATCATTTATCTTCAGAAGTATATATAATTTATGGCTACAAAATGTTGAACTTATTAGATTCGAAATTAGTTGAACTTATCAATTCAATTGATTCTCATATACAGTTCACATATGAAACTGAAAATAATGGATGCTTACCATTCCTTGATGTCCTTGTGTCACGCTGTGAAGTATCCTTTAGTACAACAGTTTATCGAAAACCGTTTGCTGTTTCCTTACCCCCCACCTATGGAAACAAAAAAATCTCTGCCTTGTTCACATACGTATATCGTGCAATACATATCTGCTCAGCTGAGGATTCCTTGCAGAAAGAGCTTGATTTTCTTAAACGCACTGCAGTACACAGAAGATTTACTTGTTCCGTTATAAACAAAGCTGTACAAAAATTTAGGAAACCGAAGCCTCTTGCTCACTCATGTCGATAGACTATTCAATACGACAGAACTGGGCGGTTATCCCATTTGCTTCACAGATTTTCTTCGGAATTTCAAAAGTTCTCAAGAGTTAATTTCAAAGTTATTTTCAAGCCCATAAACGAGATAAATTTTTTCGGATCAAAAGACTAGGCCGAAGACATAAATAACTGGGGAATGCATCAGATACCTTGTGAATGTGGACTTTCATATATAGGACACACCCTCAGGGCTTTAAATTTCCATGTGAAGGAACACAAGACCTACGTACGGAACTTTGAACTGAAGAAGTCGTCTATAGGCCAACATTTTCACGAAAACAAATATATAAAATTATGTTTGGAAACGTTACGCTCATGGATAAACCTGATTCGACTATCAAGCTTAATGTATCAAAAGCTTTTCACATATACCGGAACTCGTCACGGATTGTCAACGACATGACGTCGACTCCATTTCTTTAAAGCCCATGGAAACAACTCACCAAAAACAGTGACCGTCAGAACTCTGATAACGTTACAGTGATTTGAATGTTTACGCTCTATTCGTCCTGATGATGCCGAGCCAAACACTCTGCGAAACTATAGTCGATGTATAATAAATCTTTGATTGTGATAAACGTTGGTATTTTTATTTTATGTCTGCAGAAGTATTTATTTATTTATTACTCGCGCTGCGTGGTGGAACCATTACACATTTTCTTTCAATCCTCACGGCCAGAAAATCCTTTTTGTTCCCTCGCCAATATAATCTTTCTTTTCCGACGGTGGGACTTGAACCTACATCTCCATGCTCCGAAGCCGGTGTTATCCCAAGCAAACTACGCCGGCAAGCTTCTCTCTGTGTCAATGTCCATTTGACTCATGGCTCACACAGTGTTTATGCGCTTCGAATTAAACAACCATGAACATTCTTTTAAACTGAACTGAAATAAGTACTGAATGATAAGTACTGAATGGTCCATTTATAACGTTTTATATATAGAGCGTGTCTATAAATGAAGTATAAAACTTCGATATGCTATTTAACAAATAGATAGAAAAAAATACTTTAAACGTGTGGCAAGTGTAAAAGTTTGTTAAGTCAGATGATAAATGGCGACAAGTATCTCGTAATGAAAAATCTCGTCAAACACGGAATACAACAGAAAGACCCCACACAACTGCCGAATCTGGAGCACGGAAAATCTCCATGTGGTCATCGCACATGAGAGAAACAGCCCGAAGGGCTGTCTGGGATGGCCTCCTGGAAGACAGAGTGATAGGGACATTTTTCTTCCCTGAAGTAACCGTTACTGGCATAGCGTAACTGGACATGTTAGAACAAATCACAACTCCAAGATATTCAAGATATAATTTACAAGCAAAATGGAGCGCCCGTGCACTGGTCTTTGGATGAACGCATATCATGAGACTACCATTTTCCAGGGCGCTGGATTGAACATGGGGGTCCGACGGCATAGCCACCACGTTCTCCTGATATTACCCCATGCGCTTTTTTTTATTTGGAGCTTTATTATGGACATTGTGTACAAGAAAAAAGTTACATGTATCACTGAGCTCAAAGAACGCATTACCGAAGCCTTCGTCCTTGTTACAACTGACATTCTGCAGCGTATGTGGGTGGAACTGGACTATCGTTTAGACATCCTGCGAGCCACCAACGGAGCACACGTGGAGACCTACTAATATTTTTTAAAAAACCTTTCACAGTTACAATGTGTTTTGGCATTAAAAGTAAGTTATTTATTGTAGTTTTTTAATAGCATACTGAAGTTGTATACTTCATTTATGGACACACTGTATTTTCCTCTGAAGCACAGTTTCAAAGCTTGTCTTACGATTAAATTTTAAATTGCAGCGGTAGTTTTACGGTAATCGCATGTTCTGTATAACTCATTTTAAAAGAGCATGACTTATTTTCCAGTGGTAATTTTTTTCTTTGCACATTTTAACTATATTGATAACATAAGGGTTGGAAATTATTCTCGAGGAGTGCGTGCTGTTGCTGATATCCACAAAATATGAAATTTTCTGTTTCCTGTCATCACCCAAGGCTATAATCACAAACGTCTTAGAGCAGACTTTTAATGAATTCAACACACATCACGTCGCTGGACTTAATGAACAAATATGGATGTCAACAAATGAAAAGCTCGCATGTCGATTTTGTTATGCAATCAACCCCGGGCTGAAAACCTTAAACGGATTTCAGGAACAATTTTCACACACAAACAACTCAACGCAACGGTACAATGTAAAGGAGCAGGTTTGTTTTCCACCAGTCAACTTTTTGAAACTCTTTAATTTAATAGACAGCATAATGCTGTAACAATTCATAACTTAGAGTTTGCCACAACTTCCCCATGTTGTTGCTGCGACATCCGAAGATCACGTGAGCACAATAAGAAAAGGAGTCTTGTAACTGCAGTTGTCAGTCATCGTTGAGGTGAGAGAACGCGAGATAATACATGAACGACTCAGTTTACTTTAGTCTGTATACAGCGTAATGAAGCGGATTTCTAGCATCGAAATCCTGAATAAATACATATACACAGTCGAGTAACATTATAGTGACCACCTCCTACTTCAGACGTCAACAGCGCGTAGCCAATGAATGAAGGCACGTGTCGTGAGCTGGCTCGGAGAGTACATAAGGTGTGCTGTAGGCATTTTCAAAACATATGGGACCGCGGGTGGGCTAGTGGTCAACGTTCGTGACCGCCATGGGGGAGACCTCGGGTTCGATCCCAGCAGGTACGAACGCTCGAACCACTAAATATCCGCCGTGCGTCGGATGGGCACGTTAAGCCGTCGGGCCCTGGGTACTGCCCCCCCGGTAATAAATAAAGGGTGCCCCCCCCTCTTTCTACCTTGCTTCCGCGTCACTTTCCTATCGGGCACTCTCGCCCAAATCTCCTAGCTTCCTATTTCTAAGGGTTGTTTAAGACCTGGTGGTCAGACACTCCCTTCCTAAAATCCTCTATATATGATCTGATCTGATCTAATATGATATAAAAACATATAACTCGTTGCTATCATGGATAAAAGAAAAGATTTATCAGATTTGCAAAACGGGATGCTGATATCGGGCCAAGGGTGGCAGTATTTCAGAAACAGCGCAATTTGTGAACTGTTCGCGAGCTGCTGTGGTTAAAGTGTATCTCATTGGTGAAATGGCACCATTGCAAATAAACTAAGTGGAAACTGCAGAGCACCACGTGTCATTGATGTGAGAGGTGAACGTCGGCTGCGAAGGTGCGTGAGACCCGACCGACACGCTAGAATGGAACTACTCACTGGCCGAATGACCCAGGCGGCTACCGAAAGAGTGTCTTAAACGACAATTCAGCGAACCCTGCTGCGTATGGGGCTACGTTGAAAACGGACGGGCCGCCCCGGTGGCGCAGTGGTCTAAGGCGTTGGCCTCTGATCATTCGTCCGTAAGGGGTCCGGGTTCGAATCCCGGTGAGGCATGGATGTTGTGTTTGTCTTACGGCACTGGCTCTCTCCCTTCCCTGGAACCAGTGACCCTAAATTAGGGACGGGCGACTGCTTATAGCCCATTGAGTTGCTCACGGTGGTCGTTAAACCTCCAATCAAAAAAAAAAAAAAAAAAAAAAAAAAAACGGACGGTCACTGCACCTATGCTGACGAAGGTGCATCGGGCCGCCCCGGTGGCGCAGTGGTCTGAGGCGATGGCCTCTGATCATTCGTCCGAAAGTGGTCCGGGTTCGAATCCCGGTGAGGCATGGATGTTGTGTTTGTCTTACGGCGTTGGCTCTCTCCCTTCCCTGGAAGCAGTGACCCTAAATTAGGGACGGGCGACTTGCTTTCTCCGTGAATGCTGTAAAACAACGAGCAAGCAAACATATACTACGCGTGCCGCCCCGGTGGCGCAGTGGTCTAAGGCGTTGGCCTCTGATCATTCGTACGTAAGGGGTCCGGGTTCGAATCCCGGTCGGGCATGGATGTTGTGTTTGTCTTACGGTACTGGCTCTCTCCCTTCCCTGGAACCAGTGACCCTAAATTAGGGACGGGCGACTGCTTATAGCCCATTGAGTTGCTCACGGTGGTCGTTAAACCTCCAATAAAAAAAAAAAAAAAAAAACATATACTACGCAAATAGAAAAAATTATAAACCAGCAGAGTTGATGCACGAAATATTTCGAATAAATCTCACTGTATCCTTGGCTGAATTTTTGGATAGCTTTCGATGAGAGAGATGGATAGTGCAGAAATACAGCTCCAGTCTTACTAGGAGGAGTGATAATTTAATTTGTGTACTGACACTATAAGTCGTACGTTGCGCTTTTTCTAAAGTCACAGTAGATGGCGCTGTGCGAGACCGCTGTAAAAGAGGTTACAGGTTAAGGTCATTTGATTTTTTTTTTTTTTTTTTTTATTGGAGGTATAACGACCACCGTGAGCAACTCACTTGGCTATAAGCAGTCGCCCATCCCTAATTTAGGGCCACTGGCTCTAGGGAAGGGAGAGAGCCAGCACCATAAGGCAAACACGACATCATGCCTCACTGGGATTCGAATCCGGACCCATCTCGGACGAATGATCAGAAGCCATCGCTTAGACCACTGCGCCACCGGGGTGGCTAACATCATTTGGCGTCCAGCTGCTATTGTGTTCAACGGGTTATTTTGCGTGTCATACACGTTCGTTTCAGAATGTCAGATATTCAGGCAGAACAGGGATATGTCGTTCGCTATTGCATTAGGCTAGTCCTAAATGCTGCTGCGACTGCTAAAGAGATGACTGAAACATATGGTAGCGACTGTCTTCGTAAGTCTGCCATTTTTAAGTGGCATAAGCGATTCATGGACGGACGCGAGTCTGTGGCCGATGACCCAAGACCCGGCCAGCTTTCTTCCTCAGCAGCTTCTGAGCAAATCACCAGAGTCATGGCAATCATGAATGAAGACAATGCGTAATTTGGCTGCGAAAATGTCAATTTCATACGGTAGCGCCCACGCTATTGTGAAAGACCATCTGCAAATGTAGCGACTATGTGCTCAATGGGTTCCACACAGTGTGACTGCAGAACAAAAGCAACAAAGAGTACAGCGGTGCACAGAAATGCTTAATCGTTTGGAAAGCCAGGGTCCAACCTTCACGAATCGAATTGTGGCTTGCGATGAAACTTGGATCTTTGATTGCGATATCGAAACAAAACAACAGTCCAGTCAATGGAAGCATTCCAATTCACCGAGACACAAAAACGTTTGATTTCTCTTTCAGTTGGGAAACCAATAGCTCTTGTGTTTTTTGACATCAAAGGTGTTCTCGTAACTCACTTTTTGCCTCCGGGGACAACCATGAATAAGAAAGCGTACTCACAGGTTCTCCGAACCAAACCTCTACGTAACATTCGTGAAAAAGGTTCCGAATAGTCAAGCGTGGCATGTTTTCTCCAACACAACAACGCCAGGTCCAATACAGCTCATATTTTACAGCCAGTGATCAGTCCCATAGGTGCCGAGGATCTGCCACATCCGCCATACTCCCCAGATTTAACACCTTGCAATGTTTTCCACTTTCCGCATCTAAGAATCTTTGAAATGGAAACGTTTCGCATCCGTCGACGAAGTTCGAAAATCACAACGACAACACTTTGCACCCTTTCGCGAAATGTCTTCCAAGACACCTTTAATTAATCGGTACACCGATGGCAAAAATGTGTGAGGAGAGTATTTTGAGGAAGATTAATGGCATGAATATTCAAAACATGATATTTAAGGTAACTTTTCTATTCTATCCACGAATTAAATGATCACCCTTCGTAAAGAGGTGATCCTAATTTTGTCAACAGCGGATTGGCCCAATTGCACTTCATCTGTTTGTGGCTCAAACTGGGTAATAATATTCCTTTCCCTGAAATGATTAGATTTAGACCATGGCATGCGAGTTCTACTTATATCATCATCATAATCAGCAGCAGCATTGGCAACCGTTATCAATCCACTGCTGGAGAAAAGCCTCCCCAAGTTTCTTCCACAACGGTCTGTCTTGAGCCAGTCTCCTCCATGGCCCTCTGGCATGCTTTCGAATTTCATCCACGTATCTTCCACGTGGTCTTCTTTTGGGTCTTTTTTGGTTGCTTGGAATTCAGTAGTGTAATATTTTAGTTGCCAATCAGAGGTCCGTTCTTTCAGCATTGTACACAGCCCATTGCCATTTAAGGTTTTACTTTGATCATGATTCTACCGCTCTTGTGCTCTGTTTTTTTTAAGAAGGAGCGCGAAAGTATTGTTCCTTGAATTAACTCGAAATGACATTTGTGGGCAAGAGAAGAGTAAAGAGCTCATCGACAACGGTACCACATCCGATCTCCTCTCTTTCCTAGGAGGGCTCTTTCACCACTGCTCTTTGCGAGCGCCGACGAGAAAGCAGTGAGGGTATTTTCAGACTTATCATTAGGGCTTGAAGCCAGCCAGGCAATTGGCAGCACATGTGAAGTCGTATGACAAGTTCCGTAAATCTTAGCAGTTTATGCATTAGTATTTGGGCAACAGCTAAGAAGCTAACAATTGGTATTGGTTTCACTGTGCTTAATTTTTTCTTACATCATTTGTGAGCGAACAGTGGATAAATAATAAATGCTAATCTACTGCTCAAAATTTCCATGAACACGTGAAAAAAATACTAGATTATTGTCCATTTGGGGAAGCGCTGTCAAAAGGTTTGCCGCCTTGCCTTAGACATAGCAACCATGCTGCTTAGCAGAGGTAATAGTCGTGGAATCTATAGAAGTTACTCCGGCAGTGTCCGCTTTAAAGCAACTAGTTTGCATTAGGGAGGTATGCCGTCTCCTGTAAAAAAAAAAAAACCCGGCAACACCACTCCTGAAAAAAAAGTCAAATTATGAAAGATCAATGACGTTTTCCAGGTAAGATAAGAATCAGCATAAATTCGAGTGTGCTGACTGACAAGCAAAGAAGAGGACCAACACAGATACAGAAGAAAGCGCAAGTACACTGAAGTTTAATTGGTTCATTAAATAGTTATTCCCCGTAACTGCAGGTTTGGCAGTATCTGGAAAAGAAACACTCCTATCTCGTTAACTAAGTAATAATAGAAATAATTCAAAATAGAGGATAGTGTTTTTTTATTTTTTATTTTATTTTGCCACATATAGGATAATCTAGCAGGCGATCAGGGAAACATGACTAATCGCAACTACAGAACGATTTCCACTGCTTCATGTCCCGATCAACAGTAAACTAATCTGAGATGTGATTTACATAAGTAGTGCATTTTGCCGTTTTCTTCATCAGCTAGGTAATGAATTCCAAGACCTTACAGTTCATTATTATTCTTGGAGTAGAAGCATCTCGCGTCACACTTTAGAAGTTCTGCGAAGCCAGAATCATCGCGTTTCCCAAAGACTCGATTAATAGCGGTTGGTCTTTTGAGCAGGCTCGACGATTTCCATTGGAAAAATTTTGTGGCCTACCAGTTTCTGTAGAAATATTACATTCAGTTCGTCGACAATGAAAGAACTGTGGAAAGTGCGTTCACTGTTGTGACATAGCATGCGATTTTCATATGTTTTTTTTAAACTGCGCATATTCACCATTCAGATTGGATGTTAGAGCATCCATTGATATCTCACACTTAACTACGGAAGCTTTTTACTAATTATTTACTCATGTTTGTATCTGCTTTAAATGAGCAAACATCAAGAATAATCAGACCTATTGCGTTCTCAAATGGTGCGCCGGGAATTTTGGTAATAGAATGCGTCCTGATTCCACTTACTTCGAACAATCTTAACAGAAAACGATTTTTGGGGGACTTAATGGACACCAGGAGCAGCTTCAAGGGATATTAGCAGTCACCTTTCCCTAATTCGGGGCCACCGGTTCTAGAAAAGTGACAGTCAATGCAGCTTGACCAAACGGGCCTCATTCGAAACTCGAACGATGGCCCACCTCTGACAAATATTCAGAAGGCAGGGCCACAGACCATTATGTCTCCCTGTGGCGTAACAAAAAAAGGTGCAAAAAAGACTGAAGTAAAGGAGATTATGTTTAATAGTCACAATCCACTGATATCAGTCAGTTTTTACCACTGGTGCGTTACCACACAATACTACACGAACAAGGAAAATAAAAACAAACTAAAAAGAAAAAAAAAGCGAACTAAAAAAGAAAATGAGCATGATTTTAGGAATTCAAAATTCGCTTTGAAAATTCTTCTTTGCATTCATCGAATGAAAATAGTATTACATGCAACGGCAATGCCATTGTTTATTCTAAAGCACTTGGCACCGATGTACGTGAAATATTTCCGCGTCAAGGTATTTTGAAAGGTGTTCCCAGCTAAACGGAATTTAACCTCAGTCATATTCAGAAGCTTAATATATTCCAGTGTCTCCCTCATAGCTCTATTTGCGTAGGAGTTCCCTTAAATGCTCACGTTTTCCACAATTTATCGATGCCGTTGTAATCCCACCAGTTCGCAACTTAACATCAAGAAATCGGGCTAAATCCCTCGAATATATATTCCACCAAACTGACATCGTAAGACTGGCAATAGTTTGCAACACTTCTACCTAATTTGTAGCTCGAAAGTGAGTTTCTTTCTGTCTCAATTACGACCCTTACCTCGCGACGGACCCTCTCCACCCATTCGTCGTTTTAACGAACCTGATTCTGCCAACAGGATCCCTTTCCACACCGCCATTCTATCCTGAAAAACGACTCTTGTACGAGCCCTTTTGTAACATCATCCGGCCTGGCGTTTTGCATATACATGACATCATCACGCAGGAAGAATATTAAGCAGACACTGGAGCTTTCGACGTCAGCCTTAATCGAGGCGACGACGATGGTTTCAGGAATTGCCGTGTTGCCAACACGTAAACGAGGAGCCTTTTCCAGGCTAACAACTCACGTGGCAGAGGAGAGAGGACGGTTTGTTTCGCCGTTTTGAGTTAGCATGGAGAACCCTTTTATCCTCTAATAGCCTCACATCTTGGAGGTCCCCCGTTTTTGTAATACCTTCATATTTCTGCGCGCCATACAAATGAGCTTAGTTTTTACTTCGCAACATCCAGAGACGAGAGTCGGCTACCCTCTGTGCGACTCCGAGAATTTACTGAAGCACGCGTCCTGCGCAGTAACCCATTTAACATATTTTATTCAGAACGTCAACGTTTGGTTCATTCATTAACTTCGAATGTCCCTTGAATACAAATGCAAATTAACAACTAACCACAGAAATTAATGACCACGCTTCTGCTAAACATGGACACAACGTGGAAAAGATATCTTCTATCAGCACAGCGGCGCCTGCTAAGAATAAGTCATCATGTTGAAACGATATATTTTGAAGCAGGAAAAAGTATAACGTTGCAAATAAGCGATACATTAAACGCAAAAACTTTCCAGCTGTTACCATCATTATTCACGCTAAAATGGGTTGATGAGACTTCTTGGAAGATTTTTGCCAAAGAGTTGTTCAGACTTTATTTAAGAATGTTTGCAAAAGCGTTGTTAGAGTGATTTAAGAATGTGTTTGCGTGACTTTCCTTTTCCGAATGCTCCTCTCCGAAGTGATTAATGCGACAAGCTGACGTTTGGTTTACCGCTGGTACCCCTGCACTGTTGTAGTTCTTCCTGTGTATTCGGAAACAGACCCCAAATAAAAAGTTGTGACGACGGTTTAACACTTCACGACAAAACGTATAATCAAAAGGCAAATAGTGCAACTATTGCCTTGGCACTCGGCAACAATTAAAGTTTGGTAACTTTCCGCTTAAGTCGAAATTTCTTAGACATCCTTTACTATGCATTTTGTTGTTCAGTAAATTAATTGCTATGACCTTTCTAAGTTCTTTCACCGACCCTGGGAAAATCAGGAATCTTAAGTTTTAGTTGCCTGTCCAATACGCAATCTAGTGGTGGCGTAATGCCGACATGCCGGGTAAGAAGTCCAGTCATGCATGAAATATGGAAATGTGGAATATTGGAATATATGGAATATTGTATGGGATGCCACACAATACAAATTTTGAAGATGTGAATCCGTTTTTTGGTGTAAACATGACAAGGATGTTAAGTCAGCTAATATCCGAAAACTTGAAAATTTCGTCGTTATATTCAAATTAATCGGAAATTTCAGACTTAGTCGTCCTGGGTGTTATAGTGGTTAGCATAGTCGGGCGCTATCCGGGAAACGCGGATTCGATTCCCGCTCCAGCACGACGAACATTTCAAGTTTTCGGACATTATCTGACTTACCATGCTTGTCATATTTACACCAAAAAACGGATTCACATCTTCAAAATTTGTATTGTGTAATTCCGTATTTCATTCATGCTTTATCTGCTCCTCCGGGCAATCACGGGATAGAATTCTTAACCTCCAGATTATCTAAACATGAATGACGATTGCTTCGACTAGTGAATCCTGTGATGGGTGTATTCAAATGTATCAGAAATTTGAGACTTGGTCGTTCTGGTTGGAGTAGTGGTTAGCATACCCGGGCGCTATCCGGGAGACGCGGGTTCGATTCCAGCTCCAGGACGAAGAAATTTTCAAGTTTTCGGATATTATCTGACTTTCCATCCTTATCATATTTACAACAAAAAACGGAAACAAGTCTTCAAAATGTTTAGGTCAACTTAAACATGTTCAAGTTGACCTACCTCATAGGTGACACACATGTCAAGACGGCAAAGTTCAAGCGACAAACGTCGTCGGTGTACCTTAGTTGGGAAAGCATTCGACTCCGGAGCAGAACAATCCGGATTCGATTAAGGCCACGGGCAAATTGTTTTTATGCTACATTGGTGCCCAAACACAAAAATTAATCTCTTGACGTTAGGTTCTTCGAAAAATGTGTGGTGTTCGTTTCACGCATCATCTGGAATTGATGATGATTCCTTCTTCTGCAGTGACCTCTTTCAAGTGTAGTTTGCCGGCTGACCCGGAAACCTACGATTCCGCCCCTGCTCTTTCGCAAAGGCGGAAAGGTCGATTTATGTGTGACGTACCTACCCCAGAGATGAAGCACATATCAAGACAGCGGAATAGCTATGATAAACGTCGCCCATGTACGGGTAGCTTAACTGGAAAAGCATTCGGCTCTCCGGAGCAGAAAGATGGAGATTCGGTTTTTTTTGTCGGCGAATGGCTTTTACGTTCGCACATCATAATGTTTAAAGTACTGATAAAAAAATTTTAAAATACCTTAATGACCTTAAAATCTTATGACTACCTCATTAAATGGCCTTTCATGAGGTCATCATAAAGGTTTAAAGTATTGATAAAAAATTTAAGATAATCCCAGCAACGGGTTCAATAACGTTACCCAACCAATCACTAAGGTCTGTATGACGTTACCTAATTGATTACCAAGGTATCTGTTGCGTTGCTTAATCGAAAAAGGGTCATTTTCGCGGGTCGTAATGCAAAAAAATTCTGTGACATTGCCTGATGTTCCTCCTTGGCAGGATTTCAATATCTTACAGATAGTGGGCAGTGCATGAGACCTAGACTGAGACAGCGTAAACTTAGAAGTGCCGCCCCTGTGACTAAGAGATCTCAGGCGATGGATTCTAACCATTTATTTGAGATGGGCTAGCGTCTCTGATGAAACATAGTCGGGGTGTTTGTTCGATGGCGCTGTCCCATCCCTGGAACCAGCTATCCTAAATCTGGTACCTGCAACTGCTTATAGCTTTCAGAGATGCTCATAGTGGTCGTTAAATCGCGAAAAACATCGAGTTTCGACCTTCTGTGGTACGGATGTAGTAATAAGGTCATTATAGCTGGTCCTTGTATGAAGCAAATAAAAAACAAATTTTCGGGTAGGCAGTTTTTGTCTAGCATTTCAGGTTTTGTATTAAAACGGCACAGCACTTTCAGCCCTAGTTATCTTTTTGATTAGGCGATAATGCTGAATGCGTCTGAAGTAATGTCGCTGTTTTGACTGTGGAGATAACCTCTTTCTTCAAAAAAAGTACCTTGAATTGACATAACCACTTTTTTCAAGGGAAAATACTTTGAAATGCCATAACCACTTTCTTCAAGAGAAGGTACTTTGAAATGCCATAGCCACTTTCTTCAAGAAAAGTACTTTGAAATGCCATAGCCACTTTCTTTAAGAAAATTTGTGATATTCCATTCCATTTCTCCCACAAGAGCCCAGTGAAAAGCACACCAAAATCTTGTCCGACTATGTTCAGCTGTATAAAGCCAGTGTTGTACGTTTCGAGTATCATTTCAAGGCTGCGGGTGCCCGAGTGGGCAACGTTCGTGACTGTCACGGGAAGGGCCTCAGGTTCGATCCCAGGCAGGTACGAACGCTCGATTTACTAAATACCCGCCGTGCGTCGGATAGGCACGTTAAGCCGTCGGACCCCGGGTACTGGCCCCCCAGTAATAAATTAGGGCGTCTTCCTCCCCCTTTCTACTTCGCTTCCGTGTCACTTTCCTATCGGGCGCTCTAGCCCAAATCTCCTAGTTTCCTATTTCTAAGGGTTGTTTAAGACCTGGGGTCAGACACTCCCTTCTTAAAATTCTCTACATATGATCATGATCGAGTATCATTCCCATCGTTGAAATCCCTCTAGCTGTAAAGGAATTGAGTCATTTAGTTATTGTTTTATGCTATTCGACTATTAAAGGTAAATAAAAACCCATGTTGAAATTCAGAAAATGTCGAAAATAGGTGGCCGGAAGGGACCTCATTAGTGTGAAACATGTGCTTACCTAGATATGACGTGAAAGAATTAGGCACGTGAAGAGAGACCACGGAGAAGCCATTCCAAAGTCAACACTTCGCCGATTGAAACAAAGATTACCATTAGAGAAGACTGATGAAACTGTAACATCTTGGACAGGAAACGCGATTTCTCTGGAATATTTATAAACCGAGTAAGGTTTTCTCAGGATGAATTTGAAGTCCGTTTTTCTACCAAAAAGGTTTAATGTTAGAAATTTCACTGAGATAAACGTGTTTTTCTCCACCTTCACCATATTCTCTAGAACTCGAACCAACTGCCTTTTCGTTATTCTCAATGAAGAAACACGAACTTCATAATAGTTTTCCATTCCTCTCGGAAGATATTTCTACAATAGAGCAGAACTCGTCTTTTAATACTACTTCACTCCAGTCGTAGTAACTTGGAAAAGAAATTTGCAGAAATGCCTAGACTTCTGAGAGATTATGCTGAAAATCGATGTGGGTGTTTATACATATATATCATGATAAATAGTCTTGATCAAACAAATTTACTTGAATGCACTTTTCGTATGGTTTTATCTAATCCATCCAGATGAAACTTTGCTTGGTTTGAGATTTTCCAGAGAAATCGTGTTTGCAGTTTCATTGATTATCAATCTTCTTCGACGATGATCTGTGTATCAGTCGGTAAAATGTTGGCCTTGGAATGGCTTCTCCATGGACCTTTTTACCCACCCTACTGTTTCCTAGATGATTACCCCAGATAAAATAAAAACCACTTTGCTTCTATGACCGTCACAGGGCTGTACCTCATTGCGTTGGACACTAGACAAGGAAAATAGTAAGTTGAGAGATTCCAGCGTCGCTAGGTAGCAGACGTTAAATTTCTTAGAGGTCACTTTGATGTGGCAACATTGCGAACAGAGTGTTTCCTCTGGAAAGCTTTGTGGTATTGCCGGTTACATGTTAGCTATTGGAAAACACTTAATTAGACAGAAGTTTATTTTGTTGGAAAAATGGGAATTTATCGAAAGGCGTGTATAGGCTTCAAGATGATCCGCAGTTTTTAACAGTAAAATAGAAATCTTGCCGTGAATACACGTACATACTTTCCTCGATGGCTGAGTATGTTGATTCATTACAAGATCAATGGCAAACGTAGGAAAACGGTTTACTGTTTTCCTTTCATCACTTAACCACCACCACCACCATGAGGAACTATAATGGAATAAAGTGTCTCTCGTCGATAATTCGAGGACACTTGTTTTAAGGAAGGGACAGAGCCATAATATAATCACACTACTCATGGTTATTCCGATAAGACTAGCTAGAAATCTACGCTTCGGACCTATCAGCCACCGGGGTGACGAAAATCCGTTTACCTGAAAGTTTTTGATAAACCATAGACATACGGGGTGTAAAATGAAAAGGTAATCATAACTGCGCGTCGCATAATTTTGAAAGAATTTTCTCTGAACACTGTTTTGAGTAAACTAAAGAAAAATGATAAAGTGATTTTTTTTTTATATCAACCTTGATCGAGTTTTATTTAGCCAATTTGTAAACAGAAGGGAATTTAAGGAAAGTCATACCAAACAGGATTTTATGCAAGGTTAGAAAGAAATATTGCCAGAATAGTAAGATCGTGGTATACACAGTTTAACTATTTTTAATAAAATGAATGTAATCATATTTATTTTATTAATTCGGATACGCTGATCATAAGAAAGACAGTAAAAAGTTGTACCTTGCACAGCCTCTATTTCTTTTTATTATGACTTATTTTGCATTTATTTTCAACGTATGCGGTTTGATACACAAACACGTTAATAAGTTTAAAATATGGTCATGAAAATACATATGGAAACATTCTGAAGGCATCTGAGATATAGAGCATGTTATTATGCTTGACATCATAACAAAGACACCAAATTTATTAACAGGCAGTTAGATATTATACCTTTTATAAAGCATGGTATCTTCCGCTTTTGAAAACCAATAGTAACCACCCATCATTGCAGAATCCTGCCTATCTTCGTACCGTTGCTTCATTGTCTCATATCTGGGTGGAATCTATTACCTTGTTTATCACGTAAAGCATCCCAGTTGTCTCCATTTTGAATGCTATTCGGCATATTAAAAATTGATAGTTACGTTACAGTTCCCCTACCAACTGTTGATAGTTCTCTTCGCTTGTTCATAAGTTGTAAGTTTTCTTCTAAAAAGCCCTGAACTACTTACTTAGGCAATTCACTGGGGTTACTTTGATTTCGGAAATGTTATCTTCAAATATCGCTTTTAAGCTCTGTGTCTCTCAGATTTGCAAATGTCTCTCTTGAGTATGCAAACTATCACTATTTCTGTCAAAATATTTTACAAAGGCTTTTATATAAGGCTTACCGTTATACATATGGAAAGAAGAAACACTGACGCTCTCTGTTTCACATACACACATAATTTATTACTAATATTTTATATTTTAATATTGTGTATTTCAAGAAAAGAGATTTCTCTGAATAGCCAGTTCTTAATAAAATAGCTTCACTCAACTATCCTGTAAGTATAAAAAATAGCAATATTTCCTGTTACCTTGCAATCCAAGTAGAATGCGTTTAATTTCAAATCATCACAAAACTGCTAAAAATATACCACGTTATTTATTTCATTGAGTATGGCATACCTGCTGTTGTAGGTTTCCCAGGCGTTAAGGGAGTTTTGTTTCCATTGTGCAATATAACAGCCTATAAGCTTACCTGTGACGTATATTCTCAGTTGCCTTTCATTTTTAGTTCCTTTTCCTATGTAAATTTGAGTTTATCTTTTATACTTTCCAAACTTAACGTGTTACGTCATTTCCCTCAAACGAGAATGATGCTGACAACACCCTGAGGTCGGAAAAAGAGTGACGTATGTGTGCCCGTATAAGAACAATAGATAAAAAGGCAATGCAGCAATTGGTTAATAGAGATAACTGTTGGATGGTGAACGCTAATAATTCGTTTGGATACACGACAGCTTAAATTGTAGTTTAAGTATTTGTGAAGGTTATGTGTTCCACTTTAATAACAATATTGGGTTCTAGTGGATATTAGTTCTAGTTCCAGTGTTGTGTAGTTGAATAATTGTGTATATAATCCAAGTTTTCGTGATCTCGCCTTGTTGACGTGCAAATAATCAAGTGCCTATTGAAAACAATAAAATATTAGCTGTAAGTAAACTTTCTGACTTTATTTGAGTGACTCGCATTTCACTATAGGTGAAGTTTTGATTTATGTAGTGTTTCAGTAAAGCAGCTACACCCAAACTCTACATACCTTAGAAGCATTTATAAATAGCATCCGTTCTTCAGTTGTGTTAAAATTTTTATCAGTTCATGTCCTGATACACATAACGGCCGCCGCCGTTAAATATCGTGTGGGAAACAACAAGGCAATGAGTCGCATGCAAGATGCCACGCAGTTCGGAGCTCTCTGATTTCGAGAAAGGTGTAATCGTCGGGTATAACAGAAATGGCCGATCCATACGTGACATATCCAGCGAGTTGAAGTACCCAAAATCGGCAGTGGCCTACGTCACTGGCAAGTGGAAGATGAGAGGTGACTGTCGGAATGTGCCCCGACCCGGCAGACCCACAAAACTGGGAGTTGGAGACCGACGGGTGCTGGCCAGAGAAATTCGGAAGAACCGCACCAAATCGATGGGCCACATCCGCGAGGAGTTTCAACAGGCACCCGGGAGTGTTCTTTTGATGAATACCATCCACAAGGAAGCCCATCTGCTCGGTTATCATGGACGTGCTGCCGCCCACAAGCCTTTGATCACAAATTCCAATAGTGCTGCTCGGCTAAAGTGGTGCAAATAACGTCAACAGTGGACCGTTGAACAGTGGAAACAAGTTCTCTGGAGCGACGATTCAAGGTTCACCCTCTACCGTTCGGATGGCAGGGTCTGGGTTTGGCGTCTGCCTGGAGAACACCTCCTGCCGGAATGTATTGTGCCAACTGTGAAGTTCGGCGTCGGTGGAATTATGCTATGGGGGTGTTTCTCCTGGTATGGCACGAGACCCTTGGTCAGAATACCTCGTAGACTCAACGCCGAGAGCTACTGCACCATTTTGGATGACCATGCGCTTCCTACGTTGTGGCAGTTTTACGGGGTGGACCCATGTTACTTTCAGGATGACAACGCCACCTGACGTGTTGCGAGGTCCACCATGGCTTGGTATGGTGATAATGGGGTTAATTGAATGGACCGGCCTGCGCAGATCCCGGACCTTAACCCTATCGATCACCTGGGACGAGTTGGAGCACCTGGGACGAGTCTGGGACGAGTTGGAGCGTCGACTTAAGGGGTGCGCCCACCGTCCGAAATCGGTGAAGGAACTGACCTGTCTTCTCCAAGCCGAGTGGAAGAAAATTCCGCTAGCCGTCGTACAACGCCTGGTTGAGACTATGCCCCGGAGGGTTGCAGTTGTAATCACCGCTCGTGGAGGCTCCACCAACTATTGAAAGTGAATAAACTTCGTTTTCCTTTGCTATCACAGGTGTCCAATTACTTGTTGGTAGATAGTGTATATCCAGGCAAACATAGAAGGAACTATGTATGCCATAATACACAAAAGTGTAAAATCTCATTTCATTTTCGAAATGCAGAAACCATAGTACCGGTAGCCAGGAAATTCTATTTTTGCAGCATGAATCCAAAAACTTCTGTTTGTTGTTTTGTCAGGTATATGACAGATACTAAATAATGATGTAAACTTTGTTGTATTTCATGTGTTCCTTGACTATGATTTGAATTGAATACTGGATATCACCATGTGTCTACCCAAAGTATTCCAAGTGATGAGGAAGAAAGGGCCGAAAAAAGGTACTCTGTGAGATCTTGCACCGAAACAATGACTTTGCCTACAGTGCAACGAAAACATTGACTTTTCGTCAGGAGTCTGGAGTCTGACCGGCGAACCACCCCCCAGACGGTCCCGACGTAACTCCGTGTGTCTTATTCATATTCTGAAACGTGAAGAAAAAGCTGCATGATTTTAGGTTTGATAGTCAAGGAGAGGCCACTTTTTGCATACGAAGAAAAGATTCAGACAAAGAAAATGTAGCGCCAGTGTTTTAATGAACTCGGCAAGGTCTACAAGAGCTGTCGTGTATTGTTCCTCACGAACTGACGCCAGCTGAAGCAAATCGGCGAGTGGAAGTGTGCAGGAAACCCATAGAAAACCAGCGCAATGTACGTTTCATCAAGAGAAGTGTTACATGTGATGAAAAGTGGATCTATTTCCGTAATCCTAACACACAACGGCAGTGGTTGAGCCAGGTCAGCTTCCTGAACCTGTTGCTAAACGTTGGCGCTTCGAGCACAAGGTGATGTTTTGCGTCAGGTGAAATTTCGGAGGGATAGTCCGTTTTGAATTTGTTCCAGATGGTCGGACCATCAGCGCCAACCTCTACTCTGAACAGCTGGAGCGGATGTATGCCGTTTTGGAGGAGAAGTACCCGACACTGGTGAACAGAAAGCGCGCTCTCCTACAGCAGGAAAATACCGCGAGAACGACACGGGCTGCACTCCAGGAACTTGAGGGCATCACACTGATGCCACACCCAGCATATAGTTCGGACCTTGCCCCATTGGATTATTACCTGTTAGCGTCCGTGGCCCAATTCCTCCGCTGGCGGCACTTCAACAACCAGGAGGAGGTGGCAGCTGTGGTGAAGGAGTGCTTCGCCTCGATGGACAAGAACTGTTACCACCGCGGAATCGAAGAACTGGCAGACACAGATGGCTAAAGACGGTGCAACGCGATTGCCTATACTTTGAACACTACTCAGTTTCGTCGTCAAAGCAATGAGCACGTATGAAGACATGAAGTGATCCAAATATTACCGAAACTTTACGCTTGACTCACCCTCTGTAGAATCGAAGAACTGGCAGACAGATGGCTAAAGACGGTGCAACGCGATTGCTCTATGCTTTGAACACTACTCAGTTTTTCGTCGTGAAGGCACGTATGAAGACGTGAAGTGATCCAAATATTGCAAAACTTTCGACTCGCCCTCCCTGTAGAATCGAAGAACTGGCAGACAGATTAAGCAAAGACGGTGCAACGCGATTACCTATACTTCTAGCTACCATCAGTTTTCGTCGTAAGAAGGCAATGTATGAAGACATGCAAGTGATCCAAATATTGCCGGGCTTTCGACCCTCTGTAAAGAATCGAAGAACTGGCAGAACCAGATAGCTAAGGTACCGATTGCTTGCTGATTGCCTATGCTGAACACTACTCAGTTTTTCGTCAATAAAGGCGTACCAAGAAGACATGAAGTGATCCAAATGTTACCAAAACAAACTCGCCCACTCTGTAGAATCGAAGAACTGGCAGACAGATAGCTTTAAAAAGACGATTGTAACGCGATTGCCTCATACTTTGAACACTACTCAGTTTTCGTCGTAAAGGCACGTATGAAGACATGAAGTGATCCAAATATTGCAAAACTTTCGACTCACCCTCTGTAGAATCGAAGAACTGGCAGACAGATGGCTAAAGACGGTGCAACGCGATGGCCTATACCTTGAATGCTAGTCAGCTTTCGTCGTAAAGGTACGTATGAAGACATAAAGTGACACAAATATTGCAAAACTTTTGATTCGCCCTCTGTGCTTCCGTGTAACAGGTGTGATTTAGCAAATTATTTAACTGATAAAATACAAATATCAAACACATGAAATTCATATCTACGAAGAAATTATCTTTTTCTGATTTTCTGTAGCATTAGAAACGAAAACATTAATCAGTTTCTAGTTTTGAATCAAATCTAATAATATGGTTTGAAACTTGCCGGGTAAACCTCATAAGCTTTGCTTCATGTTCGTGTAATTTATGAGATAATTAATGCTAAATTATGTTACTGAAAACGGACATTCAAGGCATCAATTTCGTGGAGATGGTTTCCTCTGAAACTATTATTTCGACAGTTTCATCTGCACTCCCCTCACGCGGACCAAGAATATGTTCCCTTTTCTCGTTCGTCTGCCTTGAGCTATTCCTACAGGTATTATCAAGTGAGCGCACAATTTTACAGTGCAAAAATTTGAAATTTCCTGATATTATTCCATCTACATACCCGCAAGATACAATCATTCTCCTTACAAATTCTTCTGAGTTTCTTTAAAAACCGATAGTTTACTGTAACCCTATGTCTGAAAGCTTTAACTACGCTGTTTCCAGAAAGAACTAAAGAACTGTTAGACTTCGGGAGGAACCCCGCGACGGAAATCTATCGTGGTAAAAGAGTGCTGCAAAAAATGGAGATATAAATAATAGTACAGCAATTCGTTTTTCTGTTGCATCTAGAATGGCAGTAGGAACCATTCATGAAATTAATGTTCTACTTCACTTCGCTGTTTTGCTTTTTTCTTAAGCTGCATTGCAAAACGCAGAGGAAATTTATTCGTTATATCTGCGAGTAATAATTTCCTCTCACCACTGAGGAAGGAAATCGTAAAAATGAGAACTACTTCGAACTCTTTTTTAAAAGTTCGCTATTTAATCCACGTCCCCAACTTTCCGAAGGCAATTCCAATCGGAAAATAACCGTTTAATGACGTATCGACCGGATATTTCTGGGGGAGGGGGAAGAAATTGGAAGCTCCGGAATGGCAACATGTTTCGAGATCTTCCGCCGTCCAATGACATCGAACGAAACGATTGAAACGTTTTTTTAATGAGAGAATATTTTCTGTATTTATTACGGAAGAGGAGATACGTGACTTCAGTAAAATTATTCTTCGTCCCGGATGCAGTCACGGTTACTGCCGGGGTTTACAGAAAAATGGCTGAATATTTGCATCCGCAACCTTATTTAGTTTTCCGCTCCGAGCTGTAACTGTCATAAATTGCGCTACGTTTTCGGTCTCATCTGGCTATTAAGAGGGTTCAGCTTTTTCAATTATAATCCAAGAGTTTATTTCCGTCTCGAATTCACTAAGTAACGTTCTAAAACGAATTAATAATGCGGAATCGAATAAAAAAGATCTATCATCGACGAAACTGCGTACTTACGTATAACAAGATAGTTTATAATGAGTTCCTAAAACGGGCATACTTCAAGCAAGTGCTCATTTCGTTCTTTACTGGGCCAAACCAATAGTTATTAGCCCAAAGTCCTTACATATGTTTCCTATTTGTATCAGCCAAAACTTCTCTAAGGTATTTATGTCTAGGAACAAACTTCCAATACATGTGAAATTTGATATTTGAGCTTCAGTTTAAATTTTGGAACTGTTTAAGAAATTTTAAAGCATTTTAAAAGCAAATACTGAAAATATTAAAAGCTAAATCGCAGGTACGAGTCCCCGTGTAAGCTTGTTTCGAGGAAATTCAGTAATAAAACTTTGACGAACGGAATAATTTCATGTCCAAAGAAATACACTAATATTACACAGATTTTTTTGTTTTCTGTACATCATATAAGTGCATTAAATGAATGTACCAAACATACGCTTTTATATGATGCATCAATAAATTCAAAACAGTATCATAATACTCTTTGTAGATAATTTACGCTATGCACCTTCCGCATGCCAACATCTTTGTAGGTGAGAAATAAAACAAAAGATTCGAGAGCATACCTTTATTTACGTAAAACACATTGCATTTATTGGCGTCACGCACATCCACACCAAGCCACAGACTGGTGAATACTAAATGGAATTAAATCATATTAATAAACAATAAGGTTTACTAATTCCTGACATTGAGCTATACTTAGATAGGTGGATTAATGAATATTACTGTCGTAAAACCAATAACAGAAGATATGCGAGTCATAAAAGTAAATATTTTCTAAACTACGGGCGGCAATTGTAAGTATTTTGAGAGTTTCGGTTTTCAAAACAATATTTATTTTTATTATTATACACTGAGTGGACACTTTATAATGACCACCTGACAGTTTTAGGCAAATGAGCTATGGCTGCACGCTGTTGCCGCCAGAGGGCGAGGCTAGTATAAAAAGGGAAAGCTTAGTGCTTGCGACAGTAGTATAAGGGATTTTTGGGTGACGAGTGCTTGCGACAGCAGTATAAGTGATTTTTGGGTGACGAGATAGGTAATCACCGAAACCGCCGCATTCGCGAAATGTTCCAAAGCAGCTGTTGTTAAAGTGTTTAAAGACTGGACTGTCAGCCAAAAAACTGAGTCTCTATGTGCATCGTGTGGTCGTCATCGACTAGTGACTTCACGGGCGGAAAGGAGAGTGTCCATACTGGTAACAAACAACATAAGGGTAACAGTGCAGCAAATTACAGACCATCTTAATCAAGGATCCCCTCAAACGATCTTTGCACGCACTGTTCGCCGTACACTGCATCGGATGGGATATGGCAGCCGAAGGCCTGTTCGAATGCCTTTGCTGTCTGTAGTTAACAAGAAAAAACGTCTCCAGTTCGCACAGCAGCACAAGATTGGACAGACGATGATTGGAAGCAAATTATGTGGTCGGGAGAATCACGTTTTCAGTTTCACCATGCCGATGGCAGAGTGAGAATTTGGCGGAAAAAGCACAAAAGCAAGGACCCCAAATGCATTGCTACAAACAACCATTCAAGCTGGTGGAGCTGGAGGAGCCAACGTTATGGTTTATGGAATGTTTTCCTGGCATGCTTTGAGCCCTTTAGTTCGTGTTGATCAACGTCTGACTGGCACATCATATCTCAAACATCGTTGCGGACCAAGTGCATCCTGTTATGTGGATGGTTTATCCCAATGGTGATGGCTACTTTCAACAAGATAATGCGTCCTGTCATAGTGCTCGTATTGTACAGGATTGGTTTTAGAAACATGCTGGTGAGTTTACTTTGCTCAGGTGGTCCCCACAATCTCCATATCTCAACCCCATTGAGAATTTGTGGGATGAAGATGAACGAGCTATCAGACAGCTGGATCCACAACCCTGTAATCTCAGATCTGGAAAGTGCTGTTCATCAAGCATGGTCTCAGATTCCACAAACCACCTATCAACATCTCGTGGAGTCCATGCCACGAAGAATCGACGCAGTATTAAAGGCAAAAGGTGGCCCAACAAAGTACTGAGGGGTGGTCATAATAAAGTGACCACTCAGTGTATACGTAGTGCGATCAAAAAGTTCCGAAACTAGTTACGTAGCGCGCCAACAAATAGCAGCACACCCATGCGCGAGCAGCGTTTGATGGCAGTGACTTTCATGAGTCCCTGTGCCGAGAGGCGTCGTTCTGTGAACATAGGGAGCTGTGCAACGTGATATTTGGTGACCACGTGCAGAACACAGCTGCGATTTCGGTATGGACTGCAAACCAGAGCACCGAGCGAACATCAAATTCTGCGTCAAACTCGGCAAATCCGGGACGGAGACGCATGAAAGGTTACGGCAGGCTTTTAGTGGAGCAGTGCGAGGTGTTGTGAGTGTCACGCACGCTTCAAGAGCGTCAGAACTGCACTGGAAGACGACGAGAAGGCAGGGCGACCGTCCTCGAGCAAAACCCCCCAAAATGTGCACAAAATTAGGGAACTGGTGCATGAGCATTGTCGTAGAACCATTCAAGACATTGCTATCATCGTCAATGTGTCATATGGAACATTGCAAGAACTTCTGACGTCGGGTTTGAACATGCATCATATTCTTGCAAAGTTTGTGCCAAAGATTCTGAACCCCGAACAGAAGGCGCTCGGTGTTGAATTCTGTCAAGATCTTCGTCAGCAGGTGGTGAATGGTGAATGACCCAACGTTCCTGTCGCGAGTCATCACTGGGGACGTGACATGGGTCTACGGTTACGACCCGGAACCAAGCAACAGTCGTCGCAGTGGAAGAGCCAGGCCTCTTCACGACCGAAGAAAGCCCGATAGGTCCGGGGTGCAACCAAAAAAAGCGTGTTCATCGACATTCGTGGGATTGTGCACCGTGAATTCGTTTCCCAGGGCCAAACCGTCAGCAACCTTTTTTACTGCGATGTTCTGCGGCGTCTTAGGGAGGTCATTCTCCTCAAACAACCTCAAATGTGGCGCAGGGGTGAATTCCTACTCCATCACGACAATGCAGCAGATCACAGAGCGTTAGCAACACGCCAGTTGCAACAGCATGGCTACCCTTTCTCGCACGGTTTACTCGCCGGATTTGGCCTCCTGCGACTTCTTTCTGTTCCCGAAGATGAAGCTGAAGCTCAAGGGTCGGTTTTTTGGAATCGTGGACAAGATCCAGCGCAAATCGCAGACGGTGCTTGACGCGATTCGCGAATAGGACTTCCAGGGAGCGTTTCAACAATGGCAAAAACGCTGGTAGAGGTGTATCGCTGCCCAAGGAGACTAATTTGAGGAATAGCACAGCCAGCCTTAAGTTACGTAAGTACTTTGTTGTATATCGGCCTAGTCTAAAAACGTTTTGATTGAACCTCGTGTTATTTAGACGAACGTAAGAAACGACACTAACATCGATTGAATGTGATGTAGGTCGGCAAGTCCATCTGTGTTTGCACAGGCTAAAATGTGACCTAAATATATAAAGAAAAACTAAATCGCAAGTATTTTAATGAGGGGGGGTTGCCTTTGTGTAAGATATCTACAGGTTACATCCGATCGTGTTGTACATGGTTTTAAAGCTCTCGTCAATAGCAAGAAATCCCCCTTGGGGTTGTGGAGTGGAGAGGAGGTCAAACTTCACTACGATTCACTGCTTTGATAGCGTCGAAATGCATTTTTGTAATGCCTTTCATCTCATTAGTATGAGGTTCATGTAATTCATGCAGATTGCAATGAGATTATTGTTATGTTTGCGTAAAACGTGATGAATTAATGTTCCCCGATAGTTTAGTAAAATATATTGTTGAGTAACAATGAAATTAAATATTGTTGTGTCACTTCGTGGGACTGCATTCAAAAATCAGATTCCAGCAATGCCTTTGGCTATTTACATCGAATTTTTCCGCTTGAGATTTACCTTACTTCTGTCGGAAAAAATTCAAAGCATCAAAAATGTGTTTATTTTTTATGCTTTGAATTTTTTTTAAATGTCTCTTTTTTCTATTATGGAGTGAGATGGTGTTTGTTCAACTGGATTTTCCCAACATCTCACAGCTGTTTAATTGGGTTGAGATCTGTCGAGTTTGGGAGACGTTCAGGATGTCTTATATTACCCCTCTGTTCGTCATGCCATTACTGCCCGTGGCAGGTCAGATGATATTGGGCATTATTGCCCTAGAAGAACCAATCGCCTTCTGGTTGGAAGAGCAACAATATGGGGTGTACATCGTGTTCATATAGTCTCTGGTACTAGCCGGCGTATATACGTTGGTCTACACGACGAGGAATCGCAGTTCATGCGAACTAGAAATGCTCCATACAATATAAGCTCAACGATGGACCTGGATAGTCGATGCTACTCAAGGATCCTTAATAACATACTGCTGATACTAAATAAGGATTTAACCGTCGGCTGAATATAGTAAAGGCCTGCACGGGTCTTAATTTGGAATGGCTGGCCTGGCCCAGCCCTGAACTGTAAAAGACGCGGTCCGGCTTTCCCGGTTTATGGCCCAGCCCAACCCGTTTCAGATTTTCATAAAGCGTTCTCTGCCACTTATTGCAAACAACGCAAGGATATCTGTAGAGCAGGGGGACTTCATCCCGTGGGCCACTTCTTTAATGGCTCGCGAGACGTCTTCTAAGGAAATTCTAAAACGGAGAAAATTGCATTTACGAAATGGAGAAATCAATATTCGTGTACCGTGAATACATGGATTTTGAATTATAAAATCTCCTATGAGCTTATGCAACGATAAATTAAATAACTGAAAATTTCTAAAGAGTACTGAAAAATGTAGGCGTGTACCTAGTTCCGACATGTTCGTAACATAGCTATCATGTTAACTGCATCGCTTTTTTCTCTATGTATGCCTATATATTTAGACCTCGTTCCATAAATGTATAAACAAATATTTCAAACTTCCTCATCTCCGTTTGTAACAACGAATGGCGCCAGAAGTTCGTTTTGGTTTTGTGTAGGTAAATGCTTTAAACTCTGTTCATATATGCATTTCTCGGATAAAGAAAACGCTACGGAATTTAGTCGCTATAGTTAACAAAGTGAATTCGGAATTTGATTTCAACCTTTAAAGAAACAAATCTTCCCCTTTTCAGTCTAATCAAACACATCCGGTGACGGATGAAACCTTGCCGTTTTATTCAGTGGACGTCGCATTTTGATTATTTAACAAGTCAGTATCCGTTTCGTGAGACGAACATACTTTTTAGTGCAGGAACAAATTGCTAAAACAGGCCACCCGGAAAATTTTCAATTAATTCATGGGAAAAAATCCGGCCCGTCAATACCCTTCGACTATAGTACAAATTATGATTCATCGGACCAACATACCCGCTTCCAGGTTTCTTGCGTTCCTTTTGCATGCACAAGGAGAGTCGTTTATGTCAATAGACTGTGTTTGGAGGAAAGTACTATATTGGGCACCAGCTCTTGTAGCTCATCCGTGCCAGCATGAAACACGTAGTCCTGCGGGATGTTATTAGTAGTTCATTCACACTTTATGTAACTGTCAACTTCCAAATTGTGATGCGATAGCCTTCTGAAATGCGCCGCAACCATTGCTTACCTTGGGAATCCACCCATCACCGACCTTCACATGTTTTTCATCAGTTGGTTGTTCCGTCACTTTGACATCACCCCTAGTGCGCTTTTACTACGGAAGCGGTCGAACAACCCCCAAGTTTCTCTGTTTTCGAAACGAACGCACTGCCCCTTCGTGCGTCCATAATTTGTCCTTCCGTAAACATCAATTATTGGTTTTACCTATAATGTCCGCTACTTCGCTCTCAACTGAGCCACCAATTTCTTATGTACAAAACTTTTACTGGCAGATCATGCCCTTCTCCTTGTTACGCGAGAATTAAACGTAACTTATTAATTACAAGGAACTGTACAGCAAATATACTAGTAATCCGAATTAATTGGAGTAACACAGAAATCAAAGTTTCCAAGTTTTTACCCATCAACCAGATGGCTTTTTCAAAAAAAGGCAGACAGCAAACTACTCTGTACCTTTCTTTGATTTCTATTCTACGACAACAAATTCGGATTATTAGTATAGTTATACTACATTTTAAGTAAGTGTAACTTATTTTTTAGGAAGCACTCAATATAAAATATATCATAGCATATACATGACACAGGGCTTTATATAAATACATATCTGTGATGCATACTGCTGTTAATAGTTAATATTAAAATCTGGAACAGTGCAGTCTTCCCCCTTCTATTAAAAACTGGTAATTTCCAAAATACACTTCTGGCCACCCAAAATGCAACACCAAAAAGGAAGTATCCGATTGGCCTGAAATTCGCAGCATGCGTCGCCCGCGAGAGGACATGAAAACGATTAGCATTGCAGGACATATGCAAATCATGTGCGCCCGGCACGCCACCGAGAAGCACTATAAGAAGAGTGCACAGAAGGCGGGGTTTAAGTAGTGGAAGGGTTTTGTGATGCCGGACCTGTGCGAGGGATGCTTCCTGATGCCTCGTCGCAGAATACGGTAGTCATTC
The DNA here is from genome assembly GCA_039090855.1 of Macrothele yani. NCBI lineage: Eukaryota > Metazoa > Arthropoda > Arachnida > Araneae > Macrothelidae > Macrothele > Macrothele yani. Next base: position 88,728,658 of record CM077013.1, read on the forward strand.
CAACACGTTTCGGAGTTCGACAGAGGACGAATCGCGGCTTATCACGGCAGCAGTTTATCGTACCGAGACATCGGCGCACGTGTGGGACGACATACCGCCATAGTGAGGCGAGTGTGGATTCGGTGGGTGCAGGACGGACGGACTGACGGACCAACGTGAGCGATTCCCCAGCCGCGGCACACCACCGAACGAGGGGATCGGCATATTGTGCGACGGGCATTGACGGCTGACACCGTCACATCAGGAACGTTAGCGCAGGAATTATGGTGTGTTGCGCAGCAACCTGTGTCAGCACGTACCGTTCAACGTCACCTGCTGGAGCGGGGACTTGTCGCACGGCGCCCATTGCTCCGATTACCATTGACGTTACACCACCGGCGAGTGCGGCGGCAGTGGGCCGTTGAATGCCACACCTGGACTACGGAATGGCACGACATTGACTTCTCCGACGAATCCCGCTTCTGCCTGCAACACCACGATGGTCGAATCCATGTGCGGCGGCACGGCGGCGAGAGACTGTATTAACGCCTGCATTATGCATCGTCATACCGGTCCGTCGCCTGGCATTATAGTTTGGGGCGCAATTCGATATGACACCCGCACCCTTCTGGTACGCATCGCAGGTACACTCAAACGCCACCGCTACTTCTCCGACATGTTGGAGCCTGTAGTCCTCCCTTACCTGAAGGACCTACCAGCGGCCACGTTTCATAAGGACAATGCGCGCCCGCGCGTGGCACGCATCGTGCAACAATTCTTCACGGCCCACCAGGTGTCACTGCTGCCGTGGCCCGCATGTTCTCCAGATTTATCACCCATAGGACACGTCTGGTCGCTGATCGGCAATCGAGTGGCCCGGAAAGCACCACCCGCGCTATGCCTGGTGATCTGTGACAACATGTGGAAGCAACCTGGACCGACATACCCCAAACCCACATCCAAAGCCTCTTTCGTTCGATGCCGCGGCGTGTAGCGGCCATTATTGCCAGCCATGGGGGGCCACACGAACTATTGATGTCTGCGTGTTCCGCAAGTCGCACGGGCGTTGTAAGCTCTATCGTTTCATCTTTGTATCTGTTGTTATGCGTCCAGTAAATCTCGCTTTGCTGTGTCGTGTCCTTCTTGGAGTTGCATTTTGGGTGGCCAGCAGTGTATTTTAAGCAAATTAATGCTGAATTAATTCAAATACATCCCAGTAGTAGTCTCCTAAACAGTTCTATGGAAAAGGAATTCGGTACACTATTTTGCTTCCAAGTCACGTTTTGCCGTTTTCTATGTTATTCTCCCATATGAGGAATACTTTCGCTTTTCATACTATTAATTATTACCGTTCGTTTGTACTGTATATGAGGTAGCACTCACCAAATACGTTGCTTAATTCAGTTTGATATGGTTATAATTGCTCTGGGATACCAGTACGGCATTTATAAGTTCTTGACCACGTTCTTCTCTTTTTCGTCTGAAAATTACTTAACATATTGGGAGCGTAGTTTGTCTCATTCGTTCTTTATTTTCAGAGGGTAAGCTATCTCCTTTTTTTATATTTTCAGGCGGTGTGAATCCATTTCTGGTTTAGAAAGCCGGAAATCTGGATTTTTTTTAGTGGTATCTGTATCCATTACTTTTATGATTCTATGGAACGCAGTATTTGTGGTGGAATGTGCCAATGAAAGAACAGAACGAACGGAATAAGTGATAGCACTTCAGTGCACACGAAACGCGTGGTCGAAACTAAAGTATGAAATGGTGTTTGGACATGATTCAAATGCCACAAAGTTAACAATTTAGCAGATATAGCATTGAGCTGTTAAAATTAAAAATTCAGGAGTGCTCTATAAGCTTCATAGTAGGCAAATTATGTACCATGTGAAATATCGTGTGCAATGAACACTTCTCTCAATGGAAAATTGTTCTCAACTTTTCCTCTATGAAAACGCTTGTTTTCATTATCAGTATAAACATCTGCCTTTAAATGACGTCCTATGATGGAAAGCTGGGCACAGTTCGCTAAATGGTGAATTGCTTTCACTAAATTTATCCATAAGCAGAGAGCAGGAGACCGGAGCGCTCAAGAACTATCACGATCTAAAGCTATTGATACCTGTCGGTAATTTCGAAACAGAACAGAAATAGGTTGCTGTAAGCTTGACTTGTGCTCGCTCAGAAGCCACTGGAACAGTGAGCCGCTATACAAGCAATACGGAGAAAGCTTCATAAAGTGTTCTCTATTCAGAACAACTATTGCATTGGATTTCCCTCACCCGTTCTCATCGGTAAGCTTGTTTAATATGGCGTAATAGCAACATTCCTGTAAGGAGAAATGGACCTTCGATGATTAGTCTGCACTCAGTTCAGACATTGATTCTCTCCAGCATTAACACTAACCACGCCATCATGCTGGACTGGAGCGTAATTTCATGCACTTCAAGACCGATTTCCCAAATGTATACAAACGAGACTCTTGAGTCCTGCGTGAGGCTGCTTTGGTGTGATGTAAGCCCAAAATTAAACTTAGTGGACCCAAATACATTCGCACATTGAGTGAAACTGAACTGTGATTGCCTACAAAGTCAGGACAAATTGGTGGCAATCAGCGTGATTTCTAGGACTAAATCCGGAAGAACATGATTTACGCGTAGTGAAGTCAGTTCAAAATTTATATCCCAAATCCTCTATACAGATACGCAAAGAGCTTCCACGTTGAGGAAACATTGAGAAAGCTTGACGGTAAAGAAAAAATTCCTCTAAGTGGAAGGAGCTTTGTATAGACTTCCTTTCCAAGGAGCTTTCTGAGTGTCTTCGTTATATGAGTGAAAACCCATTGTACTAGCTGAGGTATTTTCATAGGAAACCATAAACCCCGTTACTGTGCTGCATTCCATCTTATACTGGACTTTGGAGTCTCCACAATGAAGAAAGGCAAAACAAAGTTTGTGCCAAGACTTTTTCATGCAAGTTTAAGTACTTGGATATTTCTTTACCTTAAGTGATCATTTGTGTCGATCCGCACTATGTAATACATATACGCTTTGCCAAAAATCACGAAGCATTCCGAGAAGGTCGTTTGATCCTGATGAAACTCCGTGAGCAACTAACCTTGGGCTGAATATGCAAATTATTTAAAAAGACCACCCACGGTACATAGGAACCGCGCATCGAGGACGGTATATTAAGAGTAAAGCTTGCGCTGAGGGACAATTGTAATAGCGGAATCAGGTTGCATTAAACTCCACGGACTGAGGATGCCTCGACGTCGGATTACTGCACAATACGAGCAGATGCGCGAGATTGCAAGAAGACGTATAATTGGGCTGAGAGTGCCTGGCTGGTCAAGTCACCGTATACCCGGGCATTTGGGAAAGAGCGACGCGGCAATATGATGTTGTCGTCAATGGGTCGAGGAGGTTACAACCCAGCGGCACGCAGGCAGTGGACGGCCGAGGGTAACTAGAAAATGCGAGGATCGAAAGGTTGTGAGAGCCGCACGAACAGAACCGAATTCGTTGCTCTCAGCCGTCCGTAGCAATGTTGCGTTGTCTACAGGTACGGAAGTGGTCATCCAAACTGTTGCCAAATGCCTTGCGGCAGGATAACTACACTGGGTACTTTCCCAGGTTGATCGGGCCCCACACCACTGCACCCGGTGCGGGTAACGCTGGCTATTCAGTGCCAGGCCACTTCGCTGCTTAGCACTTGCCAGAAAGCTTTGCCGGCACCGGTTGCAGAGGTGTCGTGCCTGATCAACGTGGAAAAGAGTCCAGCTGTGTCCCAAGTGACATGCCAGCCAGCGCACGGATTCTGCACTTACCGTGAAACGCACAGTGACTCTCCAAATAGGCATTTCCTACTATCGCTGGACACCCTTGGTGGTCCCGCGTACCACCCTCACGGCTCAAAGGTACGTCGACGACATTCTAGGACCTGTTGTGTTGCCATTCCTGTCGCAGAATCGCCGAACAGTATTTCAGTAGGACAATGGCCGGCTCTCACAGGCCTGCCTCCGTAATGTAGACACACTTCCATGGCCAGCCTGATCTCCCGACCTCTCACTGGTCGAATATATATGGGACATCATGGAATGCTCCCTATGCCCATCCCGGGATGTCCACCAACTGGCCCACAATTCGGACACCGTTTGGCTTGTTATAACCTCAGGCCAGTATTCATGAACGGAAGTGCGCGGCGCATCTATGCCGCACCGGGTAACCGCTTGTACCTGAGCCAGAGATGGAACTAGAACGCACTGACTTGTTCCACCCGTGTAGCTGTTTTTATCCCAATAGATGACCCAACTGTTTTGGAAATGCAATCCTTCCGTTTTCTATACATATAAAATTGCACATACCAATTTTCATTTTGATTGGACGATTCCTTCTGGATGCGTCGTCGTCTTGTTTCTTTTCGGCACAGAGCGTATATTATGAATAATTAAATTCCATCACGCATTTTCTCTGGTAGGTTGATCTTTTCCTTTCTCTTTTGGTACCTAACGTTTCGACTCGTATGCATTTACACGTAGATGGATAATAATTGGGGGAACTACTGGATTAACATTAACCCCCTGATACGATTTTTTGTAAATGACGTTCTCTAAGATTTGTGTTTGAAAGGAAAATTTTTTGGCTCTGATAGCATAATCACTCCCGCAGGATAAAGTGTCAGAGGAAGGAACTTGGATGCTGTGGGTTAGAGAATAAAAACTTAGGGTTTCGATAGATATATTTTTCTTTAGCAAGCACGTTGAAGTGCTTGAGGTATTTGCTGATTGTTTTGAAAAAAGTGGGGGAAGATTTTGGAAAGCGATTTTAGTCTGCACTGTGCCTTATGAAGACATGAATTAAGGTGCTCAGATTCTTGTGAAGTATGAAAACTTCCTTAGACTTAAGGCTTGTAAAATTTTGTATTTACGCAGTTCATCGAAGATTTTATTCTTTCAACACAAAGAGTTGCACTAAGAGTTTCAAGAACTGAAGTTTCCTGGGAATCTCAGAATTTGTTCTGCATTAATGAATATATTACTTAGGGGGAAAGATAAATCCAGAAAGATTGTAGTAAGAGCTACAGAACTGGATAATCTGGCGCCCGCTTCTTAAGAGGTATGTACCAGATTTCAGTCAGTCTGTCTAAGAAAGACGGGAAAATTATATTTCGAGCCTTGAAAATATCAAAAGAACCGGGGAGACCTGAAGAGGTACAATTTAAACTAGGATCTATAAAATGTGTTTTGCGAAGGCAGAAAAAGCAAAAGATGTAACCGAATAAGGAACTTTTACAACAGTGTCAGCTCGTGGAAATATCTTTATCTGCAAATGGATAAACTTCTGCTCTTTGCTAAACGGTCTATCACTCTAAAACGATCCCCGCAGATTATGATCCAACAAAATTGAGATAATGGTTTCAGTAACCAATCATCTGCGAGAGAGAAATATCAAAGCAAAATTATTTTGATTGGGTAATTCAGGAGAAAATCGTAAGGCTTTATGCATGGTTACTAATCTTTCGATTTAGATCTTCACACATGACTTTCAGAATGTGTCTCGAATATCCATGAAAAAATAACTTGCTTTTTTTTCAACCAGTAAGCACACACGTGTTCCCATTCATCATCAGACTAAACTTGTTGTAAACGAAGGAATAATAGAACAAAGGTAAATGTGATTTGATTTGGCAAAACAGAGTCGCAAATGTGCATCACGAATATAAATGTATGAGTTAACGTGATATCATTCTGCTGAGTGTTGCAGGGAAAATGTTTGTTGATGTCATTATTAATAGTGTTTGATGCTTGACATCAGAGAAGGTGTGGATTGTACAGAGTAGTTTTGGGCCTGGTAAGGTTTGCACTAACCAAACTTTTGCATTACGTGTGATGATTGAAAAATATCCGTATTGCGGCAAGAAAGCTTTTTTTTTTTCCCTTGTGGATTTTCACCTATGAGTCATTACATTATGGCCACTTACCTAATAAGCTGTAGGACCCCCTTTGGCCCGCAAAACAGCGGCCACTGGACAAGGCATCGATTCGATTAGGTGGCGATAGGTATCCTGGGATATCTGGTACGATAATACCAACATCAGGTCCTCCAGTTCCCGTACATTGTGGGATGGTGTTGATTTAGCGCGAACCCGATTTTCTAAGTCGAACCAAAAATGTTCGATTGGGTTCATATCAGGTGAATTTGGAGGTCATCGAACCACTCGTTGATGATTCTGGCAATGTCGCATAGTGCATTATCTATGTTGGTAATGACCATCAATAAGAGGGAACACAGTTGCCATGAATGGGTTAACTGGGTTCGCAACGATGTTCAGATACCTGACAGCTGTCAGAGATTGTGCTATTGGGATAATGGGGCCTAAAGTGTCCCATAAAAAACATAGCCCGTAGCATAACACCGCCACTGACGGCCGGTTTCTGCCCAACAATGCATCCAGGTGCCATAGCCTCCGTTGGTAATCGGCGTATACGCGCTAGGCAGTCTACGTGATGCAACAGGAATCTTGATTCGTCAGACCAGGCCACTTCCTTAATCATCTACAATCCAATTTCGATTATCTTGAGCCCATTTGATGCGTTGTTCGTGAAGACGTGCAGTGAGCATGGTGGCCCGGCTGGGTCTTCGGCTGCGTAGCCCCAGGCGCGAAAGGCTGGGGTAAACTGTGTGCTGTGACACATTGCCCTAATCACCACTGTTGTAGCTGCTCGTAGTTTGTAGTACTGTGTCCCGGCGGTCGCTGTGAACAATGCGCGACAGTCTCCTCTCCCCTCTGGCACTAAAGAGCTGCGGACGACACACGTCTGGACGAAAGTTCGTCGTTTGACCCTCTGTGCACCACTTTTTATACATACTCAGTTCAGCGGCACGTGAACAACCCACAATCCGCGCCGTTTCCGAGATAGTAGTTCAGAGGCGCCGTGCCGTGACAATTTGTATTTTATCAAACTCCGATAAATCCGCTGCTTTTCCCATTCTGACTCCGAACACTCTACTAACCGCAAGCAGGTCCTCGGGTTGTATATATACTGCTCTGGGCATTGATCTTCAGACGTCTCCTGGAAGCAATCACTATATTCTTCCACGGAGAAGGGATGCTACGTCATGTGAGTAAATTATACCGTTGCGGGGGATACCGAACCCTGCTTTACTTTTTTGTTTAGAGACAACAGTGGAGACTAAGTGTGACGTCTGCCAATCCCGTAGTGGCCGTGTAAGTTAAAACAAGAAAGATGACACCGAAATTTCGGGTGTAATAAGCACGCCTTTTGAATCCGTTCTGACGTAAATTAAATTTATCGAAGCTATTCAAAGTGAATGCGACAGGTATGGAAAACAATAGTATCTGACGGAGGTAAAAGGTTTTTCAATCGGGTTTTTAATCCTTCAGATATTGCTGTAAACAGAATCGTGAGCTTACGCCCTCTGGTTGCACACTTTTGCCTTAAGAAAAACATGAATTTATATAAGAAACATTTCGCACCGGAAACGCTCTCCAACACAGAAAGAGATTTTCAAATCGGACTCTTAGAAACAGAGATATGGACAACAATAAGATGTGACTTTACGTCCCCTGGAGGGAAAACCATGCATTATTTTAGGAAGAAAGTATTCTCAAAAGGTTTATCCATACGAGGGGTATCAGTCCAAGAAAAAAAAATTAGTCGAATTTTTAGGAGCACAGATTTTGCTGCAAATACATCAGAATCAGAAATAAACACTTATTTCCCCTGTTGGCCAAACCATTCTTTACCGAGCATTAGAAATTATATGAAAAATATTTTCCATCAGGTATTTAATGCGATACAGGAAGAATTTTTCAAATCGGAGTTTTAGAAGCAGAAATAACGCAGAAAACGCAATTTACCTTTGTGCCTCCTAACGGAAAGTCTATGATTTACTTGAAAATTTTGAATTTATAGGAAAAACATTTTGCATCAGAAACAGTATCTAACAAAGAAGGAATTTTTCAAATCGGACTAGTAGAAATAGAGATATTGGCAAAAATAAGACATACATCTACGCCCCCTGGCGTAGAAACTATTCATTATTTCAAGAAGAAAATGTTCCTAAAAGGTTTTTTGACATGAGTGGTATCGGTCAACAAATGAATTTTTTTGCAATCGGGAATTTAGAAGCTCATATTTTGCTGCAAATACATCAGAAGCGGAAATTAAAATTTACGCCCCCTGGTACAAAACATTTTTTTACAAAAATTAGAAATTATATGCAAACGATTTCCCATCAGGAACTGTATCAGGTGCAGAAAGAATTTTTCAAATCAGAGATTTACAAGCAGAGATATAGGGGGAAACGCAATTTACCTCTACGACCCCTAGCGGAAAGTCTATGAAATACTTGAAAATTTTGAAATCATAACAAAAGCATGTCACACTGAAACAATATCCAACAAAGAAGGAATTTTTCAAATCGGACTCCTAGAAGTAGAGATATTGACAAAAATAAGATATACATCTACACCTCCTGGCGGAGAAACTGGAATATTTTGAGAACAAAATATTGCGAAAAAGTTTATCCATGTGAGTGGTATCAGTCCACAAAAGAATTTTTAAATCGATATTTAGAAGCTCAGATTTTAGGCCAAATACATCAGAAGCAAAAATTAACGCTTACGCCTCCTGGTGGCCAAAGTTTTCTTTACCAAAAATTTAAAATTATATGAAAAATATTTTTTCATCAAGAGTTGTATCCGCTGAAGAAAAAATTTTCAAGTCGAAGTTTTAGAATAAGAGGTATAGGGAAAAATTTAATTTACTTTTCGCCCCCTAGCGGAAAATCTATGCGTAATTTGAAAAAGTAACTATATCTTAAATACAGTTCGACATAAATGGGATCGAAAGACAAAATATTTTTTTCAATCGGATGTTAAGAAGCAAATACGTGGAAGAAAACGTATTTTTGAATTCGGCATCATGTGCATTTACGCCCTCTAGCGGCGAAATTGTACATTGTAAAAAAAAAGTGAAATAAAGGGTCATCATTCGCATATCTCAAGCTTCCCATCGCAAAAATAATATTTTCAATCGGACTAATAGTTGCAGAGATATCGTGGGTACAGACGGACGGACAAACCGGTAACATAAGCACGATCTCTTTTTACAAAAGACGTGCTAAAAGGTCGATTTGCTATCGCAAAAGAGCATAGAAAGACTTATAAACTTGGTTCCAAGAAGCCAAAAGACGTTTCAGTAAATTATTCATGATTATTGTTGGTACAATGGGAAATTAAAGTTAAGAACATTTGAAAAGAATGTTAAAAGCAATTTTACATATTACCAAAATAATGTTTTATCTCCTATATTTAAAGAGGAAATACCATTCCTTTATCCAAAGAGCCTTCAAAGAGTAAAACTCCATCAGCATATGGCTACCAGTTTTATATCGAAATCTGCCACTCTGCTACTTGAAAAAAAAATTAATAAAGAGACTGATATCAAGTCTATACCGTTTGCTCATATTCCTTCAAAGTCCTGTGATATGTCACCAATGGAGTAGAACAGTGGTTCCTAAACTTTTTGAGACCGCGCCGCCCTTCAGATGTCACATTTATCGTGCGACGCCCCTGTACCCAAAATCAAAAAATAAATTGCCCAACTTCTAGTTTGTGGTATTGTTTTAAAAGAAAATAGTGATTTACATTACTAGCTTGTTTTCCTTTTAATGTAAAAATACATAATTAGAATAAAATTACAGAACTGAGTAAAAAGAAATTGATGAGATAGGCATATTTTCACAATGGTAACATTCTTCATTTGGCTTTCACATTTGTACAGTAATTTTAGAAACTTTTAGGCATTCGTGTCTTAATGGGATGCGGGAGCTTGTTTCCCGTTAACAAAACATCGAATCTGGGGCCAATATTCGATACAGTTATGCAGATTTCCTTCTCATCGTTAACTTCTGCTTCTATATCTGGATTTTATTACCGCCAGAGTTGAAAATGCTGCCTCGCAAAGGTAGAATGTAACAAAAGAGAAAGTTACTCTCACGGCTTTCTTACTCAATTCTAGGTACTCCTTTGCCACACTGTTTTAAAACTGTGACAGAGTTCCGAAAGAGAATGTCACTTTCAGTGTGGACTATGAAGAAATGCCTATTAAGTGTTTCTACTCAGCAGTAGTGAAGGTTGATGGTGAATCTGCTGTAAACGGGTCTGTAACCCACCTGTGTTCATCTGTTTGTGGAGTAAAATATTTGTCCAATTGAACGTTGAGTTCAGATAGGTGCTCCAAAATCTGCGTATTTGCATGTTGCGTTTCACTATAAATTATGTTTTTCCTTACAATCGCAACGCACAGATTGGGAATCTCTGGACCAGTGTATCTTCGGACAGCTAAAAAGAGCGCTTCCTAAACGCAGATGTAAAACAATGATTGCACTAACGAAAGCAATGGAAGAGGAGAAAAATAAAATAACATCACCTATTTAAAAAAATTCCCTGGTATCTTGGAAATCTAGGTGTAAGTTTATAGTCCAGAGGAAGGGATATCAGATAGAACATTTAAGAAAGAAATAATTTTATTGTAAACATTCATTGTATTGGAAATATTTCTAAAAATGTGTGAATATCCCCTATATTTGCAAACAAGGCAAAACTATGCCTTAAAATAATTATTATTCTACAAGTTTCATGATACAATTCGTCTCAGTTTAATTTTAAAGTAAATGAATTTCGGGAAAAAAACGCACCACATGGAGGAAACATGAAAGATAAAGTTTTTCTTCTTCGTGCAGGTGGAACAATTCGGAAAGTACGTAAGCTGTCGATGCACGATAATAACAAGTCATGAGAATTCAATTGCAGATAAAAGACAAATTTTATATACAATTAAAAACACTAGCTACAAAAGGTTAAAATGACACATGCAAGATCTTTCTGGCTTGCCTGAAGCCCATCATCAGGCAGAACAAACAGCACCGCGCCGACATACAAGAGGACGAACTCCCAGGATGCATCAGTTGTTACGTAATATGTAAAGTTCGGAAAGCATGATATACATATGTGCAGAAGACACTATTCGTTGCGGTTACAGGTTTAGCTTTAGCAGGGTTATATACATTTTTGACGCAAGACCTCCATAACTGTGGTAGTATATATGGGGGGGTCTTCAGTTTGTCGACCATTTACTGTAATGACGACTCTCGTATATACTACCATAGTTATGGAGGTCTTATATCAAAAATGTATATAACCCTGCTAAAGCTAAACCTGTAACCGCCAACGTATAGTGTCTTACAAGGAGGTTATATTACTGGAGACACCACTCCTATCCACGCAACATTGGCCGCCATAAGTCACCGTCTGTGCTGCAAATGACGTCATGAGCAGGCACGACGCAGCCGCAGAAGAGAAACTGCGCTGAATCCAATGAAACAAAAGCTTCTAAGCGTATAAACAGATAAAATGAGTAATTCAATAATCTTTAGCTATGATACACAAGCTTACTGTTTCATCAACGGTATAATTTAGTTCATTTTTGCCTGCTTGTGACGTCACACCACAGATTAGCTGTGACCTATGGCGGCAGAGCCAGTAGTGTCTCCAGTAATATAACCTCCTTGGTGTCTTATGACTTCCGAACTTTACATATTACGTAACAATTCATGCATCCTGGGAGTTCGTCCTTTTGTATTTAGTAGTCTGTTGGCGCGGTTCTGTCTGTTTTGCCTGATAATGGGCTTGAGGCAAGCCAAAAAGATCTTGCATGTGTCATTTTAACATTTTGTAGCTGGTGTTTTTAGTTGAATATAAAGTTCGTCTTTTATCTGCAATTGAAAATCATGGCTTGTTATTATCGTGTATCGACAGCTTATTACGCTCCGAATTGGAGGAAACATGCTTGAGAAAATCTCCGATTATAAATACTCGTGTAAGACCTATAAAACAGAAGTTCTTTGCAAGATGAAACAGAAGGTATACTGTCAAAGAGGACGCTTAAAATTTTTTAAAACAAAAGTTTTGCTATGACGTAAGCTCATCGTGTAGTTCCTAATGTCATATGATACTCGATTGGACATATTTTACATCGCGATTCTGCTTCATCCGGAATCATTATTTTTTTCCTTCGAAAAAGAGAAGAAAAAACAAAGTCTTTTCTGCATTCGAAGTGCTCCGAGAATAACCTCTCTGAAACCAAGTATTCTGGAAGATTGAAAGCAAGTTTCCTAACGACTGCTCTGAGAGGAAAGTAATAAAAAAAGCATAGCAAACATATGTTACGCTACAGCAAAATTGTGCAGCATCATATTTCGGTAAGAACACAGCTCTCATGAGGTAGATCTTGAATTTAAGATTTTGATTTAAATGTTTCCACAAAGCATGATAAAAAAAGAATATGACAAAGAATACGTTTTGAATGACTTATTCCTTTTATTGCAGGTCCGAATGATATCCATATTTATCCAGAGACACAAAAAGATATCCGCAGTTACGCGTTTCCTTTCGAAAAATTATTTTTATTGACTTTTCCTTATCTCCCCCGCTGCTAAAACAGTTTCAGATTTCCGAAATAAATAAAATGCGAGGTGAATAAATTTACTTCGCTAACTTTTTATTGCGTTCCAGGGGAGAGTAAATTTATACCCGCTGTATGCGGAAAAGAATATGAATATTTCTGAATGGCTTTTCCGACCCAGGAACGGCTGAAGACCCATGAGCTTGAATCACCTGGCATTAACATAAATGGCCCAATAGGATGACACCGTTTCCGTTTGGCATGCGGTCGTTACTCGAGTTTTAACCGCAGATTCTAACGCCTCTGATAAATCTCTCCGCACGATGGGATGAGAGAAGAGAAAAAATGGGAATGAATAGGTTATGAGGTCCGTGATTTAAAATTGAACTTTTATGTTTGTGTTCCTGCTGAAGGCGTATTTAACTGCCGCCAGTGAGGGACGCCTGTGTTTTGATCAATGGTTTTCTGCTCAAAAGTGTGGTTATCAATGAATAACAAAAGAAATATTCGGCACAAACAAAAATGACCACAGCCTGTGGAAATGAAGTACATGTCAAGTAAGAAACGGTATTTATTTCGCATTTCCCAAACTATTTCTACGAGAATTCATCAGATAAAATTTTACAAAAGTTGCTCCTTTTTTACGTAACTACTTTTCTTAAACCTTTAGTTGCTCTATAACTAGGATGGCCATAGCGCGGCTCTCTCAGGAGAGTGGTGCGGCTCTAAATGTATGTATGAAATATGGTAAACTAAAACTGATCAATGTCCAAAAGTAATGTGACAGTGTTACTTCACATAAAAGACACACTGGTTTCCCGTGTGTCTTTTATGTTCTGCCCACTCCGCTTTAAATCTCCTGTTCTCGTCTACATATTTGCGTTTTCCAGATAGCATGATTACTTACATTAGATGGAATCTTTTTAAAAAACTTATAATTTTCTTTTTCACACAAGTTTACTCACGGAATGTTAAAAAGTGCTATTAAGCCACACGCCTAGTAATCTACGGCACACACTGATGTGTTATTACCTTTGAGGTCGTATGTCTACTCTTAGCCACGAAATGACGTGCTGAATCACGTGTGCTGAACACTCCGTCTGATTGGCTTCAGGCGTCCGAGAAGGGCCTCTGCGAGAAGCTGATAGCCGAAACACAAAACTACGGTGCTTTCCTCGTTTGCAACACCCTTACGGCAATCGCTTTGAGAGCGCACCAACAGCAGTGTTTTTCGTTGGCTATTCTCTTTTGAGGGGGAAATGAAAAAATAAAACAACTTTCAAAATCAAAGTTGCCCATTCTCTTTTACACTCATATTGAAGAGCGCAAAATATATTACAAAACAACAGTTGATTACGTTTGTGAGCTTTGTTACGTGCGAGACTCGTGCGACTTACGTTGTCAAACCAGCGCTCAGTCGTCAAAGCAATATAGTGATATTTTTTGCACATTTCTTATGCTAAATCTTTTGCTTTGAGTCAAAGTTGTCTCAGCTAAGAAATCAACACTGTTTTGTGTTTCAGCTATGAATCAGGCTGACCGGGAGGGGGGGTCTGGGGGTAAACTTTAACAAAATGAACTAATTTTCAATTTGTCATTGTTTGTTTTGCTATCAAAAATAAATAAATGATTCTTTCAAAATGTTCTTCCTGAAATGTGGCTTCCAAAGGTAGTGTAGCTGGCCACCCCTGCTCTATAACGTACTGCAGAAGTGAAGTACATGTCAAGACAGTAAAGTTGCACAGCGATAAATTCCGTCCATGTAGCTTAATTGGCAGAGCATTCGGCTCTGGAGAAGAAGGATGCGGTTCCGAACGACGTCACAGGCAAAATTGTGTTTTCACATAGGCGCCCGACTGTAGAAATGGATCTACTGGCCTTTGGGTTCTTTGAAAAATGTGTGATGTTCCTTCCACACATCGTATGGAATTAATAAAAAATAGTTTCTTTCTTTTCAAAGATGTGCGATGCATTTTTGTTTTTGTTTTTTGATTGGAGGTTAAACGACCACCGTGAGCAACTCAATGGGCTATAAGCAGTCGCCCGTCCCTAATTTAGGGTCACTGGTTCCAGGGAAGGGAAAGAGTCAGTGCTGTAAGACAAACACAACATCCATACCTCACGGGATTTGAACCCGGACCCAGTTCGGACTAATGATTAGATGCCATCGCTTAGGCCACTGGGGCGGCGCGATGCTTTTTCCACACATCGTTTGGAATTATTTAGAATTCCTCCTTCTACAAAGATTTACTTCAAGCATGGTTTGGGGGTATGATTAGCGTGCTACAGAGGTGAAGCACGTGTGAAGTCGGAAAAGTTGCAGCGATAAATTATTTCGGTGTAGCTTAATTGGAAAAGAATTCGGTTCCGGAGCAGAAGGATGCGTGTTCGATTATCGCCACCGGCAAATTTGTGCTTTCACAACTCTTTCAAATACATACGCATTGGGATGCCAGTTTATTAAGTACATTCACCTAGAACTGTATTGCCCAGCCTTTCGCATTCATAACAGCGTGAGTTCGTCGGGGAAGGAAAGCATCGAGAAGGAATGCTGTGCGTCACCTTCCACTAACCCATCTTTGTTACGACTTACCTCATCGTTGAATGAGGGTGACGGGCGAATTAGTGAATTATTAGCAAGAAAATTAGTGAGACGCACAGTTGCTACAAATCAGTCCCCTGGCGAAAAGCCCATTTCACTCCATCCCTGAAATTCCCGGAGAGGTTGAATCCGAGTACCGTGCAGTCCACTGAAGCCAGAATAATTTGTCGGCATTTTCTTGGAACCATTCCAGAACAATTAGAGTGTGTGCTTTATCCTTGTGAACGAGTCCATCTGCGTGAGGATAAACCGCAGCCATGAAGAGATGAAGTTGGTCGACAGTAGTGTTCAGACAAGTTTTGCTACTCAGATTTCCTTTGACAACTATCAAGTGGTCCAATGTGTGTTAGAAATACATTACCCTAACAATCGCCACCAACTTTACTGTCCACAGTAAAAATTGGTAGCTCAGGGATTGGCTTTATTTATTGATATTGCGTGCGCCAAATCCGAATACTGCCATACGTATGATGCAGAAGAAACCTGGAGTAGTCTATTAAGGAGAGTTTTTCCAGTTTTCGGAGGTCCTGTATCGCTCCCGTGACCACTGAAGACGTTCTTTCACATGCCCATTTCTGACGGAACATTCTCCTAACAGTTGCTACCGTTTTTTAGTGTTGTCACCTTAGAGTTTGCTTTA
This sequence comes from Macrothele yani, assembly GCA_039090855.1. Classification (NCBI taxonomy): domain Eukaryota; kingdom Metazoa; phylum Arthropoda; class Arachnida; order Araneae; family Macrothelidae; genus Macrothele; species Macrothele yani. The sequence continues at coordinate 88,744,372 of CM077013.1, forward strand.
ATTTCGTCATACTGCTTGCGCCAAATTCGAATTACGCTATCCTCATAATGCAGAAGGAATCTGTATTAGTCCATCCAAGCGAACTTTTTCTAGTTCTCGGAGGTCCTATTTTGATGCCCCATGCGCTCTGAAGGCGCTCCTTTTTGTTCTGTTCTGCCAAAACATTCCCCTGACAGTTGCTGCTGACTTTTAGTGTTGAAACCTTAGAGGTTGGCTTCATTTCTTCAAAGACAAATTCGAATTACGCCAACCGGTTAATGCAGTAGTAGTCTGAACTAGTCCAACTAGGCAACCATTTTCCCGTCCTTGGAGGCCCTATATCGGAGCCTCATGTCCATTGAAGGCGTTCTTTCATGTCCTTCTCTGACAACATCAGCACTCGGCATATCCTCAGCTGTTTTTACCCATTTTGAACATGGTCCTACAGGGGGTGAGTCCGAAGATAACCTTCAGCAAGGTACTTAGAAAGAGGAGAGATAGGTCCAATCGCCTTTGTTTTCGTTCCGCCGGCGAGCAGTCTCCGTACGAGGTGGGGTGTGACGTCACAGTGGCTATAAACGCTCTCGAGCAAGTTCGAGGTCATTCGGAGCTTGTGTTGTAGTGTCGATTACTCACTGTATTTCTTTGTGAATTTTAGACCTGCTTTGTCCTTTTTCAATCATTTTTTTTCTTCATTTGTTTTCTGTGTAACGTACAACTATCTTGAAAATTTCTGGATGCGCTGTTGCCCTTTGTCGTAATCACAGTTCAAAGAAAATGAAGTTAGATCTTACATACCATGTTTTTCCATTGGATAGAGATTTATTGAAGCAATGGTTGGCGAAATGCTGTCGAAAGGATGTATTCGATGCAAAAAAAGCTCGAATGTGTTCAGAGTATTTTGATGCTTCCAAATACCAGCGAGATCTTAGAAATGAATTGCTGAACTTGCCTCCCAGAAAAAAACTGAGAAAAGATGCCGTTCCTACAAAAAATATACCTTATCAGATTGTGGAGCAAACTTCTGTTCGAAGTGAACGGTTTAAAACCAGAAAGGTCCAAAAAAATGCATTAGATCGAATTTAAGGTATGTCTCCCATTAAACGTCAAATTACATCAGATCACAATGAAAGTGATAGCATTCCTGACCAGCATTCATCATCGTCAATTTTATGTGAGACGTGCGAATGTCTGAACAAAAATATAATGCAACTGAAGAATGAAAATAATTCACTACGGGAAGAATTATTAAATGTAAGGAAACAGTTGGTAATTGTAAAACAACGCTCTTGTCTCGAGAAAAGAAGCCTGAAAGCGGAAATTAATATTTTGAAACGCAAATGCAAGAATGGAAATTTACTGAGAAATAATGAAAGGTGGCTAGTTATCAGAAATTTACTTGACCATTGTTTCACTGATGTGCAAATTTAAACTCTTGTGTCAAAAAAGAGACCAGCAAAATGGAATGAACAAGATATAAATCAAGCACTTGTTTTGCATGCTATTTCTCGAAAAGCATATCTTTTCATCAAAAATAAAATGCACATACCGCTTCCAAGCATTTCCACTCTGAAACGGTGGTGTGGTAAATTTGTATTTACCGATGGTTTAATTGAGCCCGTTTTAAAGCTGATGAAAATGAATGCTGCACATCTAACAGAGTTTGACATAGTTTCAATTTTATCTTTTGATGAAATGAGCGTTGATTCCAGATATGGTTATGATGCTGCTGCGGATAAAATTTTAGGACCGCATAGTAACGTTTTAGTAGTTATGCTGAGAGGATTATGCAAAGCTTGGAAACGACCCATATATTATTCCTTTGATAAACAGATGGATCAAGAGCTGTTAACTGACATAATTCAAGCCGTTGAGCAATCGGGTTATTTAGTGCACGGAGTGGTATCTGATCTTGTAGGGGGGGGGGATATCAAGGTTTGGCGGCAGCTTGGAATTCATAAAATGAAATGGATCCACACAAATGTAAGAGGCAACATGACACAGAAAGTTAGCTTAACGGCCCAGATGCTATCTAACAGCGTAAGCAAAGCTGTAGAGTATTTTTTTCCAGAAAGAAAACAAATTGCTAATTTTATAAAACTGGTAAATGACTGTTTCGACGTAATGAACTGTAGATTGCTCAGCTCCAAAGAATCACTGCAATGTGCTTTTGGAAAAAAAAGTAGATATTCAGCATAAAATTGTGAGCGAGATGTATTATAAACTTTCCTCGATGCGTGTTATTGGAAGAAATGAACTTCTTCTATTCCAGACTGGATGGATGGTATCCATAGCATCTCTAAAAGGTTTGCATTCCTGCTTAGCATAAAATAAAATTCAATACATCTTATGTAACAGACTAAACCAAGACTTGTTGAAGAATCTTTTTTCGCAGATAAGAAGTTTGGGTCGCTTTTATGACCACCCGCTACCCACGGAAGTAAAAAATAGATTAAACAACTGCTGCTCAGCTTAAAATTGCCGCCACCTTCATCACCCAATGTAAGCGCCGAAAACTGTTCAAACATGTAGTACTTCAGTAGTTCCTTTTTCAACGAACTCACAGACTTGCAAACTGAAAATGATTCCAGAGAACAAATGGAAATCAGAAAAATTATTTGTGATTACGATGGTGCCCAAACTGCAGATAATGTGTCCAGTAACAGCGATAACATGCATCATAGCCATGATTGTTCATACGAGGGCCTCAGATATTTAGCTGGTTATGTAGCGTTTAAACTCAGACACGTCGACAGATCTTTAGGAAATCCTACATCAGATCTAAATTATACAGACATATCATCACCTTCGTGGATTCGAACACCGATTCGCGGTGGTTTTGTTGGGCCAACAACGGAATGGTTTGAAACAGTTTGTAAACTGAAAAATGAATTTCAGTCTTTTCATGGAAAAGAAACTGTTCATAAATCTTGTGGCGTTATAAAACATTTGGCAGAAAACCTCTGTAACAAGTTCCCCTCTGTGCAACGATCAGCCATAATGATATACGTCCGCATTCGGACCTTTATAAGAATCAGACACCTAAACAATCAAAAGTCGAAACCCTTCAAACGGACGGAATTAAAGAAAAATAAGAAATGGAAGAAAGTCTTCGATAAATGGTGTAACATAGTGAATCAAATAACTTTCTGTTTTTTTTTTTTTTCGGAGGTTTAACGACCACCGTGAGCAACTCAATGGGCTATAAGCAGTCGCCAGTCCCTAATTTAGGGTCACTGGTTCCAGGGAAGGGAGAGAGCCAGTGCCGTAAGACAAACACAACATCCATGCCTCACCGGGATTCGAACCCGGACCCCTTTCGGACGAATGATCAGAGGCCAACGCCTTAGACCACTGCGCCACCGAGGCGGCTACTTTCTGTTTGAGCTAAGTGTTTATTTAATGCACGCCACATTAAGCAAAGAACATTTCGAATATGTTATTATCGATGTAAGACGGAAGTTTTATTCTTCATGCTAGAAATATGTTTGAGTTACCAAAAAATTCCTTCGCAGAGTAAGCATCGAACAGTATTCATGCCATATTCCCGTTTTTGCCCAGTATATATATTTACTATGCTTCCAAAATAGTTAGGCGTTTGTACAATTCTTACTTAAGAATTATTTACTCGAAACTGGCGCTGATAATTCTAATGAAAGTTCCCAGAGCACACAAAACCTCCTCGTTGTGGTTTCGTGCACGCTGCACCTTCGCGTATGGCCTCCGTGACGTCACAGCGCAGCCAAGAGAAACGGGAAGACGGGGCGATTGCGATGGACCTACCTCTCCTCCTTCTAAGTACCTTGACCCTCAGCACACCAATGTTAAATTCTCTTGCGATTTCTCGATTTGTAGCTTTTCTGTTTGCTTGCACGATTCTTTCCAATCTCCTTTGACTCGTTCTGATCCACCAGCTGCTTTTGTCCGCAGGATCGCAATTGCTGTAAGTTTTTTTTTATGGCATACTACTCACTTTAAATCCTTGCTAAGACCATAAGTGAAAATCCCGGGAGAACGGGCGTTTGTGAGATCCTCGAACTAGCATTCGTGGAGCCAACTATTATGCCAAATTCAAGGTTGCTCAGGTCTCGCGTTTTCCTCGTGCAGACCCTCAATCAAACGGTAAGCGATATTCGACAAAAAAACGAAAAACGTTTTAGAAGTTACTCTACTCTCAGGTGTATAATTTGTAAGAATTAAGGCGCAGAAGCAGGCGCCAGAACCTGAATTGGAAATTAGTTTTAGAAAACTGGCAATCTAGGTTTCAAGGAGTATACTACAATGGGTAAGGATAAAGTGATTTTTATTCCAACCCTATGCGGTTAAGTGGTAAAGTACCATCCAATATCCTGAAGATTTTGTGCAACATCATGTCAGGCTGAGGAAAGAAGGAATATGGAGACGTGTGTTTAGAAGTGAAAGGAAAAATTATTTCAAATCAAAATAGTATGACTATACTAATATTCCAAAATTTCTTGGCGTAGAATAGAAATAAAACTTTCCAAGCTTTTGCACATCAACCAGATGGATTTTTCAAGGAAGGTAGACAGCTAACTGGTAGATTATTCTACGAAGGTAGACTTTTATTCTACGCCAAGAAATTTCGAATTATTAGTATTATCATACTATTTTGAGTATAATTGGTGTACAGTTGCTACTTATTGAACTTATTTATTGAATTATTTCAAGTGTAAACAAAATTTTGTAGTTAGAATGGTGGAGCAGTCGAGCAGGCTATCCGACATGAAGAGGCAGAACAACAGGACGTGACATGAACGATAGTATCCAAAGTAATTCCTTAATGGTGGTGTAATTCCAAGTTTGCAGTACCGCAGAATTGAGGATTTGAAAGAGAAAGCAAAAGAGAGCTAATCTGGTTCAAGGAGAAATTCTTCTGTGCAGGGAAAGAGCACTAATTGCAGGTAATAATGAGAGAAAAGTTTCCCTTGGTTCTCCCTTTTAAGAGGCAAACAGGGATAATAAGGGATACATTAATAAAATAGGCTAAATCCCATTTAGCCTATTTATTAATGATAATGAACTGGAGTAGATTTACATACGGGGTAGTTAAAAATAAGGGATAGAGTTTCTAGTTAGGAAATACAAAAATGACCTATCACTGGTTCGCGTTAGAAAAGCTGAAATTATTTATAACGAGAAACAATAAATTTATAACGAGGAACAGTACACCAATTAAGTTGTAATACTAGTGATCTGATTTATTGGCGTAGGAAATAAACACATAAACGTTTCCAAGCTTTCGCACATCAACCAGATGGTTTTTTCAAGAAAGTTAGGTAGAAACTGCAAACTGAAAATTAGAACGCGGGAACTTGACAGAAAATAGATGCCACGTCATATTCATTTAAAGATACGAGGCATCACGTTGCTTGCACGCGGTATCCTGGTAGAGAAAATGCGTTACTTGAAGAACTGCTTCGAAATTCGTGGCAACTCGAGTGAGACACAAACATTGCAAGTATCGCTGCTGGTAATGATCTCCAAGTTTTCTCGAATGGCTATGCATTTAGGAGTAGAGTAGCGAGCTAATTTCTTTATATCATCCCACATAGGAGTAGCGAACTTGAATTTGACTTCTCTGGATAGTGCCGTGGCTACTTTACCATGTTTTGTGTCCCTTTTATGTTCGTTGACTCTGATTCCAAACGAACGCTTGGTCATTCCAATGTAGTAACGTTTAGAGCCGTTCGGATACTGTAGGGGGAGCACATGGACTCCTGCTTCGCAGGTGAGAGGTGATTTATCACTATTTTTATTTAGTATGGTATATAAACATGCAGGATACCTTATGCCAACGCCGTAGTTCATCTTCTTGAGGGAGTTTTTGAGTTTGTAAGACACACTTGGTATGTAAGGAATTGAGCTTAAATAACTTAACTGCAGCACAGGAAGGTTGGAATGTTTGGCTCTGGCTTTGAGTATAAAGCTACGTATCTAATTCAATGAATATCCTGCATTAGTGGCTAACTTCATGACGCTTTCAATTTCGTGTTGCCTAGAATGGGTATCAGAAGAAACGGCGAAGACTCTTCGAATTCGAGAACGGAAGATAGCCGTTTTGTATTCTGCGGGACAGAAAGAGCTGCGGGGCATAAGGTTGGGAACGGGCGTGGGTTTATAGTAGGCTTGTGTACCGAGGCGGTTGTCAGGTGATTTCCTCAATAAAACATCCAGATAAGGTAAAGCGTTGTTGTGTTCAAGCTCCATCGTGAAATTGATCGTAGGATGTATATCATTGATTTTATCAAGGAAAATGGGAAGAGTCTCTCTTTTCCGTGAGGCCATACAAAAAAAAAAAAAAGGTCGTCCGCATAAGGCAGCCAAGTGGTAGGCCGTAGGGTAAAGCTGGAGAATATATTCCTCTCAACTGGGCAAAGTACCGCTTCTGCAAGGACGGTTAGAAGTATGGATCCCATCGGAGCGCCATTATTCTGTTTATATACTTGTCCTTGAAAACTGTAGAAGCTAGTATTAGTGACAAAGTCTATTAATTCAAAGATGCTGAGGCATAACTCTTGCGTATAAAATGTTGAATTAGATATGGCCTCCTTTAATGTTCTGATGGCTTCCGGAACGGAGATTGAGGGGTAAAGGGAAACCACGTCGAAGAATGTGGCTTGGTAGGACAGTTAGTTTCTTGGCTTTCGTTATAAAATCCAGAGTGGAATTTATTACAAAGTCCAATTCAGGAAGAAATGTACGCAAGAATTTGAATAGTGCTTTCTCTAAACGGTACTTTACGTTGGTGCAGACTTCCTGGATACGATGGGTATCAGTGGGTTTCCGGATTTATGATGCTTAATTCTTTCTTAGAGCTTTGGGAACTGAGGTCCTGGTGGTAGTCTGGCGGCTTTCCTGAGATCGTCTGGAATAGCGGGTAACCGGGCTGCTCTTTGTACCTGCGCAATCCAAGAAATTAGTGGGTTCCTTTGAAGGGCTATAGAACCACATTCAGTGATAAAATCTTCAAGTTTCGTATTGTAATCTGCTGCGTCCATAATGGCTATCTGGCCAGATTTGTCCGTTAGAGTCAATGTTATGGACGGGTCATTTCTAAGGATCCAAACTGGCTTCGGAATTATAAATTTATAAGGTATTACAGTAGGATCGTATCAAGATCGTAATTTAGAAGAACAGAGCTGGCGTAGTTCATCTTTTGAGTCGTTTAGTACTCGCGTTATTACGCTTTCGAATTCGGAAACGACGCTTTTTGGGTTCGATCTGGATCGTAAGCAGAATTTTGGTTCAAGCTCCAAAACTTTTGTTTCACCATCGGAAAGCGTCCGGTTGGAAATATTGACAAAAGCAATTGTTAAATCTTTAGCTTTTTGGAGTCTGGAAAGATCTCAAGTAATCCTGTTTTATGTTGTGTGTGGGGGATAAGGATGATTGGATTCTTTCAACTAACATATCTACACGGAGGGTCAAGATGTTGAAAGTGATCGGGTCACACAATCCGTGCCACTTCATATAGAGAGCGTAACACTTGGTCTCCAATGACATAACGTCCTTTCTTTTCAGGTTCACTATACCTGAGAGGGTCTGACGAAGAAATTTGTCCTTTTTATTGTCAAACCAGGATCCTTTAACTGCTGATTTAAAGTTGAGAAACTTTGGGATTAGGCCCGATGTTTTGCAGGCGGATAAGAAGTCGAGGTGGGAGCGGTACTCTAGTACCGAACGACTCAAAAGATGAACTACGCCAGCTCTGTTCTTCTAAATTACGATCTTGATACGATCCTACTAAAATACCTAATAAATTTATAATTCCGAGGCCAGTTTCGATCCTTAGAAATATTGACTCTAACGGACAAATCTGGCCAGTTAGCCATTATGGACGCAGCAGATTTTATCACGGACTCTGGTTCTATAGCCCTTCAAAGGAACCCTCTAATTTCTTGGTTTGCGCAGGTACAAAGAGCAGCCCGGTTACCCGCTATTTCAGACGATCTCAGGAAAGCCTCCAGACTACCACCAGCACCTCAGATCCCAAAGCTCTAAGGAAGAATTAAGCATCATAAATCCGGAAACCCACTGATACCCATCGTATCCGGGAAGTATGCACCAACGTAACGTACCGTTTAGGGAAAGCACTATCCAAATGCTTGCGTACTTTTCTTCCTGAATCGGACTTTGTAATAAATTCCACTCTGGATTTTATAACGAAAGCCAAGAAACTAACTGTCCTACCAAGCCACATTCTTCGACGTGGTTTCCTTTTACCCCTGAATCTCCGTTCTGGAAGCCATCAGAACATTGAAGGAGGCCATATATAATTCAACATTTTATACGCAAGAGTCATGCTTCAGCATTTTCAAATTAATAGACTTGGTCACTAATACTAGCTTCTACAGTTTCCAAGGACAAGTATATAAACAGAATAATGACGCTCCGATGGGATCCAAACTTCTAACCGTCCTTGCAGAAGCGGTACTTCGGCCAGTTGAGAGGAATATATTCTCCAGCTTTACCCCACGGCCTACCACTTGGCTGCCTTATACGGACGACGTATTTTTTGTATGGTCTCACGGAAAAGACTCTTCCCATTTTTCTTCATAAAATTAATGATATACATGCTACGATCAATTTCGCGATGGAGCTTGAACGCAACAACGCTTTACCTTATCTGGATGTTTTATTGAGGAAATCCCCTGACAACCGTCTCGGTACACATGTTTACTATAAAACCACATCCGTCTTCAACATTATGCCCCGCAGCTCTTTCTGTCCCGCAGAATACAAAACGGCTATCATCCGTTCTCGAATTCGAAGAACCTTCGCCATTTCTTCTGATAACCATTCTAGACAACACGAAATTGAAAGCGTCATGAAGTTAGCCACTAATGCAGGATATTCATTGAATTAGATACGTAGCTTTATCCTCAAAGCCAGAGCCAAACATTCCAACCTTCCTGTGCTGCAGTTAAGTTATTTAAGCTCAATTCCTTACATACCAAGTGTGTCTTACAAACTCAAAAACTCCCTCAAGAAGGTGAACTACGGCGTCGGCATAAAGTATCCTGCATCTTTATATACCATACTGAATAAAAATAGTGATCAACCACCTCTCTCCTGCGAAGCAGGCGTCTATGCGATCCCCCTACAGTATCCGAACGGCTCTAAACGTTACTACATTGGAATGACCAAGCGTTCGTTTGGAATCAGAGTCAACGAACATAAAAGGGACACAAAACATGGTAAAGTAGCCCCAGCACTATCCAGAGAAGTCAAATTCAAGTCCGCTACTCCTATGTGGGATGATATAAAGAAATTAGCTCGCTACTCTACTCCTAAATGTACAGCCATTCGGGAAACCTTGGAGAACATTACCAGCAGCGATACTTGCAATGATTGAGTCTCACTCGAGTTGCCACGAATTTGGAAGCAGTTCTTCAAGTAACGCATTTTCTCTACCAGGATCCCGCGTGCAACCAACGTGATGTCTCGTATCTTTAAATGAATATAACGTCACATCTATGTATTGTCAAGTTCCCGCGTTCAAATTGTTAAGTTTTCTATTTTTCAGTTGCAGTTTCTGTCTAACTTCCTTGAAAAAGCCATCTGGTTGATGTGCGAAAGCTTGGAAACGCTTATGTATTTATCCTACGCCAATAAATCGGATCCTTAGTATTACTAGCTGGAATTATTGTTGGATGAGTGACAGAGAGGTGCTCGCAAACATCGGCACGAGGAAAGAGCAAGGGGACGCAAGACACTGGAATTTCAATGGTTGATTTTTCTTACCTTATCTTACGGGCTTTTATTGAAATAGAGAAAATAAACCAACCCCTCCCCTTGAAATAACACTCAAAATCCCCTTAAACATTAAAAAAAAACATTAATTGGAGAGGACACAAAACAGGCCGATATCTACCCCAAAAATAAAGAAATGCGGAGGTGAGCTTAGATGTCTCAAATGTATAAAAAGTTAAAAGCCGGAAGAAAACGCAAACCTAAATACTAGAAACCTTTCCAACAGTTTTGACTTAAGCAGTTTTGCAGGGAAAGAAAAAGTAAAAAGCCAAAATTAGTCATGGATCCCCCATCGCCCGGAAGGCACCAAAGAAGGAAGTCGATAAGCAAGGAGTCTTTTTAAATTTTCACGCTATAAACTAGTTGCGACAAGGAACACATTTGCATATTTTCCTGAATACCGTTTAGTGAACGGCTTGAAGCGATTATTACAATTCTAAGTACAGTATAACCTGTTTTGGCGGTCACTTTCATTCAGCGGCCATCTACCAAAGCGGATATTTTTGTCTGGCACGGGTGTTATCTCCAATAGAAACAATGGATAGGAGACCTACTTTTATTTGGCGGCCACGTGCAGTACGTTGCCAAGGACAAAAATCTTCGATACGCATAACAGAATACACCTACGTTTCGCGGTCACCCACGGGGGACTTATAGAAAAATCTTGTTTACGAAATTCTAGAAAGAAAACGAAAAAGGCTGTGAATTTAAAAGTAACAAATACCTGTTTCTTTTTCTCTGTGTCTGTTACCACCATTAACAAGACTGTAAATGATGCGTTGTCCTTGGTGTTTGTTAAGCCCTTAAAATTTTGTTAGCAGGCGGTATGGATTTCTGTAAACTAGGGTACACATGTTCGAACTTTTATTGTCCTAAATGAGAGCGTGAAGCCCACGGAAGGTTCAGTGCCACCTCATCTCAACGATGCTTGTCTTTCATATAGCGGCTGTATTTGTTGAGCAGGCTTAATGCTCCTCTTCAGATGGTAAAATAAATCATCTCTGACGTTAAGGAAGAAAAACGACGAGGAGAAAGGGAGTAGCTTCAAATCTCAACCGCAGTAGTGCTGCTATTGCCTTTGGCATCTCCTTACCTTTCATTTCCTAGGGGGAGCATGCAGTAAGAGCAGCCGGTTTACGACAACGTACGTGTTTTGAACACTTTACTCAATTTCTCATTCTTCTGTTACTAAGTGAGAGATTTTGTGTATTACATTACTAAATAACAAAATGGCAGAAAAGAAACGAAAAAACAAAACAAGTAGGCTGCATTTAAAAAGGTAAGCATTTTTCATTTTATTTTCACGTGTGGAGGGGTGACATTTTTGCAAACTCATCCACTTTATTTGGCGGTCACCTTTCAAGACGGTCATTTTTTCACAGAACCGTAGATGACCTTCTTATACACGTTTTACTGTCCACCTAATTATGCATCCTCTGAGGATGAAATAAAAGCTACAGCTATATGTTTGCGTTAGCTGAGCTGAGAATTATACTTCCAAATTCGCCGAGCTATCGTTTTTTCGTAAGCAATGTGAGATCAATACAAAGTTCATTTATCTTTGCAAATACGCCACAGACGTGCGGCATGGTTCAATTCTTTTTTTGCTAATTTTTTTGTTCCGTAAACCATATACAACGGATATGAACTATCATCCGCTAATGACTTGAGAAAGAAGATGAAGCACGTTTAGCACTTCGATTTTCTGCTTCAGGTTCTGTAAATAACCAGCATGAGTACCACAATTTGTTTTCAGTTATATACCTGCAATCAACTGAAATGTGTACCTGAGTTTTCCATTCTCTTAATTACACGTCCCTAAATGATCTCATACCAGTTTTATCATTCTTATTTAAACTTATTAGTAGGTCTGAACGAATAGTTTCACTCAGTCGCAATTTCATATTTCAGATTTGGTAAGCTTCCAAACACGGTTTGCTGCTCTTCGACTTATACATATTTTAACGCGGAGATGGTTGCAGAAAAACATAATGCAAAAACATTTCCTTGTGCTTCTTTTGCAACGAATTTTTATCTGCAATTGAAAATGCACATGCCATTTTGCTCCTCAATATATGAGGCGTAAATGTATGTGGTAAAAACTTTAAAACATCACACCGGAATGTTAGCTAATGGTCAAGAAACAAACTAAAATATCTGCTTCAATGCATGGAATAAAAAATTGCTTCTTGCTGTTAGTCACTGGCACCTTATTTAGGGATAACCCTCTGCAATTTGTCAGACCTTCTGCTAAATCCATCAAAAATCCGTTGATTCTAAAGAACGGGAGTGAACAACTCCGTAAGTTCATAATTTCATATAATGTTATAAATTAATTCTCCAGAAAAAATAGATTTAATGGCTTTTACTGAGGGTCTGATAATTTAAGATCGATGTTATATGCTGTAAAAGTATTGAGAATAAGCAAAGGAACTTTCAACACAACTATTTTCTATTCAGCATGGAATGGATTGTATGCCGAGTACAAAGCTCCATTAGGTATAAGCTTTCTGAGACCTTTTAACGGCAATTTGACAATTATTTCTTTTTATTAAACACTGAACTTTGATATTTGTTCTTCACGAAAGTGGAAGATTTTTACTATTTGCAGTGAAAGACATTATACTGAAATCGATTTCGTTCTCGAAAACGTCGCTAAAGAAATGGAATATGATACATGCAAAGCAGACAAGATTAATTCGCTTTGCCTTTTGAGAATCCCGTTAAAAACAAATTATCGATTCCATTTTTATGAGAGACTTTGAAAATAAAGATCCATGAGTGATACCCGAACAAATACCCACCTTCATTTTGCCATTCTGGCATTACCTGCTTTCCTTTGAAACCATTTTGCTCACATAATTAAGTTTTGTCTTGGTTAAAAGTAATTTACTTTGAAATCATTCTAGGTTTTGTTCTTCGGACATTCTAAAAAGAGTGTGCATTTTTTTACGAGTATTATTTGTCGAACATATTTCTCCAGAATATCTAAGGTTTCATGGTTCTCTTGTTTGACTTTTGTTTAGACTTTTATGGGGCAGAGGTACAGTTGAGGTAAAGAAAAAAATGTGAAACAGTGTTATGCACAAGGTCAGCCCGAGATGTGACTTGGACATCCTTTTTTGTTATTTAGAAATACCTCGTATTCCCATAAAAAGTCGTCAAACTTTAAATGTTCAGCAGCTCTTAGAAAACGCAGTTGATTAAACAGTAAGTTTTAATTCAGTTCTTCACGAATGGAGCACAGCTGCTGTATTTGAAATTCAAAGTTTGTATTTAAAACTGAAAATACTGTCAAGTGGTTGAAATTTTAACCGAAGAAGGAGCTGAACTGTTTTCATGAAAGTATGTTTAGGGTCGATGAAAGTCGTATGTCACATTATGACATCTTAAAGATTTGCATCTTCCTGAACATTCTGAAAACCCACAGAGACATGATTTTCAAGGCAGATAGATTTCTGTTCAGCATTTATTCCAGATGGAATCAAAGTGCTCGCTGTACATTTGGATTATTGTGAAAATGCAAATATGCCATAATATGGTCAAAACGAAAACCGCATTACTTTAAACGTCCGTCATAGTTTAAATGTTTGGGATTTCAACTGGATAGAACATTGTTTTAATTTCCAGATCTAATAGAGAATTCTAATGTGAACACTGTCCCGGTAAATATTTAAATGCTTTCGGGGAAACTTTGGATTCATAACCCTGCACTTTACAATAAGCAAACAAGTATTTTGGATAACACCATAGTGAATGTTAGTAATTATTAAAGAACTAGGAACCAGTGGGAAAATCCAATACAACCAAAGTAATTTCCCCAGATGGTGGATACCCCTGTGACTGTAACTGGACCAAACAGAGTTGTGAAACTAGAACACGTTGCAAAATATATGTAGTTTGGATTAGGGAAATTATTACTGATTATATAAGAATAAATAACTGCGCTGAAAGCTAACATGAATAAAGCGAAACAAGTCCAAATATGACATGCTGTCAGTGAACATCTCATGTATTTCTCAACGTCAAAACGCACAAAGCGTAAGACCTGATACACTGGATAATCATCCCGAACGTCTTGCAACTTCAAAGGCAAATTTAAAACACGAAGTCTCTTGCAGAAGGTTATTTCTTCAGATAGTGAGACCACTATTGTTTTCTGTGACCGTGAATGGTATGCGTAAAACCTCAGCTCCGTGATAAAAGATCGTTTTGTCCTGCAGCATTATTATGTCTACAGCTACTTAGAGCTGTCTGTTGTTCATTTTTCACTCAATTACCTTGTATTTTCCCCATTATAAACTCTTTCCTGTCAAATCATTTGTTACGCCGAGCCTTCATAAAGTATTCGAGAATCTTTCTTGAAAGCTCCATATTCTTAATTCTTCATCTCACATTCCTTGTATACCTTCTCAATGTGTGCTCTCAGATCAGCTTGCTTCTGTTTCTCTCTTGATTTCAATGCCCAAAAATCAACATTCCGCGAACGCTTTACTTCTCCTGGACGCATGCACCCCTTTTTGTAGATCTTGACAGACCATGAAACCTCTCTTTTTAGCACGTCTTTTGTAAAAAAAGATCGTGCTTATGTTATCGGTTTCTCCGTCCGTCCGTCTGTAGACACCATATCTCTGAAACTAAAAGTTCGATTTGAAAAATTATTTTTGCGTCAGGAAGCATGAAATATGCGAATGATGATCCTTGATTTCGTTTCTCGTTTTATGATGTACAGTTCTGCCGCTAGAGGGCGTAAGTGCAGATGATATCGAATTCAAAATACATTTTATTCGATATATTTGCTTCTAAACATCTGACTAAAAAAATTATTTTATCTTTTGATTCCATTTCTGTCGAAGAGTACTTTACGTATAGTTAATTTTTGGATTTACGCATAGATTTTCCGCTAGGGGGCGTAAAAGTAAATTTCGCTTTTCCCGATATCTCTTCTTCTAAAACTCAGATTTGAAAAAAAAATCTTCAGCGTATACAGCTCCCGATTGAAAATCTTTTGCATATAATTTCAAATTTTTGGTAAAGAATGCTTTGGCCACCAGGGGGCGTAAGTGTTAATTTTTGTTTCTGATGTATTTGCACTAAAATCTGAGATCCTAGAATCACGATTGGAAAAATCGGTTCTTGTACCGATGCCACTCTCATCATTACACCTTTACGGAATATTTTCTTGTCAAAATATTGAATGGTTTCTCCTCCAGGGGGCGTAGATTTATATCTTATTTTTTTAAATATATGTGCTTCTAATGGTCCTATTTGAAAAATTTCCTTTTTTATTGGATAGAGTTCCCAGTGTGACGTCTTTCATATAATTTCAAAATTTTCAAGTAATTCATAGACTTTGCTCTAGGGGACGTAAAGGTAAATCGCGTTTTCCCGGATATCTCTGATTCTAAAACTCCGATTTGAAAAATTCTTTCTGCACCGGACACAGCTCCTGATGGGAAATCCTTTGCATATAATTTCTAATTTTAGGTAAAAATGGTTTGGCCACCAGGGGGCGTAAGTCTTATTTCCGCTTCCGATGAATTTGCAAAAAAAAAAAAAAAATAATCTGAGCTTCTAAAATCTCGATTGAAAAATATTCGTTTGTGGACCGGTACTACTCACGTCCATAAACCTTTTAGGAATATTTTCTTCTCAAAATAATGTATGGTATCTACGCCAGGGGCGTAGATGTATATATTATTTTTGTCAATATCCCTCCTTCTAGGAGTCCGATTTGAAAAATGCTTTCTTTGTCGGATAGTGTTTCTGATGCGAAATGTTTTTCATTTAAATTCAAAATTTTAAAGTAAATCATAGACTTTACGCCAGAGGGCGCAAGGGCAGATTGTGTTTTTCCTGATATTTCTGCTTCTAAAACTCCGATTTGAAAAATTATTCCTGTATCGCTACAGCTCATGATGGAAAATGTTTTTCATATAGTTTCTAATGTTTGATAAAGAATGGTGCAGCCACCAGGGTCATAAGTGTTCATTTCTGCTTCTGATGTACTTCCGGCAAAATCTGAGCTCTTGAAACTCGACTAATTTTCTTTTTCTTGGACCGATACTGCTCACATCGAAACACCTTTTGAGAATATTTTCTTTCTGAAATAATGCATGGTTTTCCCTCCAGGGCATAGATGCATATCTCTGCTTCGAAGAGTCAGATTTGAAAAAATTCTTTCTTTGTTGGAGAGCGTTTCCGTTGGAAAATGTTTCTCATATAAGTTCAAAGTTTTCTTAACGTACAATTTTGCAAACAGAGGTCGTAAGTTCAGGATTCCGTTTACAGCAATATCTAAGGGATAAAAAATCCGATTGAAAAACTTCTTTCTTCGGTTTAATACTATTGTCTTCCATACTGGTTCCATTGATTTTGAATAGCTTTGATAAATTTAATTTGCGTTAGAACGGATTCAAAAGACGTGCTCATAACACCCCGAAAATTCGGTGTCATCTTTCTTGTTTAATATCGTAATTTGTCCGAATTAGTATGAACCTGGTGAAATAATTTCAAATACGTTATTAAATGAATATCCGTAACGTCAGTATCCTTAATTAAGCATTAAAATGGTACTACAAGGAAAAGTCAATAGTGTTACTTACAAATTTTAATCTATATATTCGGCTCAGCCAATCAGTAGTCCATATTCACATCACGTGGATAAGGAATATCACTTCCAACATAAAAAAAACCTTTCACACTCTAGAATTAGCTCAAAGCACCAATCATCTCATAACAATATTAACAAGAGCTTGAATTGAATTTTAATCTAACGTGAGCTAGTAAATACAAAATTTGATTAAGGAAACTCCTTAAACGAAATGCTGAGTATTCTAACACAAGTCTACCTAACGCAAATCAGATTAACTGACGACAGCTTAACGGAAGACAGCCTAAAGCAATGCAGCACAACACTCGTGGGCCAGACAGCCAGCGAAGAAAAAGAGCATTGAAAACAACCTTCTTATGTCATATTTTACCTACGTTACTCCACCACTGATTACTTGTTGGCGAAGATAGATTCGAGCGAGAGGGAAAATGTAAACGTTGAGCTTGGAATTGCTTAAAGAGAGCAAACCAAATTTAAATAGAGACAGGAACTAAAAAGGAAAGTTATATTAGAGTACAGTTTACATAACTTGATCTTTTTTTACTAAACCTAAATCCGCCAAGGCATTCTCTTTTATGCGACATTCCGCTTATTTTGAAGATGACAATCCGTTTTTTGGCGTAAATGTGACTTGATCTTTTTTTACTAAACCTAAATCCGCCAAGGCATTCTCTTTTATGCGACATTCCGCTTATTTTGAAGATGACAATCCGTTTTTTGGCGTAAAGTGTCATGATTCCGCTTATTTTCCTTATATCTTGCCATTGACCAAGTCTTACTGCAGTACCAAAATCATTATTCTTAGCACCTTTGTAAACCACGATACCAAGAAAAGGTTATTGCTGTCGTCGGACATGATCGTAAAAATTGTAAGTTTACAGATTCGAATTCAACATCATCCAGTGGAACAGTTACTTTGTTTTAAAGGCAGGGAAGTACACATACAGCGTAAATGCTCTAAATGTTTTGAGGTATTTTACGCCCGACTGAAGCAGAAATGCTATCAGACCTATATTTCCATGCGAATGAAAAATTACCTATTCCATCAAGTCCGTTTTCTTCCTTTGTGCGCCGACTGACGCCACCATTTTTTTTTTGTTCTTCCTTGGAAATGCAATGATAGACCAAAGGCTCTCTCAGTGAGAATAAAAACGTGAACGTAAGTTTCGAAACCTTAGTTTTAGCCGAGTAGAATTCTTACTTTAGCTATTCGCGTCCTGTAGTATTTTTCCTTTAGCTAAAAGACTTTCACAAAGTCCTATGGAGTTTGAAAAAAAAGGAGAAAGAGAAAAAGAGAGTGAAAGAGAGAAGAAACAATCTTTTGTACCGAAAGCCGTCGGTCTCAAATGCTCTCTAAGGCGCCCTAGACAAACAGGTAATTCCACAAATCTTGACAATGCTGGGGGGCGCTTCTTTGGTACAAAAACAAGAACAGAAATAAAGGGGGAGGGAGAAAATGAAGGAAAAAAAAATAAGGATCGTGTTTCTGTTCATTAAAGGTCTGCGGGAGAAGGTCCTCTGTAGCAGGAATCCAACATCTCTTTGGAGAAAAGGAGAAACCATTTTGTAGGAACCGACAGAATTAACGATGTATTTTCTTTCTTTGGTTTTTTAGGAATATGTCGTTTCAACTCCGGATGATTGAGTCCACGGAAAAAAGAGGAGAATAAACTGATACTTTTGTTTATTTTTGTGTATTCACTATTCGCATTGCTGTTCAGTAAAATATAACTATGTATTCAAACATTGTGCTCCTGCTATTCTAACAGCGTGCGTAGATGTGAGCAAAACTTCAAAAATGATATGGGAAATAAATGCATCCAGAAATTTGATAAAACACCTCATTTAACATTCGAGGAGATAAATTTGTAATGATGTGAAAACGATGACCGTCCCTATAGTAGAGTGGTCAGAAGCGTAGATTTCTTGCTAGTAGACCTAGTTAGGTCCGTATTCGAATCCCGGATTTGGGCGGGGGTGGTGAGTCCGCCCTAAGACGTCAGCACTTAAGCCTGCCCGGAACCACTGTCCCCAAGTTAGGACGGCCGACAGGTGGTTGTGACGCAGTACATAGGTGAAAACATGTATCAAGACGACAAATCTGCAGCAAGATATTCTGTCCGCGTAGCTCAGTTGGAAGAGCTACTTACTCAGGAGTAAGGGGGACACGGTTTCGGTACCCATCACGGACAAACGTGGGCTTTCACATAGGCACCCGATTGTGGAAAATGAATTCACTGGCCGGTTGTGTTCTTTGAAAAATGTGTGGTGTTTATTCCACACATTGCTTAGAATTAGTGAAAAATTCCTACTTCGCTTCAAAGACACAGAAAAAAAAAGAGGTAGATAATGTGACGTACTACAGAGGTAAAAACATGTGTCAAGACGACAAATCTGCAGCGAGACATTCTGTCCGCGTAGCTCAGTTGGGAGAGCGACTTACTCTGGAGTGAGGGAACACGTATTCGATGTCCGTCGCGGACATTCTTGGGTTTTCGCATGGTATTTAACTCTTTAACTGGTTAAAGCAAAATTAACTTGGCTTTAGCGAAATCAGTTGAAATCCACTGGAAAGAATATATTCTCTATCTAAGATGTGGGCAGAACGCGGCTGGAACGAACGAGTCTGCGCATGCTCCTTTCCCTTAGATTTCTTGTTCAAAGTGGTCATTTAGGGGGATGATTGACATTAATTTCTCACTGATTACCTGTTAAATAGACTGTAACAATAGATATAAAACACAGAAAGGAGAAACATATGTTTGACCCACTTCTTCTCTGCCCAGTGGCATGATATCCGTGTGAGGAGGACTAGTATTCCCTCATCATGCCTTGGGTTATGGATCAGAGAGTAAAGATAAATCACCAGTCACACGTATGAGGTAATGCTGAGGTCAACGGAGAAAATAATTGCTTTGCCATAGCTTTCGCAAAATCTAGCAGCTATGTTAACATTTCTGTTTCGACAGCACAGAACATTTTGGACACCGTTTGGTTCAGGCACATCGGCGGTTTGAAGGGCATAAACAATGAAACCAAACATAAACTATATCATACAGTAGCATTTAATGTTTCCTTCGGAGAAAGAATAAGTTAGTTATTTGCTTGACTTCTTCTAATAAATGCCTGAAGATTAAAACTATATTAAATATTGTAGGTGAAATAAGGATATTTATTAATTTGAAGGTTGTGTTCTGGGTTGCAGTTTATTGCGCAAAATGCAACAGATGTATATCATTCCGAAACATAGAATTCACTTAACTCTATTTAAATCATTTTCACTATATTTTATCTAATTTTACTATATTTTGGTAATTTTAATACATTAAAATAATATTACATGATTCGTTTCCTGTGTCTTACGAACAAAACGAAGTTTCACTGAATACAAGCAGTTTTATTGCTAGTTGTCATTCGAACTGATAGGTTGACAGAAAATGTGTAGATGGGAAACATAAAACGGATTGGGAGAGCTCTTAATACATGAAGTTGGCGTTCAAATACAAAATTATTGCGCGCAACCGGATAATTTTCAGAAATATATGCAAGGATCTTGGCTCAATGCCAGAAATTCCTGCGGAAAAATGTATTACAACAACACAGCAGGCCTTGTAAAATAAATGAATTCAACATCTTGCGTACTGCATAGAGTATCACAAAAACCGATCCCTAAGCACATATACACTGATAAACAGTGATCTTCAACATCAAACAAAGGTATTCGCTCTTTCCACGTTTATAAGTGAGTCACGGAAAAATCCTCATTGGCCGCCACCGGGAGTCGAACCCAGGGTCTTCCAGTTACGCGCCGGATATGCTTCCGCTACACCACAGCGGCCTCGAATTCCTCCAGACTCACACATGCTAACTGCCAAGCCAAGTTGGCAGGTTGCCTCTTGGAGCCCCGCACAATGCTGGGGATTCAATTATTTCTTCAGTTGCTGCTAACCATCTTTGGTGAATCTCCAGCATTGTGCGGGGCTCCAAGAGGCAACCTGCCAACTTGGCTTGGCAGTTAGCATGTGTGAGTCTGGAGGAATTTGACGCCGCTGTGGTGTAGCGGAAGCATATCCAGCGCGTAACTGGAAAACCCTGGGTTCGACTCCCGGTGGCGGCCAATGAGGATTTTTCCGTGACTCACTTATAAACGTGGAAAGAGCGAATACCTTTGTTTGATGTATCTGGTCCACGTTAAATTTCTCTATTAAGTGATCTTCGGTATCCCTTTTGGACGTAGATTAAACTGAAGAACTGCTGAACTTTCTCTCTTCACAGAGAGGGCTTTTGTTTGAGTAGGATTCAAGATGAAACAAATATATAAAATTGAAATTTTGAGGGTTAGGGTAAACAGGTTTTAATAACGACGGCATTTGAAATACAAAGTCATTGGAACAGGTGTAACGCTACTTAATGTCAACTAAGATTTTTTGGTCAGAAAGCGCTTCAGAGTTCCGGAGAGAGGTTCTCATTGCAGAAATAGCGATGAGAGACAATTTCTACACTTTTCCGTGCTGGTGTTCGGTGCCAGTCTTTAAACCTCATTCCACATCGGTATCTTTTTTTTTTTTTTTTTTTTTGGGATTGAAGGTTTAACGACCACCGTGAGCAACTCAATGGGCTATAAGCAGTCGCCCGTCCCTAATTTAGGGTCACTGGATCCAGGGAAGGGAAAGAGCCAGTGCCGTAAGACAAACACAACATCCATGCCTGACCGGGATTCGAACCCGGACCCCTTACGGACGAATGATCAGAGACAAGCGCCTTAGACCACTGCGCCACCGGGGGGAGAAATTTAAGCCACTTTACCGTCTTTCTTGTGCTCCATATAGCGTTTCCCGGAGCCATCTGCTGTAGCTTGGTAATATTTCATGCCCTCTGGCTCTGTTCTTCTGTCCGGAGAGTTCCTGACCCAAGTTATGGTATCTGATATGAAGCAGGAGTCTTCATTCCAACACCAAATCCAAATTTCTTCATAAGGTACGTAAAGGAAAACGCAGGGATTAATTATACAGGGTGATTGTAAACTCATTCAACAAAACAAGAGGGGTGATAGTTCACATCAAGATGAACAATATTTGCAATGGGCAGCCCCGGTGGCGCAGTGGTCTAAGGCGTTGGCCTCTGATCATTCGTCCGTAAAGGATCCGGGTTCGAATCCCGGGCTGGCATGGATGTTGTGTTTGTCTTACGGCACTGTCTCTCTCCCTTCCCTGGAACCAGTGACCCTAAATTAGGGACGGGAGACTGCTTATAGCCCATTGAGTTGCTCACGGTGGTCGTTAAACCTCCAATCAAAAAAAAATTGCGATGGAACCTAGGGTCGCATTCCACTCCTAGTGCCAGAAAAGAGTAAAGTTACATATCCACGTTGAGCCTTAAACAGTTAAAACAAAGAGACCTACCTAATTTACGAGTTTTAAAATTCCAATCGCATCACAGAAAGACTCAAAGGAGCTGCTCAAACTTACGTCCAAGGGCGTCGTTGCACAGCCCACACCGGCGAATGAAGGACTGTCGCACTCTCTTGTAGACTCCCGGCGTGGTGTTCATCTTCTCCGCAGCAACAGCCATTCTCTCGACGAGATCTTCCAAGGAGTCCACAGGTGTCTCGTTCATCTATGTTTTCATGTGCTCCCAGAAGAAGAAGCCCAGTGGATTAAGCTCCGGGGAGCGCATATGCCAAGCCACAGGTCCACCGCGTCCAATCCACAGCCAGGGATATATCGCATTTAGGAAGTATCGGACCTCGGTGGCAAAGTATGCTGTGTCCCCATCATGCATAAACCACATTGCCCTCCGTGTGGTGAGCGGAACGTCTTGCAACAGACCGCGAAGCACTTGCTACCGGAACACACGGCACGCTGCGCTGGTCAGACATTTATGTCAATTCTCATGTGATGTTAGCACCGTATTATCGCTGAACGGGTTCGGCTACGTTTTTAAATGTTTGCTCCTCATCATCACGCACGTGTTCAGCGCACCTGATTTGCATCATGTGCTTCTCATGCACTGGTTGGAACTCAGTGTGCCTGCTAGGCGTTTTTCGAACGTGCTCATTTCTGGCACTAGGAGTGGAATCCGGCCCTAGGTTCCATTGCAAATATTGTTCGTCTTGATGTGTACTATCACCCCTCTTGCTTTGTTGAAGGAGTTTACAATCACCCTGTATAAGATTCATATTATTGCAAGTTAAAACTGATTCGTGTGCAGCTGCAGTTCGGAAACCCATTACCACAGAATTTTACAAATGTATTCTTCATAATTTCAGTATTCGACTTCAGCTCGAAAGAAAATCATCCGTTGAATTTCGCGAGTTTTAGAATTTTATTCCATGCACTAGCTTCTGCACTTTACTACGTAGTACGGGTTGTTGTCACGCCAGAAAGTAGTCTAACATAATCTCGGCATCAGGACTCATACACAATGACAGGAGCGGAACAAATAACCATATGTCGCAGAAGATGCCTTGTGCATACGTTGTACGAATGATGACCCTGTAATTTAAGAGATTTAAACTCAACATCCTGTAACTGAGAGATCCTTTTGTGCGGAAGAAAAAAATTTAAAATAAAGGTACCGTACAGTCACCCTGATACGAAAGTAAGAAATGAAAGCAGAGATTGATGGAATTTTAGGTATATACTGTCTCCCGTTAAGAAGAGAAGTTATAAGCTAAACATGCTTATCAAACATATCATTTGAGCAGCCACGACATCAGGCTGTGTAAAGCCAGAAAAAGGTTTGGCAGAACTCTAACCTATAAAGAAATAGAAGGAAAGAACATCGCAACAGCACAATCAATAATTCCTAGAAATATAATATTTTTTACCTGTCAAACCATTAGTTTTGCGTTACGTTTTTACCCAGATCTTCTAGGTTCAGAACAAAGCGTGATATCGCCCCCAAAGTTTTTACCGTGATCCTCTAGGTTTAGAACGAAGCGTGACCTGACTCTCAAAGGTTTTTGCCAGGATCCAGCTTTTTCGAAACGAAGCGCGACCTCACTCTCAAAACTTTTGCCTAGATCTAGCTTTTACGAAACGAAGCGTGACCTCACTCTCAAAGTTTTTACCTAGATCCAGCTTTTTCGAAACGAAGCGTGACCTCACTCCCAAATTTTTGCCTGGATCTAGCTTTTTCGAAACGAAGTGCGACCTCACT
This sequence comes from Macrothele yani, assembly GCA_039090855.1. Taxonomy (NCBI): domain Eukaryota; kingdom Metazoa; phylum Arthropoda; class Arachnida; order Araneae; family Macrothelidae; genus Macrothele; species Macrothele yani. The sequence continues at coordinate 88,767,899 of CM077013.1, forward strand.
CTCAAAGCTTTTGCCTAGATCCAGCTTTTACGAAACGAAGCGTGACCTCACTCTCAAAGTTTTTACCTAGATCCAGCTTTTTCGAAACGAAGCGTGACCTCACTCCCAAATTTTTGCCTGGATCTAGCTTTTTCGAAACGAAGTGCGACCTCACTCTCAAAGCTTTTGCCTAGATCCAGCTTTTACGAAACGAAGCGTGACCTCACTCTCAAAGTTTTTACCTAGATCCAGCTTTTTCGATACGAAGCGTGACCTTACTCTCAAAGTTTTTGCCTGGATCCAGCCTTTTCGAAACGAAGCGAATTGTGAATTGTCACGCTCTAAGTTTTCCTCCAGATGCACTAGGTTCAGAAAAAAGTATGAAGTCACGCCCAAAATTCCGAACGTAGGAAAGCTGTGAAAATTTGAAATATAACTTTTGCAAGAGTAACCTACCTCCTTGTTAAGAAGATTCTGCCATTACATTAAATAATAATGTGTGTCACCAGAACGATAACTAACTTGAAAACGAGAAAATATACTTTGAGTTTTAAATGACAGCAAAGCATAAAAATAGGATGGAAGGAAATAGAGAAATGTTTTTAAATTAGTATGTTCTGGGGCAAACAACTGCTTAGAATGTATCAGATGGATTTTTCTTTTCTCTTGAACCCTTTTATAGTTCAGTATACAAATTGTAAACACCTGTTTGCAATTAAATTTGAGTTGTCTCCTTTTAAGAGGTCTTTTCCTGGTATTTTAACAAAAGCATGCTGTGCTTGGTGTTTATATTTTTGCTGCGTCTTAGTATCATAAATTGATGCAATTTTCGCAAGGAGGTTTAGTACTTTTTTTTTTTTTTGCTTTTCAGTAAAACCTCATTGAGAAAATATAGATTTTCATAGTCAATCGAATTGACATTTAATGACGTTCATAATTCGCTACTGTCCCATATTTACCAGCCATTCTTATAAAAATAATATTTTGAAAAGCAAATAATTTTATTCTGTATATTTTAACACTAATATCCCAGACTGCACTTTCGTAGGTGATAATGGAACTAAAACATTCTTCCGAAAGCGATGTATTATTTTTTAGGCTGAATTTGTCGTACGTATTAATCTCGGGGTATAGATGTCGCACATTTTGTTGATTTTCTTGTAGCTTTTCTCCAGAAAACTTGACATTCTCATCACTCTGGAACGGTAATCAAACACTGATCTCCGTATTTACGCTCGAGCATGCTAGCGTCACGTCAACAAGGACAGCAAAGTTCCAAGCAACTGAAACTAAACATACACTGGCTTGCAAAAATTAAGGACAAGACGGTTTTTCGAATGTAACGTCGTGCATAAGTGCTCCACATCGACTCAAATCATACCATAAGATCCCCAAGATGTAAGAATATGGGACAAGTGAGCAAAACCGTCCAAACAAGGAATCCAAAGGATACAAAGGCACTTTATTGAAAAGGTAGCTTCGAGCACAACAGGACAAAAGACAGAAACGTCCATGTGACAGGCGGCTTCCAAGAACAATTCAGTCTTTAGTAAGGGATATGATCACCCCTGACTGCGTTGCATTATTTACAACGTCTATCCATGCTGAGGACGAGGTTGTCAAGGATCTGTTGAGGCATCGCGGCCCATTCCTATTGTAGCGCCAATCGCAGCTGCGGAATCGGTGCTGGCGGCTGATGACGCGCTGCCAAGCGTCTCCCGAGAAGGTCCCACACGTGTTCGATTGGATTTAGGTCCGCGGACCTTGCGGGCCAATCCATGCGTTGAATATCTTCACTCTCCAACAGCTCTGCGACAGCCACTGTACGATGAAGTGTAGCGTTATCGTCCATGAAGAGGACTCAGGATCCACAGCACTTCTAGACATTTAGACGCACGTGAGGCAGGAGAACATTGGTACAATAGCGGACACCAGTGACTGAACCTTCTTGGAAGATGTGGAGGTCATTACGGCTACCAAGCATGATACCGCCTCAAACGAGAACTCCGCCACCTCCAAACCCGTCCCTTTCGATGATGTTGGAGGTGTGATTGCGTGTTCCCTGCTCTCTCCAGATATGTATACGTCCAGCATCGCTCGTCAGACTAAATCGGCTCTCGTCCGTAAAGAGAACTCGACCCCATTGCTGATGTGTCCAGTTCTTGTGTTCCTGGCACCACAGAAACCGCCGTCTCCGATGAGCAGGCATTAGTGGCACACACCGTACTGGTCGTCGTGCAAATAAACCACCTTTGTGCAGCCTCCTGGCCACGGTAAAACGCGTTAACGGACATCCAGTTGTCTGTTGCATGATCCTTGTGATTTCTTCAGCTGTCTGCAGTCTGTCTCTTCTCGCCTGTAGAACAATATACCGGTCGTCCGCTGCCGTGGTTGCTCGTGGAAGACCATTGCTAAACTCTCGGACAGCTGTTCCTGTCGTTTGAAATGCTCTCAAAGCTCGTGAAACGATGCTGTAAGCGATCCCGAACTCCTCTGCCACACTAGTCACACTTCGACCTTCTTCCAAATTTCCAAGGACGCGACCTCGCGTAAAGTCATCCAGATGTCGTCTACTGGATTGCCTGGTGGCCATACCAACCGGTGGCATCAACTCGACGTCATTCAAACCGATGTACACCGTGCAATAGCTTTCACCGAATTGCTGAGCGTACACAGCCCGTGTGCTTTATACCCTTCAGACACTCACCCCCTCCCCCTACGCCATGCTGCATATATGCGCATGTCCTACCGTACCGGATCCTAGTCTATCTCCTGAGTGGTCTTTCGGCCCGTTCTGCCTGCTCGTTCCGATGTTATGCTAATTTCACCTCTTCGTCCTTATTTTTTGCACACCAGTGTATGTACGTAGTTTGGGAATCCGAATAACTTTCCAGATGTGCATTAGTCGAAGCATTCCCTCTTCATCATAGCCTAGACGACCATTTCTTATCCATGTATGGATGAAGGTGAATATATCTCCTGAATTTCAGATCATAGAAATACATGAGAGGTGAATACCCGGAAGAAATGGTAGTCTACGATACGATGAAGTGCAATCGCTTCGACTAACGTACATCCGGAAAGTTATTCGGATTCCTGAGCAACATCTGCTTAGTTTAAGTTGTATGAAACTTAGCTGAGGGGTGTAACGGTAATAGGATTGAACGTAAATCGAGTTATATGGGTTCGATTCCAGCGCGCAGCAATTTTCAAGTTCTCCGAAGGAAAGCTACGCGGTAATTCAGGGAAGTGTACAGCATATGCTAAGAATGACGCGTATACGCCTTTCATATATTTGCGAAGAATTATTTCTTTCGGTGATTCGATTCCCATTAATTTCTATAAATTTATTATATATACGTAATTAGGGAAGCAATGGAAGCCCTGGCACTTTTGACATTTCCCAGAGTGTCTTTGATCCGTTTAACCACCACCAGAGAATCGTACATTTTTTAAAATCTTTACCCATTGTGTGTTTTTCTTGTAAAAAAATTATGTAGGTTTCTCTCCTGAGAGCAAATGAATATTCCATATTTACTCGAAACGGTTTACGAAACCAGTACATGTATTACCCCGGCCAGTCCCAGTGCCACAGTGGTCTAAGCATCTAATCATTCGCACGAGTTGGGTCTGGGTTCGAATCCCGGTAAGGTATGGGTGTTCTTTTTATCTTACGGCATTGGTTCTTTCCCTTCCCTGGAACCAGTGGTCCAAAATTAAGCAAAGGTGACTGTTTATAGCCCATTGAGTTGCTCACAGTGAGCGTTAAACCCCCAATCTAAATATATATATATCATCATCATCATCATTGTCAACCATTATCAATCCACTGCTGGACGAACGTCTCCCCAAGTTTCCTCCACAACGGTCTGTCTTGTGCCAGTCTCCTCCATGTCACTCCGGCATACTTTCGAATTTCATCCACCCATCTTCCATGTGGTCTTCTTCTGGGTCTTTTCCTGTCCCTTGGAATCCAATCTAAAATTTCGGCTGTCCATCGATGGTCTGTCCTTCTGGCAGTATATCCAGCCTATTGCCATTTCAGGGATTTAACTCTGATCATGATGTCTTCCACTCTTGTCATTTTTCGGATCCACGTGTTCCTCTTCTTATCTCTCCTGGTTACACCAAGCATGCACCTCTCCATGCGTCTTTGAGTTGTCTGCAGCCTTTGTATGTCTCTTTTAGCTAAGGTCCACGTCTCTGCACCATACGTAAGCACTGGAAGGATGCATTGATCAAACACTTTTCTTTTAAGACATAATGGCATATTGCTCTTGAAAATTACGCTGTTTCTTCCAAAAGCTCTCCAGGCAAGTTTTGTACGCCGATTAATTTCTTCATCAATGTGACCCTCACTTGATATCTACTGTCCAAGATAAACGTACGTGTCTGTTATCTCCAGCTTTTCTCCATCAATCGATAAATCTTCATTTCTTGTAAAAGCATTGTACATCACTTTTGTCTTCTGAAAGTTCATTTTTAATCCCACTTCTTTACTCTTGTCAGCAAGTTCCTGGATCATACTCTGTAGCTCTGATGGGGTAGTTGCAAAAATGACTATGTCATCAGCAAAACGAAGGTGGGTTAGATAATCTCCATTAATCTTTATACCTTTGTTTTCCCAGTTCAGTGATTGAAAGACATTTTCCAATGTGGCATTAAAGAGCTTCGGAGATATGGTGTCACCTTGTCTCACTCCTTTTCCAATTTTTATGTGTGTTGTATTTTCAAACAGCCGAATCTTTGCACTTGCATTTTCATAGATGTTATTAATAATGTTAATGTATGCATCTTCAATACCGCAGGATTTCAGAGCCACTGCAACTGCTGATGGTTTCACCGAATCAAAGGCTTTTTCATAATCGATAAAAGCCATGCACAATGGAAGTTCATATTCCCTCGCTCTTTCAATTAGTTCTCTCAGTACGTGGATATGATCTATTGTGCTGTAGCCACTCCTGAATCCAGCTTGTTCTCTCGGTTGAGCCATGTCCAGTGTCACCTTCAAGCGGTGTGAAAGAACTTTAGTGAAGATTTTATAAACCACTGATAGGAGGCTGATAGGTCTGTAGTCCCTGAGATCCTCGATGTCACCTTTTTATGTACCAAGATCATTGTAGCGTTGTTCCAATCCTCAGGAATTTTCCCTTCATTAAGGCATCGAGTGAAAATTTGGGCGAGTACTGTTTCGATTTCTCCACTTGCTTCCTGTATTATGTCTACAGTAATTCCATCTTCTCCTGGACCTTTTCCCCGCTTCATGTTCTTGATTGCATGTGCAACTTCTGCTGGATGGACTGGAAGAACTCTGGTACTGGTACCTTTAATCATGTCTGGAGTACATGTATCATCCCTTTCATATAATTTGGAGTAGAAATCTTTCACTCTTGTCAAAATTTCGCCTCTATTTCTTGTTACAGAACCCTCTTCTTTTCTCAGTGCCATAATCTGTTTTTTTCCCTTACTGAGATGTCCCTTTGCTATCTTTAGGCTTTGGTTGTTTTCAATTGCTTTCCTTACTAGTTCACAGTTGAATTTCCTTACGTCTCCAGTGATACTTTTTCGTACTGTCTTGCATATATATATATCCCACTTTAGAAATCACATCTTCTTTAGTTGTCCTCATCACTCTTCTTTTTTGCATCAACATTTTGGTTTTCCTGATAATTTGTTCACATGCAATTTGTTCTTAGACCCAGCTAATTTTGTTGCTGTTTCCATAAGAGCTTTGGTTACTTTTCTGTTAACTTCAGAAATATCCACTTCTTCCGATGTTAGGCCTTCTAAAGCAGAAAACCTGTTCTTCAGTTCCAATTTGAAGGTATTATGGTGTTTTTTAAGGTTGGTTATGTCAATACATTTTGTTTGTCTTATGAGCTTGCTACGTTCGAGTTTAGTGTTGAGGTGCATCTTACATCTCACCAATCTATGGTCACTGCCTGTGTTGAACTTGTTTAGCACACTGCAGTCTTCTATAACGAATTTTTTGTTGCACATAATAAAATCAATTTCACTTGTCGTCCCATTTGGATGTCTCCATGTCCATTTCCTGTGTGGCTTTTTCTTGAAAAAGGAGTTCAAGATGAAAAACCCTTCTGCCTCTGCAAACTCAACGAGAGTATTTCCACGCTGATTTCTGTTGCCGTGACCGAATTTACCTACTGAAGTTTCATTCTGTTGCTGTTGCCCTATTTTTTCATTGAAATCTCCCATAATTATTTTCAAGTGCTGCTTACCTTTATTATTTAGATGACAAATTTCCTCATAAAATTCTTCAATTTCTTCTTCAGGATGACTTGTGGTGGGTGCATAAGTTTGAATAATCTGAGCCTGGTATCTTCTCGATAGTTGGATAACGAGTCGTGCAGCTCTGTCAGAGGAACTTCCAACTTCTACCACTTTATCCTTCAGTTTCTTGTTTATTATAAATCCAACACCACTAGTTCTGCCAGTATCTGTCCCACGATAATAGAAGAGATGTCCACTTTTCAGTTCAATGAGATCTTCTCCTTTTCTCCTTACCTCACTTAGCCCCACGATGTCCCACTTGATCCTTTGTAGTTCCTCTTCCAATTCAAGAAGCCTTGAATCAGAAGATAGGGAGCGTCCATTGTAAGTAGCCAAGGTCAGCATCAGATGGCAGCCTAGTCCGGTCCTCCGGGGATTCTTAGCACCCTCTGCCTTCATGTCGCACTGGCCACTGCCTTGGCCAGGTACATTCCAGCTGCCGGAGACTGAGGGCCAAGATTTAAGTTGTGGAGTCATTTTGGAGGGGTTTTGGCCATAACTCACTACGCTGGCCAAGCGGATTGGTGAGTGTGGGATAGCATTTCCTCTAATCCCGATGGTATAGTTATACCGCTATTGGCGGTCGTCAGAGCCCCTTTAGTGGGAACAGGATGTACCACGAGAAGGCGGAGTTGACATTTGTCAAGGAGAGGCGGTGATGTTACGCATCACCTGACCTTACATCCATATATATATATATATATATATATATATATATATATGTATGTATCGGAATTAAGCTCGCCGCTATCGTACGATACGTGAAATCAATGAGAAATACAGGAAAATAAAATCAAGTTAGTAAGACAAACGACTTCATATGTGGCAACACGCACGTGCTCGAACAAATTTGTTCTGTTACGTAGGTGTTATGTCGTATCATATTTCATTTTCTTTGCGTTGCAGAATAATTTCTTAAAAAAGAATAGAACTGCAGAGTGATTTCATAAAAAGGAATCAGCGTAATTTTATTTCATAAAAAGGAATCAGCGTTTTTTTATTTCATAAAAAGGAATCAGCGTTTTTTTATTTCATAAAAAGGAATCAGCGTTATTTTGTTTCATAAAGAGGAATAAGTGAAATTGAAAAACAGTAACTGCAGGCGTAGTTTTGATTCACTGTGATGGAAATTTAAAAAATATTGGTTCCGTGCAATTTCTTCTTTGCTGTACAAGATGGTGGAAGATAAAGCTGAAAGAAAACGTCGCTTAAATTGAGAACGGCGATGGCGGGCCAACCAATCTGCTAATACTTTGCATAACTTGAACGAAGGTAGACAGACGCAGACGAAATGAAGCTTTTGAAAAAACACAAGCCAGACATATTACTGATTCTCTTGCGCATGCTAAACGTTGACAGCAAGAAACTCCTGAGCAACTACAAGCTCGACGTAATTTACCGGTAGCAAGAAACTCTAGAAGAACTTCAGGCTCGACGTTCTGCAAATGCTCACTCACAAGAAAATCATCTCCAGCGAGAGGCAATTGAACAAGAATATTTTGGTCAAGTTATTCGAGAAGAGATGGTTCAAATTTTCTGAAGCTGCTAAAGTGGTTGAGCATAGTTGTTGCCCACTAAACATTTATCTAATAGACACCCCAACAATAATTCAACCGTTTATTCTGTAGTTATATACATGTACGTGGTATTTTACGATTCGTGTTATAAAAATGTCCGTCACAGCTTTTTCACCCGTGCATGGCATGGACTATGAGCTAGGTATGAATAAAAGTGTACATATATTGTACATAAATTTGCAGGAAAACCTTATTTCCGTGTCACAGTCAGGCAGATCAGAATATAGTTCATCATCTTCAGTTTTGTTTTAAAATAGACTGTGAAAATACTTCGGTTTGGTTATCTGCTTAAGGATTTTCTGATCCTTCCTCACCAGTGTATCATTTTACTAGGCTAATAACAGGATCACGAGCCAAAGTTCCTTGAAAATTATTCGCATGGTTGTTAAACATTGCATAATCAGCCACTGACTCTACACTAGTATTCCTCCGCAAGCAATTCTGCTATGTAGGACATATGACCTATGAATGAAATTCTACCTAAATTTCTAGTTTTTATTAATAGCGTCAGCATTCCAATACACAGGAAACATGTTTTTATCATTCCCCATGTAAAGAATAATGCTAGAACAATATTTAATCAATGCGTAAACGCTCGTACATCATTTCAAACCTTAAATAGCCAGGTGGTTTAGTTGGGAGTTTAAGATGATCGTGTGTCTTTTATGAAAAATCTAATCTCAACATGAATGCGAAAATATTATTTCACATTCATGTAAATGAACGTAGTTGTTCCTCATTTAAATCTCATCACCGAACATTTCTTCACTGAACAAAAATGTGTCCTCTAATTTCTGAGGACTCCACATTGAGACAAAGTGATTATATGGCTTACAATTCAGCGAATTGGGCGAAGTCACTTTGTATGAACTACTTATCCACTTTCCCACAACCAATTATCTGTGGAAAAATCACTCAAAAAAGGTGTGGCTACAAAACATATCGGTAGTAATTAGTAAAGGAATGTTAAACCATACTAAATCTACCGTAAAGCATTCAAAGTTATCATTATTTCCCACATGTGAAGAATATGGGAACGTACAGTTTCCATAAGTCGACAAAAGTATTCGAACACCTCCACGTATGCAAATAAAAGTGAATTTACAGAAACAGATGCGCACACGCAGCGTATTTTGAATGCTATAGATAGAAGGAACTTGCTGACTGAATTAGAAGCGACTGTGCCTCGCTGAGCTGAACTGAAGAACTTTCAAAGAGTGTGGTGGATGGATGTCATCGGCATAAAAAATACAGAGCGTAGCGTTACCGCTCTTTTGGGATCCCAAAATCCACTGTCTCTGCAGATGGTTTCATTACAGCAACGGCACTACAGCAAATCCCCTGTCGCTGAGCTTTTTCATCGATGGAAAACAGATGGTTTCACTACAGCATCGCCACTACAGCATATCCCCTGTCGCTGAGGTTTATCATCGATGGAAAGCAGATGGTTCCACTAGAGCAACGCCACTACAGCAACACCACTACAGAAAATCTCCTGTCGCTGAGGTTTTTCATCGATGGAAAGCAGATGGTTCTACTACAGCAAAGTCGCGCTCGAGGGAACTGCGCTAACTGCGTGATTCTGCCGACGTGTGTGCCTTCTTCCACACTGCGGAATGGGAAGAAGGCACTCACGTGGTCTGCCACAGACCTAGCCGACGACATCACAAAAGCATTTAACTGCTGTTTTCATCAGAACAATCATCCGGGAATCGCATGTCCATGTTTACGATGCTAGGTCAGCTGCGCACGAGCCCTAAATCACTCCGGAAATTGCGAGATGACGACTGCAATAGTGCCTCGCTAGTGGTTTGTGCGCAACAGAAGAATAGAAGTCACGATTTGAAAATGTGAAAAATCTTTTCTTACAGAATTCATTCCAACCGTTTGAGCTTTTGCAGTTTGGCAAACTAGTGATGTCATATTACTGCTAGGTTTTAAAGCTATGTTCTATTGCATTCAATCTATCTTCAGTACAATTTTTTCGCATGGCTTCCTAAATATCTTATCATGCATTCATTGATATTTTTCGCTGACATACAAATACGTGTTTCTTGCACTATGGTTAAACAGCGTAGTTGTGGCCAGGTATAGTTGTTCATAACAGTGAATTTTAAGTTTTGCAAACACAAAATATTCTCAGTAGCGTCGCACAAAGTAAATAAGAAAGATAACACCGAATTTGCGGTTGTAATGAGCATGTCTTTTGAATAATTTCTGACGCGAATTAAATTTGTCAAATTAATTCAAATGACTGGAACCAGTTAGGAAGACAATCAACCGGGTTTCGACAATCAATAAAACATCCAGAAATAGAAACAGCTCTTACTTCCACCAGCGGCTAAAAAGCATGCTACGAAGGTTAACAAATCCCGCACAAAAACGTTTGTCATAACACAAGAAACATCATAGAAAAATATATTTTTAGATCGAACAGTTAAAAGTAGGAAATATGCATGTATTAATAGAAGAGAGCATGATATAACTCTGCGTCTTCTAGCGGATAAAGATTGCATAATGGAAAAGTTGAAAGTAGGCAAAAAAGATTCTTCATGGCAAAAGCTATGCTAAAGGGAAAAACTTTTGAAATACGTCTCCCGGAAGCAGAGATTGCGAGAAAAGTGTTTCGACCTTTACGTCCCCTAGCGGGAAATCTGTGCATCATTTAAAGAGGATAATGCGCCATATATCTAGTGTAGCGAATGGCATACAGTAAAGAAGAAATTCTTAATAGGGTGTCTAGAAGCGGAGTTACAGCTGCATAGTGAAGTACAAAGACACCACATAGCGACAGAACTCTGAACTATATAACTCCTCACATTCTAACATAAACTATAATACGAGGTAAATGGCATCTATTTTTGAAAGAATTTTTTAAATCGCACATGTAGAAGCAGAGATATTGGGAAAAACAGATTATCAATTTGTGACAGCTAGCGGTGAAATTGTGCATTACTTTGGAGATAAAATAAATATACACACGGAATTTGCATAATTAGTAGTATCTTACCGAGAGAGAAGTTTTTCACTCGGACTTTTAGTCCCGCTGATGTTGCTTTAAACATAAATTTGAACTTACGCCCTCTGGTGACAGACTTGTGCTTTAAGAAAAATTTGAATTTATATGAGAAAAATTTCTCACCAGAAACGCTCTCGAACAAAGTAAGAATTTTTCAAATCGGTCTCTTACAAGCAGATATACCGATAAAAATAAGATCTACAACGCATCTATGCCCCTGGAGGAAAAACTACGCATTGGTTTAAGAAGAAAGTATTCTCAAAAGATTTTTTGGAGTGAGCGATATCGGTCTACGAAATATTTTTTCAGTCAATTTTTCAGAAGCTCGGATTTTGCTGTAAATACATTAGGAGCAGAAAAAATGTACGCACCCTGATGGCCAAACCATTCTTTACCAAACATTATAAATCATGTGCAGAACATTTCCCATGAGGAGCTCTATCCGATACAGGAATAATTTTTCAAATCGGAATTTTAAAAGCTAAGATTTCGGGAAAATCGAATTTACTTTTACGCCCCCTGGAGGGAAACCTGTGCGCAACTTGAAAACAATGACTGTACGTAAGATAGTGTTCGGTATAAATGGAATCGAAAGGTAAAACGATTTTTCAATCGGATATTTTAAAGCAAATATACGGAAACAAATGTATTTTGAATTTAATGTCACCTGTATTTACGCCCTCTATCAGCGAAATTGTGCATTGTAAAAAAAAATGTAGAAAAAGGATCATCATTCGCACATTTCAAGCTTCTCAATGCAAAAAGAATTTTCCGAATCGGGCTAATAGTTGCAGAGATATGGTGTCCACAGGCCGACGGACCAACCGATAACATAAGCACGATCCTTTTTTAATAGACGTGCTAAAAAAACGAGAACTATTTTGGGTGGCATATGTTCACGACAGAAATGAAGATTCTTGTGGACGCGGATCGATGTTTTGCATTTTGATCCCCGGAGAATAAGATACTCTAAAGGAAGTTTGTAACTATTTCCTCATTGGTATTAAGTGTCATAATATTACTAATAACTAAGGAAATTGTATTTCTTGTGTCAGTATATGTATAATTGGATATAACGGTTTTTTACGACGTCGGTTGTATTTATTCCTAAAGGCCTTGTTAAATGAGATTACAACGCAACTCGTAAACACGAATCATGCTCAAAGTTTAGAAAAAACAACACACTGTTATGCATTTACAAAAACTTCGTGCTACAAATAAACTCTTCGTCTGTAAAAGTAGGAATGCATTTATTCTTACGAAAACAGTCACTTCACCTCGACTTACGGAAGATCACCACTTTTTTTAAGTATAATTTATATTACTATTTCTTCGTTGATTCCTATTCTCGCGGGAAATATCTGAGTTACTAAGATTCTATTACCGTTTCTAACAACAAAGATTTTAATGTGTATAATACTATATTTTTATCTGATTGGATAATAAATTCCTTGGAGGATTTCTAACAGTTTTCGCGTATGCAAATTTAATTTCATATGAAATCTGTTTTCCACAATTCGAAGTTGGTACTATTCACATTGGAGTCTACATATAATCTTGAAGTAAAAACTGAATTTCTTAGATAAAGACGTATAAGAAGAAGGGAAATGATTCTATTAACATTTTTCTTTAAATCGGTAGTCTATCAAGTAATAAGATCTGAGATGCTAATTATATTATAAAGAAATCCTTTAAGCACAAAAGGAAACAATTCAAACCTTCATCGGGATATGAATTCAAAACAAAATGTTCCAGATTACTGTTTTAAGTTCTTTTTGTCCACAGAATTAATTACAAGGACCCGAAAAAGTGTAAGAGATACAATATTAAATTTAGACGGAAGCAGAAATCTTGTTCCTGTAGCTAATAATGATTGTAAACAATGTTTACCATGAAATGTACTTCGTAAAATATTTTTGTAGGTTTCCTTTTTCAGAAAGAATGAAATTAATTCAATTCTTCTAATACAAAATATATTACCAACGCAGCTAAATTCTTAGGGCTAGTGCTCCGTAGAATTTAAATCACGGAGAAAATATCAGTTTAGTTTCTTTACGAATTCTGTACCTACAAAATATAATTAGACTTGTCAAATGGAATCACTTTATGAAATTCTGAACAAAAATTTTTGAATATCGTATTTTGTTTGTGTATTTTCCAACTGAAGGACGACGAATTTTCAAGTTTTCAGATATCATACGATTTACCATCCTTGTCATATTTACACCAAAAAACGGATTCACATCTTCAAAATTTTTATTGTATGGTGTAATCCCGTATTCCATTCATGATTTATCTGCTTCTCTGGGCAATCACGGGATAGAATTCTTAATCACCAGATTCGCTAAACATGAATGCCGGTTGCTTCGACTAGCGAATCCTGTGATGGCTATATTCAAATTAATCAGAAACTTGAGACTTGGTCGTTTTGGGTGTTGTAGTGATTAGCATACTCGGGCGCTATTCGGGAGACGCAGGTTCGGTTACCGCTCCAGGACGACGAAGTTTTCAAGTTTTCAGATGTATTCCGACTTACCGTTCTTGTCATATTTACACCAAAAAACGGATTCGCATCTTCAAAACTTGTTTGGAGTACTGCAGGAACTTTTATAACTAAGAGTTCAGAAATCACAGATTTCTGCATTAATAACAGCAATATTTGTTTAATAAAATAGCTAATTTTTGAACACATTTGTTTTAGGGTTTAACAACCATAATGAAAAACTCTGAGCAGTCGCTCGCCCTGAATATATGGTCACTGTTTCCAGAAAAGTCAGAACCTTAGGAAAGTAGGGTGTCCGAAAAAAAAAGACGTTTTTTCATATAGCAGTGCCACTGCGTAGATATGCATATTTTAGGCGGAGCAGTTTTCCTGTGCTGCAGATAACTGGAAGCACGCACTGTGAGGAATCATACGAGATGTGAAGCGACCTATGCGTTGAACTTATTTCCGTGGTCAATTGCAATGGCTACTAACTTCGAAAAATGTGTTCTATTGCGGCATTTCTAGAAACAAGGATTAAAGATGCTGAAGCAGTCCTAAAAACTACCGAAATTGAAGGTGAAGGTCTGGCGGTTACTCGGACCGCGCAAACGTGGTTCAAGAAATTTGCGCCTGATGACATGAACTTGAAAAGACAGAAAGACTCGGGTACGCCTTCTGCTGTTGATCTGGACGCCCTGCAAGCGGCCGTGGAAGACAATCCACGAACAATCCCTTGAAAGTTGTTCGAAGAACTGGGAGTTTCTAAATCTACCATCGCTAACAACCTGCACAAAATCGGAAATACACTACTGGCCACCCAAAATGCAACACCAAGAAAAACACGAAATAGCAAAGGCAGATTTACTGGACACATAACAACAGATACAAAGATGAAATGATTGAGCTTACAGGCCCGTGCGACTAGCGAAACACCCAGACATCAATAGTTCGTGTGGCCCCCATGGCTGGCAATAACGGCTGCTACACGTCGCGGCATCGAACGAAAGAGGCGTTGGATGTGGGCTTGGGGTATGTCGGTCCAGGTTGCTTCCACACGTTGCCACAGTTCATCAGGAGTAGCCGCGGATGGTGCTTACCGGGCCACTCAGTTGCCGATCAGCGACCAGACGTGTTCGATGGTCGGCATTTCAGGAGAACAGGCGGGCCACGGCAGCAGTGACACCTGGTGGGCCGTGAAGAATTGTTGCACGATGCGTACCACGTGCGGGCACACATTGTCCTGTTGAAACGTGGCCGCTGGCTGGTCCTGCATTTAAGGGAGGACTACGGGCTCCAAAACGTCCGAGATGTAGCGGTGGCTGTTGAGTGTACCGGCGATGCGTACCAGATGGGTGCGGGTGTCATATCCAATTGCGCCCCAAACCATAACGCCAGGCGACGGACCGGTATGGCGATGCGTAATGCAGGCGTCATACAGTCTCTCGCCGTGGTGCCGCCGCACGCGGATCCGAACACCGTGGTGTTACCAGCAGAAGCGAGATTCGTCGGAGAAGACAATGTCTTACCATTCCGTGGTCCAGGTGCGGCGTTCAACGGCACAATGCCGCCGCACTCGCCTGTGGTGTAACGTCAATGGTAATCGGAGTGATGGGCGCCGTGCGACAAATCCTCGCTCCTGCAGACGACGTCGAACCGTACGTGCTGACACAGGTTGTGGCGAAACACATTCTAATTCCTGCACTAACGTTCATGATGTGGCGGTGAAAGCAGTCAATGCACGCCGCACAACATGCCGGTCGTCCCATTCGGTGGAGTGCCGCGGCTGCGGCAATCGCTCTTGTCCGTCCGTCCGTCCCTCCTGCACCCACCGAATCCATACTCGCCTCACTCTGGCTGGATGTCGTATCACACGCGCGCCGATGTCTCGGTACGATAAACCTCTGTCGCGATAATCCACTATTTGTCCTCTGTCGAACTCCGAAACGTGCTGGAATGACTGCTGTATTCTGCGACAAGGCATCAGGAAGCTTCCCACGCACAGGTCCGGTAGCACAACACACTTCCACTACTTACACCCCGCCTTCTGTGCACCCTTCTTATAGTGCTTCTCGGTGGCGTGGTGGGCGCACATGATTTGCATATGCCCTTCAATGCTAATCGTTTGTATGTCCTCTCGCGGGCGACGCATGCTGCGAATTTCAGGCCAATCGGATGCTTCCTTCTTGGTGTTGCATTTTTGGTGACCAGCAGTGTATTTACAGACGATGCTGTATGCCCCATGAGCTCACCCTTAGCTCAATCTCAACAACGTATCAAAGGAACTACTCAGCAACCCACTCGATTTATCAGAATAATATTTGGTGGGGATAAAAAGTGGATATATCTGCGTAATCCATATTGTTCACAATAATGGTTGAATAGAGGTAAACCAGCTTTACCTACCCCAAAACGCTGACGTTTTAAGAAAAAGGTAATGCTGTGTGTCTGGTGGAATTATGAAGGTATAATCAACTTTGAGCTCATTCTCAATGGTCGGTCTCTCAATGCCAAACTGTACTCTCAGCAGTTGTATTGGAAGTATGACGAACTTCAGCAGAAGTATTCTGCCTTAGTGATCTGACAGCAAAGACTACCGCAACAAGACAATGCAAAACCCCTTCTCTGATCGGACCAAAGTTAAACTTCAAGAACTGCATAGAATCGAGTTGCTGCCTCTTCCAACGTACAGCTGCGACCTTGCCCCTTCAGAATACTCCTTAATTTGGGAGATGGCACATTTTATCGGTGGTAAGCTATTCACTACTTTGGAGAGCGTCGAATGCTTGTGCCAAGATTTTTTTGCCATTTAACTCAAAGCTTGGTACCGAGCAGGAATAGAACTGGCAAGCAGATGGGTTCAAACTATTGAACATGAGGATATGCACTTTGAAATTTAGCTTGGATTCTACCAAAGTTCTGAGTAAGTGAAACTGTTGTATCGAAAACATTTTTTTACGGACACGCCAATACGCTGGATCCATTCAGGGTCTTTAGCCACGCCCCCGCTTTTCTCAGACGAATGGTGGTAACCCAGTACGTCAGACCACTTGGCCATCGGGAAGTTTTACAAGAGAGATCCAGACCAAGGGACCAAATATTCTCAATTCATGCAGAAAAGAACACCTGGTTCTAGCATTTGTACCAACATTTCAATTCAATGGGAAATTTTGTCGAAAGTCTAGAATACATAAACTACTACACTACGTCGGATTTTTCTGCATTCAAAGATTAATACAGGATGTAAAATAAGGCACACACAAAAATATTCACAACACACCAACCGTTAAACGTGAACCGGGAACGGAGAGCTATAAGTTTTGAGGTATATACTTTTCGTACCGGAATATAAGACGAGGTTTATTTCCACATCTAGTCCTCCCAAGAATGTGTCTTCCTATATTCGTATACGAAAAAACACTTCCGTCAAAGGCATAGTGTTCCCGTATGATTGCGGCTAAATTAAAACTGGCTCTTGGTTTCTGAAACGGACTGAATTGTAACTCGATGTTTACATGACATCCTGTGTTGTAAGTGGAACTTTTTTCTTGAAGAAAGTTAGATTTTTTTGTTTTATTGCGATTTCGATTTGCCGTTTGGTTTACGAATTAAGTTTATGTGTGCCCATAAGTCTAAGGTTTTTGTTTTCTTGCAAACGCTATATAATTTCGGGGGTGGTGTTATGCTCGGGTAGGTACGGTAATATTCAATTTTCCCCTTCTGTGTGCATTCATGATTGCAAAACTTGTGTGAACGCTAAAATTATGTTCCGAAGAAGTAAATTTCTGCTGTTATTAGAAGTATATTTAGCTTCCACTGAAGCACCTGTTAAGGATTGTATCGATAAAAGGAGGTGAATACCCGAGTGGTAAATAACAAACTGTTGGCCGCTAATTTTTCGATCGACACACGACTTGAAAGAGATGTATGCAAAACTTCGAGCCAACTCCAAATCACAACACCATGGACACACACAATATAAAGAAATGAACCATCTAAACAACCCAAAAGCAAACCACAGAACCACACAACAAGCAAAAGGAAACTTTAAACTTCAAAGAGCCACAGTAAAAATGAATATGCCGCCCCGGTGGTGAAGTGGTCTAAGCGATGGCCTCTGATCATTCGTCCGAACGGGGTCCGGGTTCGAATCCCGGTGAGGCATGGATGTTGTGTTTGTCTTACGGCATTGGCTCTCTCCCTTCCCTGGAACCAGTGACCCTAAATTAGGGACGGGCGACTGCTTATAGCCCATTGAGTTGCTCACGGTGGTCGTTAAACCTCCAATAAAAAAAAAAAAAAAAAAAAATGAATACAAAATCAAAACGTAGTGACCAGTCGGTAACCACTCTTCAGGGAAAGACATCACCGACCACTGACCACACCTAGTCAGGAAACTTCAAAGATCTTATTGTTTTAAAGGAAACTTCAAAGATCTTATTGTTTTTAATAATCCGATCTTCAATATTCAAGCTCAACACATATATCCATCAGCTCTGACACTTGAAAAATCTTCCATGCAAGATGGCCATATACATTATTTAGATATTGATATTTCTTTCACCGATGGTAGGGGTATTGTTGCAGATGTCTACGATAAACGTCATAATTTTCACTTCAGAATTAACTATTATTCATACTGGACCTCAAATATCTCAATTTGCGTGCATCGTAACATTGTTATTTCGCAATTAGCTCGAATTTGTAAAATTTGTAATAGTCCAGCTAATGTCATAAAAACTTTCCGAATCCTGTATTTTCAATTGCGTAACAATCGACTTCCAATTCGTTTTCTCAAAACATATTTTCAACAGTTTCTTACTACCTACAATACAGCCATGTACACAGATTTTAACCTTCACACCATTATTAGCCCATGATCCTACAATGTTAATTTGCAGGTCTTTCAAAATGCTGTTTGATGGATCACTAACAGCTGCCAACACAAACCTCCTTTCTTTCACCCCAGTTTTTTCTTTTTTCTTCCTTTTTTTAGATTTCGCGCACTATTTTCTCCCCCATACTACGTCACCATACGAATCACACCTATGCTTATGTATATGCTGTTCGACGTCTCTCCTTCTTTTCGTTTCTTCGTTCAGTCTTGCATCAGAGTTTGCAGCTTAGAGAGTACTGTCCGTGGGTACTTTGGTTTTCTACCTACCTTTCATGGACATCAGAAAAGCTGCTCTCGCCGTGTACTGGAACTCTTCTAATGACGACAGTTCATGGTATATCGTTTTATGTTTCATTATTTGTTCTTTGCTTATGTGTTAAGGTTTTTTGCATCGTGGTATTGTACACTTCACACACACACATATATATATATATATATATATATATATATATATATCATCATCATCATCATCATTGTCAACCATTATCAATCCACTGCTGGACGAAGGTCTCCCCAAGTTTCCTCCACAACGATCTGTCTTGTGCCAGTCTCCTCCATGTCACCCCTGCATACTTTCGAATTTCATCCACCCATCTCCCATGTGGTCTTCTTCTGGGTCTTTTCCTGTCCCTTGGAATCCAATCTAAAATTTCGGCTGTCCATCGATGATCTGTCCTTCTGGCAGTATGTCCAGCCCATTGCCATTTCAGGGATTTAACTCTGATCATGATGTCTTCCACTCTTGTCATTTTTCGGATCCACGTGTTCCTCTTCTTATCTCTCCTGGTTACACCAAGCATGCACCTCTCCATGCTTTTTTGAGTTGTCTGCAGCCTTTGTATGTCTCTTTTAGTTAAGGTCCACGTCTCTGCACCATACGTAAGCACTGGAAGGATGCATTGATCAAACACTTTTTCTTTTAAGACATAATGGCATATTGCTCTTGAAAATTATGCTGTTTCTTCCAAAAGCTCTCCAGGCAAGTTTTGTACGCCGATTAATTTCTTCATCAATGTGACCCTCACTTGATATCTGCTGTCCAAGATAAACGTACGTATCTGCTATCTCCAGCTTTTCTCCATCAATCGATAAATCTTCATTTCTTGTAAAAGCATTGAACATCACTTTTGTCTTCTGAAAGTTCATTTCTAATCCCACTTCTTTACTCTTGTCAGCAAGTTCCTGGATCATACTCTGCAGCTCTGATGGGCTAGTTGCAAAAATGACTACATCATCAGCAAAACGAAGGTGGGTTAGATAATCTCCATTAATCTTTATCCCCTTGTTTTCCCAGCTCAGTGACTGAAAAACACCCTCCAATGTGGCATTAAAGAGCTTCGGAGATATGGTGTCACCTTGTCTCATTCCCTTTCCAATTTTTATACGTGTTGTATTTTCAAACAGCCTAATCTTTGCAATTGCATTTTCATAGATGTTATTAATAATATTAATGTATGCATCTTCAATACCGCAGGTTTTCAGAGCCATTGTAACTGCTGATGGTTTCACCGAATCAAAGGCTTTTTCATAATCGATAAAAGCCATGCACAATGGAAGTTCATATTCCCTCGCTCTTTCAATTAGTTCTCTCAGCACATGGATATGATCTATTGTGCTGTAGCCACTCCTGAATCCAGCTTGTTCTCTCGGTTGAGCCATGTCCAGTGTTACCTTCAAGCGGTGTGAAAGAACTTTAGTGAAGATTTTATAAACTACTGATAGGAGGCTGATAGGTCTGTAGTTTTCGAGATCCTCAATGTCACCTTTCTTATGTAGCAGGATCATTGTAGCGGTGTTCCAATCCTCAGGAATCTTTCCTTCATTAAGGCATCGAGTGAAAATTTGGGCAAGTACTGTTTCGATTTCTCCACTTGCTTCTTGTATGATGTCTACAGTAATTCCATCTTCTCCTGGAGCTTTTCCCCGCTTCATGTTCTTGATTGCATGTGCAACTTCTGCTGGAAGGACTGGAGGAACTCTGGTACTGGTATCTTTCGTGATGTCTGGAGTGCATGTATCATCCCTTTCATATAATTTGGAGTAGAAATCTTTCACTCTTGTCAAAATTTCGCCTCTATTTCTTGTTACAGAACCATCTTCTTTTCTCAGTGCCATAATCTGTTTTCTTCCCTTACTGAGATGTCCCTTTGCTATCTTCAGGCTTTGGTTGTTTTCAATTGCTTTCCTCACTAGTTCACAGTTGAATTTTCTTACGTCTTCAGTGATACTTTTTCGTACTGTCTTGCATAGCTCTATATATTCCACTTTGGAAGTCACATCTTCTTTAGTTGTCCTCATCTCTCTTCTTTTTTGCATCAACATTTTCGTTTTTCCTGATAATTTATTTACATGCAACTTGTTCTTAGACCCAGCTAATTTTGTTGCTGTTTCCATAAGAGCTTTGGTTACTTTTCTGTTAACTTCAGAGATGTCCACTTCTTCCGATGTTAGGCCTTCTAAAGCAGAGAACCTGTCCTTCAGTTCCAACTTGAAGGTATTAGGGTGTTTTTTAAGGTTGGTTATGTCAATAGATTTTGTTTGTCTTATGAGCTTGCCACGTTCAAGTTTAGTGTTGAGGTGCATCTTACATCTCACCAATCTATGGTCACTACCTGTGTTGAACTTGTTTAGCACACTGCAGTCTTCTATGACGAATTTTTTGTTACACATAATAAAATCAATTTCACTTGTTGTCCCATTTGGATGTCTCCATGTCCATTTCCTGTGTGGCTTTTTCTTGAAGAAGGAGTTCAAGATGAAAAACCCTTCTGCCTCTGCAAACTCAACGAGAGTATTTCCACGCTGGTTTCTGTTGCCGTGACCGAATTTACCTACTGAAGTTTCATTCTGTTGCCGTTGCCCTATTTTTGCATTGAAATCTCCCATTATTATATTTAAGTGCTGCTTACCTTTATTATTTAGATGACAAATTTCCTCATAAAATTCTTCAATTTCTTCTTCGGGATGACTTGTGGTGGGTGCATAAGTTTGAATAATCTGAGCCTGGTATCTTCTCGATAGTTGGATTACGAGTCGTGCAGCTCTGTCAGAGGAACTTTCAACTTCTACCACTTTATCCTTCAGTTTCTTGTTTATTATAAATCCAACACCACTAGTTCTGCCAGTATCTGTCCCACGATAGTAGAAGAGATGTCCACTTTTCAGTTCAATGAGATCTTCTCCTTTTCTCCTTACCTCACTTAGCCCCACGATGTCCCACTTGATCCTTTGTAGTTCCTCTTCCAATTCAAGAAGCCTTGAATCAGAAGATAGGGAGCGTATATATATATATATATATGAAGAAGTAGATATTTCTGAAGTTAACAGAAAAGTAACCAAAGCTCTTATGGAAACAGCAAAAAAATTAACTGGGTCTAAGAACAAATTGCATGTGAACAAATTATCAGGAAAAACCAAAATGTTGATGCAAAAAGAAGAGAGATGAGGACAACTAAAGAAGATGTGACTTCCAATGTGGAATATATAGAGCTATGCAAGACAGTACGAAAAAGTATCACTGAAGACGTAAGGAAATTCAACTGTGAACTAGTAAGGAAAGCAATTGAAAACAACCAAAGCCTAAAGATAGCAAAGGGACATCTCAGTAAGGGAAAAAAACAGATTATGGCACTGAGAAAAGAAGATGGTTCTGTAACAAGAAATAGAGGCGAAATTTTGACAAGAGTGAAAGATTTCTACTCCAAATTATATGAAAGGGATGATACATGTACTCCAGACATCATGAAAGGTACCAGTACCAGAGTGCTTCCAGTCCTTCCAGCAGAAGTTGCACATGCAATCAAGAACATGAAGCGGGGAAAAGCTCCAAGAGAAGATGGAATTACTGTAGACATCATACAAGAAGCAAGTGGAGAAATCGAAACAGTACTCGCCCAAATTTTTACCCGATGCCTTAATGAAGGGAAAATTCCTGAGGATTGGAACAACGCTACAATGATCTTGCTACATAAGAAAGGTGACATTGAGGATCTCAGGAACTACATACCTATCAGCCTCCTATCAGTGGTTTATAAAATCTTCACTAAAGTTGAAGGTAACACTGGACATGGCTCAACCGAGAGAACAAGCTGGATTCAGGAGTGGCTACAGCACAATAGATCATATCCACGTACTGAGAGAACTAATTGAAAGAGCGAGGGAATATGAACTTCCATTGTGCATGGCTTTTATCGATTATGAAAAAGGCTTTGATTCGGTGAAACCATCAGCAGTTACGATGGCTCTGAAATCCTGTGGTATTGAAGATGCATACATTAATATTATTAATAACATCTATGAAAATGCAAGTGCAAAGATTCGGCTGTTTGAGAATACAGCACAAATAAAAGTAGGAAAGGGAGTGAGACCAGGTGACACCATATCTCCGAAGCTCTTTAATGCCACATTGGAGGGTGTCTTTCAGTCGCTGAGCTGGGAAAACAAGGGGATAAATATTAATGGAGATTATCTAAGTCTCCTTCGTTTTGCTGATGACATAGTCATTTTTGCAACTACCTCATCAGAGCTGCAGAGTATGATCCAGGAACTAGCTGACAAGAGTAAAGAAGTGGGATTAAAAAGAACTTTCAGAAGACAAAAGTGATGTTTAGTGCTTTTTCAAGGAATGAAGATTTATCGATTGATGGAGAAAAGCTGGAGATAACAGACACGTACGTTTATCTTGGACAGCAGATATCAAGTGAGGGTCACATTGATGAAGAAATTAATCGGCGAACAAAACTTGCCTGGAGAGCTTTTGGAAGAAACAGCATAATTTTCAAGAGCAATATGCCATTATGACTTAAAAGAAAAGTGTTTGAGCAATGCATCCTCCCAGTGCTTACGTATGGTGCAGAGACGTGGACCTTAACTAATAGAGACATACAAAGGCTGCAGACAACTCAAAGAAGCATGGACAGGTGCAGGCTTGGTGTAACCAGGAGAGATAAGAAGAGGAACTCGTGGATCCGAAAAATGACAAGAGTGGAAGACTTCATGATCAGAGTTAAATCCCTGAAATGGCAATGGGCTGGACATACTGCCAGAAGGACAGACCATCGATGGACAGCCGAAATTTTAGATTGGATTCCAAGGGACAGGAAAAGACCCAGAAGAAGACCACATGGGAGATGGGTGGATGAAATTCGAAAGTATGCAGGAGTGACATGGAGGACACTGGCACAAGACAGACCGTTGTGGAGGAAATGTGGGGAGACCTTCATCCAGCAGTGGATTGGTAATGGTTGACAATGATGATGATGATGATGATATATACAGAAAAACACCAATTGAAAAGTTTTTTTACTGCTTAGCAAGACCAAAAACGTTACCAAACATTGGGATAAGAAGAGAGGGATATAGAGCTATTTTAAGCTGTTCTCCGTAGCTTTGTCAAAGGCCAGGTACGGACAACACCTAACTAACCCCTATAGAGACCTGAAAGTGTGGGCTCCTGCGTAAATCTAGTCTGCAACGTATTGGCAATGAGCCTACCGGAAACAGCAAAAGTAGCAACAGCCAAGCAAAAAAATAAAAGAAATAAAATAAAGAAAAAAATAAAAACAAAAATAAAAAAATAGTTAAAATCACCATAAAATAAAATAATTTTGTATGTACCCACCCCGAACATAGCCCAAGTTACATGCCCCTGCACCTACAAAAATAACCCCGAAAAAATAA
Source organism: Macrothele yani (assembly GCA_039090855.1). NCBI lineage: Eukaryota > Metazoa > Arthropoda > Arachnida > Araneae > Macrothelidae > Macrothele > Macrothele yani. Next base: position 88,791,823 of record CM077013.1, read on the forward strand.
AATAAAAAATTATATTATTTTTTTTTATGTAAATTATATTTTTTTTCTCGGGGTTGTTTTTGTAGATTCCGGGGTTTCGGAATGTAACTTGGGCTGTGTTCGGAGTCGTTACGTGCAAAATTATTTTCTTTTATTGTAATTGTTATTATTTTTTTATTATTATTATTTATTTTTTTCTTTATTTTATTTATTTTATTTTTTTGCTTGGCTGTTGCTGCTTTTGCTGTTTCCGGTAGGCTCGTTGCCGATACGTTGCAGACTAGATTTGAGCAGAAACCCACACTGTCAGGTCTGTATAGGGGTTATATACACTATCTACAAACAAGTAATTGGACACCTGTGATAGCAAAAGAAAACGAAGTTTATTCACCTTCAATAGTTGGTGGAGCCTCCACGAGCGGCGATTACAGCTGCGACCCTCCGGGGCATACTCTCAACCAGGCGTTGTACGACGGCTAGCGGTATTTTCTTCCACTTGTCTTAGAGAAGACAGACCAGTTCCTCAACCGAGAGAACAAGCGTTTCGTACGGGGGTGCCCCCCTTAAGTCGACACTCCAACTCGTCCCAGAGGTGCTCGATAGGGTTAAGTTCCGGGCTCTGCGCAGGCCAGTCCATTCGATTGAACCCATTGTCACCATACCAAGCCATGGTGGACCTCGCAGCATGACAGGTGGCAATGTCATCCTGAAAGTAACATGGATCCACCCCGTAAAACTGCCACATCGTCGGAAGCGCATGGTCACCCAAAATGGTGCAGTAGGTCTCGGTGTTGAGTCTACCAGGAATTGCGACCAAGGGTCCCGTGCCATACCAGGAGAAACACCCTCATAGCATAATTCCACCGCCGCCGAACTTCACAGTTGGCACAATACATTCCGGCAGGAGGCGTTCTCCAGGCAGACGCCAAACCCAAACCCTGACATCCGAATGGTAGAGGGTGAACCTTGATTCGTCGCTCCAGAGAACCCTTTTCTACTGTTCAACGGTCCACTGTCGACGTTCTTTGCACCACGTTAGCCGAGCAGCGCTATTGGACTTTGTGATCAAAGGTTTTTGGGCGGCAGCACATCCATGATAACCGAGCAGATGGGCTTCCTTACGGATGATATTCATCGAAAGAACACTCCCGGATGCCTGTTAAAACTCCTCGCGGATGTGGCCCATTGATTTGGTACGGTTCTTCCGAATTTCTCTGGCCAGCACCCGTCGGTCTCTAACTCCCAGTTTTATGGGTCTGCCGGGTCAAGGCACATTCCGACAGTCACCTCTCATCTTCCACTTGCCAGTCACGTACGCCACTGTCGATTTTGGGTACTTCAACTCGCTGGATATGTCACGTATTGGTCCGCCATTTCTGTGATATCCGACAATTACACCTTTCTCGAAATCAGAGAGTTCCGAACTGCGTGGCATCTTGCATGCGACTTGTTGCGTTGTTGTTTCCCACACGATATTTAACGGCGGCGGCCGTGACGTGTATCAGGACTGCAGATATCGTTGATTTCAGGAGTGTCCAATTACTTGTTGCTGGTAGATAGTGTATATATATATATATATATATATATTCAATGGACAAAACATTAGAGATAGCTACCTACTAGCATGTTGATCGTCATCCAGTGCGAATAACAGCATGTGCACGCTTAGGAATCAAGATGCCGTAAGGTTTCCAACGGCAATATTAGCTATGCGCGCTGCAGCATTGTCCAAAACTACGCCCCGGAATCTTTGGTTCAGGATCCAGGGATCTGATATTCTGTTTCACGGCATTCCATACAGCTTTCACAGGGTTTTAATTCAGACACCTTGGAGGCCTCTGGATGGTTCCAAACCCCATTGAGTGTTACTCGAGCTATTTCTGGGCGGTTTCGGCTCAGCGGGGCAGCCCATTGTCTTACTGGAACAGGCCATTGACCGCAGAATGCGCAAAGACCATGAAAGCATTTGGTTAATCAGACAGCACATGTTTCTAGCCTGGTTGAAGACCTCTCCAGACAGACTATGGTACCTAATGGATCCCATGAGAAGGCTCCCCAAATTATCACAGAGCCACCATCGCCTTGATTTGAGCCAACTTGGCATTACTTGGCAATGGCGCTGTAGACAACACAATTGCACCCACCCGTGTGCTCAGTTCAACTGAAAACTTGATTCGTCTGACCATACGACCCGGTGCCACTCTGCAAAGGTCTAGTTTTGATGTTTTAAGCCCGAGACGAGGAGTAATTGCCCATCACTAGCAGTCAATAGTGGCACATGAATAACGCCTCTGCTCTCGTAGCTTAGGCTATTCAGCGTGCGCTATGCCGTTTGCTCACTGACGCTGCTTGGGCCTTCGACCTGTCACATGGATGTCATTTGCGCCGTCCTGGCCAAGAGGTTGGTCTGTACAGCGTTGGATAGTCCAGGCAGGTCATCAGTGGTGTGTGGTAGGCCACCTCTTGATCTCTGGGTGCTGGTATGGCCGTCGATGGTATACTGACGGTGCACTCTTGATACGGTTTCCCTAGGGTTCTTACCATTTGAGCGATATAATGAGGCACTTGTCTTGCGCCGACAGTATAAGACAGATAGTCATTCTAAGATCCACGATCAAAGTCGCTCAGATCACCACGTTTATCGATTTTTTTGATTGCGATACACTGTTAGAAAAGTCTGCTGTCCACCTATTTATCTTCTTCAATCCGCTTGGGTCTGTTCCTCTCTGCACGGGGGATGCTAAAGTCAACTGCTCATCACACCTATCTCAAAATATTTTGCCTATTGCTACTGAGTATAGAGTATTACAATCTATCTATCCATGACATAACATAAAATGCAATGGTTCCTTTCTGGTACGCATTATATTTCCCCACGTAGTTTGCCCTGACTTGGATGGACTTGTACCTATCATAGAGTTGGCGAATCTCTCAGACCAACACTTCGTTGAATCCTTCAGTTCAGAATCCTCCACAAAAACGGCTACGATCGCGATAATATTTCAGATTTCTGAAGAGGCAGAAGTCACTATGGGGCGGGGTAAGGTGAGTGTAGTCGTTGCGGAACCAGTTGGAAGTCACATTCTGTCTCGACTTTTACGGAAACACAGGAGGTATAGATTGAAACATTATGCTGGGGAAGCAGAACATTATTTTGCAATTTTCTTTGCCTTTTACTCTTGATTGCTTCTCACAATTGTCGCAATAGCGCGGCATAATAGGCAGTAATTATAATTGTTTTATGAGTCAAATAATCAAGTAACAGCATCCTATCGGATTCCCCCAAAATAGTGGCAGTAATCTTCCTTGCAGATGGTTGTGTTGGTGATCTATTTTTTGGTGGTCGTGATTCATGACGTTTCCACTGCATGCTCTCTTGTTTAGTATCAAGGTCCCAGTGGTGAAGCTACGTCTCATCACCGGTCACAATGCTGAAAGAGAAGTAACCTGGATCTCGGTTAATAAGATCAAGTTGAATCCGACTTGCTTCAACACGATCATTCTTCATCTTAGGTGTCAACATTCCAGGTACCCATTTGTCACAGACCTTTTACATCCCGAAATTGTCGTGCAAAATGATGCAAACACTCTCGATACTTAACTTCAGATGCTCAGCAATCTGCACGACACGGATTCACCCTTTTGATATCACCAGATACCACGCTTTCAGGTAAATTTCATTTGTGGTAACCGGCACTTAGCGTCCCTCGAGAAGGTCATCTTCTACCGAGTCTCTTCCCTGTTTAAGGTCAGCACCCCATTTTTTGACTACGAAATATGAAGGTGCACCATGGACGTTCACACGGACCATCTCTTCATGAATACTGCGTTGCGTTTCCCATTCCCTCGTCAAAAATTCAATCACGCTCGGCTCTACAATTTCATCTGCCGTTTATCTATTGTTACCTTGGAGACTTCAATGTACTGTGACGCCGTCTCAAATGCTGTCACATCGGCGTTGCGTGGCTGTTATACGTGTATAACTAAAGGATGATTCAATACTTTGCAATACCTCCGTCAACTACCAGCCACTACTTTCAAAGTCAGCCTTAGAACTTATCGAATGCGCCTCGTGTATGCGTGAGTGTGTGTAATCTGTCAACTGGGCCCTTGGTAAAGTTGGGCCCATATGATATAGCCCTGTTATCATCCACTTTAATCCCACCCTGACAAGATCATGAGACCCATTCTTTATTTCCCGAAAATCTCATATTGTTTTCCAGTTTTGAATGCTGAAGATCTTCTTTGGCTGTGTCAGTGGCCGATGTAACTGAATCAAATAGTACCCAAAATGTTCTGTGCTCCTCAAACAGAAATGGTCACATAGCGACCGAGTTTTACGAAAACTACTTCCAAACAATTCCTTCACTTTCTCATCTCAGCATTACCGGCTATAAACCTGTCATAAATGATACGGTATTATCTGTTCCACAACACTTCAAATCCACAGAAAGATGGATCAGATGGGCTAATCCATCTCCGACACCGAGAAAGATGGCGATGGGGTAGTTCTGCTGACACGAACGTTAGGCCACTGGGTAAAAACTATCGACTCGAACGTCTTCTCTCTCCCATTCCTTAGGTCTCTTGCCATTGTTATAGCTCTTTTAGCAAGCAATCAGGCAAAAAAAGATTAATGTCAACCTTCCCTTAAATTACCACACTGAATAACGAAACTAACGGGAAATTTTTTGCGTAGGTTCAGCACTCGTTCCAGCAGCGTTTGGCACACTTCTCGTTCGAGCTGATTTCAGCCCATTTTGCTAATCCCGAGTGAATTCGTTCCATCCGGTTAAAGGGTTAATGTGCTAATTGTTAATTAAAGAGAATAAATCTTTTAAAAATATCTCCAGGTAGTACAGTCAATAAATTTTTCAAGTGTTTAATCACAAAACCTTTTCTTTCGTCTAGAAAAGTTATCCACTAAATCATTACTTGAAGACATAGCGACACTCAGAAACTGACGATTGCCTTTTCTGAAAAGATTGAAAAAATATATATATCAAAGCGCAAAACAAAAGAATTGTGAGGAATCGGGTTCTTTTGGGTTTTTTTTTTTTTTTTTCGGAAAATGTTAAGTTAACGATTTCGTCCTTTTCTTTTATTTTAGAGGCATTACGCTGGAAGTCCTTAATACCCGAGTTTGTTCAATTTACTTGCTGTAGAAAATGTTTTAAATTAGCATATTTTTTGAGACAAAAAGGAAATAAAGAAGCGCAAGATATCATCTAGCATGTTTGTCTCGATTAACTGAAAACATTTGCGATATCTTAACTCTTCTTCTACGATTCACCTTTTCTAAAAAAGCCAGTATATTTTCACCAGAGTAGTGGAAAAATCTGCTGCAAATTAAGTCGTGCATTTTAATTAAGATCCAAACGAAATAGAAAATCTCATTTCATCCTTAAACCTTAAGTTCGTTTCTCGTATATTACGTCTTTTGAACTGTTGTTGATGCTTACGGTTCTCCTCCAAATGAACAATGCCAGATCCCAGCTTGTTTTGCAACGCTAAATTGAAGGATGCATTATTTCTTGCGTGTTTTTCAGATACTTTGCATTCAAAAAGAGAACTTTTACTCCGGGTTGTGTAGCTTATTGCATATGCAGTCTCTTAATTCATTTCTGTTTCTTTTTTTTCGCATTTCTTTCTCTTTTCCTCTGATCTTACCTGTCTACTCGTCGCTTCAGTCATTTTACCTTCGGCGTGCCTTAAGATTTTAATGTTACTTCCCTTAATTACGAGCTTTATGCGTTTCGACTGCATGCATCTTTTGTAATAAGTTTCACCAAATTAATGGAAATATTTCATTAATGCGATTATTCCTGAGACGGCTCTCTGATGTTAATATAAAATTAAAAAAAAATCAGAAAATTAAAAAAACAAAGTTTACACTAGAATACTAATATGCTTCAGGTGAAATTCAAAGAAAAGTTTATTCGTACGAAACAGACATTGTTCATGTTGCGTCCTACAGTTTGGTTTAGTTTGATATACATATTTGCATTAATTTAGTAGCATCCAGCTGAATGTGGTGCTAACAAAAATAAATAATGATGAAAGGAAACAGAGTTATTTTTGTCTCACACAAACATGAAACGCATCCCGACGAAACAGAACACACATCCGCACTTTACAAGCTATATCTTTGTTACGAGGGAAGATGTGGCATAATCATTGCACTAGATCAAGAGTCCAAACTTTTTGTCTTTAATGTCACCTAAACCGCCAAAGGAAAAGCAAAACTATATAATGCAGAGAACTGGCAAAAAATAAGAATGGATTTCAAAGAAAAGAAATAATATTATACGAAACGACAAAATAACGACAAACTAATAATGTACATGCCATAGCATTATACATGCGTATTAATGTACATGCCTTCAGCATTATACATGCGTATTACCTATCCTACTACAGTTCTGAAAATCTCGGTTTTCATCATTAAAGGCAGCTTTTTAGCACGCAAAAAAAAAAAAAAAAAGGGACAGTTTACTGTATCACTCTACTCATCCGTCTGTGACACTATCCCTGAAACTTAGACTGATTTGCAAAATTATTTTTGCATTGAAAAGCTTGAAGTGTGAGAACGACGATCTTTGCTTCCCTATTTCTCCGGTACATAATTTAGTCGCTAGAGGGCGTAAATGAAGATGCAATCTAATTCAAAATACAGTTTATTCCGTATATTTACTTCTACATATCCGATTTAAAAAAATATTTCTTCCTTTCGGTGCCATTTATAACGGACACTGTTCTGGGCACAGTTTCTTTTCCAAGTATTTATTTGATTTTCCTTTAGGGGGCATGAATTTAAATTGCGATTTCCCCGATATCTCTGCTTCTAAATGTCACGCTTGAAAAATTGTTTCTGCATTGAATACAGCTCCTGCTACGAAATGTTGAACATATAATTTATGATTTTCAGTAAAAAAAAAAAAGAACAATTTGGCCACCAGGGGGAGTAAATGTTTATTTCTGTTTTGGATGTATTTCTAGCAAATCTGAGCTTCTGAAAGCTCGATTAAAAAACTTCTCTCGTGCATCGATACTGCTCAACTCTGAAAACCTTTTGGGAATACATTCTGCTTAAAATAACCCATACGTTTTCCCTATTGGGTGCGGGTGTAGCTCTTATCTTCGTCGATATATCTGCTTCTAAGGGTCCAATTTGAAACATAATTTCTTTATCGAAGAGCGTTTCGGGTGCGCAGTGTTTCTGATATAATTTCAATATTTGTTAACGCATAAGTGTGCCACCACAGGGTGAAAGGTCACGGTGTCCTATAATAGCATGTTTGCAGCAATATCTGCGGGACTGAGATCCCGATTGAAAACTTGCTTTTCGGTCAGATACTGCTAACTATGGAAACCTTTTTTTGTGTATTTCCTTCCCAAAATGATGCAGAATTTCCTCGCTAGAGGGCGCAAATGTTTAACCTATTTTTCTGGATATCTCTGCTTCCAAATACCTGATTTTAAAAATACTTTTAAAACCCGGATAAGCTTTGCCTTGTGGAACACTTTATGCTTGTACTTGAGGAGTATTTTATAATAGTAGTTCACAGTTTTGTCGCTAAGTGGTGTTTCTGTACTTCTGTCTGCAGTTGTATCTCTACTAAAAACCCTATTTCGAAATTTCTGTTTTTTAGGCTTTCCAACCGTAGGTTGAAGAAGCGTATATGCTTCACCTTTGTCCATCTGTCTGTTTGTCTGTCCGCACGATAGCTCGCGTAAAAATGGTTTGGTTCCGATTAAATTTTAGTATGTGGTAGGAGACAACTGAGAACAAACCCTCTTGGAAATGGGCGAAATGGGGTCAAAGGTCAGGACATAGGACCGAGATCCATTCCATCGGGCATATGCGTCATAACGTACGTAAAAATGTTTCGCTTGCGACAAAACTTCATCGTGTTCCGGTGGTACACTGAACCGGTTCTGTTTAATATAATCAAAATGGGGTTAAAGGTTGTGATAGGACAGAGATTATTCCACAGCCATTATCCTCGTAACTTGAGTAATGATGCCTGGTATGTTGGAAAGCGTATCATAATCAATGCATTGCATGATTTTACTAACTTGTTACTGTATGCTATTCACTGCAGTAAAGATAGGTAACATTAACCTTTTTAAATAATGCACAGCTCTCTTGCTATGGGGTGTACCGGTCAAAACCTTTTCTTCGCAGTCTCTGGTTCAGGGAGACGTATTGGAAAAGTTATTTTCCGTTAGCATTGCTTTTACCATGAAGAATTCTTTTCGCATAGTTCCAATTTTTCCATTATGCGAAATTCTTCCGTTAGAGGCGTAGATTTATAAAATGTTTTCTTCTGTATTTCTCGTTTTAGCTATTCGATTTGAGAATCTCTTCTTCTCTGATATGTTCCTTATGCTATGAGCAACTTTTTGTGCATCATTTGCTTGTAACGTACTTATAACCGCCGGTGGAAGTAAATAGCTGTTTCTACTTTACGGATGTTTTACCAAATGTAGAAATCCGGTTGATGTTGTTTTTTTTTCTAACAGGTTCCATTAACTTTTAATAACTCAAAATTTTTATTCTTATCGGAAATGATTCAAAATATGTGCTCATTACAACCGAAAATTCGGTATCATCTTTCTTGTTTTCTTTGAATGCACTTGATAGTTCTTGCTGGTTATTCAAACGCTCCTGAATTGTGACAGATTTCTCTTTTCACATTTCTATCACTCTTCAATACTCCCTCAGTTATTTATGTTTCCCTGGTAGTCTTACTACGTCTTTCTTCACTTCTGAAGTAAAGCATTATAGACACCTACCTTGTACTGAGTTGTTTAGCGGTTAACCGTCACCGATGCAGCCATGCGAAAAAGCATAGACTCCGCTAGGTCTCCCGAAACTGCACACTGGTATGCCAAACAATATCCATATAAGTACTTCCTTTAGTTTTTCCAGTGTCAGTGGGGGAGGGTATTTACTCCTCAGCTGCCAATCCATATGACCATAAATGCTTTTAATTGAGTTCATTTTGGAGGACACTAGCGGCTATGAGAGAACATGGACCTGAACCAAATGACGCCCAAAATTCTCTACGCTTACCGAACATAATTTTTTATAATGCTACCGTGTTTTACAAAAGCACCGGCAAATAACTCGTTTCCTCCTGGCATCTCCACAGTACAGATCATAACCCTGTCTACGGGAATAAGCTCTCGCTTCTAGTCCATTGTGCTCTTTTCTATGACCGAAGTAATAATTGGAAAATGTTAGTCCTCTTCACGTGGACATCATACCATGGTGTAGAAACAAATGACGTGAACATCTTCTCTTCCTTTTTTTAGATTCGCTGTCATTTTTATAGCTCTTCTAGCAGGCAATCCGTCAAAAAATAGCAGTGCCAATCGTTCCCCTAAATGACAACTTAAAATAATAAAGCTATGGGGAAAGCAATGTCTTCTGATTTCACTGTTTCCAGCCATCAGCAGACCATCCAACACTAACCGTGCATTACATCCCTGCTACCTGCCTGTACTCGTGGAGTCATGGCATCTTATACAATCTCCGCAGCTGTTCGCCTTGCCTGCCAGCGTCCATCAACTCTATCTAGTAAGAAACGTGATATACCACTGAGAGTAACTCTGCTCGATTCTTCCAACTTCCACTCACTATGCTTTCTGACAAACTCCAGTCGTTGCATTGTTGCTGATGACTTGCTGTGGTCGTGCCTTTACACCGAAATCCCATATATTCGAGGGATCGTTTCACTGTAGATGTGTAAACACTTCAATGTGCTACCTGTTTGCGGTCCATCGACAGCTGTGCCTAAATAGCACGCCTATTTTTCCGGAAAATACGACTGCACCGCGTCTCTCTCTCTCTCTCTCTCTCTCTCTCTCACAGCATTAAGCAACAGTCGCTGTCCATCCACTCTTGATACATCTTAACTGCTCATGCAAGCAGACAAACTTAACCGTTTCACGAATCCTGTCGCTCTTTGCTCTGTTTTCGATGATCGGGCCTTTTTCCAAGGTGGTTAAGTCTCGTCCTTTACTCATTACAACCACTGTTTCAACTCCGAACAACACTTCTCTTTTCACAGATCCTTCATTTCAGGACCTTCACTCATCTGAACCGCCGGGCAGAAAACGATCTAAACGTAAGGTGAGGATGCATACTAATTTGCACTCTCATTGTGTATATACTAACATAGCCGTCAAATTCCGCTTTTACCATTGTAGTTTACATCTGTGTTTGATTCTTTTTATCTTCAGCTCTTGCTTTTCTAAGTCTTTCTTCTACTTGCTTTCCTGGTAATGGTACAAAGGTGTACATCAGATTCATTTGAGCGTTTTTAATGTTTTTGTTAATATTTATGTATGTTTAATTTTGAGGCACGAAAGGAACACACTAATATTTCTTATCGCGCGCATAAAAACATTTACGAAATTTGTAATTTGAAGTCAATTATCAGCTTCGTTACTAAAATTTAGATATAAATACCTTTTTGATGTTAAAGTACTGGGATGTGTACCTTTAACTTAATCTTCCTTTTGAGTTTCTGTTTTCATATGTAACTGTATTTCGTTACTTCTCAGTTAAAGACTTTTTCAATGAAGGGCACAGCACATTATTTAACACTTTATACATTTCGGCAACGCTGATAGAAGGTCAGAAAAAAATTAAATCAAGGTGTAATGCACAAGACTGGTGAAGTAGCAGAGCTGTAGGGCTGAAAAGCTTGTAGTAGATTTATGTGTATAAATGAATAATGTGTTGTAACTATATGTTTGAGAATTTATTTGTTTATATAAGAAGTTGCTTTAAGTTATCAGTTGATGAATTAAAGTTTTATGATTGTCGAGTAAAGTGTACTGCTGACTGAAACTCCCAGTGCATTACCACCTAGTAGAAAACAAGTTAGTAAAATCATGCAATGCATTGATTATAATACGCTTTCCAACATAACAGAAATCATTACTCAAGTTATTACTCAATTTTTGAAAATAATGCCTGTGGAATAAATCTGGGTCCTGTGCCCTGACCTTTGATCCTATTTCGATGATATTCAACAGAACCGGTTTGGTATACCTCCGAAATAACATGATAAAATTTTGTCACAATCAAAGCATTTTTACGTAAGTTATGATGCATAAGGGCTATGGAATAGATCCCGCTCCTGTGTCCTAACCTTTGACCCCATTTCGCCCATTTTCAATAGAATTCGTCCCCCAGGCAAGACCCTACAACATACTAACATTTCATCCAAATCGAAGCATTTTTACGTAAGTTATGACGCATAATGGCGATGGAAGTGACTCCGCTTCTATGTCCTGACCTTTAACCCCATTTCGCCCATTTTCAATAAGTTTTGTCGCCAGGTGGTTTTCTACCACATGCTAAAATTTCTTCGAAATCGAACCTTTTTTACGTTAGTTATGACGCATAACAGCAGTGGAATGGATCCTGCTCCTATGTACTGACCTTTGACCATATTTAGTTCACTTTAAATTAGGTACCTTCTCAGGTGATCCCCTACCAGATACTAAAATTTCATCGTAATCGAACGATTGTTACGCGAGTTATCCTGCGGACCGACATACGCACACAACGCGTGACGTAATGAGGCAGATGGGAATCGCGACCATCTGCTTGCCGCAAGTGTGACGTCATAAAACTTTAATAGGATCCACACACAATGCGTGACGTAATGAGACGGATGGCGTGACCGCGCGCATACATTCTCAAAGGCGAGATTATGACGTCATAAGATTTCTAAGCATTGGTAACATTAATGGAACAACGCCATCACTAAAATCGTTATAATTCGGGGTGGTTATTTAACCCACTAAACGAATTCTCCTAAAGTCGAGATCAAGTTAAATCGATTTCTAGTACCAGAAAACGGTGGGTTAACGACTTTCATTAAAATTCTTAGAGCCGTTTTCATAATAAAATGTACATACAAACATACATACAACAATTGCTACTTTAAGGTGGACGCCAAGTAATTTTGCTTCCTATACTTCCAATGGGAAAACTTCTGTATACATTTTCTTCCCAATTAATGCGTTCCCAAGGATGAAAATTTGAACAACGATTAAAATATCTGCATTTTATAACTTGCAATACTTAATATTTTCTAAAAAATAACTATATTTATGCAATTCAACATTTGTTTGTCTACTGACGTCATGAAAATACAGGTCGCGTCATCTTTTTTCTGGACAATTAATGCATTCACAAGGATGAAAATTTGAACATCGATTAAAATAGCTTCATTTCATAACTTGGAATATTTAATATTTTCTAAACCATAACCGTAATTATGCAATCCAACATTTTTTTGTCCACTGACGTCATCAAAGTACAGGTCGCGCCATCTTTTCTCTGGTTTCAACACCACCAAAGGAAAAGTGATTGATTTTTAATATAATTATGGTTATGTTTTAGAAAATATTAAGGTTTCCAAGTTATAATATGAAGTTATTTAAATCGATGCTCAAATTTTCATCCTTGGGAACACATTAATTGTGAAGGAAATGTTTACAAAAGTTTTTCCATTGGAAGTATAGGAAGCAAAATTACTTGACGTCCACCTTAATAATATGGGATAAGGGCAATGGAATGAATCGCAATTCTAAGTTCTGACCTTTGACCACATTTCGTCCATTTTCAATAGGTTTCGTCCCCAGGTGGTCCCCTACTACATAGTGAAATTTCATCGAAATCGAACCATTTTTACGCACGTTATGACGCATAAGGGCAATGGAATTCATCCCCATCTTATGTCCTGACCTTTGACGCTACTTCACGCATTTTGAACAGGGTTCGTGCCCAGGCGGTTTGCTACCACATAGTAAACTTTCATTGAAATCGAACCATATTTACGCAAGTTATGTCGCATAAGGGCAATGGAATGATCCCGCTCCTACGTCGTGACCTTTGACCCCATTTGTCCCATTTTCAATAATATTCGTCCCTAGGTGGTCCCCTACCACATAGTAAACTTTCATTGAAATCGAACCATATTTACGCAAGTTATGACACATAAGGGCAATGGAATGATTCCGCTCCTACGTCGTGACCTTTGACCCCATTTGTCCCATTTTCAATAGAGTTCGTCCCCCGGTGGTCCCCTACCACATACTAAAATTTCATCGAAATGGAGCCATTTTTATTTTTTTTTAGTTATCGTGCGGACAGACGGACGGACAAAGCTGGAGCATATACGCTTCTTCAACCTACGGTTGGAAAGCGTAAATGAAGACTAGTTTCCTGTTTACTTAAAGTGGATCAACCTAATATCTTTGCCTTGTATTTCCAATGGGAAAACTTCTGTAGCCATTTCGTTCACAATTAATGCGTTCCTAAGGATGAGAATTTGAACATCGATACAAATAGCTTCATGTTATAGCTTAGTATACTTAATTTTTCTTAAAATTTTACCATAATTAAGCAATCCAACATTTGTTTGTCTACTGACGACATCAATGTACAGGTAGCCCCATCTATTTTCCGGTCTCACCACCACCAAAGAAAAATATTAAGTATACTAGGCTATACTATGAAATTATTTTTATCGATGTTCAAATTTTCATCTTTGGGAACGCCTTAATCGTGAAGGAAATGGCTGCAGAAGTTTGCCCATTGGAAATACAAGGCAAAGATTTTAGGTGGATTCACCTCAAGTGCAGATAATTTTCACCAGGGCTGTTTATTTTTAATTAGTTATGCAGAGTGTTCCATGTTCAGCAAGTTAGTAAAGGAGTATAACAAATCAAGTAATTAACGTTAATCAACATCTCATACGGAACTCTTTCCTAAAAACCTCCATCTTGAAAAACTACTCTACTGGTACCAAGCGCATGTTGTTTGGACGATAGATGGTTTTACGTAGGTGTGCCGATTCGACGAATCACGCAATACACAATATTATTAAAAGTATTCCGGCACTACCAACTATTTGTGTAAATGCAAAGACGGTTGCACAAGAAGGTGTGCTGTGAATGGGGAGGTATGTATTAGGTGAGCAAATAAGGTTTAAAGCGTTTTAAGACAATGCCACATGCAATTTGAGAGAAAACAACAACACCTTTCACGCATAAAAATATGCGCCGTCATTATCTATCAACCTTCCGCCATCGGTCGGGCAGCTGACGGATTCCAGCCATGAAGAATAATACTTCGTTGCGTGACGCGATGAAGTCGTCAACCCATTTTTGCACTTCGTTACATGTCCGGAACCGTACAGCAGACAAACCATGTTGCATCGATCGGAACAAATGACAGTCTGAAGAGGCTATGTCGGAACTATATGTCGGGTGCTGCAAATCTTCACACCCAAGCGTCAATAACGTTTCCTTGACCGATTTCGGAACATGCGGCCTAGCGTTGCCATGCAGTAATTTCACGAGACACAATCCTTTGCCTGTGAATCTACGTTTACGACAGATTTCCTGGTTCAATCGCAGCAATTGTTGCTTGTAGCGATCAGCAGTAACAGTGTGACCCTCTTCCAATAGTTTATAATAGAGCTTACCTTTCATATCACACCAGATGCACAACAGAACTTTCTTGGAGTGAATATTCTGTTTCTGTGTCGAAGTCGTGGCTTCACTGGGGTCCACCCAGTGTTTTTTTGCGTTTGCGATACCATATCCACTTTTCATCACCCGTAACGATTTTCCACAGGAAAGACTTTCTGTGTTCTTTATTGAACAGATTCAAACACTTCATGACACGCTCATCCCTGTTCTTCTGGCTGAGGTCGAGTGGCAGCCATTTTCCTTCCTTCTGAATCATTCTCATTGCGCGTAAACGATTGGAAATGATTTGTTGAGTTACCCTCAGTTGTTCAGCTAGTTGGTTTTGTATTTGAGACGAATCTTCATCGAGAAATGCTTGCAATTCCTCATGTGCAACCTTCTGCGGGGCGTCGTTACGTTCTCGATCGCTAACATAAAAATCACCTGCTTTAAACCGTCTAAACCAAAACTCACACGTGCTTTTCGATACAATATTTTCCCCATAACAGAAGAGATCGATACACATGCTTTTGCAGTACTTTTTTCCTTGATGAAATTCGTGACGAATGCAGTGTCGAATAAATGCAGTATCGCTTGATGTCTTTCACCTACCGATGTGCAAGTGCGTTTGACTGTTGGGCAAACTTCTGTGTCACATTTAATACTCTGGACCAGTTACGATCACGTGACAACAAAGCGGAGGACGGTCGGATATACCAATTAGCGGTATACGTCACACAAGAAAGCTTTAAATCTTATTTGCACACCTAATATATAAAGCTGAGATGTTCTGTCGTGTTATCAGTAACTTTGAAACTGAAATGCCGCGTGCACGTAAACTGTTCGAGTTTCAGCGAGGGATGGTCATAGGTTGTCATTTGAGTGACGTTTCCACACGGAGCATTACAGCTAAACTAAACATACGAAAATTCGACTGTAAGTGATGTCGTGAAGAGATGGAAGCAGAACGGTGCAACAACAACAACGCACACACAAATACACACACAAACGTTCCGCAAGGCCTCACAAACTGACGGAAGAGCCATGGTGAGAAATGTTGAGAAATCCCGTTTTTCCTCTGTCGTTTCCATCGTTTCTGAAGTAAGAAAGGCTTGTAATGAATCGGTTAACACCCTATCTATCCGCAGAAAGTTGCGAAAGTTGTGTGTTATGGTAGAGCAGGAGCACACCAACTACATATCGCCACAGTAAATGCCAAGCGTCGTTTGGAGTGGCGTGTCTCCCGCCGTTTCTGGACTGTGAGCTACTGGAAAGCTGCTGTTTGGAGTGATAAGTCACGCTTTTCACTCTTCGAATCTGATGGGCGTGTTTGGATTTGACGACAGGCCGGCGAACGATTTTCAACGGACTGTGTTCTTCAAATTGTCAAGTTCGGCGGATGCTACATCATGGCCCGGATTTGTTTTTCGTGGATGGGACTCCCCAAGTAGCATGACTTTGCAATTTGTCTTATGCCCAATACTGAGCCACCGTTCTCTATTCTTAGCAGACGTCCGCTCAATGCTTGCCTAGGTTAAATTGCAAGGCTGTACTATCTGGGTTGGACCGTTGGTTATAATACCACAAATCATATACTCTAAAGTGTTGCTTGACGTTCTGGATTTCTGCCCTAGCAACAATGTGACATTATTATGGAAATGCCTGTTATCTCTTCCAACACGATCAAGTTTCCTTCCACACTACATGGCGTGTGCAGGAGTGGTTTCTTGAAAATCAGGTGAAATTGTTAGACTGGTTTTTTTTTTCAGTCCTGACCTTAATTCCATATCAGACCTCTGCTGTGAACATGTGCGACGGATAGGAAATCGAAAACAACGACGATATTGGCTCTCCATTCTGGCAACAGCTTTGCAGGATGAATGGTGAACCATTCCTGTCGAGACCTACCGGCAATTGGTTGATAATATGCCTCGACACGTTGCCGCTGTCATATAAACGAAAGGTAAACCGACTAACTGCTAATTGAAATAATAAAGTCATTTCTCCCCCCCCCCCCCCAAAAAAAACATTGTGGTATCCGATTAGTTTTGATCATATAGTGTATACTTCATTCTGCCCATTCTTATTTGGTGTAAGCAGCGTTAGACCATGGATCCCTCATTAATGGAAATCGAATATCTACTCCAGTTGGGGCGGTTGTTTGAAATGTGGCACGTCTACCTGAAAGGAAATGAGAACCCTGGTACAAGTGAACCAGCGTATGGACGGTGGTTGCTACCAGGGCGTGCTTGCGGATACAAGACATCTCGATTGACCCCCAGATTTGTCTGATCACAAAGCAGTTGATCATCTGTGGAATGTTCTGGAACACTAGCTGAGGCAAATGGACACATAACACCGCTTCATGCCAGAAGAGCTTACCACGATACAAACAGCTTGACTGCAGGTCTCACAAAACTATATAGACACTAGTAGAGTTGATGCTACCCTGGGTGGTGTCCGTCCCACGAACGAAAGGAGTGCCCGCGAAGGATTAGGTAGGTGTCACTAATTCAGTGAGCTCTCAGTGTTCGACTGGCGATCAATGGAGGGCAATCATTCCTTTAAACCCTCGTCAAATGTTAGTTATCCCTAAGAAAATGCGAAAAATGCAACTGCAACACTGATCAGTGGCGGTTAGTTCTATTCACTGACAATACGCGTGCAGCTTGAAACCTGATAATCGACGCGTCTACGTTCTCGAAGAAGCAGCACGAGGCAGACTGTCTTTTGTTCAGGAACCTACCGTATTGGCTAAGATTTGATTTTGGGTTTTAGGAGTATCGATACCAGCGGACGTACAAGCCTCTTCTACATCATCAGGAACGAATCTGTGACTGAAATAGGGTACCGATGAGAGCTTAAACTACCCCCCAACGTTCTTCTCTATGAGCTAGCAATCGAAAATGCATTCACATTAGTATATCGTAACTGTCACCTACAAAAATCCTGGTGGTTATCAACTTGCTTGAAGATAAGGAAATTTGCAGCATACTTGCCTGACGTTATTCATATGTAACATGCTTAGGACTAGAGGCGCGTTTCTGCCTCTGAAACATCGTCAATGACTCCTCAGAAGCGGCAACATGTCTTCGAGGATGCGTGACTAAAGTTACTCCCGAGAAATCCTTGATAACGTCATGACACCTGTGCCACACGGATATTTTGCAGTGTTACAAAACATCCAATTTTTCCACGCCCTGCTAGCAGTCCTTAATTTGTTCATCCTAATCACTTCCCCGAGTAATGTAACAATATGCAACTATCAAATGATTTTGAACTGTTACGGAAATGAAAAACACTCTTATATCATGAATGGAGAGTATCTAATCCAACTTCGTTTTGCTGATGATGTAGTCATTTTTGTAACTACCCCATCACAGTTGCAGAGTATGATCCAGGAACCTACTGACAAGAGTAAAGAAGTGGGATTAAAAATTGAACTTTCAGAAGACAAAAGTGATGTTCAATGCTTTTGCAAGAAATGAATATATATCGATTAAAGGAGAAAAAGCTGGAGATAACAGACACGTACGGTTTATCTTGGACAGCAGGTATCAAATGAGGGTCACATTGATGAAAAAATAGATCGGCGTACAATACTTTCCTGGAGAGCTTTTGGAAGAAACAGCATAATTTTCAAGAGCAATATGCCATTATGTCTTAAAAGAAAAGTGTTTGATCAATGCATCCTTCCAGTGCTTTCGTATGGGGCAGAGACGTGGACCTTAACTAAAAAAGACATACACAGGCTGCAGACAACTCAAAGAAGGGATGGAGAGGTGCATGCTTGGTGTAACTAGGAGAGATAAGAAGAGGAACTCGTGGATCAGAAAAATGACAAGAGTAGAAGACATCATGATCAGAGTTAAATACCTGAATACTGTCAGAAGGACAGACCATCGATGGGGAGCCAGAAATTTTAGATTGGATTTCAAGGGACAGGAAAAGACCCAGAAGAAGACCACATGGGAGATGGGTGGATGGAATTCGAAAGTATGCGGGAGTAACATGGAGGAGACTGGCACAAGACATACCGTTGGGGAAGAAACTTGGGGAGACCTTCGTCCAGCAGTGGATTGATAATGGTTGACAATGATGATGATCATGAATGGATACATGTATAGTGTAATCCCGTATTCCATTCATGATTTATCTGCTTCTCCGGGCAATCACGGGATAGGAACTCTTGATCTCCAGGTTCGCTAAACATGAATGCTGGTTGCTTCGACTAGCGAATCCTGTGATGGTTATATTCAAATTAATTGGAAACTTGAGACTTGGTCGTTTTGGGTGGTTTAGTAGTTAGCGCAAACGGGCGCTATCTGGGACACAAGGCTTTGATTCCCGCTCTAGGACGCCAAAATTTTCAAGTTTCCGGATATTATCTGACTTACTATCTGACTTACTATCTTTGTCATATTTGCACCAAAAAACGGATTGTCACCTTCAAAATTTGTAACACTCTTATAATTAAGATAAATAGTTACATCCTGGCACCGGTCTTTCAATTAATACTGTTCCTGGGACAAAACTATTTCTGTTGTTGAGATTTTGAGCTTTATAAGATGTGCTACATATATACGTTTAGAAAGCCTCCTGTCTGAATGGCCGCTGGTTTTCCTCTTCTCCGTGGATGATAGGCTACTTTAATTTCGTTTACTTTTAAACTGTTCGCCCATTATTGCTTTTTAGGAGAACTGCATTCTCCTTGACAACATGTTCCAAACACAGGAATTTCTTAATTTTAATTTTCACGAGGAGCGCTCTCATTCTTTTAGTTTCCTTCAATACTAGATATTTTGTTTCCTGTTGTAGATAGAATATTACATTCTTTGGTAACATGAGGTTTCAAATATAAAGATATGTTTTCTAATCATAAGCAATTTGCAACGTCCTCCTCTGTATCCGTAAATAGCCACTGGAAAAACTTCAGAAAAGTAATGGCGTCCATCTTGAAAACAATAATGTATGTCTATAAAGCTGCTACGTTCTTCGGGCGCTTTTTAGGATGAAGAAATTCTAAAAATACAGATTAATTATGAAAACAAATTGCTATTTTCAAAATATTTGAACCATTACAACACGTAACTGATCGTACAATCTTGTATTGTGAATTTTTTCAAGATTCGTGCAAAACGTAATGTGGTTATTTGCGTGGCACTGACTCTAGCGCCCTCTACCAAACGCCTCGATATTAGAAGATCGTTCTTCACATCAAACCTATTTCCAAGAAGTTTATTTTTCCTAAGTTGATAATAACACTGATTTGTTTTCTTGTTTGGAGTTTAGCGAACAGCGTGAAAAACTTCATTAACTCTAATAACTTCGCACACCTAATTTAGGGTCACTGGTTCCATGAAAGCGAGAACAATGACTTTTCGATTTGTAGAGAGTATTTTGGTCTTTCCATGGAAAACATTGGAGTTCAGAGAAAGCAAGTTTTAAATAGTAATATCAGGCTACAATTTTGAGATTTCTCTTTATTTTCGGTTGAGCATCCACAGTAGCCGAGTGGTTAGAAGCGGGAGTCTATAACTAATCCTTAGTGTTGGTCCCGGGCCCGAAACCTAGATAAAATATAGTGAGATTGCGCTACCCCACGGCGGTAGATATCCATTTAAAAGCTCACAGCGCATATTAAAAACAAACTATCAATCAGATACACTTCCGAAAATCCGACTGCGCTTAATGGATTTAGTCGACCACAGAAACCGAAAGCAAAAGCACTAACTTTGTTTTACGATGTCTGTGTTTTCGTTTCTTCGTTAGACATGATTTACTACACTCTAAAGATTTTTCAAAAACTCCAGAGCCATTTTCCGTGATATCTTTCGTGAATTAACGAAGCATATTTCTGATACAACTCTTTCCGTGAAACGACGGACAAATACCTTTGAATTTCACGGATATTTCCTACGCCAGAAAAATTCTGAATTTTCAGAAAACTTTCCGCAATTTTTTTCTTATATTGACATTTACCGTTTTCAAGATGTGTTAACTGAAAAATCTGAATTTTCAGAGACCTTTCCACAATTTCTTTCGTATATTAACGGAAAAAATCGGTTTTCACTTTTTCTGCATCCATAGGACGAAAAATTTCCGGTTATAGTAGAGATTGGCGGGAATACTTGGGGATTTGATTAACTGTTAAATTTCAATTGTCTGTCGAAGTTTTCGATTTTGAAGTTTTGTAGAGAGAGAGGATACTGTGGGTAGTTAATCGCTTGAATTTTGGTTACTACGGTACAGGATATTTCTTCTCTTCTCCCACATTTTATGCACCAACTATTATATTGAATTACCGTAAGAAACCAGGCGCTTAATTTTTGGTACCGTTGAGGTTTATGCAATAGATTGTGCAGTCCTTAAGAAAAAAAGCTACGTAACTATCAAGAGTAAACTATATATATTTAGAGGTTTTGTGCAATATTATAAAACAGTATATTTCATCTACTCTTCAGGATAATCAAAAATTATTATCATTTGAGAAAAGATCTCAAACCCCAAATTATTCTGTTGCTTCGAAAATTCGCGATGAAAAAAGTACGTAATTTGTAATGAGACCTCCTACAGGAAAAATAAAATTATTACAAACGTATTCAAAAACATAATAAGATCCAATAGAAAATAAAAGGAATAAATCACTCGCATTAATAAAAAAAAAAATCATTGTCGCCCAACTTGTTTTACCTTGAACGTGAGGCCGATTCCTGTGACTTTTCTGGCTCAGTGGTTAGAACGCGCGGCTAAAATCTAAACGCCCTAAGCTCGATCACCGGCTCAAAAGGGTTCTTTTGCGGAAGGGATGAAATATTCATCGTGTTGGATTTTGCGAAATTTCTGTGTAAATACGGAAAGACTTAAAACGAACTTTTCTGAAATAAACGGAATTATTGACTACCAAAATGATGTGAAAATACGGAAATTAAAAGAAAAATGGGAACTTTCGGAAACGGAAATTCCGTTAAAAGACCAACACTTACCGGCAACTTTGCTGCCCGTTATTTTCAGACATTTTTCCGTGAATTCATACCACTTATTTTTTACAGTGTAAAGTGGACAACAGAGTTATACAGCAAATTGACATGAGTCAAACTACCACGATGGTTGGGGCCGCGGGTGGCTTAGTGGGCAACGTTCGTGACTGCCGCGGAAAAGACCTTAGGTTCGATCCCAGCACGTACGAACGCTCGATCCACTAAATATCCTCCGTGCGTCGGATTCCTATCGGGCACTCTAGCCCAAATCTCCTAGCTTCCTATTTCTAAGGGTTGTTTAAGACCTGGAGTCAGACTCTCCCTTCCTAAAATCCTGTACATATCATCATATGATCATGCCACGGTGATCTATGATATGCCCAGCTCGCCTGGTAATCTCCGAGTGGTGGTTGTCGGATTTGCCTGTGCGCGGTGGCGCACGGTTTAGGAATCCACGGTTCCCAGCCTACCCAACTTTGGCTGTTCGTCGAGGTTTCTATCACCAGAGCGAAATTTCTTAAACCATCTGGTTGCGATGCTGTGGTACGCGGAACCTTACCCTTTTTCATGACAAATGTTTCATGTTGATTGAGCAGGGATTATGGCCGAGATCAAACTCGTAAAGTTCCCTAAGTTGCCGGTTGTTGCTGTTCATCTTTCAGGCGTCCCAACCACAGACAGAACGACGACATGCAATGCTGTTCACAGCAACGACTACCCATTTATATACATTTCGACTGACTGCAGGCCGCGACTAGAACTAGTTCCAAATACATGCCATACGCGTCGCAGCAAATATTGCAAAAACTTTCGACTCACCCTCTGTAGTTGCACCTCCGGAATGGATAATTTCCAAAAAATACGAAACTTAAATATTTATACGCCCCCCCCCCTCCTCCCGACACGTAAATGGTACCGATGTCCTTTCGGACACTCTTGGTGAAACACGTTATGTATGTCATCTTCAAAATAGATAGAAGCCATGAATATTATGTCATGTTGAAATTGATAGTTTGGAATTGGAAGTATTTGATTTCTGTAAACAGCTGATTGTTTCGAAATACATTGTAAGATAAGCTGTTGATGTTAAGGTGCTCTTTTGATCGATAAAATTGGGGATTGACCATGTGAAATATTGCTTTCTGTTGAATTGTAGCATTTGGCGATTTTACTAGTTTACTCCATTTTCCGGTCGTTGAATTAAAAACCTTTTGTATATGTACCTAAACGCCGTATATGCAAAATACATGGCCACGTGCTTCCCACGTGATCTAGGCAACTATATCAGATTCCTGCTCGTCATTAGTGTTGGTCACAATGGGAAAACCAAAGGAATTTTCGGAGTTCGATAAAGAGCTTATTGTGGGTGTCGGTCTGGCTGGAGCGAAGATTGTAAAAAACATCAAGGCTGACTGGTTTTTCAATAGGTAAGATATCTCGGGTCTTACATCAGGGGAAAAGAAATCCATATTACTTGTCTAAGGTGTGTAAGGCAATCTCTCAGGTACGAGATCGTCATCATCTGCAAAGGCTTGTACGGAGAAACAAGACTTTGTGAAAACACACGTTTGTACGCGCTGGGCATCGAACCCAGTCCCCTCACTCCGGAGTAAGCCACTTTCCCAACTTAGCTACGAGAACAGAACGTATCGCTGCAGATTTGTGTCTTGACACATGTTTTCACCTCTGTAGTACGTCACAACTTCCTGTTTACAGCAATAGATCGAACCATATCTCAACGAACTATGCGCACGGAATTGAACAGGAGCGGTATTGGCAGTCCTGCGGAAACCATAGATTTCTGCGAATGACCGGAAGGCTTGTTTACCGGGATGTCAAGAACATCGTAACTCAACACTGGAAGACTGAAAAAATTATATGTAGTCCAAAGAGTAGCGGTACATCTTGTTTGTACCGACGGAAGGCAGCGAGTTTGGCGGGAGCCCCATGCAGCAATAGATCAAGTTTGCCTTGTAAACACAACTCAAGGTTCCCATGGGGATGTCACGGTGTGGGGGAGAGGTTCTGTTAGTACATAAGGTCGTATATCCACCAAGAATTATCTAAACATTGTTGCTGATCAAGTCCATCCTGCATTGCTGACTTTTTATACAGCAGATGACTGCTTTTTAATGGAGGATAATTCTACTGTGCATCGCGCAAGATGTTTTGGGAAGTGGTTCAACGAGCATCACAGTGATTTCAACCATTCTCTGGCAACCACAAACCCCAGTTCCGAGCCCAATTGAGAATATGTGGGACATGTTAGAAAAACAGATCCGGCAGCAAAGTCTTCTATCTTCAAACCTGACCCAGTTAAAGGACTGTCTAGTGAACAACTAGTATGCTGTAGACATACTCTGATCCAGTTAAAGGGCTGTAGACATACTCTGAACCAGTTAAAGGACAGTCCTTTAACTCTGAGCCAGTTATAGCATTGTCTAGTTAAAGGACAGGCTTGAAGACTAGACAGTTAAAGGACTGTCTAGTCTTCAAACCTGAGCCAGTTAAAGGACTGTCTAGTCTTCAAACCTGAGCCAGTTAATAGGACTGTCTAGTCTTCAAACTCTGAGCCAGTTAAAGGACTGTCTAGTGACTGACTAATATGCTGTAGACATACTCTGAGCCAGTTAAAGGACTGTCTAGTTAAAGGACAGGTTTGAAGACTAGACATTTAAAGGACTGTCTAGTCTTCATACCTGAGCCAGTTAAGGGACAGTCCAGTGAACGACTAGTATGCTGTAGACATACTCTGAGCCAGTTAAAGGACTGTAGACATACTCTGAGCTAGTTAAAGGACAGCCCTTTAACTCTGAGCCAGTAAAAGGACTGTCTAGTTAACGGACAGGTTTGAAGACTAGACAGTTGCCAGTTAAAGGACTGTAGTGAACGACTAGTATGCTGTAGACACGCTCTGAGCCAGTTAAAAGACAGTCCTTTAACTCTGAGCTAGTTAAAGGACTGTGTAGTTAAAGGCAGGTTTGAAGACTAGACAGTTAAAGGACTGTCTAGTTAAAGGACAGGTTTGAAAATTAGACAGTTAAAGGACTGCCTAATCTTCAAACCTGAGCCAGTCAAAGGACTGTCTAGTGAACGACTAGTATGCTGTAGACATACTCTGAGACAGTTAAAGGACAGTTCTTTAACTTTGAGCCAGTTAAAGAACTATCTAGTTAAAGGACAGGTTTGAAGACTAGACAGTTAAAGAACTGTCTAGTCTTCAAACCTGAACCAGTTAAAGCACTGTCTAGTGAATGACTAGTATGCTGTAGACATACTCTAGATACACTCCAACACTTTGTGGAATCTATGCCAAACCGCATGCATGCTTTGATTCGGGCTAAAGGAGATCCGACCTGATACTGAATAGAAGTTTCTTATTCAGCAGCTGGTATGTATAGTTACTGAATTCCACGTGCTTAATTCCTTTTCCTCTTTATCTCCTCAACCCGAAGGTTGATGGGTAGCATGGGTCATCACCGTCAAGGTGACTTCCATGCTAGACAATCCTGGGAAATTAAAGTGGTGGGTTCCCGTTACCCTCCACTTCGCAGTACGCTGGTGAAGGACAAAGTGCGTCCGGAGATGACTTCATAGTGGATAATCAAGGCATTGTCGTCCCCAACCAGGGGGAGTCTGCGGAAAACCCCGGATAAACCGCAAACTAGATGGCCGGCAGGACCGGGATTCGAACACCCGTCAGAAACGTTCGCGTCCAACATTACATAGAGCTAGTTAACCAATTGCGCCATGCCGGCTGTCTGTTAAATTAAGACTGATATATTGCAGCTACGAAATCCTCAAACAACGATACGAATTAAGAATAAGTGTTGAGAAAATTAAGTTTAAGTTAACAAAGGGCAGTTAAATTGAAGTGATAGTTAAAAAGTGTAAAAGTACTCCAAACATTAAACATCGCCGTTTTATAGTTATGAAAATGAAACTAATCTTTATTTCCACCCATTATTTTGTTTGTATTGCTTGAAATTTAAATGAGCGCAATTTCCGTAAGCAAATATTTTGTCTCTTAATGCCATAAATAAATAAGTAAATAAACAGATGTATCTCTGTTTGCATTGTTTGAATACGTTCATTTCTTTATTATAGGTGTAGCTGGAAGCTGGGAAGAATGGTGGACGTACGATGGAATATCTGGTAAAGTCGAATTTTTGTATTCTTTCGGTACCTCATGCAGGAAAAATGACAAAATATCTAATACTGCTTTTAAGTTTTTAGGACATAGTGGTATATTCAGTGATCATAAATTTAAACCTCAAATTTATTATCTGTCAGCATTTCCCCTTTTTTTACCATTTTGTCCTCATCCAATTAATAAAACTCTCCTTCAGTTCTTTTTATCCTTTCCGTTCTATACCGATGGATCTCCAACTACTAAAATACCTTCCTTTTTTACGTAATTGTGTCCTCAAACATTTTGTAGAATATCTTAATTCCCTTACAACGCAAAAAAGACATGTTTTTATGTTTACCGGAGAGGCCCTTTGATGTTTTTTTTTTATTTTACGTTTGAACAAACTTCTGAAAATAATTTAAGTAAATACATTTCTTAGTAACTACAGACATTTCCTGCTTTCATAAAATTAAATTAGATTTGTAAATATCGAATTCTTTCTTTAAAATGTGGTTGTATATTTTTATCCATAGAGACTCGCACCTAAAAAAAAAGATGAAAATATTTTGTTATGGTTTAGTGACTCTGAACATGTCATTTGTATTCATAAGCCCTTATACCGCAGTAATTTTGCATTGGTTGCATGAACTGTACTTTTTATGTTGTTTAAAAGGAAATTTTCTAGCGCAGTGGTTGCTGACATCTCGACCGAAAGAGTGTCTTTTCTTTATGGCTGTCTCTTGATGAAATGTTGCTTACGTTTAAATTTTTACACAAGTGCAATTTTTCTGAATTTCTTTTTTATGTTTGAATAATTTCTTGTGTGTAAAGGAGTGCAAATATTTCTTTCTCACAAGTGGAAGAGGTATTAATTGTAAAAGATTGCCTGACATGGTTTTTTTACTTAAATTACGATAGTAAATTTTACGATGCATTTACCAATTTCAATGCCCAAGGTAAATCTGTAATATCCTGCCTGGTAAAGTATTTTTATTGACAAAGGAAGCGTGGAGAATATATACCGTCCTGATACACTGCCGGTGTTAAGTAACTAAAGAGGATCGTTCGCGATCTACATATATTAATAATTTTCAGACAGCAGGGGGAGTCCAAAAACCCTCTCTCCACAACCGCCGTTATTAGATAACTAAAAAGGTCGTTCATGATCTATGGTAATGATTTTCAGACGGTAGGGGGAGTCAAAAAACTTTCTCTATAACCGCCGGTGTAAAATAACTGCAGAAGGTTATCCACGATCTATGGTAATGGTTTTAACAGACGGCAGAGGGAGTTGAAAAACCTCTCCGCAACCGATGATGATTGATTTATACTGCCACTATTACTCTATAACGCAATTTCTACTGTAGAAAGCTGCTCGAAAGTGTAGTCATAGCGATATTGTTCCATTCTTCCTGGTTGCATTCCAAAAACCGTCTCTTGTGCGCGGACGTCTTCTCTGAAAAGCACGTTTCTGTAACGCAAATGCGCAGAAATCCGTCGTGGTGGAATTACGAGAATTAACAGGGATATATCTTTGTACAGTATTATCTGAATCCCTATCTTCTGGTCCATCTGGGGTAAGACATTTCGTTCGATTTTCATGAGTGGCTTGACTCCTTATCTTGATTGATAAATACCAGAGATTAGTCATTAACATGCAGAACCGAAACTTCCTTCTCGTAAGTAGGTGTCGAAATCTTTGTCTAATAATAAGCTGAGTAAACTTCGGCATCAGCAGCAAATCTGCAGCTTGCACCTGTATGATGATTCAGTGACAATTAAACAGCCTTGAGGCAAATTCTCTCTAAGCAGTTTCTAATCTTAACGCTACATTTTCTGTGTATCTGAATTTTGTTTTGGCAACCTGACGTTAGGTCAGAAGTGAGTGATGTGAGTTAACGAGACTGATAAACGTGCTGTTTACGACTGTAGCAGGGCTCTCGTTAGAAGTCGAATAAATTGTGGGATCGTTAAATAATCTCTCTTGGCAGAGAGATTATTTAAAGGGCTCAGACTACTTTTATGTTATGCGAGTAGCGTTTGATCTTACACTACGCTGGACAACACACTTTCACTTTTTGTGTGTATCTGAGATTACACCATCTTACGTTTACGTTGTTCTGGCTGCTGAATATGAAAATGGTCGTTAAAACACCAGATTAGCTCTAGTTTTTGAAATATCTATTAAAAAAGTTTTACACATTTGCATATACATATCCTATGGAGATCTCATAGAGCAAATGACTCACAGCGACCGACGCCTCTTTGCCTGTCGCTTGTAATGACATTTTGGAGCATCTCTTACAAGGGTCTGGCAAACAGTCTGCTATCATTGTTGCATTTCCCTTGGCATCTTTTTTCCGGAGCAGTAATGTCCCGATGAAAGCTTTCCCTGTACTCGAGAGTTAGCTCGGAAGAAATGAAGATGAGAGTATAAATAGTGCAACTTCAATAACACGTTGCACCCTAGTCTCTCGTAGCACTGTAAGACGGTTTCTTGAGCTCTTCGTTATTGTCAGCCTGGTTGTTTCCCAAAAAATGTGGGACCAATTGCTGGAAAGCATTCCAAGGTAACTTTTCATCACCTGTAAGGGCATAACCAAAACGCTTATCTTTGAAGAGATGATATATCTGTGGACGAAAAAATACACCATACTTGATTTTGACCTCATTAAGTCTTGGACATTTATCACGAAGGTACAAAACCCTTCCCAATATCGATCCATGGCCTTTACAAAATTCTTCATTAGTCTAAGTTTGATTTGGAGAGGAGGGAACTAGATCGTGTTGGATTCTAAAAGTGTTTCGTTAAATACTTTTTTCCCCGGTTCAAGTGATTGTCGTGGAGGCCAATCCTTTTTCTTGTAGTGGGAAGTTCTGGTACGGCTGTAGAGGAAACAACAAAACTCTGTGTAACCCTGCTGTAGCCTCATGAAGATGGCAATAACCTTCAGGCCATCACAAATCTGCCATTTATACTTGCCATAGTTGATGGTGTGGAACAGTTGTTTTATGTTGTTGTATGTTTATTTCGTATTATGGGACTTCATACCCGAGTGAAACATATAATGAGACAACAACATTATGGAGCAGCACAGGTTTTAAGCTCAACTTGGACGAATCAATGATCAGTCTCCTATTATTGTCTTTATAGTCAATTTGTAGTGCTGTGATCATACTCACTGTATCAACGCAAGTAATGAGAGTATCTTTCATTTTGAAAAAAGGAAGCCGATCTTTTTGCCGCACACCAAACACAGACGAATGCACATTCTCTTCTAGAAGATTCCATTGCTGCAGTCTGGACTCCAGCTGCTCTGCTTTGCATTTTGTCAAATTCCAGATCTCTGACTAGATCATTCAATTCACTCTGCGTAATCTTATGTGGCAGTACAGACTCTTCAATAGGCACTAAAGTAGGATCTCTTAATGTGGATGCTTCCAGAGGTGACGAATGTTCACTGGCCTTACTTTCTTCTTTATCATCCAAAGTATAAGAATTTGGTGGGTCCGGAGCAGAGAGTCCCAGACCTTTACGCACTGGGCGCATAGCAGAGGAAATATTCGGATAGAACAAAGGCAGATTTGTCTTCTTAGGAATACCATGTTCAATTGGAAGGGTCATGCAGAAGTAACAATCATTAAGATGGTTTGTCGGTTCCCTCCACGCCCATGGAACTGAAAAACCGATCGATCATCCTTTTCGGTTCAATCAGCAGCCCAGATTCGTTGCACAAAACTGACATATATGTGTGGTCACTGATTTCACAAACAAAATAAAAGCTGTAAGCTTTCTTTATTATCGGTGTAATGTGCCTCCTTTGTGATAGCAAAGTCATTTTCCCACAAATGTAATAAAAATTATCCGCGTTGTTCACACATTTACGAGGCATCTTAAACGAGACGTCTACTCTCACAGAATCCATAACCCCAGTGACGACAAGAAGAAAATGTGTTTGAAATGACTGCTACAGATTGCGTCATCCAATTGGCGCTCAAGGTTACCCGTCTCGTGGGGAATCACGCGCTCTACCTACTGGACTTACCGTGCAGACTATCCATTCTCATTAACCCCCTTACCTTGAAAACTAGAGCTAATTCCCGAATTTTTGATTCATATTCGTGATCACCATCTCCAAATTAATTAAAACTAGCTAATCTTAGATACATTTTGGCTGTTATCCAGTGTAATTTGATTAATTCTTTCTTGAAGAATATTACTCTTGTTCCAATTATTGTTGTGTTCGTAAGACTTAAGAAGTACTTTGTATATTGAACATGTATTGCATTTCGATGACGAAGTACTAGAGGATTGCGTGCGTAGAGAATTATGTTTTGTGATATTGTTATGTCTCGAATATCTATCAAGGGCCAACGTATGATTGGACACATAAGTAGACTTGATTTTCTCGGTCGTTAATGCTGTTCAGCGCTTTCTAAGTTCTGTATTACAAATTTTATCCAGAGCACGATTTTACACAGCATTTCAATGCACATACTTTATATTGAAGTACGTAGTGTTTGGTGCAACAGGCAATTAACATATATCTTCTACCAATAACACGAAAACATTACAAGTTTCTTTGCATTGTCATCACCACATTGAAAGGGCCTTGGCTCAATCCTGCCAATAGTAAATTGTATGGAATTGATATCAATCTGACAGGTAAACGTTGACTTCATCCAAAATGACCGCATATTTCCACCTTTCACCGGTCAGAGGATTTCATAGAGCTTCCTGCCAGTGAACCTTTAATTATAGTGTTGCAAACTGTACTATATTTATGATACAGATACTACAATTTAGCTTGCTGTACAGGGTTTTTCACTCGTAGGAGAACCTGAAGCATTGTCTATTACAGACATAATATACAAACAAGACGGTTGCAACTAACAGAAGTACCAACATAGATAGAGACAGGGTTAAATGTAACGAGACTTTGGCACGTCTCGCCTGCGTGGCGCGTCTTGCGGCCGCCATAGAAACCGTCTCCAACTTCAGAGGTTGAGTTCCCCACACCGTGATAAGCTCAGTTCGCGTCCAGTCTCGGTCCGGTAAACATGTAGACGATTGAGAAGAAAGTGATCTTAGTCAAATGATATTGGATTACTGGTTTAGTCATATTGCGCGCTAGAATTTCAGAAAACGTTTCAGTGTTGCAAACAGACAAAAAGTGCGATACAGAAGATAGTGAAAACACTGGAGACAACCGGCACGTTTTGGTGAATGCCCACGGGAGCGGCCGTCCCGTATTGACGGAGGAAATAGTGCAGGACGTGCTTAACAGGTTGTTTAACTCACCAAAAGAGTCCTTACGGCGACTGTCCCAAGAAATTGCTTTAACAACTTGGACTTTCCACAGAGCAGCAAAAAAAAGGGAGCATTCACCCGTATCGAGTGTCCGTAGTGCAGGAACTCTAGGGGCCAGATTTTGCAAGAAGAATGTCATACCGCTACTGGTTTCATACCTTCCTGGCTAGAAACGATGCCATCCTGGACATACGTGGCTCAACCTGTCTGGGTTTATCAACTCGCAGAATACGCGCTTGTGGGCTGAAGCGAATCCATGTGCGATTTATGGACTTCCTCTGCATGACCTCAAGATTGGAATGTGGGGCTCTATGCCGCAAACCCGCGACACGGGGTCAATATTCTTTGAAACGACGGTGAACACAGACATGTAGTGCAAACTTATCGACAATTTTCTGAATCAGTTGGACGACACTGAGTGACAACGACGCTACTTCCAGCAAGATAGTTCGGCCT
Organism: Macrothele yani; assembly: GCA_039090855.1. NCBI lineage: Eukaryota > Metazoa > Arthropoda > Arachnida > Araneae > Macrothelidae > Macrothele > Macrothele yani. Next base: position 88,823,186 of record CM077013.1, read on the forward strand.
GTCACACCTCCAAAAGGTGTACGTGAAACAGAAGGCATTACTGTTTCCACGTTTATATTATAGTCACGGAAAAATCCTTATTGGCCGCCACCGGGAGTCGTAACCAGCATCTTCGAAGATCGCACAATCTCCAAAGGAATACAGCCACTGAGGTCTCCAGATCGCAGTCCACCAGACTTCTTCTAGTGTGGCAAGTTGAAGGAAATGGTCAATGCCAAATTACTACGCACACTGCAACAACTAAAAGCAAACATCACCGCTGCAATTGGAAACATCAGCCACGCTCAGCTAACTGAGATTTTCGCAAATATGGAGCGCCGGATTGCCAGATGCTTGCAGAAAGGAGGCGGCCACTTCCAGAATTTGTTGTGATGCAATTAGTTTGACATCTCTCAAAGCATGTATTACCACAATCACGTTTGCCTACCTTGTATATTATGTCTGTAATCAACGACAACTCAGGTCTCCTACGAGTGAAACATCATGTATTATGAACAATAACGAGTCTATTATGTTACATAAATATCGTGTAACGTACTAGAAATTTGTTATGTGTACTATTGAAAAACGTAGGTTCATTTCTGCTTGTATTTTTGTCTGATTTGTAAATAAAGCAGAATCGAACTTGTTGTCTCTTTTGAAAATTTGACACCATGAAGGCGGCAATGCAGATGAGACGCTATCCCCTACTCCTTTCATGCTAACAAATGACTAAAGCCAATATTATATGCTTCTTCAGGGAAAACAGTACCTACCAGCCTTCGCGAGAATACCTACAAAGCTGCAAACTCGGACGATTTTCAATAGGAAAGCATTAGTGGACCTATGGTTGATTATAGAAATTGAAGAAAAGCACTAGTGAAACCGTGGTCTATCAAAATGATTCAATGCAGATGATAAAACAGCCCCCGATTATCATTCATATATGGAATATTAAAAATTCCTATCAGGCATATAGACTACAGATTAGATCATGCGACAATCTGAATATATTAATAGTTTGGCGAACACAGAGGGTCAAGTTTTTCCCACATTTTTTACACATCAGAAAACCATGAGACCTAAATTACAAAAAGTTCATAGGCAACGCATATTGGAAACATCTCTAATGTTCTTGAAATCAGAGACTACAGTCTTGTGACGATTATATACACTGCTGGCCACCCAAAATGCAACACCAAGAAGGACACAAGATAGCAAAGCCAGATTTACTGGACACATAACAACAGATACAAAGATGAAACAATTGAGCTTACAGGCCCGTGCGACTTGCGAAACACGCAGACATCAATAGTTCGTGTGGCCCCCATGGCTGGCAATAACGTCCGCTACACGCCGCGGCATTGAATGAAAGAGGCTTTGGATGTGGGCTTGGGGTATGTCGGTCCAGGCTGCTTCCACACGTTGCCACAGTTCAGCAGGTGTAGCCGCGGTTGGTGATTGCCGATCAGCGACCAGACGTGTACGATGGGCGACATTTCGGGAGAATAAGGGGCGCCACAGCAGCAGTGACACCTGGTGGGCCGTGAGGAATTGTTACACGATGTGTGTTACTTGCGCGCGCGCATTGTCCTGTTGAAACGTGGCGGCTGGCAGGTCCTGCAGGTAAGGGAGGACTACAGGCTCCAAAACGTAGGAGATGTAGCGTTGGCTGTTGAGTGTACCGGCGATACACCAGAGGGGTGAGGGTGTCATATTCAATTGCGCCCCAAAGCATAACGCCAGGCGACGGACCGGTATGGCGATACATAATGCAGGCGTCATACAGTCTCTCGCCGCGGTGCCCCCACACGCGGATCCGATCATCGTGGTGTTGCAGGAAGAAGCGGGATTCGTCGGAGAAGACAATGCCGTGCCATTCCGTAGTCCAGGTGCGGCGTTCAACGGCACACTGCCGCCGCACTCGCCTGTGGTGTAACGTCAGTGACAATCGGAGCAATGGGCGCCGTGCGACCAGTCCCCGCTCCTGCAGACGACGTCGAACGGTACGTGCTGACACAGGTTGTTGCGCAACATACACTAATTCCTGCTCTAACGTTCGCGATGTGGCGTTTCGAGCCGTCAATGCCCGCCGCACAACATGCCGGTTCTCTCGTTCGGTGGTGTGCCGCGGCAATCGCTCACGTCGGTCCGTCCGTCCTTCCTGCACCCACCGAATCCATACTCGCCTCACTGTGACTGGATGTCGTCCCACACGAGCACCGATGTCTCGGTACGATAAACCGCTTTCGCGATAAGCCACTATTCGTCCTCTGCCGAACTCCGAAACGTGCTAGAATGACTGCTGTATTCTGCGACGAGGCATCAGGAAGCTTCCCACGCACAGGTCCGGCAGCACAACACACTTCCACTACTTACCCCGCCTTCTGTGGACCCTTCTTATAGTGCTTCTCGGTGGAGTGGCGGGCGCACATGATTTGCATATGCCCTGCAATGCTAATCGGTTGCATGTCCTCTCGCCGTTGACACACGCTGCAAATTTCAGGCCAATGGGATGCTTCCTTCTTGGTGTTGCATTTTGGGTGGCCAGTAGTGTATATTAAGATAATACAACGTTTGTCACAAATATTTATTGCCTTCAAAATTTCTCAAAACCTTTAGTTTTAAAGTGATTCTTAAAGCCATAAACAAAATTAACTTTTTAGGATCAAAGGACTAAGTTGAAGACAAAACCTCGTGGGAAATTTATCAAATTCTATATGAATGTGGCGCTTCGTACGTAGGACAGACCCGTAGAGCCTTGCGTTTTCGATTGAAGGAGCACAAGACCTACATTCGGAACTCTGACCCCAAAGAAGTCATCGATGGCAAAACACTGTTACGAAAAGGACCATGAATATCTCTTTGAAGAAGCAAAACTAATTGACTAGCCATCTTCAATCACCAAACTTCATATATTGGATGCTTTCCATATATATATATATATATATATCAGTAAGTCTTCGCAACTTGTTAATGACATGCCATCCACACCATTTTCATCAAGCGCGTGAAAGCGACTAACAAAAACCCGTTACTGTAAACACCATTTATGATACCATGCACAATTTGAATATTTACGTGCCATTTGTCCTGATGAAGCTAGGTCAGAACCTAACGAAACCTTTGTCGAATTGAAAAAAAAATATTTGTGACAAGCGTTGTATCAACTATGCTGTAAAAGAAAGGGACTTATGCTGAATACGCAAAGAGATTGCGGTATTTTGTGCATAATTTTGTCTATTCCTGTATAATGAATTAAGAAAACTAAGAAAGAAGGTGGAAAAGAGGTAGTTCCACTAGCCTTGAAACTGCTCCAAATTTCGTTTCGAAATGTGCACCAAACAAAAGTTAGAAAAAGGAAACACACAGAAGTAGGCGTTGCTTTAACATCATAATTCGGCTGTCTCTCCGTATTACACCCGTGAAATAACATGGATTTCAGACGAAAGTTACAGCACCGCTTTTTTTAAAAAGTTGAGTTTCATGCTGCTGATAAGGAAACTTTCTAACATGCCTCTACAATGAATGACTTTAGTAGTACGTGGAAAGAACATGAAAATTTGCCGCACCCATCCATTAGCATTGCCGCGCCTGACACAAGGCCAAAATTAATGCTTTTCTTCGATTCTTTTAGGGAAACCAGCTGCTATTATGTTAGCTCGTGTTTTTCGGGAAATGTTTTTCACCACTATAAAACGTTTTACGCCGTTTTAAGTATTTCAACGAAAATGTTTCCCCGAATGTAACTTTATTTATTTTATGAAAAATGTTTAACAGATTGAAGTGTAGAAATACTCTAGTTTCCAAATTTAAAATCCGGCGGGATAAAAATCGAAGACACGTAACAGTAGGTAGAGATTCCACAAATTGTAGAGTACAATATTTGTGATTATTATATGATATTAAGGATATACAACGTTATTCACAAATATTTTATTTTTCGAGTCGACCTAGATGACGAATGAGACGTGTTGAACAATCAATTAATTTGAAATCGTACTTTTATTTTAAGAACGCAGAAACTTTGAAGCAACTACGCTTTTTTTTATTTGGGGGTTTAACTACCAACGTAAGCAACTCGAGGGGGAGGGGAGGTATAAGCAGTCGCCTGTCTCTAGCTGAGTCAGAGCCCAACGAAACTTGGGTCGACGCGAAAAATAAAATATTTATGAGTACCACATAGAGATATTTGGCGTGTAAAAAAAGCACAATCGTACTACTAATAAACTTTATAACAACATGCTAATATGTAAGACTATATGTACAGACTAATATGTAGGACTATATGTACATGTGTACTATGTACACATTTTGTGTATACAGGATTACCTACTAAAATGTCACCATGGTGAGATGTAAGAATGGAACCAAAAAATGTCTTATAAACAATATGATCACCACGTACGGACAGATAGCTCTCACAGCGAAGATACATATTCATCACTAGGTTGTTGTTGTTGCATTCTGGAGCTAAAGAGTTCCTTCCTCGATGAGGGGGAAGGCGTAACTCCGGAAAAGTTCTGCAATGGAGCTGGAGAGCATTTACGTGTCGTGTCAAAGCATCCTAGACATACCCTATTGGGTTCAGGTCCGGAGACCTGGAGGTTGGTCGGATATCCTTGCTCTGCAGGAAATAATCGGCACGCTAAGCCATGAGTTAGGGAGCGTTATCATCCGTTAAAAAGGCTTATGATCATTCGTCCGAGTTGAGGCAGGGTTTAAATCCCGGTGAGGCATGGATGTTGTATTTTCCTTACGGAACTGGCTCTCTCCCTTCCCTGAAATCAGTGGCCCTAAATTAGGGACGGGCGACTGCCTATATTGAGTTGCTCACAGTGGTCGTTGAATCTTTAATCCAAAAAAGAAAAAAAAATCCGTTACAAAGAACTAAGTGCCAACGCCTCCCTCGAAAGTTTGACATAGGGCTCTAAGATCTCATTCCTATAGCACTCAGTATTCACATTGCCACCTGAGAACACGTGTAGTGGTGTGTGGCCGTTAAATATTATGTCCCTCTACACAAGTAGATCACCGCCTTCGAAGAAATCTCGTTCGCTGAAGTTTGCATGATCATTACGGGTACCCTGTTCCATCCACATGAAATGCCGACGAGAACCCTTTTTTACGCTTTCCAACCGTAGTTTGAAGAAGCGTTATGCTCGAGCTTTGTCCGTCTGTCTGTCCACACGATAACTCGCGTAAAAATGGTTCGATTTCGATGACATTTTCGTATGTGGTAGGGGAACACCTGGGGACGAACCCTATTGAAAATGAGCGAAATGTGATCAAAGGTCAGGACATAGGAACGGAATCCTTTCCATCGTCCTTATGCGTCATAACTTACGTAAAAATGCTTCGATTGCGACAAAACTTTAGCATGTTGTTTCGGAGGTATACTGATCCGGTTCTGTTGAATATCATCGAAATGTGATCAAAGGTCAGGACACAGGAGCGAGATTTATTCCACACCCATTATCCTCATAACTTGAGTAATTAATTCTGGTATGTTTTAAAGCGTATCATAATCAATGCATTGCATGATTTTACTGACTTGTAGAGACTTAATCTCTACTTATTCGGTAAAAAGAACACTGGCCCACTCGTCCGGGCTCGAAAAACGATGTTTCCTGCACCATTTCAATTGAGTTCTTCTGTGAGATGCGGTTCAAGAGACACAAACCATGGATCTTCTGACATAAAGTTCAATTGCATTAAATCAGCGGTATATCTTTTGGCTGGTTATTGTAATCCGGGTGGAAGCGGAGAGTTCCGAAGAAAATTGTCGAGCTGTGTAGGACCTTTGACGCCGGGCGGTTAAAGCCACATTTCGGTGTTAACGAGTTTTCGTACGCCTTGTGCCACTTAGGACAAGTCTTCTTAACACTGCACCGGTTTTGTTGAATTGATGACTTAACCATAAAGCTACTCTGGGTTGGATATTCAAGTCCCTTGTGACATATGTCTTAGACTGGCCTGATTATAGTCGTCCTATCGCTAGTAGCCACCATACAGCCTGCGATACACGGATATGAAACATAAAGAAAACATTTGATTCAGCAATTCAATTTACATATTGGACAGCATTTTTATTCACTGAAATGTACATTTCACTGCGGGCATTTGTTTTCTGTGTCTATCTTGTGTCTATATCGCAACATTTCGTTGAGCCCTTTGGATTATTTGTACGCTATTGCCTTTCGGACTTTAATTTTTGACACCAGTGTATATGTTATAATGTATAAATATATACAGCTTATACTGAAAGGTTAGCATAAAGAAATATAAGTGCTGTCTCATGACTACGACGTACCTATCATAACAACGACAAAGTACGTTTCGAGCAATGAAGACATTAAAAAACATTACCTAGGGTAATCTTAGTTATTCAACTATTAAATTTACGAAAATAATATAATCATGTCCATGGATGGGGAATATTTAACACTTTTAACATTCCAAATCGGCTAACACAGAGAATGTCTTTGTCGAAATCCATCAGAAGCCACTATTGGCACACGTGTTAATCTACTCTGTCAGAAACCAATACGGAATTGGAATAATAATTAAACCACCGCTGTAGCTACGCAACGCAATACCAATCGCTCCTTGGAAAGAAATTGTCTCCGATGTCAAATCCCAGTCCCGCCCGCTCTCCTCAAACCTAAGATCCCGCCTGTCTCGCTTTCACTACCAAAAGTAAAGAGTGTCCGTTCTCTCTTGAAATTTCAGAAAAGCTCCACTATCTGATTTCCGAGTTAACCTTGCCTACGTTGGGCTACCTGCCACATCCTTAAGCTTGCGTTTCACTCATTAACGCGCCCTCAAGTTAATCACATTGCCACACAAAACAGGTAAAATACACTTCAAATACATACTTACTAAGTCGATTGTAATGTGAAAATCGTGGACATTTTCTTTAGCAATTGAAGTTTTCCTGAAATTGGGGTTTCACAAATGAAGATATCATTCAAAATGGAAATATGCATTTACCCCATCGACTTGAAACTGTACTAGTGCAAAGAAAGAAAAACATGGAAATGTTTGATCGTTGTTACGATTTTTGCTGTCAGAAATTTAGAACATACGTCGTGTCAAAACAAACAACAACAAACAAAATGTATATCACTGTTGGCGGAAATGTGTACATTACTGAAAGATGCAACCGCGTGAGACATTTCGGTCGCGCAGTGGTCTTAGCGCTGGCTTTTGACCTTTCGTCCAAGAAGGGGTAGGGTTCGACTCCAGGAGAGATATAGATGTAGGGTTTGTCTTACGTCACTGGCTCTCTCCCTTCTCTGGAACCAGTGATCCTAAATTAGGGACTGGTACTGTTTATAGCTCACGGTGGTCGTTAAACCTAAAACGAATCCGCATAAGTCTTCCTTTTTTTTTTTTTATTGCGTGTTCAACAACCACTGGGAACAACTCAATGGGCTATAATCGCCGTCACTTTCCCTAATTTAGGATCACTGACTCCAGGGAAGGGGGAGAGTCGGTGCCGTAAGACAATCCCAATATCCCTGTCTCACCGGGATTCGAACCCGTACCCATCTTGGACAAATGATCAGAAGCCATCGCTTAGACAACTACTCCACCAGAGCGGCCAGCCGCCTTAATTCCTATAGAGACATTGTCAGGTGGAAAATGATTTTTCAGAATGCAGTTTACGAATGCTGAGTATTCATGTTTCGGAACAATATCGGACAGAAAGACGGATTGTGTACAAAAATAGAGTTTTCTTTGAAAATACTTCCTACAACAATTTCTGTTACCTCTGTTTGTCATATAACTGAACGAGGAATTTTAAGACAATAAAACATGATATAAAAGACAACGAATGAAACACATTTTTTCAAAAACACGTGACACAATGTCCATAAATTCTTCAGTCAGAGAGTTAACACGAATAGATGTTGTGATGTCCTTAACAACACAGATGATCGGAATTGATATTGTCTTCTATTCTTACACAATGATCCTGTACAACTGCTCTGATTAAATTGCGTTTAACCTTATTGAACGGTCAGAAATCGTCAAAACCTTGCAACAAGAACGACTGTAAGATGCTGGATATCTTTTATGGACAAACCCTGTTCGTGCTTGTTTTTACAACTCTCTCACACACACACAAAAAAAAAACGATATGCGCTTTACAATAAACAACGCTTTCTATTTTGGATCTCACTGACCTATTGGTATCCTAACATTAATTATTAATGATGAAATATCATTCTGTGGGACACTATACTTTGTTCGGCATCAGAATAATAGGAGGAAGTGTTACCATAACAGTTTCACCTAAATTACGGAGAACGAAATTTTTAAAATAGAAAGCGTTGTTTATTGTAAAGAGCATATCGTTTTTTTTTGTGTGTGTGTGAGAGAGAGTTGTAAAAACAAGCACGAACAGGGTTGCCGGTTCTGTTCATTTTCAATCAGAACCATTAATATCTGTCTTCAACACAACTTCTTTTCTTAGAATTAACATAATAGAAGGGGAGTAGTTTGCATTGCACTCAACTTCAATTTCGACGCTGTCGTGTAATCTATTATGCTTCTGATTATTATATGTTCCTTTGTGTGGGATCCATTCTTTTGGGAATTGGAGGTCACGAGTTATTAGCCTTTCGTAATTTACTGTTATTGCTTCAATAAGAGGAGAAGGCTTACAGACGAAAAACGAAAACAGAACGTCATGTCTCATCATGCACCTTAGACCTCGCTTTTGGAACATTCTGTAGCACCGAGGCCACTTTTTAATGTCGTGAGAACCGTGATGTTTTGCTATTTTATGGGATTATAAAATTTTGTTCGGAGCGGGTTGAACAGGAGAATTTAATTTTTGATTTTTCTAAATTTCAATGAGCCATCTCCGTCTACTGAACAAGGTAAGGAATTCTCGTCGGTGCTTGTGTTTTATTGTCATCTATTGGCATAAATAATTTATTCACCTGTAAGGCTCCTTCAAATGAAACGTGCACTGAAGCGTAGCTTCAGTGCTGGTTAATATGAGTGATACACTGAAGAGCAATTGAATTAAAGATACCTGTCTAGTAACGTGTAGCACAACATTTCGCCCTGATGACGACGGCGATTCGTCTCTGCATGGACTCGACAAGACACCGGAAGCCTTAGGAAGCCATACGGATCCATGACCCCTGAACAAGCTCCCACAGTTCACGAGGATTTGATGAAGGGGAGTCATCTCTCTCGATGACATCCCAGATGTGCTCTATGGGATTGAGGTCAGGTGACTTAGTTAGCCAAGGAAGGGAGGTCACGTCGGTGGAGTGTTCATCCAACCATTCGGATACAATTCGGGAGCTGCAATGTCTTGTTGCAGGATGAGGTCCCCAGTGGGATGTTCAAGACGCACAAACGGTATATTCCGGTAATGTTGACCTGTGAGGGACGATGTCACACGTACCAGGGGTCCCATATCAGTCCACGTAAACAGTCCCCAGACGAAAATGCCACCCCCACCAGCTTGAAGAGTACCCTGCTGGCAAGAAGGATCCATCAATTCATGTGATTTGCGCCGTACTCGTATCCTGCCCTCCGCATGAACCAATGTGAATCTCGACTCATCAGTCCAGGCAACATGTTTCTACATGTCTAGGGTCCAGTGGCGACGTTCCCGCGCCCGTGCTAATATTTGCACCCTGTGATGTGCGGTCAGCAGCGGTATCCTCGTGGGACGATGGCTTCTGTACCCCATAGCGAGGAGATGGTTCTGTATGGTGTGGCTGCTTACACGTTTTGTGCACCAGCGTTAAATTGCCGAGTGATTTCTTGCACTGTGGCCCGTCTATCCACTGTTACAATTCGAGCTAGCCGACGATGACCCCGCTCATCTACACACTGTTGTCCACGGCAGTTGGCCCCTGCAGGGATGGTTTAACTGGATTCGATGTACTCACGGTGCACCCATGACACAGTAGCTCGTGAAAATCCCAGTGCCTGCACGAATTAGGAGAGGGAGTGACCCATTCATCGGGCCCCCACCATTTGCCCACGATCAAATGCGCTTAGATCCTTCGTCTTACCCATACTGCGTCAGACTCTTACTGATTCCCGTCGCATCACTCCTTATATTGTCGGATCGCTGCATACGTCATGTCGTTTCCATTTACAGGGCCGCCCACAGCGCTACATTTGCATAACGCCAGCTGTCTCTAATTCAATTGCTCTTCAGTGTATATGTGACTTATCTACCTCAGTAGGGACAAACATGTCAAAACGGGAAGTTGCAGTGATAAGCCTTTGTCGGTGTATTTCAAGCGTTAGTAGATTTTGCTCCGGAGAAGAGAGATAGGGGTTCAAATCCCATTATCGGCAAACAGGGCAGTGGTGCTATATATAGGCAAACTACAAAGATAGAGATAGCTGATCAAAGCAAAAGGTGAGCATGAGCTTGCCTGTACAAGCGAATACACGGGTCCTCATTGGGAGGAAGATGCAGGATGCTTTTACTGCATGCTAATGCGTTTCGTCACTGTCCCGAAATGATTCCACAAAGTTTCATCACTAGTTCAAAATGGTGACACCAAGTTTCTTCACTGACTCAGAACAGTGACACCAAGATTAGTATCCGACGATAATTATCGACAGAGACTCGTTTCTCCCTTCCTGGTAGCGGGTAAGGTGTTGCATTGCGAAAACTTACAGGCGTTGCCGTAGTTTTGCTGAGGTGTCAGTGTTCTTGGAATCCAATGTGCACACGTGTGCCATATGTAGGTAGTCACTGCGAATAGTGCGCGTGCTTCCTACTGATAGTCTCAAAACCTTTGCTCGCTGTCTGAATGTTAAACGTAGATCATCTCTCGTGATTACAGCTCCAGTGCTGACATTTTTCTCAATAACATCAATTATTGGAGCACAAGGACCCCTTTCCTTTTCGTTTGATTTTTCTCGGTCTTCTTTAATCTTATACAGCCTCCGAGCTACGCTGCTGGGAAGTACTCCATCGCGATGAAATACAGGGTGTCCGAGAATTATTGTACACATTACAAAATTATATAAAACAAAACATTAAACAGATAGAAAGAAACTGACTGTACTAATCCCTTGGTTGCTCGTAGTACGTCCAAGCGATACACGATTTCATATCATGTATTGGCAAGCATCTGAGGACTTATGGAATTAATATCCGCTGTGATACGCTGCTTCAGTTCCTGCAAATCAGTAAAAAGCGTCTGATAGGTAGGCACGATCCTTCATATAACCCCACGTGATATAATCCAATGGAGTTAGATCTGAAGAGCGAGGAGGCCACGGAATGGGACCACCACGCCGAATCCATCTGTTTGGGAAATGCCCATTTAGGCACTTACGTACACACGTTGACCAATGCGGATGCGCGCCGTCTTGTTGGAGAAAGACGTCATATCTTTTGTTCTGGGGTATAGCGAAATTTTCTAGCATATCCAAGTAAATGTCACCATTTATGTTTTTTTCGCAGAAGAACAAAGGGCCAATCACTTCTCTTTTTGATAGGGCGCACCACACATTAACTTTTGGAGAATCACGTTCCAGTTCAATAGCAGCATGAGGCGGTTCACTGCGCCGTATCCTGCAGTTGTGACGATTCATAATACCTGATACATGAAATGTGGATTCATTACTAAAAATTACAGTACTGAGAAAGTTTTCGTCGTTTTCTACTCGATTCAGCATATCCACAGCGAAATGGTATCGCAGAGTGTGGTCATTTACATGCATCTTTTGCACTATTTGAATTTTATAAGCATGAAACTTTATTTTCTTGTGCAAGATATCGTGAACTGTCGATTTCGGAAAGCACATTCCATTTGTTTGCTTTACGAACGGATTTCCTGGGGCTTCGTCGGAAACTTTCATTAACTTGGTCAACCGTCTCACCTCTGACGCTAGGCCTACCGGCTCCTCCACGATGTTCCACATTGCCAGTTTCTTTAAACTGTTTCATCCACCGGTTAATTGAATTCGTTGACGGAGGATTTCAACCACACTCTTAACGGTACCGTCTTTTAACTTTAATGGCGGACTTTAATTCCGCAAGCCATAACACACACATCGCCTTCTGTTGTACGGATGACATGACTACCGATTGCGCATTTCTCATACATTTCTCATGAGGCCACACCTAGCGCCATCTATCGGAATCTAGGAATACAATTCTGCAAAGCAAAAATATATAAATGCTTATATTTTTTGTACATAATTTTGTAATGTGTCCCTGTACTTTAAGCATTTCATAAAATTTATTTATGAAATGCTTAAAGTACATGGACACAATATTTATTTTGAACAGCAAATTTAGAAATGGGGCGATATCAAAGAAGAAATAATAAGCGTATACAACTTGGTTGGAGTGCATTTCGAAGAAGCTATTATTTTTAAGAGCAGTTTATCATTATGCCTTAAAAGAAGTTTTTAATCAATGCATCCTTCCAGTTCTTACATTTAGATCAGACAAAAGCATTTTAACTAAGAAATATATTCAGTGGCTGCACTCAGAGAAACACGACATATGCATGTTTGAATGATTTATCCAGTACAGGATCAGCTTTTATGCATTGAGTTTTCTATAAAATGCAATAGCATAAAAAGAAAGATGCACAAATAGATGATCTATCAGCAAAATAAAAAAAGTGTCCAAAGGTATTATACAGATGCAAGAAACTTATAACCCCCCGAAGCTGAAATTTAAAGCATTGTGCAAGTGGAAAAAATGTGACCTAAAATGTCTCTCTGGTCCTTCACGAAACGTGACATAATGTGCAATGGTCATACGTGTAGAAATTCCTTACATCGTTTTCTAAAGAATGCCTGAAAAATTCACAAAAGAATGAAAAAATGAATTTCAGGAAACATTTGTACGTTTCTTCGGTATCACACATCTGGAGAATGGAAAGGGAAAATACTTTTAATTTTGTCACGTTGTTACTATTCCTGGAATACCTAGAGATCCTCCTTCAGATTTCTTTCCGAAGACTTTTGTTTCTACACTTTCCTTCTCCCTCTTATGCTTTTTCCAATCGAAAAAGTTAGAACTTAGTCGAAATAGTTTTGATTTTAAGGAAAGAGAAAATTCGTTCTTGCAAAAAAGAAGGGGAAGAGCTTCAAAGTTGATGGATTTATTGCCCACACTTCTCCATGGCTTTTTCTATATATTTTTTTCACTTCTTTCCATCGCTTCTTGTCGCGCTTTTTGCTGGTGTGAAATTTCTTTTCTTTCGGTTTCCTGGTTGTCGACTTGGTAGCTGATGGCGAGTGATACAAGTTTCTCATGTCTTTGGCAAGGAGGTTGCAACTTTCTACTAAAAGAAATAAAAAACCGTGAAAGCCGCGACACAGGGATCATTGAAAAGCGCGGTGTCTGGGCGTCCGATGATTTTCTTTGCCCTTTGGTTGACGGTTTTATTGAAAAGAGTGAAGAGCCAATTAATACGTATTGCCTCACACATTGAAATAACTGTGTTCATGAGTATTTTTAAAGTGCATCGTCACGCATTTTTTAGCCGAATCTCCTTCCGAAATATTCACGAAATCCTTTCAAGTTAAATGTTCTTACCTTAAATTGCAACCGTACTCACAGCCAGCTATAAAAATAACACTTCAAAAAGGATTTTAACGCCACAATGAATTTATTTAAAGTGATAAATTACAACGAAATATCAGGTTTTACTCATTGACATTTCAATTGCATCATTCAGCAAAACCTACGTTCAACTCAAAGTCACACTAAAATTCAAACAATTCAATTCGATGCAAATACAAGGGGAGGAAGAGAGTTAAAAAGTTTCAGCCTCTCACAGAAGAAAAGCTGGAATGTCGTGAAAATCTGTTTATTTTTCAACATAATTATTTCCCCTTTAAGTCACTATGTGTGAGGACCTTAGAATTTCTAAATTCACATTACCCGTCATTGATCGCGTTATGAGCATTTTTCTCACGCTTCGCTTTTAAAGAACGCGATTTATTTGGAAGTGATCGTGGGGCACCACCGCCGCTCTAGCGGACTTTTAGAATCTTCTCAACAGTATATTATCAGTTCCGATAAGTATTGCCTCGTCTTTGACCTTCAAAAAGTTCCGATAAATATTGCCTCGTCTTTGACCTTCCTTGCCTTAAGCGACCGTTGGCCTTTACGTCACGTGTGAGCTTTTCTCATAAAGCGACCACTGCGTTTTGTGTTTTGTAATTTTATAGATAATGCGATGATTCGAGTGAGTTTTTTTTTCCTAATTTGATTTGTAAATGTTGGTTTGTTAGAAGCACATTTTGAATACCTGTGTATTATTCACTTTTAAGAAAAGATATCGGAAAATGGCGGTGTTAGAAAAATTCTGACACGCGACCACTTGCGTTGTTCAACGTGTAGCGACCAACGACGGATTAAATAAACTTAATGAGACTTTTACTTAAACCATTTTCTCATTGCACACCTCACAGTAATGTCGTTGTTGAATTTCTACTCTTTCCAGCCTTTTCTGAGATTTGGAAATAGGATATAGTCCGATAAAGCTAAATCCTGTGAACAGGGAGGATGACGTATTAGCTTAAATTCACACTCAAGCAGAATAACGCTGAAACGAAATTCAACATCTCATATGAACGAGCTCACGATATTATGAGCAAGAGTCACAGCGAAGTTTCAAAGTCACGCAGTTACGTACGTTTAAAAAAGAAGCACAAAATCAATGAGTTGGAAAACACACCACTCTTGCCTCAACCGGGATTTTAATCCGATCCGGGCCCAACTCGGACGACTTGCGCCAGAAACCAGATCTCTGATCTTTCAGCTACAGGAGCGAAACAAAGACAGCTGGATCGCCACAATTGTAAACATATTTGCCAATGTATTGGTTTGGCACAATGTAATTATCTTAACACTTGTTGAAAATCCATCCTATTCTTGTCGCCTTCGCCGATAGTGTGGATAACCATCATTGTCGATTCTAGTTTCCTTTAGAAGCGCTCTAAGATATTCCTTTGTACTCTTACGATCTTGCATACAAGGCCCATTGCGATTGATTGCACTGCATTGAACATGGATCATATTTTCAGTAAGGACTTCAAACAAAATTAAATGTAATCTTCATTCGCATTTGGAAGCTCAGCGCTTATGATATAATCTATTTGATTCGGGTTAATTTTTGTTCCGAAGTAATTTTTTTTCCATTCACTGATATGTGTAACCGACATCTTCTATAAACAGAAGCTTCACATTTGTAGTTTGATTTCAGTGAAATCCTGACGACTAAAATATTTTTGGACAGGAAACAGCTCGTACAAAGTCCATTCCATTTGATATGCACGTGAACATGATGAACATATTCGGTTGACCACACTATTTTTACGTGTAGTATACTATTGCATCAGGTGTTCACACGTACATGTAGCGCGGGATTATGGTGAAAGTTGATGTTTAAGTAATGAGCTGCTTCAGATCTTCTTTCATTGTTGGCAATTCCATTTCTTCTCCTTAATTGTTGCAATTCCATTTTTTCCAATCGTCTTCAATCACAAATTCTGTTAATCGCTATCATCGTAGGTAGAGATTTGTATTTTAAGTTAATCGCCTCTATCTTCCTTTAAATACTACATGACCATCTTAAGAATATCATTCATCATTGGGAATTGACAGACGCTTTTTGTGAGCTTTACCTAATTTATATGGTTTATTCTTGTGGCGGTTCTTTTCATTCTTTCACTCGGAAAACTTAACGACTTCACCATTTTTTAATGTCTCAAACCTCAGAACCGAACCTCAGAGCTGCTGAAGAATAACGCAAACAACCGTATCAGTAGCCAGAGTCGGTGGATCCTGACCATTCTTTTGAGATAGTTCCAACTTCTAGTCTCGGATGAGGCGTGGATGGCGCTGTCTAGAAGTGGTCTTAATAGTGGTTTTCCTGTCACAGTGACAACGGTGACAGATTTGTGGAAGATACTGTAACTTTAAACTGTGACAAAATAACTGTTTAAGACGCCGATGACGGAACTGTAGAGAAGCCGGAACTGCGAGTCACCGTATTACTTGTAATAGCAGCAAAGTCAGTGTTTAAGACAGGAGTGACGGAGCAGTTACGAAAAGATCACTGTTCAATCGGTTCGGTTTAAATTCCCTGTTTACGAGCGGACGCACAGCGGGAGCCGCAACTAAAACTATCTTAACTGAAAGGAAGCTCGTATCACTAGCGAACTGTGTGATGTTTCAACAGAAAAGCAGAAAAATTGTTTAGATATGGTTGCATGGCAAACCAAACTATGACGTAACAGTGATTTTGGACTCCAAGCGTTGCTAGAACATGGCTAACACTGACATCCTTATCAGTAAATTGGAAACTATTACCTTTTGTCACTAGTCGTGACAGTGATTTTTCAATTATGTTGATAAAATAACACTGACGTGATTTCCAATCCATCTTCTTGTTCCGAAATGGGTCCGTGTTCGAATCCCGGTTAGACAGATATGTTGTGTTTGTCTTACGAAACTGCCTCTCTCCCTTCCCTGGAACCAGTGACTCTACATTAGGGACGGGCGACTGCTTATAGCCCATCGGTAGTCATTAAACCTCCAACTAATAAAAGAAAATCCTTCTTCGGCTCTGTCTTTATCCCTTCCGCGAAACCAGTGGCGTTACATTAGAGACAGGCGATTGCTTATAACTCTTAGAATTGCTCATGATAGTCGTGGAACCCAGAAATTAAACAAATCACACACTCATTCAAAAAAATCACAGCCATCACAGCAAATCCCGCAGCTTTTCTCTTGTGTTTCGTTTTCTCTGTTTTGCTTAGCAAGTATGACAGAATTGCAAAGAATTAAATAGTTTCTAGTAAAATACCCTCTATTCACTTAGTCGCCGTTCGCAAGTGTCCAACTAACATAAGGGCTCATGACGTGGAGGTTAAACTACTTATCAAGTTCAGTCATACGTTGACATCGAGACCTTGATCATTAAAACACTTTGTAAAAATTTCACGATCAAAGCTTTTGTAGTTTTAAAACGTATCGCAGACAGATTGACGTTCTAAAATATATATTCGATAGACATATTGTGCTTTAATAAAAATTGAAGCTAAGAAATGAAATAGAAACAACATTTTAACGACAGTGTTTGTTAAACATGATATTTATTCATCGCGTCTGTTAATCTTCATGCTAACGCTTATTTTAAGAAGTGTGTTATCAACAAAAGAGTCTTTGCTGATGAGAATGTTTTCTGTCCAGCTAGAGATAAAAAATTCCGGTATTGAAGCGAACACTAATTATAGATATCCACATGTTTACTGTCTTAGTGTAACTGATTTTTCCCCAGTTCTTCTTTCATTGTTGTTTTCTCCAAAAAGACTTACCGACTCAAATCAAGAACAACTGGGGGATTTTCCCATGTTCTTTTTTTTTTTTTTTTTTTTTGTATGTTGCTTTCTCCAAAAATGACTTACCGGGTTCAATTCATCTCCTTTCTTCTGTTGGTAGACTGAAGAAATGCGTTAATTTTTTTTCAATAACCAAGCCTTTCCTTTTCCTTCCAACAAAAGGTGTGTGTGTAATATTTTTCAACACTCACACCCACATGAAATGCAACTACGTTAGTACACAGAAAGTTTTAATTTAGATTTCTTTAAAGCTGTGACTGATGTTAGGGCTTGAAAAGTTAGATGATTTAGAAAAAAATACTGTTTTAAGTTTTCGGGTTTGCAGACGATCCTGAGCAACTCGAATTGATACAGCTTGTCTCTAATTTGGGGCCGTTGGTTCAGACAAGTTGTATCGATGTATCATACAGAATGCTGTATCGTCGTTGTTAGAGCCAGGGCCGTAAGACAAGCACCTTTCATGCTACATTCGTTACTCGAACCCAGTCCCATCTCATACGAATGGTCAAATGTCATCGACTCAGAACACTCTGCCACCAGAACAGCTGAGAAAAGTCAGAGCTCAGCTTATGAGGTTGCCATCTTCCGTATTAACAGGCCTATTAACTGTTCATATGAGTAATTTGCGTTTTCGCCATTTCGTATGCAATGTTTCAATTTCATTATACGGTGCTTTGAAGAAATTTTTAGTCTCTAACCATTTAGTTTGAACATTTAAATGGCACATTTGTGCAGATATTTCTACTTCTGTGCGTGTCATTTACTATGTCTCTTTGAAAAATTTCTCTTTTTGATCCGCTCCTATGGAACTTTCAGTGAAAAACAGTTATTGCAGCCATTTCTGAGATCACCTCAGATTTTAATTGTTCGTAGAGAACCAACCGGTGTCGAGACAATTTTTATATAGATGTCTTGAAGGAAACCAAGTTTCGAGATACCCCTACAGAAGATTTGAGTTTTAGGTATTGCAGTTGAAATTTCCGGTTTAACCCTCTTTCGTACGCGAAACTAAGCTGGAAAAATTCTCTTCTTCTCAATGATATTTACAAATTTCCATCATTCTCTTTGAGAGTCTTTGATTTACAATTGCAATAGGATTTTTAAAACTTCTTATTCTTGTGTCGGCTCTCTACAGTCTTAATGTAGTTGTACAGTTAATTTTGCATTTAAAGTGCATCCTAACTTAACTTCGATGATGTTGAAATAAATATTATAATTCGACGACGCTTCTTTTTTTTTGTCTGCAGAGGGAAATCGTGAGGAGATAATGAGATTTGTAATAGAGTTCGAAATATATAAAATAAATAAATGTAATCTTTTTATTAGAAATAAAGCATAAATACACTGACGGAAAAAAAATCCCAACACCACGAAAAAATAGTTGTAGAGGAATGAAATGCCGGCAATACATTTGTATAGGTAACATATTTAATCGATTAAGGTTTCAGATCACAGCTTATTGTAAGCGCGAGAAGAACCATTTTAAATGTGAAATGATGGTACATTAATAACTGGTGTAACCGCCAGAATGTTGAATGCAAGCATGCAAACGTTCATGCATTGTGTCGTACAGGTGCTGGATGTCAGTTTGTGGGATGGAGTTCCATGCCTGTTGCACTTGGTCGGTCAATACAGGGACTGTTAATGCTGGTTGGGGGTGACGCTGGAGTTGTCGTCCAGTGACGTCCCATACGTGCTCGATTGGTGAAAGATCTGGTGATCTAGCAGGCCACGGCAACATGTCGACACTCTGTAGAGCATGTTGGGTTACAACAGCGGTATGCGGGCGAGCGTTATCCTGTTGGAGAACACCCCCTGGAATGCTGTTCATGAATGGCAGCACAACAGGTTGAATCACCAGCCCGACGTACAACTGTGCCGTCAGGGTGCGTGGGATAACCACGAGAGTGCTCCTGCTGTCATAGGAAATTGCACCCCAGACCATAACTCCAGGTGTAGGTCCAGTGTGTCTCGGCTGCAGACAGGTTGGTTGCAGACGCTCACCTGGCCTCCTTCTAACCAACACACTGCCATCACGGGCACCCAGGCAGAACCGGCTTTCATCAGAAATCACAACAGGTCTCCACTCCGTCCTACAATGAGCTCTAGCTTGACACCACTGACGTCGCAAACGGCAGTGGTTTGGAGTAAGTGGAATGCACGCTACAGGGCGTCAGGCTCGGAGCTGTCCTTCAAGTAACCGATTTGTAACAGTTCGTTGTGTCACTGTGGTGGCAACTGCAGCTCGAATTGCTGCCGCAGACGCGGTGCGATGCGCCAACGCTATACGCCGTACACGGCGGTCTTCCCTCTCAGTAGTGCCACGTGGCCGGCCGGAACCCGGTTTTTTTGAAGCAGTACCTTCCCTCGACCACCGCTGCCAACAATCGTGCACAGTGGCTACATTCCTGCCAAGTCGTTCTGCAATATTTCGGAACGAAAATCCACCTTCTCGTAGCCCTATTACACGACCTCGTTCAAACTTTGCGAGCTGTTGATAATGGCTTCTTCGTAATCTTAAAGGCATTCTTGACTAACATCAACACACTACGTCGAATCTCAACGATAACTAACGCTCACGAACGTTACAGCGCATATTTACAGCAAATCTGCTTTGCATGTTCCGAGGGGCGCTACTAGCGCCACACGTATGCGCCGGGCGCGAAATGTTCATAGACGCCATCTTACAGATGTACTCTCACCGCCTACCAACTGTCGTTTATTTAACACAACCCCCTCTTGGTGTTGGGATTTTTTTTCCGTCAGTGTATATCTTCCCTTCTCCATTTTATTGAGCGAGAATTCTTCCATTCCTTCTGCAGTCTCTTGGAATATATGTTTTTAAGTGGAGTTCCTACTTTGCATGAGCATGAGAAGTACGTACATGCTAACCGAAATCTGAGCGTGACTACCGAAAGCTTCGTAAACAAAGGACCAAAGTGATCACGTGATCCAGTCAGTGTAGGCAAGCTTCAGTCATTTTGCGTGATACAAAAATACATTCGTCTTTATTCTTCATTTTTTGATACAGTCCTCATTTTGACACCTTCCTATAATATCAGAAGCATTTCATTTCTCTTCATTCCATCGGTGGAGGAGTCTGAAAAAAACCAGGAAGCCGTGCATTTCCTCTCTTCACATTGGGCTTCAGTTTTAAAAAAGTCATCACTCGGTTGCAGAATTCTTCCTTGCAATGAATTCGAACGCAATTCGAAAAAAAAAAAAAAAGAAAGAAAAGAGAGCGAGAAAGCGTCGCTACATCGACGTTTGGAAATGAGTTCGAAAAGTCACGCGACATATCGTGGTGTCACGAGAAATAAAGCTTAATTAAAAGGTGACTTCTTGCATAGAAACCGTTATGGAATGATTCGAAGGCGTGGAAAAACGATATATAATATTTTTTTCATTCACCTTCTCTTCTGCAGCTAATTACTAAATCACAATAGAAGTTTTCTCATGTGGAAATACCAGAGTGAAACAAATCTGCGAAATAAAAGATTTGCATTTCCTTAACGATGCGTCGGGTTCGTTTAGGCTGATGTGTTATTTAACTTCTGTAGTTTAAAACTGAAAGGAAATAAATGAACGCGTCGAAAATGCATGTGTTAAATATGGTAATCTTCGGCATCAAAACATGTTTAACGGAGAATAACGCTTTTTGTTTTAGCCAGAAGTTGCACGTAATGGGTACAACAACTTAGGTGCGTGTGGGTTTGGCTGTTTTCTAATTACATTTATAACACAAACCGGGAAGTTTACCGTCGAACCTGAAATTTTCCTAAAATTAAAGCTAAATTCAATGCAACTTACCTGGTGCTGGTGTTAAGATTATAGGGAACATCCAAATAATGCTGGAAGTAAATCTACAAAAGCTAGGATAGTTTATTTACAGGGATATCAACTTTATTTTTACAGGTGACTTCTAACACGCAGTTCGGGTGCTCACATTCTTTTTAACACCAGATGCACATTTTGAACGCAGTTCTTTGAATCAGCATAGCTCCTGTTGCATCTTATTTCATTTAATCTCTGAGAACAAAAAAATTCAGACATACATGAATTACAGGTCTTCACAACCTTTAATAAGCTGACATTAGTTTTTGCACAATTAAGTTTCAGGGAAGCTCCAATCGGGCCACAAAGGTAAACTGCTGCACGTTTCTCTGTATTTTGTGGTTAAACAGAGCCTTATTCCTAAACTTTCAGACAAAATGGGATGAGACGATCTATCAGAAATTTCACTGTCTTCCATCTTTTAAGAACAACAGGGAGTTTTGCGAAAAATTTGCCAATGGTACACGCATGACTTTTGGTAGATATTGTCTTCTCAATCAAATCGGATATTAGGTGGAAGGATTAAGTTGACTCTTCCAGTTTACTGGCGGATTGCTTTGAATCAGTCGGAGTTTATCTTCGCATATGCAACAGGGCACCCGAGCAACACTCGGGGTGTACAGTATTCACAATGATTCGGACACGGACTCGGAATTTTTATATCTTTTTTTTTTAAACTGCTATTTGATATGATTTATATCATAGGAGTTTTTAATCACGCTACTGAGTTAGTAAAGGGAATTATTCTACAACTGGTTCTGGGAGAGGACTTCAGACTGGGGAGTGCTATTTATTCCGTGCTTGAGGAGTAAATGACATAGGTCACTCACGCATTAGAGGATTTATGCGGGGAAAGAAAAATTTCTTCAAGAATTTTAGATACAACGACATCAGCATTTTGCCTCCTACCCCCACGAAGCAACTCCCTGCTAATTTTATTAAGCGATGTACGTAGATTGCAGCGCAGCCTCCTTTTTCCGGATTCCGTCGGAAGCAATTTTAAAAGGAAACTAATAGTAAAAGAAAATCGTACGGCAATACTATAGAAACACATAGGCGTCTTTTCCCCACGCCCAAATTGAGAAATACATTGGTTAAGGGGGTCTGTAAGGCCAACTGAAATCAATGTTAAATTTGCTGTATAATGTACCTTTTTCACAGAAACCATTTATCAGAAATGAATAATATTTTGGATCTGACATATCTCAGTCGGAGCGTTTTTAAAATATTTGTTTTAAGAAAAGTTAGAAATTTTTTCAGCTTTGCTCTACAAAATAAAATAAAAGTTTTGACTTTAAAAATTAAAAAAAAAGGTTTATGATTAAAATCTTCAAGATATCAGGTTCTCATGCAGAATGAGTCAATCATAAAAGCTTAAGGTAGCAATCCTAAAAGCATGAGAATTAAAACACTACGTAGGCTTCCGATGAAGTGAAGAACTTATTTAATGTATATATTTAAAAGAATAAAAATAAATCCATAAGAACTTTCGGTCTTCCTAAAGATCCTCAACAGATGGAAGTACTGAAGGTACTTCCATCAAGTACTGAAGGTACTTCCATCTGATGATAGTCTTTAGGAAGACCGAAAGTTCTTATGGCTTTATTTTTAATCTTTTAAATATATACATTAAATAAGTTCTTCACTTCATCGGAAGCCTACGTAGTGTTTTAATTATCGTGCTTTTAAGATTGCTACCTTAAGCTTTTATGATTAAGATCTTCAACTAAAGTATGTATCTTTATAAGATATATAAAATTTGAAAATTTCAGAGCAGTATCTTGTATAGTTTCTGAGAGAAAGTCTCATAAGTGTAAAAAACAACGATTTTGAGAAAATGGAGTTTAAATACAAATTTGCATTCACATTACCTAGTTCAAGTCAGTTACACAATCCAGCTCCTAAGACGATTTATCATTCGTTCAAGTTAATACAATCCATCATTTAGGAAGAAGGTCCATCTACATCATCTTCCTCTTCGAAATCAGTTGCTAATTTGGTCTTTTCTCTTTTTCCTCCCTTTTGTGTAGTCTTCTTTTCGCTCAATTTTCAGTTTGCTGCAGGAATTTGCTGCAGCTCCAGTTTGTTCTCTGCACTCACAAAATGAACTACTGGAGTCACACCAAGATTTTCCAATATTCTACATTTAGAAATATGTCCATCATTGAAGCTTGCAACAGCTTCATGAATCCTAAATTTTAGTGCTACTAAAGAAACAAACACTGTTTTTGGTGTATGCGCCCGTGGGACACTATACACGCATTCATTTGGGGTTTGTATCTGTACGTGTATACATTGCTGTAAAAGACTTGGCTTTTACAGCAATGTTGCCACTACAAAAAATGTGTAAATAATAATAAACAAAGAGGTAAGAACCAAGAGGAAGAGCAAAGACACCCTGAGATCGACCACGCCCCTGTGCAAATTTTGCGAGGCTGGATGTTTTTTGAAAAAGAAAGAAAATATATAACTGGTTTTTTGTTAATAACAGAAAGTATATCGTTTTAAAGAGGTAAGATGTTGAATTTTCATAAACACTAAAACAAAACGTCATTTTTAAAAATTCTGGCTCCTTAATTGAAGGAAGAGGAGAGAGTGGAAGTCTGTAAGAATTGATTATTTTTATTAAAGCCGTAACAGATTAGTCACAGTTTAATTCAATGAAGAGGAGAGAGTGGAAGTCTGTAAGAATTGATTATTTTTATTAATGCTGTAACACATTAGTCACAGTTTAATTGAAGGAAGAGGAGAGAGTAAAAATCTGTAAAAATCGTCACAGAAAAAGATGTCACAATAAGATTAGTCAGTCTTAATTGAAGGATGAGGAGAGAGAGAGTGGAAGTCTCTAAGAATAGATTATTTTTATTAATGCCGAAACATATTAGTCACAGTTTTGAGGCTCATTCGGGCCCGGGTTCTGTTTTGGAATATAAAATTCTGGCTCCGATGGTCTCAAGCCAACGTACTTGGGGCTCGAACTAGTAAAACTGAGCCCGAGCCAAACACTGATATTCAACCGGGTGCTTTGAGTAGCTCTTTGGCAATATATGGGGCTTCCACCAATGAAGTGTAGTGAATAACGAAAAGAAATAATGTGAAAGACAATAAAAATAAAAAGTGAACTCCGTTTATTAGGCGTAGAAAATAAGGGAATCAAAAGATGCTAGCTTTCACTACCTCCGGGTAGCTTCATCAGGCATTTAGTAGTTAAACATCGCAGAAGCAACTGGAACAAATGTATTTCTGAGAATAAAATTAAATTCAAAATAAGCAAAACACTTGCACGATGTCACGGGTTGTTTGATCCCAGGGCCGGGTGGTCACGTGTAACTTCTAGGAGCCGGTGCCATATGAAAGGAAGGCTCGTGGTTACATCTTTGTTACACACATTCCGTCGCGTGATGATCTCTGTGGTTTCGCGAAGCGCAGTAGCTCTTGCGCTGACGTACGGTGCTAGTTTCTTAAAATCTCCCCATCTGGGAACTGCCCTTTCAGATGCAACATCACGGGCTAGTGCCGTCGTAAGCTTTCCGGCCTTAACGTCCCTTTGGTGTTCAGAAAAACGGATCTGGAAGGATCTTTTTGTCATCCCGATGTAGGACTTAACGGATGCGTCAGGATAATCCAAAGGAATAGCATAGACTCCGGCTTCAGTGAGCGTAGAAGGTGATGCGCGTTGGTCTGCTGAGAGGATATCTGACAAAGGTCTAGGAGCTGTCACGCCGATATCATAACCTAGCCTTCGGAGAGCATTCTTCAGGATGTACGTTAGCCTAGGAACGTAGGGAACCGAACCCACGAACCGGGCTGGCTGTGCCGTGGGATTGGCACGAGGCTGTGGGAGAGCAGTTTTTTCAGCCTTTCTGACTATTTGGTCGATTGCGATCAAGTCGTATTACGCTGCAGCCGCTAGGTTTCTAATGCTACGGATCTCCTCCTCGCATTTGGCTTTGTTCGATGAGAGTTTAACAGCTCGCTTTGCTCTGTACTTAAAAAGGGCATATTTGCGTGCGGCCGGGCCTGCTGACTCAGGTAGTATGGGATTGTCCACGTGCGTAGGTTTGTAGTAGACCTCTGTGCTAAGAGCACCAGAGGGTAATCTTCTTACTAGTACATCCAGAAAAGGTAAAGCACCTTCGGACTCATAATCTGCTGTGAATTTAATATCTGGGTGCGCATCATTCATTCTGGCGAGAAAATCTCTTAGGCTGGCTTGTCCATGCTGCCAAACAAAGAAAATGTCGTCAGCGTACCTTAACCATATTTTAGGAACTGTGGCCGACGATTGCAAAAGTTCATTTTCGAGAGGTCGGAGGACCGCTTCAGCAAGGACCGCCGACATCGAAGACCCCATAGGCACCTCTTTGTTTTGTTTGTAAATTCTGGATCGGAAGCTGAAAAATTTGAGTCCGTGACTGCATCCAGTAGTTTGGAAATAGCTTTCACAGTTTCCGAAGGGTACAAGTTTGAGTCAGCGATAGAGCGCTTCAGGTTTGTGGTGGCTTCATGCACCGGCACTGAGGGGTATAAAAATTCGATGTCAAAGCTTCCAATTATGTCGTCTGGAGACACTGTCGTAGAGCTCACTCTGGAAACGAAGTCAGCTGAGGAGAGTAGAACACCTTCGGCTATCGGTAGGAACGGCCGCAAGAAGGACTAGAATACTTTTTCCAAATTAGCTGAAGGGGCGCATTTCCTGCTAACAATAGGTCTGATTGGATTGCCGCGCTTGTGATGTTTAAGTGGAGCAAAAAGGAGAGGAACCTTAGGTCCCGGAGGGATCTTGGCAGCCTTTCTAAGTACTTCAGGAAGCGTCTTCATTCTTGCTATTCGCTTAATCTTCGCCACCCACTTGTTAAGCGGATTTACAGCTTGCAGAATGGAATCAGACTGGGTGATGAACTCCTCCAGCTTCCTGCAGTAGTCGGATTCGTCCATTACTGCAATTTGCCCGGACTTGTCTGTGAGGGTGAAGATCAGGGAGTGGTCTTTCTTGAGGTTGGAGACATATTTGGGTATTCCCGGTGCTTTTCCGATTCGGTGTTGTTTAACAGCACGAGTTAATCTGTCAACACATCCGAGTCTAATCTGGTCTCTTTCTTGGAGCGGAACACTCTGTAGGACGCTTTCAATGGCGGGAATAACGGCCTTAAGTCCGACTGGTTGGTAAAATGCAAATTTTGGTCCTTTTTGTAGAACTTTCATCTCTTCCAGTGAGAAAGACCGGGAAGAGACATTGACTATGGGAATAGCTGGCGGGTGCCGGGGAGGTCCAAGTTCATCTCTCAGGTTGGCTAGTTTGCACTGGTGATTCGCCGATAGGGAGCTGTATTGGCGCCTTGAAAGCATATTAACCCTGCGGAGAAGCGCGTCAAACTCCAGCGGTGTAACCTCCTCTGCAAGGCTCGTATAAAGGCGGAATATACGGTTCTCCAGAGTCATAAGAGCGATCCTTTTCATGCGAATAAGATGATTGAGCGTCTGCATTTGAAGAAAGGACTTTTTCTTCGGAACCAATTATCATCCACTGACGATCTGAAGCGGAGGAACTTCGGGATGAAACCCAGTGATTTGCAATTGCTTACGAAAAGTAAGTGGCACCTCTCCTCTTCCAACTTGATTCTGCATCTTCGATACTCTGCAAAAGAACCCATTGTATTTGCCCGGAAACAGCAGAGATAACAAATATATATACGATCGATGAAGAAAACGGGTTTCTGTAAGCCCAATTAATGTGAAAGACAATAAAAATAAAAAGTGAACTCCGTTTATTAGGCGTAGAAAATAAGGGAATCAAAAGATGCTAGCTTTCACTACCTCCGGGTAGCTTCATCAGGCATTTAGTAGTTAAAGATCGCAGAAGCAACTGGAACAAATGTATTTCTGAGAATCATCACAGACAAGTCCTCCAGCTTCCTGCAGTAGTCGCATTCATCCATTACTGCAATTTGCCCGGACTTGTCTGTGAGGGTGAAGATCAGGGAGTGGTCTTTCACAGACAAGTCCGGGCAAATTGCAGTAATGGACAAATCCGACTACTGCAGGAAGCTGGAGGAGTTCATCACCCAGTCTGATTCCATTCTGCAAGCTGTAAAGCCGCTTAACAAGTGGGTGGCGAAGATTAAGCGAATAGCAAGAATGAAGACGCTTCCTGAAGTACTTAGAAAGGCTGCCAAGATCCCTCCGGGAATTAAGGTTCCTCTCCTTTTTGCTCCACTTAAACATCACAAGCGCGGCAATCCAATCAGACCTATTGTTAGCAGGAAATGCGCCCCTTCAGTTAATTTGGAAAAAGCATTCTCGTCCTTCTTGCGGCCGTTCCTACCGATAGCCGAAGGTGTTCTACTCTCCTCAGCTGACTTCGTTTCCAGAGTGAGCTCCACGACAGTGTCTCCAGACGACATAATTGGAAGCTTTGACATCGAATCTTTATACCCCTCAGTGCCGGTGCATGAAGCCACCACAAACCTGAAGCGCTCTATCGCTGACTCGAACTTGTACCCTTCGGAAACTGTGGAAGCTATTTCCAAACTACTGAATGCAGTCACGGACTCAAATTTTTTCAGCTTCCGATCCAGAATTTACAAACAAAACAAAGGGGTGCCTATGGGGTCCTCGATGTCGGCGGTCCTTGCTGAAGCGGTCCTCCGACCTCTCGAAAATGAACTTTTGCAATCGTCGGCCGCAGTTCCTAAAATATGGTTAAGGTACGCTGACGACATTTTCTTTGTTTGGCAGCATGGACAAGCCAGCCTAAGTGATTTTCTCGCCAGAATGAATGGTGCGCACCCAGATATTAAATTCACAGCAGATTATGAGTCCGAAGGTGCTTTACATTTTCTGGATGTACTAGTAAGAAGATTACCCTCTGGTGCTCTTAGCACAGATGTCTACTACAAACCTACCCACGTGGACAACCCCATACTACCTGACTCAGCAGGCCCGGCCGCACGCAAATATGCCCTTTTTAAGTACAGAGCAAAGCGAGCTGTCGAACTCTCATCGAACAAAGCCAAATGCGAGGAGGAGATCCGTAGCATTAGAAACCTAGCGGCTGCAGCGGGATACGACTTGATCGCAATCGACCAAATAGTCAGAAAGGCTGAAAAAACTGCTCTCCCACAGCCTCGTGCCAACCCCACGGCACAGCCAGCCCGGTTCGTGGGTTCTGTTCCCTACGTTCCTAGGCTAACGTACTTCCTGAAGAATGCTCTCCGAAGGGTAGGTTATGATATCGGCGTGACAGCTCCTAGACCTTTGTCAGATATCCTCTCAGCAGACCAACGCGCATCACCTTCTACGCTCACTGAAGCCGGAGTCTATGCTATTCCTTTGGATTATCCTGACGCATCCGTTAAGTCCTACATCGGGATGACAAAAAGATCCTTCCAGATCCTTTTATCTGAACACCAAAGGGACGTTAATGCCGGAAAGCTTACGACTGCACTAGCCCGTGATGTTGCATCTGGAAGGGCAGTTCCCAGATGGGGAGATTTTAAGAAACTAGCACCGTACGTCAGCGCAAGAGCTACTGCGCTTCGCGAAACCATCGAGATCATCACGCGACGGAATGTGTGTAACAAAGATGTAACCACGAGCCTTCCTTTCATATGGCACCGGCTCCTAGAAGTTACACGTGACCACCCGGCCCTGGGATCAAACAACCCGTGACATCGTGCAAGTGTTTTGCTTAATTTGAATTTAATTATATTCTCAGAAATACATTTGTTCCAGTTGCTTCTGCGATCTTTAACTACTAAATGCCTGATGAAGCTACCCGGAGGTAGTGAAAGCTAACATATTTTGATTCCCTTATTTTCTACGCCTAATAAACGGAGTTCACTTTTTATTTTTATTGTCTTTCACATTTATTGGGCGTACAGAAACCCGTTTTCTTCATCGATCGTATATATATTTGAAAAGAAATAAGCTATAACCAATCAGAACATTTTTGCTCATAATATTTCTCCTCTGAATAGTGTTCATATATACCGAAAGATTCTGGCTGCCGACATCCTTATTTTTTTGATAGATTCCAAGGAATAATATTGGGTTGATGACTAAGTTAATGGCGTTTTTTTTTCACGGCACTACAAGAATGTATTACATTAGAAGAGAAAACGGAATCAATCAAGTATGTAGTCACCCCCCCCCCCCCATTGTTTTCGATGGTGTCCCAACGCCTGGATAGGTCTGCAATGCCATTCTTTAAAAAACGTGCTGGTTTTCCAGCGAAGAAATCATCAAGGAAATTATGGAGATCAACATCATTGTTGAACGTTCTGCCACGGAGTGTATTCGACAGAGATCGCAACAGGTGATAGTCTGAAGGGGCAACATCTGGGGAATAGGCCGGATATGGAAGGATCTCCCACTCCGTGTTTTGAACGGCCATTTTGGTCATGTTTGCATTGTGGGGGTGGGCGTTATCTTGTTGGAGAAGGACACCATAGCACCAATGTAGCCGTTTCATCTGAATCGCTCCCTTCATCCAGCGGAGTTGTTTGCAATAGAGTGCAGCGTTGATGATCCGATTCCTCGGCAACATTTCCCAGTGAATAATGCCTCCAGACACACATGATCTTCGCAAGATGGTAATGTTTTGGATGTAATGTGGGCGTCTTGTTTGGGCTTACCCATTCCCTCCTATGCCTGAAACGGCACCACTTTTCATCTCCAATAACAATACGTGACAGAGAGAGTTTGTGTTGCAGAGAACATTCGCGATAAGGGGCGAGCAAGGAACCGCATATGGCAACACGCTGATTTTTGTTGCTCTCAGTGAGAGTGTGAGGTACCCAAGACCCCAATTCCTGGACCTTCCCCATACGTTCCAGGTGTCGTACACGGTGGCCAGATCACAGTCTATCTCAGTGGCCAATTCGCGTGTGGTTTGACGCCGATTCAAGTGTATGAGGTGGTTCAAACGATCCTTGTCAAAGTGAGATAGAGGACGTGAGCCTGGAGAGTCGTTGAGGTCATAATTGCCACCTCAGAACCGCTCAAACCATTTGCAGGCTGTTCTCGGAGTAATAACATCCTCCCATACACAGCACAAATTTGTTGAGTGGCCTCGGCTGCTGTGGATCCCTTGTTAAACGCGTTCGAGGAGCAGATATCGGAAATGTTCATTCCTCTGTACTTGACACTCCATACTTCCGGACCTGAAAACCGAAAAACCATTAGCCACAATCACACAACGCAATATGGTTTAGATACACGATGTTACTGGCTATATTTTGATATACAACTGGCCATCTGCACCGTCACTCATGACCAGGGAAAAACTCGTGAAACGAAGCGGCATAAACTTATGCATCAACCCAATACGTTATATGATTATACCAAACTCTACACCTTAAAGAAATATTCTAAATCTAAATAATGATCACGCGATCGACTGAAATAATGGAAAGAGTTGCATTCAGTTTCAGATATCTGGGAAGATTACACGATATGTTTAAATTAGTCGCATTATATCAACTTTGAAAGGAATGAAATGAATCTCTTTAATTTTGTGATTAGTCCTAGTATTATGAGTTCAATAACGGAAACATCAAAAAGCTTTAAAAATGTTTTAAAATAATTTTGAAGTGTAAAATAATTTTTAATATTAGTGACTGAAAACCATGATTTGAATATGAACCGTAATAATAATTATGATTTGGATAAAAACGGGGTTTTTTTGTAATTGCATTAATAACTTTCTCATTTTCCAATTTATATAAATTTTCTTTTTTGTCACTACTTTTAAGCGCAGTGTGTGTGTTCCACATTAGGAAATATGACACATGAAATTCCTAATATAAAATAGAACATTAATGACTGCGGATAAAAGTAGTATTCTGTGAAATATTTATTCTCCGACTGGTTTTCCAACAGCAGTATAAATGTTACTTTAGGATTATACCGGATTCATGATGCTCGAATTTCAACAGTTAGTATTCGTATTTCCAAATGATGCAAAGAACCTGTCGTATTAGAACAGAATTTCCGTTAAATTCATCTCCGGACATCACCGAACACATTGTTCAAGGTTTCGAATCTACCAAATTAGTTGCTGATGCAGTGACCATGAATTAGCTCCAGGATATGCGGTATTGTTATGAGGCGAAAGATAAGTGATAGAATCTCAGATTCAGCTTTTGTACAATGCGTGAGATTCCAAGCCTTAATTAAGATTACTGGACGTGAAGAATACAATAAATATGTAAGGGTTTGGGGCCCAGAATTTGAATACTTACTCTTGAACGACAGCAAAGGAATACGACACTGCATGTTGCTCCAATTATTATCTTAGAAACTATGGAAGTAAATAATTTAGATTAAAATTAATGTAGTGAGTAAATGTCATTCTTAATTTCCGATCTCCCCCCGATACACACATACACTGTGTGGAAACAGCGTTGCATTCAGTTTTTTTCCGGAGCAGGCAATTATAAATTTTGAAAGGACTGAAACTTGTTAACTGAATATGTACAGTATATACATAATCACATTTTTTTATTTATATACATACAATAATACATACTGTATAACAAGACCGTAAATAAAGTATAAAAATATTCTTATACAGGGTGATTCATAAAGAAGTATACAGTTTCAACGCACTATAATACAAGAACAATGTAAATAATTTATGTTACATGTAACAGAATTGTAGGGGAATGTTTCAAGTTTTTTTTAGAGACAGTCTCATATGTTCTATGTGTGCACACGACACACATCGAGCCGGTAATCCATTTCCGCCCAAACGCGAGGTACGACATCTGAATCAAGTGCAGTGGTAGTGGCTGTGATACGCTGTTTCAGCTCCACTAGATCAGCAGGAAGGAGAGGGGCGAATACCTTGTCCTTTACGCAACCCCACAGGGAAAAATCACAAGGTGTAAAGTCAGGACTTCTGGGAGGCCATTGGGTCAGGGGCATGTTGTAGCCCCCGGCTCGTCCAATCCATCGGTGAGGAAGATGTTCATCGAGTTAATCTCGCTCGTCGCGTACCAGTGCGGTGGTGCACCATCCAATTGGAGAATAAAGTTGGCACTGTCGTCCTACAACTGTGGCATCAACCAAAGACTTAACATACCCAGAAAATACCCCCCCCCCTCCGCGGGACAGTTTTCTCGTGAAAAAGAAGGGGCCGTACGCTTTCTTTTTGGACACTAACCCAATGGCCACCCAGAAGTCCTGCCATGACACCTTGTGACTTTTTCCTGTAGGGGTACGTAAAGGACAAGGTATTCGCCCCTCCCCTTCCTGTTGATCTAGCGCAGCTGAAACAGCGTATCACAGCATTTGATTCAGATCACCATGGGGTGGTGTAAAATATTGAGGATGTCAGTAATATAACGATGTGCTGGAGAAAATCCCCGCTAAAACGTTAGGAGTGGTAAAAATGTCCACGCCTTACTACAAGCGTGTTTCTGATTGATAAAGAATGATTACAGTGTTACCTGAAAACGTATAGTGTGAGCTATTCCCCTTCCCCTTGATTTCAGGCCCTTTAGATTATATAGATTAGCACATATTAGAAAAAAAACAACTAAAAGACTAACCGTCTGTATGCCAGTTTAAGGTGCCTCGAATTTTCTTTTATTTTTGTCACAGACTGTAAACCACCCAACGCCAGGGGAAAAAAACCACTTTTATGGGAACAATTTCTAAAAATTTGCTATTGTTAAAAATTAGGAAGCAAATATTTTCTGGTATTGGAAGCTCTAACGTCACGTTAGCTACACTGAGGCTTAAGTGTATACATTAAAAGTCGGCATCTAGAAGACTGAAATAAAGCTGAATGCCAGCTTTTAAAATATGATGATGTATTGCAGTGTAAACAGCATGTCCTTTTTGACTATAAATCCACAGTAAACTTAACTTCCAAGAAAAAGAAATTTCAAAACATTTACAGGATTGTGAAAAAATATCTGGTTTTCTTGTTTGTTCCTCTGGCCTATATGATATATATCAATTGGTCTTATTCCCTTCTGCTTTTTATCCAGAGAAAAAATTAATTATTTTTGAATTAGGGTTCTTATTGCGGAAGTATTCGGATTTGTCAGTATTTGAAAAATTGCCCCTTCAACGAGGAAATTAATGTTTTATTGAATGTCGTTCTTAAGTTTTTTTTATTTTTTCTCCAAATATTCAGCTACAAACGAAAATAATTAGACTAAATATAAGAAGAGATCACCGAAAAACCTACAGAGAGGCTTTCATGGATTGTCGTAGAGTCTAAGCACCGAGAGACGACATATGAATACACCAGTGTGAGGTAGAAAAGTCTCGAGACACCAGTGCTGTTTATACAGTACTGCATTTATGGCAAAATCACAAAGGAGTTGGCACACCTTTGGTCACAATTACGTTGTATACTCTCCGTGGCACACTTTCAATGAGGTTCTGGTAAGTAGTCGCAAGCATAATGTTCCATTTCTCCCCCAAAGCGGTGGTCAGTTCAGACACAGATGTTAGCAGGGCCGATTTAAGCAACGGGCCCAGTGTGCCAGATTTAGCGGGGCACCAAGCTGGAAGAGTTTTTTTTTATGAATATTTTAGCACCCCACCCAAGAAAATTTGTAATTAAATAATTTTAGAATTTTTTTTTCAAATTTTAAAACTTATATTATTTGTAGTCGTCACTCCATACGCGTTAAGGGAGAGCATTACCTGAGCAAGAGCGTCGATTGCCAGCTGTATTGGGGCTAACCAAAATGCTAGAATAATTAACTGTTGTATGGGGCAGTCTGACATTGAAGCATGTTATGTGCTGGTTTGGAAGGGGGAGAGGGCGTCTGAGCCTCACGCATTGTTTTTATTTCTAAGAGTAATAAAGCTGTTCAACCTGCTCTTCACAAACTTAACACAATGAATGCTATACAGAAATAATTCAGCAAAGAGGGTGTAAAATCAATTTTATAATAATATCTAGAAATTAACATTTATAATTTGTTAATACAATAAAGTCATTCTTTATCAAAATGGGTGCGGTTAGAGAATAGAAAGAGAGCATCAAGATATTTTAAAATAAAAGTCAAACTATATCATTAATTTCGTAACTGAAGTAATATGAAATAATAAACAATGGAGCGAGTAGCCACCCGAATGTGTATTATACATGGAACGTGGCCTTGAAAACTTTCTCAGCAACGAATGTCAACATTTCCAGTCGTATATGAATGCTGAAGATTTGAACACTCCACGGGATATGTACACTTTCATCATTGATAACAATCTTCATAGTACATTTCCAAACTTAGAAATAGCTTTTAGAATTCTTTTAACCTTACCAGTCACAAATTATTATTCTGAAAGATCGTTTTCAGCACACTGCAGAGAAACAATATGAAAAAATGGCTTTATTGGAAGAAAAAAGTTTAACTCACTCGTGATATGTGTGTGTAGAGAAGGAACATAACCCTGGCTTTAGACTAATTAATTGATAATTTTGTCCATGCAAAGGTCCGTCAAAAACCGATGATCATGCCATAATTATGGTGCAGGCAGACATTGGGTGGAAAAGTGGGAAATTATGTAAGTATTAATCAAATTTTCATTGGCGCTGTAAGTGTTCATTAAGATTGCTTGAATATTTGCTTCATTTTCCACGTTATTGTTTATTTTCTGGTGCATTATATTGTTTTGTAATAATAAATGTTATTACATTGGTGTGCAAAAAATAAGGACGAGACGGTTTTTCGGATGTAACGTCGTGCAGAAGTGCTCCATATCGACTCAAATCATACCATAAGATCCCCGAGATGTAAGAATATGGGACAAGTGAGCAAAACCGTCCAAAAAAGGAATCCAAAGGATACAAATGCACTTTATTAAAAAGGTAGCTTCGAGCACAACTGGACAGAAGACAGAAACGTCCATGTGACAGGCGGCTGCCAAGACAAATCCAGTCTTTAGTAAGGGATATGATCACTCCTGACTGCGTTGCAGGATTTACAACGTCTGCTGAAGACGAGGTTGTCAAGGAGCTGTTGAGGCATCGCGGCCCATTCCTCTTGTAGTGCCAATCGCTGCTGCGGAATCGTTGCTGGCGGTTGATGACGTTCTGCCAAGCGTCTCCCGAGAAGGTCTCACATGTGTTCGATTGGATTTAGGTCCGGAGACCTTGCGGGCCAATCCATGAGTTAAATATCTTCACTCTCCAACAACTCCGTGACAGCCACTGTACGATGAGGTGTAGTGTTGTCGTCCATGAAGAGGAACTCAGGACCCACAGATCCTCTAAACAGACGCACGTGAGGCAGAAGAACCTCTGTACAATAGCGGACACTAGTGACTGAACCTCCTTGGAAGATGTGGAGGTACGTGTGGCTACCAAGCATGATACCGCCCCAACCAAGAACTCCGCCACCTCCAAACCGGTCCCTTTCGATGATGTTTCAGGTGTGATTGCGTGTTCCCTGTTCTCTCCAGATATGTATAGGTCCAGAATCGCTCGTCAGACTAAATCGGCTCTCATCCGTAAAGAGAACTTGACCCCATTGCTAATGTGTCCAGTTCTTGAGTTCCAGACATAACAGAAACCGCAGTCTCCGATGAGCAGGCGCTAATGGCAGACACCGTACTGGTCGTCGTGCAAATAGACCACCTTTGTGCATCCTCCTGGCCACGGTAAAACGCAATAACGGACGTCCAGTTGTTTGTTGCATGTGTCTTGCGATGTCTCCCGCTGTCTGCCGTCTGTCTCTTCTCGCCTGTAGGACAAACTACCGGTCGTCCGCCGCCGTGCTTGCTCGTGGACGACCACTGCTAAATTCTCAGACAGCTGTTCGTGTCGTTTGAAATGCTCTCCTAGCTCGTGAAACGATGCTGTGAACGATCCCGAACTCCTCGGACACACTAGTCACACTTCGACCTTCTTCAAACATTCCAATGACGTGACCTGGGGTAAAGTCATCCAGATGTCGTTTACTGGATTGCCTGTTGGCCATATCACACGGTGACAGCAACTCGACGTCGTTCAAACCGATGTACACCGTGCAATAGCTTTCACCGAGTTGCTGAGCGTACACCGCCCGTGTGCTCTATACCCTTTCGACGCTCCCTTCCCCCTACGTCATGCTTCATATATGCGGATGCCCTACCGTACCAGATCCTAGTCTATCTCCTGAGTGGTCTTTCGGTCCGTTCTGCCTGCTCGTTTCGCTGTTATGCAAATTTCTCCTCTTCGTCCTTAATTTCTGCACACCAGTGTATCATAATGCATCTATTTCTCACAAAATACTGAAGGTCAATAATTTGTAATGTACACTGGTATGCTATTAAATAGACCTACTATATTTTTCATTAATAATAAATATCATTGCAAAATTGCCTAACATAACGCAATAAAACACACTCCAGACAAGGTCATGAGCCCGCACTGTTTAGCAAAGGAATAAATTTGGTGTGGGTCTTGCGCCGATGTCGTCGGAGACTCTTACTTCGTCCCTGAAGTTGGATGTGTCGTTCTAGCCTGAATCTATCGTTCAAGTTCATCCCAAAGGGCCTCTATAAGATTGAGGTCGGGGCTTTGATCTGGCCTCTCCAAATTCTGTACACCCATATCCTCAAACCATGTCGAAATGGAGCATGCTTTACGGCACGGCGCGTTGTCTTCCTGAAAAACAGGATAGCCCTGTCACCGTAAAACTGGTAAAGTATAGGAAGTTCGTTTTTGTCTAGAATGTCCTGGTACTTCCTGAGCGTTCATTTTTCCATCCACAACCACCAACGGTGTAAATCCTTACCAAGAGAAATATCGCCATACCATGACACTGCCACCAACTAATTTTACAATTGGGATGACACATGTAAGATGCTGTTCACCTGGCATACGCCACTCGCAGCAACAACTGTCTGATTAAAGCACGGTGTAAGGTGATTCGTCACTCCATAACACTAGTTTCCACTGGTCTAGGTTCCATGGACGATGTGCTTTGTACCAAGAAATCGATTACTCGCTTTCCTACGAGTTAGTAAGGGCTTGTATGCAACAGCTCGTCCATGGAAATTTAACTTGTGCAGTAACTACCTTACGAAATGTCGTAGTGAACACACTCACTCCTGTTGAATACGGAAAATCTTTGGTGAGGATTTGTTCAAAGGAATGACGATAACCACGGACGAAACGTTTCGCAATTGCCTTGTTTCTTTCTGTCAATTTACTAGGCCTTCCTGAACATTTCTTGGCAGTCGTAGGTCTCTCTCGTTTCGATTTACTAATAACGTCTTGAAACGCGGACCGTGGGTGTTGTAGTTGTTTACAATCGCACGCTTGGACAGGTTGCTAATATGGCACCCTAAGATAACACCACGTTGGAAGTCAGTAGGCTGAACAGGCGTGGCTGACCCACGAGTAGACGACATACGATGTATGACGAGCTTACCCGCGGTTTTAAGTGAAATATGACACACGTGAACTATGGAATGTTCCATTTTTGTTGCGCAAGGGTGTGTCCGAAGATTTTTTTCCACATAGGGCACACACACACAAATTCTCCCTGGGGTACGACCTGGTAAAAGCAAAGCCACTTAGTTCTAAATTCTCCATAAAGCCTTTGTAATCATACCACTATTACCAGTGTTACTTCATGAACAGTGCATTCGTAGAGTGGAAACCACTTTAGAATGCACTGTTCGTGTAGAAGAGATACATATGAAATTAAAAAATCACTAAAACTTAGCATTAACGGGAAAATTTAGGTAAATGTAGCTCAATATTTATCAAAGAAAATTCTGAGCTAAATCTGTGGCGTATATTCGAGGCTAGCTAGGCTAGATGCGAAGCCCAGAGAATGCACAAATAAAACTGAATTAAATATATACAAATAAAAGTCAATCGTCAATGGTATTAAAATATGTCGATTCTTTCGGTACGAAAAAAAAACCGCGTGCGAATTCGCTTCATTGACTCAGTCTGGCGAGCGAAAAACCAACCGCATAACGCAAGCAGCTCTTCCAGAGTCTTCGCAGTTCTGATGCGAAAACCTTCCGTACAATCACCTGCTAGCCTTTCCATGACAACATGAATCAGCCGGTAGAGGGGAATGGGCCATTGCTTTGGGCAACGGTTCTCTCAGAAAAAAGAAGACAGACTGTGTGAGTCACTCGCATACTCCCGCCCATAAGAGTGTTTCGCGAGAGTTGTTTCAGTTTTTGTGAAGTGTCAATGAATTAAAATCAGAGATATTATATCTTAAATTCGGGGCTTTCTTGGATTCGAACTGTTTTGATAAATCTTATGGAAACTTCCCTGAATATCTACTGTCAGAACTTAAAGAACTCAATGCTTCAAATTTTGATACAACTCAACTAAAAAATTATTTGAAGGTGTTCCCTTGATAAATACAAAGACAAGTCAGTAACAGACATAACGTGTTACATAAAGTTGAATAAATTGGACATAGTGTTTAGTGAGGTGTATAAATTAGCAGACCTCATATTAAGCTTTCCATCAACAACTGCAACTTCCGAAAGAAGTTTTTCAGCAATAAAATTAATCAAGATATATCTTAGAGCCACACAAGGACATGCACATTCCAAAAACTTGGCTGTTTTGTCAATAGAGAAAAACATTAATTTTAAATATGAAAAAGTACTCGGAAGGAACATTTTATGAAAACGTAGCACTCAAGTTCACACAAAAGGAAAGACGAATGGAGTTCATGTAGAAATCAAGTATTCAGAAGAATGGGGTTCATGTACAAATAAGTGTTCAAATCGTAATCCTCATAATTACTTGGTATCATGTTAGCAATGACATGTACCTGAAATTAAACAAAAAAGTTACTTCTATTACTTAGCAATTAGAAATTAAACTTCTCAATTAAAAAAGCAGTATTGGGGGAGATAGCCCAGTTCTCGGCCCAAGATACGCCACTGAAATTTACCTCTAATGACTGATTATGCGAGAACTAACTACAGAAAGTCAAAGCGGCTGAAAATATGAGAAAAACTGAAAGTAAATGAACAATGATTCCTTTGAAAAACTTTTATTTCAAAAGAAAGCTATTTCGATTGCTGAATTTCAAAGACACTGAACGACAGCAATTTCACCATCTTTAAACTATTTAGTATATTGCAGTTGAAACTTGAAACCCCAAAGCATACAAAATTAGCGTGCGTCGAACTTTATAACCTTATGGAGGAGTATTATGTAAGTGAGATAAGGGAAATCTCAAGTGATGTTATATTAAAAACCAAATATAAATGTCTTGACGGACTGTAGACACTTCAAGAACAAATCATTCAGCAAAACCTCAGGGAAGTGCTATAGCTGAAACAAGTTTCTTGATTCTTAGTTAACAGATAAAATAACTTCATTCATTTCCAATAGCTGGGCTGCAGTCTTATATAAATTTAACAAATATGAGGCAATCGTGTAAGAAGGCTACTTGCATGTTTGACTCACATTTATTCATTCCCTCGGCCCAGTCAGAGGGGCAATGAGAAATAAAGAGAGAAACACAGCATAAAGATATATACGAACAAAAATGTTTGTAATTCAATAGTTTCCAAAATGCGTTTCTTCGAATGTCTTAAATTTGCATTTCTCAATTTTAAAGCCGTCTTTTTAGATAGCGACGATGTAACAATATAGTGCGTCGTCTTCGTCTTCCAGAAGAATGTACTTAAATTTGCTTTGAGCATGCTGCATAGAAAGTGGTTTCCAACTACTCAGTAAAATCATTAACACACTGAACTTAAGTTCACGATGAAAGATAAGAATAACAGATATCTCACGCTAATTGGTACTACAAGTCAATGAAACTAGAGAATCATCAGTCCTTGATAGCATTCTTCGAAAAGAGTGCAATTTGAAAGTGACGACTACTTCAAAGGTACTGTATTACCTTTGATGTGCTCATGACTTTGAAATCTTGAGATATGGTTTTCGTCATCTTCTAAGAAGAAAGACCAATTTGGCAGCTGCACTTAAGCTCAGTGAAGATCTTTTTTTTTTTTTTTTTACATGAAAGCCGCTTGATGGATATTCCCTTATTAGTATCTCTAAAATTATATGAGCGTGTAAATTAGTGCGATTGAAGGATGATAGATTCAATATTTTTTTTTATGTACGAGGGTCTTTGATACACCGTAAGAGACTTTAAATCCTGTTAGTTCAATTCTTTCTGATAACTAAAACATCCTCAAAAGTCAGAATTGTTCATGCTAATGATCTATTGCTGAATATATCTTTCTGTTTCTCACGCTTTTCAGCATTCAGCCGATAACATCATCCTGTGAAGAAAGACTGCACTCGCAGCCCTTCCAAAGAAATATTGTTTCGTTTGTTAGGGGAAAAGGATGGCAGTCATGAAGAGGTATTTAAATACTTATTGTTCGTATCTGGAAATCTAAACCTTAAACAACTTTCCCGACAGCAAGGAGTATTTGGTCATGAACTGCTGAACCCTTCGAATATTGCTAATACGGAAACTCAGTGCAAGTTAATTGATCCTCCTCGGTGGCGCAGTAGTCTGTGTGCTGGCCTCTGACCAGTTGTTCGAGAGGGCTCGGGTTCAAGTCCCAGGTGAGACATAAGTGGTGTGATTGTCTTACCGCACTGGCCCTCTCCGTTCCGGGGAACCAGGAGTCCTAAATTTAAGACAACTATATAGCCCTTAGTATAGCTTAAGGTGGACGCAAAATGCTGAAACAAAAAACACAACAGCAATAAAACAACTTCCTAACTTAACAACAGTTTAAGTTAAGAAGTTTCATGCTGCCTTCAAACTTCACTTCCTTTATGATGGCCATTCTCAAGTAACGTAACAGTGTCAGCCAAAGTTGGAAACGGGTCAAAATTTTTGGACCTGGACCTGACCCGGAAAACTCTGCCTTGAACTATTAATTCAAATATATCATCATCATTATTGCCAATCATTATCAATCCACTGCTATATGAAGGTTCCCCAAGTTACTTCAACAATGGACTATCTTGGGCCAGTCTCCTCCATCCACTCATTACCCACGTGATCCTCTGGGTCTTTTCGTGTACCTAGGAATCCACTCTAGAATTTCGGTTGTCCATCGGTGGTTCGTTCTCCTGGCAAATATGTCCGGCCCATTGCCATTTCAGGGATTTTACTCTGATCATGATGTCTTCCACTCTTGTTATTTTCCTTATCCACGAGTGTCTTTCTCGGATACACCAAGCATGCAATTCTCTACGCTGCTTTCAGTTATATGCAGCCTTT
Source organism: Macrothele yani (assembly GCA_039090855.1). NCBI lineage: Eukaryota > Metazoa > Arthropoda > Arachnida > Araneae > Macrothelidae > Macrothele > Macrothele yani. The sequence continues at coordinate 88,864,567 of CM077013.1, forward strand.
GTATGGCTTTTTTATTTAATTTCCACGTCTCTGCTTCGTACGTAAGCACTGGAATGATGCATTGACTGAACACTTTTCTTTTAAAACATAATGGTGCATTGCTTTTAAACGTTCTAATGTCCTTTCCGAAATCTCTCTAACCAAGGTTTTAACGACAATAAATTTCTTCATTAATGTGACCCTCCCTTGATACCTGCTGCGTAAGGTAAATGTAGAAATTGGTTATCTCCAGATTTTTTCCCCATAAATTGGTAAATCTTCATTCCTTATAAAAGCGTTGTGCTTCAGTTTTATCTTTTTAAAGTTCATTTTAAATCCCATTGCTTTACCCTTATCAACAAGTTCTTGGATCATACTTTGCAGCTGTGAAGTATCATTTCAAAGATCTCTGAAGGGTTCTGTGAATATCTTTTTTTTCATTTTCAAAAATAAAACGGAAATAACACCGGGTCGAAATCGGGTCAGTAACCCCTTGACCCGACCCGTGTGATCCACAAGAAACTGTCGACCACGCGACTCGTTGACCAGGTGACCCGTGGCCCGTTTCCATCTCTGGTATCAGCTGCTATCTCCTGTTCTTATAATATTCGATATCATCGTTACAATAGTCTGCTCTTATAATATTCGATATCTGGTATCAGCTGCTATCTCCTGCTCGAAAAATATTCGATATCATCGTTATAATATTCTGCTCTTATAATATTCGATATCTGGTATCAGCTGCTATCTCCTGCTCGAAAAATATTCGATACCATCGTTTTAAGCCTGCGGCGCAGGCTTAAAACTATGCTATCGAATATTTTTCGAGGTGCGCTTCCCCGTATAAGAAAGGTGACCATTGTCAAAATAACAATTCATACTGAAGTTCCTGAAAGCCGTTCCTTTTTATTTAATTACATACATTGTTTTGCTAGGAACATTTGAGTTTATGAAAATGAGAGTTGAATATTTACAGATTTGTTTTTATTTTTTTAGATTAGAACACTTCGTTCGTTTCTTTTGAAAATATTTTGATTCTTTCTTCTGTGTTCATGCCAGACGACCAGTGGATCATTTAGATATTTCCAGGACACTGTTCTTTGCAGGTTGTATGCCACCGAATATCGCTTTGAATTCAACCATATCACTATAGGATCATTAGCGATATGCAGTAATTATTACAACGAACGTCGACTGCGAAGGTTCCTTCATGCACCTTCGCAGCCGACGTTCATTTCTCACATCAACGGCACGTGGTGCTCCGCAGTTTCCGCGTCACTTATTCGCAATGGTGCCATTTCTCCAATAAAGATACACTTTAACCACTGCAATACGCGAACGGTTCACTAACTGCGCTGTTTCATATATACTGCCACCCTTGGCCCGAAAGCCGATAATCATCCCTTTTTGAAAATCTGATAAATCGCTCCTTTTACCCATGACAGCAACAAGTGATATGTTTTCAGAACGCCTACAGCACACCTTATATACCTTCCATACCAGCTCGCGACACGTGCGTTTTTTCATTGGCTACGCGCTGTTGATATCAAAAAGTAGGAGGTGGTCACAATAATGTGACTCGATTGTGTATTTAGTGTTGGAGTTTCTTAATATTTTTTTTTTTTTTTGCTTTCTAACTTATGTTGATTACTTCAAAATATTAGTGCTGTAGTGAATCAAGTTCTGCGTGAGTAGTGCGCATGAGATACTAACAGAATAAAAGGAAGAACTCCAAGTCACTATTTCTTAAACTTTATTTAAGTGACTCCTGTTTTACTTAAAATAAGGGGTTAAGAAGAACTGACTGTATGTAGTGTTCAGTAAGTAATATATATACACAGTGCCAGCGTGGAAATACTCTCGTTGAGTTTGCAGAGGCAGAAGGGTTTTTCATCTTGAACTCCTTCTTCAAGAAAAAGCCACACAGGAAATGGACATGGAGACATCCAAATGGGACGACAAGTGAAATTGATTTTATTATGTGTAACAAAAAATTCGTCATAGAAGACTGCAGTGTGCTAAACAAGTTCAACACAGGTAGTGACCATAGATTGGTGAGATGTAAGATGCACCTCAACACTAAACTTGAACGTGGCAAGCTCATAAGACAAACAAAATCTATTGACATAACCAACCTTAAAAAACACCATAATACCTTCAAGTTAGAACTGAAGAACAGGTTCTCTGCTTTAAAAGTCCTAACATCGGAAGAAGTGGACATCTCTGAAGTTAACAGAAAAGTAACCAAAGCTCTTATGGAAACAGCAACAAAATTAGCTGGGTCTAAGAACAAGTTGCATGTGAACAAATTATCAGGAAAAACCAAAATGTTGATGCAAAAAAGAAGAGAGATGAGGACAACTAAAGAAGATGTGACTTCCAAAGTGGAATATATAGAGCTATGCAAGACAGTAAGAAAAAGTATCACTGAAGACGTAAGGAAATTCAACTGTGAACTAGTGAGGAAAGCAATTGAAAACAACCAAAGCCTAAAGATAGCAAAGGGACATCTCAGTAAGGGAAGAAAACAGATTATGGCACTGAGAAAAGAAGATGGTTCTGTAACAAGAAATAGAGGCGAAATTTTGACAAGAGTGAAAGATTTCTACTCCAAATTATATGAAAGGGATGATATATGCACTCCAGACATCATGAAAGATACCAGTACCAGAGTTCCTCCAGTCCTTCCAGCAGAAGTTGCACATGCAATCAAGAACATGAAGCGAGGAAAAGCTCCAGGAGAAGATGGAATTACTGTAGACATCATAAAAGAAGCAAGTGGAGAAATCGAAACAGTACTCGCCCAAATTTTCACTCGATGCCTTAATGAAGGAAAGATTCCTGAGGATTGGAACACCGCTACAATGATCCTGCTACATAAGAAAGGTGACATTGAGGATCTCGGAAACTACAGACCTATCAGCCTCCTATCAGTAGTTTATAAAATCTTCACTAAAGTTCTTTCACACCGCTTGAAGGTAGCACTAGACATGGCTCAACCGAGAGAACAAGCTGGATTCAGGAGTGGCTACAGCACAATAGATCATATCCACGTGCTGAGAGAACTAATTGAAAGAGCGAGGGAATATGAACTTCCATTGTGCATGGCTTTTATCGATTATGAAAAAGCCTTTGATTCGGTGAAACCATCAGCAGTTACAATGGCTCTGAAAACCTGCGGTATTGAAGATGCATACATTAATATTATTAATAACATCTATGAAAATGCAAGTGCAAAGATTCGGCTGTTTGAAAATACAACACACGTAAAAATTGGAAAGGGAGTGAGACAAGGTGACACCATATCTCCAGAAGCTCTTTAATGCCACATTGGAGGGTGTTTTTCAGTCACTGAGCTGGGAAAACAAGGGGATAAAGATTAATGGAGATTATCTAACCCATCTTCGTTTTGCTGATGACGTAGTCATTTTTGCAACTACCCCATCAGAGCTGCAGAGTATGATCCAGGAACTTGCTGACAAGAGTAAAGAAGTGGGATTAAAAATGAACTTTCAGAAGACAAAAGTGATGTTCAATGCTTTTACAAGAAATGAAGATTTATCGATTGATGGAGAAAAAGCTGGAGATAACAGACACGTACGTTTATCTTGGACAGCAGATATCAAGTGAGGGTCACATTGATGAAGAAATTAATCGGCGTACAAAACTTGCCTGGAGAGCTTTTGGAAGAAACAGCATAATTTTCAAGAGCAATATGCCATTATGTCTTAAAAGAAAAGTGTTTGATCAATGCATCCTTCCAGTGCTTACGTATGGTGCAGAGACGTGGACCTTAACTAAAAGAGACATACAAAGGCTGCAGACAACTCAAAGTAGCATGGAGAGGTGCATGCTTGGTGTAACCAGGAGAGATAAAAAGAGGAACTCGTGGATCCGAAAAATGACAAGAGTGGAAGACATCATGATCAGAGTTAAATCCCTGAAATGGCAATGGGCTGGACATACTGCCAGAAGGACAGATCATCGATGGACAGCCGAAATTTTAGATTGGATTCCAAGGGACAGGAAAAGACCCAGAAGAAGACCACATAGGAGATGGGTGGATGAAATTCGAAAGTATGCAGGGGTGACATGGAGGAGACTGGCACAAGACAGACCGTTGTGGAGGAAACTTGGGGAGACCTTCGTCCAGCAGTGGATTGATAATGGTTGACAATGATGATGATGATGATGATACACAGTGTGCCAATGAATTTTTAAGACTGGGTCTGTAAAATGAAATAGAAACAAGAAATTATCATTTGTTTTGTTTTGTTATTCAAAATAAGTCCCTCCGGCTTCAATACAGTTGTTACAGCGATTTAATAATGATTCGAATGCCTGTTCCAGTTCACTTTGCGGAATTGCCTCCAAAGCACGCGTCGAAGCTTTTTGTATGGTCGAAATATCATCAAAATAACAAACACCCTTTTAACGTCCTTTTAAGTTTTGGGAATAAAGAAAAGTCACAGGGTGCTAAATCAGACGAATACGGTGGATGATTCAACACACAGACGTTATTTTTTGCCAAAAATCTACGAACAAGAAATGAGGTGTAAGTACGTGCATTATCGTGCAGCAAATACCAACTACCAACTGTTTTCATCCCGATATTCTGGAAGAATGCGACCAATTCTACCCATCAAACGCCTCAAAACATTTAAATAAAACTCACCAGTAACTGTTTGTCCACTTGGAACAAATTCTTTGTGGATAATACCCTTACTATCGAAGAATGTAATGAACATTGTTTTGATTTTCGATGGAACTTTTCTTGTTTTTTTGGCTTGTGGTGAGTTTTTTTACTTCCATTCCGCACTTTGTCGCTTTGTTTTAGGATCATATTGAAAACACCATGTTTCATCACCTGTAACAATCGATTTTAAGAAGTTTGGATCATTTTCAGCGACTGAAGTGATGTCTCTGCAATGTGCATTTCTCCTTGATTTTTGTTCATTGGTTAACGTGTGTGGAACAAATTTAGCACAGACTTTTGTTTTGCCCAAACCTTCATGCAGGATGGTTCGAATCGTTTCTTTGTTGATGTTTAAAGACTCTTCCATCATTCTTAGGGACGCACATCGATTGTTTGCCACGAAATCACGCACTTTTTCAATAATCTCAGGTGTCCTAGATGAACTTGGTCTTCCGGTATGCTTATCATCTTTTAGTGCCTCTCTTCCGTCCAAAAATGTTTGTGCCACAGGAAATCATTTGATCTACTTAAACAAAACTCACCATAAACTTGTTTCATCACTTGGTACGTTTCCGAAGCACTTTTACCAAGTTTTGCGTTAAATTTAATAACAGCCATTTGTTCCATCTTAATAATTCAACATGAAAAAATTTTACTTCTCTAATGCACGGCCGTTTCGTTTGAGTTACTTTAACAACTGCGCAGTACTTTTGGAAGAAAGCAAGCAGATCGTCACGGTTTATAACGCATTCGCGATTGCACTGGTGGCGCCACCGTAGGCTGAAATCTAGCACCAGTCTTAAATATTCTTTGACGCACTGTGTATGTTACCGTTAAAGTGTATAATTCAGTTATTTCATAAAATACATTGTTAATTCATGAAATGACTGATCAAGTTAGTTAAAGTAGGTAATAAATTAATAATTCCACACTTTAACTGGTTATTCTGTGAAATAACTAGGTATTCTATAAATTAACTAATGATAGACAGTTAAAGTGTAAAATAAACAAGGTGAGCAAAGAACTGTTCTCTTTCAAAATCACGCTTACTTAGTAAAGATTCAAACCTTTCTTTCATTGCGTCTTTTTTTCTTTTTTTGCGATCACTTAAAGAATTCATTGTTCAAGTCAACTTGAGGTTTTAAAAAAATTGTACTTTAACGTAAGAAACTTAATTAAATTAACGTAATTATTAAACTTGAGAAAATAACTTTAACTCAATACCTGACATATCGAAGCAGCGTTATACGCACAGCAGCCGGCACATGGAAGCAATCAACTAACTTGAATGAACTGGCGCCAACACGCCAACAGTTGCACAACACACTAGACGGTCTACCAAACAAGTCCAGCCCTACGGTCTGGAAGAGTTCATAAATTCAGTAGGGGTGGAAGGTAAATGTGTTTCTCGAGAGTCTGGCGCAAAAAAAATATGTTCGGCTACAGTAATCTCTATATATTAAGTTCAACAAATTATCATTAATTACAGAAATATTGCGTGTAAATGAAAGTAATACTTTCCATATTCTTAAACGAAACATAAAAATTAATATCATTATTATTATATAACACTTTATAGTGGGTTGAAAATGGTGTGCTATTTCTGACCAGTGGTTCTCACTTTACAGCCTTTTGAATTTGGGATTTATTTACTCGGTTATTTTACACTTTAACGCGGTTTAGATCGTTATTCTATGAAATAACTAGTTAAACCATAGAATACAAGTGAGTTTTACGCTTTAACTGACTTGATCAGTTATTTCATGAAATAACGGATTTCATACTTTAACGATAACATATACACGTGTTAAATAGTAAAGAATGCTACATCTGTATAAATACAAGCGTTGCTTACGGAGGAGTTGGTGTGAATATTAAATCATCGCAGTTGCATATATAGCAATAAAAGAATTACTATCACTGAAATTTACTCTCATATCTTGTTACGTGCATTATACAAGATTAAAACATACATCATTACGAGAATTCATGGAAATTGCCGAATGCATTTTGCCTCGTATTCAATTGTTGAAAAATGAAAGGGCTTCTTTCCATGTCAGCACACACGCACAAAGCACTGGTAACAGCCGTCACGGTGAGAATAAAATATCACAGGAATCCTGACATTAGACCTTCCGACGTAAAAGTAAAAAACTCATATGCAACCAAAGGGCCGAAATCAAAAATCAATAGTTGCGCAGATATTTCATCACCACCCTTGCAGCTGCATCTTCGTTCTGACCTTTTCGAAAAGGGCAGAAAGTTTTGGAACTTTGTGTACATTTCCAGATAAACGAAGTTACGACAGCTTTACATCGCCTGAAGATTTGGTTGCGTCTCGTAATAAAGTCTTCTTTCGCTGAGTGGAAGTAGTGCCTGACAACCTTTCGCAAATTCTAACTCTCTTATGATTTTTTAAAGTACATTCGCATGCAGCTTTTTACGGAAGCTATAGTTCTGCGGCAAAAGAAACACAATTCATGCAAACGCACTTTCAAACGCCAAGAAAAATATAAAATTTAAAAGCGCAGCAACGTCTAAGTATAGAAACACGGATTTATACCTTGTATATTAGATCAGAATATAGTAACTAAAAAATTCCGTTTTCTTAATCACAGAAGATTTACTTACAAGTTTGATTTGAAAAAATGTTGTTCAGACCAGTGGTACATCTCTAAATGAATCCACCTGAATTAGCACTGCCCTGAATCGGAGTCAGAGAGATTAGAAGCGCTGGGCTATGATCATTTGTTCATGGTGGGCCCGGGTTAGAGTCCCAGATGATGCTTGGGTTGTGTGTGTGTGTGTCTGATGTCATTGGCTGTGTCCCCTTCGTAGAAACGGTAACCATGAATTAGCGACTGGTGAATACTTATAGCCCTCAGAGTGGCTGATGCTGGTTACCGAAACTAAAAAAAACAGAAAAAAAATCTATTGCATTCCCGTTTACTGCGCACTTGAAGAAAGATGTTTCGTTCAAAAGTGGGATGGGCACCAGGTAGCAAAGTGATATGCGAATGAAAGGAATTGGGAATATTTTGGGAGTCCTGTTGAAAACTAATGCACAGAATCGCAGAAGTCCTGATGTTATGTTGGGAAGTTTAGTGGATTTCTACTGTACTTCACACTTAACATTAGTTAACTCAAAACCAGTCACTGATCTATAACTAATGCTTCCTAGCAAATATTACTAGAACTGAAGTAAAAACTAACAGCTGCACATTTATCGGAACTATTACACTCAGCCTTTTGCTCTGTAATTTGGTTTTTCGTTCAATTTGTAGGTGATATCTCAGGCCAATTCAATCACATTGTGTTTGTATTTGGAGTAATGCAGCATAGTTGATGTGTGATGAATTTAGGCCAAATTGAACAATTCCCAGGTAGCCTAGTGATCAGAAGAATAAATGGTGCTTTGGCTGATTGCATTGGTTGTGTTCAGTTCCGTCAAAAATCCCTGATAAGATATATACGACACCTAAAAACCCTATAATGCATAGACGCCATCAGACACTCACTGATAAGGCACTGATGCCATCAGACAATCGCTAATAAGGCATTGATACAATCAGACAATCACTGATAAAGCATTAACGTCATCAGACAATCACTGACAAAGCATATATACTATCGTACAATATCTGATAAGGCATATGCAATCAGGCAATCTCTGATAAGACACATATGCAACCAGGCAATCACGGATCAGGCCTATATACTGCACCAAAAGACAATCACTGATAAGGCACAATCATACAATCTCTGATAAGGCATATAGCTGTCATAAGAAAATCCCTGATAAGGCACAGATTGTGCGCTTGTCTCATGGCACTGATTGTTTTCCTTTCCTGGAGCTAACTGTGGTAAATTTAAGAAGGGCAACCCTTTTAGAGATGACCTGCTCGGGCTCGGACGGGCTCAGAAGTCATTAACTACCGAAAAACCCGGGCCCGGGCTGTGCCTGGGCTCGGAATTACACGTCTGGAATTTCATTACTGTAATTAATTCAACACGTGTAATTCCGAGCCCTGTTGAATTACACGTGTTGAATTTCATTGTGGATTTGTTACCATGGTGGAAGGATCTTCAATTTCCTAAGCTAGCTGCCATTGCAAAACAAATTTTGCTTAGCAAGACTTGCATTATGCATTGTCCAAAGCTATGGTCAAAGCAAGGTTTAGTTTAAGGAGGTCTGGTATCGAAAAACTGGGAACAAATCACATTCCCATTTTTTTGTTTTATTAAAAATCAAGAATTTTATCTTTAAAATGACGTATTAACTCCCAAAATTGTGCAGTTAGAAGTATTGTTATTTATTTTTTAAATTTCCCCACTCCCGCGATTTTTGGGGTGAAGTTGGTTTTTAGTGCTACAGAACGAGTTTTAGAGAAAAGCGCTGAGGCATTAGATGCAACTCTCTCTCTCTCTCTCTTTTTTCATAATGAACTGGATCTGGAAACTGCAAACTCATGATAATATTGTGATTACTATGCTACTAAGCGCAAAGATTTGTTAATGTTACAAAATGCAGAATAATCTGGTCTGGAATGCTTTTACGTTCTTTTTTTTTTTTAATTTTGGAAATTTCCCTACATGCTCTTTTTATATTCTACTACACCACTCTAAACTACCTTTACCAATTAGCATATATGTAAATATAATGCAAAGATCAATTTTCTAGAGTCAAACTTTCAAACACGTCTGTACGGCGTTGTACGTTTTATAATGCAATTTATTCAAAATAAAAGTAAATTTAGAAATCAAAAAGAAATAACGAATGGAATTTTTTGCTTTTAAACAATTTTCTTTTCTTCAGCTTTTACCAAAATTACTGATTCCCTAGATACGGTCGAAGGGCAAGTTGCTTATTTATTTATGTTTAAATCCACATTTTAGAACATTTGGCTTTATGCGTAGTATTTCTAAAAACATATTAATATTGTGAAGTGAATTAACTGAACTAAACCTTTTAAACTAATCCTTATTTGGCCCATATCTTTGGCCAGTGAATAATGCATAAATGCAAGCCTTGATATACCAAATGTTCCAAGAATCCGGGCACGGGCGGGCCCGGGCTCAGCAAAGATATGTAATCAAAGAAAGCAGGCCGCGCCCGGGCTCCTAAAATTGAGCCCGAACTCATTTCTAAACCCGTTGGCTGTCATGGGAGTTTTCAATCCCGAAATTAATAAATAAAAAGAAAAGTGTATGAACATGACGTTTTTCAGGATTTCACCAAGATATGTAGGAAATTCTATGAGAAAAGGAAATAGTTTCTTACATCTAATCATTTCATACGCTTCTATTCCATTAAACAAATAACTTGTAGTACCATTTTTACATGTTTTATACACCAGGCTTGAATATTTTACTGAGACTACACTCTTAATATATCGATGTAAAGAGACGTTCGAGTTACTGTAGCATTTAAATTTGAGTCTTGAAAAGGACAAGTTGAACTAGATATAATCTGTCTAAATTACCCAAATATCGATTAGTTATTCATTTATTTACAACAATAACAGAACTCAAATATCAGTCACCGATTTAAATGGACTAAATTAGGTTCTACTAATTTTGGAAATAACTTTAAAATGTTATACACACATGTTTGCACGCATATTAAATGTATACTATATCGCCATTCTCTTCCATTTTAATTAATTTAAAATCAGAATATGAAACGGCGGATTTATTTTGCATGTTTAACTGATTTTGAAGCTGGCCAAAGTAAATGGCTTTACAAGGCGAAGGGTGTATTAAGAAAGGGGTATAAATTTCTGAGGTACAACACTTTTAGGTTAAGAATATTACATCGGTGTCTCAAAGATGTCAGGGATGCATTAGTCGTCTACGATTGGACGGATTCGAGTAGCAGAGGAAACGTGAGATCTGTGTTTGGTCCATTGCTGTGGTTCCATCCTTTATCTGAAACCAGAAGCCATAAATTAGGGACAAGAAACCCTTATAATCTTCAATGCTTAGGGAGCTCGATACACCACCAAACTGAAAAATTAAAAAATCGTTTCTTAAAACAGCCTTCACAATGAAATTCAACATTAGCTTGCACATGTAGTACGTAACAGAAATACTACATACTAACACCACATAGCGCTAGAGCTGTGAAAGGCAAGCAACCCACGATAGCATGCAAAATGTTCCATAAAGCGAATGGTATGCGGTGTTGAATTATCATAAGTTTTTAAAAACAACTTTTAGAAGCACAGATATCGAGAAAAAAAAAACGTGTTCCCCGTTAGTGACAAAACTGCGAATTTATATGGGCAGGAAAAAACACGTAAAATGTTTTTGCGGTTAGTAGTATTTGACCGAAAATGAATTTTTCCGATCAGGGTTTAAGACATGTAGATGTTTTTTAAATATGCTGTAAATAAAAAAGTGGCATATGCACCCTAATGGCAAAACTATTGGTTAAAAAAAATCTGGAATTACACTGAAGAGCAATTGAATTAGAGATACCTGTCTAGTAACGTGTAGCACCACCTTTCGCCCTAATGACGGCGGCGTCTCATCTCGGCATGGACTCGACAAGACGTCGGAAGCGTTGGGAAGTCATACAGATCCACGACCCCTGAACAAGCTCCCACAGTTCACGAAGATTTGATGGAGGGGGTCAGAGCCTCGAACATCTCTCTCGATGGCATCCCAGATGTGCTCGATGGGATTGAGGTCAGGTGACCTAGATGGCCGAGAAGCGAAGTCACGTCGGTGGAGTGTTCATCCAACCATTCGGATACAATTCGGGAGCGATGGCACGGTGCATTGTCTTGTTGCAGGTTGAGGTCCCCAGCGGGATGTTGAAGACGTACAAACGGGAGCAAATGGTCGTCCAGGATATTCCGGTAACATTTACCTGTGAGGGATGATGTCACACGTACCAGGGGTTCCATTTCAGTCCATTTAAACAGTTCCCAGACGAGATTGCCACCCCCACCAGCTTGAAGAGTACACTGCTGGCAAGAAGGATTCGTCGCTTCATGTGGTTTGCGCCGTACTCGTGTCCTGCCATCCACATGTATAATGGTGAATCTCGACTCATCAGTCCAGGCAACATTTTTCCACATGTCTAGGGTCCATTGGCGATGTTCCCGCGCCCATGCTAATCTTTGCACCCTGTGATGTGCGGTCGGCAGCGGTACCCTCGTGGGACGATGGCTTCTGTACCCCATAGCGAAGAGATGGTTTTGGATGGTGTTTCTGCTTACACGTTTTTGCACACCAGCGTTAAATTCCCAAGTGATTTCTTGCACTGTTGCCCGTCTATCCTCTGTTACAATGCGAGCTAGCCGATGGTGACCCCTCTCCTCCACACGCTGTTGTCCACGGCAGTTGGCCCTTGCAGGGATGGTTTTACCGGACTCGATGTACTCACGGTGCACCCGTGACACAGTGGCTCGTGAAAATCCCAGTGCCTGCACGACTTCCAAGATGGAGTGACTAATTTGTCGGGCCCCGACGGTTTGCCCACGATCAAATGCGCTTAGATCCTTCGTCTTACCCATAGTGCATCCAACTCTTACTCATTCCCGTTGCATCACTCCTTATATTGTCGGATCGCTGCATACGTTATGTCGTTTCCGTTTACTGGGCCGCCCGCAGCGCCACATTTGCATAACGCCAGCTATCTCTAATTCAATTGCTCTTCAGTGCATATGCAAAATATTACATATGGAATACGTTCACCGACATAGAAATAATTCTTCAAATTGGACTGTTAGAAGCTGAGACATCAAGATAAATAAAATATGCAATACATATACATCCCAGTGGCGAAAATCTGCATTATTTTAAACAGGTGGTATGCGCAAAAGGTTTTCTGTGAGGAGTGGTATCTGACTGCAATGGAACTTTTTCAATTGAGTTTTCAGGATTGCATATATTGCTGCACGTATGTCATAAACATAAATATACACTTACAACCCGAGTGGCAAATCAGTACTTCACCAAACTTAGAAACTGTATGCGGAATACTTCACATCAGAAACTGTATCCGACGCAAAAAGTATATTTTAAATCGTACTTTTAGAAGAGGAACGGAAGAAATCACAATATATATATATATATATATATATATATATATATATATATATATATATATATATATATATATACGCCCTTAGCGGAAGAACTGTTCATTAGTTGGGAAGAAATGGTATCGGAGGAAATAATTTTTTCAGTAGGACATTTAGAAGCACAGATATGATACAAAATGCATTTTGAATGCAATGGCCCGAAAGCAATATCAGACCCAAAAGGACCCGAAAGCAATATCATCGTTCTCACATTGCGGGCTTTGCAATACAAAAATAATTTTTTAAAGCGAAAAGACAGTTGCAGAGATATGGTGTCCATAGACGGACAGACGGACAGCCGTGCCGACAAACAAAATGATACTATACTTACGCACTCTTTTTTACAAAAGTTGCGCTAAAAATATGTATAACTAAGATTTACCTGACTGAGTTGCAAACACATTTCTATCATTCGTTTCGTATTTCTTACGAATGAAATAATATAATTTTTAATAAAACAAGACAGCTCCATGATAAAGAATATGACTCAGTCACGTCCGTGTGCTGAATTTGGATCCCTTAAAGATGTGCATTTTTCATTCCTGCTGAATTTGAAATAACCAATGAAACACGTTTTTATCCTTTTATGCGTTATTGCAAGAATACTTATTTAATTTTATATCTGTTAGCTATTTGGGGTCATTTTCCGGATTTTTCCAAACTCTTTCTATCAGCACTGGTAGAAATTAAACAAAAAAAGTATCGCATTACGATTTGTTTTACTGCTGATCTCAGACATAATGCTACGATTGCGGATTCTCATTTTTTTCTAACGTTCAAGGCTTATGTATTTTCTTCATGTCCATCACGTTTTTCTCAAGTTAGTTTATAATTCCCTGCCTCCATCAAACACATCTGCTCTCAGCCAAGTGTTTTATCCTTTAATACTTCCGCCTGATTGTTAACTCGAAACACGTGAAACCATTTGGTGCCCACGTTTCCTGCTATAGATTCAGCAAGGTTTTCCGGGGATAGCATTTAACAGAATGTGCCCTGTCTTCGAAGTTGCGTTTATTGCCAACGCTTTTACATTAACTTTATTTATAATGTTCGTTAAATGAATTTCAATATCGGAATCGTCTAATGTCTCAGGAATAAACTCTGAAGAAATGGTAGGCAGTCATTTTTAGCTGCTCCATCGCATGACAACTTAGTAATATAACGGAAGGATATAAAAAACGTTCATAATAATTCCAGGGTATTGGGGCCGATAATACCTTCCACCTTTATTTCCACACGGAATATTGGCGAACGTAATATTTTTCTCTCTCCTTACTGAGACTTCTAAAATACTCAATCAGAAAACAACAGTTATTATTTACTAGCTATAACAGCTATGTTTTGAAAGAGGAAATTGTCTAACAATTTTTATTTGAATATACAGTCATTCGCAAAAGTTTAAGACCACCTGTCAATTTATTGAAAATTGAGATTTTCCAAGAAACACTTAATTACTAATCAGAGATATTAAAAAAATGACACCACAGATGAATACTTACATTCCTTAGAACACAAAAAGACCGAAATCAGTACTTTGTGTGGCCATCTTTGTTTTTAGAACGTACAGAATACGATGGGGCATACTTTCAATTAAGGTAGTTAGAATTAGAGAAGGTAGGTCAATGAGTTCGCCCACCCCAATCCGGCTTAGAGTTCCAGGAATCAGGGACGTCGTGGAACCCTTTTGGAGCTGTCCAACGCTTCCTCTCCACAGTGCAGACGTTCACTTGGTATCGTGAACTCATTTTCAGATCAAGGCAGTTTATATTTCTTTGTTTAATTACCGAATAATTTTACAATCATCCGTTACCAACTGATTTCAAGCACAGGCTGAAAATGCTATTGCTTGGATCAAAGCTTCCGCTGCCGGCAAATGGCAATGTAAAAACCGACGAAGCAGGGCTGGATACAACATGTAGAATTTTTTATAATTATTTTCTCTTTCCTAAGTTTTGGAGCGCGTAGACCTTAAAAAAGATTTTTATTAACTTTTTTTTTGTTTCCAATCCTCCCCTCGCCCCCATTTTCGAATAGCCCTTCCCCGTACAGATACTGGGACTTTCCGATTTCAAATTATTATTGTAACCACATTAATGTTTTCCGCATTCATGAAATAGCAAAGGAAATTGCATCATTTTGCGGGCCCTACTTTAATATATTCAACAATTTGTGTATAAAGCAAATACTTAAATTTAACAACATAAAAAAATCAATCACTAAAACATGTATACGAAAATAAAATGAAGCTATTTTAACGAATTCATGTTAGAGGAGTCCTTAATATTTCCTACACAAAAATATTCGGAATGCAAAAGTATTCGCTACGCAGGTATGTTTTTAAGCTTAAAGACAATACGTATTTCTGTGAGATAATCATTATGACTTTAGGACAGTTTTCGTGTATGTTTTTTTACGAACAGCATTTTTCACGTAACGATTTCATTAAAATATGAGATTTATTTTCTAGTGCCCGCCATGAAATTTTGCTCCGGGCCCCACAATTAATAAGAGCTACTTTATTTTTTAATTTAATGGAAACACAAGACGAGGCAGAAAATTCGAACGCCTGTAAGATGAACAATGCAATGTGCCTATTAATACTTGCAGTTTTGCTAATCCTGAAAAGGAAGAAGTCATACGCTATTTTGCTGGATATTTAGCCTTTCGTCACAAAAATTAAATAAATAATAAAGAATTGAAAACGTTTCTACGTGACCGGGAACCAAAATAAAGGCTGGATTGAGATGTTTTCAAGAGGTGGGCTAATCATACCAAACAACATTAGGATAGAAACTGTCAAACAGTTTGAATCATTTTTTTTTCAGAATTTCATGGAGCTGGTATATACAAATCCCAAGGGACCATAAACAAACTTCAATCGAAATTGAAATTAAACCTTCCCGAAGTTGACGTGGGTGTCATTAAAACTTATGCGAGAGCAAGAAACATTTTTCGTATTAAATACATTAACGACGTCAACCAACAAAACTTAATGAAGAGAAAAAGCCGCCCCGGTGGCGCAGTGGTCTAAGCGATGGCCTCTGATCATTCGTCCGAACAGGGTCCGGGTTCGAATCCCGGTGAGGCATGGATGTTGTGTTTGTCTTACGGCACTGGCTCTCTCCCTTCCCTGGAACCAGTGACCCTAAATTAGGGACGGGCGACTGCTTATAGCCCAGTGAGTTGCTCACGGTGGTCGTTAAACCTCCAATCAAAAAAAAAAAAAAAAAAAAAAAAAGAAGAGAAAAAACCAAGCGCATGCATTGAATTCCAGGGAATTAAAAAAAAAGGAAACAATGGAGGGAAAGTTCCAAGTTTTAGTAATCGGTAAGTTTGGTTTTAATTATGTAATCATTATTTTAAAAATTCCGCTTATGTGTTCTTAAAAGCTTCTTATTTGAACTAAGAATCACGCATTTCACCATTCTTCACTACCACGCCCGAAGACTGCTGGGGACCAACTACGTCACAGGCCGCCGCGAGGAGAGACCACCCGCTGTTTGTTTACAATCTCTGACCTACCTTTCTCATTCTAACTACCTTGCTTTCAATCAGGGATTTGCAGTAGTCACTTGAAATGTCTTTGAACTACAAGTACTTTATCGCGTCAATCAAAGCTTGGGAATTTGATGGATGCTTATCTGCAACCTTGCATTTTAAAATGGCCCACAAATTTTGATGGGGTTAAGGTCGGGCTATTACAGGGCCAGTCAAGAACAGTTGCGTGTTTCCTCTGGAGGTAGTCCTTTACTGTCTTTGATCTGTGGCATGGAGCACCATCATCCATAAAGATTGTGCATCTGTGCACTTGTATATGAGTTAACAGCTTCTCACGGAACATTTCCACATAAAAAGGACCCGTCATAGTAGTGTCTGTCGGCAAAACTGATAATGAGGCAGTACCGGATGCTGAAATAGCATCCCATATCATCTGACTAGGCTGATGTCTTACGGTGCTAACGATGTATTTTTCATCAATCCTTTTGCCTTTTGGTCGTCAAACATGTGCTTCACGTGATTCAAATTCACGCACAGTTGATTCAACGGAACAAAGAACTTGGTTCCAATTTTCAGCAGTCCACGATTGATGACATTTCGCAAACTAGAGTCTCTTCTTTTTCACTAAAGAG
The DNA here is from genome assembly GCA_039090855.1 of Macrothele yani. Classification (NCBI taxonomy): domain Eukaryota; kingdom Metazoa; phylum Arthropoda; class Arachnida; order Araneae; family Macrothelidae; genus Macrothele; species Macrothele yani. The sequence continues at coordinate 88,881,465 of CM077013.1, forward strand.
GTTAGTCTTGGTTTATGTGCAGGTTTATACAAGGAGTGTTCAAATGAAAAAGTATGAAACGACACTGTATGTATAAATGAAGACTTTATTCAAAGTATACACCATGTAAGGTCAGGTGATGCGTAACATCACAGCCTCTCCTTGACAAATGTCAACCCCGCCTTCTCGTGGTGCATCCTGTTCCCACTAAAGGGGCTCTGACGACCGCCAATAGCGGTATAACTATACCATCGGGATCAGAGGAAATGCTATCCCACACTCACCAACCCGCTTGGCCAGCGTGGTGAGTTATGGCCAAACACCTCCAAAATGACTCTACAACTTAAATCTTGGCCCTCAGTCTCCGGCAGCTGGAATGTACCTGGCCAAGGCAGCGGCCAGTGCGACATGAAGGCAGAGGGTGCTAAGAATCCCCGGAGGACCGGACTACGTTGCCATTTGATGCTGACCTTGGCTACCTATAACGGACGCTCCCCTATCTTCTGATTCAAGGCTTCTTGAATTGGAAGAGGAACTACAAAGGATCAAGTGGGACATCGTCGGGCTAAGTGAGGTAAGGAGAAAAGGAGAAGATCTCATTGAACTGAAAAGTGGACATCTCTTCTATTATCGTGGGACAGATACTGGCAGAACTAGTGGTGTTGGATTTATAATAAACAAGAAACTGAAGGATAAAGTGGTAGAAGTTGAAAGTTCCTCTGACAGAGCTGCACGACTCGTTATCCAACTATCGAGAAGATACCAGGCTCAGATTATTCAAACTTATGCACCCACCACAAGTCATCCTGAAGAAGAAATTGAAGAATTTTATGAGGAAATTCGTGATCTAAATAATAAAGGTAAGCAGCACTTGAAGATAATTATGGGAGATTTCAATGCAAAAATAGGGCAACGGCAACAGAATGAAACTTCAGTAGGTAAATTCGGTCACGGCAACAGAAACCAGCGTGGAAATACTCTCGTTGAATTTGCAGAGGCAGAAGGATTTTTTCATCTTGAACTCCTTTTTCAAGAAAAAGCCACACAGGAAATGGACATGGAGACATCCAATTGGAACGACAAGTGAAATTGATTTTATTATGTGTAACAAAAAATTCGTCATCGAAGACTGCAGTGTGCTGAACAAGTTCAACACAGGTAGTGACCATAGATTGGTGAGATGTAAGATGCACCTCAACACTAAACTGGAACGTGGCAAGCTCATAAGACAAACAGAATGTATTGACATAACCAACCTTAAAAAACACCATAATACTTTCAAGTTGGAACTGAAGAACAGATTCTCTGCTTTAGAAGGCCTAACATCGGAAGAAGTGGATATTTCGGAAGTTAACAGAAAAGTAACCAAAGCTCTAATGGAAACAGCAACAAAATTAGCTGGGTCTAAGAACAAGTTGCATGTGAACAAATTATCAGGAAAAACCAAAATGTTGATGCAAAAAAGAAGAGAGATGAGGACAACTAAAGAAGATGTGACTTCCAAAGTGGAATATATAGAGCTATGCAAGAAAAAGTATCACTGAAGACGTAAGAAAATTCAACTGTGAGCTAGTGAGGAAAGCAATTGAAAACAACCAAAGCCTTAAGATAGCAAAGGGACATCTCAGTAAGGGAAGAAAACAGATTATGGCTCTGAGAAAAGAAGATGGTTCTATAACAAGATATAGAGGCAGAAATTTTGACAAGAGTGAAAGATTTCTACTCCAAATTATATGAAAGGGATGATACATGTACTCCAGACATCATGAAAGGTACCAGAGTTCTTCCAGTCCTCCCAGCAGAAGTTGCTCATGCAATCAAGAACATGAAGCGGGGGAAAGCTCCAGGAAAAGATGGAATTACTATAGACATCATACAAGAAGCAAGTGGAGAAATCGAAACAGTACTTGCCCAAATTTTCACTCGATGCCTTAATGAAGGGAAGATTCCTGAGGATTGGAACAATGCTACAATGATCCTGCTACATAAAAAAGGTGACATTGAGGATCTCAGGAACTACACAGACCTATCAGCCTCCTATCAGTGGTTTATAAAATCTTCACTAAAGTTCTTTCACACCGCTTGAAGGTAACACTGGACATGGCTCAACCGAGAGAACAAGCTGGATTCAGGAGTGGCTACAGCACAATAGATCATATCCACGTACTGAGAGAACTAATTGAAAGAGCGAGGGAATATGAACTTCCATTGTGCATGGCTTTTATCGATTATGAAAAAGCCTTTGATTCGGCGAAACCATCAGCAGTTACCACGGCTCTGAAATCCTGCGGTATTGAAGATGCATACATTAATATTATTAATAACATCTATGAAAATGCAAGTGCAAAGATTCGGCTGTTTGAAAATACAACACACATAAAAATTGGAAAGGGAGTGAGACAAGGTGACACCATATCTCCGTAGCTCTTTAATGCCACATTGGAAAATGTCTTTCAATCACTGAACTGGGAAAACAAAGGGATAAAGATTAATGGAGATTATCTAACCCACCTTCGTTTTGCTGATGACGTAGTCATTTTTGCAACTACCCCATCAGAGCTGCAGAGTATGATCCAGGAACTTGCTGACAAGAGTAAAGAAGTGGGATTAAAAATGAACTTTCAGAAGACAAAAGTGATGTTCAATGCTTTTACAAGAAATGAAGATTTATCGATTGATGGAGAAAAACTGGAGATAACAGATACGTATGTTTATCTTGGACAGCAGATATCAAGTGAGGGTCACATTGATGAAGAAATTAATCGGCGTACAAAACTTGCCTGGAGAGCTTTTGGAAGAAACAGCATAATTTTCAAGAGCAATATGCCATTATGTCTTAAAAGAAAAGTGTTTGATCAATGCATCCTCCCAGTGCTAACGTATGGTGCAGAGACGTGGACCTTAACTAAAAGAGACATACAATGGCTGCAGACAACTCAAAGAGCATGGAGAGGTGCATGCTTGGTATAACCAGGAGAGATAAGAAGAGAAACTCGTGGATCCGAAAAATGACGAGAGTGGAAGACATCATGATCAGGGTTAAATCCCTGAAATGGCAATGGGCTGGACATACTGCCAGAAGGACAGACCATAGATGGACAGCCGAAATTTTAGATTGGATTCCAAGGGACAGGAAAAGACCCAGAAAAAGACCACATGGGAGATGGGTGGATGAAATTCGTAAATATGCGGGAGTGACATAGAGGAGACTGGCACAAGACAGACCGTTGTGGAGGAAACTTGGGGAGACCTTCGTCCAGCAGTGGATTGATAATGGTTGACAATGATGATGATGATGATACACCATAGGCCGTAGCACAACGATCCCATTGATTAACGAGCCGAAGGTTTCCTTGTTCCCAGAATTCCTGTGGCCGTGACGAGACCCAGTCCTGCACAGCGTTCTTGAGTTCGTCGTCCGAGTGGAAGCGCTTCCTTTCAGATGTTTTTTCAGGGGACCAAACACATGGAAATCGCAGGGCGACATGTTCGGGCTGTAGGGCGGATGGTCAAGCTGCTCCCACTGGAACTTGGCCAATTCCGCGTGTGTGACCCTGGAGACGTGTGTACGCGCGTTATCATGGAGCAGAACCACACCCTCCGTGAGCAGCCCCGGTCTTTTGTTCTTGATGGACCTGCGTAGGCTTCGGAGTGTCTCACAGTACACATCGAAGTTAATGGTTTGTCTGTACTGGAGGAATTCAACAAGTAGTGGACCTTGGACGGCGCTCTTTATAAGAGCCTCTGCTCTCTCCTGCGCATGCGGGCGCCCGCGCATGCTCCGATCCACGCCGGCGACTCCAATCGTATCCCTAGATGTGTCGCTACGTTCTTCCATAGCGGCATAGGCAAATATGTTAGCGGTTACGTTCTTATGACGTTTCGTACCTTTTCATTTGAACACCCCTTAGTAAGACTTAAATCCAAAAACTTTGATAAGACGTCGGGAAACAGTACCGGAACTAATACCAAATCTTTTTGAATGTAGAAATGAGGCATTGATTTTCTTGAAGGAATTCTTGGAGAACGCATAACTATTCGCCTTATGACACTGTCACCACGTGAGTTTGTTTTCGTTGGACGTCCACTTCTCTATCGATCGCTATATTTACCTGTATCTCGATATTTCATGATCGCATCATGAATAGCAGTCTTGCTCACATTCACCTTCCTGCTTTTGTCACGTTCGGAGTATCCTTCAGGATATAAAGTCACTATTTGTGCCCTCTGAGTAGTACTTAATGACGCTTTTTTGCCCATTTTTCGCTATATATACTGCTGGCCATCCAAAATGCAACACCAAGAAGGAAGCATCCGATTGGCCTGAAATTCGAAGCATGAGTCGACCGCGAGAGGACATGCAAACGATTAGCATTGCAGGGCATATGCAAATCATGTGCGTCCGGCATGCCCCATAGAGAAGCACTATAAAAAGGGTGCACAGAAGGCGGGGTGTAAGTTGTGGAAGTGTGTTGTGCTGCCGAACCTGTGCATGGGAAGCTTCCTGATGCCTCGTCGCAGAATACGGAAGTCCTTCCAGCACGTTTCGGAGTTCGACAGAGGAAGAATAGTGGCTCATCGCGACAGCGGTTTATCGTACCGAGACATCGGCGCCCGTGTGGGAAGACATCTAGCCACAGTGAGGTGAGTATGGATTCGGTATGTGCATGAGGGACGGACGGACCGACGTGAGCGATTGCCGCAGCCGCTGCACACCACCGAACGAGAGGACTGGCATGTTGTGCGGTGGGCATTGACGGCTTGCACCGCCACTTCACGAAGTTAGCGCACGAATTAGGGTGTGTTGCGCAACAACCTGTGTCAGCACGTACAGTTCGACATCATCTGCAGGAGCGGGGACTTGTCGCACGGCACCCATTACTCCGATTACAATGGACGTTACACCAGCGGCGAGTGCGGCGGCAGCGGGCTGTTGGACACCGCACCTGGACTACGGAATGGCACGACATTGTCTTCTCCGAAGAATCCCGCTTCTACCTGCAACACCACGATGGTCGGATCCGCGTGTAGCGGCACCTCGGCGAGAGAATGTACGACGCCTGCATTATACACCGCCATACCGGTCCGTAGCCTGGCGTTATGCTTTGGGGCGCAATTGGATATGACACCCGCACTCCTCTGTTGTGCATCGGCGGTACACTCAACAGCCACCGCTACATCGCCGACATTTTGGAGCCTATAGTCCACCCTTACCTGCAGGGCCTGCCAGCGGCCACGTTTTAACAGGACAATTCCAGCCCGCACGTGGTACGCATCGTGCAACAATTCTTCACGGCCCACCAGGTGTCACTGCTGCCGTGCCCCGACTGTTCTCCCGATAAGTCTCCCATCGAACACGTCTGGTTGCTGATCGGCAACCGAGTGGCCCTGCAAGCACCACCCGCGGCTACGCCTAATGAACTGTGGCAACGTGTGGAAGCAGCCTGGACCGCCATACCCCAAGCCCACATCCAAAGACTCTTTCTTTCGATGCCGCGGCGTGTAGCGGCCGTTATTGCCAGCCATGGAGGCCACGCGAACTATTGATGTCTGCGTTTTCCGCAAGTCGCACGGGCCTGTAAGCTCAATGGTTTCATCTTTGTATCTCTTGTTATGTTTCCAGTGAATCTGGCTTCGCTATCTCGTGTCCTACTTGGTGTTGCATTTTGGGCGGCCAGCAGTGTAGAAAATACATACAAAACCTCTCAGTATGAAAACCCGAAGCAAACCGACGCTCGCACGCTATGAGCAGCTGATGTTGTGGGATGATACAACACCGACAGGAAGTTGAGTAATACAGACAGTAGCTGACGCACTCGGCAGAAATCTAATACCAAAAAGTAGTCTTAAACTTTTGCAAATGACTGTAGAGTGAAAATAAAAGAAAAAAGCGTACCTATTTTTGTCGGACTGCAGCGTTTGGGTTTCGGCCTGATGTGTGATGTAACTCTACACAGGAAAAAAATGTTTGTATTTTCTAGATGAACATATTGAGTTGAAATGCGACTAAATTGAATAAAATCTGGGCCACAAGTTTGCTCATAATCCTTATACTGTTGTTCCCAAAAATTGTTACTTTCGTTTCGAGTGAATGTTTTTAAGAGATCGCTTCCTTAGCGGAAGAATTATCTTTTTTCAAAGGAGTTATGCGCTTTCTATTAATTTGGTTGCCTCAAGTATTGTCGAGGAAAGCCAGACTAAAAATATTTTGAAATTGTATTACGTTTTTGTAAAAGATGCTCGATTCTTAAACAATTTTTGTAAATGGGCGCCTTTCCAAATATATCTCAGCGGTGATTTGGAATACGGCGCTTGCAAGTTGAAAGTTGGGATAAATGAAAATCTGATGAGAAAATTTTGTGTATATATGCAGAATTAAGCGTTGGTTTCGAATTTGCACCCTAATTATCTGCGAGTATATTTTCTTCTGAATGATGTCGGGCATGGCGTTTAACAAGACGGACATCTGTTCTCCACCATTTCGTGAAATTAATGTGAATTTCTATGCACATTGCCTTGCAACGATTCTCGACAGCTAATGCAGTATTTAATGTTTGCTTGACTTAAACAATACGTCAAGTTTAATAATCTTAGAACAGTTTTTCCTAAATTCCAAAAAGCAACGTTTCCATTTCGTTCTGTGTTGCTGGCGAAGGAAGACCTATTCATTACGGCTTACGGGACTGTTATGAAGAATCTCTTACGATATCTATTAGCAATTCGATTAGCAAATTACTGTTTCTTTTCATTTCTACAATGAAATACAAATTGATTTAGACGGCGCGGTAAGTTTTAAAGGGCAACAGATGAGGAAAGCAAACATCTTGTTAATTAGATTTCTTTATTCCTTTTCTCGAGATGATGTTTAACTATAGAACCCAAAGACAGGAGATTTTGTATTCTTGGTGGATGGTTTGGTATAGTATGTTTCACAGGATGTCGCAATTAATCTCTATTTTATTTTCGAATGAAAGTTCTACCGTAATTATTTTAACATGTTAGAACTGAGGTTCGTGGTTTCACCCCTAAATTTTCAGAAAAGGAATACTCCGCCACTAGCATTACCCGCAAAAATCCTTCAGCACATCATAAAAACGTGATCCCTCTTTTGAATTTGGAAAGAAAAAAATTTAAACGCGTTATATGCAAACTACAAAAAAATTAGATCATAGATCGTGCCATCCTAGTGGCCGCGTGGACATAATCGTAGGTTTCTGGCTAGCCTTCCGAACAGGACCAGAGCTCAATCCTCTAATGAGGCATGCACTGTGTGCTTGACTTACGGCGTTGTGTTCCTTTCTTCCCTAAAACCTATGGCCCTAAATATATTTGTTTTGGAGTTTAACCACCAACGTGAGCAACTCAATGGGCTATAATCAGTCGCTTGTCCCTAATTTAGGGAAACTGGTTCCAGGAAACGTAAAGAGCCCGTGCCATAAAAATACACTGATGGCCACCCAAAATGCAACACCAAGAAAGATACGAGATAGCAGAGCCAGATTTACTGAACACATAACAACAGATACAAAGATGAAACGATTGAGCTTGCAGACCAGTGCGACTTGCGGGACACGCAGACATCAATTGTTCGTGTGGCCCACACGGCTGGAAATAACGGCCGCTACATGCCGCGGCATCGAACGAAAAAGGCTTTGGATGTGGGCTTGGGGTATGTCAATCCCGGTTGCTTCCACACGTTGCCACATTTCATCAAACGTAGCCGCGGGTGGTGCTTGCCGGGCCACTCGGTTGCCGATCAGCGACCAGACGTGTTCGATGGGCGACATATCGGGAGAACAGGCAAGCCACGGCAGCAGTGACACCTGGTGGGCCATGAAGAAGTGTTGCACGATGCGTGCCACGTGTGGGCGCTCATTGTACTGTTGAAACGTGGCCGCTGGCAGGTCTTGTTGGTAAGGGAGGACTGCAGACTCCAAAACGTTGGAGACGTAGCAGTGGCTGTTGAGTGTACCGGCGATGCGTACCAGAGGGGTGCGGGTGTCATATCTAATTGCGCCACAAACCATAACGCCAGGCGACGGACTGGAATGACGATGCATAATGCAGGTGTTATACCGTCTCTCGCCGCAGTGCCGCCACACGCGGATCCGACCATCTTGGGGTTGCAGGCAAAACGGGATTAGTCGGAGAAGACATTGTCGTGTCATTCCGTAGTCCAGGTGCGGCGTTCAACGGCCCACTGCCGCCACATTCGCCAGTGGTGTAACGTCAATGGTAATCGGAGCAATGGGCGCCGTGAGACAAGTCCCCGCTCTTGCAGACGACGTCGAACGGTACGTGCTGACACTAGTTCTTACGCAACACACCCTAATTCCTGCGCTAACGTTCGTAATGTGGCGGTGCGTGCCGTCAATGCCCGCCGCACAACATGCCGGTTCTCTCGTTCGGTGGGGTGCCGCGGCTGCGGCAATCGCTCACGTCGGTCCGTCCGTCCTTCCTGCACCCACAGAATCTATACTCGCCTCACTGTGACTGGATGTCGTCCCACACGGGCGCTGATGTCTTGGTACGATAAACCGCTGTCGCGATAAGCCACTATTCGTCCTCTGTCGAACTCCGAAACGTGCTGGAATGACTGCCGTATTCTGCGATGAGACATCAGGAAGCTTTCCACGCACAGGATCGGCAGCACAACACACTTCCACTACTTACACCCTGCCTTCTGTGCACCCTTCGTACAGTGCTTCTCGGTGGCGTGCCGGGCGCACATCATTTGCATATGCCCTGCAATGCTAATCGTTTGCATGTTCTCTCGCGGGCGACGCATGCTGGAAATTTCAGGCCAATCGGATGCTTCCTTCTTGGTGTTGCATTTTGGGTACAAGCAGTGTAAAACAGCATCTATGCCCCGCCGCATTCGACCCTGGATATACTTGGACGAACCGTCATAAGAAATATATGAACCGTCAGCACTTATGGCACTGCACTACCGGGTATGCGGCCCAAATTTAGGGATGAAATCAGGGATGAAAGGCTACTCATATCGTTTAGAGTTGCTCATTTTGGTTTTTAAACCCCGAAACAAAAGGATCGGTATAAAATCGTATGCCTCAAACCATTTTTTTTAATGGAAATCCTCGAAAACAAAGGAAATTCTGAACAGCCGCTCCGATGGTGCAGTGTTCTAAGCGATAGCTTCTGATCATCCGTCAGAGATGGGTCTGTGTTCGAATCCCGGTGAGGCATGGATGTTGTGTTTGTCTTACAGCGTTGGCTCTTTCTGTTACTTGGTGTAAGTGGCTCCAAATTAGGGACAGGCACGATGGTCGTTAAACCTCCAGTCAAAAAAGAATGCCAAATAAAGTAGCTCTTAAATTTGGTTTTCAGGGAAGCATAACAACTCCCTTGAATTTTTGTTTCAACAACAAAAATTCAAACTTCTGAAAGGAATTAAAAAAATATGAAACTTAGTCATTGGAGCCAAAAGTCATGTTACATTTGTAGAAAATCAATTTTCAAAACTGAAGATCCATTAATTATTTGCTAATCGATTTCCAATTTCGATCCCTCTGCAATAAATCTTCAGAGGGATCCAAACTTGTTCCGTTTATCAATAAATTCCCATCATCAGGTAAAAACTGAGATTTAGGTGAAACTTTAAAGGAAAAGCGATCTAAAGGGAAATAAATATAGTTTGCATTACAAGAAGCAGTTATGCTTTCAGACATGTTTGTCTCCCATGCGTTTTCTCTATCCGTATCACAAGTATGTAAAACCTTTTACTGAAGGAAGACAATTAAATCGTAACGTTGCAGTAGCACATCTGATAAGTCTGAAGTGCAATTATTCTAATAAACTATTCACTCCGTAATGAAGCATAATGGTGATCAAGAAATAAAGAATGACCAAATTTGAAGCATCTCTTGCTATCGACATTAACAAACGTTGTTTTAGGTTAATATATAATTCTTTATCTGAAATCGAGGGTATGAATCTGAGAGATAAAAGGCTTTACGTATTTAAATTCTAGAAGATCACTGATGAAAAGTCAAATATGTTCTGCATAGTTTTCATATTTTAAGTCATGCTGGTTTGAAATTAAAACGAAAGAAATCAGTTATATCCCATGGGAAACGACCAAGCTATTTCACGCAAAATAACACCAAGATATTTATTCTACTGAAAATAATGCTGTGTTACTTTCGAAAAAAGTTTCTTTCATTCGCTGGAAACTTTCAGGGAAAGGAAATAAAGCATATAGTAGCTGCAGTCCGCAAACACAATTGAGCTTATCAGATTTTTAGACTTTAAAAGCAAATCTTGTGTCATTCCAAGCAGAAGTTAATTACTATTATAATAAACATAATATGGAGTAATATCTGATATTCATAACTATAAAAATTTAAATGTGGTAAATAATTATTCTGCTCTGATTCAGTAGGGAACTTCTTTTTGAAATTAGCCATTACAATGTACATAATTGCTGAAGTGTTAGTGAGAGACGGCAAGGTAGATGAAAATCTGTGAACGTTAAAACATGATTGCCTGCATAAGACGTATTTCTTGCGTAAACGATGCTCAAATAAATGAAGAAAGCCTATAACAAATATGCTTCTTTGTGGATTCTTCTGAGATCAGGTACTATCTGTGCTCATTAAAAGTGATTAAATCTTACTGGAGCCCGTGTTCCCAAACCGGAAAGACAAATCTGCACTGTAACACATTTCTTTAAGATCAAAGAACATAATTTTTAAAGCCTGCTGCTTCTGAGATATTTATAATTCTGCATGGGCGCATTTCAAGCTAAAAATTGCTAGACTAATTTCGTCGTGTTTTTGGAATATCATCATAACCAAAATGATTTTTAGAGATTTACTGCGTGCATTCTGTGTTTGTCCTTTTGGTTTTGAATTCGTTGTGTTGTGATGCCTGTCAGAGATTGGTCATAAATATCTCTTCGTACAGTTTAAATTCCACATTGGCGGTATCGAAGTTAACAAACAGAAGCGTCGGATGGGAAAAACTCAGATATTCCTGCCTGTGCAATAATAATAAAGATACGCTCACCTAGAAACGATGTATTCTCATGTACAATACGGAAGAAAAGAATTTCAATTTTAATTAAACAATGGCATGTACATTGCTGAACAGAGGTACATGAATCACTTCAACGATGTAGATGGATGAGCCAAGAATTTAGATTCACCTACGTTTGCATTTAGATGAATACGTACAATTTTATTCTTAATTTAGAGTTGAACACGCAGAACATTCATTACAGAAACATTATTAAAACCACGCACACACTTAAGAGTTTACACATTTAGTTGTTATAACTTCCTATTTTAGCAGCAGCTTTGCAGAGATCACACGTGCAAACAATGCTTCATTCTTTGCTAAGTGCGCATTTGTTGTCGGCTCTTTTGCCTTGTGCGCATGCGCTTGAACCCACAGAGGGGGAGAAAGGTTTCTGGCGGAACTCGTGCGGGGAAACTGTTGTATTTTCCTTTTGATGTGGTGCAACATTCGCGTGACAATAGAACCATCTTCCGGCTGTTTAGAACGAATGATTGGATGCTGGATTTTATGTTTGTACGCGTAGATTATTTCTGTCTAATTAAAATGACACTTTTTCGTTTTAATTCAAATAACCAATACCTACAAAACGAAAACTAAAAAGGGATATTAATTCAAGTAACCCATCATATTTTTCCTTTTGTAGAATGGTTACAGCGGTGCATAAACGCCAAAGGCTAGGCATTTGCAATGAGCTGGTAAGCGCTATGATGAGAACGGTGACTCATTCCTGGAATGCACAGGCGATGAAACGTGGATTCATCAATTCGAACAGCAGACAAAACCGCAAAGTATTTAACGGCGTAATCTGAATTCGCCCCCATCAAAGAAGTTCAAAGTTGGTTCGTCGGCATCCAAGGTCATGGTTATTTTCTTCTGGAACAAACACGGTAACCTTCTGGTTGAGTACTTGGCAAAAATGAAAATATAAATGCGAAGGCCTATGTGAAGACCCTGAGAAAACTTGCACAGCGTATCCTGACCAAACATCTAACATTGAAAAACCATCAAGTGTTGCTTCAGCATGATAACGCTCGCCCGCATGTTGGTAAACCAATCCAAGCAGAAATCGCAAAGCAGAGGTGCACCGTTTTATAGCTCCTTGCTTACAGTCTGGACTTGGCACCTTCAGACTTTCATGTTTTTCGTCCGTTGAAGGATAGTCTTCGTGCAGCTGTACGTCAATGGATGCGCAAAATTCCTGCTGATTTCTTCGCTACCGGAATAAATCGACTTGTTGTTCTGTGGAGGAAATGAATTGTGTTGAACGGCGAATACGTGGAAAAGTGACTTTGACTGTTCGTACTACTGCATTACATATTTATGCATCCTGTATTTTTTATTTCTCTCCTGTAATTGATAGGAATAAAAATATGGATTCTTATCGGACACTCCTCGTAGGTACCTAGTGATTCTACATTGCGAATTTCATTAACGCTTCTGTAAACTCAACCACAAGAATTGCAACCCTAATTTTCAAAGAGAAATGTGCTACTTAAAGATACACTATATAGAAAAAAACTCCGAACACCAGTTTTATTTTTACAATACTGCGTTTAGAGCAAAATCAATAAGGAGATGGCACACTTTGGGCCACAGTTACATTGAGCACTTTCATTGGCACACCTTTGGCCACAGTTATATTATACAATACAATACAATTATTTATTGCACACATTTAAATCTTACAGTTATATGAAATTGCAATACACCAGGAGGAATCTGAACACATTGGTTGTAAGGCGATTCCCCTATCCGATGTAAGAAAAAGAATAAAACATATGGCATATATGAAAGCAAGTAAGATGGTTATAACAGAAGCACCATTGTTAGCAGCATGCTTGGAGCTACAATTTAATGATAGGGTTGAAATTCGTTATGGAGATCAGGGTGATTTACAATGTAATTTCGCAGAGACAAGGAAAACGTTTTGATATTTTCCAGGGATCTGATGCTCTCTGGGAGATTATTCCATATGATAACGGCTTTATACAGTATGTTATTTAGACCATAATTAAGTCTAACACACGGCTGACATAATTTGTTGTTAGCAACAGATCTGGTGAAGATCGAATAATCGAGATATTTGATGTCAGATTGAAAAATAGGCAGTTTAAGATGCATTATTTTAAAAAACGTGATACCTAGTTTCAAGGTAAAAATTTCATGAATTTTTAGAATATTTAATTTTAGAAATAATGGTTTTGAATGAGACATGTAATCTGTGTTCAGCATATAGCGAACAGATTTCTTCTGTAATTTGAGCAAGCATAACTTATTGTTTGCACTTATATTTGAATACCAAGATTCCAGACAATAGGAGAGATGGGAATAAATAAAAGCATAGTAAAATGTTTTTAGGACATTGATAGGGAAGAGTTGCTTAATTTTACCAAGCAGGCCAACCTGTAAGGAAACTTTTTAAAAACAAACTGAACATGCGTATTGTGCACTTTCATTGGCACACCTTTGGCCACAGTTTCATTGTGCACTCTCCTTGGCACACATTTGGCTACAGTTACATTGCGCCTTCTCCTTGGCACACCGTTTGTCAGAGTAACAATGTGCCCTCTCCTTGGCACACCTTTTGTCAGAGTAACAATGTGCCCTCTCCTTGGCACACCTTTGACCACAGTTACATTGTGCACTCTCCTTGGCACACCTTTGGCCACAGTTACATTGTGCACTTTCCTTGACACACCTTTGGCCACAGTTACATTGTGCACTCTCCTTGACACACCTATGGCCACAGTTACAATGTGCACTTCCTTGGCACACATTTGGCTACAGTTACATTGCGCCTTCTCCTTGGTACACCTTTTGTCAGAGTAACAATGTGCCCTCTCCTTGGCACACCTTTGACCACAGTTACATTGTGCACTCTCCTTGGCACAACTTTTGCAGCAGTTACATTGTGCACTCTCCTTGGCACACTTTCAATGGGATTCTGGTATGTAGTCGTAGGTATATTGTACCGTTCCTCTCGCAAAATAGTTCATACACAAAATTTGGACGTTCTAGCCCGAATCTGACATTCAAGTTAGTCACAAAGAGCCTCTGTAGGATTGAGGTCGGAGCTCTGAGCTGGCCACTAAAAATTCTGCACACCAATATCCTCACCCTATGTAGAAATGGTGCATGCTTTATTGCACGGCACGTCGTCTCACTGAAACAAGAACGAACCGCCTCCGTAAAACTGCTAAATTGTAGGCAGCGAAGCCTTGTCAAGAATATCCCGGTACTTCATGGCGTTCATGTTTCCATCCACAACCACCAACGGTCCTAGTACATACCGCTAGAGAAGTCCAAAGACCATGACACTGCCACCACCAAATTTAACAGTTGGGATGACAAATTCCGGGAGATAACGTTCACGCGGCATACGCCACACCAATCAACGACCATCGGATTTAAAAACGGTGTAGGGTGATATGTTACTGGTTACTCCAAAACACTCACTTCCATTGCTCTAGGGTCCATGAATGATGTGCTTTGCCCTAAAAAAGTCGCTTACTAGCATTCTTATAAGTTGTTAACAGCTTATAAGCAGCAGCTCGGGCATGGAAATTTAATTTGTACAGTACCATACTAACTGTCGTAGTGCACATACTCAACCCTCTTTAATACTGAAATTCTTTGGTGATGATTTAAACAAAGGAATAACGGTACCCACGACATACACGTTTCAGTGTTCTTTTGTCCTTTCTGTCAATTTACTTGGCCTTTCTGAACGTTTCTTCGTAGTTGTTAATCCGTCACGTTTGCTATGACGAAGTAAATTTCCCAATCATTTTTATGCCAGGGGAGGGATTCAAACCCACAACTCTCGGTTCCGCAGCTCAAAGTGCTATCCACTATACTACACTGGCATGTGCTCTCACTGCCATCTGCCTTATCACATATGCGTCCTGCGGGGCAGGCACGTCACATTGCATTTACTGATAATGTTGACTGTTGACTGTGGATGTTACAAATTATCCTGCAATCGCACGCACGGACAGAATGCTGGTATGGCACACTATAATAACACTTCGTTGGAAGTCAGAGAGCTCAAAACGCGTTGTCATATCTCATGAATAAACGACTTACGACGCTTGAGGAGCTTACTCGCAGTTTTAAAGAAAATCTGGCTTACATGATCTACTGGAATGTTCCCTTTTTGTTGGGGAATGGGTTATCCGGGGAGAGGTTTTTCCCACATAAACAGTCGCATCGTCAACTTTTTTTTTTATGTAGTTTATCTGATAAATGCAATAGATGTATTATACCGTGTAGGATCGAAAAGTTTCCGGACGGCACCTGTACGACAAAATACCTGTATCGCATACCCACGGAGATTATTGGATTAATTTACGGCATTATCTCAATCAGAGGGAAATTGGTTTAGTCCATCAACATCACGCGCTTGCTACGGTTCATCCGAGTATTGTGAGCAACTTACGCAGTGTTCGGCGATTGATGAAAAAGGACGTTTTTTGAGCAGCGCGTTAAAATTAAATTTTGCGTTCGTTTGGGCAAAAGTCCAACAGAAACTTACGAGATGTGGAAGCAAGTTTACGGTGAAGACACCCTGTCCCGGTGTGATCTCAAAGACTCGTTTGGCATCGACGCTTCAGAGAAGGCAGATAGGAGATAGTTACAGCTCGCACGGGTCAAAACATTTCGAAGGTTGCAGCCATCGTACCCTCCAGCAGACAAGAGACGATCGTACAAATAACAGAGCTTGCTGGGATATTCGGAGACTGAGTGCCACAGATACTAATAGATGATCTTAATATACACCAGGTGTGTCAACACATCGTCCGACGCATGTTAACCGAAGGTCAGTAGGCCATACGGATTTAAATAGTGGGCGATCTCTAACCGCCGCCGACAAAGACCCACAATTTCTTAGAATAATAATAACGGGGGATGAAAAATTGTGCTTCCTCTTTGATCCACATACTAAGGGAACAAAAGCTACGTGGAAATCGCCAGTCATCACGCAAGCAGAAATCTCGCCGAGATCGCAGCATAGGCAAAATTATGCTAGAGGTCTTCTTCGACATCCAGGGTATTGTTCATCTTGAATTTCTCCCTGAAGGACACACTGTCAACAAGGAGCTCTATTCTTGATATCATGCGACGTCTACGTAAGGCGATCCGCAAGAAGAAACCTCAATTGTAGGGCGATCAATCGTGCGTGCTGTTGCTCGAAAATGCACCCGCAGAAAAAGGTCACTTCTCGTTCTTGAGTTTCTCACAAAAACAAAAAGTGTTGTCTTCCCGCACTCACCGTACTCACCTAATCTCGCCCCCAGCGTTTTCACTCTTTCCCAGTGCGGGCACGTTGACTTCAAGGTTCTTGGTTTTGGAGCGCAGATAAATGGAAAATGCACCGCTCGTTGACGTGAAGGACATTGCATTGAAATGGTTCCAGAAGTGCTTCGACGAACTCCATAGCCGCTGGCAGAAGTGTGGTGTTGCAAGAGGGTCTTATTTTGAAGTCGGATGTGCTTCAGCTGGTCGCACTGAAGGCATTGCAAAGAATGGGTTCCATAAGTGCTTCGACGAATTCTACAGCTATTGGCAGAAGTGTGTTGTTGCAAGAGGGTCTTATTTTGAAGGCGGATGTGCTTCAGCTAGTTGCACTGAAGGACATTGCAAATAATGGGTTCCAGAAGTGCTTCGATGAACTCTACAGCCGCTGGCAGAAGCGTTAGTTGCAAGTGGGTCTTATTTTGAAGGAGGATGTGCTTCAGCTTTGTAACTCTAACTCTCTATGGACTTACGAACTCAGTATGAAACTTTTTGATCCTACCTCGTAACATAACGCACTTAAATATAAGGAGCTTACAAAACCTTGCAGATGGCAACCGAAAGCAGTTGTGCTACTCAGGTTTTCCGGAAAGAGGATAATATGTATCAGGCAATTTTCACATTTGGAAGTAGGCAGACAGATCAATAAATAATTAAAAGGTAACAACATTTTTAAATATGCATGTATGAGTGTTTCTAGAGTTCCTCTAAGCTATCTAAATCAACCTATACTATTTTAATTTTCGAATTTTTTGTTCATTGCTAACTTGTCCGAGGAAGTCATTTATTGTCAACTGGCGGTATGCAAGCTGTGTCGATAAAGTACGATGATTGCACTGTAAAAATGAACAACAGGTAATGTTAAAGAAAACTTATTTTACGGGCATCAAAAATAATCGCCTGCCCTAGATACAATTCATTTTTATTTATTTATATATTATAAATATTTATGCTGTTACATTTGAGCTTCATACATATGTATCATTTCATTGCTATAATTTACGTAACATCAAGGGGAAACAAGGAAAAGGTCTAGTAAGGAAAACAAGCCGCAATTCTTCATTTTCAATTAAGCAGTCACATGCATGTCAACAGTGGTAAGTGGTTAAATTAAACACATCGTATTAGTTTCATCATATCATTGCCTTGTAATTTGGACTCTGAAACCCCCTCCTCCCACATTCACCCACCCACGCTTTCCTTTTTTTGTATTAATAACTCATTAGAAATGTGTTTAGTTTTTTTTAAATAAATGAATGTTATTTATTTCAGTTAATTCTGTTGATAAATTGTTTCAAAATTCTGAGCCAAAATAATTTATACTTTTTGTCATCATTAAGGATTTTGGTTTAATAGGTCGTAGAAGAGATTTACCTGTAGTTATATAGTTATGAGTAACTATTTTTACCTGTAGTTATATTAGTTACGAGTAACTAATTTTATATCTATAATGCCGCTCCTGTTGCGCAGTGGTATAATTGGCGGCTTATGACCATTCGTCCGGAAGGGATCCGGGTTAGAATCCCGGTGAGGCATGGATGTTGTTTTTGTCTTACGGCACAGGCTGTCACCCTTCCCTGGAACCAGCGACTCGAAATTAGGGACGGGCGACTGCTTATAGCCCATTGAGTTGCTCACGGCGGTCGTTAAACCTTCAAAAAAATATCTATTATATTGATATGTCAGTAATTTTTTATTTTTTGAAACGTTAATGTACCAATGTTAAAATTAAATAATTGATGTATTGACATAATTCCATATTTATTGGGATCCACATGTACCTGGTGATATTTAAAAGTTTGTAGGTTATTTGGGTGTAAAGAATTATTTTTAAGTCCATTAGTCTGATAAACTTATTTTGTAGTCTTTGTAATTTTAATAAATCACACTGAGTAGTTTGACCCCGAGAGGTAATGCAGTAGTTTATATGTGTCTGTATAAGTGTGTAATATAACATTTTTGGGAGATTTAAGCGTGAAACATAATATACTTTTACTTATAATGCCAATGCTTCTAGAAATTTTATTTGCAATATAGTCCACATGGGAGGTCTATTTTAAAGTTGGGTTTAATATTATTCCCAGGAATCTTAAACTCTGAACTATTTCGATAGGTATGTTATTATTTAGTACTAAATGATGAGATTGTAATTGTTCTATTTTTATTCTACTGAAGACCATAATTTTTGTTTTATTGAGATTAAGTGTTAAATCATTTTGTGTTAACCATTCAGACTATATTTGTAATTGGCTATGTGACGTGCCCGCACCGCAGGACGCACATGAGGTAAAGGCAGATAGCAATGAGGGCGCATGCCCGCGTAACTCTGTTGGGAGAGCGACTTACTACGGAGTGAGGGCGACCCGGATTCGATGTCCGGCGTGGACGAGACTGTGTTTTCACAACTAACCGATTATACATTTCAGTAGTGCTCGTATCACTGATGGAAGCTATACGGAAGGTCCTGCTCTGTTATCTTCCGCAGATAGGTCGTCACTTTCGTTGACTGCCCGCAATTTCAACAACACAAATCTCTTTCCTTTCAGCGATTTCACTTGGAGAAACAAAAGTGTTCAGCCGGTGACAGTTCAGGCGAATACGGTGAGTGATTAAACGCAGCAACTGCTCGCACGAAGCATGGTAATTTTTTAATTGTATTCTTCACCATTTGCTCGCGAACAAAGCGCACCAACATCAGCCATGCTTTCTGTACCACACCTTTCCTCTCAGCTCCGTGACGTCAATGGACATATTCGTTCATGTATTTGGCTGTGTCGTGCGAGTTACCGCATATTTCACAACCTTTATTTTTTCGCATTATGAGAACATTCATCGAAATGTATCGACAGACCTTGTATACTTAACTAGTATTTCGAAAACTGTTGTATGAAGAACTAGGATAGGGTGTTCAAGAGGAAGTTGGCCGAAAATACCAGCACTCCAATCTGTGATTAAATGTGCCAGTGGTGTACTTCATTCAATGCTACTATTACGTAGCTAGAATTTTCCTTTGCTTCTCCTCATCTGGCCATCCCAGTATGTGTCAATCTCCTTCTTTCGTTTTGTTTTCATTTTGCTGGATGGTTTAACAACCACGGTGAGCAACTCGATGGGCTGTAAGCAATCGCCCGTCCCTAATTTATGGTGGTCATTGGTTCCATGGAAGGGTGAGAACTAGTGTCGTAAGAGAAAAACAACATCCATGCCTCGACAGGATTCGAACCTGTACCCATCTCTGACGAATGGTCAGAAGCCATTGTTTAAACCACCGCTCCAGCTCGGCGGGGAATCTCCTCTCTTACCGTTTGTTTGAGTGTGCACGTTTTAACATCTTCTCTTGTGCTAAAAATGGATGCAACACAATGTTATTTTTATGTTTACTCTCACCTAGGTTCACACAGTTGATATCTATAAATTAATTGATGTATGCTCATATATCGATTTTTAAGTAAATGTAATTTATTTAATTTATCATATCAATGTAGAATTCATTTGGTCATGAGATGTGGAAGGAACTGTCCGTATATTTTATTTAAGAAAGAGCTTTCTGTAAATTTTTCTCCCCTCAAGCATGTGTGAAATGATTGACACTCCATAAGTCTCATTTGAGAGTCATACAGTAAAAGGCTTTTATTAAATTGCTCTCATCATGTGCTTACACATGTCAGACGTATTACATAAATACGTCTGCATCCTGCATCTGATTTTTGATGCAACCAGTAAGTCTTTCATTCCTGTCAAAAACATATTCTTTATTTACCTATTTGATAAAATATCTATGAGCAGTCGTATAGAACACATTATCAATTTTAATTTTTTCTTTCTTTTAGCAAGTATCCTAAATACATTGAGTTGCCAGTTCATTAAATACGCTCGCCATCGTCAGTTAAACGTCTCACTCCAACACCTAAGAAGGCATATGAATGAGCTCGATGTATGGTATAAATGAGACAGATTAGCTCGTTAGGCATCAGTTAGCGTTCTATTGAAGATCGGAATGAGTAAAACTAGTGATTTAAGTGACTTTGGATGTGTCATGATAGTTAATGCCGAGCGTTCTGGTTGGATCATTTCCCAAACGGCCATGCTCATGGACATTTCACGACAATCGTAGCAAGGATTTACCGTAGTGAGGCACACAAAAAACTTCAAGCAAACTGTTATTCTGTGGACAAAAACAGCTGGGAGATCAAAGCAGTATGATGACGTGGTCGGCCGCTCGAGCTGGGCGTATTATTATATTATTCTTATACAAGTAAGAATGTAGCCGCTGCTTAGGTTTTGGACACCAGTGGAGTTTTAGTTTTTGTAGATAACATACGAATCACACGAATTCGGAATACTGTAAATAATAAACGTTTTCTATTTTAAGGTGGCCGGTTCGAACGACGGGTTTGTACTGGAGCAGAATTAAAAATATAACGCAATGCCTCATAAAAATCATAACGCCATGTCTCATCTAGGAATCTAACTCAGCCACCCAGAGAAACATAACGCCATGCCTCATCTAGGAATCTAATTCAACCGCCCTACGAAGAATAAATCCATGTCTGATCTAGGAATCTAACTCAGCCACCCTGAGAAACATAACGCCATGTCTCATCTAGGAATCTAACTCAACCGCCCTGAGAAACACAACGCCATGTCTCGTCTCGGAATGTAACTCAACCGCCCTGCGAAACATAAATCCATGTCTCATCTAGTAATCTAACTCAACCGCCCTGGTAAACATAACGCCATGTCTCATCTAGGAATCTAACTCAGCCGCTCTGAGAAACATAACGCCATGCCTCAAATAGGAATCTAACTCAACCGCCCTGAGAAACACAACGCCATGTCTCATTTAGGAATCTAACTCAACCGCCCTGCGAAACATAACGCCATGTCTCATCTAGGAATCCTGCTCAGCCACCCTGAGATACATAACGACATGTCAGATCTAGGAATCTAACTCAGCCGCTCCGAGAAAATGCGTAAGAATTCGATCAGGGGGCACCGTATTTTTGCATCCTTGTGATACGAAAAACTGATATTTTATATATTGATATTTTTATTTTACACCAGTCTTCCAGCTTTGCTAAAATGATACATACGTGAACAAAAGTATCAAAAATGATGCAGTTTACCCTCACAGGGTCTTAATTATAGTACAAATATAATCATCGGGACGTTTCCATTTTATAAAGAGTCATGCCATCGACGATGAATACTGATTCAGCGAAATGACGCGATGACCACATTGGGCAATTGTGTAAAAGGCGTTCCAATCAGGGCCCCAGGGTCAGAGAGTAACCCACGTAATTGGATGACCTTTGTACACAAAGCCCCAAGACAGGCAGACAACCCTTCTCCATTAAACGTCGTGGAGCTGAGAACAACTTGCGCGAAAAAGCTAAGAAAGAAAAACATTAGATTGGATCTTGTGGATCGAGTGCCAATGATGTTGTTGTTTTTGGAAGAAAGCAAGGAGAAGGGATGAGTTTTATCTCGAGCCCTGTGGTGACGGTTTCCTTTTTATTTCTTTATTTCCCCCTTGTACTACCTTTTGGACCTCCTTCACGTCCCTCTCGCTCTTTCGCTCTCTCTGTCTTCTCACTCTCTGTTTCTCTCCCCCCTATTCTTCTATCTTTTCAGTCCTCCCTCTTCTTTTGTTCTGCTTTTCTCTTTCTTTCCATAACGAGATTAGAATCGAAATCACTTCCAGGCATCTGAGCACGCAGAAAAGTTTGGAAAAATAAAAAGGACTTAGCTTAGAGGAGTTTCAATTTATTTATTCTTCACACTCCATTACATCTCGACAGAGACTATCACGTCGCGTAAAATCAGAATGAAGGGAACACAGAAATGCAGCAGTCGTGCCCTGCGTGTTGTTGATCTTTTCTTCGATGATATCTGTTTTCGTTCTCTCAAGGTGGCCGTTTCGATATACTAAAACGCTGTACGCTGGAGAATTCGAGCGCGAATGGACACTGGTTGTTTTACTTCACTACATCAGGAACAATATTAAATGAAACGAAAAGAAGCCAATAAAAACCATTCCTATTTGGCACAAAATCACTTAGGAGCTGGTAAAAGTAAGAATAAAGTCGTTGCCAACGAAGTAAAACTCTCAGAAGTGTTCTATTTGAAGTCTTTTCTAGAGTTTTATATTCGCCGGAAAATGCATTTACCGTAATTATTCAGTCATTGTTCCGTAGCGCTCAAATGACCGTGGAATACAATCGTCATATAATTTTGCTCCTTAAATTTAAATATAAGGTAAAGGAAGGTGATGCAAGTGGATAAAAACTATTGCACATTTTCAGAAACTCCAATCTCGATATGCAGAAGTTTTAGTAACGCGCGTGTAAGAAGAAAGGGATTAGCAGAACAACATGTTAATGCTGTTTTTCTTTTCAATAACTGCAATGTACAATTTCTTCACATAATGACTAGCCACATGACTGAAATCTGAAAAGAAGTAAGCCACCCTTGAGTCCGAGTGGTCTGAAGCTCTGGCATCTGATCATTAGTTTGTGATGGGCCCGATGCCGAGACCAGGATGAGATATGGGTGTTGCACTGGTTTGATGGCCCTGCCTTTGACCCTTTCCTGGAATATGTGACCCACAATTAGGGACGGGCGACTGCTTACATCCGTATGAGTTCTTATTGTCGTCGTTAAATTCCGAAACAAAGCAAAAGGAAAGTAAACAAAAAATTTAAATTTCAACTGACACATAGTCGAACCCACGTATAACGAGTCCGCATAATACGACGTTCCGCATAAATCAAACTTTTTTTTTAGATACCTTGAATTCCGTAATGTTTTCCCTTGTTATTTTATTTACATATTACGGTAAACAGTTTTTGGATAAACCGCATATATCGATGTTCAGCACGGTTATCAGAAAACAAGATAAGTGTCATTCACCCGGTTTGTTTGTTTTTAATGGAAAACAAGGAATTACCTGCCGGGTTCCCCTTATATAAGGAGTGTTCAAATGAAAAGGTACGAAACGACACTGTTGGTATAAATGAAGACTTTATTCAAAGTATACACCATAGGCCGTAGCACAACGATCCCATTGATTAACGAGCCGAAGGATTCCCCAGAATTCCTGTGGCCGTGACGAGACCCAGTTCTGCACAGCGTCCTTGAGTTCGTCGTCCGAGTGGAAGCGCTTCCCTTTCAGATGTTTTTTCAGGGGACCAAACACAAGGAAATAGCAGGGCGACATGTCTGGGCTGTAGGGCGGATGGTCAAGCTGCTCGCACTGGAACTTGGCCAGTTCCGCGTGTGTGACCCTGGAGACGTGTAGACGCGCGTTATCATGGAGCAGAACCACACCCTCCGCGATGAATAGCGGCCGGTTTAACACCTTCCGCTGTCAGAAATCGGATAACGCCTCGCTGCTCCTCAATCGTCGAATTTTGCAATGTGAACGTCATCCTGTCCTCACACGCACTGCCGCGTCAATTGGACGGCGCTCTTTATAAGAGCCTCTGCTCTCTCCTGCGCATGCGGGCGTCCGCGCATGCTCTGATCCACGCCGGCGACTCCAATCGCATCCCTAGATGTGTCGCTACGTTCTCCCATAGCGGCATAGGCAAATATGTTAACGGTTACGTTCTTATGACGTTTCGTACCTTTTCATTTGAACACCCCTAGTAGATAGGTCTGCTCGCATGAAGACAAGAATGTTTCAGTTGTTTGGTTTGCTGTTACCCACCGCTCCCTTCTTCCCCCACATGCTAACTAAACATACATCTCTTGGGAGAATGCTGTGTTTTCCTCTTCCCTTTGACACCTTTCAGTCACATAATCTACAAGGGCCGTTCCATAAAAGCTGAGAGTAAAATCCCACAAAATAAAGAACAACAAAATATATGCTATTCTTTCTTAAAGTATCTTCCCTCGGATGATATGCAACGACTCCATCGTTCAGTCCACTTTCCGAAGCATGTGGCGAATGCATTTTGTGGAAGCTGTTTTAGCGACCCCTGTACAGCTTGAATAACGCCAGCATCTGTGTTGAATTTTTCGCCGCTGAACTTCTCCTTCATTGTTGGAAACAACCAGAAATCGCACGGGGCGGGGCCAATACTGTAGGCAGACTGTGGCACGATTTCAATACAATATTTCATAAGAAAATGTTGAACACATGCAGCCACTTGTGGGCGAGCATTATCATGGTGCAGGGTTCATTTGCCCACCAGTTCCGGTCGCTTAATCAATATGTGTCGTCGCAGACGCTTCACTACTGAAATGTAGTACTTAGCATTGACAGTAATTTGTGAAGGAACGGCATGCTGGTAGACTACCCCTTGATGATCAAATAATTGTCACCATCACCTTCCCAGCTGATTTGATTTGGCGGAGGGTTTTCGGAGGAGGTGAGTCCGTGTGTTTCCAGACACTCGTTGCACGCTTCTTGAGAGGGTCAAAATAGTGGACCCATGTTTCATCGGCAGTTATTACTGTGTTCAGAAATTTTGAATTCTTTGCACTCATTTGTTTCCACTCATGACACACCTGAACTATGGCTAACAATTGTTCTCTCGTCAGGTGATGAAGTACCCATCTCGAACACGCACACGATGCAGCAGTAGTTTGCCACATAGAATGCGGAATGCTGACGTTTTTGAAATATTAGTTGACGCCGCTATGTCTTTATACGTCATTCGTCAATCGTCTTGCAAGATTATCCAAACAGTGTTAACAATACTCTCCGTAACAACACTTTCAGGTCGACCCTACCTGGAAGCGAGTTCTGCCGTCAAACGCCATTCTTTCAAATCATGGTGCCATTTAAAAATCGTTGAATCTCCCAAACGTTTATCTTTGTAAGCTTTTTTCATTAAATCAATTGTTTCTGGAGCCGTTTTTTCCAAATGATAGCAACATTTTATCGCACAACGCATTTCACTTCTTATATCTGAATCACTCACGTCCATAGCTGAATGGCGAAATGCAGGCGTACCGTAAACAACTGCGCAATAACAAAACCATAATCATGTGCCATGGCTAATAACTGTTACCATAGATACTTCCTTAATTCAGTTAGTTGTGTGCATGGGTATTTTTACCCTTTGCATTGATGCCAACTCTGAAAAAATTGCTCTCAGTTTTTATGGAACAGTCTTTGTATATTATGCATTTATGCATCCAGAAACATCTTAACCACCGCATAAGCTGAAAAACATTTAAACAGAGATAAACTTTAAGCAGATTTAAACATAAGCACAAAACAACCAAGGACTGGCACATATATCCGACGTAGCATGTGATAGATGAAATTTTAATCCTTTTTTTTTATTTGGAGGTTCAACGACCACCGTGAGCAACTAGATGAGACATAAGCAGTTACCCGTTCTTAATTTAGGGTCTACTTATTCCAGAACAGGGAAAGCGCCAGAGCCATGTGACAGACACAACATCCATGCTTCACCGAGATTCGAACTCGGACCCATCCCGGATTAATGGTCAAAAGCCAGCACTTAGATCATTGCGTCAATAGGGAGGCTTCCAAATTTTTGGTAGTGACTTTAAATCTTCATTAAATATTTTGCTTACTGCAGATCTTACTCATATTATTTTGTCAGCTTTGGTTTTAAATCAGCAAGTATTATGTACCTTCGATTAACTGATATATATTTAGTTTATGATTGACTAGCTTTAACCTGGCATAATTTAATACGCCAAAAATAGTTCTTTTTATCTGTCCGTTCATAACGGAGTTCGCATATATTGAATGTGTTTGACTTCAGTTTTCACTTCGTTACATACGGGTTTGACTGAAAATTCGGTAAACGAGTTCGTGCTGTCGTAGAAAAATCATAGGTAACAAAGCGCACAAATAACAAACGCCCATTTACTCGGAAACTTAGTCCCTATGTGTGACAAGAATCTTTACCCAGAGCGAAATCAGTATATGGATGCCCGATCGTGAACGGCCGTGTTCTTCGTTGCATTAAATGAATCCAGTGCACTTCAGATTTGTTCTTAGTTTTGGAACCCCTGTTTATCGATATAATTATCTAATGCACGGAAAAGGTGATATCTAAGGCACAGACATCTGGAAATATGTTGGGTAAAATAACGTTTTTTTTTAATTTGATTTTGATTTGAGGTTTAACGACCACCGTGAGCAACTCAATGGACTATAAGTAGTCTTCCGTCCCTAATTTAGGGTCACTGGTTCCAGGGAACGGAGAGAGCCAGCGCCGTAAGGCAAACTCCACATCCATGCCTCACCGGGATTCGAACCCGGACCCCTCTCGGACGAATCATCAGAAGCCGACGCCTAGACCACTGCGTCACAGGGGAGGCAGGAGTACAGATCTGTGATAGTTTTTTCACGTGGGAGAAGCTCATAATGTATTATGTCCTTGACATCCCATCATGCACACAGCAGAAACTTACCTGGGTGGAAGTGGTCTAAGCGATGGCTTCTGATCATTCGTTCGAGAAGGGTCCGGGTTCGAATCCCGGTGAAGTATGGATGTTATGTTTGTCTTACGTCACTGGCTCTCTCCCTTCCCTGAAACCAGTGACCCTATATTAGGGACGGGCAACTGCTTATAGCTCACTGAGTTGCTCACGGTGGTCGTTAAACCTCCATTAAAAAAAAACTTATGTGAGTGCATAGGTGACTAACGTGTACGCGGTATCGTTTCATTTCGTGACAATCAGTGTCGGGTAAGTTTCGGAATATGATACAAAACCCATTTCTCGTCGCAGATGAGCACATGGCTGAGAAAGGGTGCCTGCTGCTGGCATGAGGGAAACGACTTGCATACAGAAACGTAGCAAGCTTTTCTTATCTCGAAGGAGGAGTCCTGAAATTACGCCTCTTTGAATTAAAAAGTTTCTTACTTCCAAACAAATATAGAGTAAGCAGTTTTTACTTTCTCATACCTTATACTTCGTTATAGGAAAGTATTATGATCTTAGAAAATCTCACTTCCAGTTTTCAACGTAATGTTACTCAAAATTAAAAAAAAAATTGGTATTACCCAAGCTCCAGCGTTTGTAAATATCAAGTGAAACGCAAAAGTTATGTGAACACTGACAACACAACACGTGCAGAAATGCAGATTGAAAATAAACCAGCACACAACGAATGAATATTAGATAGTAAACGTAACAATAGGAAGATGCTTCCAGAGTAGGGCATAGAAAAGTTCCTTTCAAGTTTAAACGCTCAAATGAACTTTTGGCGACAGAGCACAAATAACTAATTAGCTCTTCATCCCTACGACGTATTCCGTAAGGTCACGGAGGTTAGGCATATCAGCATATTGTTTTGCATACTTCCATCCACTGTTTCGGATAATTCCATGCATCCATATGAGGTCGACCACAACTCACAGGGTAAGTTCTGTACGCTTGTTAGCTGCGCATAATAGTGTATGCGGCTAACAAAAGTATTGTGACGATCCCCCCCCTCGCATAATTAATTGGCGAGAGGCGTGGTTAATTAACGGTAATTGGAACTTGATTGGGGGTTTTAATTAACAGAGAGTTAGCCGCCCTGGTGGCGCAGTGGTCTATGGCGCTGGCCTCTGATCATTCGTCCGTAAGGGGTCCGGGTTCGAATCCCGGTCAGGCATGGATGTTGTGTTTGTCTTACGGCACTGGCTCTCTCCCTTCCCTGGAACCAGTGACCCTAAATTAGGGACGGGCGACTGCTTATAGCCCATTGAGTTGCTCACGGTGTTCGTTAAACCTCCAATAAAAAAAAAAACAAAAAAACAGAGAGTTATTATAATTTAAACACTTGCGAAGGGCGGTATATTAAGAAAAGATCTTCTAGCACTTTGAATTCAAGTGGCAAGTTGCAAGTGTTTGCCACGAGAACAAAGAGCCCGTAAACGTAAATGGGACGGGTCAGAGTTTAAAAGCTATTTCCCATGACTCAAAAGTGTTTGGGCGGCAAAAGCGTTTGAAGCTTTTGTCTGTGCCGCGCGCTAAACAATGGGAAAGCTCTTAGACTTGAAGAGCAGTTTATAATAAAAATGTCGCGGTTTCAAGTGTTGGACTTCACCGCTTACCAATTTTTTGGAGAGGGGAGATTGTTGTTGAAGACAGATGCCGTTTGATAGCCGAGAGAGTGAGGAAGGATTTTTCCTCGCCTTAGAAAATGCTTGATGTCCGTCTGCGTGCTCTTACAATTTTGAGCATAAGAAGGAAATCCAGCTGAAAGCATAAGCTGATGAATACAAAGCACCAGATCTGCTTGGTAACTTTCTTCACTTCGCCGAAGCATCGATACCTGTCCTAAGGAGCCATTTCAGGTGAAATGCGGACAGAGAAATAATAATTACGGAATATCGCCTCGCACAAGCAGAGAGAGAGAGGGAAGAGAAACACCAGCCTCTGGAACCGCAGAGGAGCCCAGCCCCCTGCAGAGCCTCTTCGTAAGGAAAGCGGGGAGAGAACTTTTGTGCGTGTGTCTGAGTACGTGCATTCAGCGACTAGGGATGATGTCGTTTTGACCAAGAGACCGTAAGCAGCGCGGCCTCATCCAACAAGGAAAAAGAGCTACCCGTAGTGCCAACATATTAGTGAATGTGAGTGAGTGTTGTGTTGTTTTCTGGGTGTCATCATACTTCGGATACTCAAGGACCTATGTAAGTACTTTTTTAACCAATACTTTTATTTGCGGCCCATTGTGAACGTACAGACTTTTCGTTAGGACATATTTTCTGAAACACCGAAGAGGGCCAAAGCTGGCCGGAAACTATAGCTTTGTAATTAGATGAAGAATCCGGTGTAATTAATACATGTATCTATTAAATCCCTGTTTTAATTGTTATACTGTGCCTCCATTGGTTTATTGGTGTACTGTGTCGGCTAATTGGCTAACGCGGTATTGGCGGATCCAGTGATTCGAATCGCAGTCCGGAAGTGATTAGGCATCCTGACAACTAAGGCCCAAGGGACGCAACGTTATTTACAAAAGAAGGCACTAAAAGTGTATAACTTTATTTTTAAGTTCAAATGTTCGGCGTATTTATTCACACCCTGTTCATTTCTATTTTTTATGATCCTCGGAGTACGAAATTACGCCTCTGGTATGATTATCATGGGAGGGCAACAGACCTTTCTTCCCTCCTGGTAGCTACTGCCCTGAGTTAGCCGCTGTTACATGACGTCATCTGACAAATTATGTGGGACCCAGGAGCTTTGACTGCATGCCTTTCCCATGGCGTGTATCACCATTAGGCCTGATTCAACAATCCGCATGTAAGGCTTCTTCTCGTAGAAAAGGTTCAGCTTCGACTAGCTACGCCTGTTATAGGCTTTTAAGCCGTATATCGAAACGCAAGAACATTAGGCGGAGCCTAGAGGCTAACGATTCGAGAAGTCAGTAGGTAAAGCAACTAGTGTGCATCCAGGAGCGACTGACGTCATCCGACATCTGAATGCCAACTAGCAGGATGATGGAGAAACAGATGCTTATTTTTAACCAAGGGCACAGCACCCTGGTCGGACGATTTAACGTGCCCATCCGACTCACGACGGATATTTAGTAGTTCGAGCGTTCCTACCTCCGTAGGATCGATCAAGGGACCTTTTGTGGCAATCAGGAACTCTGACCACTAGGCCATTCGCGGTACCGACACCATGGCATATAAATGCAACCAAATGGTTTCAGCACTAACACCAAACTTTGTGTAAAGCTAGTTATAGTCATATTTGGTTTCTGTCTCAGTGCTGGTGCGCAGATGGCGATTATCAAGCATCCATGGCCTTCCATTGCATGAGGTGTCGTCCAACGGTTCTTTGCCACAACGATATTTCCGGAAACATTTCTGGTGATTCTTTCACTTACTGGGGGCCAACTCCAAATCGTGTGCATATCCGTTCCGTCTGTCAGCTGTTCTGTGCTTGTGCCCAGTTTATAATTGTAGCTCACGCATGACCTTATTACTGTCTGCATTTTGCATACTGTTTATGTTTTCTTTTCTATTTGAGGGTTTAACGACCACCGTGAACAATTCAATGGGCTATAAGCACTCTCCCGTCCCTTATTGAAGGCCACTTGTTCCAGGGAAGGGAGAGAGCCAGTACCGCAATACAAACACAACACTCATGCCGCACCGGGATTCAAACTCATCCCGATCTTGGACGAATGGTCAGACTTCAGTGCTACGGCATACTGTTCCCCCAGAAACGTACAGCAGCAGCATATACGTGCCACGCGAACCACATTAATGACCACATTCTAGTCTTACAGCATCGTGCAACAGTGAAGCTTTTAGTCTCTCGTTCTACACATACGTCACCTTCTCTGTTCGCATGCACAAAACGACACGAACATTTTCCCTTACCCAATATTTATCCGTTTCTTGTAAAGTATGTATAAAGCTGTCTTAGTGTTCTGCTTTCCCTGAAGGTATTTTAATCAAAGTTTTGATGTTTGCAGAACCTATCTCAGTAAATCCAGTTAAACTGATCTCGGGGAAAGGCATTACTGGATAACAACGCACATACACGTTCCGCGGTTTGTTGAAGACTCTTTGCAAAGCTCGGGCTGGATAGTCTAACAAGCCGGAGTTGTTTGTTTCTGTTTGGATATAACAAAGCTGCTGTTTTTGATTCACTCCTAGGTAATTTCTGTACAAAGAGCTGCCCATCCATTATTTAAAAAGTCAGGATTTTAGTAACAATCATCTTATTCCTATAATGGGTTGTTATTACTAATGGAGAGTTCCTTTTTGTTGACAGCAGAAATATCTTACAATACCAACGCAGCTGCAAATTGAGATAAATGTGTATTTTAATGAAAGATATTTTAACCCTCTAACCAGCCGGTGTACCTGAATCAAATGGTGCCCTAAATTTTCTGAATTTCCCGAACAGGAACGTTCACATCACAGACAGGTTTTACGATAGATACAGGAAAGCAAATTTCCCCATTCATCTTAGCAGTACTGACCATAAACGTCACATTGGTGATAAATGCTCCCTACTAGTCCAGGTAGTGTAGTCCAATGCAGTGTAAACGTCATTGAAAGTTAATTTAAAAATAGCACAGGCAGACGAATTGCACACCGTTGGAGACAAAACAGTGTAGCCAACTGCGAAGGACACTGTTTCATCAGTCCTGGGAGAATCAGCTTGATGCGATATCATTGTGTCATAATACTGTGTCAATAAGAATAAGTTCCGTGGCAGACAATGTAAAGAAGCAGGTGATTGCGGAACTGAAGCGTTGTAAGTAGTTTGCTTTCGAGTTTGATGAGTCAACTGATGTAGTAAACTTTGCCCGTCTTATTTGTTTTGTTAGATTTGTAGATGGAGAGGCTGTTCGCGAAAACTTTTTATTCTGTGAACCACTGACTTCTCATGCAACTTCCGAGAACATCTTCTTGATAATTAATGGTTTTACGAATACTGAATTGGGTTAAATGTATGGAGGTTTGCACCGACGGGAAAAATGACATGAAAACACTGTGATGTGGTAACAAAAATAAAGGAAGTTTGCTCTTCAAGCCAAATCCACTCACTGTAGCATACATAGCGATATCTGATGGCCAAAAATCTGTCACCAAACCTGAAAACTGTTCTCGATGATGTGATTAAAATTGGGAATTTTATAAAAACCCAAGCTCTAGGACGAGATTAGTTTCAATATTATGTGATGAAATCTGGAGTGATCACAAAAAAGTTACTCTTCCATAGAGAAGCAAGATGGCTTTCGAAGGGGAACCTGTTGCTCAGGATTCTGAACTGGAGCATGAAGCGGAGATTTTTGTTGCTGATTTCAAAGACAAGGGGGATTTGGGAATAGTTTTGTGATGAGTTGTATTTGTGTAGAGTCGCATACTTAGCGAATATTTTTGAATTATGAATAACCACAACCAAAGCCTGCAAGAAAACAACATCACTCCCTTTCTCGCTAAAGACAAAGTAAACGCCATGAAACGTAAGCTTCAGTTTGCGGGTAGAGAAGCTGAAAAATGTGACGTGCCGTTCTTCCCACTCCTGCAAGATTTTGATGAAGAGAATGAGCTTCAGCTTGATCCTGATGTGCTAGGGGATAAAAGAAGTCACAATTCCGAAACTTAGTTCAAGACTTCACTGCTTACTTCTTGAAAAATATTGACTCTCACTACTGGATCAAGGATCCATTTTTTGATCCAGACGTTTTACCTCGCAGTGTTGAGAAACGGCGAAAAAAGAACAACTCATTGAACTTTCATATGATACTGGACTGAAAAACATCTTTTCGAAACTTCCTCTTTCTAATTTTTAGTTTAAAGCGCGATGTACACCGGTGAGCCATTGCATTATGACCACCACCAGCATATGAAAATGAGCGCGTCTGGAGACCGAACTGTGGCTCAGGTGAAGTTCGCAGAGCAGTATATATACAACCCAAGGACCAGCTTTCGGTTAGTAGAGTATTTGGAGACACAATGGAAGAAGATGCAGATTTATCGGAGTTCGATAAAAGACAAATTGTGATGGCACGGTGCTTCGGAGCTACGATCTCGGAAACACCGCGGTTTGCAAGTTGTTCATGTGCCGCTGTAGTGAGTGCGTATAAAAAGTGGTGCGCAGATGGCCAAACGACGAACCGTGCGTTGTGCAGCCGTGTGCTGTGCGCAGCTCATTGACGCCAGAGGGGAGTGGAAACTGTCGCGCATTGTTCACAGCGACCGCAGGGCCACAGTGCGAGAAATCCCCCACAGCTACAACAGTGGCGATCAGGGCAATGTGTCACCGAACATAGTTCATCTCAGCCTTATGCGCATGGGCCTGCATAGCCGCTCACTGCACGTCTTCGCCAACAACGCATGAAATGGGCCCAAGATCATCGAGATTGAACCGTGGATGATTAGGACAAAAGTGTCCCGGTATGACGAATGAAGATTCCTGGTGCATCACGTAGACGGCCGAGCTTGGATACGCCGATTAACAACGTAGGCTATAGCACTTGGATGCAATCTTGGGTGGAAACAGGCCGGCGGCTGCGCTGTTATTCTGAGGGGCTATGTTTTCTTGGGACACGCTAGGCCCCATTGTCCCAGTAGCAAAATCCCTGACAGCTGTCAGGTATCTGAGAAATGCTGCGGACCATGTTCACCCATTCATGGCAATTGTGTTTCCTGCTAGTGATGACCATTATCAACAGGATAATGCGCCATATCACACTGCCATAATCGTCAAGGAGTGGTTCGAGAAACATGCTGATGGCTTTCTGTTAATGCCTTGGCCTCCAAATTTACCTGACATGAACGCAATCGAACATTTGTGGTTCGACTTGGAAAAAGCGAGTTTGGGCCAAATCACCACCACACCAAAAGGTACGGGAACTGGAGGACCTGCTGTTGACATTATGTTAGCAGATACCCCAAGATACCACCTCATCAAATCGCTGCCTCGCCGAATGGCTGCTGTCTTGCTGACTAAAGGGAGCCCAACAGCTTATTAAGTAAGCAGTCGTAATGTTATAGCTCATCGGTGTAGCTATCCCGATCTCGCCGCGAGGACCATAAAGTTCCTGGTGCCCTTTATAACAACATATTTGATTTTCTGTGCTTGTTTTCGTCCAAAACAAACACCAAAATTGACTACAGGTGGAGATCGACCTGAGGCTAAAACATAGAAAAACTCAGCCTGATATGAAGAAACTGATTTTAATGATGCAAGCTCAAGTATCTCATTAATAATATTTCTGTCACTCCCGTTTAATTCGCATTTTAAAAATACAATATGTATAACTTGGTCATTAAGGGTGAAAATATTATTCTTCACATTAGAATTGAGTCCTCAAGAAATATTTCCCCCTTAAAGCCTTTGGAATTTCAGGTATTGGTGAGATAATTAAGAAATGAGAACTGATACATCATTAGAAAAAAGTTTGAAAACCTCTGCTCCAGATTAAATAAAAACCTTTTATATTTTATTTTATTTTTATATCTATGTGCTATTAGAGTTTGATCGCTGCTAATTTTTATCGAACAACTTATGTATCCCACGCAAAAAAACAACAGCAAAATATACCTGAAGTTGAAGTATAAATGCACTACAACAAAAAAAAAGTACGAGCAAAAATATTTTAAATAAGAAAACCTCACTCTTTATATTTAAAATGCGAGTATATGTGTACACGTATGTTAAGGGAATAACATAATTTTATCAGGAGGCATGTTAGGCAAAATGTAAATAAGCAATACGCCGTAATTTATTTGTGTAAGAACTGCTCATTATGTTATAGATCCCTTTCAGGTTTTCGATACTCTGCGTTTTTAAATTAGATGCACGCATTGTTGACTTGTTTGAAATATTGCATCAGGTTTTGTAATTAATTAACTCTGAGATACAATACTTTCGGGAGGAAGTTCGCTTTGCACAATGTACATTCTTGTATTGTATATAAAAAGAGCGGTCGTTCAAAGATGCGATGCTTTGTAAGACATTCGTAACAAGAAAATACAATTTATTTGCTTATCTTTAAAGCGTAATTAGAAATAATTGTCTTCATGAGCTTTGTGATCTCTTTTGCCAAATGCGAAGGAAGATGCTCATTTATTTAACTGTTGCTCAATTTTATTTAACAAAATCTGACAGTTGATAATCTTTTAAATTCCATTATCTACATTGTTGAAACTATTGGAATACCTTTTAAAAGTTATTTTGAATACCTTTTATAAATTAAGAATTAAATTTCATATTAAATATATATCATATGGTTTATTATTGTTTTTAATCTGACCCATTTATATTTTTCTTCGGTGAAAGATAAAATTTCATTGAAACGTTAAAAGCTAAGCATAAATGCTAAGGTGATATACACTCATGTGCAAAAGTTAAGTTACAAGCACAAATACCAAAGTTCTGAGAAAACGGTTAAAGATACAGGGTAAGTCAGAATGATGTTCCCAATTTCAATGCTTTACCACACGACATGTAAGGAGTATTTTTAGTTGCGAGATGTGTTCTTTAGAAGGTAATCCCTCCAAGTTCCAATACACCACTGCTGATTCCGCGCGTGGTCGGTAGAAGGCGGGATAAGTCCGGCCAGAGAAACGAATCAATAAATGGCAGAGAGTGGACAACAGGGGGCATTTTGTGTTCTCGATTTCCATTCAAATAAGTCAGTTGTGACTGTTAAACGGCATTTTCAGACACAATTTGTGATAGAGCCACCCAGTGGTAAGTCAATTCGTAACTGGAATTTACGATTTCAAAACACGGGTTGCATTCGCAAGGGAAAATCGACTGGACATCCGTCGATAGGAAATGACGTAGTGGAGCGTGTTGAGGTAAGTTACGTAAGGAACAATCAGGAATCTACTTATGAAGCATGTCGAGAACTTGGATTCTGGCAGAAAACTGTATGGCGAGTTCTGAGGAAACGTTTGCACATTTAACCGTATCGTCTGCAGTTGAATTCAAAAGCTGAAGAGGGATGACCACCACCTGCGAGCATCTTTCTGTGAAAGGTTTCTCATTCTAATGGAGGATGACGGTTTCTCTGAAAAGTTTGTTTTTAGTGACGAAGCAACATTTCAGGAAATGTGAGCAGGCATATCGTGAGAATTTGAGACACTGAAAATCCCCATGCAAGCTTGCATCATGACCGTGCTTTCCCAAAAGTTAATGCCATCCACGCAATTACTCATCGAAAGGTGTATGTGCCCTTCTTCTTCGCGGAAGCCACTGTGACAGGAATACCTATGTCGACATGCTCGAACAATGGCTTCTTCCACAGCTGAAAAAGACATTGATGACTTCATTTTTCAACTCGATGGGGCTCCACCGCAATTCCATTACGGGGTTCGGGCCCACCTCAATGACAGGCTGCTAAAACGATGGATTGGCAGTTCAGCTAGAGAGATGAAAAACTATCCACCACCATCCCTTGATCTCACCCTGTCTGAATTTTTGTTGTGGGTTTCATAAAGGATCGTGTCTATGTACCACAAATTTGAACGACGCTGGTTGATTTGAAAGCTCGCATAACAGCAGCCTTCACGGAAATTGACACCGACGTGCTACAGAGTGTTTGGCAGGAACTTGTTACCTACTTGATGTGTGTCATGTTACGCGTGGAGCACACATTGAACATTTATAAGTAAGTCGAACAAAACTTTATGAAAAGCGCTTTTCAACAGTATTAGTTGTGTGTATCTTCTTTACATTAACCATGAGTACTAAATCATTAAAATCAGGAACATCATTTTGACTTACCCTGTGCTCGCCTTACACCGAAACGCAGCAAAAGAATGACATGGACAACAACATATAATGTGAAGCTGAATTCGTGCTAAAGTTAAACTAAGAAATGTTAAAAGAGCTGTCTGAGCACGATAGAAACTTATGAAGTTTGGCTTTGTCAGTTAAAAGATGAAATATATTTACAGCTAAAAATTACACAAGTTAAAACAATAAAAAGCAAGATCTTTCGAGGTTACTATACCCTCATCATCAGGTATTGTGCTGTAAGGAACGAGCATACAGATGAATATATACAGTATGGAATTGTTTCATACGGTATGATACCCTCATCATCGTGCATTGTCTTGCGTGGATACAAAATGTGGGCCGACAGCCCCTGAGAACATCTCGACAACGGATGGGCCGACAGCCCCTAGGATCTCATATCGACAACGGATAGCATTGATGGAACCCCAGGGAAACAGGTGCTGCTCAATTCTTTCGTAACGCACTATGCTTGCCCACACCATACAACCACAGCCTCCATACACCGATGAACAATTACATAATGAACACCTACCAATTAAGCTGTATGATCCCCTTTAGCCCACAAAACAGCGGCCACTACGCAAGGCATTGATTCGATGAGGTGGCGATAGGTATTCTGGGGTATCTGGTGCCATAATGTCAACAGCAGGTCTTCCAGTTTCCGTACATTTCCGGGTGGTGGTGGTGATTTAGCGCGAACCTTCTTTTTCAAGTCGAACCACAAATGTCCGATTGGGTTCATTTCAGGTTAATTTGGAGGTCAGATCTTTAACAGAAAGTCACCAGCGTGTTCCTCGAACCACTCCTTGACGATTCTGGCAGAGTGGCGTGGCGCATTATCCTGTTGGTAATGGCCATCCATCACTAGCAAGGAACACAGTTGCCATTAATGAGTTAACTTGGTCCGCAACGATGTTCAGATACCTGACAGCTGTCAGGGATTCTGCTGTTGGGATAATTGGGCCTACATTGTCCCAAGAAAACATCGCCCACGACATAACAGAGCGGCTGCCTCCTGGTTCTGCCCGACAGTGCATCCAGGTGCCATAGCCTCCGTTGGTAATCGGCGTTTCCGCACTTGGCCGTTTACGAGATGCATAATTAATATTGATTCGTCAGACCAGGTAACTTTCTCTGAATAATCCACGGTCCAATCTCGATGATCATGGGCCCCTTTCATGCGTTTTTGGCAATGACGTGCAGTGAGCATTGGAACCCAGCTGGGCCTTCGGCTACGCAGGCCCATGAGCAGAAGGCTGCCGTGATCTGTGCGCTGTGACACATTGCCTTGATCCCCACTATTGTAGCTGCTGGAGATTTATCGCACTGTGGCCCTGCGGTAGCTGTGAACAGTGCACGACAGTCCCCGCTCCTCTCTGGCATCAATGAGCTGCGGACGACACACGGCTGGACAACGGTGAGTCCTTTGGCCATCTGTGCCACACTTTTTATACGTTCTCACTACAGCGGCACGTGAAAACCTACTAGGCGCGCCGTTTCCTAGATTGTAGTTCCGACGCGCCGTCTCATCATAATTTGCCCTTTATCAAACTCTGATAAACTGGAAGCTCTTCCCATTTTGACTCCGAACACTCTACTAACCGAAAGCCGCTCCTCGGGTTGTTTATATACTTCTCTGTGAGCTTCACCTGCGGCAGCGTTCGGTCTCAAGGCGCGCTCATTTCTCAATGCTGGGGGTGAACATAAGGTGACGGCTCATCGGTGTATGAATTCCTCTCTCAGGTGTTTGATGGATGAGAATGCAAACCACGTTCTCTCCAGATAAATACACGTACGGAGTCCATTTGCAGTGAGTGAGTAAATAGGTTCAAATTTTAAGTTCGGCTTCTGCCGAGACATTTTACGCTTACCCTCTCCGGTCCTCCTTCCTTAGAAAATGTTTGGGAAATAACACTGAAACATGAGCCTCGGTAGAATTTGAAAGTATTAATAACAAGCATGTGCTTCAAAGGATATTAGCGGAAAGAACAAAACACTTTCGGATTATTTTAAACTTTGCACAAAATGAAAAAGAAACTAAGCATGTGTCGAAAATTCGTAAGAATTTTCTAGAACAAAATAGGTTTCCAGCCAAACTGAAACCGACAAAAAAACTTCTGTGCTACTTTCGTTGTTAACTTTCCTTTAAAAACGACCAAAAAATAAAGGCAAATTAAAAGTTTTTGCTGATCACTGAATACAAATTGAAAGCGTCATATTTTAAAATTAAAAAAAAAAAGTTCACTTTCGTTTTTTTTAAGATGATGACAAGATAATTAACATTTTAAAATATATCATCATCATTGTCAACCATTATCAATCCACTGCTGGACGAAGGTCTCCCCAAGTTTCCTCCACAACGGTCTGTCTTGTGCCAGTCTCCTCCATGTCACTCCCGCATACTTTCGAATTTCATCCACCCATCTCCCATGTGGTCTTCTTCTGGGTCTTTTCCTGTCCCTTGGAATCCAATCTAAAATTTCGGCTGTCCATCGATGGTCTGTCCTTCTGGCAGTATGTCCAGCCCATTGCCATTTCAGGGATTTAACTCTGATCATGATGTCTTCCACTCTTGTCATTTTTCGGATCCACGTGTTCCTCTTCTTATCTCTCCTGGTTACACCAAGCATGCACCTCTCGATGCTGCTTTGAGTTGTCTGCAGCCTTTGTATGTCTCTTTTAGCTAAGGTCCACGTCTCTGCACCATACGTAAGCACTGGAAGGATGCATTGATCAAACACTTTTCTTTTAAGACATAAAGGCATATTGCTCTTGAAAATTAGGCTGTTTCTTCCAAAAGCTCTCCAGGCAAGTTTTGTACGCCGATTAATTTCTTCACCAATGTGACCCTCACTTGATATCTGCTGTCCAAGATAAACGTACGTGTCTGTTATCTCCAGCTTTTCTCCATCAATTGATAAATCTTCATTTCTTGTAAAAGCATTGTACATCACTTTTGTCTTCTGAAAGTTCATTTTTAATCCCACTTCTTTACTCTTGTCAGCAAGTTCCTGGATCATACTCTGTAGCTCTGATGGGGTAGTTGCAAAAATGACTATGTCATCAGCAAAACGAAGGTGGGTTAGATAATCTCCATTAATCTTTATCCCTTTGTTTTCCCAGTTCAGTGATTGAAAGACATTTTCCAATGTGGCATTAAAGAGCTTCGGAGATATGGTGTCACCTTGTCTCACTCCTTTTCCAATTTTTATGTGTGTTGTATTTTCAAACAGCCGAATCTTTGCACTTGCATTTTCATAGATGTTATTAATAATATTAATGTATGCATCTTCAATACCGCAGGATTTCAGAGCCATTGCAACTGCTGATGGTTTCACCGAATCAAAGGCTTTTTCATAATCGATAAAAGCCATGCACAATGGAAGTTCATATTCCCTCGCTCTTTCAATTAGTTCTCTCAGTACATGGATATGATCTATTGTGCTGTAGCCACTCCTGAATCCAGCTTGTTCTCTCGGTTGAGCCATGTCCAGTGTCACCTTCAAGCGGTGTGAAAGAACTTTAGTGAAGATTTTATAAACCACTGATAGGAGGCTGATAGGTCTGTAGTTCCCGAGATCCTCAATGTCACCTTTCTTATGTAGCAGGATCATTGTAGCGTTGTTCCAATCCTCAGGAATTTTCCCTTCATTAAGGCATCGAGTGAAAATTTGGCGAGTACTGTTTCGATTTCTCCACTTGCTTCTTGTATGATGTCTACAGTAATTCCATCTTCTCCTGGAGCTTTTCCCCGCTTCATGTTCTTGATTGCATGTGCAACTTCTGCTGGAAGGACTGGAAGAACTCTGGTACTGGTACCTTTCATGATGTCTGGTACCTTTCATGATGTCTTAAAATATATATACAAAACAAAATAATAAATATTAAAAAGAAAGAAATCTGATATCCGATTCATAATTCTTGCTCCCGATCCAAAGTATTACAACTATTTTAAAAAGAATGCATATATTTAAAATTATACAAAAATGCTGAACGGAAGGCGGCATGCTAGTAAAAGTAACAATATTTTACAGTCCTAGATATTTCTTTTCTAGTTTTGTGTTTCGGGGTTTAACAAACATTACAAATTTTGTTCGTTCCAAGTGTGGGACCATTGATTCCAGGAAAGGAAGAGAGCCAGTAGCATAATAAAAACATACCGCCCATGCCTCATCTGGACCTTGAACCTTGGCCAAGCTTTCAAGAATAGCCATAACATACTGTATGCCTCTGAGCCCTCAAGCACGAGACAGCGGCCGACGTTTCTTCTGAAATCGTACAAGTACAGCCAGAGGAGAATAAACGTAGTCACCTTTGAGTTTTCAAAATGATTTCGTCAAACACGCACAGAATTGCAATCATGTGACCGCAGGCTTTTAAGAGAAAGTATATTTTCGGGTTGAAAGGAGTCTTCAAGTTCCTATGCAGTGTTATGTGGAAGATCCATGTTCACTACGGGGTCAGATGAGTGATGTCGCAGAGAAACAGCACGTATACTTTGAATAGGTATTAATACATTTGCCGTATAAGTACCTCATGTCAGCTAAATTTCTTTGATCACGACGTTTTCCTAAGTCTTACTGATGTTTGTAGGTGACAGATAATTGGGCAATCTGTAAAGCTAATTGCGAAATCTGCAGCCGCGCTTAGGCCTAAGTTAACATTGTGAGACAAGCTTAGGACTTGATACCTAATCCATGAATTGTCACAAGGAAATCAGCTGTTCTTTTACAACCTACAGGCTATATTAAAAGTCATTCTAAGACTAAACTTTTTATTTTATACACTGGCGGAAAGTGAAAAAAGAACACCAAGAAGGAATTGGCGTACGATAATTAAATTTACATATGTTAATAAGGTCGAGTTTACGTAGATGTGATGTTAATTTCGGGACCAACCGCTGAGCGCTTACGCCACAGAACGGCATAATATGCAAATTATCGTCGGTGGTATTTACGGAGTACGACAAAGTGAATGTAATCAGTCGTCGGCGTACGGACACGTGCGAAGACCCTGAAGAAGCTCCAATGCCAGGACATGGAAGACGTGTAGGATTACAGCAGTCATCGGACTTTGAGCGAGGTCGTCTAGTCGGACTCCGCGAGGCCGGGTGGTCGTATCGTCGTATTGCGGAGCGAATTGGACGGGAAGTATCGGGGGTGGTACGATGGTGGCGTAGATGGTCCGAGGAACATTCCTCTCGAGAAGACGTGGAACCGGGAGTCACAGACGGACTGATGAGCGGACCGATCGACGCATAAGAAGAGCGGCGTTGTTAAGCAGAACATCCACTGCGATGCAAATCCGAGCTGCCGTTGCACCTGAGGTAACTGTGTGAACAATTAGCAACCGTCTACTGGATGCAGAACTACTTGCACGTGTGCCTGCTGCATGTGTACCTCTCACTCCAGCCCACCATCAAAAACGGCTGTAGTGGTGTCATTAACGTCCGCACTGGAGAACGCAATGGCGATCTGTCGTGTTCAGCAATGAAAGCAGATTCTTCTTGGGAGCCTCCGATCGCCGTATGCGTGTTCTCAGGCGCACAGGGGGCGTCTCCACCCTTTTTGCATCCGCCAGCGACACACAGGGCCTACACCTGGTCTCCTGGTGTGGGGAGCGATCAGCTATCACTTCCGTACACAACTAGTGTTTGTACCGGGTACGTTAAACAGCACCTCCTACATCAACAACATCATTCCCCCCGTTGTTGTGCCATTTGTAAGGTCGGCCCTTCGTGGTGTTTTCCGGCAAGATAACGCACGCCCACATACGGCACGTGAAACGCAACATGCACTACAAGGCGTGAGACAACTTCCATAGCCTGCACGTTTACCGGATTTGTCTCTCATTGAGCACGTGTGGGATTTTATGGGACAACGACTTATTTGGTCTCCACTGCCAGCCACGAGCATCCCCGATTTACGCGTCCAGGTTGAGGATGCTTGGAACTCAATACCCTAAACTTACATCCAACATCTGTACGACAGACTACATGCCAGAATTGCACAGTGTGATGCAGTTCATGGCGGTTCAACCTCGTACTAACCATGTTACATGGAAATGTTATTTTTCAGTTTACCAGCAAATACAGCTGTATTTTGCAATAATGTTTTAATCACGTCATCCTCTGTATTCCGTTATTATGCTGTATAAATTTCGTTGGTATCAGACGTCTTCTTCTTGGTGTTCTTTTTTCACTTTCGGCCAGTGTAGTTACTGAAAAGGATACCCTAAGAAAATGAAAAATGGGAAGTCTTTTGGACCAGATATTATACTTGTGGATACGTGGAAAACATTGAATGCAGAGAGAGAGTATTCACATCTTCTGGTTTAATGGAAGATATATTTGAGCAAGAGGTAGCATCAGATGAATGGAGGAGTTGTGTTAATTTAAGTGATGGACATTAAGAGAAATAGAGAAAATCTTCCAACTTCCATATCATTCATCGAAAAGAAAAGTGGGCTCAACAAAGGTAATAGCACAAAGCTCTCTGAACTAGAAATAAAAAATGCACAGCCTGAGCGTAGAAAGTCTAAGAAAAATGTAAGCTTAACAGAACGCAAAAACACAAAAATTAAAGCAACCTGATTTTGATCTAACGAAGTGCATTGGTCTACATGAAAAAATATAAAGAAGTAACGTATAATACCTTTTATCAAGAAAGAGTGGATGCACAAGACTCTAACAACTAAAGAAACGTAAAATTAATTGTGCATTCCACGAAGAAATGATAAATAATACTGGATTAAAAGATTGAAAGAGAAAGTCAAAATCGCACAAAAATGGTAATTTTACATACCACGTACCACGTACCGCGAACAAATGTGAAAGAATACTACTGGATAAAAAGACTGGGTGTAGAGTTCAAAATATATCAAGATTGCACAAGAACCTGATTTTAATACCACGAAGAAAGAGGAAATAATACTGGATAAAAACCTGAGAGATGAGGTCAAGACTGCATACGAACATCTTGGGTTTATAAAAATGCAACAAATTTCCAAGAAATCTCGTGGTTAAGTATAGAAAGGACAGTATTCCACCTAAATACATAGAATTTATAGATCTAGAGAAGGCATACAATACAGTGTCAAGACAGGCAATTAGAAATTGTCTGTAAGTAGTGCCAGAAAATATAGTTGATATTGAAATGCACAGAGATTTCCGTATATGTGTCAAACGTAACGCACCGCTGACAGAGGAATATGATATGGGTATTGGAGTACAACAAGGATGAGAATCAAGACATTTCTTATTTGATATTGCTTTAGAGGTAGCAATAGCGTGAATGAGAGAAGTAGGACCGTGGAACATTTGGCTTATAGATGTTGTAATGTTATGTGCCAAGAGTTGAATAGAAGCACAAGAAAAGCTGGAAACCTGGAGAAGAGTGTTAGTATACGAAGGTTTAAAAATAAGTAGGACCAATGCAGTGTGCCTGTGCTAAAGTAAGAACGGGAAAAATAAATTGAGGATATTCATTTTCAGGAAGCAGTGATAAATCGAGTGATAAGATTCAAATATCTGGAATCAATATTAAAGTAATGTGGAGATCTGCAGGGAGAAGTGAAGATGCCAATAAGACTGAAACGTTAAGGGTTCAAGGCTGTGTTAAGATCAGCAATGATCTTTACTGTTCAGATCTGGCAAATTAAGAGATGTTTTGAGAATAAGATAAATATTACTGAAATGAAGATGCTGAGATGGTTATGTTGTGCAAGGAATAATTAGAAATTAGTGTGACGTATACAATTTTCTAACCTTCCTTTTGGTTCCTTTATTATGTAAATTTGGTTTATTCTCGTTAAACCTTTTTCTAGTCTGAAAGGCCACAGGATCTATCTCGAAGAATTTGAGTTCAGGAACAAC
This sequence comes from Macrothele yani, assembly GCA_039090855.1. NCBI lineage: Eukaryota > Metazoa > Arthropoda > Arachnida > Araneae > Macrothelidae > Macrothele > Macrothele yani. The sequence goes on from CM077013.1 coordinate 88,925,857, forward strand.
AGGTCAGAAATTACTGACGTATGCTCAAGTTGCTGCTGTTTGGAATGAATTAGTCTGATTAAGCTTTCAGAGATGTTATCAATTATATCCTGTTTCTGGATATCCAAATATTGTCACGCTCAACGCTTCATTATTTACGAATATTGAAAAGCGATTGAATAATTGCATACTGCCGACTCTTAAAGAGTAGAGAGGATTTAGTTGCTTGGACATTTGTTGTGAACAAGTTATCGTTGATTGAATGAAGTGTCTAAAAAGTGGCATATTATTTGACTGCAACCAATAAAGAAATGGGCTTTGAAAGTACTGCCCTATGATTCTACCTGGTTGTTATTATTCTTGAAGTCTCATTAGCTATTTATACGTAATTAAGACTGTCAGCGAAAAGAAGCTATAAGTTATAAAGTTAAAGTAATATGCCGTAAGAGTATTGCAGTGAAGCTCATAGATGAAGTGAAGCTCATATGCTAACTTAAACCTAACAAGCTCAGAGTTATTATTTTACACGAAGCAAGCTTAACGTTAGGATAATAGTTAGGACAAACACTTCATAAATAAATGTTATTCTTCATGAGTGGACAAAGGCATGAGTCAAGTGGAGTTTTCATAGAAAGCCCAAAAAGTAGGACTTATCTGGTATGGTTATGTTTTGAAAATGGGATAAAGAATGCGTAGAGAACAAAGTAATAAGCATGCAGGTTCCTGGAAAGCGAAATGGAGGAAGATCTAAAGTCACATTAAAGGATAGTGTCAACGACATGATAGAGAAAACCTTGAACATTGACACAACACGGAAAACAGCACATGAAAAAAGATTCACAACAGCAAGCCCACCTAAATGTAAGACAAATGATGGTACAGAAAAAGAAGGAAGAAGCTTATGGAATGCGCAATAGTTTAACTTCTTAAAAATCTTATTTCAGGATGTAACTTATTTAAGCTGCCCGATAGCTCAGTGGTCTAAACGCTGGATTCTGACAATTCGTCAGAGATGAGTCCGAGTTCAAATCATGATGAGGCATGTATGTTGTGTATGCCTTAGGCCACTGGTACTCTCCTTTCCAGAACCAGTGTCCCTAAATTAGGGACACTGGTTCCGGATAAGGAAGAGTTGTTCACAGTAGTTGTTAAACCCCCGAAAGAAAAAGGAAGCTTATTTAATTTTTTTAAAAATAAATGACACAGCACCAGAATGTTAATCTTTATATTTGAAATTTATAAAAAAAGCTTTATTTTGACAAACCTTTACTTTGAATATAAAAACTGATATCTACTAGCATTGCATTAATTCCGTTTCCTTATGTTTTAGAAAATCCTTTACAATCTGGATTTTACGGGAATTGGTTTTATTTTCAACACGGTTATTCTTAGCAGAAATTTTCAAATTTCCGAAAAATGGGTAGGGACTTCTAAAATTAATAATCTTGGAGTGTTGACATTACTTCACCAAAAGACACTTTGACAGTCATTTTTCTTTCTCCATCATCCTTTAAATTTCGTCGTCAGCTTGAAACGTACTACAATCTTTCCATGGAAGAGAATAGGGCAAAACAGTCTCTCAGACAGGTCGAACTGATGGATAACAAACTTCGAAATGCCACACTTTTAAAATATACGTATCCGTTATTTTACCGGAAAGTAATTCTGAACAAACAGTTTTTCGTTTCCATTTTATGATTTCTTTATTACCAGGAGATTTGTTTCTTGCGGTTTGGATTTTCTTTTTTAGCGCGAATGCTTTCAAACCAAACATTTCCGATGTTGCAACTCCTAGAAGCTCAGGCATGATTGACCGTTTCCACCTTTTCCTCAGTGGAGCATATTTTCGCTTTCACGACGTTTTAAAAGGATTACGCTTTAGGGAAGCAAACTTTCCGCAAAAGGCGGCGTGTGATCAGATTTAAATGATGCTTCGACCGCATTCGCTCAGCATCTTGCGCCCTGAAGACATGAAATTGAAGAGATTTTATTCGTGCGTTTTTTCTCCACGCATTTTGACAATAGTCACGCACTAATACACGTTGTAACATCTCTAAACATTTTTTTCTCCGATTTTCGTTTTATCTTTTTTACTCTTATCGCGATATCAGGAGAATTCTTAACAGCTTAGCCAAACAAAATACGCTGTAGTGTTCTCTTTTTTCATCCATTTGTTTTTGTTTCATATTTGCTTTCCTTCGGTTCCTTTAGGCTGTTGAAAGTACTCGTTGTATTTTTTCGCCATTTACATCCAATAAACTGACATTTGGAAAATTTGTGACTCTATTTAAGTACGATATTTATAATAGCTGTCTGTTTTGCTTACAAGATTTATTTCAGCAGACTCTAAACTTTAACTTATCTGAAATGCAGTATAATTCGTAAATCTAGTCTATAAATGAAATCATGAAAAATATTCTGCTATACTAAAGTTGATAAACATTCGCATGCCGAATAATACAGTTTAATTATTAGGTTGTACATAATGAAATGTCCGATTTGTACACTGTTCGTCAATCACACATATCTCAGCTCAGAATAAATATGATTAATGGAAATAAGAACCATTCGATTCAACACATTTTTGCCAACGAGAAAAAAGGTTATGTATTCCGGTAGCATAACAATCAGGAGTTCTGGGAGTGACGAAAGCTTGAGAGGCGTTTTGAGCATCAGCTTGGTTGTGGAAAATTTTCCGCTGCAAAAATTGGTCCAGATGCTTGGAAAATGGTAGTCGGTTGAAGAAAGGTCTGGTGAATATGGTGGATGAGGTAGAGTCCCCTAGCCCAATGCGTTCAACTTTTGCAGAATGATACGCATGACGAGCGGTCTCGCGTTGTCGTGCAGAAGTATTGGGCCCTTTCTGTTCACTAATGATGGGTAAATGAGTTGCAGTTTGCAATGCATTTCGTCGATTTCTCGACAATACTTTGCAGCGGCAATCGTTTCGCCAGCATTCAGGAAGCTGTGTTGGATTAAACCTGTTGAAGACCACCAAACAGTCACCATAACTTTCTGTTGATGGAGTGTTGGTTTGGGGAAGTGTTGAGGAGCTTAGTTGTGGTCCAACCACGACGCAGAACGTCGACGATTGCCGTACAGGATCCACTTTTCGTCGCATGCCACGATGCGATTGAGAAAAGGCTTTGTTTTGTTGCGCAAAAGCGGCCCCCGACGAGACTTCCAAACGATGATGTTGTTGATTTTTGTTCAATTCATGTGGCACCCATTTGTGGAGCTTCTTGGACTTTCCAGTTTGGTTCAGGTGCACAGAAACAGATAATTTGCTGACTCCCAATACTCCCGCAAGCTCACGAACAGTTGTGTGTGTATCTGCTTCAACAAGCGCATTCAATGCGTCGTCATCGATGACGGTTCTCGATCTTCCACGCTCTACATTGTCGAGGTGCTTTCTGTATCTTGTTTATACAAATTGTTTCGTTTGTAAAATAAAACCAAAACGTCAATAAAGCAGAATTATTCAGAATATAACTCATCTGACCCTTGACAAAAGCTTTCCAATCCATTTCTGGAAAACAATAAGTTATTAAATGAGAAGAAATTGCGTGTTGCGCATCCCAGCAAAGATATAAAATGTTGCAAGTCATGTTCAAGGAAATTTAGGAAGAGTCTGATTATGGTTATTAAAAAACTTCACTTCAGCTAGATATTATAAAATTTACACACTTACAATAAAAAAAAAAACCTTTGCGCACATTCATACGAGCAAATTTAACTTAAGTTGACATTCGTGCTGTATTACATATATAATATGTTTTCAATTTGTAAATGTGCACTGATTTTCAACTTGTAAACAACCCACAAATTTCTGAGGTCTGCACAATTGCATGATACACTTCACCACTGCATATTTATGAAATTCTTCAGCAATATTTTTAAATACATTGCTTAAGTGATATAAGTTCACCACGTTGCAGTGTCTACACGACGTCGCGAAAAATTATGGGACAAACAAATAAATTAACTAACGAAATAATGGAGCTGAACAAATTTTGAAGTGGCAAAGCAAAGCATAAGTAAGCCGACCCGGTGGCGCAGTGGTCTAAGCGATGACCTCTGATCATTCGTCCATAAGGGGTCCGGGTTCGAATCCCGGTGAGGCATGGATGTTGTTTTTGTCTTACGGCACTGGCTCTCTCCCTTCCCTGGAACCAGTGACCCTAAATTAGGGACGGGCGACTGCTTATAGCCCATTGAGTTCCTCACGGTGGTCGTTAAACCTCCAATCAAAAAAAAAAAAAAAAAAAAAGAAAAGTAACGTTTACAATGGCACTGGGCCGAATGTTGAAACCCAGCTACGCGGATGTATCGGAATGTAACACAAATTCATCGTCAGATTTCTATCATACACTATGAATGGGAAAATTTTAATATGTAGCCGATGTCCATGAAATTCCATGAATTGGTAAAAATTGTATACACAACTGTATATCAGAATGTAACTCAAATGTAACGTCAAATATTTATGAGATTCTCTGAAAGAGGTAATCTGAGGTTTCATGGCTATTTTATTACTTTTCTTACCTTGCAGAATAAATCTTTATGAAAAAAAAATGAGCCACACGGTTGTTATTTAAGTGAATTCTGGAGAACTTCAAGTTGTATTTACAACAATATCCTGAATTTTATCTGATCTCAGAAGTTTCAGGCTGAATAAAGTTCTACTTATATGATGTTCTACTTTTTTTGTCTCTTAAACAACCGCTGTTATATTTTCATTTAGAAATATATTTTGTTAACTCTACTTTCAAGGAAGTTTTCGTGGAAACGTTATTTTGAAAATAATTGTTTTTAATGATACAACAATAGCCGGTAATCTTGTTCAGGAATCCGGTAATCCTGTTCATAGCCGGTAATCTTCTATACAGGAAAATATTTTATAAATTTTCAGCTATGCACGTCAATTTAAATACCTTTCTTCGGCTACAAGAGGCTATGTCAATTTATTTTATGAAAACATCGTTGGTTGGTACTCATCTCGGCGTTTAGCTCGGAATGCGAAACGTCGATGCGCCATCTCTGACAAGAAAATTTGTAAAGATTAACTCTTTGCGTTCAGCGCATTTTTTCTGCTTATTACCCTACAGTTAAACACCTTTAAGAGAAAATGATAATACATAACTTTTAAGACTGGTGAAACATAGCAAAATTTATATATGCGTTTTTTCTTAACTTCTGCTGTGGTATTAGATCCAGAATTAAGTGCGATCACCTTTGCATTTTTATGCATCTGTGTTTAATCTTACTTGTGTTACCTTGTTCTTCTTCAAGTGTTTTTTTTCACAGATTCCTCCAGCTCATATAAGGACTTCCGTTTTACTTACAGAATTTTGTTGAAAACTCCCTTCCAAATGTCTTTCACGTCTTCTTAAAGCATGTCAATGTCAATGCAATGGCATTTTCTTGAAACCACTTTCCCTCAAATGGCTTATGTTCTTACTTACTCAGTCCTAATGCTAGCCTTGCAACTATGTGCCAATCTCAGCAGTCCCATCAGTGTACCAAACTGTTGTTACTACAATAATATTTCTCATCATTAAGGGTCATCTACTACAAAGCACACCTCATCTTTTGCTATTCCATCTGACCTGCTAATCGTGGTCACTGTCCTTACATATCTGGACCTCTTCCCAATCCCTGACTACAGCTAATCTTTTATAACTTAATCCTGTCATACGTCCTACGCCTCCATTCTTCGTTTGCATGCTGATTATGTTTACTGATAATGATTTGCCGAACTATGTCTTTTGAAATATTTTACGGTATGAAACAGCGGGTTTAGGTTGCGTGTTATATTTTTGGGTTTGTCATGAGTAATTGAAGCAAGGAGGATGTCACCTAACCATAATTTAAAACCGGAGGTTCTCGGTAAGGGAGAAAATCAGAATCGGAAGAGCAAACACAGCATCCATGGCTTGTGCGGTAATTAGCCCCGGATCTATCAATACGAAGAGTTATTGTGATTAAAACTGTTAAAATAATCTGCATGCGCTTATGACCATCATTGTCTATACCTTCTGTATGCAGCGTATGTTGCATAAAAATGTAGTGGTATCATGATAGGCGTTCTAGGCACCAGCATGTGACTCTCATCATTTTAATATTATTTTTTTTTTGCTTCTGGTTATTCTGTGTAAGCGAACGTCTATGGCCTCTTAAGTAGAGAGTAATTTTATTTTACTTGAGAATCCAAAATACTTTACCAAAAACCACCTGTTTAACACAGCTGGATACAGGAATTTAACGAAGAATAGTGAGAATCCAGGTCTACTGAGAAAAGGACCAAAGATAGCAGCGTACACCTAACTTAAAATAGTAAAACTGTACCGAAATCCGAATTTATTGGCGTAAAATAGAATTCAAAGTTCCCAAGCTTTTGCACATAAGTCAAATGTCTTTTTCAAGGAAGGTAGACAGCAAACTTTTTCAAGCAAAGTAGATAGCAAATTTTTTCAATGAAGATATACCTTTGCCATCTGGTTGATGCAAAAGCCTGGGAACTTTGAATTATATTTTACTCCAATAAATTAAGATTACTAGTGGTTTTATTATTTTAAGTATAATTGGTGTACAATTCGTAGTTAATAATTACAGCTAATTATTTCAGGGGGGAGGGCAATTCGGTGTTATTTTTAGTACACAGTTAATCATCAATATTATGTTTAAGCCATTCTCTGAGTTTATTTAACTTGTTGGGAGAATGATTTTTATGTTCCATCTTTTTCATTTTGTGCGTCATAGGTAAGAACCATAAATCACATTGCTTCGATTTTATTGAAACTAAAAACCAAAAGATTCTTCTGTCACAAAATTAAACATGAGCAAAAGATGAGATTTACTACGGAAATGAACGCTGGAGCATCCAAGTACGTGTCCCCAAAAAACAGCAGAACGAACCCTGTTACACATGGGTCTCCGGAGTCGACCCTGTATCCAGGCGCCCATGTTAACCCAAGTCCATCGGCAACGACGTCATCAGTTCGCATGGGACTACGGTCACTGGACAGTCAAAAAGGGTTGCCTTCTCCGACGAATGCAGGTTTCTACTCCACAGAAATGACGCACGGTGGCGGATACGGCGTCAGACACACAAGAACCAACACTCGGACACGCTTGTCGGTCAAGTACAGGCCGGCGCTGGCAGTGTGCATGTATGATTGATGTTTTTCTGGTATGACCTGGGACCGCAGGTACCACTGGATGGGTCCCTAAACGACTACCTCTCCATCCTCGCTGATTACATGCATCTCTTCATGTTGGACGGTTACCCGAGTGGTGATGGTGTCTACCAACAGGACAATGCGCCCTGTATGGCACTAAAGGGGTGCGTGACTGGTTCCAGGAACACAACAGCGATGTCTCTACTATCCCTTGGCTTGCGAAATCACCCGTCCTCAATCCCACAGAACACTTGTGGGACTGTTTGTATCGACAGGTTTGACGTGCCGAGCCACAATCACTTAATCTCCGGGACCTCCGTTCTCTGCTGCAATCCGAATGAGCACGTGTACCGCGGGCAACCACCCAGGGCCTCATTGCGTCCATGCCACGCCGTCGCGCCGCTGTCATCCGGGCCAAAGGTGGGGTTTCCCATTATTAGGTGGTCATATTATTCTGATACAACCGTGTATTTTTAAATTAATAAAACTAACTCGAGTTTTCGTTAAAGAATTCCAAAAATTCGATTGTGAGATTTTTTCCAAAAGAACTTCGCTCGTGTAGAGATGCAGAAATGTGTCTATGAAAAAAACCCCATTAAAAATGTAAAAATGATGTAATAACTATAATGCTCGTTTGTGGATATTGATTTCTCTTTTAGTTTTACATTTTCAGCACATTTCACAATCTATTGCATTAATGAATTTAATTTCTGCGTAAACAATGTCTTAGTATCATGTTTGCAGTGGTTTAGGAGAAGCCATAGTTCTCAATGCATTTTAAAAGAAAGTAACAAAAAAACTTTTTTCGTTCTCATTCCCTCCCTCCCCCCTTCACGCACACACACTGCTTTACCTTCAAAGTTTACTATCAGTTGAAGAGTTTTTTCCGGGTAAAAGTTTTTTCTATACTTTCTTTTCTTCGTCGTCTTCTTCCTTAGCGATTCAACAAATCGATAAAAATGCTGTACGTAGACCTTTACTCGATGATATCAGAAAAACTGAAAAACACTTCCGTTCTTACATGGTAAGGGTAAGACTCATAGGGTACGTTTTCACCTGTTTTCTTTTTTCAAGCTCATTTTTTCTGTTACGAACAAGTACTGTTATTCTGTGTTGTCCCATCTCTCAAAGTTCTTTTTCCCCGTTTAGTTGCATTTCAGATTTCTGAGAATACTGAATCTTGACCATAATCTTTCTAGAGTACCTCACCAAACACGTATGTCACGATTATTGATGTCACGTTCTGCATCATTTAACTCGTATTACAGAATGTATAAGCCCTATGCATAAATTGTCCACCCTTAACCTCGTTTCTGAACTAAAGACAGCAGAGTTGCTTTCCTGTATTTGTTGTTTCTATCTTTAAGTCATTCTTTTCTAACTAGTGATATATCTTCTAACTTTTGATGGAATATATACATATTCCTATCCTAAATTGTAGTAACTTTATAGACTCTAGTATGGATTTTAGCTAATGGTTTGGCTAATTAATAAAAAGTAACATCGCATTTTTTGCCTCAGATCAGCTTCTAGAATTTCGTTCTATACATATATGCAAAATGTTTTCATTTTATCTTTCCCCTGCAGATATCCACAACTTACGTTTTGCTTGTCTGTCTGTTCACATGCTATTGCCTCTTTCGTGGTTTTATTGGAGAAATATTTATTCCCAGATCAGATGAAAATATTACGCATTCACTCATGGACTATATCTTTATAGCGACCCATGTCACCAAGAGTGGACGCGTCTCACAGCACGTACCAGTGACGTCACCGACTGGCGCAGAATACATATAGATAACGCGAGCAGGACGTGCTAGTTCTGAAGTGTGAAGCCCATGTAATAGGGAAAGGGAATGACTTGTCGCAGTTTGAACGGGGAAGGGTTATCTGAGCAAAGAAGAAAGGGCCGGCATTTCAGTAACCGCGATCATTGTTGTGCTTCCGTTGTGAAGGTGTTCAGCTGAATTCGCAAAATGTGGGTATAATTTTGTAAATTAACACATTGTTTCTCGGGCACCCAGTGCTTCAATACTATCCCACAGGCGTTAAAAACAAATTCAACATCAATATCTCGGAAGAACCACAAACTTGGAATTTCTTGAGGGGAAGTGAGCGGTGTGTTTTCATCTACTTGACTGTTGTTTTCGTTCATGTTTTATCGAAGACTCTTCTACGGTGACCAGTCGATTCAGAAAGTCATAATCTTTTTCTTCTCTTTGAAGAAAAGCATGACAAAGTTCAACGCCGAATCGTTTTTGTTCTTCAGTAAAATCCCGTGGCTTCACACATGCCCAAGCACGAGACATCTTCAGGTGCGAATTTACAATTTCATGACATCTTGCTACACCAACATTCTTCTGCAGTGCCAAATCACGAATTGATAAGCATCTACTGTATTTCAATAATTTTTCGGCTTTCACAATGTTTCATCGGTCACTGATGTTGACGGACGCCCGCTTCGCGGATTATCCTACACACTCTATTTGCCGTCCTAGAAATACTTCCACCACTTGACTACAGCCAATCTGCCCAATGCTTCTGTACCATACGCTTCTTGAATCAACTGAAACGTTTCCTGCCACTTTTGCGTAACTTTACACAAAATTCAATCGCGATTCTTTTTCAGGAAATTAGCGGTATACTATGCGTGTCCATCATTGTAATACATACTTCATGTGAAATATTACACTACATTAGAGATGAGCGATATTTCACTACCTGTGATTTGATCACTGTTATCGAAAAATCACAGGTAGCGCCTGCTACTTGAAAACCTTAAGGCTCTACGAGACCCGCCATCTTGTATTGTGCCTTCTCTTGTTAACCAACAGGCAAGCGTATTACACAAATTGCTCGGGCAATTTTGCGTAACTTTACACAAAATTCAATCGCGATTCTTTTTCAGGAAATTAGCGGTATACTATGCGTGTCCATCATTGTAATACATACTTCATGTGAAATATTACACTACATTAGAGATGAGCGATATTTCACTACCTGTGATTTGATCACTGTTATCGAAAAATCACAGGTAGCGCCTGCTACTTGAAAACCTTATGGCTCTACGAGACCCGCCATCTTGTATTGTGCCTTCTCTTGTTAACCAACAGGCAAGCGTATTACACAAATTGCTCGGGCAATTTTGCACATTTTTGAACACCGTTTGTGGCTAACGCAAGATATATAATGAATAAAGAGTTCTGTGGTTTCAGATTTTCAGTTTGGACTCTTTAAGTATTTTTATTAATTAATAAAACTATAGAAGGCGCCTTGGTACGACTTTCGCTGCAGATCAAAAATGAAAGGAGAGGTCAATAAAAATAAATTCTGAAACCAGGGGACTCTTTATTTATCATATCTCTTGCGTTAGCCACAAACGGTGTTCCAAAATGTGAAAAATTGCCCGAACAATTTGTGAAATACGCTTGCCCGTTGGTTAACAAGAGAAGGCAGCAATACAAGATGGCGCGTCTCGTAGAGCCTTAAGCAACAGCGATTGTAACAGCCAACAGCATATACGTTCCTGACTCTGTCGCTGCTACCCAGCATGCTCTTCGTGATATATCACAGCACCGGGTTAACAGTTATGGAGTTAATTCTGCTCCTGTTAATCGCTGTCTGTCATTGGTACTCCTGCTGCCTGTAATTCGTAACACAGTATTTTCAGAGCGTTGGTTGTCAGCTGAATTTTTGAATTCTACTTCATTCTCGGGTGAGTGAGCTTCGTCACAGGTGATTGAAATGACTCATCGTTAAGGGAAAAAAAGAATATTGTTTCGAATCATTCGACGGTTAAACTAAAATTACCGATAGATTCTCTCAAAAGCACTATTTATCGATTAAACTAAAACTCAGATTTCCACTGTACTGTTGCATTCATAATTTAAGTTTATCTCGCTTTTTTTATGGCGTGGGGATGCCTTAGAGACTGAATTGAATTTTAAAAATTGTCTCAGAATTATACTGGAAACCTATAAAATAAAAATATAACTGTGTGCTGGATATTTAAATAAAAAATCTAAAAAAACAAAACAAAAAACCTTTTTTAAGTTTTTTTTTTTTTTTTTTAATTTTGACATTCACACTGCTGTAAGGCTTAAATGTACTGCTGGAATACGATTTACATTATTTTCTCTCAACTCGGCATTGAGGCAAGGTCCATTATTCCAATGTTAATTATTAACTACTAATTTAGGTTTGTACAAATGCATCTATGTAATATGAAAGCTATTAAATGAACCTTCACGGAAATCCTATCCATAGGGAGGTAATGAGCTGCTGAAACTAAAGTCTCCCTTTACTTACAAAATGTGGTACTTGATTTTGATTATTTCTTTTCCCATAATTTTCCGCAATCGCCCTTTCCGCAATCGGCATTAACCACTTTGCATAATCTGATATTCTGACTTATTAAAAGGGGTTCGTCAGGACCGAAATTTCTGTCATGCAACTTTATGTGTGCTGTATCCATATGTTCTTCTGAATCAGAAAACGAACAAATTCATAATTTTGTAGACTGTCTCAGCCGATAGTATATATATGGCCGAGTCACACACATATGTAATATGTATGAGAGCACACTCACACTCCCGTTGTAACTTTAGCTGATTCTGTTATTACGTTTCTGGGACAGAAGTGCCAGAACAGGTTCTAAACTGTGATTCCAATCACAGTTAAAAATCACTGTTACTTATGAGCAGCAGTCACAGTTTGCGCCGTGATTACCAAGCAGCAGTTAAGTTAAGCTCATCTCTTCTACACTACATCCACAAAGAAAAACTGCACGTTACCTTCACTCAAACTAACACAGCGCAGATGGGAAAGTCTTCCCCTACCGGAAACACGTGATTCGTTTCCATAGCAACGGCGAAGTTCTGCCAGTCCACGTACTTTCGGAAGAGCCTACGTATGTACCCATTTGGTTGGTTCAAGTTTTATGCATGTATCGCTCGCTATACATTTTGTTTAAAATAGAAAAACCGGTTCGATAAAAAAAAAAATTCCAAAATTTCCTAAAAATTTATACGAGATTTTATTGCAATGTACTTTTTCTCCGGCGAGATGCGCAAAGCGAATTTGCAAATTATAGCTGTAACCAGAAGGCCGACTGAAAAACAATGTTATTGAATACGATAAAGGTATGGCAGTTTTCAATTCTTTTGTGCAAACTTAAAATGGTGGCAACGTGCAGTATTGCTTCGGAAGAACCATCCATTGCTTTCTATCGGTAACTCAATGAATACATCAGTTGGCATGTAACTTTCTAAAATGTTTCCGGTCACTGAAATTCTGTGGAGTATTCGATATTGGTATATAATCCTTTTTTCCTGTTTTATAAAAGACGTATCTTTTAATTATCAGTTGATAATACCGCTTGTTTTGAAAACGTTAACTGAAAGTGCCACAGTTAGGCACATCTGCATTAAGATTACATTAATGGTCAATGTATAGCTGTCTCACCGTACGATAAAACACCATGTCTCCAAGTTGCAAAAATAAAAACATTTATTTATATCTACAAATTAAAAACCTAGTTGAAAGCTAGTACTTTTGGAGATCTCAAGTCTCCATCTACAGGCTCCAGCGCCACAAGACAAGACCGTGTATCAGACATATATATGCACCCCCCACCCACCCACCCCTATACCCGCAATGTATCACTCACTTCACCGTCGGGCCGCCCCGGTGGCGCAGTGGTCTAAGGCGCTGGCCTCTGATCATTCGTCCGTAAGGGGTCCGGGTTCGAATCCCGGTCAGGCATGGATGTTGTGTTTGTCTTACGGCACTGGCTCTCTCCCTTCCCTGGAACCAGTGACCCTAAATTAGGGACGGGCGACTGCTTATAGCCCATTGAGTTGCTCACGGTGGTCGTTAAACCTCCAATCAAAAAAAAAAAAAAAAAAAAAAAAAAACTTCACCGTCGGCAAATGGCGTTCGCCGACGCTGGGGTACAAATTAAAGTGAAAAAATTATATAGGTGTAAGAAAACCACTTATAACCAAAATAAGGAACAATAACTAAACTAAAGAATAAGAAAACAAAATAAAACAAGTTCATTTACGAAATTAGGATCCTTCGCATTACTTTTTCTTTATTGAAATACAGTCAAACCCCTATTTAACGGACTGCGATTTAACGAATTCCGCGATTTTACGTACATTTTTTTGTGGTCCGGACGGGACCACATTGGAATTAATGCTTGACAATTCCCGATTTAACGAACACATTTCCTCAATTTAGCGAACATTTTTCTTTATTTTTTATTTAAACCACCAAACTGTGTTAACCAATATTTGCACGTTAAAAGTCAGCTAGGAAAAGAGAGATTCGCGTAACAGGTAAATTTTACGCATGCAGTTAACCAGCGTTTCAAAGAACACCATCTGCGACACAGCTTGACGGAATCATAAATCAATTCGCCTTTCCTCCGACTATCAAGCGTAAGCTTCTTACAGGGAGAAGCAAATGACCAACAAGTTTTAAAGGAGCGCAACGTTTTCTAGCATGGGTTGGAAGCTGGAAAATGAAAGGCGGTGTGGGGAAGGAAATCTATAGTACTCTGGGGATCCTTGTTCTCAGCTACAGACAGAACAATAACACTCTGTGAAGTCAGGGGACACACATGGGGCGTACCCGTTCCTGAACCTCTGGAATTCTTCGCCAAATCGCGCTTTTTTCTCAGTGTTAAATCTACAGCTCAAATTAAACAACTCAGCTCGTTTACGGGCAAAGGTTTGATGAACACAGGCAGCACTAGAAAAGTTAGTCACTGAAAAAAAGAGGACATAGCTGCTTACGTATTCTATTATGAACACTTGCTAAATTTGAATGTTTCATTCGATTTATCGAATTCCACGATTTTAAGTATAAGATTGTTGGTCCCTTGAAGTTCGTTAAATTGAGGTTTGGCTGCATATGGTATTTTTCTTCCTATAATACACAAACCGTGAAAACTCAGTAAAATAAGAATAATCCTTTGTACGATTCGCGGAGGCCTATAATTCGTAGATCGTGAAATTCAGGAAAAAATCTCTGTGTAATTCATACCCGCGATATTGATCCTGAACTGCAATTTAGTACACAAGTGTCACGATTCACGGGATGACCCAGAAGTCCAAAAGAAACGGGGACGTGGGGTTGATCATATTAAAAAATGACAGTCATTTTAAAATGGGTTTCTGTTATTTTCTGGTGAATAAAATATCGTCTTCTGCGCATCGTATCTTCTGTCAACATGACCGTAAGTATAATAGAAAAAATCCAGCTGTTTGCCAAACTCCATCTTCGTATTGCGCTACGTGTTCCTGTTATGAACGCATTTCCGGTAATTTCACAAATATACAATATCACCTAACCATTATGACGGGGATTTTTTAATAATCGAAGTGCAGCTTTCTTCACAGATGATATGATGTAAAATGCCGTAATTCCCGACTGACAGAGTCAAAAAATAAATGTTGAGCCAAAACTTTATCTACGTTTCTGCCTGCTGAAATAGTATGACCACAAGTCTACAAAAAAATGTCTCACAAGAAATAATATGTGATTTTATTTTACGATTATTTTGCATAATTTAAAATCAAACGACATATTGTTTCTGTACGATTTTGTATGCTAAACTCAAATATGATATTCGTTTCTTCGATTTATCGAAGAAACGAATATCATAATCGTGGAATTCGATTTATCGAATTCCACGATTTTAAGTATAAGATTGTTGGTCCCTTGAAGTTCGTTAAATTGAGGTTTGGCTGCATATGGTATTTTTCTTCCTATAATACACAAACCGTGAAAACTCAGTAAAATAAGAATAATCCTTTGTACGATTCGCGGAGGCCTATAATTCGTAGATCGTGAAATTCAGGAAAAAATCTCTGTGTAATTCATACCCGCGATATTGATCCTGAACTGCAATTTAGTACAGAAGTGTCACGATTCACGGGATGACCCAGAAGTCCAAAAGAAACGGGGACGTGGGGTTGATCATATTAAAAAATGACAGTCATTTTAAAATGGGTTTCTGTTATTTTCTGGTGAATAAAATATCGTCTTCTGCGCATCGTATCTTCTGTCAACATGACCGTAAGTATAATAGAAAAAAATCCAGCTGTTTGCCAAACTCCATCTTCGTATTGCGCTACGTGTTCCTGTTATGAACGCATTTCCGGTAATTTCACAAATATACAATATCACCTAACCATTATGACGGGGATTTTTTAATAATCGAAGTGCAGCTTTCTTCACAGATGATATGATGTAAAATGCCGTAATTCCCGACTGACAGAGTCAAAAAATAAATGTTGAGCCAAAACTTTATCTACGTTTCTGCCTGCTGAAATAGTATGACCACAAGTCTACAAAAAAATGTCTCACAAGAAATAATATGTGATTTTATTTTACGATTATTTTGCATAATTTAAAATCAAACGACATATTGTTTCTGTACGATTTTGTATGCTAAACTCAAATATGATATTCGTTTCTTTCTGCGACACAAGGGTTTTTAGTGAGATATGTTTACATTTGAATAAATCATATATTTACCTACACTTATAAAATTGGAAAGGGAGTGAGACAAGGTGACACCATATCTCCCAAGCTCTTTAATGCCACATTGGAAAATGTCTTTTAGTCACTGAACTGGGAAAACAAAGGGATAAAGATTAATGGAGATTACCTAACCCACCTTCGTTTTGCTGATGACATAATCATTTTTGCAACTACCCCATCAGAGCTTCAGAGTATGATCCAGGAACTTGCTGACAAGAGTAATGAACTGAGATTAAAAATGAACTTTCAGAAGACAAAAGTGATGTACATTGCTTTTACAAGAAATGAAGATTTATCGATTGATGGAGAAAAGCTGGAGATAACAGATGCGTAGGTTTATCTTGGACAGGAGATATCAAGTGAGGGTCACATTAACTAAGAAATTAATCGGCGTATAAAACTTGCCTGGAGAGCTTTTGGAAGAAACAGCATAATTTTCAAGAGCAAGATGCCATTATGTCTTGAAAGAAAGGTGTTTGATCAAAGCATCCTTCCGGTGCTTACGTATGGTGCAGAGATGTGGACTTTAACTAAAAGAGACATACAAAGGCTGCAGACAACTCAAAGCAGCATGGAGAGGTGCATGCTTGGTGTAACCAGGAGAAATAAGAAGAGGAATTCGTGGATCAGGAAAATGACAAGAGTGGAAGATATCATGATGAGAGTAAAATCCCTGAAATGGCAATGGGCTGGACATACTGCCAGAAGGACAGACCATCGATGGACAGTCGAAATTTTTGATTGGATTCCAAGGGACAGGAAAAGGCCCAGAAGAAGACCACATGGGAGATGTGTGGATGAAATTCGAAAGAATGCGGGAGTAACATGGAGGAGACTAGCACAAGACAGACCTTTGTAGAAGAGGCTTGGAGAGACCTCCGTCCAGCAGTGGATTGTTAATGGTTGACAATAATGATGATGATAAAACCATAAATAAATTACCTATAACGGAACAATTTATTAATTCTTGTTTTATTTCGTTTTTGACCGCTTTTCAATGGTTGAAATACAGTGCGTGAACAAAAGTGATTGGACACTCTAAGTAAATAGAAAAAACAGTATTGTATTTAATTAAATAAGGGGCAGGCCCTATATTTGCACAGATTACAGAAGCCACCCGTAGAGGTAAACTGCCCGCAAGTCCATGGATTACGGAGAGCGAAATGTTCGTCCTACCCTCCTTGAGTACATCGACCACATCTCTCAGTGATGAAGGCCGTCTTAGACTAGACCAAACCCGTCATTCAAGCTCATCCCATATGTGTGTTTAATGGGATTGAGGTCCGGTCTCTGAGCAGGCCAGTCCATCCGCGAGACCTGAATTTCCGCATACCACTCCATTGTAGCCCTGGAAACATGAGGTGCCATTGTCGTCCTGGAAGAAGCAATCGTCGTGCAGGTAGAACTACCACAACGTTGGAACCATTGAATTATCCGGGATGTCTGTATACAGCACACAGTTCATGTTGCCGTGAAAAGTGGACCTACGCCGTACCAGCTGAAACAGCCCGATACCATAATTTTACCGCCTCTGAACTTTATATTAAGCACTGTACACTCCAGAAGCAGACGTTTCCCGGGTAGCTGATAAACATAGACACGTCTATCCGATCGGAATAACGTGAAGCGGGATTCATCTCTCCATAGCACCTTCTACCATTGCTCCAATATCCAATTCATACACTGCTGGACAATTGCTAAGGACGGATCATAAACGGCTATAAAGCGCATAAAAAAGTAAGTGTGGTTGGATGCCAAGTGAAATAAAATAATGTCAGAATGCCAGGACATTACAAGAGAGACAATTTATTGTGCTCTGAAATCCAGAAGGCTTTGGAACGTGTTCAAGGGACAAACAGGCCATTTTGTGCAGAATACGTAAACGTGAAAAAAGTGCAATTACCGTCCGCAGGCGTTCCGGCGTAAGATGTCAATACGGGATATGGCCACCATGGAGGGCGATGCAAGATTCCACACGTCGTGTCATGCCCTGCACAACATTATCAAGCAGCTGTTGGGGTAATTTATCCCATTCCTCTGTCAGTGCACGGATGAGGGTGTCCTTCTTTATTGGATGGCATTGGCGACCAGCAATACTCCTCCCCAAAGCATCCCACACATTTTCAATGGGATTAAGATCTGGAGAACGTGCTGGCCATACGAGGCGTTGAATATCCTCGCTCTCAAGACACTCCAGGACAGCGACTGATCGATGACATGTTGCGTTGTCGTCCATGAAAATGAATATATCACCGACAGCACCACGGAACATGCGAACATGAGGTAGCTGAACATCATTTTTGTATCGTTGGCCAGGCATAGTCCCAGTAGTTGGAAGCACATAGAGGGACGTACGGCCATTGATCATGATTCCAGCCCATACCATGACACTACATGTCGGATATCGGTCCCTTTCCTGTATGTTTGCTGGACAATATGCATTACCACTATCACGCCAGATCAGTTGTCGTCGACAATCAGACGATAGACTGTATCTACTCTCATCTGAGAAGAGGACAGCAGACCAGTCATTATCAGTCCAATTGCGATGTTGATGGCACCATTGCAAACGGGCGGTACGGTGACGTCTGGACAATGGGATGCACACAACAGGACGGCGGGCATACAGTCCTCCTTCATGCAAACGTCTGGCGATAGTTTTTCGGGAGATCCGCTTGCCAGTAGCAGCCATAAACTGATTTGCTATCTCACTAGCTGTGCTGCGCCGGTGTCTTTTTGTTGATAGCACTATGTACCGATCTTCTGCAGGTGTCGTACTGCGAACACGACCTCCCCGTAACGTTTGCTACACTCTCTATTAGTTTGAAATGATTTCCAAATCCTAGAAACAACACTGTGGCTGACGTCGAACTCCCTGGCAACATCTGTTATTTTTCGCCCTTCTTCAATCTTGCCAATAATACGGCCACGCGTAAAATCATCTAGCTGATGTCGGGAAGACATACTGAAAATTGCAAGTTGGTCAATTGATTCTTTCCCTTTCAACTTTGCGTTTGAACAACAACGGTCAATACGCGTCAAATCCTTTATATCTCTTATCAGCGCTATGACGTAACGAACAAGTTCAGCAATCCACAATTTGCATACGCACAACACGTCTTACTGTATCCCGCACTTATGCTAATTTCCACATTTTCCTGCCTTCCATTTTATGGTTGCTATCGTTGCTATTGTCATCCGTCCTTAGCAATTGTCCGGCAGTGTATGCTGTTGACACCATCGTAGCCGCGTGGCTTTATTGGTCTCTTTGATGAGAGATATATTGGTGTCTGCTCGGTCATGACACCCGAGTGCATAGGCCATTGTTCGAAATGTCTTGGTAGAGACCATAGGAGCTGTGGCATTCTGGAGCCCATGTGCTATGGCGTGTATTGGTCGGAACCTGGTTTTCCGGAACTCTCTCCGCAGCACCCTTCGGTTCCTGGATTACATGTCGTGGGTCTTCCAGGGTGAGGTAAATTCCTGCAATGTCCCGTCTTCTTCCACCTGTTGATGACAAAGGCCACAGTCGATTTAGTGACCTGTATGACAACATCAATGCTTCTTATGCTCATACCTTCGATTAAGCAGCCCATTATAACGCCTTTTTCAAACTTGGAGAACTGTCTCCCCTGCTAGACATTTTATCATCGTTTGCTATTGCCATTTATCATCGATTGCCATTTTATCATCGATTGCCATTTATCATCGATTGACATTTTACACCCGTTGCCATTTTTATACCTTATCGACCACGTGACTGCTGCGGGAGTACCCCATTGCGCCTGCATGGGGGTGAGGGTATTCAGTCACTCTTGTCTACACAGTGTATCTTGATGAAATGGCTCGCCATGTTTGTGGCTGACAGTGTCTAGTTTCTCAGGCAAGAAATCCAAGTGGGAACCCAGGAAATGGATTTTCATTGACATATTGCATACCATAGTTTTTTAGGAATCGAAGGGTTTGCACACTAAGTTACGATAGTGTTGTGCCTTAAAAATTCCCAAAACGTTTTTAGTAGCACTTTTGAAACAACTTTCAAGCTGCTTTTTCAGCTTTCCTCAACTTCTCAAAGTTTTCATCCTGTATCAATTCTCTTGAAAATCCCTCCCTTGCTTTTGGCGTCCTTAATTCTGGAGAATTTTCCTCTTAAATAAGTGAATCTAACACTCTTTGGGTCCATTGCCTTGAAAATGTTTTCCTAGTTTAATGTGTTGAGCGAGGGGGAATGTTGAGTAAACACTTTCGGGGTTGACCAGTGGAGGGTTAACTAAATTTTCCTTTCCTGGAGTTACCGATTCTCGTTTCGGCCAGTCCTTTCTCGTATAATGACTTCGTCCGTCTCTACTATCAAATTCACATAGGAAAGGACAAACATTTGTGCATCCAATCTGTTAACTAAGCACAAGAACAATAACTTTAGAATCGCCACATTTGTTCCAAGCACATTTTACACAGAAGGTACGAGGGACCCAAGTCTTATCTTGGTCATTCGCTGTACAACCAAAGTAAAGCTCACAACACATTTCACTTAATGGGGTATGGTTTCAGCTCTGAACTTCAAAGGTTTCTTTACCGCACAAGTAACACTTCCTTAATATAGTGACACGATTTGAAACACATCCCTATTGTGGAAGTTATTATTCACTTCGAAAACACAGCACAATACTCGCAATGCTTACACCGTGAAAGCCAGCTCACAACTGCCATAACAATGGCTTCTCAGATGTTGTCGCCAAGCATAAGTGCATGAATCATCCCTGATTATAAAGGCAGTAATATAGTAGCTAAGCACGTACACTAGTGTTTTTATATTGATAGATTGTTTTTTCCCACACTATATTCGAAATAAGATATGACAATTTAAAGACACGTTTATGTCCAATATTTCTGTTAAATCCAATAACCAATATTAAAAAAGAAACGGTGTCACCTCAAACCTGTGGTGATAGAAAAATTCTAATTACAGTTTTGAATTCAGCGTAAAATGTTACTTTAGAAACACCAACGATGCTCCACGGGTCAAAACGTGTGTTTACCAGTGTCCTTGATCTATTTCCATTGTTTTGATCACTTTTTATGTTAAAATTTCTTGTGAGATCTAATCTTTGTGCACCCCTAATTCTTTTCTTTGAATTACAATCCAAAGTCTCGAGGGTATTTCACCAGTTATCGAAACCGATAGTTTTATCCATATAAAGAGAAAAGTATTTCAGCCATGCATATTCTCTAGAATCTGATATGCTTCTGAAAATTTGTGTTTCGTCGATATACGATTCCTTTGAAGCGCTTAAGGAAACCGAATGCAACAGCTTGCAGATTTTTGCTACAGGATATAAGAAACTCAATTGAGAATATGTATTTTCTGTTTAATGAAGAATGGAACTGAATGTGGAATACTAAAAGCAATTGCATCAATCGAAGATGAACGGTACGTTTAATGCACTTAACTGCAAATCTGCAACTGTCGTTTCTTCTGTTTTTTTCACGATTGAATAAATTATTTGAGTCAGAGTTCGGCAAAGTTTTCATGAGACGCTCAGATTTAGAAAATTGCGAAAATGTGGATGTGTTTTAAGCAATGGTCTAAGCTCGGACAAGTTCATGAACACGACATCTCAAGTATTTGCATAAAATACCACAGAGAAATTTGAGTAGAATGTAGGTTCAATTAGCGAAAGTAGCTGTTTTAAAACAAAAAAAAAAAAAAGGTTTTCGAATATCTAAACCGACCAGTGATCATATGTTAAGATTAATCTCCGTTACCTAAACATGCAAAATATAAAGAAAGATGACACCAAAAGCTCGGGTTACTGAACTCGTCTTTTAAATTCTTTCCTACCCTAGTAGAAATTTTCGAAGTAGATTCTTGGAAAGTAAACGCTTCCAAATAAAAAGTATGCGCGCTTTTTTTAAAAAGTGCGATGTACACCTAGTACTTTAGTGAATGAGAATGAAAACAGTAACAAAAAATATTTTTCATGTGACCTGAAAATAATTTTACCGAGAAAACAACTTTCCCTGTACATTCATGAGGACTGGTTTTAGGAATGAAACAAAAAGAGACGACAACAAAATAAGTTCAAATTCACCAGCAAAATTGAGTACCACAAAAAACTTTTGGAAAATCTAAAAAAGATTATTGAAAAATATAAAATCAGACTTGTCCAGATCTTTAATAATAAAATAAAGAAATTCTTTCTGTCCTTAAAACAACAGGGAATAGGCATCCAATTCCAAGAACGGGTATTTTATAAAATACACTGGAAATACGGACTAAGCAATATTGGTGAAGGAGAATTATATAAGCCCGTATGGACGAGCATAGGGCAGCTTTTAGAATATTACAAACAAGACCGTGTTAGACAGACATATACAGGCAACTGCAAACTCTATAAAGTAAGATTTTAAAAATAATCACCAAATAAAGTAATCATACTTAATAAAGAAGAACCTGGAAGAAGGGATGGAAATTACAAGAATACCTCGCTAAACGATAATTGCGGTTTGGAACTCCCAAATGGTTTGCATAAATACTCCAGTGACCTAGCCCTGATGATGGACCAGGTTTTAGTTCAAAAATTTAACTGTCAAATGTGAAACCAATTACTTTGTAAAATACAAATTTGGAAGATGTGAATTCATTGATTGGTGTAGATTTGACATGGAATGAATATATACAAATGAATGAATGGTGTAAATATGACACGGGAATGAATTCTAAACCTCTAGATTCGCTATGTATGAATGTCGGTTGCTTCGACTAGCGATTCCTATGAAGGTTATATTCAAATTAACGGGAAACTTGAAAATTGGTCGTTTTCGGTGGTGTAGTGGTTAGCATATTCGGGCGCTATCTGGGAGACGCGGGTTCGGTTCCTGCTCCATAACGACGAAAGTTTCAAGTTTTCGACAGGATATTAGCTGACTTTAAATCCATGTCATATTTACACCAATAAACGGATTCACATCTTCCAAATTTGTATTGTGCAATCGTGCATTCCCGTATTTCATTCATTGTTACATCTGTGAAATATGTAAATCCAACTCTTTCAATATAAATTGCGTATCGAGAGGTGCCATGATGCGTAATTTTCAGGCCTTATTCAAAACACATTGCGTCATTAAGAAGGGAATGGGCGAAAATGTTTCTTCATAACGAAGGATATCTTTACAAAAAGGTTTTCGCTATTGATATCTTAATGCCAGAAGGCTCTGACTATCCATGGTGGCAGAACCATGAATTATTAAAAACAGAAAATATGCGCAAAATACTGCTCTTGTAAAAACTTTGAGTTGCAAAAGAAATTTTTCAAATGATGTTCTTCAATGCACAGATAACAAGAAGAAACGGTGCGCATTTCCGCTTTCTTTTAAGAAAACTCGGCGGTTTTTTTAAAGTGAAAGATAATCGCAACCTTCACCATAGCAGTTGGCTTACAAGCACAAAAAGGCATTTTTAATATAAGTTTTAGAAGCTCAGATAGAATTGCAGATTGAAACACAAAATAACTCCAACTTCCATCAGAACTGTGCACTATGAAAAATTCAGGAATGTATTCGAAACTGATAAACCACTTTTAAAAGAAATTTTCAAATCGGACTTTTATGATCTTAACTATCGACGAGAATGGAATATACATATACGCGAGTGGATAAATTATGTATTATGTTTGACAGGAAATACGTAATAAATATTTTGGAGTGATCGGTACATAATCCAAACGAAATTTTGCAGTCGGGTTACGGTTGCAAATGTTTTGTAAACAGAAACAAAGGCTTCCTCCCTCTTGTCGCAAAATTGTGCGGTAAGACAAATTGAAAACTACACTATCTACCAACAAGTAATTGGACACCTGTGATAGTAAAGGAAAACGAAGTTTATTCACCTTCAATAGTTGGTGGAGCCTCCATAAGTGGCGATTACAGCTGCGACCCTCCGGGGCATACTCTCAACCACGCGTTGTACGACGGCTAGCGGTATTTTCTTCCACTCGGCTTCGAGAAGACAGGTCAGTTCCTTCACCGATTTCGGACGGTGGGGGCACCCCTTAAGTCGACGCTCCAACTCGTCCCAGAGGTGCTCGAGAGAGTTAAGGTCCGGGCTCTGCGCAGGCCAGGTCATTCGATTTACCCCATTGTCACCATACTAAGCCATGGTGGACCTCGCAACATGACAGGTGGCATTGTCATCCTGAAAGTAACATAGGTCCACCCCGTAAAACTGCCACAACGTAGGAAACGCATGGTCATCCAAAATGGTGCAGTAGGTCTCGGCGTTGAATCTACCAGGAATTGCGACCAAGGGTCCCGTGCCATCCCAGGAGAAAGACCCCCATAGCATAATTCCACCGCCGCCGAACTTCACAGTTGGCACAATATATTCCGGCAGGAGGCGTTCTCCAGGCAGACGTCAAACAAAGACCATGCCATCCGAACGGTAGAGGGTGAACCTTGATTCGTCGCTCCAGAGAACCTGTTTCCACTGTTCAACGGTCCACTGTCAACGTTATTCGCACCACGTTAGCCGAGCAGCGCTATTGGACTTGGTGAGCAAAGGCTTGTGGGCGGCAGCACGTCCATAATAACCGAGAAGATGGGCTTCCTTACGGATGGTATTCATCGAAAGAACACTCCCGGATGCCTGTTGAAACTCCTCGCGAATGTGGCCCATCGATTTGGTACGGTTCTTCCGAATTTCTCTGGCCAGCACCCGTCGGTCTCTAACTCCCAGTTTTTGGGTTTGCCGGGTCGGGGCACATTCCGACAGTCATCTCTCATCTTCCACTTGGCAATAACGTAGGCCACTGTCGATTTTGGGTACTTCAACTTGCTGGATATGTCACGTATGGATCGGCCATTTCTGTGATACCCGACGATTACACCTTTCTCGAAATCAGTGAGCTCCAAACTGCGTGGCATCTTGCATGCGACTGGTTGCGTTGTTGTTTCCCACACGATATTTAACGGCGGCGGCCGTGACGTGTATCAGGACCACAGAAATCGTTGATTGCAGGGGTGTCCAATTACTTGTTGGTAGATAGTGTATATGCAAGCAAGATGCTCTTCATCACCAACTCTCTCCGTCTGAAAGCAATTTCTCGTATGAGATGGTTAGAATTAGAGATATGGAGAAAACTACGATAAGCATTTACATCCCCTAGCTAAAAAGTTATACATTATTTTGAGCATTTAATATGTGCATAACGTTTTTCGTCGCAAGAGGTATCTGAACAAAAGAGAATGGTTTCAATCGAAAGTTTAGAAGCACAGGTACAGATGCAAAAATATTGGAAATATAGGCATGTATTTCGATTCTACTGGACACATTTCATTTTATGAAATACTTAACTGAATTGCCCGGAGGTGCTCGGGAGAATTTAGTGATAATTCACTATCTAAATTTTGTACAAATCAAATGAAAGGGATTAATTTTTTACAGCATGAACCGTATCCAATACTGTATTTCATTTCTTCATTAAATTTGAATACTTTATGCTCTGCAGAGTCTTCAGGCACACAATATTTTTAGTTTTTCCGTTTGATTTTTTGTTTTGTTTTTTATATGGATATTGCTCAGGGTCAGCCAGTATTTCCCGCGTAAATATTACTATTCGTGGAAACACCAAGTTCTGCGGTGAAAGTTAATGAATCAAAAAGATATTCCTGTTATTTTTCAGTAAATTTATTTTAATTCGTTTAAATTATTAATTTTTGGTAAACAATATATTTGGTTTTTCCATTGGGAGCAAAAATGTAGAATTTTTTTGGATTGCCAACCCTTGAGCAGGCCACATAGAGTTGTCCGTGCGAAAAGCAGAGTTCCTCCAAATTAATACCAGCCACTGCCATTGGACTAGCCTTGCGCTTTTTTATTGGACATGGTAAATGCCACACGAATCGGGAATTGCAGACGCTTGATGTCAAACGGCATATCTGTGGGAATCAGTGGAATCATATAGTATTCCAAATTTGGAGGTTCTAAATTTGAAACTGTAGATTTTACGAAAAAGTTGTGTGGTGACCTCTTGGCCGCGGGCTCCGACCCCTACTAAAAACCGTCTAGGGTCTAAGTTAGAGAACCATGAGGTAGTATACCGAATTTGGTGGTTCTAAATTGAAAACTGTAGAAATTTTCTCGAAAATTTTGTATGGGGGCCCCTTCACCTCCCCGGGCTCCCACCACTTCCAAAAACTGTGTACGGTCTAAGTTAGAGTAAAATGAGATAATATACCAAATTTGGTTGTTCTAAATTGAAAACTGTAGACCTTTTCACGAAAATTTTGTATAGGGGGCCCTTTGACCCCCCCCCCCGGCTCAGACACCTTCCAAAAACTGTCTACGGTCTAAGTCAGAGTAATGAGATAGTATACCAAATTTGGTGGTTCTAAATTGAAAACTGTAGAAAATTTAACTAACATAACGAAACTATTTTATGGAAGCCATTACCCCCCCCCATCCGGCTCCGATCCCTTGCAAAACCCTTGTACGGTCTACGTTAGAGTACCATGAGATAGTATACCAAATTTGGTGGTTCTAAATCGAAAACTGTAGATTTGTATGGCGGACAAACAAACAAATATACAAACTTTAAATTTTATATACACTGCTGGCCACCCAAAAGGCAACACCAAGAAGGAAGCATCCGATTGGCCTGAAATTCGCAGCATGGGTCACCCGCGAGAGGACATGCAAGCAATTAGCCTTGCAGGGCATATGCAAATCATGTGCGCCCGGTACGCCACCGAGAAGCACTATAAGAAGGGTGCACAGAAGGCTGGGTGTAAGTAGTGGAAGTATGTTGTGCTGACGGACCTATGCGTGGGAAGCTTTCTGATGCCTCGTTGCAGAATACGGCAGTCATTCCAGCATGTATTGGAGTTCGACAGAGGACGAAGAGTGGCTTATCGCGACAGCGGTTTCTCGTACCGATACATCGGCGCCCGTGTGCGACGACATCTAGCCACAGTGAGGCGAGTATGGATTCGGTGGGTGCAGGAGGGACGGACGGACCAACATGAGTGATTGCCGCAGCCGTGGCACACCATCGAACGAGAGGATTGGCATGTTGTGCGGCGGGCATTGACGGCTCGCACCGCCACATCACGAACGTTAGCGCAGGAATTAGGGTGTGTTGCGCAACAACCTGTGTCAGCACGTACTGTTCGACGTCGTCTGCAGGAGCAGGGACTTGTCGCACGGCGCCCATTGCTCCGATTACCATTGACGTTACACCTCCGGCGAGTGTGGCGGCAGTGGGCTGTTGAACGCCGCCCCTGGACTACGGAATGGCACCACATTGTCTTCTCAGACGAATACCGCTTCTGTCTGCAACACCACAATGGTCGGATCCGCGTGTGGCGGCACCGTGGCGAGAGACTGTATGACGCCTGCATTATGCTTCGCCATACCGGTCCGTCGCCTGGCGTTATGGTTTGGGGCGCAATTGGATATGACACCTGCACCCCTCTGGTACGCATCGGAGGTACACTCAACAGCCACTTATATCTCCGACGTTTTGGAGCCTGTAGTCCTCCCTTACCTGTAGCACCTGCCAGCGGCCACGTTTCAACAGGAAAATGCGCGCCCGCACATGGCACGCATCGTGCAACAATTCTTCACGGCCCACCAGGTGTCACTGCTTTCGTGGCACGCCTGTTCTCCTGATATGTCGCCCATCGAATACATCTTGTCGCTGATCGGCAACCGAGTGGCCCGTCAAGCACCACCCGCGGCTACGCCTGATGAACTGTGGTCACGTGTGAAAGCAGCCTGTACCGACATATCCCAAGCCAATATCCAAAGCCTCTTTTGTTCGATGCCGCGGCGTGTAGCGGCCGTTATTGGCAGCCATGGAGGGCCACACCAACTGTCGATGTCTGCGTGTTCCTCAAATCGCACGGGCCTGTAAGATCAATGGTTTCATCTTATTGTATGTTTTTATGTGTCCACTAAATCTGGCTTTGCTATCTCGTGTCCTTCTTGGTGTTGCATTTTGGGTGGCCAGCAGTGTAGATTAGATGTTACATACAATGAATTCAACGAGAAAATATAATTTTTCAAATCGGATTTTTAGAAGCCGAGATATCGGGAAATATGCAATACACAGTGTAACTTACATCCGCTAGCCGTACAATTATACATTTTTTGAAGTAGGAACTGTGCGTGAAATTGTCTTCGCTGTAAACGGGGTCGTTAATATCTGTATTAATCGGAAAGTTGACAACATCTGCATTTGCACCAGCTAGCGACAAAGCTCTCCTTCAGAAAAAGAGCAGGATGCATAAGCTCATCGTTTTCATAGTTCATGCTGCCCTATGAGGAAATCGGTCTAATAGGTGTAGGGATATGGTGTTCACAGGCGAAGGCCGGGCACAGTGCTAACATATGCCCGCCCTTTTTCATTTTCCAAAAGCTCTGGCAAAATAATATAAGACAGTGTGTTGCTTTATTCAAGTACACTGGTTTCAAGAAATTAAGGAGAAAACAGGAATATCGGGAAAACTAAAAATACACGTTGAAACGTTATGAGATTTGGTGAAAACCTGTGGCATGTCGTATATTAGAGACAGACCGTAAAACATTTCGTTAGAAACACTTCATTCCAACAGATATGACCACATATACAGAACCAGGTGTAAAATGCGGTATCGAAATGAAATAGCCAAAGTACTACAACACGAGGTGTCTATGATGCGGAAAAAAATGTTTCTCTCATAATACGTGGAGAATACGTCATGATAATTAACACAGCAGTCAGACATCTCTGAATTGACTGTATTTACTGTTCTTCACGTAATATCAATCACATCAGAAAACTTGAAAATTTCATCGCCCTGGAGCGGGAACGGAACCCGCCATCTTCCGATTACAACAATGGCTAGATGGCAGCACAGTTGCTTTGATTAAGAATACCGTCAGTCTATGTTGCGATGCTCTCAACACTCAGATACTTGTGACTTTCTCGTCCTGGGTGGTGAAACGGTTAGCATACCCGAACGGTAATCGGGAGATGCGGGCTCGATTCTCGCTCCAGAGCGATGAAACTTTCAAGTTTTCTGATGCGATTGATATTACGTGAAGGAACTGTAAATACAGTCAATTTAGAGGTGTCGGATTGCTCTGTTAATTATCATGACAGGAAGTGTCGTTATCCCTCACAGCGATGAAGACCTTGACAGCGATGTTTCGTTATGCTGATAATGGTGTGTCAAAGCCAGTTAGGTAGCACGACCATTTTCGTGCAAAGCTTGTCTCGTTGACACTCCTCTTGGTCTTGCTGAGGGGGTTGAGTGCAACAACACGCTTTCCTAAAAGTATCCGAGACATGCTCGGTAAGTTTGCGTTCGGAAGACCTAGCTAGACATTCCATATGGACAACGGTCTCCACTTGAAGGTATAATTCTACCAGCCTCGCTCGGTAAGGACGAGCGTTTTTGTCTGTTAGGAGAAATGGGTCTCTCATGGCATTTACATGAAGGCAAACATAGAGTTCCAACCCATCATCCCTATAGGGTCGAGCATTCATGATTTATCTTAGAAGCACATAGGGATCTATGCGTCCACCTAACGCGATGACACCCAAAACCAGCGCACAACCACCGCTATAAGAGGAATGTCAGCCAGCGTATCTCTCATTTTCTCCAGATAAGAGCACCCCAGAAATTGCTTTGCAAAGCAAATCTGGACTCATCCGTGAAGAGTGCTGTCCTCCATTGGTTTTCAGTCTAATTGGCATGAATTGTTGTCCAATATAAACGTTCCTCGCAGTGACGGGGATAAGGGACACGCGGACTGCTGGTCGCCTAGCATAAAAACTTCCTCTGAGAAGCCAGTGGAAGTGGATACCACCAGTCCTATAGTTGCAGCAAGGACATATCGCAGCGCTGTCGAGTAGCCGTCCTGTTCCTTCGCGTAGTTAATCGGAGATATCGGGCGTTCACAGAGAGTGTACGCCTAGGCCTTCCTTTACTGTACATTCAGGAAGCTGACTGCCTATTTTGAAATTGATTCCACAGTCTGTGGACCACAGAAGGACTCGCATGCAGCCATCTTACAACTTCCACCTGACTTTGGCCTGCGTCTAGTCTTCCGATCGCTCTCCACCTCAGTTCATCTGTTAAATGATGTCTCGCAGCCATTACAACAAATCTGTTCCACAGTCTGTGGACCACAGAAGGACTCGCATGCAGCCACCTTGCAACATCCACTTTACTTTGGCATGCGTCTAGTCTTCCGATCGCTCTCCACCTCAGTTCATCTGTTAAATGATGTCTCGCAGTCATTACAACAAATCTGTTACACAGTCTCTGGACAACAGAAGGACTCACATGCAGCCATCTTTCAACTTCCACCTGACTTTGGCCTGCGTCTAATCTTCCGATCGCTCTCCACCTCAGTTTATCTGTTAAATTATGTCACACAGCCATTACGACAAATCTGTTCCACAGTCTGTGGACCACAGAAGGACTCACATGAAGCCACCTTCCAAATTCCACCTGACTTTGGCCAGCTTCTAGTCTTTCGATCGTTCTCCACCTCAGTTTATCTGTTAAATTATGTGACACAGCCATTACGACAAATCTGTTCCACAGTCTGTAGACCACAGAAGGAGTCACATGCAGCCACCTTCCAAATTCCACCTGACTTTGGCCACTTCTAGTCTTCCGATCGCTCTCCATCTCAGTTCATCTGTTAAATGATGTCTCGCAGCCATTACAACAAATCTGTTCCACAGTCTGTGGACCACAGAAGGACTCGCATGCAGCCACCTTGCAACATCCACTTTACTTTGGCATGCGTCTAGTCTTCCGATCGCTCTCCACCTCAGTTCATCTGTTAAATGATGTCTCGCAGCCATTACAACAAATATGTTCCACAGTCTCTGGACAACAGAAGGACTCACATGCAGCCACCTTGCAACTTCCACCTTACTTTGGCCTGCGTCTAGTCTTCCGATCGCTCTCCACTTCAGTTCATCTGTTAAATGAAGTCTCGCAGGCATCACAAAAAATGTGCTATCTTAAAATCACTCTGCAAACAATATGACGTACTCCTGAGCAACATCCCCTTTTAAGCTACACCCGGCTCATTTTAAACAAATGCCATCGCCACCGATTTGCGTACAATACCATGACTCCGCATTTCATTTCTCGTCTCGTATCGTATCCAAACTTCGTATATTTCCAACTGTTCTTTCACAACTAATCGCTATTTTATAGCTTCCTCCTTTATTTGTGGAAACTAATTCAATACCCATCTCCATATCTCTCATCAGACTATGGCGGGTTGAGTTCCGCAAAAGACGACAATGCGCCCTAGAGGGTTACTGGCAAATTAATGCAGCTGGCATGCCATTCCTCTCCTGCATACGGATAAGGGATAAGTGCGTCCGCGGTCGATCTACGCTTTTACGTCCCTAATCACAGGGAGTCTGTGGAAACCCCCTGAAAAACCACAGGCTAGATGACCGGCAGGACCTGTATTCGAACACCCGTCAGAAACATCCGTCTCAGACACAGCGCATAGCGACTTATTAGACCACTGTTTTCTGTGGACTGCTATGTGTGTGTGGAGTTGGTGAAAACTAACATATTCTGTGAAGAGTTTCACGATAAATCCTACACACAATAGTAAAATACTACGGTTATGTAAGATGTACACAATCATAAGGCGTAATACAATATCATCACCATGGTCAACTATTATCAATCCACTGCTGGATGGAGGTTTCCCCAGCCGCCCCGGTGGCGCAGTGGTCTGAGCGATGGACTCTGATCATTCGTCCGAACGGGGTCCGGGTTCGAATCCCGGTAAGGCATGGATGTTGTGTTTGTCTTACGGCACTGGTTCGCTCCCTTTCCTGGATCCAGTGACCCTAAAGTAGGGACGGGCGATTGCTTATAGCCCATTGAGTTGCTCACGGTGGTCGTTAAACCTCCAATCAAAAAAGAAAAAAAAAAAAAAAAAAGGTCTCCCCAAGTTTATTCTACAACGGTTTGTCTTGTGCCAGTCTCCTCCATGTTACGCAAACATACTTTCGAATTTCATCCGCCCATCTCCCACGTGGTCTTCTTCTGGGTCTTTTCCTGTTGCTTGGAATCCAATCTAAAATTTTGGCTGTCCATCGATATTCTGTTCTTCTGGCAGTATGTCCAGCCCATTGCTCGTTCGTGACAGACGTAGTGTTGGTGGCTTCAATATTTTATGCATTTTATTGTGGAATACCTCGTCCCTCACTTACCTGTTGCGTGGCCCGGCTATCTAAAGGTACTGTGTACGTTTTGAGCTACTTTTCTAGCGTTCTCATCCTCATATTAGTTCATATTCATCCGTTTTCTTATCGTTTGCTCGTTTGTTTACGTTTGGAAGCTGCCAACATGGCGGCTTCCGGTATTTCCTTATCATCTATGGGCGTGGCGGATGCACGTCACGTCACACTTCCCACGTCCATGGAAGGTAACATACTCTCGTCCTCAGATGTGTCTGCTCAGATGCCTTCCCATCTCTCTAGTACTCTTGCACCGGATCCTTCACTGGATTTGGCTGCGCTTTCTTCTTCAGCTCCTGCATCTGCCTCGGTGCCCTCCCTGGGTACTACTGATTCTACTGCCTTGCCTTCGGCCTGTGCTTCTCTTCCCTCACAGCCTCCTGTGTCTGCCGGATCCGAACAAACTTCTCTTCCGAGGATGTCATTTGCCTCTACAGTGCAACGAGGCGCTACTTCAACGTCCGATTCCTCTCAACCAGATGTTTTTTTGCAAGCAACACCTATTATTCAGGTATCCAACCACAAGGTGAAGGTAACGATATATGACAATTCGCAGATTGGCCGTGAGTTCCAGAACCTCCTGGATAGAGGTGTGCTCTTTCATGCTTTACCAAATACTCCATTGCCACGCTACCTGGAAGCCCTCTCTGGACATGTGTCGTCTGCGTCCATTGCAGGAATTTCCCGTACTCCTCGGGTTATTTCGGTACAGTTCAATCACAAGGAAGATGCTGACTTTTTTCTTGCAAACGGACTTTCGATTTAGACAAACCATCTCATCCCGTCGCCTCTTTCCAAGCGACCGGTGAACATCACGTTTTATCCTGTTCCACAGGAAGTGCCGGATAATGCACTTCCTCTCCTTGTCAGTCATGTTTGTAAAATTGTTGGCAAGGTCCGTCGCCTTTATGACGCTCCCCGCGGAACTCGATTTGCACATGCTACCGGACCTCGCCGTCAGTTATTGGTCGTCTTTCCCACCGAGAAAGCCTTGGCGGATTGCCCTACAGAAGCTACTGTTGAAATTGGCGCACGAACGTACAGTTTCAAGATTTTCACTGCTCACTATTATACACACTGTTTAACACAGAATCACACCACTGCCTCTTGTGACCACGTTCGACGTGGACGTTCATCAAGTTCGCATCCCACTGCTGACCACATTGGTCTTTCTACTATCCCCACTACCGGTAGTTTGCCTGACGCGAATTCTTCGTTTCTCCGTCAGACGAACATTACCGTCACGGACAATGCTGCCTTTCCTTCTCTCCCGACCCGTACGATTGTGCATCCACCTTCAAGATTGACAGAGTTGTCTTCGACTATAGATGTGTCTACAGCGGAGTGTTCCGATCCGGGTGTGTTGAGTGGTGGTTTGGCAGATCGGCCGTCTGGCTCTTCTCCTAGCCTCTCGGATATTGGATCTCAATTTACAACCTTGTCTACCATACCCTTGTTTCAACATCTTCCTGAAGCTACGTACTGCTTCTTCGGAGACGTTCGTTTCCTCGTCTCCTGACTTGGGAGGTGAGCCTGATCCACTAATGGATACATCTGCCTCAGCTTCTTCTTCGAAGCGGATTGGAACTTCCAAAGGCGCTGTAAAACAGAAAAAGTTAAGACAACTTTCTGTGCCACATTCTGAGGATTTATCTAGTGTTCCTGAGGTTTCCGGTTCCGGTGTTTCTTCACCTGATTATTCTTCAAACAGCATGCTTCTCCGCTCAGGTCCTATCAAACCTCTCTCTGATGCTGAGGTTCTACAGGCCGTTGATACGTTTCCTCCAGTTCCTGGACCACTGTCCAGACAGCAACTTTTACGTCTTTTTCAACCTGCACGTACGATTGTTGGTTCTGAAGAATTCCTTCACTCACCTGATCTGGACCTGTACGCAGCGGTAACGCAATTCGAAGCCTATGTGTCACTTTTTAAATCTCTGTGTGCCACCGATCCTCGGTATCAGCCTTTTTTGAGACGTTACACGCGCCGTCTCGCCTCCTTGAAGGAGCTCGTTGAGAAGTATATGTGTGATACCTGCTATCCTTTTACCGATGACTTTTAGCTCTCTTCCTCACACCGATTACTTTTTGTTCTCTCAATGCTAGGGGATTTGCGAACCCATTCGCAGATTCCCTGGTTTTGCAGACTTAGTGCATGTTGATTCTGATGTTTTCATTGTGTGTTTTTACTGTGATTCACAAGTAATGTATTGTAAATTTACTTTATTTGTGTGTTTGGCTGTGTTTCACAAGTAATGTATTTTAAATTTGCGATAATTGCGTGGTTTTGCTGTGTTTTCACGACTAATCGGTCTCGTTACTTGTGTGATCTCCTCATTATGTTATCTGTTGTTTCCTGAATTTGTGCCTGTTTTTTTAAATTACCTATAATTGTGAGTGTTTGCGGTGTTAGTGCTTTCCTCTATTGCGGATTATTATAGTGGTACGTTTGTTACCTTTGTTCTTTTTATAAAGTTGCTGAGGTACTCAATGTTGTTTTGCGCTCTAACCACATTTCAGTTCCGTTCGGTTGATTTATGATAGCATAGTACATTTCATGCATTTGTGCACATGAGTTAAAGTGTTTGATACGCCGTTAGGCCATTCATTGTTTGTGTGCATATTCATTTCCTTTCTGTGTAACGTTGTGCTGCATCGTGGATATACTGACTTTCCGCACTGTTGTTTTCTGTACTGCAGCTTTTAATGAATCTCTTATGTCTGTATTTCGTTATAGCAATAAACTGGGTACCACTATGGTACCCACAGTTACCAATACCAAAAAAAAAAAATACCATTGACATTTCAGGGATTTTACCCTGATCATGATGTCTTCCACTTTTGTCATTTTTCTGATCCGCGAGTTCCTCCTCTTATCTCTCTTGGTTACTCCAAGCGTGCACCTCTCCATGCTTATTTGAGTTGTCTGCAGTCTTTGTATGCCTCTGTTAGTTAAGGTCCACATCTCTGCGCCATACGTAAGCACTGGAAGGATGCATTGGTCAAATACTTTTTCTTTTAAGACATCATGGCATATTGCTCTTGAAAATTATACTGTTTCTTACAAAAGCTCTCCAGGCAAGTTTTATACGCAGATTAATTTCTTCATCAATGTGACCCTTACTTGATATCTGCTGTCCAAGATAAATGTAGGTATCGGTTATACAATATACTACACTTCATAACTGTGTACATCTTCACATATCATTTATAATAAAACAGTGACGGAATTTCCAAAGCGTTTTAGTAAAATAATAAAACACCTTTATCGTGACCATGAACAAATTGTAAGAATTAATATAGGTAATGCATGCTTTTTTTAACATTGCCAAAAAAACAAACTGTGTTTTAACTTCAGATGTCTTGAATTCGCTGGCTCAAGGTATCATTCTTCCAGCAAAGGGAGCTTGATGATATTATACATGATGACCAAAATGTTTAGTTTGCTTTCTGAACGAGATGTGGAAGCAGCTTTAAAAAAAGTTTATGGTATTCATGGGAGTGAGAAGTTTATGTTTGAACTTCGGCGCCATGAAAGCTGTTATCAACCTGAAAGGTCAAACCAAAAGTACTAACATTTTCTTTTCTTTAACTGCAGTGTTTCTGTTGTTACTGTTGTATGCGCGCGCGCGCGCGCGCGTGTGTGTGTGTGTGTGTATATATTCTTACATCCCACACATCAAAATAAGACCACTGTCTTCTGCGGACTGCTACGTGCGTGTGTGGAGTTGGTGAAAACTGGCATTTTCTGTGAAGAATTTTACGAGTTTTGTTTGAAAAATCCTACACACCATGGTAAATGGTGTAAATAATAGTGAGGTTCCTGTCTTGTGTTATACGTAATACGCCTCAGCCTCTTAAATTATGTAATTAGTGTTTAAAGACTAATGCGTATTCTGAGGTCATCTAAATGTCAATATAATGATTTATTAAGAAGTCGTGCAAGAGAGATGTTATATTCTGTTGGTTACTTATGAAATTAACAAAATTCCGAGAAAAATCCCTCAGTTTCACATGCATCATTTATACACAAAATTATGATATAAAATATCGCCTGCAACTGATACGTACCAGAGATGGAAACGGGTCACGGGTCTATGGGTCATCGGGTTGATAATATCTTGCAGGGTCAAGGCGTTCCTAACCCTATTTCGACCCGGTTTTAATTTCGTTTCATTTTTGAAAATAAAATAAAAATATTTCAAAGAACACTTCTGAAGTCTTTAAACTAATATTTCAGAACTACAGAGTATGATCCAGGAACTTTTAACAAGAGTAAAGAAATGGGATTAAAAATGAACTTTCAGAAAACAAAACTGAAGTACAATGCTTTTACAAGGAACTAAGATTTATCAGTTGATGGGTAAAAGCTGGAGATAACGAATTCCTACATTTACCTTGGGCAGAAGATATCAAGCGAGGGTTACATGGATGAAGAAATTAATTGGCCTACAAAACTTCGTTGGAGAGCTTTTCGAAGAAATATTACAAATTTTAATAGCAACGTGCGATTATGTCTTAAAAGAAAAGGTTTAATTAATGCATCCTTCCAGTGCTTACGTACGGAATAGAGACCTAGACCTTGACTAAAAAAAGATATACAAAGACTTCAGACAACTGATAGAAGCATTGAGAGATGCATGCTTGGTGTAACGAGGAAAGATGTAAACAGGAACTCGTGGATAAGGAAAATGACAAGAGTGAAAGACATCATGATGAGGGTAAAATCCTTGAAATGGCAACGGGCTGGACATATTACCAGAAAGACGGACCAACGATGGACAACCGAAATTTTAGACTGGACTATAACGGATAGGACCAGAAGAAGACCGCGTGGGAGATGGGTGGATGGAGGAGACTGATCCAAGACAGTGCGTTGTTGAAGATATTTGGGGAGACCTTCATCAGCAGTGAATTTATAATAATTAACTGAATGATGATGACGATGATGAGGATATATTTGAATTAATAGTTCAAAGTAGATTTGCCCGGGTCAGGTCCGGGTCGGTTATAATTATATGCCGACCGGGTCCGTGTCGGGTCCAAACGTTTTGACCCGTTTCCAACTCTGATACGTACTACCTGTGCTTACGTAATGAATTAGTGCATATATTGTTTCCGGTCTTGCTTTTTATAAGTCAATCACCAATATATAGGTAGAAATAATCCAATTTCTCCTGTGCTGCTGTTGTAAATTCATTTTGTGTGTTCAATGCAAGGATTTTCCGTAATTTTAACACTTTAAAGAATACGTGATCATTTTAGGTTTCCAAATATGACGCACCTTTAGGATTATAAAAATATGTAGTATGTTCCAAAGCTTGTTTTTAACATAATCGGGTAAATCTATATCCACACTAAACATAAAAGTGGAAAGTCGATTAGAATACGTTCGTACACATTTCCAAGTAGACGTACATCTTTCGTTCTCTACCGAAAGCAATAAAAACGAAAATAAGTGAAGTTTTTTTTATCTGGTATCTACGGAAGTCTAGTAAGAAACCCGTCTTTTGAGGTTAACCATGGATACTTACGCCACCGCGTTTTCAGAAAAATATTTTCATGTTCTTATCTCAAAGCAAGCGTTTGTTTATTTTTTCTCTCTCTAAGAAAACGGTGAAGCCCGGTTTAATGCTCTCTTACTTCTGTCTTCTCATTCAACATTAATGAAAATTACAGGAGGTCGTACAAGAAGAAATCATAATATTTTTTTTAATTTTCTCCCAAATCTATATGCATAAGGCATAATTCGTTTCATATTTTTATAGAAAATAAACACAGATTTCCACTTTTGATTCAAAAGAGTCGTTAAATTGCATTCATTTATGATCATGTTACCCTGATGAATACTCGTGAACTTCGATAGTTTCTGTGCTGTTTTGTTCGACATAATTAATATTTCCTTTAGATTAACATCCTAACTCCCTTCATGATACGCAAAATATTTTCATACGTATTTTCGCATCAATAGAAAAATAAACTTTCTGAAATTAAAAAAATAGAATATATGTAGGTATTTTTGAGAAAATATTTTTACGTTTCTGCTTCTCTTAATAAATATTATTAAAATTCGTCGATACCTTTTGCGAATACAAATAAAGCAGGAAATGTGAAGTTCTGATTAGGCGATGCATGTTAAAGTGGTTACAGTGAGTCAATGCTTTCTTAACATTCGCTTAGATTCATTTTATTCGGTTGCATTTCAGATATTTTGTTGAAAAAACAATAGCCTTCGATCTTTTCCTGAAACATATGGATGGTTGATCGGTAGAACAAAGAACCCGTTTTAAGCTTTAAATGAAATTGAAGGAAATGTGACCTTTATTTCGACTTAAAATGGCACGATCCAAATACTTTGAAAGAACGAGAAAGATTGCTATGGAACTAGATTCTGTATGATTAAGGTTCCAAAATGAAGGAAAGAAACGAGAAATTCGGCAATGCAGCATCTTTAGGAAGCAGTTATAATGATGGAAAATAAATCAAATGATGAGAAATGATCAATGTGTGACAATTCGGTTGTAAGTACAAAAACTCAGAAATTAAAATCTTTTAGAGAAATTCATCAAAATAATGGAAACATTTACTGTTTGTGAATAACTTTAGCTGTGCGACTCAGGGCTTTCAGAACAGAAGCAATTCGATTTTAAATAGACCTGCACAAATCCTGTACAAATGGTAATGGAATTTGGGACCATGTTTCCTGTCAAATACGTTCCAACAGTGTTAAATGATGTGATCCGACCTTTCTCTCCAGATATTCCCACAAAAAATTAAATGATCTCAAGGAACATATGTCATAAGTACAAACTCAATTTGGTGTAAGGTCTCATATTTTATTTAACACTGTTAAACAGGACAGAGACTGTGTTGAATGTGTGAACCGTCACGGTGTATATTTGGTTCCACTGAAATCTACTAACCCTGCTGAACCCGATTTATGTTATGTGGCCTTTACCACTCGTAATTTGAGGCGCCACATTTACGAACATCAATATAATCTTAGGACGCATTCTGGTGTTCCATCTTTGTCGAGCCTTTGTTTAAATGTTTCTTACCTATCATGTTGGAATGACACCATTATCCTCGGTTCTCCCAGGAATCGTCGATCAACACTTTTCTCCGAAAGTATGCACATATTCGTCAATAGCGAAAGATGCTGTAACGATGAACCCCACCAGTTTATCCCCTTCCTTGGAGAACACTTTTGGGCCAGATCACGCCCACTAGTTATGCTTCTACCCACTGAACTTGATTTTCAGGGGTGCATTATTTGCTTGAAACCAGGACGGTCATTAGGAAACAATGCCGGTAACATTTAGTGCAGATGGTCCCCAAGAATAGATTCGTCCGTTGAAGATGTAACACGATCCGGCAGAATAGCTAGTGGCCCTAAAAGATATTAAGATGTGGCAACCCACAGCACCAAAAATCCACCTTCACGACTCAGATTCGTAACCAAACAGTCGGGGTGGTACGAGACACTGACAGAGACGTACATCACCAGATGTACGCTCTGTTAGTGGTGGGAAACGATACGAAGCACGATTCATCGAACCAGATGACATGTTGCCAGTCTTTAGAGTTCCAGTTTTAATGTGCTTTATACGACCTTACTCATTCTGTTGCATGGATGTTGGTAAATCAGAGGTTTGTGGATTGCACCACTTTCATGAACACCGGCACGATGGAGATCACGACGAAGTGTTACAACCGAAAAGGGATCATTCCGACTGGTGTTCAACTCTGCGACTATTTGTGGCACAGTGGTCTTGTGCTTCCACTGTATAGTCCGTACCAACATTGGCCCTTCCCTATCTGACGTCTTCGTATGGCGTCGAGAATGCGGACGTTTAGAAGCAACGCGCCGTGTCCTTTCTGATAAGTAATCATAATCTTCGATACTGTTCTTTGCGTTACACATACTATTTCTGCCGTTCTGTTTACTGAAGCTCCTACAAGATGCCCACCAATGATCGTGCTTTTTGGGCATCATCGAAGTCTGAGATTGTTGACAATTGCACCACAACAGCTGTTTCACCTACGATTACGCAACTCTTACGTGATGGCTGACATTGTACTACACTCCTTCATATACCACACATCGCGGGTGAGGTCGACCCTGGGATCTGCATGGACGTCGACCGTGTGATTTTTCTCAAAGCGTCGACGTGACCACGAAGACCACAGGGTGAAAGGGACCGCGGGTGACGTCGACCCTGTGATCTTCGTGTACACCAGTCATAGTCGGTGTTTCCAGTATTTTTTGATAAACCCTCGAATGTCAACGGAAAACTAAAAAAATCAGGTGTGCCGACTGACGCAGAAAAATTATCAGATTATTATTCGCACAACGCTTTCGGCGAGAAGATTTTGAGTCATCGCCATCCCGGTTGCTGAGTGGTACGAATTGTTCCTCCTAGATGGGAGAGAGGTCGTATCCGTGTTGACGCACGGATGGTGTGCTTGCATTACGTCACTGTCTCTATCCTCTTCTTCGAATAAGTGCCTCTAAATTAGAGTAACTGCCCTACACAAAAGCACTAACAATAGAGGCATCCATAATAATATAATTCCCGTATTTGTCCATCAGTCGCTTACGGAGAAAACTACTGAACGTAGACTTGAAATTTGGTACAACCAACTAGGTAATTGAAGGTGTGCTGCACCTCTAACCTGTTTTTTTTAATTCAAATTTGCAGAATTTTAATTAATTTATTATTTTTTAAAGATTTCAACCACTGTGGAAAAGCCATTGGTGAAATTTGATCTTCTTGTATGATGTCGCATGAGCTCCCACAACAATAGTTGATTTCACAGTTACACAGTATTATTTCATTCCACTCTTGCACAACAATATTTCATTATACTTTACATAATGGCAACAATATCTCATTCCATTCTTGCGTATATTACGAAAACCTTAGGCCGAACGTGATAGCAACCTTTATAAAAAATCAGATATCATTGGCGTAGCAACTTCTACGTGTGTGCCAAACCTTTACGTAGTTACGGGTGGCCTTATCGAGGCAGGCTAATATACAAAACAATACGCGATAACACGCGACGGGTGAGCAGAAGCGAGATATTAATAGGTACAGCGGATTGGATTTTTTTTTTAATTTTTGTATGCGCTTTCGAAGTGTGACGTCTATATTATTACCGCCGCAGTTGCAAGCGGGTTTGTTTATGCTTTAGAACCCGGCTCTCTGTATGTTACTTCGTTTTATAAGTAGTTAGAAGGTATTTCTGCTGGAAGATTAGCGCGCGCGATTTATAATATGAAATTTGGCCTTGCTGTTAATTTGTAAGCCTTCCAAAGTGTGTCCTTCAGCTTTTACGTTTCAGACCTTGGCGCCCATTTTGTTAATGCGCATTATATATAGTTCCAAGCTTTCTCTACGGGACGATTCGGGCTAGGTTTCTTCAGTTATTGTTTTGAATTTGCAATGACGCGCGCGACTTACAATTTGAAATTTGATCTTGAGGTTTACTGCGTTACATTTGCGAGGTGTTACATGCATTCTCTCCCCGTAGTTCCTAGCAGGTTTCTTAACGCTTCAAATGTCATTGAAGCTAATGTTACAGAAGAGCATTTTTCCCCACGCATTCTTATCATCTCTTCTGAGCTTCCGTTTCAGTTTAAACGCCTACAGTTTCCTGTTCGTCTCAATTTTTCCATGAGTACACTGTTAAACATTATGTGGTAGATTACCCCAAAAAGTAGTGCTACAGCAGCTGCATTATTTTCTGAGGAAAGATAAACCTCTGTGTGGTGCAAACAAAACCCAAAAAACATGTAGCAACTTTGCAGCACGTTATGGTACAAGGCTGAACCACATTGTGGTGCAAGGTTGTACGATGCTCTTGAGTTTTGTTTGCACCACACAGTGGTGTATCCTTTCTCAAAAAGTGGTGCAGCTGGTGTAGCACCACTTTTTGTTGCATCCTACCACAAAATTTTAACAGTTTATCAATAATCACAGGATCAGTCGTTAAAAACTGTGAGATGCAAAGTTCATGCTTTTCCCATGCCCAGCTGTACGTTGTTGGACCCAGATCGGGAACAATATACAATTCCTTCATTTTGGCTTCAAATGAAAGAACATTCAATGTAGTTCATTCAGGAACTCTTCAAAAATAAAGTTACTTGTGCGTCGTAAGAGCTGTACATCGCAATGATCACAGCACGATAGAAAATGTAGATGTTCCAAATATTGCAAATTTCTTACATTCACAGTCAACAAAGGCTTCTGATTTAAACCAATTATTCCGGCACAAGTACAGATTTTATTCGCCTTTAGTGACTTTCTTTTCATTAGTGGAACATATCTCGATTAAATGTTTCCGTGCAATATATGCTATTCATAATTTCAGGAAAGCTCGAAAAGCGTTTCCGCATAAGCCGATTCATACATTTTTTGTTAAACCCTGGCAAAGACATCTACCTTTGTCAACATACAGTGTTTTTCAAAACTAATGAAACAAATTTTAAGGGGTGATAGAACACACCGAAACAAGCACTTTTCGCCATAGAATGCATGGTCGCAAGTTACGCGGTTAGGCGCTGGAGGGCGCTTTCTGTTTCCCCACGCACGCCATCTTTTCGCAACGAAAAGACGGGAATGGTACTACAAATCAAAAGAAAGCTTTATTGCAGACAAACCAAAAAAATAAGTTAGTAAAATCATGCAATGCATTGACTATAATACGCTTTCCAACATACCAGAAATCATTACCGAAGTTATCACTCAAGTTATGAGGATAATGACTGTGGAATAAATCTCGTTCCTATGCCCTGACCTTTGATCCCATTTCGATGATATTCAACAGAACCGGTACAGTATACTTCCGAAATAACATGATAAAGGTTTGTCGCAATCGAAGCATTTTTACGTAAGTTATTATGCATAAGGGCTATGCAATAGATCCCACTCCTGTGTCCTAACGTTTGACCCCATTTCACCAATTTTTAATAGGAATCGGCCCAAGGCAGGCCCCTACAACGTACTAACATTTCATCCAAATCGAATCATTTTTACGCAAGTTATGACTCCATAATGGCGATGGAAGTGATTCCTCTCCTATGTCCTGATCTTTGACCCCATTTCGCCCATTTTCAATAGGGTGTGTCCCCAGGTTGTCCCCTACCGCATACTAAACTTTCAT
Organism: Macrothele yani; assembly: GCA_039090855.1. Taxonomy (NCBI): domain Eukaryota; kingdom Metazoa; phylum Arthropoda; class Arachnida; order Araneae; family Macrothelidae; genus Macrothele; species Macrothele yani. The sequence goes on from CM077013.1 coordinate 88,969,010, forward strand.
CGCAATCGAACCTTTTTTAGTTAGTTATGACGCATAAGAGCCGTGGAATGGATCCCGCTCCTATGTCCTAAGCTTTGACCCCATTTCGTTCATTTTCCATAAGATTTCTTCTCAGGTGTTCCCCTACCACATACTAAAGTTTCATCAAAATCGAAGGATTTTTACGCGAGTTATCGTGCAGACGGACATACGCACACAACGCGTGACGTAATGAGGCAGATGGGAATCGCGACAATCTGCTCGCAAGAGCGTGACGTCATAAAACATGAATAGGATCCACACACAACGCGTGATGTAATGAGACAGATGGCGTGACCGTGCGCTAATATCTCAATCGCGAGATTGTGACGTCATAAGATTTCTAAGCATAGGTAACATTCATAGCACGACGCCATGACACTAAAAACGTTGTAATTCGGGGTGGTTATTTAACAAACTAGACGAATTTTCCTAAAGTCGAAATCAAGCTAAATCGATTTGTAGTTCCAGAAAACGGTAGGTTAACGCCTTTCATTAAAATCCTTAGAGCCGTTTTCAAAATAAAATTTACGTACATACAAGAATTGCTCCTTTAATAGTATGGGATAACGGCGGTGGAATAGATCCCGATCCTATGTCCTGACCTTTGACCCCATTTCGTTCATATTCAGTAGGGTTCGTCCCCAGGTGCCCCCCTACCACATACTAAAATTTCATCGAAATCGAATCATTCTTACGCAGGTTATGGCGAATAAGGACAATGGAATGCATCCCGCTCCCATGTCCTGACCTTTGATCCCACTTCACCCATTTACAATAGGGTTCATTCTTATGTGGTCCCCCCATGATATACTAAAATTTCATCGACATCGAACCATATTAACGCACGTTATGACGCATAAGAACAATGAAATGGATCCCGCTCCTATGCCGGGACCTTTGACCCCATTTCGTCCAGTTTCAACAGGAATCGTACCCAGGTTGTCCCTTACCACATACTAAAATTTCATCGAAATCAACGATATTTACGCGAGTTATCGTGCAAAGAGGCGGACGGACGGACAAAGCGGACGGACAAACCTATTCGCTTCTTCAACCTACGGTTGGAAAGCGTAAAAAAATGTGACTACAAAATTACATCAAATTTGCAAACATTAATAAGTAAATACTGAAATTAATTACATTTACAAAAGTTTCTCAAAAGGGCGACAGCCTCTCTTGATCCGTGCTTCGCATCGTCGACGTAAAGATGCCCGTATGTTGTGGAAAATAGCAGGCATTTCCCGGACAGCTGCAGCAGCGACTGGTTCCTCATTGGAATCACTGGGAGTGTCGTACATTACGGACTTAAGATGTCCCCATAAAAAGAAATCCAGAGGGTTCAGATCTGGTGATCGTGGGAGCCAAGCGATGTGTTCACCTCGGCCAATTCATTGTCCTGGAAATGTGGCGTTCAAGTAATCACGCACCTGAGTGCTGAAATGAGCTGCCGCTCCATCATGCTGGAACCGCATTTTACAGCGGACGGCAGCTGGTACATGCTGTATCAATTCAGGCAAGACTTGCTGAAGGAAAATAAAGTACGTCCTTCCATTCAGACTTTCCGGTAAAATATATGGGTATTTGCGTTGCGAAAGACTGCGAGTGTGGGGAAACGGAAAAGCACCCTCCAGCGCCTAACCGCGTAACTTGCGACCATGCATTCTATAACGAAAAGTGCTTGTTTCGATGTGTTCTATCACCCCTTAAAGTTTGTTACATTATTTCTGAAAAACCCTGTACAATAAACTGTTGAATTTCATCTTGTCTCTTATTCACTGAGTGGTCTACGGTACGAAGTTCTGGCCATTCATGCGACTTGGCTAAGGTTTAAATTTGAATAAGACATACATATTGTATTTTTCTCCCCAATCCTGGTTTTATGTTATTTTAATGAAAACAATTACTAAATCAGGCGCAGGCGATTCCTCACTGACAAAAACCTAAGCAATTAAAAAGAGTCTCACTTTAAACCAATTCAAGCCATTCAGCGCCAAATGACAGTAGAATGAAAGGGCTTCTAGATATTCTCTTCGATAGGTGTTTGCATGCATATCACAAATATAGCCGCTGCTCGTGTAAAGGCAATAGAAAATACCTTTGAAGATAATATACACTCATTGTCAAAAAAGTAGTTGCACCTAGAAGGACGTGTCGGATTGCAATGCTATTCGGGAAGAAGGTAAATGCTACAAGGAACAATAAATTATTAAACATTGAGACTGATATGGACAATATTTATTGAGCTACACGCCAATAAGTAGTGTCTCTCAGTATGGCGTCGGGTCACCATGTTTGCTCACACAGCATGCCAGACGTCTCGGCAGTACAACGTCATGCCGAGCTCCACATGGTGTACTGCGAGAAGCCATCTCATGTAACTTGAATCTTCTCACGCAGATTCTGCATATTGCGCGGTAGGGGTGGAGTGTGGATAGAACGTCCAATAGCATCCGACACATTTTCAATCGGCGAGAGGTCTGGCGATACGGCTGCCCATGGTTGAGTATTAGTGCCTTCAAATTAAACTCTCGAGACAGCAGCTTTAATAGGACGAGCGTTGTCCTGTTGGGAAATCGCACCGGTGTGAGCGTTCAGAAAAGGTAGGGCCACGGTTTGCAGGACCTCATTGACATAACCTTGGGCTGTTAAAGTGCCTGTAATGAACATCAAAGGTGATCTAGCATCGTAGGCAATTGCACCCCACACCATGACACCAGGCCTTCGGGACGTGTGATGCTCGACAACAAAACTGTTCATCTTAGCGCTGACCACGGTGAACCCAACACGGATTCGGTGGTCGTCTCCTCCAAGACAAAAGCTGGACTCGTCATTGAAAATCACTGGCTGCCATTCTGAGTGGTTCCATGAGAGTCTGGAACAGCACCATTGCAGTCTTTGGCAATGAAGCACTGTTGTTAAAGGCAGTCGTCATAACGCTCTACGCGCATTTAGTGCTACGCCGTACAGTCGTTTGCCAATGGTGCTGGCACTATAAGAACGATATATGGAGGGCACAACTGCTCCCTGAATATCTGCAATCGAAGCTGTTTGGTCAATCCGCGCATATTTGGCACCTGTCCTGTCCCTCCGTGGGTTGTCTAGGTTTCCCAGACCCTTCCTGTCGCTGCCACGTGCCTCGTTCTGTCCACTGCCGCCAAAAATGTTCTATGGTGATATCCGCACGACGGGTATGGAGCGCGATACGGCGATAAAACCATTCCGCTTCCCGGAGCCTGACGTTGAGGCCTCCTCTTGAACTCCTCCAACTGCTTGAATTGCTTTCGAACTTTTTTCCGAGGCGTAATTCACTTGCAAAGGTTGCAACCAACACAACAGCACGAGTCAGAATGGTAAGCACGCGGAACGGGGCGACCTCGTATAGCCTGTCATGCACAGCCCTACGACCCCTCTTTGCTTATGTCATATGCGCGGCCGATCTCGATCGTTGAATCATTTGCATGTCTCACGATGTGAAACCTAAACACCAAGTTTAATTCCTGTCGGTTGCTTCCTTCTGGGTGCACCTATTTGTTTGGCGATGAGTGTATATAGTGCGCTCCATTTAACTTTCCCTTCAACTCCTCTTCTTTTGTTAAATTTGTCAGACAAGGTTTTAAAAATCAAGGACAATTTCTTGATTGGTTAGGTTTATATTGAGCAAGTAAATAGATGCCCCATAGCAGTTGTTGCTATTCTACCATCTTCAGTGGAATGATCTATATAAGAAATGTATCCATAGATATTTTGCCTAAGAATACATAGTTAATATTAGTAAAGAATGCAACGCTGTCAGGAATAAATTTTATGAGTGTTGGAATCACAATATTTTAGAAAGTTACCTTTGAGTATTTAAAAAGTGAAGCGCTTCTGGCAAATAAAGATATAGAACGGGAAACGTGATGTCCCGTAGTTCCTATACGGATGTTTTCTCATCGTAATAAAGTAATTATTCTATTAAAGAAACAAGAAGAGTAATGTCCAATAATATTGTATCACCTCTGACTAAATACCTGTCGTTCTTGTATTCAACGTTTCGGATATCTTTCCTTTGCGCAAAATAAAATAGCAATTTGGATCATGCAAGGAAAACTGAGAATTTGAGCTTTCCACATGAGGTATGTGAAAGGGATCATTGTATTAAAATTATCTTGAAACATATTGCAACGATTCCAAATGCATAATGGAAAAGTCAAACAATGCATTTCTAGTTCCAGACGCTTACAGCATGGTATATACCCTTTATTCAGTAACGTAATACAATAAATAATTTGGAGCGCGTAAGAATCAGAGCTGACGTTTTTGAAAACAGCGTCGAATACATCACGATCGGTATTGCGTGTTTCTTATCACGTGGTTATATGCTGCATTGCGACGCGGGTCCATTCCTTAATAATGCATTCCAAACCATTGGTAGCCCCATAAAGACAACTTCCCTGCATGCTAACTCGTTGCAGAGGATCTCAACTGATTTTCTGATGGCAATCTCTTTAAAGGTCGTGTAAGGTGCGACTCTTCCAATAATTTTCCATGTAGAAGCGATCCAGAAGTTCATGACTTCCATAAAAAGTACCAAATTTTACATATCCTAATTCAGATTTCTCATGTGTTCTTCACATCAAGTGACTAAGGATAGCTTCCATTCTGATATACACCAATGAGCTATTACATTATTATCACCCCCAGCCTAGAGAAATGAGCGCGCCCGGAGACCAAACGGTTACGCAGGTGAAGTTCACAGAGCAGTATTTATACACAAACCGAAGATCGACTTTCGGTTAGTAGTTGATTAATAGAGTGTTTAGAGTCGGAATGGGAAAAGCTGCCAACTTATCGGAATTTGATAAAGAACAAATTGTGATTGCACGGCTCCTCGGAACTACAATATCGGAAACGGCGCGACTTGTGGGTTGTTCATGTACCGCTGTACTGAGTACGTATCAAAAATGGTACACAAACGCCCAAACAACGTACCATCGTCCAGCCGTGTGTCGCCCGCAGCTCATTGATGCCAGAAGGGAGTGGAGACTGTCGCGCATTGTTCACAGCGACCGTAGGGCCAAAGTACGACAAGTCACCCGCAGCTACAACAGTGGTGATCAGAACATTGTGTCACAGCACACAGTTTATCGCAGCCTTCTGCGCATGGGCCTGCGTAGACGAAGACCCAGCCGGATTCCCATATTCACTGAGCCCATCCCGAACAGCGCATGAAATGTGCCCAAGATGATCGATATTGGACCGTGGATGATTGGAAAAAAGCGGCCTTGTTTGAGGAAACAACATTCCTGGTGCATCACGTAGACGGCCGAGAGCGGGATACGCCGATTACCAACGGAGGCTATGACCAATTGATCCACTGTTGGGCTGAAACAAGCCGAAGGCGGTGGTTCCATGCTTTGAACGATGTTTTCTTGGGACACTTTAAGCCCCATTATTCCAACAGCACAATCCCTGACATCTGTCAAGTACCTGAACATCGTTGCGGACCAAGTTCAACCATTCACGGCAACTGTGTTCGCTGTTGGTGATGGTCATTACCAACAGATTGATGCTCAATGCCACACTGCCAGAATCGTCAAGGATTTGTTTGAGATACATGCTGGTGACCTTTTGTTAATGCCCTGGCCTCCAACTTCACCTGACATGAACCCAATGGAGTATTTGTGGTTCGACGTAGAAAAGCGGGTTCGCACTAAATCACCACCACCCTGAAATGTACAGGAACTGGAGGACCTGTACTGTTGACATTTTGGTACCAGATACCCCACGATACCTATCGCTACCTCATCAAATCGATGCCTTGCCGAGTGGCCGCTGTTTTGTGGGATAAATGGGGTCCTACAGCTTATTAAGTATGTGATCATAATGTAATGGCTTATCGGTGTATAATATTTTGTGTTGTCTAAAGGTATCGTGCATACACCTGCATTTATTTTCTTTCTCGCATTGGTCTCTCTTTGCAGTTAGAAATTATTGGTGATTTTTTACAGAATAATATTTAAAGAAGTTGCCCCTTACACAAACTTTAAAGAGACTGCCTTCCGAGAAACAATTAATCCCCTTTCCAACAAGCTAGCCTGTAATGATACTGTCTCTACATAACCACCAGTGGTTTGGTATGCATCATCAAGGGGTGAAAAACACGTTCCAACACAGCTTATAATCTAGTGATAAATAACACGTAATACTGCTGAGGCTATATATACCACGCTCTTTTCAATCTTACGCGTTCTGTCTCGTCGCATTTTATGTTTGACGGCTGCCTTGTAAAACCCTCCAGTAAACTGCGAAAGCTTGGCCACATATTCTATATTGACAAAATTTACCGGCACGTGGAAGAGAAACACAACATAGCATTTATTGACATACATTAGTACGGTGTCGGTCCACCTTTAGCCTTAATCCATGCACTGACCCATTGAGACATGTTTTAGATAAGGTTTTGAAACACAGCGATACGTATGCGCTGCCATTCTGTACATAAAGCTGCCGCTAACTGTAGCTTAGTAGAAAGCCTTTTTTCCAAATTTCTTATGCAGCGCTCTAATTCATCCTGTAGGTGCTCTATAGAATTAAGAGGAGGGCTCTGTGCTGGCCAATACACAAACGATAAGAAATTATCGTCAAACCACACCGTAACAGTCCATGCTTTATGGCTCAGTGCATTATTCTGCTGGTGCCAACAAGGCTCGGTTTCGTAGTATTGCCACAGAGTTGGTAGGGCATAATTGTCCAGAATATCGAGGTAGACGTGCTGATTAACAGGTTTGTCCACGATAGCCAATGGGCCGGGACCATACCACGAAAAACACCCCCGCACGAGTACACCGCCAGCTCCAAACTTGACCGTAGGAACAGTGCACTGTGGTAAATAGCGTTCCCTCGGCTGCCGATATACCCACACACGCCCATCAATGGATCATGCATCATGCATCTGCATTAATGGATCATGCATCTGCATAAATGGATCATGCATCTGCATAAATGGATCATGCATCTGCATAAATGGATCATGCATCTGCATTAATCAGTCCATAGGACCCGTTTCCATTGATCTACGGCCCACGATAAACGTTCTTCACAGCCTGCACAACGACGAGTAGCCTTCCAAGTGAAGATGCAAGGCTTGTAAGCAGCCGCACGACCACGGTAACCCATGGAATGCGAATGGTACGTGTACATACCGAGCTTCCAGCATTTTTAATCACCTGTACACCGAGGTCTTGTGCAGTACTCCGTCGATTAGCTGTAACGACTCTCATGAGGCCTCGACGCCCTCTATTACTGATTTTCTTTGGTCTACCGGTACGTTTTGCTGCTTTAGGCGCACCATGTGTCTTCCACTTATTCATGACATTCAAAATAGTCGACTTGGGTATGTTTAAACGCCTCTTGGTCTCTCTTATGAACCCACTAATATAACATACAATAATCTTGCCTTTCTCAAAGTCAGTTCTCTTCCGCCGCGACATTTTCACTCAACCTCACAGTGCGATATGATCGCAGTCAGCTGCAGGCTTGTTTTTATACCGTTTGCAGCTGTACCGCGCATCTTAACAACGCAGCGGATCCGTTTATTTGCTTTTGAATGGGTGTCCTGTGACTTTTGTCAATATAGTGTATACAGTATTGCACAGAGGTCCCGAAAAACTCCACTTAAATTTTTATTGGTTGCCTTCCAGGAAAACAAAGGTGGCAATTTCTCTTTATGGCAAGGGGGACACGTTTGAGGCATAGAACCTGCGTGTCTGTTGACCCCGTAGGTGGCGGGTCTGGGCGTTACTTGAAATTTTCAAATTAAAAGAAGTGTCGTGTGACATATCGTTAGATAGCTCTCTGAAAATGTTGTAAGTTGGTTTTTAAACTTTTTGATTTATCTTTATTAGGTACAAAGTTATAGCCCACAATAGCGGCACTAAAGTGCACTATGAGTGGTTGAATTAATTGCTTCACTTCTGATACATTTGTGTTCTTTCTTTGGTTTGTGTGTGAATGTACCGTACTTATTGTGTTTTATGGCAAGGAACCGCGTTTCCTACCACGAATCGAGGAGTCCGCTGAACCCGTTGGGTGCGGAGAACAGTGTCATTCAATAATTGCAGGTATCGTGTAACAATACCTGATATTCTGATACTTGGCCAATTTGTATAATTAATGCTTGAATTAATTCCCGCTGTTTTTGGCCACACACACACTGTTTGTTGTCACAGAACGGTGCAGAATAATCTATTCAAAGTAGTGTCGGTTGGCAGCTACGACCCTGTCCCACAGTTGGGGTAACAAATGGAATACGCGGTAGAAAAATACAGGTTCTTTCGAAGCGAACTATTCATCGAGCCATTTTTGGATATCCGCAACAGAAAGGAAGTGCTGCTCTGACAGGCCATGCTGTAGCGACCGGAACAAATGTAAGTTCGATTAAGCAATGTCTGGGGAATAAGGCGGGTTGGAATAAGAAGTCCCAGCCAAGTCTCTCCAAGAGTTCTTTCACGGATTTGGCGACATGAGGTCTAGCGTTGTCGTGGAGAAGAATAACCTTGTCATGTGGGATCCAGTTTCTGAGCTTCTGGATCATTCTCATTGCCTTTAAACGTTTGCTAACCGTTGATTAATCGACCCGTAGTGTTTCAGAGAACTCGTGGAGCGTCTGACATGAATCCTCGTCCAATAAGGCATCCGATGCGCCATCTTCGAACTTTTCGGCTGCCCAGGGAGTTCTTTGTCCTGCACATCATATTCGTTGACTTTGAAGCGTCGGAACCACTCTCTGCGTGTTGTTTCCGATAGGGCATGTTCCCCATAAGCCTGCACTAGCAAATGATGACTTTCCGCTGCAGATTTCTTGAGATAAAACCAGAACAGTAATGCTTCCCGCAAATGCTCCTTTTTTGGTACAAAATTCGACATCGTGAATGCGATACGAACTCGTGTTCTGTGCCCTCCGATCGCGTGTCACACACTTCTTCGCCCAGACTACGGACGGTACGTGCGTGTGCAAGGGAAGTCGCGTGTGGCCCGGGTCACAGCGCCCCACTGCTGCGCTCTATTGGGCAACAGAGGCAATTAATTCAAGCACCTAATATTAGTCGCTTCAGATGTAGGAATGTCTGCAGGTATTGGTTTGACTTGGAAAACGTGCCATTTTACAGTAGACTCCGAAGATGTAAAACTAGACTTATCTTTGGTAGTATTTTATATTCCCCGATTACAAGTGGACCTCAACATTTTGGCGTAACACATTTGATAAAATAAAGATATGACAAATGTTAAAAGCAGAAGTTGTTCACATTTCTAACATCTTTCCGGTGATATGGCGTGACCATGCAACATTTCGTGAACTCCCAGTCCGGGTCCTCACAAGGTTGCAAAACTCCTCGGTTCCTATCCCATACGATGTTCCTTTTGACAAAAAACATAACAACTATACTGTATGTTTTTTGAACTATTAGGTTAACAAATATGTTTTAAAGTGTTTTAAGGCAAAGCAACATGTAATTTGAGAGGAAACAACAATACATTTGCAAATCAAAATATGCGCCATCATTATCTATCACCTTTCGTCATTGATCAGGAAGCTAACGGATTCCAGCCATGAAGAGTACTTCGTCGTGTGACGCGATGAAGTCGTCAACACATTGTTGCACTTCGTCACATGTCCGGAACCGTACAGTAGACAAACCCTGCTGCATCGATCGGCGCAAATTATAGTCTCAAAAGGCTATGTCGTTACTAAACGGCTTATGCTCCGAAACGTCCCAGGCAAGCGTCAATAACGTCTCCTTGACTGATTTCGTGGCATGTGGCCTAACGTTGTCATGCAGTAATTTCACAGGACACAATCCTTTCCCTGTGAATGAACGTTTCCGACAGATTCCCTGGTTCAATCGCAGCAATTGTTGCTTGTAGAGATCAGGAGTAACAGTTTGACTCTGTTCCAAAAGTTCATAATAGAGCACAGGCTTCATATCCCACCAGATGCACAGCAGAACTTTTTTGGAGTGAATATTGCGCCATATCCACTTTTCATCACCCGTAACGATTTTCCCCAGGAAATACTTTCCGTGTTGTTTATTCAACAGATTCAAACACTTCATGACACGCTCATCCTTGTTCCTCTGGCTGAGGTCGAGTGGCACCCATTTTCCTTACTTCTGAATCTTTCCTATAGCGCGTAAACGATTGGAAATGGTATGTTGAGTTACCGTCAGTTGTTCAGCTGGTTCTTTTGCGTTTGAGACGAATCTTCATCCAGTAATGCTTGCAGTTCTTCATGTGCAACCTTCTGTGGGGCGCCGCAACGTTCTCGATCGCTAACATCAAAATCACCTGCTTTAAATCGTCTAAACCAAACCTCACACATGCTTTTCGATACAGTATTCCCCTCTAGAAAACAGATAGATGCACATGTTTCTGCAGCACTTTTTCCTTGATGAAATTCGTAACGAATGCAGTGTCGAATAAATGCAGTATCGCTTGCCATCTTTCACCTAACGATGTGGAAGTGCGTTTGACTGTTGGGTAAACTTGTGTGTGATATTTTATACTCTGAACCAGTTACGGTCACATGACATAAACGCGGGGGAATATCGGATATGTGAATTAGCGGTATACGTCACACAAAAAACAATTTAAAACTTATTTGTACACTTGATACAAATGCGCAATAAATTAAATTTACGCAATATGTCATCGTAACAATAATGTATTACACTACCCTACTTTCCATCTGTAATTATTGAATGACACTGTTCCCCGCCCAACAGTGGGGTCATTGGAACCTCGTTTCGTGGCCAGAAACGTGGTTCCTTGCCATAAAACTCAATAAATACGGTATAATCGCACAAACCAAAGAAACAACACAATCAGAAGTAATTCAGTTTTTCCTTCCACTCATAGCGCACTTTAGTTCCGCTATTGTGGGCTATAACTTTGTACCTAATTAACATAAATCAAAAACATTTAAAAGCCAACTTACTACATTTTTTGGAGATTTTTTTCGGGACTTTTGTGCCATATTGTATATATATACAATGTGTCCGAAAAATAATGGTGTGGTTTCGTGTTTGTTTACGTGGTAATAAATGTAACGCAATATGCTCTGAAATATTTTTATTGCGATTAATTAGCTACCATAGATTCTGAAAAGCATTACAATGTTTCTATGAGTGCGCCATTAACACAACGGCACACTTCCAAACGTCATTTATCCTCGGTCCACACTCGAGCAAGAACGTCCAGAATAATGTTTGTAATTGCTGTAGTTATACTTTCCTTCATATGGACATGATTCTGAATCTTTTAACTGTAAACTGGTGTTTTCACATGACCCTAAAAGCAGAAACCGAATTTGGTCAGGTCCAGGGTTCGTGAGAGACAAGGAATGGGTCCATTTCGTCCAATCCACAGTACTGGAAAACGAACGTTTAGCAGATCCTGCACAACCTTTGCAAAGTGTGGTTGTACTCCATTCTATGGATAGAGAATCAGATCACGTTCGCCCATGTCTTCGATTGGGGAAACACAAAAGCTTTTTGTAAGAACTTCCACAAGTACTCAACGCTTTAACCAAAACGAACTGAGTGACCTCATCAGGGATCGGCCTGGCAGAGGGATCTTCTGAATTGCTGGACTCCAGGTTGAATGAAAATAATTTATTTGATTCTGCAGCCAACATTAGGTTTTGCGGTAGCAAAGAAAAACATTTACTGCACTTCTTCTCTAAGAACAACAACCTAGTGTTGTGCAATGACGTCAGAGATCTTCTGAGGAAAATGGGTCTATCAAACTGATTTAGTAGACTTATACCAACCCATTTCTGAGAGAATGGGTTGAAATAAACTGATTTAGTAATACGTAATTATTTTAATAGTATGTAATATTTATAGCATCAATACTTGTGAAAATATTATAAAAAATAGCAGATTATGCGGTAAGGTGGATCCACCAAAAATCTGTGTTTTGTATTTTCAATGGGTAAACTTCTGTAGCCATTTTCTTCACATTCAATGCGTTTCCAAGGATACAAATTTAAACATCGATAAAAACAACTTCGTATTTTAGCCTAGTATACTTAATATCTTCTAAAACTTAACCACAATTATATTAAAAATCAGTAACTTTTCCTTCGGTGGTTTTGAGACCAGAAAATAGATGGCGCGACATGTACATTGATGACGTCAGTAAACAAACAAATGTTGGATTTCTTAATTATGGTTATGTTTTAGAAAATATGAAATATGCTAGGTTATAATCTGAAGTTATTTTTATCGATGTTAAAATCTTCATCCTTGGGAACACATTAATTGTGAACGAAATGGCTACAGAAATGTGCCCATTGGAAATACAAGGCAAGGATTTTAGGTGGATCCACATTAAGGATCCCGAATTTTGACCTACGACCGGTTGAATTGGCATATAAAGTGGCTCTGCCGTATCTCAGAAACTACAGCTGATAGCGTGAAACTGATGCCATTTTTGAAATCAGTGGCCCAAATACATTTAAGATTATGTTTAACCTTTAAGGCACCAAAATGTTTATTGGGCAGTGCTATCTGTTAAAAGTGTTATAAATATGTATTGGGCAGTGTTATTTGTTAAAAGCGTTGTAAATTTAGGTTATGCGAATTATACGCCGATAGGGATAATACGCCGCTTTAAGACATGCCGCTTTAAGAGAGTTTGTTTTATAACACTATAATACGCCGCTTTAAGAGTTTGTTTTTGCGGTCCTTAGATTTTTAAAACAATCAGAGTCATAATTGTCAGGAGAGGTCATATAATTAGAAAATTGCCAGAAATGCGTTAATAATAGGGAAATATAATGCAATACTAAGAATGAGGTCCGCAAACAGTTCGGAAGCTTTTTTTCTCTTTACCTACGCACATTGTGGCAGAAAATACGATTCAACAAAGGCGATATCATTTGCTCTCGCGGACGATTACGTGCTGTGGAAAGCTCAGCGTCACACACGTACGTTCATCCGTGCCGCAGACTTACCTACAAAATCTGACAACGAAGTGCAGTAATACTGGGAAGCGTCATGTTTTTTTCTGTTTATTCGCTTGGAAGTAACAGAAAATCACTTAAAATCATAGCTACTTTGTTTTTAACAAGATTGTTTCCCTCCTGTTACTCTGGACTGCTGGGTCATTTCGTGAATCGCGATTTCTTTGTACGAAATTGCTGCTTGGGATCAATATCGCGGGTACGGATTTTACGGCGATTCTTTTTTCACTGAATTTTACGGAGGGCCGATTATACGAAAGATTGTTTTCATGAATCTCACGGTCTGCTGATTATACGAAGAAAAATACGGTAATTCTTTCAGACCGTTTTTTACACTTTCCAACCGTAGGTTGAAGAAGCGTATATGCTCCAGCTTTGTCCGTCCGTCAGTCCGTACGATAACTCACGTGAAAATGGTTCGATTTCGACGAAATTTTAGTATGTGGTAGGGGACCAACTGGGCACGAACCCTGTTGAAAATGGGCGAAACAGGGTCAAAGGTCAGGACATAGCAGCGGGATCCATTCCGTTGTTCTTGTGCGTCATAACTTGCGTAAACATTGTTCGATTTCGATGAAATTTTAGTATGTGGCAGAGAACCATCTAGGGACGATCCCCATTGAAAATGGGTGAAATAGGGTCAAAGGTCAGGACATAGGAGCTGGATCCATTCCATTTCCTTTATGCGTCATAACTTGCGTAAAAATGGTTCGATTTCGATGAAATTACAGTATGTTGTAGGGAACTACCTGGGCACGAGCCCTATTGGAAATGGGTGGAATGGGGTCAAAGGTCTGGACATAAAAGCGGGATCCATTCCATTGCTTTATGCGTCATAGCATGCGTAAATATGATTCGATTTCGATGAAATTTTAGTATGTGGTATGGAACCACGTGAGCACGAACCCTATTGGAAATGGGGTCAAAGGTCAGGCAGGGCATAAGAGCGGGATTTATTCCATTGCCCTTATGCGTCATAACTTGCGTAAAAATAGTTCGATTTCGATGAAATTTTAGTATGTGGTAGGGAGCCACTGGGGACGAACCCTCTTGATAATGGGCGAAATGGGGTCAAAGGTCAGGACACTGGAGTGGGATCCATTCCATTGCCGTTGTGCATCATAACTTACCTAAAATGCTTGGACTGCGACAAAACTTTATCATGTTGTTCCGGAGGTATGGTGAACCGGTTCTGTTGAATATCAACGAAATGGGGTCAAAGGTCATTGCACAAAAGCAAGATTTATTTCACAGCCATTATTCTCATAACTTGCGTAAAACTGCTTCTATTGTGACAAAACTTTAGTATGTTATTCCTGAGGTATACTGAACCGGTTCTGTTGAATATCACCGAAATGGGGTCAAAGGTCAGGACACAGTAGCGAGATTTATTCCACAGCCATTATCCACATAACTTGAGTAATAATTTCTGGTATGTTGGAAAGCGTATAATGATCAATGCATTGCATGATTTTACTAACTGTTTCTTTTTTCATCATAAGCTTGTTGGAACAAAATCGGATTCACTTACGTTTTAACCCTTTAACGACCATAACCCCCAAATCTTGCATCATTCTGAATAACATAATGCCCGAAACTGTCTGCTGTTTCACTTCCTTTTTTCAATAATGACTGAGGGAGACTCCTGCTGATCCCCCACAGGTCTAAAAAATTTGAAGAATCAGTAAGGATAAGAAATCTGACTCATTCTAGACAGACGTTTCGGGCGTCTATTTTCGTTTGTAAATACGGGCGTTTTGGGCGTTGTGGTCGTAAAAGGGTTAAAGTTCCTGATACGAAAAAATTAATGACTTTGGCACGATTTAATCATTAAATCGCTCCAAAGACGGTAATTGTTTTCGTATCAGTGATTCATTCTTGCACGAGTCTTCAACCTTCATTGGTTAAAGTTAAATTCCAGATTCCAACTGCTCTTAGTTGCTACAAAATAGACTAAATTCTAACTATTTGCGTAATGATGAGTATAACTCCGGCCTGCATTTATTCCGACCCTTGCCGAGTCACGGAGTTCTTAGATATCGGGGGAAATTACCAGTCTGGATATTTGCTTGTCAAACCTTTTTGCGCATCATGTAACATATTCGTCAAAATACATCAGACTGAAATTTGCTTTCGTTGAAGGTAAAACAACCTGATCATCCGTTTAGGTTACCATACAGGATGTAAAAACACGCAAGATATAAATTATCGTTATGAGAAAGGTTTAAAGAAACAAATAGTAGCATTTCTGTCCCATTAATATTTTCGAAAATCCTTGAAATGGTAACCTAATCTTTTGTCTCTGGTTTTGTGCGTTTCAGATTAATGGTTCCTTCGCAGAATTTCGTTTGGAATGTAGAAACGTAGAAATTACTTCAACGTTAACAGAACCTGGCGTTCAGAAATGAGGTTAATAAAAACAATAGTTGGACGAATAGGAGAAGAAGGCTAAACCCAACTCAGTAATTGAATGCTTCTTCTCTTTTATTTTCATGTAGGGAAAAAAACCGATCATCAGCACGACATGTTCCGTATTCCGAGTTCAGTGAATTATTTCTTCTGTTTGTTTAAGAGATACCGAAGCCAGTTTAAATGTGATCCTTCTATTCATGCATCCGTGCTATTTCTCCCTTCTTTTTACCTTTTTCATTAAAAATATTTTTACCAAGAGATCAGTATCCCGTCGGAATGAACGCGGAATGGTCGTTACTTGTTATCTGTATTTCTTTCTTTTTCAAACGCCGAAAAATTCTAAAAAAAAAAAAAAAAAATTAGGATGTTCGTATCAAGTGGTTTCGGAACCGTAACAATTGGTTTCCATTGACACTGAGTTAATTACATTGAATTTGTTTTAAACTTTTAATTGAGGCTGAATTTCCCAGACTTTTAAAATACACGGAAAATGTATATTTCTGAAATTAAGTAAATTCCGATGGTTAGTACACGAGATGGGTTTCATTTAATAAATTCTTTTTGATTTTGCAGCTCTGAAAAAGTATTCTACACTTTTTACAAGTACTGTGACTATTTGACGAAAAACATAAAAGACACGAAATGTTGTAGAGATATGGTAACTGTTTCTCTTCACAACAAAGAGTTGCATATGAATTTTCAGTTCTGTTGCGTCTAGTTCTGAAAACATAATTGATAGATGTTTTTTTTACCATTTTGGGGCAAGTCACTAAGCCTATTTTTCTAATGCAGTTTGTTGGATTTAGGTGTATTCAAAGGTGAATGCTAACTTAAATTTCTTAGGTGATGAATTTTTATTTGATTGTATTCAAGGAGAAATGTGGATTTGTGTCACCTAAAAAACTGTCATTCAATTGAAATCGAGCCAACGGACATAGCAAACTGTCAAATGGGTTTACCGCGCAGCCTAGACACAAAACATAAGTGTCACTACTGTAGTGTTATGCTTCAGTGAAATGTGGCGCTGCGATCACTTGACGATGTAAGCAGTTGGCTTTGTACAGGACTTCGTGCAAGTGTTCGGTCCAACCAGTCTTGATTGAAGCGTCCGACCACAAGGGCCCCCTGTTGATCAAATTTCTCGGCACCGTAAACACTGTAAGTGCTGTCCGGTATGCGGACACACGCAAATCTCTGCGAACAACACTCAAGCCCAAGCGTGCCAGGCTTCTCACTGCAGGAGTCATACTACTTCATGATAATGCCCGTCCCCACACTGCGAAAATCATCCAGTATTACCTTTCTAAATTGAGATGGGAAACTCACCAGCATCCGTCATACAGCCCAGATTTGTTCCCCTGTGATTTTCACATTTTTGGGGAACTGAAAAAGCAGCTGCGGGGTCACAGATTTCACTGGGATGCAGAGGTGTAGGTGTTCAGTTCAACCAGTCATGATTGAAGCAACGAACGTTGAACAGAGAGCGGTTATCCGCTCTCTGTTCAACCTCTCTGGTTGCTGCCTGAACCTCTTCAGGAATGGCTCAGACAGCAACCCACCGCCTTCTACGCACGAGGAATCGAACTTCTAGTGTCACATTTGGATAAGTGCCTTTATAACTACGGGAATTATTTTAAAACTAGGTCACAATATTTTTTTTGTAAGCCCTTTGGCTCGTTTCTATTGAATGATCCGTTTCATTGAAGAGGTTTTTTTACGTGAACCATATTTTTAATAATTTCGTAAATGAATCCCAATTTAAGTTATTCCAAAATTGAAACTTGAGGAAAACTTAAATTTTAGTGACGAATGTAATTACAAATATGTTCATGTGTGAACCTTTGTTGATGTGAATACGCTGATTTAAAAGCCATTTGATGAAAATCAAGTAACCAGCTTTGTAGTCGTGCATTCAGACTTCTGCATCAGGAACCTGGGCACGACATTCGAAAAAGATGCGGTTTTTGTGTACACTGAAGAAGTAAATTATTGGGAACACATATCTAGTAACATGTTGAGTCATCCATGGCCTTCAAAACAGCCTGGATTCCATGCGGTATGGATTCAAAGAGGTTCTGATATCATTCTACAGGTATGTTTACCCAAGTGAAAGTTATAGCATCCCTCAATTGCCGAATGTTTGCTGGAGGAAAATCTCTGTGACAAATAACACCTTAAATACATATCATATTATCGCACAGGTGCTCAATTGGGTTAAGATGTGAGGATTCTGAAGACCATCTTAGCCCTTTGAAGTATTGAAGTAATTACCGTGCTTGTGGAACCACTGTGTGACGATCAGAGCCTTGTAGCATGGTGCATTATCCTCGTACAAGTAGCCCTCTCTTACAAGAAACACCATACACATATAATGGTGCGCTTCGTCCGCAGTGTTGAAAAGATACCTCATGTCGTCTAAATGCTGCTCCTGGGGCATTAGTGTACCCAGTGCTATCATGAAAACAGACCTCAGACGTTTCTACCCAATCCACCAACTTGTGCAGTGAAGGGTAGGCAGCTGGATATCCATAGATGTGTGCTGCTGACGCCATTTTCTCTCCCGAGCGTCGCGATGTATTATTTGAAAACGTGACTCCTCGAATCGGGCAACCTCTTTTCAGCCTTGAAGGATCCATTTTGGTGCTCGTGTGCCTACTGCGTATGAATTTGTCGGTATTAGGAAAGGCGAGTGGTACAGGAAGAGGAGACCTGCTGTTATAACTCATTCTCGGCAATGCACATCTAGCTGTGAATGCTAACATTCTCCTGTGAATCCAGTTGAGTTGTGTGCAGTTACTTGACACAATCGAGCTCGTCTGCTGTTTCGTAAAATCCTCTTCAGCGGCCTTTGCCCTCGAACGTCAACCAGTCGTTTCCACCTACGGGAAGACCGCTGAATTCTAGTTTTGTTGTTTGTGAACAACTCATTATACACCCTTAATACAGTTGTTATTGCATAGCCTAAAATGTTTCCCGTTTCTGAGATGTCTGCATGTGCTCTATTCAGTGCTCATTATTATTCCTCTATCAAAGTCACTAGAATCAGGAGTCTTTCCGATAGTGCCACACTATTCTTCGTACGCGTCAGAATCCTTTGCAATGATCTGCTTACGAAGCCATATGAACATCATAGTTTGGTAGGTAAGTAAAGATAGCACGCGTCTGATTGCAATTGGGTGTTCGTAATAATTTGCTACTTCAGTATACTTTAACGTAAACCCTTTTTTGTGTGCGGGATTGTTATCACGCTATGTGTAAAACCATGACTAAGAAAATGTTGAACTAACTGAGAATAAGATGAAATAGTTGCACGGGATAGGTCAAATTACGGCCAGACGAAACATATACAGAAGCCAAACTTACGATAACCTTTCATTGGTCCAACAACGATTGATGAAAATCCTCAATATAGCAATGCTAGTTTTATACTTCATATATAATACCTTAACTATCTATCGTATAATCTATCTTAACAACGATCGAACATATTCACACACACACACACACACACACACTAAGCAACTGCTGTATCGTCCTTCTTATTTAACGTTCTTATCACATTCATACGTCACTTTCTCTGACCCCAAGAGTGTTGCCAACCTCATTTATCTGAGAGAGAAGATATCACGTTAAGTTTGGAAAGTGCAAAAGATAACAAACTCAAATTTACACAAGAAAAGAAACTAAAAATGAAAGTTATTTTAGAATATACGTCACAATATAATGACTGATCACTGAATTATGACCACCTACCAATATTTCATAGGTCCTCCTCTTCGCCCTCATTACAGCAGCTATCCGTTGTGGCACCAATTCAATAACATGCCGAAAGCAGTTGGGAGTGATGACCAACCAGGCTGTGTGCAATATGCAGCCTTCAATACAGGTATGGATGTGTATAGTGTATCCAGACGCTTAAAATGCAGTTACATAGTCTCTCACAAGTGCTCTATGGGATTGATGTCGGGAGGAGTTCGAAGGCCAATCGATATGCTGATACTCTGAACTGTGTTCCTCAAACCATTCGAGCACAGCATTGGACCTGTGGCTCGGCGAATTGCAATCTTGGAAGGCATTGTCGTCATTTGGGAAAAAGTGCAACACTGCTGGGTGTTTAGAGTCAGAAATAATTCACAGTAATGAGCACAAGTCATACATTGCCTCACATGCCCCAAGGATCCACGTTTCTACCAGGTAAGCATGCCGCACACCATAAAACCGCCTCCACCGTCTCGCACTGTGGAGACCATGCTGGATGGATCGAGTGCCTCATGATGTTTGCGCCAAACACGTAGCGAACCATCCACGGAGTGGAGTCAAAAACGCGACTCGTCAGACCAGCACACTGTCTTTCAGTTAAACTTGCATGATCTCTGCAAAAGGCGAGACTTTTGCGCCGATGAACCGTCGTTAGAAGGGAATGTCGTCGGGGTCGCCTGTAGTTTATAGCCCATAAGTGCGAGAGTGCGACGCATGGTCATGACAGATACTGTTCCGTGTTGACTTCTGTTGTATTGGGTAGTCAACTGTTGAACACTACTACGTATGTTGACTAGTACGAGTCATCGGATCCCGTGCTCACCTCGCACATCAACTTTTCGTTGTCATGTGAAGTTTTACCTCCGCGTTGTTGTTTGACTTATTTCACGCCAGCCCTGATACGCTTTAATTATGGCGGCTCGCGAACAACCCACCAGTTCAGCCGTTTGGGAAATCGAGGCACCCACAGTCTGATCTCCCACAATCTGTGGTTTCTGAAAGTCCGATAAGTCCTTCCATTTGCCCACCACTCTCTGAATTTTACTACCTACTGCTTTTTTTTTTTTTTTTTAATTGGAGGTTTAACGACCACCGTGAGCTACTCAATGGGCTATAAGCAGTCGCCCGTCCCTAATTTAGGGTCACTGGTTCCAGGGAATGGAGAGAGCCAGTGCCGTAAAACAAACACAACATCCATGCCTCACCGGGATTTGAACCCGGACCCCTTACGGACGAATGATCAGAGGCCAGCGCCTTAGACCACTGCGCCACCGGGGCGGCACTACTGTTTCACTCATACCTTATATATGCAACGTCGGTCAACTAAGCACGCCCTCTCGGAAATCACATGGTCATTGGACTGTATCCACCTTTGATAGCGGTGGTCATAATTCAGTGATCACTCGATATATATATATATATATATATATATACCTTTAAGATCTGGGAATAACTATCTTCCGAAGCGCCAGTGATTGGCGATTAGTGAAATCTATAGAACAGCAGTTCTCAAACTTGGCAACATTACGCTGCCTCTTATTAGAATAAAATCGGATGATTGAAATATGGCATTTTACAAATAATATAAAGCTCAGTGATTTTTTTTCCTAATGAAAAATCGGTTTTACCTTAAGAACAACAACGAAGATGAAAATGGTATGAACCAATTTCCTTTTGAACTTCGGTTAATTGCAAAGTTCGTTTCACAAACTGGCAACATATTCATAAACGTTAAATATTTGAGATTCTGCAGGCAGTGAAAAAAAGAGCCCAAGGCAAGTATTTTTCAGCATCACTTTTGTTGCCATACTTATGCTTGGTCATAAAAATTGCAAAGAATTCGTCTTCTCACGGATAGGTGTATGGAAATGGAAATCACACCGTTAGCATCCAAGAAAATGGCGACCAAAGTAAATGAAGAAACCATGAAATCATTTTGGTAGTTCCACCTGAAAATCTGTCCTATGTTTCCAATGGCAAAAACTTCTGCACACTTTTCTTCGAAATTTATGTATTCTCAAGGACGAAAATTTGCACATCGATAGCAATAACTTTAGATTGTAGCGTGACATACTTGATACTTACTAAAACGTAACAGTAATTATGTTAGACATTAATAATTTTGGCTTGGGTAATGCTTATACCTGCTGATAGGTGGCGTGACCTATACTTTAATGACGTCAGTGGACAAAACAAATGTTTGATATAGCTTATTACGTAATTAAAAATCAGCAGTGCCTACGCTATTGCAGACATTTTTTCCAATAACTTTAATAATTTTCAGAACGGATATAAAACTTGAATTTATCCAGTCAGAACTGTTTAGAATGAGTTAAGCCACTTAAATTAAACGCTCTGACAATAATTTAGCTGATGATGTCAACGGAACTACTGATTCTCATTCCGAAATAAGCCATCAAACATCTGCTTGTCACTGACGTCACCAACATACAGGTCGTGCCTTCTATTAGCAGGTCCCAACATTGTTCAAGGAAAATTATTGATTTTTAATATACATAAAGTTCATTTTTAGCAAATATTAAGTATTCGATGGTATAATTTAAAGTTATTTTTATCGATGTGGAAATATTCTCCTTTGCAAAAGATTTTTCCATTGGCAACATAGATCAGAGATTTTAGGTGGAACTACCTTAACTGACAGGTTATATACGTAGTTGAATTGATCTGATTGCATCGGAATGTATAGATATGGTTCAGCTGACTGTAATTTTGTATTGAAAGAAATCTATGTTTAGTAGTAAGTAAAAGTAAATAACTGAGACAGCAAATACCTCGAGAAACAGCATTAGGTCATGATTCGACTTACAAAATCCTTAGAGTAGAAAACAAGAAAGATGACACCAAATTTTCGGGTATAATAAGCACGTCTTTTAAATCCATTCTGATATGCGAATTAAATTTACCAAAACTATTAAAAATCAATGGAACCGGTATGGAAAACAGTAGTATGTGACGAAAGAAAACCATTTTTCAATCGGGGTTTTTAATCCCGCAGATATTGCTGTAAACGGAAACGTCAACGTACGCCCTCTGGTGGAAGACTTGTGCGTTAATAAAAATTTGAATTTATATGAGAAACATTTCGCAGCGGGAACGCTCTCCAACAAAGAAAGAATTTTTCAAATCGGGCTCTTAGAAGCAGAGATATGGACAAATACAAGATATGCATCTACGCTCCCCCCCCTTCCCGCAGAAAAAAACATGCATTATTTTAAAAAGAGTATTTTCAAAAGGTTTTTCAATGTGAGTGGTATCGATCTACGAAAGAATTTTTTCAATTGAGTTTCCAGGAGCTTAGATTTTACTGCAAATACATCAGGCTCAAAATTTAATTCTTACGATACCTGGTGGCCAAACCATTCGTTATCTAATATTAGAAATCATATGCTGATAATTTTCTATCAGGAGCAGTATCCGGTGCTGAAAGAATTTTTCAAATCGGAGTATTAGAGGGAGAGATATTGAGGAAAACACAATTTACCTTTACGCCCCCTAGCGAAAATTCTATGCATGACTTAAAAATTTTGAACTTATATGAGAACCATTTTACACCGGATAAGCTATCTAACAAAGAAGGAATTGTTCAAATCCGACTTTTAGAAGCAGAGATATTGACAGAATTAAGATACATATCTACGCACTCTGGTGGAGATACCATGCATTATTTTAAGATGAAAATATTATCAAATGTCTATCGACAGGTGTGGTATCGGTCCACGAAAGAAGTTTTTCGATAGGAGTTTTAGAAGCTGAGATTTTGCTGCAAATACCTACGAAGCAGAAATTTAACGCCTACGCCCGCTGGTGTCCAAACCATATTTTATAAAAAAAATTAGAAATTATAATAAAAAAAATTCCCACCAGGAGTTGTATCCAGTGCTGGAAGAATTTTTCAAATCTGAAGTTTAGAAGCAGAGATATCGGAGAAAGCGCAATTTACCTTTACTCCCCTCTAGCGGAAAGTCAATGAATTATTTGAAAATTTTAGAAATTATATTAGAAACATGTCGCACCGGATACCCTGCCCAATAAAG
Source organism: Macrothele yani (assembly GCA_039090855.1). Taxonomy (NCBI): domain Eukaryota; kingdom Metazoa; phylum Arthropoda; class Arachnida; order Araneae; family Macrothelidae; genus Macrothele; species Macrothele yani. The sequence goes on from CM077013.1 coordinate 88,992,263, forward strand.
AAGAAAGTTTTGAAATCGGAACATTAGAAGCAGAAATATTGCCAAAGACAAGATATAACTCTATGCCCCCTGGCGGAGAAACCATACATTATTTTAAGAAGAAAATATTCCAGAAAGATTTGTCTACGAAAGAAGTTTTTCAATCGAGATTTTAGAAACTCAGATTTTGCTACAAATACATTAGAAGCAGAAATCAACACTTACGCCCCCTGGTGGCCAAACCATTTTATACCAAAAATGAGAAATTATATGCAAAATACTTCCCATCATGCGCTGAAGGAAGCATTTTCCAACTCGGAGTTTTAGAAGCTGTGACATCTGGGGAAGAGCCATTTACTTTTACGTCCCCTAGCAAATAATGTATGCGTAACTTGTAAAAGGGACTATTTGAAATCGGATCATTAGAAGCAGAAATATTGCCAAAGACAAGATATAACTCTACGCCCCCTGACGGAGAAACCATACATTATTTTAAGAAGAAAATATTCCAGAAAGATTTGTCTACGAAAGAAGTTTTTCAATCGAGATTTTAGAAACTCAGGTTTTGCTACAAATACATTAGAAGCAGAAATCAACACTTACGCCCCCTGGTGGCCAAACCATTTTATACCAAAAATGAGAAATTATATGCAAAATATTTCCCATCATGAGCTATAGCGCTGAAGGAAGCATTTTCCAACTCGGAGTTTTAGAAGCTGTGACATCTGGTTAAGAGCCATTTACTTTTACGTCCCCTAGCAAATAATATATGCGTAACTTGTAAAAGGGACTATGCCTAAAATAATCTTCGATATGAGTGGAATCGAAAAGTAAATGATTTTTTTCTATTGGATGTTTAGTAGCAAATACATGGATTACAATGTGTTTTGAATTCGGTATCATCTGCATTTATGCCGTCTAGCGGCGAAATTTTGCATCGTAAAAAAACAAACAAAATAAAGGATCACCATTTGCACATTTCAAACTTCCTAATGCAAAAAGATTTTTTTAAATCGGACTATTAGTTGCAAAGTTATCGTGTCTAGAGGCGGACAAATTGATAACATAAGTATGATCTTTTTTTTACAAAAGACATGCTATCAAAAAAGAAAGATTACAGTAAATTCTTGGGTAGAATGAGGAGGTCTTTTAAATATTATCCGTCATAGAAAGAATTTTCCCAAGCGGATATTTAGAAATAGACAAAATCAGCAGCAAATGAAGTACATTTGCACTAGCTAACAGAGAAATTGCGTATTATTTAAAATATACATGGTGAACGTCTCTTTTCAGTGAACGTTTCAGTTTACAACAAGAATTTTTCACAACAGGGTTACTAGAATGGGATAAACTATTTTCGAGAAAGAAGTGTTATTTACAACCACAACGTCTCGTGATTAAAAAGTACTAAGTTTCACACAAACTCTTCCTAATACATAAGATATCCTAAGCAACCGAGTTATTTTTAAATCGAACAATTACAAGCTCAGATATGGAGGGAAATGCAACATAACTTTGCGTCTCCTAGGGGAGAAGCTTTGCGTTATTTAAAAAAGAAAAGTGCAAAATGTTCCTCGTGGTGAAGGCTATGCTATAAAGAATGACTTTTTTCAAGTGGATTTCTAGAAGAAAAGACATTATTTCAAATAGAAATATACACAGGCTCCCGTAACGGCAGAATTTTGCATTATCAAAACAGAAAGAAAAAACAACAACAACAAAAAACTCATACACAAAACGTTTTTTACAGAGGCAGCCATGCAAAGGAAAATATTTTTTCAAATGCGACTTTTCCGAAGCAGAGATAGCAAGAAAACAGTTTATATACATTGTAATCGTATAAGCCTAGCGGAAGAATACCGCATTTTTTGAAATGAATAATGTTCGAAATCTTCATTGTAGAGAAAGGCATAGGGTCCAAAAAGAATTATTTTCAGTCTGTATTTTATAAGCGCTAATACAATTGCAAACAGAAATACACACTTGCGTTCCCAAACGGCACCACCAATATGAAAAAGAAAAAAAAAAGAAAAAAAAGGAAAATATAAGCAAAGTATTCCTCGCAGCGAATTATATGCGATTTTTCAAATCGTGCATTTTGAAGACGATTTATCGAGAAAAATAGAATATACAGCCTCTAGCAGAGAAGGTGTTCACTATTTTTTTTTTATTGGAGGTTTAACACCACCGTGAGCAACTCAATGTGCTATAAGCAGTCTCCCGTCCCTAATTTAGGCTCACTGGTTCCAGGGAAGGGAGAGAGCCAGTGCCGTAAGACAAACACAACATCCATGCCTCACCGAGATTCGAACCCGGACCCTTTTCGGACGAATGATCACAGGCCATCGCTGAGACCACTGTGTGTTTACCTTTGTGAGCACTAACTTTCCAAAAAATAATTTTTATGGACTTTTTACAGTCGTAAATAACGTTGCATATATGTTGAAAACAGAAATATTAATTTACGTCCTAATGCAAAAGTTTCAGCAAACAAACAGAAATTATGTGCAACATTTCTAGGGATTTTTGAAATACCGCAAAAAGAAATATGCACTTGTACCCTTCCTAGGGGCAAAATTGTTTCTCACGCAAAATCAGAAGGTACATGTAAATACTTTTCGCCATGAACGCTAAGCAAAATAATTTTTCACATAGGATTTCTAGAGATACAGGTAAAAAAAAACAACTCCGTAGAAGGGTCATGGAAGTAAGTGTTATTGAGATCCGGATTTTAGTACTGATGATATTGAGGAAAAAAGCAGCGGTACGGTTTTCGACTGGTTATGGGCGTTGGCTCATCATCATTTATCCAAAAAGGTGTTCAAGTCCCGGACCAAATTTAGGCAGAACCATTAGAGGCTGAATTGTGGTGACCAATTTCATTGCTTTACTCATTTAGAGAATATCATATTTTTCACCTGAGTCTTAAAAATCGCCTCTTTCAGTAACTAAATAATGATTGTGTCGTTCCGATGGCCGTATGGTTAGAAAGGTGGTCTCCTGTTAATCATCAGAATTAGCTCCCGGTTACTAAGCTCTGATTTTTGTGATAAAACTTGTGACAAGTGGCGTTTTTATCGCAACCATTTAAAACCTTTCAAAAATATCTCTGTTCAAAGAAAGATTATTATTCTTTATCATTTTTTTCTTCACTTGTAGAAAACGTTTGGCTTAAATCATAATTTAACCACTGCTAATTAATACATGCACGTAATTCTGGAGTTTACCACAAAAACTGAGGAAAGCTGGTAACATGTTTCGGACAATGACAAAAGTAGTAAGGAAAACGTGATAAAATAATAATGATTTGTTGCGATCAGGACTATCACCTTTAGGTTCTTGAAATTTATGTAAGTAGCAGCAACTCATATATGCGGTAAATCTCTCACAGTGAGTAAGACAAATCACTCGGCTGATTTAGTTTCATCCTTGATGCTGTTTCTTCATTGAGTATACGAATTTTAAAAGAGGTTCTGCATCATGGAAATCGATTCAGAAATGGAAACTATCACTACTCCTCGGAAATATTGGCTGACGGTATCGATCTAACAGCAGATAAGTCCGATAATGATATCGACATCAGTTTCAAATGGGATGAAAACATGAAATGGATATTAAATGCTAACAGCAAGCCCTCACGTTATGCTGTTACGGTTCAACGTCGAGTATTATTAGCAAAGCCAAAGTGGTACCTACCATGTTTGTGTGATTCAATAGCTGGTACCAATAATGACAAATTATATACTTCCAGAATAATAGCGTGAATATCTGCTTCTAAATGTAGTACCGCATTGATAAGATGAGAGTTTCTAGAAAAGGAATAATAACGATTTACACAAGAACAGTCGCTGAAGCGTTTTTCTGTAGCACAGGTAAGAAAAACGCTTCAGTGACAGTAGAACTTTAAAATGCAGCTCTGCATAATTTTCATTTTGCTTTCACTTCAAATTCTATAAATAACATAACGTGAACGTTGCAAAAGCTTAAGGATGCTATCTATTTATTTTTTTCAAAAGACATGTAATCCATGATAATAAAATTAACATGTCTGTCTATCTTACTGCCGGAAACAGGAGAAACTACTAAACGTACAAGTTTGAAATTGGGCAGAAACCTGCAGATGATTATGACTGTGTACACCTCCAAACACTTTTTCGAAAGTCATATTTGCAAAATTTTAGTTAATTTAATTACTTTTCGTGTTTTTCAATCATTGTTGAAATTTGATCTTCTGGTGCTCTGTTGCCATATGCTCATGCAAAAATAATTAATTTTGCTATTATATATAATTCAAGACTACACACTTGTGATGTTCATTTAGAATAAATCATCAACGTTTTTTCACAATTAAATGTTTTATTAACATTTAATTGTGAAAAAATGTTAATAAAACATTTAATAAAACATTTAATTTCGCAGAGCATCTGGCTCAAAATTATAAAACATTTAATTTCGAGCCAGACGCTCTGCGAAACTATAGTCGATGTTAATAAAACATTTAATTGTGAAAAAACGTTGATAATTTATTCTAAATTAATTTTGCTGTTGGGCAATACAATTTTATTACACTCTTGACTAAAAATATTTCATTTCACTTTGTGAAAACACAACAATATTTTATTGTCCTATAGTGTAAACTACGAGAACCTCACGCGGAATGTTATAGAAGCTATTTAAAAAAAACGTTTCATATTGCAACTTATATGAGCCAATCTTTCACACACATACGTTTGGCTTTTCGAGGCAGACTAATACTGTAAATCTATGCAAGGTAACACCTACTAGAGATCAGAAGCAGTAATAAAAATAGGTTGGGCAAAAAATTGTAGGGATGCACTTCCGAAGTGTCACATTTCTCTTTTTGCTACAGTCGCCGGCAGGATTGTTTACGTTTTAGACTGAGACTCCTCGTGTGATACCATGCGAAATAAATAGTTCCAAGAACTATTATACCCAGCAGGGGCGAATATTCGGGGTGTTCTAGGTGTGCGGCGTACACCCACAGAGAGTCGCAATTTTACCTACATTTTCGATATTATTTTTTCGAATTTATTTCTAATAAAGCTCGACAGTTTGTCCTAAGGCTTCGAGTGGTGATTAAATTTAATTTCTCCATATAATGTTTTCATTAAGAGGAGAAGGTCTGTTCAGTAAGCACATCGCATTCACGATAAGACCCTCAGGTGTGCGGTTCCGCGAGCGCACATCCGACGATGTCAAGCAAATAATTATGATACAAGTGCTCCCCAGATGGCGCTGCAGATCACGTTCTTATTTCCCTGTGATTTCAAACTAACAGCAGAACTCTCGGGTTGTGCTAGCCAAAACGAGCTCCGCTTGCAAACCCACGGAGCAGTGCAATTCATCGTTGTAATACGAGTCACTGTTATATTGTTATTTTTTTATGTATTTCTTATAAAACTGGGCGAAATGTGTCCTACGACTTTACGTGTGTGGCTGAAATCAATTCCCTTGTGCAATATTTTAGTGAAGTGGAGAATATTCGTTGCTTCGTTCAGCAAACAAAACATTATAAGTAACATTTGCAGCTGAAGGAGTGCTGTTAACCTGCGGATAGCCCAGGTCGTTAAAGCAACTGTGATACAAAGCTCTCCAAATATTTTTATTTCCTTGTGGCTTCAAACTTTCCAGGGTGTGCGCAGTTAGAGTACCATTGGTCATACTTGGTTGCGTTTTGAATAGCTTGGAGTCGTAAACACAATTCAACGTTTTGCTACGAGTTACTGTTTTTCTGTACTTTCGTCGCTGTGTGAATAGACGTGTTTATGAGCAAAAATTTAAATACACAATTTGAATTTTGATAACCATTCACGATAGAGAACAGTGTTGACGATGCACTAAGTGTCCCATTTTTCTGCCAGAGCTTTTGCATATTGTGTAAATATACGTAGTTAAGGAAGGTAAGCCTCATATTGAATTTAAAAATCATAAAAAATACCGAAAATTCGTTCATTACTCTAGTTTTCGCACAGGATATTCAGATTTGTCTTACAATGGAGTGTATGTAAAGACCCTTACCATAAGTAACTAGACGACGAAATGAAAAAAAAAATGCTTTCGTATGTTCAAAATCAATGCGTGACATTTGTAGCTCGGGATAACTTTCGCGTGTTTCGATAAAACGTTTGCGTGGTTTTCTCATAACAGCAACACACGAAACCTAAATGGAGACGCGACGCCACCGATAGCCAGTAATATTATAGGCGTGGTTTAGTATCATGCGATGTGTCCCGCTGCTCCGCAGACATTCTGTACTGTTATGTCAGGTATGCATAGGTGTATTGCCGCGAATTTAATTTTACATACATCATTTTATTACATACTATACCAGTAGTACACCATGCAATCGGAAATATAAATTGGGGAATATGAGGTTGTCTACTCACCAATATTGGAATCAACACTAAAGGTAGAATCTCCTCTACAGGTGGGCTTAACAGTGATTTTCCTGTTACGGTGTTACCACTGACAGTTCCACAGAAGTAACGGTGACTTTAAACGGTGAATATGACAGCGTTGTCGAACAGCAAAGAAGTCGGAACTGCGAGTAATAGTCTAACTTGTACCAGTTATATAATCACCCTTTACGAAAGGGGACGGCGCAGTAACGGAACGATGAATCACCGTCTCTCTTATAACTGTCAGAAAAATCACTTTTGCAGTTGGCTCACTATGGATTCTTTACGAGCGAACGTACAGCAAAAGCCAAAACGAAAGTATCTCAAGCGTGGGGGAAAAGGGGTGACTGAAAGACTTGGAATTTCAATCACCTTGGACTTTCGGAAATTGTTGTGCTAAGCTCTTCCTGAAATATGTGTAAGTTTTGGACTTTAAACGTCTGCCACGAAAACCATTCCCTCTTATCACTGTTCTTAGATCTCAGGTAAAGGCAGAAACAACGCCGAATTGCGGAGCAGAAAAACATTTTCTTGCAGCTATGTTGTAGTTCAGGGCGGGGGGGGGGGAGGACAAACAAAATCATTGATACTTGCTGGAAATTTTATTGTTGATCTACACTGAGGTGAGTTGACTGTGCATCTTTATTATACTCGTATTTAAACTTTTTCTTAAATTGCTTGGTTTGGGAGAGAGTCCTCCATGTCCCCGCAAACAGCGGGTCTTACACCGTTCAGCCAAACATTAAAACCACCTACCTAATACGATGTAGGTTCTCCTTTTGCCGCCAAAAGAGCTCTCACCCGATAAGGCATATATTCAACGAGATGCTGGTAGGTGTCTCTTGATATTTGGTATCGTGACTGCAATAGAAGATTCCTCAGCTCCCGTAAATTATCTGGTTGGGATGCTGCTGTTCATGTCCGTTTCTCCCATTCAAACCACAAATGCTCGATAGGATTCATGTCCGGCGATGAATCCTATCGAGCATTTGTAGTTTGAATGAGAGAAACGGACTTAAATGGAATTCCTCTTCATGGTCTTGGAACCATTCCTGAACCTTTAACGCAGTATGACATGGAGCATTGTCTTATTTAAAAACGCTGGTGAACGGCTGAACGACTCGCAGCTGGTATACGGCTGTTAGCATACGGGCAAAAATGAATCTGCGGCTGCGGAGATCCACATCAAAGAGAGCGCGATGAACTGTGTGTTCAAGCTAATTGGGCCTTTCACCACAATTAAAATTATGGGTAATGTCGGCCACAATAGCTCTCCTGTTGCTGCTGACAAAACAAGATATCCTGCTTTGACCTCTTATATCAGTGAGCCGTAGCCTCTCCTCGCCATCTCAAGTGTCACACCTGTTTCGGACCACCTTTGGTTTGCAGTAACAACTGCATAACTGGAGCAGCCTACTAGTGTCGCTGTTTCCGAGATGCTCTTACCAAGGCTTCTTGTCATAACTATCTGGCATTTTTCGAGATGAGAAAAATCCTTAGCTTTTCCAATGTTGATACGAATTGAAATACTACTGACGGACAGAGCTCCGAGCTAGGTGTTATGTGTGTCATTCGCGTCTTTGACACGTGACGCTGATTGACTGCACGTGCGATTATTTGCATAACGAAGAGAGGGTTTTACTGTTTTGGCTAATCGATGTATATGTTATTCATAAATCCCTTAGAAAGGTAATTTCTTCCGTTATCAATACGCATTGACTCTGCTCATCTGCACCCATTCATTTTATAATCGCAGCATGTGTAAACTCCCTGTATATACGAAAGAGAAGAGCACTCCCTATGTGAATCAGGAATTAGAAAATAAACAAAACCCTTTCTCTGGTTTTGTTTTAGAGTATACTAAAAGAGAGGTGCACAAGAAAAAGCTATTTGCTACTGAAAAAAGTCAAGAAAACATGTCGCGTCACAGCCAAATGGGAGAACAAAAATGTACTTCATTCTTATCGTTCAGTTCTCCAGATTATTTCAAAATATCTCGCGTAATAAGATTCCACTGGTAAATGAGAGTACGACGGATTTCATGGGAGAGGTGATGCTCTTCTTATTTCACAAACATAGGGCTGTTTTGAATAGTTGTATCCAGTCCTTTTTTCCCCTTAGGGAGGTAGCTTTCGTGTGTTCAACACTCGTGCACCTGCCGCGGAGGATATTCTAATTTCATTTATGCCTTCATTGCGCAGAAGAAACTACTAAACCGGATACAATATCATTGTTTTCAGCCGAACCTGTGTCAGCGGGACATCGCGTTATGAAAATGTACATCAGGGTCTCTTGGGAGTATCCCGCGAGCACAGACTGTATAACTTTCCGCCGAATCTTATTTGCATAACAACAGCCACTTTCTCATAAATGTTGCTGAAATGTAAGGGAAAGCCTTGCGACATCACGCCGGCCAGAATTAATTAAGTCCTCAAAGACTTTAATACGATGTTCAGAAAACAAACATGAGCTGAGAGATTAAGATTCATCTCTTTCTTCTTTGGAAGTGATTCTTCGGGTATAATGATTAATAGCGTCCTTTTTGAATCGCCATCTCTCAACTCAGAGGTTCACGTAATGTAACTGCATCTTGAATAACTGATAACTCAAAGGACACGAAACACACATTTTTTTGTGCTTTAAGGGGTATCTTCATTTTGTTGAAGAAATCTGCATATTCATCTATAACAGAAAAGCACATGTTATTTTTCTTTCCTTAAAAAATACATTTAAGTAAAAGTTAGCAGATGGTAAGTGTCAAAATAGTGAGAAGAGAAAGATGAAGTTAATGTCCATAGAAAGGCACTAAATTTTAACTTCAAGATGCTGATGTCATTCAGCTTTCAGGGAGTGCTAAAACGTGGCTATAATTTGCTATAAATGTATACGGAAAGGACAAATTATTACGTACACTTCGGTGAAAATACGCAAAGCAGCAGGACAGCAGTAAATCGAGGTGTGCAGGAAAACCGGTTGGGGCTATAAATAGAGTAAATAGGCCGGATGTTCAATCAGCGCAACGGTGAAACTGTTAGGAATTCCGCGACAAACCATAGCCAGTGGTGTGTACCAGGAGTACGTGAAATCTGGCAAAAACGCTAACAGTCAGATGAAATGTGGCCGTAAAAGTGCATTGGAAGATCGAGAACACCGACGATTGGCCCGCATCGTACAGGCGAATTGAAAGGCTCGTTTGCAGCAAATCACATCACAATTTAAGCATTCACAAGCCTATGCTCTAAGACAATCCGTTGACACATAGCACAACCCGGCTCGGGTAGTCGACGACCACATCGTGTTCCGATGTTAACGGCACAGCATTGCATGATTCGGCTGCAGTTTGCGAAGGCCCATCGAAATTGGAGCCTTGATGATTGGTAACGCTCCACATGGTCTGACGAATCTCGTTTCACAATGTGCCGCGCCGATCGATGGCAGGCAGCGTGTGTTGCGTAAACCACACGAAGTTATGGACCGAGCATTCCAATTTGTGGTACCACAGGAAGGTGGAGGCGGTGTAACTGTTTGGGCAGCCTTCTCGTGGTTCGGCCTGGGTACCTTGGTAACTCTTGAGTCTTCCGTAGCTGACTCCAGCTATGTGCAGCTCCTGTTCGACCATCTCCACCCTTTCATTACGTGCCTCTGTCTGAACCAAGTTCTGATTTTTCAACAGGACAACGCTCCACTCCATCGGTCCCGGCTAGCAACTGACTGGCTCCAGGAGCATAGCAGTGAGTATAACACACTCGCATGGCCCTTTCGCTCACCGAATATGAACCCCACAGAGCATTTATGGGACATATTGGAACTAGCTGTTCGTGAGCAACTATCCTCGCCTACATCTCTGCCTGCTCCACGCCAAGCACTCTTAGATTGTTCCTCAGCGTTACCTGAGTCTGTGTTTCGTAACCTCATTGCATCCGTACTACGAAGTTTGGATGCTATCCTGCGTGCAAAAGGTATTAGGTGGCTGTACGTAATAATTTGTCCTTTTAGTGTAATTATCTTTCTGCTAGTAGAATAGAAATCATTTTTCTATACTTTTAATTTTGTTTCCTTTCGGGGTTAAACGACCACCATGAGCAAATGAGCTGAGATTAAGTCGGTGCTCGTCCTTAATTTGGTGCCACTGGTTCTCGGGTTGGGGGTACTGCTGTTTCCATGGGGCAGGCAGGTGCATCACATAACACTATCCTGGGGGATTGGATAACTTGCCGGGGACGTATGATTCTGTCCTCTAGGCCAGTGGTCCTCAACCTTTTTGCATTCGCTGACAGGCAAAACGTTGGGGAAATTTCCTTGGACCGCGATGCCCAAACAAAACCTTTAGACTATTTTCGAACATGTAATCTCGTAATGTTCTATGTTATGTATAATGTTCACGGGTACAATCCATAATTTGTATGCCAGATTGTAACCTACTTATAGCTAATATCATTTAATCTTATTTAATTATTGATAAGCGCAATCCATAATTTGTATGCCAGATTGCAACCTACTTATAGCTAATATCATTTAATCTTATTTAATTATTGATAAGCGCAATCCATAATCAGTATACCACATTATTCTCTTCACGTTAATATAATTTCTTTTGGAGTCAACGCGACGTCTGTTGCTGCTGCTTCGGGATAATCTTTTCGAGCAGTGGATCCAGAGTCGTTTCTGCAAGACGCAGTGCTCTCATTAGTGTCCGTTATGTTCCTGTGCTTTGTTTTGACTCAAAACGGCTGAAAAGATTTTCTCGCAATAAATATTGGTCGAAAAGGTTACCAATGATTTTAGAGCTTTGTCGTTGAGACTTGGATATTATTTCTTCATAATACTACAAAATTGCATCAGAAATTTGGATGTGAATATCGATACCAGACTGGCATCAGAAGGAAGTTCAACAAAGCTTTCCTTTCCCTGGTGAGTTAGCTTGCAGGAGTTCAGATCTTCTGTGAATAGATTAGCGATCCAAGCTTCCTTTTATTTTTCACCACAGGTCTTCAAAACAATTTTGATCTAGATTTCCTCTAACTTTGACTCCATTTCGATTCAAAAGATAAATAAATATATTCACTGGTAGTTTCTCGCGAACCGGCAGAAAACAACTTTCAGGATCGATACCAGTCCATGGACCAGCGGTTGGGAAACATTATTCTAGGCCACCGGGGCTGGACGTTATGGCCTTATGACCGTAAGAAATAAAAATAATCAGTCCATCAAATGCAGAAGCCATATATTGAGAAGGCAATATATTGCTAATGTATAAGAGTGTGTGCACATTATATTGACAAAAGTCACCGGACACCCCTTCGAAAACAAATGAACGGATCCACTGCGTTGTTAAGATGCGCGGAAGAGTTGCAAACGGTATAAAAAGAAGAATGCAGCTGACCGCAATCATATCGCACTGTGAGGTTGGGTGAAAATGTCGCGGCGGGAGAGAACTTACTTTGAGAGAGGAAAGATTGTTGGGGGCTATATTAGTGGGTTGTCCATAAGAGAAACTGAGAGGCGTTTAAACCTACCCAAGTCAACTGTTTTGGATGTACTGAATAAGTGGAAGACAGATGATGTGCCTGAAGCAGCAAAACGTACCGGCAGCCCAAAGAATATCAGTGATATGGGACGTCGAAGCCTCAAGAGAGTCGTTACAGCTAATCGACGTAGTACTGCACAAGAAATCAGTGTACCGGCGAGTCTCGGTATGTACACGTACCATTCGCAGAGAATTTCATTCCATGGGTTACTGTGGTCTTGCGGCTTTCATCTCTAATCTGAATGCTACTCGTTGTTTAGCATGGTGTAAGGAACATTTATCGTGGGCCATAGATCAATGGAAACGGGTCCTATGGACTGATGAATCCAGATATCCGATCCATCAGTCTAATGGCCGTGTGTGAGTATGGCGGCAGCCGGGGAACACTGTTTACCACAGTGTACTGTTCCTGCGGTCAAGTTTGGAGCTGGCAGTCTACTCGTGTGGGGGTGTTTTTCGAGGAATGGTCTCGGCCCATTGGTTATCGTGGATTAACCTGTTAACTAGCACGTCTGCCTGGAAATTCTGGACAATTATGCCCTGCCAAGTCTGTGTCATTACTATGGAACCTAGCCTTGTTGGTACCAGCAGGGTAATGCACCGAGTCATAAAGCAAGGACTGTTACGGCGTGGTTTGACTATGATTCCGTATCGTGTGTGGACTGGCCAGCACAGAGCCCTGATCTAAATCCCATAGAGCACCTATGGGATGAATTCGAGCGCTGCATAAGAAGTTTGGAACCAAGGCCTACCACTAAGCAAAAGTCAGCCGCAGCATTATGTACTGAATGGAAGCGCATACCTATCGCTGTGTTCCAAAACCTTGTCGAAAGCATGTCTCGAAGGGTCAGTGCATGCATTAAGGCCAAAGGTTGAGCGACACCGCACATATGTGTGTCAATAAATGCTCTGTTGTGTTTATCTTCTAGGTGTCCGGTGACCTTTGTCAATATAGTGTATATACACTCAATGATCAAAATATTAGAGATAGGGGTGATGGGCAGTTGACATGGGCATATACGTACACACGAAGACTGTAACAGCCCTAAACCCAACGCAGTCGATAAATAGGGGGATAGCAGTGCTCCCCAACAGAGAATCACAATGAACGTACATGGGTAAATGCGGTGATCTGAGCGACTTTGATCTTGTGACGCACTGTTGGCGCTAGACAGATGGGCCAGCCTATCGCCCAAGTGGTATGAACCTTAGAGTTCCCTAGGGTAACCGTATAAACGGTGTATCGCGAGAACATAGCATCGACGGACGTACCAGGTTTCAGAAAGCAAGAGGTCGACAACCACACGCTATTGATGACTGAGGGCCACGTAGGCTATTTAGGCGCGTGCAGACCGTCCACTTGGCAAAGATGGCGGAAATCATATCCAAGCAAAATGGCGGAGGCCCAAACGAACGAACGGTACGTTGCATTCCGCATACCCTTGGATATGGGAGCGCACGCCCTACTCCTGGGCCACTGTGCTCGTAATCGGATATTACGCCTCCCTGCTTCCGGGAACATTGAAACTGAAAACCTCTTCAGAGTGGCGCCGAGACGTGTGGTCAGATAAATCCCGTTTTAAACTGTACGGCATTGACGGGAGGTTGCGGGTGTGGCGTCGGTAGTATGAGGCACGGCCCCTTCTTGTCAGATCGGCCCTGTTCAAAGCGGTTGTGGTTCTGTGGTGGTTTGGGGTGCCTTATCATGGAACACAAATGCATCGGAAAAAGAAATTAACACTTGTGCCACCAGGGGGCATACATGTTAATTTCTTCTTCTGAGGCGTTTTTAGCAAAACCTGAGCTCCTGAAAACTCGACAAAAAAACTTCTTTCCTGGACTGATACCGATCACATCGAAAAACCTTTTGAGAATACTTGCTTTTTAAAATAATTCAAGTACTTCCCGCCAGAGGGCGTAGATGCATATCTAATATTTATCGATATCTCTGCTTCTAAGGCTCCGATTTGAAAAAAAAATTATTTGTTGGAGAACGTTTTCGCTGCGAAATGTTTCTGATATAATTTCAAATTTTCTTAGTTTGCAAACAGAGGGAGTAAGTTCACGATTTCGTTAGCAGCAGTATATGAGGGAATAAAAACCCAGCTCAGCTTGACTGAAAATCTTCTCTTTTCGGTCAGATACTATTGTTTTCCATACCGGTTCCATTGACTTTGAATAGCTTTAACGAATTTAATTCGTGTCAGTACGTATTCAAAAGACTTGCTCATTATACTCGAAAATTCGGTGTAATCTTCCTTGTTTTTTAACTGTGTTTGAAATCGTTGAAAAGACGTACTCTCACAGCTTAATGAATTAATGCGCGCCGACGTTGGATAACAGCTTAACTTTGGCTCCGTGTGAATCTTACTTTTAAATGAAACAAAAAAATGTGATCTCGATTTGTATCAATTTTTGGCAAAATACTTTGCTACTTCGACTGCCCAGTGTTTTTTAGCCCCACAAATAATGGCATGGTAGATGAAGGGTTCTCTCATCCGCGAAACGATTCTAAGAGAAATAACAAAAAAATGTTTACGAAACTATGCAATTGATTATTAATCAGTGTAGTGCCTCTACATTTAGCAGAAAACACTTCATAATTACTATATACACGATGCCACCTCCGAAGACACGAAGAGCACAAAGGCGTAAAAGCAGTAATTATTATTATCTCCGCAGACAAAACGCAATCAATAAAGCAACTTTCAGCATGGTATTAATTTCATGAATTACTGGAAACCAAATGACCTGTCTTCCTGTAAAGCAGTTTCAAAAGTATTTTGTCTGGTGTTTACTAAAGGATCTCAGCTGTTGGAGGAGACAGGGTAAAATACATAATTCTGCCAAGCTGACGTTAAGCCGAGAGAAATCTCATTACCTGAATTTCTCGTTAGTTACGAGATATTTTCCTTCCGCCGACTGATAATGAAGCTCTTAGGATAAAGCACTTTCTTCTTCAGATCCTTCATCCCGCTAATGCTTCCTGCAGATGCAAAATGTAAATGCAGCTGTTGAAAACGATCTTCAAAAAATTAGTTTCATTCCGAGAAAAAAGAGCAAACTCATGGCGTTATTTAATACCAGGCCACGAATATACTTAGTAAAATTAATGGAGATCCTTTGGTTCCGGGATTCCGGAAGAAATTATTATTTCCAGTAGCTCTCTTCCTGGTTGCTCAACGGTTCTACTTTTGATGCTTATATATTTTATTAATAAAGTTAGTGGAAGAAAACGAGTTATTAGATGACGGCTGTCTATTAGTTTTAGAAATCTAAAGGCAGATGATTGGTGTGCAATTTCATAGGCATTTTTACGAGAAGTTGCTTAATAGCCCAATGACAAAATTGAATGAGAAAGACGACATCGAATAATCGATTACAATGAGCACGTCTTTTGAGGCCTTTTACAAACGAAAAAATATTTTAAAGCAGATTTTTAGGCAATCTTAAAGTTTAGTAAAAAATAAAATACACTTGCACCACCTATAGTAAAACTGCGCGTGTTCTAAAATACATAATATGAGCAGAATTATTAATAGTTAATAATATACCGTGCAAATTATTTGGGACAAGCTATTTTATTCTCAGAATTGTAATGTGATCGCCAGTTGATGTCGGAAACCCACGTAAACCGGTTTTATCAGCTGTGAGGTGGTGTGACTGTTAAAACTTGATGATAAGAATGTGGTGTGACCGGTTTTAAACAGGAAATAGGCACTTCAGCTTCAGTTGTGACAAGTGGATGTTAGTTTTTACTCTCTGTGAGTACGTGTTGCTTTCGTGTATTGAAAAATGGATATTTCCCCAAGGAAGCGTGCAAAAATATTTGCTTTCAAGGATCACACTTCTATGACAGTGAGAGATATCGCTTCTGCAGTTGGTGTAGGCAAATCAAGTGTAACAAGACTGCTTACGCGATACAATGCATCTGGTTCATCGTCTTCAAAAAGGAGAGGTAAATGTGGAAAAAAACGAAAAATAACTCCACGAACAGATAAATATCTAATCAGAAATAATCAAATGCATCAAAAAAACAACAAAAAAAAAACATGCACCGACCTTCAAAAAGATTTATTGGCTAGTGGTTGTGATGTTAGTGATTCAACTGTACGCCGTAGCCTTCTGGAAGTTTGCAGGAAGGCAAGAAGTCCAATGAAAAAAACAATATTTGAATGCGAAAATGAAAAAAAAAACGTATAGCATGGGCCAAAAAATATAAATCGTGGACAGCTGACGACTGGAAAAAGGTAATTTTCAGTGATGAAACTCATTGATTTGTGCAGGGTTACCAAACAAATGTCGTTAGACGAAGCAACTGTGAACCCTTAAGACCTGAGCATGTCAAACAAACTGTAAAACACCCTCTGAAACAGATGTTTTGGTTTTTTTCACATCAAATGGCACTGGTAGCTTAGTACGGAGAAATCTTACAACGTAGGATTGTTCCATTCTTGCAAACTTTTGACGGGACATTTCAACATGATTTGGCCCCATGTCACAATTCCAAATTGGGCAAGAATTTAATGCTGGAAAATCAAATTCATTTGCTTGATTGGCTTGGAAGTTCACCAGACTTAAATCCCATAGAAAACTTGTGGAATAGTTTGAAGAGACGTTTAGGTAAAATGGACTGTACAACCAAAGAACACATGATAACAAATGCTATAAAAGTGTGGCTCCACGATTATGAAGTCAAAAATATGTTCACTCAATTAGTGGAGTCAATGCCAAAACAAATTCAAGAGGTTATTTCTGCTAAAGGAGAGCATTCGTCATACTAATACAGGTATTCATCAGTGTATATCAAAATATAGAATGATTTAAAGGCATAGTTTTGGAGAAAAGAGTAATTTTTTAAAGAGTAATTTTTTACTTTGTCCCAATTAATTTGCACAGTATAGTAGTACCGGTAAAAAGAAATAAAATAACAACCGGATTTATACAATCGATAAAACATTCAGAAATAGAATTACCTACTTTCACCTACTAACGGCTGAAAAGTACCCGGTCGTATCAGAATAATATGACCACCTCCGGAATCACAGTGTACCCGCCCGTGTGCATCACAGAATGCAAATGAAAGGGTCGACCACACGGAGGTATAAGCTGTCGGCCAGGAAAGATGAGCCATAGTCCGTTACGTGAGTACAATGGCCAGAGGTAGTGATTTGGCGGACGTTCAAAAAGGAATGATCATCCGCTACCACGCGAAGGATGGAAGCATCTCAGAAACAGCAGACTTCATGGGCTGTTCGCGAGGTGCTGCAGAAAGGGTGCTTTAAGAATGGACAGCTGGCACACCCAGTACCTCGTGACGTCATAACTGTGGAGCCACAAAGGCCATTGACCTCAGAGGATAACGTCTCCTCCGCAGACTGGTAAAGACCAATCGACGCGTAATCGTGCAGCAATTGATCACGCAAATGAACTCCGGGGCACCTAGCTACGTGTCTCCGATAACATTAGAGCCAACCCTGTTACGCATGGGACTCCGGAATCCACGCTGCGTCAAGGCGCCCATGTTGACCAAGGATCATTGGTAACGACGCCTTCAGTCCGCACGGGACTACCGTCATTAGACAGTGGAAGAATGGAAAAAGGTCGCCTTCTCCGACGAATCCAGGTTTTTGTTTCACAGAAGTGACGAGCGGTGGCAGATACGGCGTCAGACACACGAGAAGTAACACACGGACACGCTTGTTGGTCAATAACAGCCCGGCCTTTTGCAGTGTGCATGTCTGGGGGATGTTTTCCTGGTATGACCTGTGACCGTTGGTACCATTGGATGGGTCCCTGAACGCCAATGGCTTTCTGTCCATCCGCGCTGACAACATGCATTCCTTCATGTTGGACGGTTACCTGGGTGGTGATGGTGTCTACAAGCAGGACAGTGCGCCCTGCCACGTCACTAAGGAGGTGTATGACTAGTTCCAGGAACACGACAGCGATGTCTTCGTTTACCCTTGGCTGGCGAAATCGCCCGACCTCAATCCCGTAGAGCACTTGTGGGACTTTTTGGATCGACAGGTTCGACGTGCCGACCCACAACCACGTCATCTTCGGGACCTCCGTGCTCTGCTGCAGTCCGAATGGGCACGGGTGCCTCGGGCAACCTTCCAGGGCCCCATTGCGTCCATGCCACGCCGTATCGCCGCTGTCATCAGGGCTAAGTGTAGTTATTCCCATAATTAGGTAGGTGGTCACATCATTCTTATAAAAATGTATATGTTACGTAAATTAACAAATTGTGTACAAAAAATATTTCATAGCGGAAGATATCGGAGACAAAGGTGTTTTTAATCGAACAATTAGAAGAAAAGTCGAGCAAAACATGACATAATTTTACACCCCCTGGTGGAAAAGCTTTGCGTTACTTGAAGAAGAAAGTTGGCGCAAAATTCTCTTCATAATGAAGAGTAGCTTTCCAAAAAACGATTTTTCTAAGGGATTTTGAGATTCGAAATAATTCTTTCAAATAGAAACATACGCTGATGCCCCCTGGCGGAAGAATTTTGAATAAAGTAAAAAATACATTTTTGTATACTAAAAGTATTCTTAACAGCAAAAGCTTTGCTAAGAACAAGTAATGTTTTCAAATACTTGTCTTGGATGCAGCGATAGCTAGAAAGGGTTTTCTGGCATTTACGCCCCATATCGCGAAAACTGCATTATTTAAAGACTATAATGACCCCCGTTTACTGTAGCGAATGGCATACGCAAATGAAGAAAGTTTTCGATATATTTTTAGACACGTAGATACGGTTGCAAATATAAATACACACTAGTAAGACACCTTAGTGCTAGAACTGTGAACTACGAGAAACACACCTATGCAAAGTGTTCCGCGTGCTGAATGATATCCGTTGTTGAAGCAATTTTTTAAATCGGGCTTTTAGAAGCAGAGATTTCGAAAACAAGAAATTAAATAACTTCTCATCCTAGCGAAAAAACTGTGTGTTATTTTAGGCAGGAAATTATCATTAAATGTTTTCGCGGTTAGTAGTGCCTGATAGAAAATGGATTTTTTAATGTTTTTGTGACGCTTAGTAATGATGCAAATATGCTGTAAATCGAAATCTGACTTATGTATTATGGTGGAAAATTCGTGCTTTAAGAAAAATTTTAAGCGGAAAATGTATGTGAGTGTGTCCTTTGCAAGCCGTATCAGACAACGAAGAAGCTTATTCATTCGAATTTTTCAGAAGCCTATACATCAGAAACATAAATATACGTTTACACTTTCTAATAACGACGAATTATTTTCCAAAATGTCGAAACGATACGCAGAACGTTTTTTTTCACCCTCCGAGTGATCTTTATTTTTTATTGCTGTTTTGATATTTAACCGATATCATCAGGAGTCCCTAGGGCTGAATCATGTTGTACGATTTGTAGAACCTATTGTGGTATTTAAATCATAAGACGATACTTCAGTAAAATCGGAAAACAACATGAGTTATAACAACATTACATATGTTCTGCCATTGGTGAAGAATAGTTAAGCTGAAAAAGTAAAGTGCTTATGAAGGGCTGTTACCAAGGGTGCCGACTTCACTAAATTATTGGGAGGGCAGGCCTGACCAGATCAGACGTGGGGGGGGCACATCTCTTCAATTGTTAGGAGGAAAATTACAAAAAAAGGGGCTAAATGATAGACTACGAGACTCGACGTATACTTTTAAACGCAATTTTAATTACTCATCTGCAAACGAAGAAGGAAATAGAAATATTCTTTTGATGAATATTAATATTTAAAAAAATAAAATTCACCCTGTGATTTCATACAAATATCCACAGAGACTTTATTACCAAACATATATAAAAAATATGAGAATTTAGCGGGATTACTCAAGCAAAGAACGATAAGCGCAAAAAATAAATAGATAAATAAACGCGATAGAAGTTGTGGGTTTATTTATGTTTGTTGTTTTTATTTTTGATATTTTTTTAAACATTCACCACATATCACGACAACATATCAAACAAATTATGGGGCTGACAATCCGGTTTCTTACCAAATGAGCATTGTTGAAATTGGGAAGAAAATTGTTACTTATTTTGCTATTTATTAATTTTTCGGAAATAAATCGTTCTGGCTTCGTAAGGTGGAGTTTGGTCCACCTTATGAGGGAAAAGCGATTATTTAATTAAACCGGATAAAAACTATTGAGTGGGCACTGCCAGTAAAATTATTGGAGGAGAAAGTTTTATAGTTGGCGCCAATGGGTTTTACTCGGAAGATTTCGGTTTAGCAATCTGATTCTAAGGCTTCCACTAAGACTATAGAGTTCATTGAAAACCTCCTGACGACTCTCGTTTAGCCTAAAAACTTAGATCTTTATGTTGTGGTAGTAGAAACTTCTTTTCATTCGCGCATTTTCCTCACAAAACATTTCGGCACGGAATTATATACGAAATGTTAAAAATCACTTGCGGTTTTATATGCATCAGACTAAAGAGCTGTTTCTGGATCGGATTGGAAACTAAAAGGAATCTCAGTTTAATTTCCAAAGAATGCAGACTGAAAGAGGGAACTGATTACGTAAACTAGTTTTCATGGCTTTAGTTAATAAAACGTAGTATTGAAGTTCACTCAGTCAAATATGAATCGTTGGTGTCTAATACTATTTGCTTTCAACTGAGATATTTCTTGAGTCATCAGGAAGTGAACTTTACCGTACTACTTCTCTTTAGAATATCAAGGAACTAGCCCCAGTAGAAAAAATAATAAGGTTCGATCTATGCAGAAGCTGATGCCGCTTCTATCGAATTTTATGGATTGTGTCCAATCCATTTTATAAATTTTGTAGTTATGGTTCATTTTAAAACATCTTAAAAACCATTTTTTAGCAAACTGATAATACCTGAGAACGCATTTTTAATTTTTTTCTTCAGGTATACAAATGCGTTTTGGAGGTTGGAAATGGAAACGGATATGGCTAAATGTAATCACATCCAACACCAAGAAATAATGTTTCCGCTTTTGTTTACGTTTGAAGTTAACAGTTCTAAACGGAGGAACAGATCGATTTTTTGTGTGTAATACACTTGTCACTTCATGGCTTTATTTTATTTTTTCAAATTGTGAGTCTAGCATTCTTCTAAAGAAACATCGAATATGAGTTACCTACATGTAATTTATGACTACAAAACTTGTGATGTTGAGATTGAATAAAAACAGCAACGTTTATCACAACTAAATGTTTATTTAACATCAACCATAGTTTTGTAGAGCGTTTGGCTTAGCGTCTTCAAGACGAATGGAGCGTAAACATTCAAATCATTGCGACATGATCAGCGTTCTGACTGTCACGAATGTTGGTTCGTTTTTTACACGCGCTTGAAAAAAGTGGAGTAGACGTCATGTCGTTGACAAGCCGAGAAGAGTTCCGGTATATGCGGAAAGCTTCTAATATGCGTACTTAGATTGATAGTCGAATCAGGTTTACCAATAAGCGTAGCGTTTCCAGACAAAACAAAATTATGTTTATTTTTGTGACAATGTTAAGCTATAAACGACTTCTTAAATTCATACGCGTTGTTTCGTACGTAACTCTTGTTATCCTTCACACGGAAATTTAAAGCCCTGCGGGTCTGTCCTACATATGAAAGTCCACATTCACAAGGTATCTGATAAATTTCGCAGATATTTATGTTTTCGACTTAGTCTTCAAGTGGTGTTCCATTTGCTCTTCAGATTTGCTTCGGAATTTCACACATTCTCAAAAGTTTTAATTCAAAGTTATATTCAACCTCATGAACAAGATGAATTTTTACAGATCAAAAGCCTACGTCGCAGACGAATTCCTAGAGACTTTATCAGATACCTTGTGAATGTGGATTTTCATATATTGGACAGACCCGCAGTGCTTTAAGTTTCCGTGTGAAGGAGCACAAGAACTACTTATGGAACTATGAACTGAAGAAGTCGTCTATAGCCTAATATTGTCACGAAAATAACTATAAATTTTTGTTTGGAAACGCTACATTTAGTGATAAACATAATTCGACTATCAAGCGTAATACTATATTAGAAGCTTTTAACATATACCGGAACCTTTCGCGGCTTGTCAGCGACATGACGTCTCCTCAAGCGCTTGGGAACAACTGACAAAAATCCGTGACCGCCAGGACTCTAATGATGTCACACAGATTTTAATGTTCACCAACTAATGATGATCTAATGATGTCACAATGATTTTAATGCCGAGCCAAACGCTCTGCAAAATTATAGTCGATGTTAAATAAACATTTAATTGTGATAAACATTGCTATTTTTATTTTATGAATTCCTTAACTGGAAATTTTGAATCAGAAATGTAAAATCCATAGAAAATTCCGATCGAGATCACATCCATCAAATGTTTAAAAACATTTTTAAATAGGAAATTTAGGAGCACATTTTCATTCATAATGTGCATGCACTCCCCCTGTGAGAAAGACTTGCGGGTAATACTTACCATGATCAAAACTTACTTACCATGATCGAAACTTACAAGTAAAAAATTATTTTCTTAATCGATCTACTGAACGTGAATTATCATCCAATGAAAAATGAAAACAGAATAAAACAATAATTTCTTGAATCGATCCTTTAAAAGTCAAGGTACAGTGTGAAATCAATCAAGCAATCACACCAAGCTCTTCTCTGAGATTCAGAGGTTAGCTCCACAAAGAAAAGTCATCTGTCAGATAAATGTTAACTGAGTATTTACTTATTGTTGCTGTATCAAACGTCTTCATTTGCTGCGATCTTGGCACACAGTTCGAACTTAACTGATATCCATCACACGACATACAACAGACCTTCTGTACTTCATACTGATAATCTTTTTCTTATGCAGACGCTCCTGAATTTGGTCCTCTCACGATTTCCTTGGCCTTCCTCTACCTTTCTTTCCAACCACATCAGAGTAGGTATAATTACACTTTCATACATAGCCATGTAGGTCTCTTGAAAAACCATCATTCCTGAAAAATCCTCCAAAAGCAGCTATGACTTTCAACGAAGTATTCATTAGCCCACTAATTTCACCATCTAATTTGTTCTCTCTGTCAAACACGCTGCCTAAATACACGATCTCATTCACCTGGTCAATTACTGTGCAATTTATACTTATCATGCATTCAGTACTGCCCAAAATTATGGTTTTTGAGTGAGAAACAATTGTTGTTCCTCACCCAAAAACCATAATTTTGTGTTTTCCCTTATTTATACTCAGTTTAAATTTCATGTAAACTTTGTACATCCGAGACAACATACTCTGCAACTTACTTTTGCTCTCTGCCAACAAGACTGTGTCATCAGCATACAGCAATCTGCAAACACAGATATTAAGATATAAAACGATATTGCCCATTTCGGCATCACGCATGAACAAATCCATAAATATATTAAACATCCCTGGTGATATTACATGGGGAAAATGTAATATCAACTGAAAATGTAAATATTAATTTGCATAATTTCGTATAAATGCACACTTGCTACTTAGAGTTCTAGATCTACCGAAATCTCTTATCTATCGGCTTAGGTGTCGAACACAAATTCGATAGTTAGATATATATAGGTAAATCCTGCTTTAACAGGAGTAGATGCCGTTGGAAACAGAAAATTCTTTTCATCCCTTTTAACAGAGAAACAAAGTATCATAAAATTTCTTGATGCTGAGTCCTTTTAAACAGCCAAAAGCTATGACACCATTTTTCAGTCACTTACTGTGTTTCAACTCATTAATTTTAATTTTTCAAAACTTCAACCTTAAAATTTTGCCTGTAGAAAGAAGAAACACATGTTTTATTATTATATAACCCAGAAATATTCAAATAAAATTATAATTATAACCTCAGACATATCATCATTTGTCAACCATTATCAATCCACTGCTGGACGAAGGTTTCCCTAAGTTTCCTCCACAACAGTCTGTCTTGTGCCAGTCTCCTCCATGTAACTCCCGCATACTTTCGAATTTCATCCACCCATCTCCCATGTGGTCTTCTTCTGGGTCTTTTCCTGTCCCTTGGAATCCAATCTAAAATTTCGGCTGTCAATCGATGGTCTGTCCTTTTGGCAGTATGTCCAGCCCATTGCCATTTCAGGGATTTAACTCGGATCATGATGTCTTCCACTCTTGTCAGTTTTCGGATCCACTAGTTCCTCTTCTTATCTCTCCTGGTTACAACAAGCATGCACCTCTCGATGCTGCTTTGAGTTGTCTGCAGCCTTTGTATGTCTCTTTTAGCTAAG
Organism: Macrothele yani; assembly: GCA_039090855.1. Taxonomy (NCBI): domain Eukaryota; kingdom Metazoa; phylum Arthropoda; class Arachnida; order Araneae; family Macrothelidae; genus Macrothele; species Macrothele yani. Next base: position 89,016,438 of record CM077013.1, read on the forward strand.
GTCCACGTCTCTGCACCATACGTAAGCACTGGAAGGATGCATTGATCAAACACTTTTCTTGTAAGACATAATGGCATATTGCTCTTGAAAATTATGCTGTTTCTTCCAAAAGCTCTCCAGGCAAGTTTTGTACGCCGATTAATTTCTTCATCAATGTGACCCTCACGTGATATCTGCTGTCCAAGATAAATGTACGTGTCTGTTACCTCCAGCTTTTCTCCATCAATTGATAAATCTTCATTCCTTGTAAAAGCATTGAACATCACTTTTGTCTTCTGAAAGTTCGTTTTTAATCCCACTCCTTTACTCTTGTCAGCAAGTTCCTGGATCATACTCTGCAGCTCTCATGGGGCAGTTGCAAAAGTGACTACGTCATCAGCAAAGCGAAGGTAGGTTAGATAATCTCCAATAATCTTTATCACTTTGTTTTCCCAGTTCAGTGATTGAAAGACATTTTCCATTGTGGCATTAAAGAGCTTCGGGGATATGGTGTCACCTTGTCTCACTCCCTTTGCAATTTTTGTCCGTGTTGTATTTTCAAACAGCCGTATCTTTGCACTTGCATTTTGATAGATTTTATTAATAATTTTAATGTATGCATTTTCAATACCGCAGGATTTCAGAGCCATTGTAACTGCTGATGGTTTCACCGAATCAAAGGCTTTTTCATAATCGATAAAAGCCATGCACAATGGAAGTTCATATTCCCTGGCTCTTTCAATTAGTTCTCTCAGTACGTGGATATGATCTATTGTGCTGTAGCCAGTCCTGAATTCAGCTTGTTCTCTCGGTTGAGCCATGTCCAGTGTTACCTTCAAACGGTGTGAAAGAACTTCAGTGAAGATTTTATAAACCACTGATAGGAGGCTGATAGGTCTGCAGTTCCTGAGATCCTCAATGTCACCTTTTTTATGTAGCAGGATCATTGTAGCATTGTTCCAATCCTCAGGAATCTTCCCTTCATTAAGGCACCGAGTAAAAATTTGGGCAAGTACTGTTTTGATTTCTCCACTTGCTTCTTGTATGATGTCTACAGTAATTCCATCTTCTCCTGGAGCTTTTTCCCCGGCTTCATGTTCTTGATTGCATGTGCAACTTCTGCTGGGAGGACTGGAAGAACTCTGGTACTGGTACCTTTCGTGATGTCTGAAGTACATGTATCATCCCTTTCATACAATTTTTAGTAGAAATCTATCACTCTTGTCAAAATTTCGCCTCCATTTCTTTTTACAGAAGCATCTTCTTATCTCAGTGCCATAATCTGTTTTCTGTTTGATTCACAGCTATGTGCATGTAACAGGCTTCCCGTAAATAGAAATAGGTTTCATTTAATACATGGTCGACTCACATTATTGTGACCGACAGCTAATATCCAGAGTAACCACCATGTGCAGCGCGGGCAGCAGCTAGACGAGTAGGGAGGGACTCAATAAGATGCTGAAAGGTGTTCACAGGTATGTGGTGCCCTGCAGCCTGCAGTGCATCTGACAGCTACTGGAAGGTGCGTGGTAGAGATCAACACGATCGAAGTTGTCCCACAGATGCTCAATTGGGTTTAAATCTGGGGAATTAAGGGACCAGAGAAATATACTTTGAAGTCTTCATCGTGCACTTTCAACCACTCTCGGACATTTCTAGCTGTGTGACACGTCGCATTGTCGTGGTGGAAGATCCCATCCACCCCAGGGAAGACAATCAGCATGTATGGGTGTACTTGATCTGTAAGGATGGATTCATAACGAATTTGGTACATAGTGCCTTCCACAGGTATGAGTAGACCCAGAGAATGCCACAAAAACATTCCCCAGGCCATAACGCTGCCCCCACCAGCTTGTATTCGTCCAGCAATGATTGAAGAGTGTTTGTTTTCCGATCTTTCTCGTCTTATACGCAGAAAACGTGACTCATCAGAGAAGGCAATCCTTTACTAATCAGCGGAGGTCCAATTCCGATACTGCTGTGCAAATATAAGCCTATTCTCATGATGCACTTACGTTAGCGTAGGTGTAGTGACCATCCGCCTGCATCGGAGCCCTATACGCAGCACGGTTCGCTGAACTGTCTTTTTAGACACACTTCCGGTAGCCCCCTGGTTTATTCGGCCCGTGATTTGCTCCACCGTAGCGTGTCTATCGGCACTCACGCACCTTCAAAACCTACGTCCACCTCTCACATCAATGACACGTGGTACTCCGTAGTTTGCACGTCGTTTATTCGCGATTCTACTATTTCTCCAATCACGATACACTTTAACCATAGCAGCACGCGAACAGTTCACAAACTGCGCTGTTTCAGAAATACTGCCACCCTTGGCACGATGATCATCAGTTTTTACAAATCTGATAAATCGCTCCTTTTATCGATGATAACAACGAGTGACATGTTTTCGTAATGCCTACGGCACACCTTACATATACCCTCCTAGTCAGCTCACGACACGTGCCTTCTTTCATTGGCTACGCACTGTTGACGTCAAAAGTAGGAGGTGATCACAATAATGTGACTCGACTGTGTATAACGTGTTCATGTAACATCTGTTGCCCATTACCTTTTGTATAGTAAAGTGCTTTAGATTTCAACAGCGATTTAAGGAACACCACTGAGGCAGGGTACTAATTTTCAATTATGTAAAATTACAATTTAATCTAAATTATATTGCAAAGCTAACTTCAAAACTTTTTTTCATTAAACACCGTGCTTCTTATTTTTGATAATCATGTGATAGTCTTTTTGTTCGTCTTGCCTTATTCTGTTACTTTTTACGTGGGAAATATTAAAACAAATTTCGATTTATTCGGTATCATCAAAATCAATATTACACTGCCGGAAAGTGAAAAAAGAACACCAAGAAGGAGACGTCTAATAGCAACGAAATTTATACAGCATAATAACGGAATACAGAAGATAACGTGATCAAAACATCATAGCAAAATACAGCTGTATTTGCTGGTAAACTGAAAAGTAACATTTCCATGTAACATGGTTAGTACGAGGTTGAACCGCCATGAACTGCGTTACACTGTGCAATTCTGGCATGGAGTCTGTCCTACAGATGTTGGATGTAAATTTGGGGTATTGAGTTCCAAGCATCCTCAACCTGGACGCGTAAATCGGGGATTGTCGTGGATACCGGATAAGTCGTTGTCCCGTAAAATCTCACACGTGCTCAACGGGGGACAAATCCGGTGAACGTTCTGGCCATGGAAGTTGTCTCACACCCTAAAGTGCATGTTGTGTTGCACGTGCCATGTGTGGGCGTGCGTTATCTTGCTGGAAAACACCACGATGGACCCACCTTACAAATAGCACAACAACGGACTGAATGATGTCGTTGATGTAGGAGATGCTGTTTAACGTATCCGGTACAAACACTAGTTGTGTACGGGAGTGATAGATGATCGCTCCCCACACCAGGAGACCAGGTGTAGGCCCTGTGTGTCGCTGGTGGACGCAAGAATGGTGGCGACGTTCCCCTGTGCGTGTGCGAACACGCATACGGCCATCGGAGGCTCCCAAGCAGAATCTGCTTTCATCGCTGAACACGACAGATCGCCATTGCGTTCTCCAATGCAGAGGTGGCGACACCACTGCAGCCGTTCCTGACGGTGGGCTGGTGTCAGAGGTACACATGCCAGAGGCACGCGTGCTCGTAGTCCTGCATCCAGTGGACGGTTGCGGATTGTTCGCACAGTCACCTCAGGTGCAACGGCAGCTCGGATTTGCGTCGCAGTGGATGTTCTGCTTGACAACGCCGCTCTTCTTATGCGTCGATCGGTCTGCTCATCAGTCCGTCTGTGACTCCCGGTTCCACGTCTTCTCGTGTGGGAATATTCCTCGGACCATCAACGCCACCATCATACCACCACCGATACTTCCCGTCCAATTCGCTCCGCAATACGACGATACGACTACCTGGCCTCGCGGAGTCCGACTAGACGACCTCGCTCAAAGTCCGATAACTGCTGAAATCGTGCACGTCTTCCATGTCCATGCATTGCAGCTTCTTCACGGTCTTCGCACGTGTCCGTACGCTGACGACTGATTATATTCACTTCGCCGTACTCCTTAAATACCACCGACGATAATTTGCATATTATGCCGTGCTGTGGCGTAAGCGCTCATCGGTTGGTCCCGAAACTAACATCACACCTACGTAAACTCGACCCCATTAACATATGTAAATTTCATGATTGTCCATTAATTCCTTCTTGGTGTTCTTTTTTCATTTTCCGCCAGTGTATTAGTTTGCAATTGCTTCCCTTAATTATTCAGTAGACCATGCAAGACCAATAAATTTCGAACATTTGCTGAGGTTCGTTCTATCCAATTTTTAACTATCACTGGAGTACTGAAACTTTAAAATCCTTGAACTGGTGCGCTGAAGGAACATTATTTCCTTCTAGAGACCTTTCATTTGCGGCTGTGAGTTTCTAAAACATTAAAGTTAACTAAAGGTGGATTCACAAATTATTAAATAAAAGGTGGATTCACAAATTATTAAATAAAAGGTGGATTCACAAAGATTAAATTTATGTTTCGCAATTCTTTTTACTTCTGGCGACGATGCAAATAATCCGACGAGATGAAAAGTTACAAAAGTTTCAATATTGATTGTTTTTTTTGTTTTTTTTGCCGAAGTCGTCAACATATTTAATAAAATTACTGTTAAAACTTCCACAGTCAAAATACTCAAAACGATCCGTTCTAGATACTGTCTGCTGCACAAGAATTAGCAAAATATTTCTTCCGAAGCAAAATACCATCATTCTAAAATAATTTTTTTAGGTATTTCTTGGAAGTTCGTTTTCCTCTCACAATTTGCGTTTGAGATATATTAATATTTCGTGTTCATGAAATTATGTTCTTCGGCGAATGCATTTTTGGTCGATGCTGCAATAATTTCAATACGTTTTTTATGTGAACCAAGAATTAAAAAAACTTTGCTTCAAATACTTTGAATTAAATCAGATGAAGGAAATACTTCACTAACAGATGCAAAATTTCTCATCAGTACCCAACAAATATTTCAAATTCGATTGAAATCGGACCACTTCAGTCTAACAGACAGTAAAACCTTTATTCCTTTTGAAGTGATAAAATTTTTTCAGTTGTGCTTTCCACACGTATCTGTAACTAAAGTCCATTTTGTTATCTATGTTGTAGTGCTCATGCCACTTTTTATAAAGCGACAGCGAAAAAATAAATTCTAACGAAATGAGGGGAATCTCTGTTGCATAGAATTTTTTTAATGTTGTCGACAACTTCCATGAAGAAAAACGTTCATAAACAAAAAGAAATCAAAACTATGTTTGCAACAGTCAGCATGCATTCATTTTGCGATAAAAATACTTGTAAATTATTTTTTTCACGGATATGTAATTTAATCTCCTGAAAGCGAAAAAATATGTTCAGTCAAATATGTGTAGATTTGTCAAAGCTTTTTTGCATAAAATTGTGTGTGTTATTCCCCTTGGTAAAAAAATTAAGCTTCTTTGTGGCAAAAACTGTATTAATGCTACTTACAGCGTTTTTTTTTTTTTTTTTTTTTTGTCTGCAAACCTTCTAATTTTTTCACTTACTAAATTGAACATACAGATTTGAAACCCAAGAAAACACTTTCAACGAATTTATTTAAATAGAATTCAGAACTGACAGGAAAATAAAATACACCCTTATTTTCATTTGCATTTTAATGCTTTTCTTATCACACATTTTTTCATGCCTCCTTTTTTAATTAATGTTCCGCTTTTTTCATGACATAGTTTTTCTGTGCACAGATATTTGCAATATGCTGAATCATATTAAAATGAAATGAATTCAATTCTGTGAATTCGTTTAACGGTTATACAAATTATCTACTTTCGGAAATGTATAATGCTAGGTAGAATATTTATTAGTTTTGCTACACGAGATTCTGAGAAGCGGTCTTACTGCAACAAGTATTAAAACCGCTCCTCTTAGTCAATGATATTTATTCACAAGTGATCTATTTTCTTTTTGGTTGACCTAAAAAGTATGACCTCAACAATGATTGAGACCGCTTCTCTTAATTAATGATATATATTCCCAAATTAATTATTTTCATTTTGTGTGAACCAAAATGTATGACCACAACAAGTATTAAGACAGCTCTTAATTAATGATATCTATTTACAAATGAACTATGTTCCTTTTGAGTGAACCAAAACTTATGACCAAAAACAAGTATTAAAACCGCTCCTCTTAATTAGTGATATCTGTTCACAAATGAACTTTTTGTCTTTTGGGTGACCTATAAAGTATGAACAAAACAAGTATTAAGACCGCTCATCTTAATTAATGATATTTATGCACAAATGAACTATTTTCCTTTTGGGTGACCTAAAACTACATAAATGAACACATACATACATACATACATACATACATACATACATATAACTAAGCTGTTCTCTGAGATTCATAGGTTAGCTCCAAAAAGAAATACAAACTTCCAGGTATTTTTACTTATTGTTGTCATATCAAATTTCGCCATTTACAGCGATTTTCACATACAACTCGTGCTTCACTGATATCCATTACACGCCGTACACAAGATATTTTATACTTCATACTCATAATCTTTTTCTCATGCAGACACTCCTGAATCTGATCCACCCATGTCTTATTTGGCCTTCCTCTGCCTTTCCTTCCTGCCACTTGGACTGAAAAGATTTTCTTAGTAAGCATTTCATCACTCATTCTTTCAACATGGCCAAACCACCGAAGCATATTGGTCTCCACCTTGCTAACAACATTTTGCTTTACATCACACAACTGCAATACATCTTTATTCCTCACACAATCAGATCGTGTCTTGCCACAAACCCCACGTAAGTAACGCATTTCTCCAGCACACAAACGACTTCTATGATTCTTCAGCAGTACCCAGGTTTCACTGCCATACATCAGAGTGGGAACAATTACTGTTTCACACACAGCAATGCGGGACTCCCTAGAGAACCCATCATTCCTGTGAAAACCTCCCAGAGCAGATGTAACTTTCAATGAAGAATTCACTCGCCTACTGATTTCACCATCCAACTTGTTCTCTCTGTCAAACATGCTTCCTAAATACACAAACTCACTCACCTGGTCAATCACAGTGCCATTTATACTTACATTACATTCAGTGCTACCCATTCCTCTCTCAAACACCATAACTTTGGTTTTTCCTTTATTTATACTCAGTTTGAATTCATAATACCTATAAAATATTGTTTTAGGATATAAATGTAATTTGCTGGTTATAATGTTCGTAATGAACTTAGTTGAATACATGTTTTATTTCAGTAAGGACCACAACGGCAAGGGTAATATAATTAGCATTTACTACTTAACGAACTTTTCGCTTTTATTGTTTCACTCACAGAAAGCTCCGGTCGGTATCGGTCTCACAATTATTATATTCTTTCGTCGACCACGTAGATCTTAATATCTTTTATAAATTTTAAGAATTTACTCTTCACCGACAATGCTCATATATAAATATCGACAACTGCACCTCAACTCCAACTTCTTATACATTCAATCTAATTATTTTGTCGTGCCGTGACCCACTGTAAGTTTTGCAAACAATTTGTAAAAGCCAGTCGCGGAAGTAATGTGTCCTTTAGTGAAAAAACCTTTTCACCAAGAAGTAACTAAATTTAAAATAACATATACTCAAAATGACGGTTATTTGAAGGTTTACATCACACCTCCAAAAGCTTTATCTCCCGACGGCAGAACATTTTGTGGTACCACACATTATCAGTAAAACTGTATTATCTGCAAGCAAATCTTCAGCTATAAATCCTTCTTATTTTAATTGCTGTTGACTCTACAAGAATTTATCCTTATACCTATTAAAGACATGTATTTTCAGTCTAATCTATTAACTGCAACATGCCATGCAGAATTTCTCTAGCAGTTCTACTGAAGATTTCGCGTGTTTTACGTCATTCTATAAATGAGTTACGAGCGGATCACCTTAGTGCGCCCTTAAGAATCCTTGACCATATTCCAAAGGAACTCATTAGTCTTTCATTCAAAAACAATGCAAACAGAAAATTTGCGATGAATTTAACATCTGCAATCGTAATTAATCAAAAACTGTGTTAAGCGCCTGAACTACGCGCGTATCGGGCACTCAAATTTGTGGAAAGCATTCTTGTTTAGTTATAACTGCGTCAAAGTATCGCAGATTTCCGAAGAAAGCCGAGAATGTTTGTTACAGTTTCCCTCGATATCATCAGGTAATGAATTTGCCTCATCAACAAAGCCACAAGTTATTCTCGAATGAGCCCTTTTGAAGCTAGCTGCTCCACTCATTTTGCGATAGCATCCATTATCAAGCAAGCATTCTCTGCTTGAAGAATGAAAATACGTTGTAATTGATTCTCTTCCCATAAGCAGATCGTCCGAGAAGGAAGATATTAGAAAATAGGATATTTCGATTACCGTTGTTGGTGTGCGTAGATTAGCATAGTAATTCTTTACAGTAAGTGGAAACACATGTTCACCTAAGTGCTGTCGAAAACAATTCCAGGTAAATGATAAGGATATCTGAAAACTGTTGACTTTTGTTTGAAAAAGGTTCACTCATTCGTTAGGTTAAATATAAGTAACATAGCCGTACAATGTCCAGGGGGACATATTAATAACTTTTAACCGCAAATATTCGTACGTGAGGTGTTTGAAGAAGGGACTTTTCATGATATCGAGCAGTTTTATTGCTCACAATGCAAAACGACCTGACAGTTGCAACAAAAAGTTGTATTCATCGCTTCCTGATAAATTTCTGGGACAATGCACGTAGGTGCAGTTACTGGCATCAGTGCCTTTATGACGGTGAATTTATATAAAACAGTTTTTGCGGCTACGTTTTAACAATACTTAGTGTCACATTGCTTGGTAGATTGAAAAGCCGTGTAAAAACAGGCGCAATCCGTATTGAGTGTAAAAACAGGCGCAATCCGTATTGAGTGTAAAAACAGGCGCAATCCATATTTATGCAGCTGTCGAAGCAGAAGTGTGTATTCATGTAGCTTAACCGGATGGAACAAATGAACTCTGAGTTAACAAAACGATCGGAAATTAGCTCGAATGGATATATATACGCTGTTCAGCTGTTCAAGAAGTCGGCAAACCGTGGCTGGAACGCGTAAACATGCGCTTCAGAAAAGGTGGCGTTTCCCTTTGTTTATCATTTAAAGTGGTCATTTTGAGGGATGGTTGACTAAAATCATTTCTGACGGATTACCTGCTAAAGGGCCGTAACAATGTCCAGGTACCTAAAAAGGAAGGAGAAGATATATGCGTCCCTTGTTTATTCCCAGTGGTATGATGTTCATGTCTGGGAAACTAGAATTTTTCCATTATGTCTTAGAACATGAAGAAGGAAATAAAGGGCTAGAGGGGAGCGCTTATCTCCATTAACAGGTTACTTGTTGCTGTTTTTTTATTTGGAGGTTTAACGTCTACCCCGTGAGCAACTCAATGAGCTATGAGCAGTCGCCCGTCCCTAATTTAGGGTCACTGGTTCCAGAGAAGAGAGAGAGAGAGCCAGTGCCGTACGACAAACACAATATCCATGCCTCATTCGAACCCGGACCCCTTTTGGACGAATTATCAGAGGCCATTGCTTAGACCACTGCGCCACCGGGGCGGCATATTGGAGCTTTAACGACTGCCATGAACAACACAATGGGCTATAAGCTGTAATCCGTCTCTAATTTAAGGCCACTGGTTCCAGGGAAAGGAGTGAGCCTGCGCCGTAAGACAAACACAACATCCATGCCTCACCGGGATTCGAACCCGGAACGTTTTCGGACGAATGGTCATAAGCCGGAGCTTAGACCACAGCGCCACTGGGGCGGCCACCATTAACAGGTTTACTGTCGATACTGCTTAGATGAGAGGAGGGGAAGAATTGTTTTGCAGTAGCTTTCTTAAAAGTCGACAGCTAAGAGAACATTTTTATTTCGAGAGCCAGCAAATTGTGTGACCTATTTGATTTAGGTGGTTGAAGCGTTAATGTACTCGTAATAATCGCCTGCTTGAAAGGCTAATGTCATCGTAAATAGTAAAAGGTCGTGAGAATTTTTTGAAAAAACGTTGTGTGATTTGGAAAGGATAGAAGATGTTGTGTTCATAATTCCAAAGTTGCAGATTCCTAAGCACCAAACATTTGTCATTGGTTTACAAACTATCCAGAATTCAAATAGCAAAATTTGACTGAAATAGACCAATAGATAGTTTGCAATCCCCCAACTCCCTAAATACCACATTAGACATCTCAGTAATCATACGTATACGATAAATTGTATTCGACATAAATCGAAATTTACTCATCCGACTGCCATGACTGATACCAATGTTTTAACCATAAAATTGTGCATTGTAAAGTGCTTAAATGTTGGTGCAAATTAGCAATGAATTTTTAAGCATCTGGTGATAAAGTTCCTTCTCTTAATAATGTTGTTTCTAAAATTAACCAAAAGATATCGTTAGTGTTTTCTGGTCTAAAATCAAGCCTTGAAGCTACGAACAGTTAACATACACTATATTAACAAAAGTCACGATACACCCTTCAAAAGCAAATGAACGGATCCACTGCGTTGTTAAGATGCGCGGTATATCTTCAAATGGTATAAAAACAAGCCTGCAGCTGACCGCGATCATATCGCACTGTGAGGTTGAGTGAATATGTCACGGTGGGAGAGAACTGACTTTGAAAAAGGAAACATTGTTGGGTGTTATATTAGTGAGTTGTCCACTAGAGAAACCGAGAGGCGTTTACATATCCAAGTCAACTGTTTTAGATGTACTGAATACGTTGAGGACACATGGCGTGCCTGAAGCAGCAAAACGTACCGGCAGACCAAAGAAAATCAATGATAGAGGACGTCGAAGCCTGAAGAGAGTCTTTACAACTAATCGACGGAGTACTGCACAAGACCTCAGCGTACAGATGAGGAAAAATGTTGGAACCTTGGTATGCACATGTTTCATTCGCAGAGAACTTCATTCCATGTGTTGCCGTGGTTCTGCGGCTGGACATAAGCCTTTTATCTCCACTGGGAATGCTATTCGTCGTTTAGCATGGTATAAAGAACATTTATCGTGGACCGTAGATCAACGGAAACGGGTTCTGATGATTTACGAATCCGGATACAAGATCCATCAGCCTGATGGCCGTGTGTGGGTATGGCGGCAGGCGGGGAACGCTATTTACCACAGTGTACTGTTCCTGCGGTCAAGTTTGGAGCTGGAAGTGTACTTGTGTGGGTGTGTTTTTCGTGGTATGGTCCTGAGCCATTGGTTATCGTGGACAAACTTGTTAACCTGCACGTTTTCCTCGATATTCTGGACAATTATGCCCTACCATCTATGTGGTAATACTATGGAACCGAGCATTGTTTGTACCAGCAAGATAATGCACCGAGCCATAAAGCAAGGGCTGTTACGGCGTGGTTTGACGTAAATTCCGTATCGTGTGGGGATTCGCCAGCATAGAGCCCTGATATTAATCCCATAGAGCACCTATGGGATGAATTAGAGCGCCACATATGAAGTTTGGAGCTAAAGCATCCTACTAAGCAAAAGTTAGCGGCTGCATTATGTACTGAATGGAAGCGGATACCTATCGCTGTGTTCCAAAGCCTTGTCGAAAGCATGTCTCCAGAGGTCAGTGCATTCATTAAGGCCAAAGGTGGACCGACACCGTACCAATGTATGTCAATAAATGCTATGTTCTGTTGCTCCTTAGGCGTCCGCTGATGTTTGTCAATATAATGTAGATTTGTATGCCATAACTTTCAAGTAGTGTATGTAGACTGCCAGAAATTATTAGGGCTTCGTTCGTTTGGCATCTTCATTTAATTCAAAGGGGGAAAAACTATTTTGTTCTTTATACACGCTGTATTTACTCTATGTCCAAAATGAATGATTCCACAATTCATTAGCAATGGCCAATTAACACAGTTGGTTTGCAAAATATAAAACTTTACGTTTCGCTTTATTACACTATGTAACAGCAGTAATCGCTCTGTTGTAAACCAGTTTTGCAATCATTCTAAAAGCAAATGTTTGAATTGCTTTTGCTATAAGATTACAGCTTCCTATGGCTACAGTACAAAAGATAGGATTTAATGGATTTTACCCTATTTCTATTTTCTTTCAATCATTTTAATGCCATGTACAGCCCAGCAGTTCTTTTCAATTTTTGCATTTTTCATTTATCGCTTCATTTATCTGTTAGGAGAACAGTAAACTGAATGGCCATTTAATTAGGACCAGAAAAGCATTAAGCTGATATGCCGTCTGTTCGCATCGTGTCAATAAAGCTTAATAATCAAGGTAGCGAAAATATTCCCAATGGTATTTAGGAATACGTTACCTAAGGTTTAATGGAACAGCTATAATTAATCTAACAATCTTTGACAATGGGCACTCGGAGAAGTGATGTGAGTTTCAGTAAAACTGTTGCTCATGTGGAATGCAGAAAACCAACAGTCGTAAGAACATACAGATAATTGTCGGTACAACAAAAAAACTGTGGTGCACGTAAACAGTGGGAGAAAACCACTAAGGGATGCTCAAATTCAGTGGAGGATAACCAAATGTATACGGACCAATACACGGTCAACAGTGAGCCGAATAACAAAGGATTTAATTCAGGGATGATACAAATGGCATCCCACTTTACGGTCAACGTACATTGCACGTTGGCGTTACAATAGCAGAATACCATTTCTCACATTATTTCTTTCTAAAGCGAACTGCACACGTAATCTCCATTGAGCTCGGGAGGCCTGAAAGATATTTTGGTTTCAGCAGCACCATTCTAAAAACGCGGGTGAGAATTTGGAAGTAAGAAAATATTAGTATATAAAATGCTAACGAGTTTCCAATGTTGGAGGACACAGTGTAATGATGCGCACTGGGCGTTCGTCAGAGATTTTAGGCTCCTTTATTTCAGTGAATGAGCGCCTATAAATGATCAGGCGTCTTTTTTTGTTTTTATTTCTTGTTTCCGAGTTTAACGACTGCCACGAGAAAGCCAAAGCTATTTGAGCAGTCGCACGTCACCAATTATGGGTCTCTGATTTCAGGGAAAGGGGAGAGCGAGCCACGTAAGACATTCACAACAACCATGCTTTAACCAGGACTCCAAGCTGGTCCCATCTAAGATGAATGATTAGAAGCTAACGACTCAGACAAACTTCAGCAGCGGCCATGAATCTTTTGACATCGTTACTGATAAGATTCATCTAATCATGATCATCATGTACTTCTGTGGTGATGGATTCTTCTAGAAGTCCAACAGATAAGATTCATCCAAGCATGGTAATCCTGTACTTCTGTGGTGATGGATTTTTCTAGAAGTACAATGGATAATATTAATCCAACCATGGTCATCCTGTACTTCTGTGGTGATGGACTCTTCTAGAAGTCCAATGCACCATGTCACAATACTCACACTATGTAGGTGTGGTTTCAGGAACATGCGGAAAAATTATTTCTCGCTTCATGGGCAAGCTCAGTAATCAGATTTCAATCTCATGGAGCATTTGTGGAACGAATCGGAATAGAATATCAGTCGTCTGTGTCCACTGCCTTCCAATCTGCGTGCATTGGAAGATGCTATTTGATATGCGTGCGTCAGTCATTTTCTGGAACGTTACCAATACTTAGTGGAATCAAGGCCTATGCGAATGCCTGCTGTTCTGAATTCCGAAGCTTTTTTCAACACCTTATTATGTAAATGGTACCAATATACTAGACACTCAATGATCTAACATAAATTATGAATCCTTTATCCAGGCAGGGGTTTTAACTTCCTAGTGTTTTTGCATATTTTATGTTAAAACAAATTATAAGTCTTAGATGAGTGATCAAAATTCCTAAATGTTTCATCTTATCTTTAAAAACGTGTTATACAAATATGTGCTTTTGTGGAAATTAGCAAGCATACTCTATCAGAACTGGCACAACAGTGTGAAAAAAAATAAGCAGTCTAACTGTGTTACAAAAGAAATTCAACCACAGGAATATGTTGAAATACACTATCTACCAACAAGTAATTGGACACCTGTGATAGCAAAGGAAAACAAGGTTTATTCACCTTCAATAGTTGGTGGAGCCTCCACGAGCGGCGATTACAGCTGCGACCCTCCGGGGCATACTCTCAACCAGGCGTTGTACGACGGCTAGCGGTATTTTTTTCCACTCGATTTGAAGAAGACAGGTCAGTTTCTTCACCGATTTCGAACGGTGGGGGCACTCCTTAAGTCGAAGCTCCAACTCGTCCCAGAGGTGCTCGATAGGGTTAAGGTCCGGGCTCTGGGCATTCCAGTCCATTCTATTAACCCCCTTGTCACCATACCAAGCCATGGTGGACCTCGCAACATGACAGGTGGCATTTTCATCCTGAATGTAACATGGGTCCACCCCGTAAATCTGCCACAACTTAGGAAGCGCATGGTCATCCAAAATGATGCAGTAGGTCTCGGCGTTGAGTCTGCCAGGAATTGCGCCCAAGGGTCCCGTGCCATACTAGGAGAAACACTCCCATAGCATAATTCCAACTTCAGAGTTGGCACAATACATTACGTCAGGAGACGTTCTCCAGGTAGACGCCAAACCCATACCCAGCCATCCGAACGGTAGAGGGTGAACCTTGATTCGTCGCTCCAGAGAACCTGTTTCCACTGTTCAACGGTCCACTGTCGCATTCTTTGCACCACGTTAGCCGAGCAGCTCTATTGGACTTGGTGATCAAAGGCTTGTGGGCGGCAGCACGTCCATGATAACCGAGCAGATGGGCTTCCTTACGGATGGTATTCATCGAAGGACACTCCCGGATGCCTGTTGAAACTCCTCGCGGATGTGGCCCATCGATTTGGTGCGGTTCTTCCTAATTTCTTTGGACAGCACCCGTCGGTCTCTAACTCCAGTTTTGTGGGTCTGCCGGGTCGGGGCACATTCCGACAGTCACCTCTCATCTTCCACTTGCCAATCACGTAGGCTACTGTCGATTTTGGGTACTTTAACTCGCTGGATATGTCACGTATGGATCGGCCATTTCTGTAATACCCGACGATTACACCTTTCTCGAAATCAGAGAGCTCCGAACTGCGTGGCATCTTGCATGCGACTGGTTGCGTTGTTGTTTCCCACACGATATTTAACGGCGGCGGCCGTGACGTGTATCTGGACCGCAGGTATCGTCGATTGCAGGGGTGTCCAATTACTTGTTGGTAGATAGTGTAATATCGGGTTGGAAATATGGCACATGTAACAATGTGTCTAGATATGTCCTAATGAAACATACATCAAATTTCGGAGCTAACAAAAGTAAGTATCATTTATTGAGAGAAATCCGTAAGATAATATCATTAGTGAAGAAATAAGGAATATTGCTTGGTCAAAGAAAAAATATTGTGATAAAAATTAAGGAACATGTACACGATAATATGTGTCTGAAGATTCCCAAAGTTTTGTCTTTTCCAGTGGTAACTGTTGTAAACATAGCTTGTGAATTTCAGAAAAACAACAACAAACCCTGTGATCACTATAGAAAATTCTTCATGCTGTATTTTAAGCTGCTAAGCTACCTTTCAGCATGTTGTTTATTAAATCCTTTGTTGGTGATGGCACTTTTGCGATGAGTGATCAAAATCGCTGAAATGTTCATCCAATAAATGATTCATTTCGTTTCAGAGACATACACCGATTACGTTTTCTTAAAAGCAGGTGTAGAATCTTTTGTTAAGGTTACCGATAAATCAGACACTGATAGAACGTAAAGCAAGAAATGAGGCGACGTATATTACAGGACTGAGAAAAGCGTCACGATTAACAGAGAGATAAAAAAATTTGGATTCCTAATTGAAAAAAGGATTCTAAGCTCTACATGTTTTTCATTCTCATCTTCTCTGAGGCATTTGTGCATAAGAAAGTAAAGCGGTTAAATTGCTTTCTATGGAAAGTAATCTGAGATTAATAAGATAAAATTTGCACATGAATCATGCAATTAAATCTGACATTTTAATAATGTTTGTTACGAAATTTTTCATTGTAATGTTTTTATCTTCACCAAAGAATTTTAATACAAAATGGAAAATTATGCGTCATATTTCAACCTAAACGACGCAACCGATCACTTATTCGAAACTAAAAAGCTTGGTGCTACAATTCCTATTCGTTTAACAAAATCTAAAAATTTAAATACATTTCAAATCAAACACTCGTTTCACAAAAATGCATCACTTTTTATGGATATACTCTATTTACTTACATATATGTGGAGGTTTCTCCAAATGGCAGCCGAAATTCTTTATTGGATGTTACTGTGTCGTGCGTTGCGTGAGGTACAATAACTTGGTTCTTTTTATCCGGAACAACTTTGGGGAAATCTCGAAAAAAAATTGGTACGTACGAACGCAAAAGTTCTTTGATGTGGTGGCAAAATAACGTCAAAAAACCGGAAGTTTGGTATAGAGAGAAAAAATAAGACCAGCTACTCGCAAAGGGGACTAGAAGTGATGGACAGCCACACAGAAACGAAAGGGTAGACAAAGGTGTTTGCAAAACACCTCATGATAGATTGAAGTTACAGCAAAATTCCTTTTTGTGTTTCTTCACACACGAAAAGCCGTCGGAAATGGGGTTGTTTCCTGAAAATTGTTACAAGAAAATAAAATTTTAGAATTTTTTTTCATGACTCTCTGTACCTTACAAGATTGGATGAAATATCAGGACCGGTTTTTTTTGTGTGTGTTTTTAACTTTTGGTGTACTCAATAAATGTTTTCAGAGGGACTTTCTGTCATTTTTAAATTGCATACATCATATATTTTCTTAACGTGACTGCAGAAATATATCTAACCAAATTACTTTACCAAATTAATATGTCTAGTTTGTACCGACAGTTTTAACCCGAAATGGTGATGTGCCTAAAATGACTACATGACTGTTAAAATGCTTACTTCTCATAATGCAATGGCACCTTACGTAGATAATTCATGGTATGCGTAAAGAACCTGCGCAACGTTCAAAGCATATTGAGCCGAATATTGTATTCACATCCTTTCACAGACTTCCAACAACTGTGCCCCGACAGACTGTAGCGTAGGAGGTTTCCTTTTCTTGGTCTTTCTCATAACGCCTTTCATATCCAACAATGATGAATCTAGTATAATTTCAGAGGTGATTATCTACTATAGAGTAATTATAATGTATACTACTATATTAAAACAGCCACTGCAGACCTATCATCGTACTGTGTTTTCAGTATGTGCGAATACCTGACGCTTTCCTCTCTCCAAAACTGGGGAAAAAAAGACCTTAATTAGAAATGTAATACACATTACAGAAGCGGAGGCGTTTTACGAGCTTCGTACAACTGGGTTGGTCTTTTATTTGCGTAGATTGAGCATTTGGTCGTATAGTTGGGAGTATTTTATATCTTCCTGAATTTGTCTTTTAACTTATGAAAACACTGCAGTTAAAATATCTGGTTCCTAATACCTGGAATTTGTCTTTCATTTAATGTAGATTGAACAGTTGTTAATCCATGGTTTCTACCTGCTTTAATTTCTAAATTTCAAGAGGTTGTGTATTCTAATCAATTAAATTCACGAGATAGTGATTTAAATATAAAGTTTTTGTTCAACTTTTTAAAATAAGAGTTTTACTCTTCCAATTGCGAATTCCGACGGTTTGCTAAATCTATCAGGATTTTATAAAAATCGAATTTCGAACAACGTTTTAGCTGTCATATTGATAACAAACATTCTATTTTTCCAAACCGATTTACCCCTACAAGACCATGCGATATTACCTTGCTTGTAGTGATACCATGATGTTGGAAGCCAATCATAGTTTTGTTACACCCGAAGGCAACTGGTATTCCTCCTTTTATTTTATATCCAGACGATCTTACCGAGATTATTTGCATCAGTTTAGTTCTGCAGCATCGAAAACTTGGATAGTTTCCACAAATGTAAGGAATGGTAGAAAGAAAATATTTATGTGTTAAGCTGTTCTCAGCAAATGTCAATTAATATCTCAGAGCTGGATAACCGAAGAAACCGAAGACCCAGACAGTGCATTCGGCTGTTTTATTTTGGAAAGCAGTTGAAATATTCCTCACACATTAATTCTAACTCGAGAGGCACGCAAACCGGAAGGCTAATCCTTAAGTAATCATCTTTGCAATATTTTCGGTTTAATTGCGGAACATAAAACCTTACGTAAACATGTTCCCTGTCATAACGAAGATCACTTCTGGTAGAAGTTCGGTCAGAAGATCGTAAGGGAGATTTTTGGAGGCAATAAAAGCGGATGGTAAAGGATTGAGTACTAATACAGCGTTGAGAAGGCATTCGAGTGGCAGTACAGTTAAGATATATCCGCCATTTAGAGCTACACCGAAGAAACGCCTCAATTTTATGTCTCCCATTGGAGCCATCCCATAATCTTATGAGGCTAAAAGGTCTGCATGGATTGATCGTAGATCATAAACAGCGAGATTGCTTTGTCTCTCTCTGGCCAGGAGCATAAAAAATATAACACTTTTGTTACACATTTGTTCCGTTCTCGAGCCCTTTCTCCGGGGTTAAAATTTCATCGCCTCTTCAACTGTCAAAACCGATGCAGTGTCTTTAAAGTGTATTGTTCCGAAACAACATAAAAACAACGGCGACGTGACATTAAAAATAAATGCCTTTTAAAATTATACAACATTGTCACACCCGTAACTAGCCTCTGAAACTGAACTTATGTTATGCGTTTTAGCACGAATCACATGAGATGTTTTCTCTTCTACGTTTTTGTTCTGTAAAAATCGTGCGTAGCAACTTGCCCTTCTCTAAAGGTCGTTCCCTAGATCCATTGATGTATGTGACTTTCTTCGGGCAAGGAATGGTCAAGAACGATGAGTCGTTCTAATTCCAAATAAACTGAATGATGAACTAATAAAACGTGGCTGGGATTTTATTCGAAAGAAAGAACGCGTTCTTCAGGAGAAAATGGTATCTCTAAACTTTATTCTAACCGAACGTCTTAGCAGTTCTGATTTATGATGAGAGCAATAAAATCTGAATAATAAAAGCAGGTGGAACCTCATGCATCTCAAAGATGTTTGTGAAATGCAGAACTGAGGAGGCCAAAAACGAATTAAGAAAAGATACACATCGAAACATAGGAAATTTCTACAAACATGGGAAGGTATACATCGCTATCACCATAAAGGACAGAGAAAAAGCGAGTGGAAAATACGAGAGTTACACTCATTACTTCTAACGTAAGTTCATTGAGGTTGCAGAAGGGTAGATTTGTTAGCA
The DNA here is from genome assembly GCA_039090855.1 of Macrothele yani. Lineage (NCBI taxonomy): Eukaryota > Metazoa > Arthropoda > Arachnida > Araneae > Macrothelidae > Macrothele > Macrothele yani. Next base: position 89,035,789 of record CM077013.1, read on the forward strand.
GGAAAACTGACCAGCGTTGAACAGCAAAGAAATGAATTTGGGATTCAACATAAACTTTGGATCTACTACAAAAGGATGTATTCAAAAAGGTGATTTGCACGGCGGGCGTATCACTTTGGGGAGGTTTTCATCCAGCAGTGTATTGATCACGATACACGAGCGTATGACTATAGATATATGTGTGTGTGTGATATCAAGTGTCAGTGGAGTCCATTTATTAGCACGTGCACATGAGGTTAAAGATTTATCGGTATTAAGAAGGCACCCCATCTCATATAATGGACGTCTGTAACCACTGTCCAGGAATAGAAACTAGTGCGGAGACCAAAATGTCCTCCCCGCGAAGATAAATATGATACAAACGCACGAAAATGAATTGCAACATACAGATAAAATGCAAAACGCTGAAAAGCATACATAAACACACACACATACACACATATGTACTGTATATTTAGGAAAAACAAACAAACAGGAAGTTCACTGTTTTATTTATGGAAACCGAACTTATGTACTCACACATATTCTTAATTAATTATAACTTCGGATGTGAGCTGTTCTGCAGTGCTGGCTTCCCATGAAAGTGAAATCACCCGCCATCCTTTTCTATTTTTCTTAGACGCTTTATTATTTTATTGGATTTTAAAGCCCAACTTGAATAACTTGTGGAAATACGAATAAGCAGTTGCTACTCCCTAATGTGGGACCAATATTTCCCCGGATGAGAGAGAGCCAATGCCCTAAATAAACACATCTCGCCTCATTCTAGAACTCGATCCCGGGCACAACTAATTAGACTGATCTGATGCCCGCCTTTCAGATCATTCAGCCACCGTGCCGGATTTCTTACTTATTAAAAAAAATTTAAAAAAGATAGATAGAAAGAAAGATAACGAAGCACCCAGAAGGAATAATCATACAATCGAGATGAAAATTGGTATGGGCAATATACAAGCACAGGAAAGGAGATGATTGCAATTCTACACTGGCGTGCAAAAATTAAGAACGAGACGGTTTTTTGAATGTAACGTCGTGCAGAAGTGCTCCACATCAACTCAAATCATACCATAAGATCTCCAAGATGTAAGAATATGGGAAAAGTGAGCAAAACCGTCCAAACAAGGAATCCAAAGGATACAAAGGCACTTTATTGAAAAGGTAGCTTCGAGCACAACTGGACAGAAGACAGAAACGTCCGTGTGACAGGCGGCTGCCAAGAAAAATCCAGTCTTTAGTAAAAGATATGATCACCCCTGACTGCGTAGCAGGATTTACAACGTCTGTCCATGCAGAGGACGAGGTCGTCAAGGAGCTGTTGAGGCATCGCGGCCCATTCCTCTTGTAGCGCCAATCGCAGTTGCGAAATCGTTGCTGGCGGCTGGTGACGTTCTGCCAAGCGTCTTCCGGGGATATCCCACACGTGTTCGAGTGGATATAGGTCCGGGGACCTTACGGGCCAATCCATGCGTTGAATATCTTTACTCTCCAACAGCTCTGCGACAGCCACTGTGCGATGAGGTGTAGCGTTGTCGTCCATGAAGAGGAACGCAGGACCCACAGCATCTCTAAACAAACGCACGTGAGGCAGGAGAACCTCGGTACAATAGCGGACACCAGTGACTGAATTTCCTTGGAAGATGTGGAGGTCAGTACGGCACCAAGAATGATACCGCCCCAAACGAGAACTCCGCGACCTCCAAATCGGTCCCTTTCGATGATGTTGGAGGTGTGATTGCGTATTCCCTGATGTGTACACCAGATGTGTATATGTCCATAATCGCTCGTCAGATTAAATAGGCTCTCATCCGTAAAGAGAACTCGACCCCATTGCTGATGTGTCCAGTTCTTGTGTTCCTGGCACCACAGAAACCGCCGTTTCCGATGAGCAGCCATTAATGACACACACAGTACTTGTCGTCGTGCAAATAGGCCTCCTTTGCGCAGCCTCCTGGCCACGGTAAAACGCGATAACGGACGTCCAGTTGTCTGTTGCATGCGCCTTGTGATTTCTCCCGCTGTCTGCCGTCTGTCTCTTCTCGCTTGTAGTACAATATACCGGGCGTCCGCCGCCGTGGTTGCTCGTGGACGACCACTGCTAAACTCTCGGACAGCTGTTCCTGTCATTTGAAGTGCTTTCCAATCTCGTGAAACGATGCTGTGAGCGTTCTCGAACTCCTCGGCCACACTAGTCACACTTCGACCTTCTTCCAACTTCCCAATGACGTGACCTTGGGTAAAGTCATACATATGTCGTCTACTGGATTGCCTGTTGGCCAAATCACACGGTGCCAGCAACTCGACGTCGTTTAAACCGATGTACACCGTGCAATAGCTTTCACCGATTTGCTGAGCGTACCCCGCCCGTGTGTTTTACACCCTTCCGACACCCCCGCCCGCATTTACGTCATGCTGCATATATGCGCATGCCCTACCATACCGGACCCTAGTCTATCTCCTGAGTGGTCTTTCGGTCCGTTCTTCCTGCTCGTTCTGCTGTTATGCTAATTTCTCCTCTTCGTCCTTAATTTTTGCACACCAGTGTACAACATTTCGGCTATTTATTCGGATAAAACAGCTACAAGAAAGGAACATATCAGTACGTTTAGAGCCACCTGCGGCTATGATACAAGCTGTTACCCGGCGTAGGATGGAAGCGTACCGTTCACGAATACTATCCTCAGGTACAGCATGCTAGATGGTGTCCGATTTGCGGGCCAGTTTGCCGACATCCCGGGATGGGCATAAGTGGCGTCCCATCATGTTTGATCGGTGAGACTTCGGGCTGGAGAAGAAAGGGTGTTGACATTACGCAGGTAGGCTTGAAAGACCCGTGCCGTGTGTGACCGAAAAATAACCTGTTGAAAAATTGTTTGGTGATGCTGTGACAGGAATGGCAACAACAGATCGAGGTATGTCGTCGACGTGCCGTTCTGCTGCGAGAGTGGTACGGAAGACTAAAAAGGTGTCCCCTATCTTAAGAATTGTCTACCTAGACAGTTACTCCCGGTTTGCAAGCTGTGTGCCGTTCCATAGTAAAAGCAAGATCTGTGGTCTGACCAGCTTGTCTCTAGATACGTATGCGCTGCTCTTCAGCGTCAAGTATAAACCGGGGTACTCTCACGACGCCGCTGGACACTATCTCACGTTGATCGGGTCCGGCACCACTGCAACCGGTGCCGGCGATGTGGTTGGTTAGTGGTATGTGGCGGAGTGGCCTCCTCGAATGTAGTCCCCATACCACAAGTCGTATGGCAAAGGTCCGGATGACCACTTCCGTACCTGCAGACATTACAATATGGCACGGATAGTTGAAAGCGACGGATTCGGTACTTTTCGTGGGGCTCTCAAAATCAATCGATCCTCGCGTTCTGTCGTTGCCTTTGTCCACCCACTGCCCTCGTGACGCTGGGTTGTGCCCTCTTCGACCCATTGGTGTCGACATCGTCCGATTACCCGTCGCTTAGACTCAAATTCTTGGCTATACGGCGATTTGATCAAGCGGCCTCTCTCAGCAGAAGTATACGTCCTCTCTAAAATTCGCTCAGCTGCCCGTAGTGTGCAAGGATCAGACGTAGGAGCATCCTCACAGTCCGTGGAGATTAATGCACCTGCAATCCACAGTTACAATTGTCTCTGCGTGCGAGCTTTTCATAAACCCTCCTCGATGCGATCTTCCCATGCGCTGTGTCGCGCCACTATTTAGTCATTGGTCTTTATTTTTTTATCATTTGCATATTCAGTCCAGAGGTACCTGCATGCTGAGTTTCATCAGGATCGAAAGCTTTTCTCAGGATGCTTGTCTTTTTTTCAAAGAGTGTATTATCATTTTACTATGGGCAGAGGTTTCCCAAGATTTCTTCCACAACAATCTGAATTTTCCCATTCACTTCGATGCCTCTCTGATATGCTATTGAATTGCATTATTCAGTGTCCGACTACTCCTGTCGTATTTTTTTCTTTCCCATAGCATCCAGTCTAATAATTTAGTTGTCATTGGTTGTCAGTTCATGTAGGAATACGTCCAGCCCATTGTCACTTGAGAGTCTCTATTTTAATCATGACGCCATCAACTCTTGCCATTTCTCCTCACCCAGTTCCTTTTCGTACCTCACTTTCTCCTATCTACCCTCTAATCATGCACTTCTCCATGCTTCTTGCGTTGTTCACAGCCGCTCTATATCATTTTGGTTAACGTCTATGTCTCCCATTAAAAAGGAAAATAATGGAAGGATGCATTTATTAAACACTTTTATTTTAAGATATACGTTGCTCTTGAAAATTGTACGGTTTCTACCAAACGCACTCCAGCCAAATTTTATACATCTTTTTATTTCCTCTTCAATGTGACTCTCGTTTCATATCTGTTGTCCAAGGTAAGCGTAGGCGTCAGGTATTTTCTGCATTTGCCCATGAATCTTCAGCTTTTTTCAAAACATTCTACGTGAGCTTTGTTTTCTGTGCGTGTATGAGTGTGTGTATGTTCATTTTAATCCTACTTTGATGATACTAATTAGTGTTAAAATCCAATAGTAGAACAAAATGTCGACTAAACACTATAAAAACAAATGCAGTGCACAACGTACCGGATGTTAAAATACTTTACTAATAAAAACACACCATACGCTTCATTAGATATTTCGAAGACACATCGTATTCATCATAAGATGATACAGTGTAATATCACGAGAAGGACTTTGACTTAAGGTGGACGTCTGGTGATTTTGCTTCCTATACTTCCAATGGGCAAACTTCTGTACACATTTTCTTCTCAATTAATGCGTTCCCAAGGACGAAAATTTGAACATCGATTAAAATAACTTCATATTATAACTTGCTATACTTAATATTTTTCTAAAACATAACCATAATTATATAAAAAATCAATAACTTTTCCTTTGGTGATGTGGAGAGCAGAAAAAAGATGGCGCGACCTGTACATTGATGACGTCAGTAGACAAACAAATGTTGAATTGCTTAATTATGGTTATGTTTTAGAAAGTATTAAGAATTCCAAGTTATAATAGGAAGTTATTTAAATCTATGTTCAAAGTTTCATCCTTGGGAACGCATTAAAAATTTTGTGAAGAAAATGTGTACAGAAGTTTGCGCATTGGAATTATAGGAAGCAAAATTACTAGACCTCCGCCTTAAATACGGTTGGGCTACGTCACAAACACATAAATTACGCCATCTATGAGAGAACAATGCTGAAAACAAAGAATTTCAAATACCCCATCAACATGAAGAATTACTAACAAACACATTTATCCATGGTTTGGCAATCATAATCCCACTTATTTACTCTTGCCAGCAAGTTTCAAGATCATATTTTACAGATCTGATTTGGCATTTGCGAAAACTACTTTGTCACCATCTAAACGAAAGATATTAAATATCTCCATTAATCTTTATAGTTTTGCTTTCCCAGTTCAATGGTTGAAAATCATTCTGCAATGTGGGATTGAAGAGCTTTGGAGATAAGATGCCATCCTGTCTCATTCCCTTTCCAATTTTAATCCACGGTGTTTCCTCAAAGAGAAGAACGGCTGCAATTGCATTTTTATTTTTTCCCTCAGTATATGGAAATGATATATAATGCTGTATCTACCACTGAATTCAGATTATTTTCTTGGTTGAACCATATCCAGTGTGCTCTTCAAGCAACGTGACAATACCTTAATGAAAATATTTGTAAAAAACAGGTACAATGCTGATGTGCCTCTGCTTAGTGAAATCATCAGGGCCATCTTTTTTTTATGTAGCTGGATCACTGCAACATCGTTTCAGTCATCAGGAATCTTTCCTTGATTGGAACATCTTGGTTGAGACACGGATATAGCAACGCGCGATATACAGCATAGCTTCTCATAGAAAACTGTCAACCCCTCCTTTTCGTTGTGTATCCTGTTTAAAATAAGGTGCTGTGATGACCGGTTAAAGCTATAGTATCAACGGGGATTTACGGAAACATTAAAAAACATACTCACCAATCCGCTTAACGAATCCACTTGGCTAGCGTGGTGGGTTGTGGCCTCCAAATCTCCTCAAACGACTTTAAAACGCAGATTGGATCAACAGTACCACAATACAATAAACTGTTCCAAATAATTTCCAAACATACGCATTAGCAATACAAAGAAATATTTCCTTAAGTTTCCATGCATAATCATATGCCAAAGACCCCATTGAACTAAGAGAAAAGCTTTTACAACTGGCAAAAAGAATGAAATACATTGAACATAGGACGTTGTTGGTCTTATAAAGGAAATTAGCAGTCATGCCCATTCTCCGAACGGTGAATCTATGAAATCATTTTCTAAACATAAAATTAAAAAAAGGGAAAAGCAATTAAAAGAAAGAAATGTATTTATAATCCGTAACTCTCTTACGATTTAGAACAGAGTCATGATGTCAATGCATACTGTTTAACATAAAACTGTAGCACGCTTTGGTGCCCTTAATTTTAAAACAAAATGTCATGGAATTTTTAAAGTATTTTAACATTTCTGGTGTAACTATCTTTAAACCCATCAGCACTTTGAACAGAAGAGCTAAGACACCTTTTTGAATTTTTTGATTTTCATACATTTCTAGGTGCAGAAATGATAGAAAAATTCAAGCAGACACAATTCCAAAGCGGCCCTTTTGATTTTATGGTTTTCGGACTTTTTTGGTATTCGGATCTTAAGACCTATCAGCATACCAATTTTCAGACATCTAGGCCATTTAGAAGAGGTCGAAAATTTCATGAAAAATTCAAGCAGACAATGTTTCAAAACCGACATTTTGACTTTTTTGGTTTCGGATTTTTCTAGGTGTATGAACGTTAAGACCTATCAGCATGCAATTTTATGATTTTTAAGTTATTTAAAAGTAGCTTAACAATTCGCTAAAATTCAAGTAATGTTCTGAAACCGCCATTTTGATTTTTTTGGTTTTTCGGACTTGTCTAGGTATGTGAACTGTAAGACCAATCAGCATGACAATTTTCAGATCTCGAGATTAATTAGAAGCGCTCAAACAATTCGCGGATGGCAACCCTCGAATTTCCCATTTTCCCCACTATGCTTTATATATATATATGTGTGTGTGCGTGTCAAAAAACCATGCAAAAATCATTAAATACCGAAAATGAATGCCTTAGTCAGCGTATAACAAATTTACGCTGCGAAGCGTTAACTTACCACAGGGAAGCTGGAAGTTTTCTCAAGAATACAACACAGTTCAGAGTTAAAGAAAGGGTGAAATAAGAGGTAAAAGTTTGAATAACTACTAAAGATTCCGACCCAACGCGCAGACTATTACAACAAAATACGAGGTCATTACAACACAAAGAAGCTTTCGAATTTTATATTTTAGTTTGCTGGTTCTGTATGTCTTTGCAGCTCTTAATTGAGTAAATAGACTGAGAAAACCTGCATGAAATCGCTAAAAGCTCGGGAGTTTAAATACAGTATACCATGAGCCTACTAACGGATACGTTAAAATCTACTGTTTTATAGCTCCTGTTAGACTGATTAATTGACGTAAATATTTTCCTATCTAATATTAATCAATCTTTGATATTTAGTTTTTATAGATTATAAAACAAACAAGACTGATTTTTGCAGTTGTATAATTGTTCGGGTGGCTTATTAGAAACAGCTATCAACATTCCTGACCAAAAGCACAGTCCATGCCTAAAAAGATCGAAGATTATTACAACACAAATTATACTTTAGCAGGAGTAAAGCTAAATTCGAAACTAGTACTCCTAGACTGAAAGTGGAATATCAAAAAGTAAAGGAAGTACAAAAAGTGAATATTAAAAAGTAAGTGAAGGCATTGTTGGTTGGCAGAATATCACCGTAGTGAACACGTGACAAGAATGGTCCAAAGAGAGGGCAACACCACTCGTTGACAGTAGAAGTTAGTTTGAAAGTGCTGTACGGAACAACCTACACAGCGCAGATTATTTCGTATATTTTACAAGTACGTAGCACTGCAACATTGAGACTTTTCAGATACGTTGCGCAATGTAACAGAAATGTTTCAGAAACCTTACGGTTACGACAAAATGTCCTCAAACGTTGCATAACTTTGAAACAAAACCGGTACGTTCCAGTGAAATGTATTTGTAGCTTCAACATACCAACTTCATGTTGCTGTTACGTATTTGAAAGATATTTGTAACTTCGTTACATTAATGTTACGTATTTGAAAGATATTTGTGACATCATCATATTACTGTTACGTATTTACTACGTTGAACATTACAGTTTTAGTAAACTTTGTAAAATCACAATAAAAAATATTACACTCGACAGCTATTTCAAAAGCAACAAGTGTCGTATATAAGTTGTTCACGTTTTTACAGGTTCAACGCAGTCCACTGACCAGCGGCGGCGTTTATATACTGATAACGAAAGAAATAAAAATCGGTCCCAAATGAGAGTGTCGAATTTCTATTTTACATGTGGAATATACTATATTTCAGCGAAAAAAAGAAAAAATCAAATTCGTCATTTCTCTAAGTACCTACCAATATGAAATTTCTCAGTTTCAAGTAAAAAAACCTTGCTGGTATAGTATACTAATACAACAACACAACCATCTACTAAGATTTTATAAAATGATTTTTAGAATTTAAAAATTATAGTAATCAAAACAATTAATTACTTTCAGATGATCTTGAATCACACACACACAAAAAAAGGATGAATATTAAATCAGCTAACTATAGCTAACTCGAGTACGGCAGTATCACCAAAGAATATCCAGTAGCACGTGGAAATACAACTACGAGAGTGCGTCGGTGAAATGGCATAAATGCGCATGCGCATCCACGCGTTTGCCAAACCAAAAATCTTAAATATCGCTAGAATGTAACATCAAGGTAACAATTATGTACAATGGAAACTATAAAACAGTACTATCGGTGAATGCTATTTTTAAAGTGACTGTAATGTACAAAGAGTTATGTTCCCAAATAGATGTTGCTGAAACGTAATTGTAAGATATCTCTGAAAGTGTAACGAAAATGAGAGATTGTAACATTGATACATATCTGAAACGTTTTGTGCTGTAAGAGAATTTCCAAAGCACGATCCAACAGATAACGTCAGACTACTACTAGGGCGCGTAGAGGAACGTTTCTGAGAATATCGCTGATATTTTTAGGTCCCATCCAAATTGTCGTTGGCCCGTTTGTGTACCAATGTTTACTGGGACAGACGAGGTTCGCGATTGGATACAGGAGGACTGAAAAACAATTAATTGCCTGGTCGGATATGACCTGGTTCCGCATCCAATATTTGAACATAATAAATGCCACAGGAGTGTACATCTGCAATCAGAGTGCACAATTGAATAGAAGCAGGATATCAGCAGCAGTATGAATATTTCTCCTGGACACTAATGCCGTTCCTCATCTTTGTTGGACAAACCCTCTCGACGGCATCTTATCTACCCGCTGTTTCGGCACAAAGTGTTTTCTTACATCGTGTCTGTGTATCCGGATGAGTCTGAGTAACCCACTAGCCAGGGAGGTGACGCAGTGGTTAAAACGGAATGTTGCAGAGATAAGCCAAAGTTGGTGTAGTTCACTCGGGAGAATAACCGGATCCCGTGCGGATAGACGTCGTTTAAACTCCCATCACAGGCAAACGTGGGCTTTTTCGCTATATTAGCTTCTGAAAATAAAACTGGATCTCTTGGCCGTGAAGTTCGAAAAAAGTGCGTGATATTTCTTCTGGACGTAGTGTGGAATTAATAAGAATTTCTTCTACAGCGCTTCGAAAAATGTGTGATGCCTCTTCGACAATCGTCTAGAATTAATCAGAATTCAGCAGGACCCGAAACCTTTAATTTCGTGCCCCAGCGTTTCTCAAGGGTGATATACAGGGTTTGAACAGAATAATGTGAACTTCTAGGAATATATCAGAATTCAGCAGGATCCGAAACCTTTAATTTCGTGCCCCAGCGTTTCTCAAGGGGGATATACAGGGTTTGAACAGAATAATGTGAACTGCTAGGAATAGGTCAGAATTCAGCAGGACCCGAAAGCTTTAATTTCGTGCCTCTGCGTTTCTCAAGGGGGATATACAGGGTTTGAACAGAATAATGTGAACTGCTGGGAATAGATCAGAATTCAACAGGACCCGAAACCTTTAATTTCGTGCCCCATCGTTTCTCAAGGGGGATATACAGGGTTTGAACAGAATAATGTGAACTGCTAGGAATAGATCACGATTCGGCAGGATCCAAAACCTATAATTTCGTGCCCCAGCGTTTCTCAAGGGGGATATACAGATTTTGAACAGAATAATGTGAACTGCTAGGAATAGGTCAGAATTCAGCAGGACCCGAAACCTTTGATTTAGTGCCTCTGCGTTTCTCAAGGGGGATATACAGGGTTTGAACAGAATAATGTGAACTGCTGGGAATAGATCAGAATTCAACAGGACCCGAAACCTTTAATTTCGTGCCCCATCGTTTCTCAAGGGGGATATACAGGGTTTGAACAGAATAATGTGAACTGCTAGGAATAGATCAGAATTCAACAGCACCCGAAACCTTTAATTTCGTGCCCCAGCGTTTCTCAAGGGGGATATACAGGGTTTGAACAGAATAATGCGAACTGCTAGGAATAGGTCAGAATTCAGCAGGACCCGAAACCTTTAATTTCGTGCCCCTGCGTTTCTCAAGGGGGATATACAGGGTTTGAACAGAATAATGTGAACTGCTAGGAATAGATCAGAATTCGGCAGGATCCAAAACCTTTAATTTCGTGCCCCAGCGTTTCTCAAGGGATCCCCCTTGAGAAACGCTGGGGCACGAAATTAAAGGTTATACAGGGTTTGAAATTAAAGGTTATACAGGGTTTGAACAGAATAATGTGAACTGCTAGGAATAGATCAGAATTCAACCGGACACGAAACTTTTAATTTCGTGCCCCATCGTTTCTCAAGGGGGATATACAGGGTTTGAACAGAATAATGTGAACTGCTAGGAATATATCAGAATTCAGCAGGATCCGAAACCTTTAATTTCGTGCCCCAGCGTTTCTCAAAGGGGATATACAGGGTTTGAACAGAATAATGTGAACTGCTAGGAATAGGTCAGAATTCAGCAGGACCCGAAACCTTTAATTTCGTGCCCCTGCGTTTCTCAAGGGGGATATACAGGGTTTGAACAGAATAATGTGGACTGGTAGGAATAGATCAGAATTCGGCAGGATCCAAAACCTTTAATTTCGTGCCCCAGCGTTTCTCAAGGGGGATATACAGGGTTTGAACAGAATAATGTGAACTGCTAGGAATAGGTCAGAATTCAGCAGGACCCGAAACCTTTAATTTCGTGCCCCTGCGTTTCTCAAGGGGGATATACAGGGTTTGAACAGAATAATGTGAACTGCTAGGAATAGATCAGAATTCGGCAGGATCCAAAACCTTTAATTTCGTGCCCCAGCGTTTCTCAAGGGGGATATACAGATTTTGAACAGAATAATGCGAACTGCTAATAATAGGTCAGAATTCAGCAGGACCCGAAACCTTTAATTTCGTGCCCCAGCGTTTCTCAAGGGGGATATACAGGGTTTGAACAGAATAATGTGAACTGCTAGGAATAGATCAGAATTCGGCAGGATCCAAAACCTTTAATTTCGTGCCCCATCGTTTCTCAAAGGGGATATACAGGGTTTGAACAGAATAATGTGAACTCCTAGGAATAGAAGGTTTTATGTACATAATAGGGTGTGGGAGACCACCTTTGGCATTCAGAACCGCCCGAATTCTCCTTGGAATTGACGCATACAAATCTTAGATGGTGGTTAGTGGGATGGTATGAAATTCTTCATGCAGAAAGAGCTCCAGGTCCTTGAGAGATGCAGGAGGAGGATAACGGGATCTTACTCTGCTTTCCAACACAGACCACAGTGGCTCGATGATGTTTTTGTCTGGAGATTGGGGAGGCCAAGAAAGTTGTGAAAGCTCGTCCTCATGTTCCTTAAACCATGATTGGACATTCCGAGCTCTGTGAGTTGGGGCGTTATCTTCATAGATGGCATCCACTGCGGGAAACAGTGCCTGAGCCTTTGGATTGACTTGGTCAGCCAAAATAGTTTCATACGGCCTTCCTATCCACTATCCTTTTAAGGTGATCAGGGGACCTGCTAAAACAAGGATATGACCACTCAGAACTCAGAATATGACAGAACCACCAGCATACTGCATTGTTGGGTTGTACGTTTCTGACGGTGTTCTACACACGCAAACACGTCCTGCGGTGGGGAATAGCGTGAATGTGGATTAATCCGACCACATTACACGCTTCCATTCAACGGCAGTCCACGTTGTATGCTCCTAGCACCACTGCTATCGCCGTTGGCCATTCACCCGGGTCACCAGAGAGTTTTGCAATAGCCACTCTGCCATGAATATCTTGTTTATGCAGTTCCCTGCGCGCTGTGTTCGTTGATATTGGAGTCTGGAGATGTAGATTGAGCTCCTCATTAATTTTCGGTGCCGTGGTCTTCTTATTACGGGTGAAAATCTTCTTTAATGTTCTCCTGTTTCTATCAGTCAGGGTCGTTTTGCGGCCGCTCTTGTGTTTCGCAGACCAGGTTTAGCCCAAACACGGTATGCTGCCACGACGCTATACACAGTAGCTCTCGATACCCTCCCTACAATGGCGACTGTTGTCACGGAGGCACCAACTAGTCAGCCACCAACAATTAGCCGTCTTTTGAAGTGTGGTAGGTCGCCCATTTCGTCGTCACCCTGAGAGAAACTTTGCAAAAAGGCACTTTAAATGCACTTAAACAGGACCATGAGGTTCTAAACAAAGCTATTACAACCAAAAAGTGGTGGATACCTTTGCGTATTGCGACGTAAGCTGCCGCATTAAAAGTCATCTCTCTGATCGTGGTGTTCATATTATTCTGTCCAACACATGCATGTGGCGTACTAATCACTTAATTGACGTAAGAGTCAAAACGACAAATTGCAGCGATAAACCAAGGTCGGTGTAGTTCATTTGGTAGAATAACAGGCTTCGGAGCGAGAAAGCGTGTGTTCGAAATTATCACCAGCGATGGTGGGCTTTTAGGTTAAATCTGGTTTCTCTGAAAAAAATCCTGGTGACGCTAATGTTTTGTTTTCGGAATGTCCTTGTACTCTATTGTTGCGCGTAATGGTGATAGTGTAATGATACTTGCGCGTAATGATACTTCTCGGAAGAGAGTAGGCTTCAATATAAGGTTTATTTCATACCTCTTCCGCCAATGTTGAAAAAATATATTCACTTTACTTTGTTCAGCTGGTTCAATTGAGTACTTCTCAATCATAAAACTCATTCTCCATGAAAAACAGTTTTTTGTTGCTTCAATTGCAAGTATAATCTGTCCAATTTCAGGTATTCCTTTGGTTTTTTAGCTCTCGAAAATCAAACACAAGATGTTCAATTGTATCCGCAACAGACGGGCATAGTCCACAGCACTCCTACTAACCGGTTACTACAAGAACTGAATAGGAAAGTTTCTGCATAGTGGGATCTTTCTAATACTTTTCTGGTGACAACTTAGCCATGTTAACCTACGTTTGATAACACGAACACTTTACCGGCAAGCTTGCTAAGACAATCGATATCGTGAACGAAAGAAATGCACATTAATGTCACCACATAGCAAACTTCTGCAGGAAGAAAAACATATATGTAACTTGAATAAATTACCGCAAGGAAACAAACAATTACACTGAACCCGACTTCTGAATTGGCAGGTATCATGCCCACAGAAAGATAAAGTACAGGGTGTTTCGAAAATATCTAGCCAAATTGTAAAGGGTGGTAGTAGGGTCCAAAGTAAACATTTTTGTCAAAGAATGTGTGTCCGGAAATGCCACATGTATTAGGTAGAGGGCGTTGTTTAGGTCAGTCGATAACATCGTTTCTGTGGCGTAAGGCGTCATTCCCGACTCGGGTTTTCAAAAGCATGCATCGCCACACGAATTCAGAGCTCGCAGATATGCATCTGATGTGTATGGGACTGTGAACGGAAATGGGCGAGCTGCTTAAAGGTTGCACAGTGCACGATTCCAGACGAGACACCCGCCGAATCGCCAAACGTTCAAGCGTGTGCACCGGCAGCTTTGCCACAGTGGATTTTTCAGAGCTAGCAGGCGTGTTGTGGGTCGGTCAAGAAGTTGCAGAACTCCTACAGTGGAAGAAGATGTCTTACGTGCAGTTGAGTTAAATCCTGCCACAAGCACGAGAGACGTTGGACTTTGCCTGGGGTTTGGGCCATTGAATCGTATCGAGGATTTTACATGTCGAAGAAATGTATTCATTCCATTTACAGAGAGTGCAGGCATTGAAACCGGAGAACTATCTTGTCCGTGTAGATTTCGCCCGATGGTACCTGCAGCAAGTTGCAGTACAACCTGACTTCTCTTCATACGTGTTATTCACGGATGAAGCTAATTTACCCGAGAAGGACTGTTTAACAGCAACAATGCTCACGTTTGGACGTATGAAAATCCACATGCGACAAGACCACATGCCTACCAGCAAAGATTATCCATCAATGTTTGGGCGGGTATGGTGCACGACTTTTTGATTGGACCTTATATCCTACCTAGTCGCTTGACCGACTGCACGTACCGCATCTTACTGCAAGACCCTTGCCGGAACTTCTCACAGTTATTTCTCCGTCTGTTCGAAGAAGGATCTGGTTACAGCATGATGGTGCGCCTGCACACTTTAGCACTGATGTGAGGAATTACCTGGACGCAACGTATGAAAACCACTGGGTTGGTCAGGGAGACCTGTTCCTTGGCCACCACGATCACCAGATTTTAAATGTATGGATTTCATCTTCTGGGGCACCATGAAGAGCATGATGTACGATACTCCCACTGACTTCGAGGAATATCTCGTCGCCAGACTGTCTGTCGCTGCTAAAAAAGGTTGGGAAATGCCTGGAATCTTTGCAAATGTACGCCAATCCATGCGCCGACGATGTAAAGTTTCTGTAAGTGTTGGTGGTCGCTGTTTTGAGCAACTACTGTAAAAATAGGACTCATTAAAAGGTTTGTTGCATTTGATTTTATGTCTTTCATTGTTTACGCTTTCCAACCGTAGGTTGAAGTAGCGTGTATGCTCCAACTTTTTCCGTCTGTCTTTCTGCACGATAACTCACGTAACAATCGTTCGATTTCGATGAAATTTTAGTATGTGGTAGGGGATCAGCTGGGGACAAACATTATTGAAAATGGGTGAAGTGCGGTCAAAGGTCACGACATAAGAGCGAAATCCATTCTATTGCCCTTATGCGTCATAACTTGCATAAATATAGTTTGATTTCAATGAAATTTTAGTATCTCTTAGGGGACAACCTGAGGACGACCTCTATTGAAAATGGATTAATTGGGGTCAAAGGTCAGGACATAGAATCAGGATCCATTCCATCGCCCTTATGCGTTACAACTTACGTAAAAATGCTTCTATTGAGACAATACGTTAGTATGTTGTTCCGGAGGTATACTGAACCGGTTCTGTTGAATATCATCGAAATAGGGTTAAAGGTCAGGAAACTGGAGCGAGATTTGTTCTACAGCCATTATCCTCATAACTTGAGTAATGATTTGAGTAATGATTTCCGATATGTCGGAAAGCGTATCATAATCAATGCATTACATGATTTTACTAACTTGTGTGTTTTAAACCTTGCTTTTAGGTGCCAGCGCTTAAATGCGGCACTTCCGGTCACACATTCTTTGGCAAAAAATGTTTTATTTTGGGCACCTCTACCACCCTTTACAGTTTGGCCAGATATTACACCTTGTATAGCATTTGCGTTACTTCGGATTCTTTTAAATGGATGTGCGCGAAAGAATATTTCTTGACCTTTTTGCAGATTATTTATTTTCGTTCACCTTCACAATGCAGGTCGGGGAATTTTAACAGCGAGAAAACAATCATAAATTAGTTAAAAAGGCATAACAATAGATAAAAGAAAAGAACACTGATATACTTGAAGACTTTCGACTCTAAATTAGCTTTGGTTTCGCTGGTTTCGCGGCAATGAAATAAATCACCTAGAAGCAGCCAAAGAATAGGTGCATGAAAAAATAAAGTCCCTGAATATTGGATTGGAACGCATTTTTTTCCTTTTTATTTTCTCTCCATGTTCCAAACGATTTGACGTCAACAAGCTCTGTTTCCGACAGGGTGTTTTCCCAAGTAAAGCACGGATGTCGAGACTACAGATTGAATATTCCTCGAAGGATATATTACCGATGACAAAAGTCCGGTTTCCCGAGACTACTGAGTCATCGTTTCTGGTTCAAATCCAGTGTGTCATACCCACCGTGCTTGTTTTGACACAAGTGGTTTTGTGTGCGAAGCGCGCCCTGGGAACACGAATAATGGGATGTCTGTGAGAGCCGGGATTTTGATGGTATCGAGAGAAAAAGCATTTGGAACGAGGACATTTTGTTTTGTATTGGCTGTCTCCTGCATCAAGCATTTCTGACAGACTTTGATCCCCTAGAAACGTTTCACTGCTCGGTGTTAGATGGGAATCTTGGCTCATCCACCTTTGCCAAATTATAGAAAGAAATGCACGCAGACCACCTTCATCTTTCTGCAGATACATTTCAGATTTATTATCGCAAGTTAGGAATATGGCTCGAAGAGCTTTTGCAGTGATAGAATAATCGCGTTTTAACACTTCTCTGGAAGCCTTTATATCATTTTCTCAACAATCTCTCTCTGTCTCTCTCTGTCTCCCCCTCTCTCTCTCTCTCTCTCTGTCTCTCTCTCTCTCTCTCTCTCTCTCTCACTTTCTCCCTCTCTCTCTCTCTCTCTCTCTCTCTCTCTCTCTCTCTTTCTCTCTCTCTTTCTCTCTCTTTCTCCCCCTCTCTCTCTTTCTCTCTTTCTCTCTCTCTCTTTTCTCTCTTTTTCTCTCTCTCTTTTTCTCTCTCTTTTTTTCTCTCTCTCTTTCTCTCTATCTCTCTCTTTCTCTCTATCTCTCTCTTTCTCTCTCTCTTTCTCGCTCTCTCTTTTTCTCTCCCAAATATTTTCCTTTCCGACTTATTATTTTGCGGGCATTAAAGACTACTTTTCTCCTGTCATTTTGAAGAGCAAATTATTTTTGCTTGTGTTGATGGAGGAATAACAAGAAAGTTGACACCGAATTTTCGGGTGTAATAAGCACGTCTTTTGAATCCGTTCTGACGCAAATTAAATTTATCAAAGCTATTCAAAGTCAATAGAACCGGTATGGAAAACAATAGATCTGACCAAAGAAAGAAGATTTTCAATGGGGTTTTTAATCCCTCAAATATTGCTGTAAACGGAATCGTGAGCTTACGAACTCTTTGAAACAGAGATTTCGACAAAAATAAGATGTGACTTTACGTCCCCAGGTGGGAAAACCATGCATTATTTTAGGAAGAAAGTATTCTCAAAAGGTTTATCCGTATAAGCGGTATCGGTCTAAGAAAAAAATTAGTCGAGTTTTCAGGAGCCCAGATTTTGCAACAAATACTTCAGAAGCTGAAATTAACACATATGACCTCTGGTGGCTAAACCATTCTTTACCAAACATTAGAAATTATGTAAAAATTATTTTCCATCAGGTCATGTATGCGATACAAGAAGAAGTTTTCAAATCAGAGTTTTAGGAGCACAAATAACGCAGAAAACGCAATTTACCTTCATGCCCCCTAGCGGAAAGCGTATGATTTACTTGAAAATTTTGAATTTATAGGAAAAACATTTCGCATCGGAAACACTATGCAACAAAGAAGGAATTTTTTAAGTCGTACTCTAAGAAGTAGAGATATTGACAAAAATAAGATATACATCTACGCCCCCTGGCGTAGAAACCATGCATTTTTTCAAGAAGATAATTTTCCTAAAAGGTTGGGAGACATGAGTAGTATCGGTCAACAAAAGACGTTTTTTTCAATCGAGAATTTAGAAGCTCATATTTCGCTGCAAATACAACAGAAGCGGAAATTAGGGTTTACGCCCCCTGGTGGCCAAACTATTTGTTTACAAAAATTAGAAATTATGTGCAAACGATTTCCCATCACGAGCTGTATCCGGTGCAGAAAGAATTTATTTTTCAAATCGGAGATTTAGAAGCAGAGATATAGGGGGAAACGCAATTTACCGCTACGCCCCGTAGCGGAAAGTCTATGAATTACTTGAAAATTTTGAAATTATATGAAAAACATGTCACACGGAAAACACTATCCAACAAAGAAGGCATTTTTTAAATCGGACTCCTAGAAGTAGAGATATTGACAAAAATAAGATGTACATCTACGCCCCCTGGCATAGAAACCATGCACTATTTTAAGAAGAAAATGTTTCTAAAAGGTTTGTCGACATGAGTAGTATTGGTCAACAAACGACGTTTTTTTCAATCGAGAATTTATAAGCTCATATTTTGCTGCAAATACAACAAAACCGGAAATTAAGATTTACGCCCCCAGGTGGCCAAACTATTTTTTTACAAAAATTAGAAATTATGTGCAAACGATTTCCCATCAGGAGCTGTATCCGGTGCAGAAAGAAGTTTTTAAATCGGAGATTTAGAAGCAGAGATATAGACATGTCACACGGAAAACACTATCCAACAAAGAAAGAATTTTTTTCAAATTGGACTCCTAGAAGTAGAGATATTTACAAAAATAAGATGTACATCTACGCCCCCTGGCGAAGAAACTGTGGAATATTTTAAGAAGAAAATATTCCGAAAAGGTTTATCGATGTGAGTGGCATCAGTCCACGAAATAATTTTTTAATCGATATTTTAGAAGCAACGATATTATGCCACAAACATCAGAAGCAAAAATTAACGCTTACGCCCCCTGGTGGCCAAAATATTCCTTACGAAAAATTTGAAATTATATGCAAAATATTTTCCATCCGGAGATGTATCCGCTGAAGAAAAGATTTTTCAAATCGGAGTTTTAGAAGAACAGTTATCGGGGAAAATGTAATTTACTTTTACGGCCCCTAGCGGAAAATCTATGCGTATATTGAAAAAGTAACTATATCTAAAATACTCTTCGATATAAATGGAAATGAAAGATATAAAGTTTTTTTCAATCTGATGTTTAGAAGCAAATATGTGGAATAAAACGTATTTTTGAATTCGACATCATCTGCATTTACGCCCTCTATCGGCGAAATTGTACATCGTAAAAAAACGAAATAAAGGATCATCATTTGCATATTTCGAGCTTCCCAATGCAATTTTTTTTTTAAATAGGACTAATAGTTGCTGAGATATCGTGGGTACAGGCGGACGAACGGACGGTCAAACCGTTAACAGAAGCACGTTCTTTTTTCACAAAAGACGTGCTAAAAATGTGATGTTAAATAATGTGATGTCATAGGAGAATTTGTATTCCGTTTAGGAAGTCTAATTTTGCCGCCTCGGTGGCACAGTGGTCTAAGCGATGGCTTCTGAACATTCGCCCAGAGATGAGTCTGGTTTCGAATCCCGGTTAAGGCATGGATGTTTGTGTTTAGGCACTGGCTCTCAATGAGTTACTTGATCAGCACTGGCTCTCAATGAGTTACTTGATCAGCACTGGCTCTCAATGAGTTACTTGATCAGCACTGGCTCTCTCGGTGTTACTTGATCATTTGGCAAACTGTATACCTTGTTCGCTATATCTCGGTGTAACTTGATCATTAGGCATACTGTATACCTTGTTCGCTATGCCTCTGTGTTACTTGATCAGCACTGGCTCTCTCTGTGTTACTTGATCACTTGGTATACTGTATTCCATGTTCGCTATGCACATTGCTGCTGTAAAATGACTATATTATCTATGTCTCTGCTTGAACATACTGCACTGCTATATCTGTTTATCCTGCCACTGTATCTGTACAACCAGGACAAATAAGTAATTAAAAAAAATAAACCCCCAATTAAGTAAAAAGGTGTCGAATTTTTAAAGGATTAAAATATTCAGGTATACCAGTTGAAAATTCCTAACGTCTGCGGTTCTACGTTTAAAAGCGGGTATGTAAGGTCAGGTGATGCGTAACATCACAGCCTCTCCTTGACAAATGTCAACCCCGCCTTCTCGTGGTGCATGCTGTTCCCACTAAAGGGGCTCTGACGACCGCAAATAGCGGTATAACTATACCATCGGGATCAGAGGAAATGCTATCCCACACTCACCAACCCGCTTGGCCAGCGTGGTGAGTTATGGCCAAACACCTCCAAAATGACTCCACAACTTAAATCTTGGCCCTCAGTCTCCGGCAGCTGGAATGTACCTGGCCAAGGCAGCGGCCAGTGCGACATGAAGGCAGAGGGTGCTAAGAATCCCCGGAGGACCGGACTAGGCTGCCATTTGATGCTGACCTTGGCTACCTACAACGGACGCTCCCTATCTTCTGATTCAAGGCTTCTTGAATTGGAAGAGGAACTACAAAGGATCAAGTGGGACATCGTCGGGCTGAGTGAGGTAAGGAGAAAAGGAGAAGATCTCATTGAACTGAAAAGTGGACATCTCTTCTATTATCGTGGGACAGATACTGGCAGAACTAGTGGTGTTGGATTTATAATAAACAAGAAACTGAAGGATAAAGTGGTAGAAGTTGAAAGTTCCTCTGACAGAGCTGCACGACTCGTTATCCAACTATCGAGAAGATACCAGGCTCAGATTATTCAAACTTATGCACCCACCACAAGTCATCCTGAAGAAGAAATTGAAGAATTTTATGAGGAAATTCGTCATCTAAATAATAAAGGTAAGCAGCACTTGAAGATAATTATGGGAGATTTCAATGCAAAAATAGGGCACCGGCAACAGAATGAAACTTCAGTAGGTAAATTCGGTCACGGCAACAGAAACCAGCGTGGAAATACTCTCGTTGAGTTTGCAGAGGCAGAAGGATTTTTCATCTTGAATTCCTAAAAATAGCAAAGTGACATCTCAGTAAGGGAAGAAAACAGATTATGGCTCTGAGAAAAGAAGATGGTTCTATAACAAGAAATAGAGGCGAAATTTTGACAAGAGTGAAAGATTTCTACTCCAAATTATATGAAAGGGATGATACATGTACTCCAGACATCATGAAAGGTACCAGAGTTCTTCCAGTCCTCCCAGCAGAAGTTGCTCATACAATCAAGAACATGAAGCGGGGGAAAGCTCCAGGAGAAGATGGAATTACTAGACATCATACAAGAAGCAAGTGGAGAAATTGAAACAGTACTCGCCCAAATTTTCACTCGATGCCTTAATGAAGGGAAGATTCCTGAGGATTGGAACAACGCTACAATGATCTTGCTACATAAAAAAGGTGACATTGAGGATCTCAGGAACTACAGACCTATCAGCCTCCTATCAGTGGTTTATAAAATCTTCACTAAAGTTCTTTCACACCGCTTGAAGGTAACACTGGACATGGCTCAACCGAGAGAACAAGCTGGATTCAGGAGTGGCTACAGCACAATAGATCATATCCATGTACTGAGAGAACTAATTGAAAGAACGAGGGAATATGAACTTCCATTGTGCATGGCTTTTATCGATTATGAAAAAGCCTTTGATTCGGTGAAACCATCAGCAGTTACCACGGCTCTGAAATCCTGCGGTATTGAAGATGCATACATTAATATTATTAATAACATCTATGAAAATGCAAGTGCAAAGATTCGGCTGTTTGAAAATACAACACACATAAAAATTGGAAAGGGAGTGAGACAAGGTAACACCATATCTCCGAAGCTCTTTAATGCCACATTGGAAAATGTCTTTCAAATACTGAACTGGGAAAACAAAGGGATAAAGATTAATGGAGATTATCTAACCCATCTTCGTTTTGCTGATGACGTAGTCATTTTTGCAACTACCCCATCAGAGCTGCAGAGTATGATCCAGGAACTTGCTGACAAGAGTAAAGAAGTGGGATTAAAAATGAACTTTCAGAAGACAAAAGTGATGTTCAATGCTTTTACAAGAAATGAAGATTTATCGATTGATGGAGAAAAACTGGAGATAACAGATACGTATGTTTATCTTGGACAGCAGATATCAAGTGAGGGTCACATTGATGAAGAAATTAATCGGCGTACTAAACTTGCCTGGAGAGCTTTTGGAAGAAACAGTATAATTTTCAAGAGCAATATGCCATTATGTCTTAAAAGAAAAGTGTTTGATCAATGCATCCTTCCAGTGCTTACGTATGGTGCAGAGACGTGGACCTTAACTAAAAGAGACATACAAAGGCTGCAGACAACTCAAAGAACCATGGAGAGGTGCATGCTTGGTATAACCAGGAGAGATAAGAAGAGGAACTCGTGGATCCGAAAAATGACGAGAGTGGAAGACATAATGATCAGAGTTAAATCCCTGAAATGGCAATGGGCTGGACATACTGCCAGAAGGACAGACCATAGATGGACAGCCGAAATTTTAGATTGGATTCCAAGGGACAGGAAAAGACCCAGAAAAAGACCACATGGGAGATGGGTGGATGAAATTCGTAAATATGCGGGAGTGACATGGAGGAGACTGGCACAAGACAGACCGTTGTGGAGGAAACTTGGGGAGACCTTCGTCCAGCAGTGGATTGATAATGGTTGGCAATGATGATGATGATGATGATATTAGTGATGGTATAAATTAATCCTTCTTGGGAGTTCATTCATGATTCACACAAAAATGTCAGTGACATTCAATTTCTAAATTTGTCACTACGGTCACGGACTAAATTATTCGTTGCCCAAATCTAGTGTTTATGACCGAACATCTTTCAATGGCACAATTCTTTTGGGCAGGGCCGCCGTTAAGGGTGTGCGGCGCGTGCGATCACACAGGGCCTCGCGCTGGTGGATAAATTAAATAAAATAAAAACACAAAAGAAAGATATAACAATAAGTACACAGACCAAAAAAAAAAAAAAAAAAAAAAAACATCCGACAGTTCAAAATATATGAATTACCATCCCAGTTCTCCGCTAGTCCGCATACACAAACATCATACAGACGCTCCCTCTTCCTTATTCAAAGTGCAGCATACTAAGATCGGGGCATCTGTATCCCTGAGAGACCCTGATTCCGGTAAGCGGGGCCAGATGGTGTTACCTTGATAAGTCCAACACACGCCGCAGCGCCGACAACAATATATTTTCTTCTCGCCGCTGGAAACTCTGTGATTGACACGAGTGAGTGGACTTCACGTCGCGACATTCTTTGAGTTTTACCGCTTATCTTGTGTTCCACTTTTTGTGGATTTTACCAAAATAAAAACTGTTGTGTGTGTGTGTGTGTGTGGTCAACTGACCGCTGTGTTTGGCTATCTACACTGACGGAAAAAAATCCCATCATCACGAAAAAATAGTTGTAGAGGAATGAAATGGCGGCAATACATTTGTATAGGTAACATATTTAATCGATTAAGGTTTCAAGATCACAGCTTAATGTAAGCGCGAGAAGAGCCATTTTAAATGTGAAATTCTGGTACATTCCATTCATAACCGGTGTAACCGCCAGAATGTTGAATGCAAGCACGCAAACGTTCATGCAGTGTGTCGTACAGGTGCTGGATATCAGTTTGTGGGATGGAGTTCCATGCCTGTTGCACTTGGTCGGTCAATACAGGGACGGTTAATGCTGGTTGGGGGTGACGCTGGAGTTGTCGTCCAATGATGTCCCATATGTGCTCGATTGGTGAAAGATCTGGTGATCTAGCAGGCCACGGCAACATGTCGACACTCTGTAGAACATGTTGGGTTACAACAGCGGTATGCGGGCGAGCGTTATCCTGTTGGAAAACACCCCCTGGAATGCTGTTCATGAATGGCAGCACAACAGGTTGAATCACCAGACCGACGTACAACTGTGCCACCAGGGTGCGTGGGATAACCAGGAGAGTGCTCCTGCTGTCATAGGAAATTGCTCCCCAGACCATAACTTCAGGTGTAGGTCCAGTGTGTCTCGGCCGCAGACCGGTTGGTTGCAGGCGCACACCTGGCCTCCTTCTAACCAACACACGGCCATCACTGGCACCCAGACAGAAGCGGATTTCATCAGAAAACACAACAGATCTCCACTCCGTCCTCCAATGAGCTCTAGCTTGACACCACTGACGTCGCAAACGGCAGTGGTTTGGAGTACGTGGAATGCACGCTACAGGGCGTCTTGCTCGGAGCTGTCCTTCAAGTAACCGATTTGTAACAGTTCGTGGCGTCACTGTGGTGCCAACTGCAGCTCGAATTGCTGCCGCAGACGCGGTACGATGCGCCTAGGCCATACGCAGTACACGGCGGTCTTCCCTCTCAGTAGTGCCACGTGGCTGGCCGGAACCCGGTCTTCTTGAGTCTTGAGGCAGTACCTTCCCTTGACCACCGCTGCCAACAATCATGCACAGTGGCTACATTCCTGTCAAGTCGTTCTGCAATATTGCGGAAAGAAAATCCACCTTCTCGTAGCCCTATTACACGACCTCGTTCAAACTCCGTGAGCTGTTGATATTGGCTTCTTCGTCTTCTTAAAGGCATTCTTGACTAACATCAACACACTACGTCGAATCTCAACGATATTTAACGCTCACGAACGTTACAGCGCGTATTTACAGCAAACCTGCTTTGCATGTTCCGAGGGGCGCTACTAGCACCACACGTATGCGCCGAGCGCGAAATGTTCATAGACGTCATCTTACAGATGTACTCTCACCGCCTACCAACTGTCGTTTATCTAACACAACCCCTTCTTGGTGTTGGGATTTTTTTTCCGTCAGTGTATTAACTTTCTTCTGTTGCGCATTCGTACTTATTTTAACCAGGTTCACTTCTCCACTTGGAATGTAACTAATTAACTTTTTAAGAACAGAGTTTACGTTAAGTGAGTTGAGTTCAGATGTCTAAAGAACGGTATAAGTTCCGTAAATTCGAATCAGGTAAACGAAAAGCAAAGCAAAGAGAAAGAAGAGAAATGTTTTTTAGGAAGTCATTACTAAATTCAGCTTCAGTTCTTGCGGCCAGCAATTCATCCTTTGCTTCAAATTCCATCGAAGATAAAGAACCCAGTGATAATAATGTGGATGTCGTTCAAGTCAGAGCAAGTAAGAACAATGTTGCGAGTGTCTCTGACCACCTTACATGAATATCTGTTGTGAAGGAATGTGATTCATCATTTCAAACAAGTGAATAATTTGTTCCACTGTTACATCCAGGTGAGTGGCCGTCTGTTTTAAACAACACACAGTTCGATGTAATCTTGCAAAAGGGCCCGATTTGTGTGGTAAACTATGATTACCCAAGTGACAACGACAAGCGGCACTTTTCGCCAGAACACTATAAGCGTATTTTACACAACGGAGAAACAATAGACAGGAGGTGGTCGAATTACTCAAAGAAAAAAGATAAATGTATCTGTTTTTGCTATAAATTATTCGGAAACACCAATGGGGGCATGTTAGATTTCCCTTTTAGAATACACAGCTATAGTAAAACAGGTTTTAAAAAATTCATACTGCATCGTACTGTAATAGCAGTTACTGCTACAAGTTTAAGAAAAATACCAGTTCCTTCTACAAAAAATAAATGGGTGAGAAGCTTATCATCTCCTTATCAGAAAATAAAAATATTCTACTGCGTATGTGCGTAAAATGCCGTTAGTCAAGTTGATTTAGCAAAAATTATTAGTTAGTGAGAGAGCCTCGCAGGGAGAGTTCGCACAGGGCCTCGCGTAAGCTTGCGGCAGCACTGCTTTTGGGCAGTTGATCCAAAAAAGAGCGAGTTTTTTTTCCCATTGACGATAAATCCTTTGCCATGAGCTGGCTCGCGGAGAATGACTCGAACACAGCATTCAAATGAATAACATTCTCATATCATTTCTTTTTTCTAGCTGACTGCGGATTGGTCACTTACATAATGGTTGAAACTTATTAATCCTCCACATTAGTCTTTGTATACTGGGAATTCGTTTCCGAACTCATGAAGTTGAAAGAACGTCAATCTGCTGAGATTTTCGTGTGTGTGAGTAATGGGGTATTGAACGATCATTCACAATGGTGAGAACGAACCATTCACGTAGAGGATCGTTCACGAATGATCCACTACTGAAACATAAATGTTTCTTAGATTCAAAAAGGGTGTCTGTTTCACTCTTGAGAAACGTTAATGCACAGCAGAAACAAAAAGCAAGTTTTCACTCCTGTTCAGCTCTTCAAAAAGCAAGTTTTGGCTGTTGGAATCGATAAAAAGAATTATAACGAAGTAAATTTCACCGTCATTTTTGGTCTACGCCGGGATTCGAACCCGAGGCCGCTCATTCCGGAACAAGTCGCTCTACCAACTGAGCTACGCAGACGTTTATTCTGATTCCTATCTGCCTTTATGTCGTGTGCGTCCTGCTAGCAGGTACGTCACATCTCCCCCCCCCTGAAAGAGGACCGGGGGCATGGCCCACGGGTCAGCCGTCAACATGAATCGTTGCAGGCAGCCATCCACTGTAGAACGTGCACTTGAGAACTCCCAGTCAATCTGCTGTGTGGAATGCAACATCACACATTTTTTTTTATTTTTCGAAGCGCTGGAGAAGGAATTCTCTGATTTTTCCTGCCTCGCGGTGTGGAAATAACATCACACCAATGCGAGATTTTGAACGGCCGGGTCATCCGGATAGTTCGGGCGCCATTATAACGAAGTAAATTTCTCCGTCATTTTTGGTCTACGCCGGGATTCGAACCCGAGGCCGCTTATTCCGGAACAAGTCGCTCTACCAACTGAGCTACGCAGACGTTCATTCTGATTCCTATCTGCCTTTATGTCGTGTGCGTCCTGCTAGCAGGTACGTCACAGAATGCATTTCCTAATCTCGTTTTTTTCATTGCAGTAATTCCCTGCAGCCCCGAGAAAAACTTTCCTGTCTCAAGCTACCGAAGAAGTGTATATTTTTAAAAAGAGGGTCGAAGCTTAACCCTTCAACCGGATGGAACGAATTAACTCGGGGCTCGCAAAAATAGGCTACAATAAGCTCGAACGACTATTTTCGCTGTTTAACAAGTGGGCCGAACACGGCTGGGACGAGTGACCTGCGGAGTGCTAATAATTGCATTCCTCTTAGCTTTGTTATTCAAAGCGGTGTGGGCCGCCCCGGTGGCGCAGTGGTCTAAGCGATGGCCTCTGATCATTCGTCCGAACGGGTTCCGGTTTCAAATCCCGGTGAGGCATGGATGTTGTGTTTGTCTTATGGCACTGGCTCGCTCCCTTCCCTGGAACCAGTGACTTTAAATTAGGAACGGGCGACTGCTTATAGTCCATTGAGTTGCTCACGGAGGTCGTTAAACCTCCAAAAAAAAAGCGGTGTGGAGTACTGAAGAGGTAAACATGTGTCAAGATGACAAAACTGCAGCGATGCATGCCGTCCGTCTAGCTTAGTTGGGAGAGCAACTTGCTCCTGAGTGAAGGGAGGGTTCAATCACCGTCACGGATAAATTTGTGTTTTTAACATTGGCGCTCGAACGTAAAAATAAATGTACTGGCAGTTGGGTTTTCCGAAAAAAATGTGTGATGTTTGTTACACACATCATCTAGAATTAATCAAAGTTCGTTCTTCGCTTAAAAATCTTTTTTAGAGGGAGATGATGTGACGTACTACAGAGGTAAAGCGCGGGTCAAGGCAAAAAATCTAAACCGATGCATTCTGTCTTCGATTCAAATAAAAAAAAATTGTCTTCGATGCATTATGGTTTGAACTTTGGGATAAAGACCCACAACATATGGTCTTCTGTCAAAAATGAAACGGATCCTGTTCAGATGCAGGACCGATATGGCGTTTATGTAATCCCACTGAAAGCGATCGAACACGGGAAGAAAGACCAAATATGTATAGGCCCGACGACCCGTAATCTGAAGACTCGCCTGATGGAACATAAGTATGACATAGAAACCAGATCCATAACGACAGCAATGGCGCACCTACTTCGTGAAGAAGCTTATCAACCTTTGTGGGACGAAACAACCATACTAACTACTCCAAAGTCAAAAAACTTAATTCTCTTTACTGAAATACAGCAAATCTTTTCCAATCAGCAACAGGGTTGCAATGACGATTTTCCGTGTATCGTGCCAAACCCTAAGAAATATTTACTTCAGAGTGACTTACCAAATATTGACATCAATTGATAACAAATGCTGTCTCATCGCTATGAATTGTGTTACGGTGATTCACCAACAGTGCGCATGCCTTTCATAACAATATACACTAAAGTGCCAAAAAAACTGGTACAGACGAGCGTATTAAAAATACATAACAACGTCACCTATGCGCGTACTTGGTTGCGTCCACCAGTGCGTATATAAAGCGGTAGACATCCTTGCCAGCTGTCAGAGCTGTTTTCGGCATGAGAATGACAAGTAATAACGATTTAAGCGATTTTCACCGCGGTGTCATAGTTGGCGCTCGTGAGATGGGCTACATTATTTCGGAGGTAAAAACAAAATTCGGATTTTCACGGACGACCATTGCAAGGGTGTACCGCGACTACAAGAATTCCGGCAAAACCTCCAACCTCGATACCAGTGTGGCCGTAAAAAGACATTGGGTGAACGTGACCATCGTCGGCTGTCAAGAATCGTTTCACGCGATAGGCGTGCAACAGTCTCGCAGGTATCATCGGAATTCAATGCTGGAGCCTCAACAAGTATCAGCATCCGGACTGCGCAACGTACCCTGCACGATATGGGCTTTGGGAGCCGACGCCCAACTCGAGTCCCCTTGATGGGTGCACGACACAGAGCTATGCGCTTCGCTTGGGCACGGCAACACCGCCACTGGACAATTGATGACTGGAAACAAGTAGCCTGGTCTGACGGGTCGCGTTTCCAGCTGTATCGGACAGATGGAAGGATTCGTGTGTGGCGCAAACCCCATGAAACCATGGATCCCGCCTGTCAACAGGAACCTGTACCGGCTGGTGGGGAGCCCGCAATGGTTTGGGGTGTGTTTAGTTGGACTTCGCTGGAACCGCCGGTACGTCTACAAACGTCTGTGACCGTCCAACGCTATCTGCACATCCTTTCTGATGAGGTACCCCCGTTCATGTCCTGCATTCCTGCTGATGGTTTGGGCCCGTTCCAACAGGACAATGCACCTCCACACAAGTGTCATAACGCCACATTATGGTTAGAGGATCATTCATCTGAGTTTGGGGTGTTGCCATTCCCTCTCAAGTCCCCAGATCTGAACGTGATAGAACACATTTGAGATGCCATGCAGCGCGCTCTCGAACATAGGAATGCTAGACTTCGAAATACACCCGAATTGAGGAACGCTCTGCAGGAAGTATGGTGTGCGTTGGCTACAGCATATTTCCGGAAGCCAGTGGAGTCCATGCCCCGTCGTATTTCTGCAGTCCTGCTCTCCCGTGGTGGACCTAACAAGTATTAGACTTTTGTACCAGTTGTTCTGGCACTTCGGTGTAAGTCATATCCCACCTTAAGATGTATTTAACCCACTGTTCGCATAATATGACCCAAACCTGATGAGGAGTCTGATACGGACTCCAAAGTTCTTGTGTACTTTTAACTTTTATGTAAAGTTTTTAACTATGGTACTTTTACATTAAAGTGTTTTTGCCTTGTAATATCGTGTTGAGACCGCAGTAATTAACCTAATCTACATTCTGTCAGTGCAGATTAAAAGTTGGGAGAGCAAATTACTCCAGAGTGAGGGAGTGCGAATTCAATCACCATCACGAACAAATTTCCGTTTTAAGAGCGGCCATTTAGAGATGTGATTGGCTCTAACCCTTCCTTACTGTATAAACTGATAATAATGGCGGCGCACCTAGAAAAGAGGGAGAAAATGTGAGAAGCACTTTTTTCTACCCAGCGGCATGATGTTTCTGTCAGGTTGTCTAGAAGTTCGCCATTTTCCTTGGACCATGAGCAGGGAGTAAAAGTCTAGAAGATAAAGCTAATAATGAGTGGCAGGTGGTTTGTACTGCTTAGATGAGAGGAGGGGAAAGTGTTGTTTTGTCGTAACTTCCTTAAAACCCGGCAGCTAGGAAAATATTTCTATCTTGGGAACGGAGAAATATTTGAGCATCATTGAGGTCAGTGTCATCGACATCTTAAAATGTTAAATGAAAAACATGGGGACGAAAGTGCTGAAAAAATAATATTCCTGGTTAAATTTTGAAAGGAGAAGGAACCAGTGTATCCCTCAATAGCACAATAATGTTTGCAAAAAGCAATACAATATTCTGTATTTACATAATGGTGCTGCAGGACAGAAAAGACTATAATACTGAATGATATGCGATGAAGACAATATTCTGGAATTATAGTAGACTTCCCTGGATATTCTGAAGTAACTGAGGCTAAAAAACGTCTACACCATGTCCTCTTACCTGCCTACGTATTATTACCACTTAGAAATTTTGTACCGACGAACAAATTCGAAATCCTTACACCCCATTCTGTAAAAAAAAAGAGAGAGGTTTTACTGTAATCATTCAGGAAACTGAGACTCATGATGAAAAGTCATGCTTACGGGCTGAAGGGAGTGACGCTGAGAAATATTCCAAAAATCTGAATGTATAGTGAGCTTGACCGGAAGGAATTTCTTTTAGTTTTGGTTTCATGACAAATAAAAATGTTATTTGAATTTTCTGGAAACGAAGATGTCGTAGCAGATAGAAATGTGCAGGTAAGCAAATTTAAAGAAAACTTGCGTGCTACCAAAGAGCAGAAAATATACAGAGAACTTTGATGAGGCTTATTCTTATTGAACATCGAAAAAGTTCCTTCAATACGTATTATGAGCAGATCCGTGTTCCAAAGGATTGAATAGCATCGTACTTTATTGCATTAACCCTTTAAGCGGCCGGGGAATCTGAACTAAATGTTCCCCAAAACTCTCTACGTTTACCAAACAGAAATATCCACATAGCGTCCGGGTTTTACGAAAGCTGCCGCACAACAATTTCTTTTCCCCTTCACTTGATCAACACTGACCATTAACCTGTTACTGTTGATAGGCATCCCACTAGTGTACAGTGATATTCATCCCACTATTACTTGGTGATAGTCCTTGGTGTTTGGTATCCCACTAGTTTTTTCTTGGTGACATGCGTTTAAAGCTCTTTATTCTCTGCTCCATAACCCAAGACATGACCGGGCATCATACCACTGGATAGTAACAAGTGACTCAAACATCTTCTCTCTCCTTTCTTAAGTTCTTCTTCATTATTACAGCCCTTTTAAAGGGTAATCAGTCAGAAATGTTTAGTATCAATCATCTCCATAAAAGACCACTTTGAATGGCATAGCTAAAGGGGAAGCAAATCTTTCTCATGAGCAAGTTGACTCTTTCCAACCGCTTTCGGTTCAATTCTTAGATATTGAATATATCTGTGAGAGCTGATTTCAACCCATTTTCCTAACCTCGAATTAATTCATTCCAGCCGGTTAACTAAGGCTGAGAGCATGTTTAAAATGCCACGTGAAGCATCAGTTGTTTACTTAGTTTGCAGTCTGTAGTAGTCTGTTTTCATTTAGGAACTTCTACGGAATAATACAATTGTTTAAACTTCGCTTTACTCTCACACAGTAGTATATGAGATTTTATTAATTTCTATTGAGCCTAATACAAAATAAATTGTCACATCTTTCCTTTCAATGTCAAAAATTGTTTTTATTATTTATGGCTTTCTCTATGTAGTGCGAAAAGTGGAGAAATTCTATATTAAGAAGGATTGCCTTACAACTACGATTTCCTGGTATTCATCTGCAAAGAACTTTTGCCGATTTTCCAGTCTTTCCAGATTACGAGTGGGCCTTGTTGTAAAGGATTTGGTTGCACCTTCTTTCATTTCATTGAAGTAGAAAGCATCTTAAAATTCCACATTGGGCAGCACTTGTTCACCTTACGTTTGAAGTTTGTAGTATTTCGCTCTCATTTTAGGATAGTATACTGAAAAATACAATACGGTAAATTTTCCATTACTGATGCACGACAATATGCGAATTACAATAAATTCCAATCTAAAATAAACGGTCACATCTTTCCTTTCGATGTCAATAATTATTTTTTATTTGTTGCTGCCTGTATGCAGAGATAAAAGGGGAGGGAATTCCAGATTAAGGAAGATTTTGTTAAGTTGCAGCTACGATTTACTAGTACTCATCTGCAAAGAACTTTCGTACATTTTGCAATGGCTTCCACGTGTCAAATGTTTGGCCACGTAATCAGGTGGAAAGATTCCTCTTGGATCTCCTTCCTTGCATAATCCCTCAGCAAAATTTAACACAAGACTAATTGAGCAAGTAAGCCGCCAATGATCAAAGTCAAGAGCTCAAGGTATTTACTGAGCGACTGAGACAAGAGTTTGCTATAGCGCGCGCGAGCGCACTCTTGTGTTTGTGCAAATAATTACTGCAAAGAGGATGTCAACAGCTATTCATCTTTCAAGATGACGATGCAGTTTCTCTAAGTGCACTGGCAATTATTTGATAAAAGCTGAGATCTTATGGTACATTTAAATTTACTTATTTCAATTATTAAGAACCGCCCGCATGGTATGTGTTGCACGTGAAGTAAAATGCAAAGATCATTAAGCCCGAAGTTTTGAAATAACGTTTTACCCAGCGCCGCGTAGCACAGAATAATCGTAATCCACTGAATCAAATACAATCGAACCCGTATATAACCATATTGAAGGGATAGTCAAAAACATTTGATATACCGTATACACTCGTGTATAGGTCGACTTTTTTAAATGAAATATTTAGGTCGAAATTAGGGGTCGAACTATGCACGGAAACTATTTCTGATAGATTGAAAACTAAAATGTTGATGCCTCATGGAAATACGCATGCTTAGCCCTTTGCACCATCAGTTCATTTGAGTTGTATATTTAGTCATTTTCCGGGTGTTACTGGTACAGAAGAAAGTTATTGTTGAGAATTTTCTTGAATTTATATGTACGAGTTTTTTTTATTCACTAATAGAAAAACTCATTTCGCAAGGATGCGTCAAAGTCCGTTTTAGATCTGTCGATATGGCCTTGACTGCCCGGGTGGTAAACACCCAGAGGAAAGAGGTGAACGCGTCAGCCAGTAGTTTAAGTTGCACCGTGCCGTGACCTACGACCGTACTCAATGCTCGACGGGGTGGGGGGTGATGAAGAAGGAAAAGGTCAGACTATTGCAAAAGGAGACCGCTACCCCTGCTTAGCGATGGCGAAGAGAGGCGTGACAATCTACAGAAGAGCGGTAACTGGATCAATGCATCCCGAAAACGAAAGTGTTTAAATTTGGCCGATCGCTCAGAACAACATTGCCACTAATACTAGAAAAGTGCATTAGTTTAACAACCTACTTACGTTTATTATTAAATTGAGTGTGCCCTGGCTCTGAAAATCAAACAAACAGTAACCTTTTCTGAAGACTAACAGCGAGCAAAAAGGATTGCATCTTTACTGAATGGGGCGATGTTTGGTTTTGTCACTAAATAAAGCCGATTGTTTGTCACAAACACGGTGCAGAAGGGGCATGAAACTTGGGAGTAGATAAACGACCTCTCTGTCAATCACACTCGTCCAGCTCAGCAATTGACCGGCAGCTGCTACGCTGCACAGGATAGTGGGGGAAAGTTTTATAGAACAAATTTTCTTCAATTTTTTAAATAGTTGCTTGCAAATTTTACAGTGTCCATAATACATCAAAATAAAGATTCATTTTAAATTTTGAAGAGATCCATTGAAAACTTCAAAAGTTACACATTTATTTTTTTACGGCAAGCATATTCTTTGTGGGATAAAAAAAACTATCAGGTTGACATCAAGATCTATTTACGCTTTCCATATATGTTTCAGGAAGTGTTTTTTTTTTTTTGTTTTTTGATTTTTGTTTTCTTTTTTAAATAACGATGTGCCTTACGACGCGACGTTTGGTAAATGCATCATGATTCGCTAGCTGCGGGAACAAATGCTTTACTCTCCATGAATGAAGTAACTGCAGAAAACTCGCTCACAAAAAGTGGGAGAAAGCGGAGAGGAAGGGGTGGCAATGTGCAAAATTGGGTTCATATAATGTTATATAATGTAACCTTCCCCTGAAAACTCTCTAACCAGGATGGTGAGCCCTATCACCTTCCCAGAATTATGCCTCGATTCCATCCAAATTTTGATGGGAACTGACGCAAGCAACGATGCGAGAGCGTGGTACAAGAATAAATAGTAGGTTCACATGGCCGCATGCGGGCGCATTTTCGATAAATAATTTTTTTTTAATTTATACACAAGATAGGTAGGTATACAAAAACTGCAGATATTCAGGTAAAAATCGGGATGGGGGGGGTCGACCTGTACACGAGATATACAAAAACTGCAAATATTCAGATAAAAATCGGAGGATCGACTTATACACGAGTATATACGGTATGTGAATTTTGCTACTGCCGGACAGATAAAAAATGGGATATTTTTGGCATATTACATTATACGTATGCTCAAAACTAGTTAATCATAAGATATTTATCAATTAACTGAAGGTAAATAATACTTGTTCATTGAAAACTATAGCTAGCAAAATAATATGAATGATATGTGCAATAAGCAAAATATTTAACGAAGGTAAAAATTAAAGTAATTGATAAATTTTTTAAATCTCACTTGTTACATGTAATGTCGGATATACGCGTGTGAGCCAATACTTGCTTTTTTTTTACCGTGCTTATCATTATAGCAGTTTTAAATGCTTTTTAGCTTCCTCTGACGCGGTAGAGAAGGCGTTTCTAGATGCTAAATAAACTCTAAGGTACGCGTCCCCGATAAAAGTAATGCGAACCCTGTTACGCATGGGTCTCCGCAGTTGACGCTGCGTCGAGGCACCCATGCTAACCCACGTCCATCGGCAAAGACGTCTGCAGTTCGCATGGGACTACCGTCATTGGACAGTGGGGCAGTGGGGAAAGTTTGATTTCGCCGTCGAATCGATGTTTCTACTCCACAGAAGTGACGGGCGGTGGGGGATACGGCTTCAGACACACGAGAACCAACACCCAGATGCACTTGTCAGTCAAGTACAGGCTGGCGGTGTCAGTGTGCATGTCTGGGGGATGTTTTCCTGTCATAGCTTGGGAACGCTGGTACAAATGGATGGGTCCCTGAACACCAATTCTTACCTCTCCATTCTCACTGATCACATGCATTCCCTCAGGTTGGATGTTTACCCTGGTGGTGATGGTGTCTACCAAAAGGACAATGAACGTTGTCACGTAGCTAAGTGGGTGTTTCGAACTTCGAAAAAAATGTGCTAAATGTGATGCAGATTATCGGGAAAATTAATGTTTATATAACATGAATCTTTTCTGTAATCTTAATTGTTTATATTTTTACTGGAATAAAATGAAAAACAAGTTACTAAAATCATGCAATGCATTGATTATGATACGCTTTCCAACATACCAGAAATCATTACTCAAGTTTTGATGATAATGGCTGTGGAATAAATCTCGCTCTTTTGCCCTGACCTCTGATCCCATTTCAATGATATTAAACAGAATTGGTTCAGTTATAACGAAGTAAATTTCTCCGTCATTTTTGGTCTACGCCGGGATTCGAACCCGAGGCCGCTTATTCCGGAACAAGTCGCTCTACCAACTGAGCTACGCAGACGCTTATTCTGATTCCTATCTGCCTTTATGTCGTGTGCGTCCTGCTGGCAGGTACGTCACATCTCCCCCCCCGAAAGAGGGCCGGGGGCATGGCCCACGGGTCAGCCGTGACCATGAATCGTTGCAGGCAGCCATCCACTGTAGAACGTGCACTTGAGAACTCCCAGTCAATCTGCTGTGTGGAATGCAACATCACACATTTTTTATTTTTCGAAGCGCTGGAGAAGGAATTCTCTGATTTTTCCTGTCTCGCGGTGTGGAAATAACATCACACCAATGCGAGATTTTGAACGGCCGGGTCATCCGGATAGTTCGGGCGCCATTATAACGAAGTAAATTTCTCCGTCATTTTTGGTCTACGCCGGGATTCAAACCCCAGTACGCTTATTCCAGAACAAGTCGCTCTCGGGTTCGAATCCCGGCGTATACCAAAAATGACGGAGAAATTTACTTCGTTATAATGGCGCCCGAACTACCCGGATGACCCGACCGTTCAAAATCTCGCATTGGTGTGATGTTATTTCCACACCGCGAGATAGGAAAAATCAGAGAATCCCTTCTCCAGTGCTTCGAAAAATAAATGTGTGTGACGTTGCATTCCACACACCAGATTGACTGGGAGTTCTCAAGTGCACGTTCTTCAGTGGTTGTCTGCCTGCAACGATTCATGGTCACGGCTGATCCGTGGGCCATGCCCCCGGCCCTCTTTCGGGGGGAAGGAGATGTGACGTACCTGCCAGCAGGACGCACATGACATAAAGGCAGATAGGAATTAGAATACATGTCTGCGTAGCTCAGTTGGTAGAGCGACTTGTTCCGGAATAAGCGTACTCGGGTTCGAATCCCGGCGTAGACCAAAAATGACGGAGAAATTTACTTCGTTATACAGTATATCTCCAGAAAAACATAATAAAGTTTTGTCGCAATAGAAACATTTTTACTCAAGTTATGAGGATAATGGCTCTGGAATAAATCTCTCTCCTGTGTCCTGACCTTTGACCCTATTTCGATGATATTCAACAGAACCGGTTCAGTATAATTCCGGAACAACATGATAAAGTCCTTTTGCAATCGAAGCATTTTTACGTAAGTTATGACGCATAAGGACGATCCAATGGATCCCGCTCCTATATTCTGAACTTTTACCCCATTTCGCCCATTTTCAATAGGGTTCGTCCCCAGGTTTTCTCCTACCACATACTAAAATTTCATGGAAATCGAACCATTTGTACGCGAATTATCGTGCTGACAGGCAGACAGACAAAGCTGGAGCATATACGCTTCTTTAACCTACGGTAGAAAAACGCAAATTATTATATTTTTTTCTTTACATTACCCAGAGAGCAATGTTCCCTACCTTTATCTGAGCACAGAGTTATTTTAGACTAGACAGAAAAATTTTTGAAATTCCTAAAGGTACCGTGTACGCGGAATTAAAAGGAAGTATCAGTAGTAATAAGAAAAGTTAAACAGGATCATTAAATCATAGTTGCGCTTAAGAGCGCATCTCATCCCACAAAGCATTTTTGTGTTCGAGCAGAGAGAATAAATTGAGAAACTAAATGGACTTATATTATCTTATTTCGATATTTTCTTGTGGGTTTTCTTCTGTTTTGGGGATATTTTATTATATTAATTTTAATAGTGGAAAGTTGGATTCTGATATCAAGCCCAGAATTTAGTAGATATTTGTATACAAGCACCGTTTCAGCTTTCACTGATACTGCGCGCATCGCAGGCAGCGCTACATACCCCCATGACGTTCAGACGCATTAACTGCCACGACGGACATGATCCGAACACCTGGCTGCGGGGCGTCAAATTGTTTCCCTCTTTCTGAGTAAAGTGAAACTGCTGGATCAGTAGATTATTGTGTACAAAATCAAACCAAACCTCAAGAGTTTCACGTATAGAGAAACATAGAATTGCAGATATACGAAACGCAAAGGCTTCAAACTATAGCAAAAACATTCCATAAAAATTGTAAGTACAACATATCTTATGTCTGTAAATGGGTTTAAAATATGAATCCGAATTATAAGTAGAAATTGTATTGAAGGGATAATTACAAGAATAATATCCACTAAAATGCCACACTAGTGCACGATAGCATGCGCAACGCTACAAATTTAAATTCCTATCAAATAAATTGAGAACTTAGGTAACCAAGCTGAAGATGATCTGGAATTGTGAGACAAAAATATGTTCATATAGCTTGCAGCTCTTATTTTAAAGTCTGAACAAGCTGGTATTTTTTATCCTGCATCACAAATAGAAATTAAGTTAAGCCGTTAAAGATGGGAAGGTTTATTATAGACATGTGAAATGTGTCACTGCATTCTAAAGCAATCCCCTTGGCCGACGATGCACTTTTGCCAGTGCTCGTAAAACTTCTGGAAGCATTGATGAAAGCCATGTTTTTGCAGTCCCTCGTTACTGTTTTACCTCATTTGTTGATACAAAACTACGTCTCTGCAGACTTTGTCTCATCAGTGAAAAGAGGTAAAAATCGAAGGGGGCTAAGTCGGGTGAATCCACGGGATATGGAAGCACATTAGTAAGATTTCTGGCGACCGATGTGCAGGTTGTTGTCATGTAGAAGGCATCATTATCCACTTCGGCACATCTCCAGGTGTTTACGACGGATTGACTCCCGTAAACGACGCAAAATGTCCAGATAACGTTCCTTTTTAACTGTTGCGCCCTCAGGAATAAATTTGCAATGGACAATGACGCGAGAATCATAAAAACACCTCCAGCGGGACTTTTCCTTTGCTGCGATCCTGCCTGAATTTCTTTAATCGCGGTGAAGACGATGATTTCCATGATGAAGAAGCACGCTTTGGCTGAATATTAAACAAGCAGCAATGTTTCATCACCTGTAATGATGTTTTCCAAAAACGTAGGATCGCTATCGTCTCTGTCGAATAATTCGCCCGATATCCGCAACCGTTCATCCTTTGTTTCGTAAGTCAAGAGGCGAGGGACAATGTGCTAACACACGCGGTGCATGTTAAGATACTCCGTCAAAAAAAACGCTGGCATGTGGTCTCCGATAAATTAGTTGCGTTATCGATTTCCTCAAGGACTCGACAATCCTGACGAACACACTGCGCCACCATCGTCATGTTTTCCTCACTCCTTGCAGTCACAGGTCGACAACAGCGCTCTTTAGCTACGGTGGATTCTCGATTCTCTTTGAAACTCCGATAGCACTCGTACACCTTCGATCTCACCATCGCAGAGTGACAGCATACCTTCCAAAATATTTCTGAGGTCTCTGTAGCTGTTTTACCCAAACTCTGACAACATTTATAGTTACAACGTTGATCTTCAAAAACTATGTTTCTCGCATCGCAGAAGGAACATGACTAACCTAAGCAGCGAACGACTTCGCGCGCATTCCAATCTCTTTCCATGGTCCAAACCGGGTTGGCGGGATGTAATTCAGACGCCGTAACTTTAACTACATGCTTGCGTTGTCACGGGTATATAACCTCCTGGCCACCAAAAATGCAACACCAAGAAGGAAGCATCCGATTGGCCTGAAATTCACAGCATGCGTCGCCCGCGAGAGGACTTACAA
This sequence comes from Macrothele yani, assembly GCA_039090855.1. Lineage (NCBI taxonomy): Eukaryota > Metazoa > Arthropoda > Arachnida > Araneae > Macrothelidae > Macrothele > Macrothele yani. The sequence continues at coordinate 89,075,019 of CM077013.1, forward strand.
ACAATGCAGGGCATATCCAAATCATCTGCACCCGGCGCGCCACCGAGAAGCACTATAAGAAGGGTGCACATAAGGCGGGGTGTAAGTAGTGGACGTGTGTTGTGCTGTCGGACCTGTGCGTGGGAAGCTTCTTGTTGCCTCGTCGCAGAATACGGCAGTCATCCCATCAAGTTTCGGAGTTCTACAGACAACGGCACCGCGGCGAGAGACTGTATGACGCCTGCATTAAGCATCGCCATACCGGTCCATCGCCTAGCTTTATGGTTTGGGGCGCAGTTGTATATGACACCCCCACCCCTCGGGTACGCATCGCCAGTACATCCAACAGCCACCGCTACATCTCCGAAGTTTTGGAGCCTGTAGTCCTCCCTTACCTGCAGCTCCTGCCAGCGGCCACGTTTCAGCAGGACAATGCGTGCCCGCACGTGGCACATTTTCCTGCTGAAACGTGGCCAGCCTGTTCTCCCGATATGTCGCCCATCGAACACGTCTTGTCGCTGATCGGCAACCGAATGGACCGGCAAGCACCACACGCGGCTACGCCTGATGAACTATGGCAACGTGTGGAAGCAGCCTGGACCGACATACCACAAGCCTACATCCAAAGCCTCTTTCGTTCGATGTCGCGGAGTATAGCGACCGTTATTGCCAGCCATGGGGACCACACGAACTATTGATAACTGCGTGTTCCGCAAGTCACACGGGCCTGTAAGCTCAATCGTTTCATATTTGTGTCTGTTGTTATGTGTCCAGTAAATCTGGCTTTGCTATCTCGTGTCCTTCTTGGTGTTGCATTTGGGTGGCCAGCAGTGTATATAAACCATATCGACAAAAGTCACCGGACACCTAAAAGAGAAACACAACATATCATTTATTGACATACATTAGTACGGTGTCGGCCCATCTTTGGCCCTAATGCGTGCACTGACCCTTTGAGACAGGCTTTCGACAAGGTTTTGGTACCCAGCGATAGGTATGTGTTTCCATTCAGTAAATAATACTGCCACTAACTATTGCTTAGTGGTAGTCCTTGATTCCAGACTTCTTATGCGACGCTCTAATTCATCTTATAGGTGATCTATTGGATTATGATCAGGGCTGTGTGCTGGCCAGGCCACACACGATACGGAATTATCGTCAAACCACGCTGAAACAGTCCTTGCTTTATGGCTCAGTGCATTGTCCTGCTGGTACCAACAAGGCTCGGTTCCATAGTATTGCCACAGAGTTGGTAGGACATAATTGTCCGGAATATCGAGATACACGTGCTGTTTAACAGTTTTGTCCACGATAACCAATGAGCCGGGACCATACCACGAAAAACACCCCCACACGAGTACACTGCCAGCTCCAAACTTGACCGTAGGAACAGTATACTGTTGGTCCCGCAGGCTGCCGCGATACCCACTCGCGGACATCAAACTGATAGATCGTGTAACTGAATTCATCATTCCATGGGACCCGTTTCCATTGATCTACGGTGCACGGTGAATGTTCTACACACCATTATAAACGACGAGTAGCATTCCGAGTGGAGATGAAAGGCTTATGAGCAGCCGCACGACCACGGTGACCCATGGAATGAAGTTCTCTGCAAATGGTACGTGTACATACCGAGGTTCCAGCATTTTTACTCACCTTAAACTGAGGTCTTGTGCAGTACTCCGTCGATTAGCTGTAACGACTCTCCTGAGACTTCGATGTCCTCTATCACTGATTTTCTTTGGTCTGCCGGTACGTTTTGACGCTTCAGGCTCGCCATGTGTCTTCCACTTATTCAGTACATCCAAAATATTTGACGTGGGTCTGTTTAAACGCCTATGGCTTTCTCTTATGGACAACCCACTAATAAAACACCCAACAATCTTTCATTTCTCAAAGTCAGTTCTCTCTCGCCGCGACATTTTCACTCAGTCTCACAGTGCGATATGATCGCGGAGCTGCAGGTTTGTTTTTATACCGTTTGCAGCTGTACCGCGCACCTTAACACCGCAGAGGATCCGTTCATTTGCCTTTGAAGGGGTGTCCGGTGACTTTTGTCAATGTAGTGCATATATACACCGTTGGCCACCCAAAATGCGACACTAAGAAGAGAGCATCCGATTGGCCCGAAATTCGCAGCATGCGTCACCCGCGTAAGGACATGCAAACGATTCGCATTGCAGGGCAAATGCAAATCATGTGCGCCCGTCACGCTACCAAGATGCACTACAAGAAGGGTGCACATAAGGCGGGGTGTAAGTAGTGGAAGTGTGTTGTGCTGCCGGACCTGTGCGTGGCAAGCTTCTTGATGAATCGTCGCAGAATACGGCAGTCATTCCAGTACGTTTCGGAGTTCGACAGAGGACAAATAGTGGCTTCGCGACAGCGGTTTATCGTACCGAGACATCGATGCCCGTGAAGAATTGTTGCACGATGCATACCACGTGCGGGCGCGCATTGTCCTGTTGAAACGTGGCCGCTGGCAGGTCCTGCAGGTAAGGGAGGGCTGCAGGCTCCAAAACGTCGGAGACGTAGCGGTGGCTGTTGAGTGTACCAGCGATGCGTACCAGAAGGGTGCGGGTGTCATATCAAAATGTGCCCCAAACCATAACACCGGGCGACGGACCGGTATCGCGATGCATAATGCAGGCATCATACAGTTTCTCGCCGCGGTGCCGCCACACGCGGATCCGACAATCGTGGTGTTGCAGGCAGAAGCGGGATTCGTCAATGTCGTGCCATTCCGTAGTCCAGGTGCGGCGTTCAACGGCCCACTGCCGCCGCACTCGCCAATGGTGTAACGTCAATGGTAATTGGAGCAATGGTCGCCGTGCGACAAGTCCCTGCTCCTGCAGACAATGTCGAACGGTACGTGCTGACACAGGTTGTTACGCAACACACCGTAATTCCTGCGCTAATGTTCGTGATGTGGCTGTGCGAGCTGTCAATGCCCGCCGCACAACATGCCGGTGCTCTTGTCCGGTGGTGCGCCGCGGTTGCGGCAATCACTCACGTCGGGCAGTCCGTCCCTCCTGCCCCCACCGAATCCATACTCGCTTCACTGTGGCAGGATGTCGTCCTACATGGGCGCCGGTGTCTTGGTACGATAAACTGCTGTCGCGATAAGCCACTATTCGTAATCTGTCGAACTCCGAAACGTGCTGGAATGACTGCCGTGTTCTGCGATGAGGTATCAGGAAGCTTCCCACGCACAGGTCCGGCAGCACCACACACTTCCACTACTTACACCCCGCCTTATGTGCACCCTCCTTTTAGTGCTTCTCGGTGTCGAGCCGGGCGCACATGATTTTAATATGCCTTGCAATACTAATCGCTTGCATGTTCTCTCGCGGGCGACGCTTGCTGCGAATTTCAGGCCAATCGGATGCTTCCTTCTTGGTGTTGCATTTTGGTTGGCTAGCAGTGCATATTCGTTTAATTGATGAACTTCGTGAGCCAACGTCATGGAAAGAGTAAAACATAAAAGTGTGTGTTCACACTTCAGAATTATGAAGTGTATCAAAAATGCGCTCGGAAAATGTCAGGAAATTATTACAAACGAGACGAACAGAAAGAGGATATGCATATTATATATCGTTGTATTGTAAAAACGTTTCTTTTTGGCATTAAACACATTCATTCTTCTTCGTTACAGCGGCAGGTTTATTTCTTTATACAATATACAAAATTTATGACAAGAAAAAAATTCCAAATCTGTACGAAAAACGAAATTTATGATCAAATACACTTAAAACCTCATGACGGAACTCAAGTAATCGAACAGGTGTTTTACCTCTCGATGTCGAATACTTTCTTTGGTAAAAACACGAGTTTGTATTACATACCTTCCGCTTCATATTTAATTATTGATAATTTTGTTTAGATTAATTATTTACACCTTTACTTCATTCTGCATTTCTTTAAGAGATCATGAAAACTCCGGGGCCTGACACGTGTGGAACACAGCATTAATGAAATTGTTGTTTTTCTTATTCGTGTTGCAGAGCCCTCTGCCATTAGGAATTTAGCGGCATCAGTTCACATTAAGAGCATTTTCCTCAGATGATTCCGTGATTTTTCGCAAAAAAAAAAAGGTGCAACTAAATATGGTCTCAACTGTTGTACAAGGTTTCCAAAATTCACCTGAAAGTATTTAGCAGATTTCTCAAATTCATAGTGCACAAGATCAAGCGAAAGTACAAGAACTATAACGTTATTGCACTATCTAATTTTTGATGAATATGAACTACTCATAAACGGTAGAGACTTCACATAAAAGCAGGGATCGGGAACGCTTACAACAGTGGTAGAATTAAAAAAAAACAAATTTCACTGCTATTACAGACAAGGGTATACCAGGAACTGGTGGGCCACGCCCATTTTTCTGTTCCGCAAGTAACACAAGTATTAAGCACTTAATATTCATACTGAATTGCTTTCACTGTGTTTCTTCAAGGTAAAGTAACATGAAGTATAAACTTTAATTTCGAATTAACTAAGTAATAGTGTATAAATATTACAAAATATTTTTGCACTGATTTGTATGCCACCTACGTATTAAACTTGAAAGTAGCATTTAACTTTAATTAGTATTCCGAGAAGGTTTAGTAGCCATTTTTTTTATCTTTTTACCTGATCGTATTCGTAGGGCCAATGACAGAAGTGGATCAGTTTGTGCAATATCTCAGGTTTCTAGTTACACTCTCTTTAATTTGTAGAGTTTCAAGGGACAGTTTGTTTGCCTAATCTGTTTTCATTACCCCATATTTTTTTATCCCTGTTCGCACGCGTCTGACATGCAAAGAATGGAACTTAAAACATGAATCACCACCAAAATAGTTCCATACCCAGTATGGAACTATTTTGTGGTGATTCATGTTCCTACGAAATAGTTCCTACCTAATGCACCTGTGGATTTAACTCTTCTCATGACAATTTATTGGGCCTCCGTATTGCAGGAATGCACCTATGAGACATTACATTATGTCCACCTACCTAATAAGCTGTAAAACTCCCTTTACCCAGCAAAATAGTGGCCACTCGGCGAGGCATCGATTCGATGAGGTGGCGAAAGGTATCCTGGGGTATCTGGTACCATAATGTCAAGAGCAGGTGCTCCAGTTCCGGTGCGTCTCCGGGTGATGGTGATATAGCGCGAACTAGCTTTTCCAAGTCGAACCACAAATGTTCGATTGGGTTCATGTCAAGGGAATTTGGAGTCCAGGGCATTAACAGAAAGTTACCAGCATGTCCTTCGAACCATTTCTTGACGATTTTAGCAGTGTGGCATAGCGGATTATCCTGTTGGTAATGGCCATCAACAGCAGGGATACCATGAATGGGTGAACTTGGTCCGCAACGATAGTTAGATATCTTGCAGCTGTCAGGGATTGTGCTATTTCGATAATGGTGCCTAAAGTTTCTCAAGAAAACATCGCCCACCACCTAGACAGGACGGTTTCCGCACAACAGTACATCCAGGTGCCATTGCGTCTGGTGGTAATCAGCGTATCCGCTCTCGGCCGTCTACGTGATGAACCAGGAATCTTGATTCGTCAGTCCAGGCCACTTCCTCCAAGCATCCACGTTCCAATCTCGATTATCTTGGGCCCATTTGATGCGTTTCTAGAGATGACGTGCAGCGAGCATGGGGGGCCGGCTGGTTCTTCAGCTACGCAGTCTCATGTGCAAAAGGCTGCGATGAACTAGGTGCTGTGACACATTGCCATGATCACAAATGTTGTAGCTGCGGGTGAATTGTCGCACTATGGCCCTGCAGTCGCTGTGAACAATGCGCGACAGTCTTCGCTCCTTTCTGGCATCAGTGAGCTGCGGATGAAACACGGCTGGACGAATGTTCGTTGTTCGACCATCAGTGCACCACTTTTGATGCGTACTCAATGCAGCGGCACGTGAACAACCCACAAGGCGCGCAATTTCGGAGATGGTAGTTCCGATGCGCCGTGCCATCACAATTTGTCCTTTTTCAAACTCTGATAAATCGGCTGCTTTTCCCATTCTGACTCCGAACACTCTACTAACCGAAAGCCGGCCCTCGGGTTGAATATACACTGCTCTGTGAACTTCACCTGCGCCACCGTCCGGTCTCCAGCCAATCTCATTTCTTTAGACTGGGTGCGGTCATAATGTGAATGTACCTCATCACCAGTGTATAATGATGTTTTCAAGAAAACTCACTCAACTTCTATACTAGCTGCCTAAATTTTAAATTTTCACCCATTGGACTTTGGAGAGGATAGTAATAACTAATAAGTTATTCACTCTCTACGATAAACGGAAAAATAAAGCGCAACTTCACTTTGCGAAGAAAAATACCGTAGCTTTTTTTCTGAAATAAATAACGCTACCTGTAAGACGCGACAGCCGTGTCCCGTCCTGTATGGCTCAATGGTCTGAGCGCTGGCTTCTGATCATTCGTCCGAGATGGGTATGGGTTCGAAGCCCGGTGAGGCAAGCATGTTGTGTTTGTTATACGGCGCCGGCTCCCTCCATTTCCTGGAACCAGTAGCCTTAATTTAGAGACTCGAGACTACTTATAGCCCACTGAGTTACCGACGGTGGTCGCTAAATCCGAGTGAATAAAACGTGATTCGTCTATGGGTCTTAAGAGATTTTAATTTTTAGTTTTCTTGAAACTCCAGACCACTAAAAAGTCGAATGACGAACAAAGCAATCGCAAAAAACACAAAACTAGCAGACAAGACGTGTGGCGTTGTACTTCGGTAATTCCAACAAGAGGATACTTCACTTACTCAAAAAGAGTGAGAATCACACCCCGATCATTCATTACAATGCGAAACTTCGTCGTTGTTCACACCAGCTTGGTACCTCTTGCATGCTTGTTAAATTGTACCCTTACTGATGTAGTATTCCATCAAGAACAATAGGATATTTATACTTGGAACAACATATCAGCTTCAGAGACATTTTGTATGATTCAGTAACTTTCTGACAACAGCAAAGAAGTGGGATCAACATGACCTTACAGAAAGCAAGATTAATACAAGGACTGAATATTTAGAGTTTGATGGCGCATATCTAGACATAACTGATGCCTGCATTTACCCTGGACAACAGATTTCAAGCAAAGATCAAATCGAAGGAGAAAGGAATAGGCGGATAAACTTGTTGTCTGGAGCAGTGTTCCGCAACCTTTTTCTACTCGCGGCACACCATAAATTATTTATGACTGAACACGGCACACAAAATGTTAATCCCCTCAGAAACGTTTTATATGACACTAATAATATAATAACGTAATGTACTCAACCTATAATTATTACTATAATATTCTATTATTATTATATTATTAAAAAACAGAAATCGACTAGAGAACTGATTAACAATTTATGAATTTTAATTCACTGTAGAAATTACAAGAAAATACACTCTTCTATTACTATTAAAGTAAATAATTCTACTCATACCTTCAATGTGATACTCGCGCCTGCTTAGCTGCACACAGGCGGCTGATCCGTGGCGAAATCGTTGACAATGCAAGTCGTATTTCTTCATCGACGGATTCGAGTCTCTCTCTCTCTCTCTGATGTTTTAATTTCAGTCAACGTCGAGAAGCCCAGTTCACACAAATATGTAGTTGAAAATTGCAAAAATACATTAACTGCCATTTCGGATATAGCCGGGTATTCGCTCCTTATTGCCAACCAAAATGTGTCCAAAGGCACTTCGAAAAGTTTTAATTTCAATGTTCTGCCTGCTTTTAAATCTGCGAGTTCCTCTTGTATATTAATCGGAAGAGGTTTTGAATTCGCAACGAATGGATCACGAACCCAGTCGAAACCTTGAACACTCTCTCCAAAATACTTCTTGAACGTCTGCTGCAAGATTTCTAAATGTTCTTTAATTAAGTCCATCACCACTTTATTACCTTCAGCAAGTGGCCATACAGTCGGGAACATTTCAAACGACCCATTTTCAATTCTCTGTATCCACAAATTCATCTTATTCACAAATCCTTGAATCTTATCCATACTAGTCAGAATATTTTCGTTCCTACCTTACATTTTTCTGTTCAGCTCATTCAAGTGTACGAAAATATCAGAAATGTATGCTAACTTACATACCCATTCATAATCTGAAAATAAATCCGCGTACTCATACCCCTCAACAGTCAAAAGTGCATGTACCTCCTCCTTAAGTTCACATATTCGCGTTAACACTTTTCCTCGTGATAACCACCACACTTCTGTATGTAGCAGGAGTGTAGTGTGTTCTGATCTTATTTCCTGATACAAAACGAAAAAAAGCCGCGAATTTAGGGGCCGCGATTTGATGAGGTTCACAACCTTTACTACTTCGCCCAGCACAACTTTAAAAAAAGATGGCAAAGACTTAGCAACAATGGCTTCGCGGGGAATGAGACAATGATCGCATCGTATGTTAGGATTTACTTCGCGTACTGTAGCTACAAATCCTTTCACTCTGCCTGTCATAGAAGCGGTTCCGTCTGTACAAACACTAACGCAATCCTTCATTTTAATTCATTATGGAGCACATATTCATTAGTCACACGAAATATTTCTTCAACGGTGGCTCACTCGGTAAGTTCTTTGCAAAAAGAAATTAGTTGCAATTGCATCTCCATCGATGCACCGAATGTTGGCAAGAACTTGTGCGTGACTGCTAATATCGGTGGACTCGTCGATCTGAAGTGAGAACTCCTGATTGCTGTTGATTTTCTCATTCATAATGTTTTCAATGTCACTGGACATGACACTAACTCGACGACTGGTTGTGTCAGCAGAGAGAGCAATTTTTGAAATTTCAGTAGCAGCTTCTGAACATATCTCTTTACAAACTCTCACCATCTCTTTACAAACAGGGATTTATCTCTTTACAAACTGGAATTTATTCTCATCATCTCTTTACAAACAGGGATGTATCTCTTTACAAACAGGAATTTATTCTCACCATCTCTTTACAAACAGGATTTTACAAAGTTTTAGATATTCTGTGTGGATTTTTGGCGTTTATGATACATGTTCGCTACCTCATAGCTAACTTTCTATACTTTTTCGAAACACGTACTGTTGCAGTCACGAACGTTGCTTGTTTTTTGTTTTGTTCCAACAACCGACGAAAATAATTGTTATCTTTGCTTGACAGAGAAGAATGTTTTTTGACAAATGTCGTTTCAATCTACTGGGAACCAACCATAGCAGCATTACTGAGTTTTTCACCACAAACGATATTCTCGGGGATTGAGCATGTTTTATTACCACACCAAAAAAACACGTAACATAAATAATTATTACTATACTGCCGGTGCACTATTCTCTGTTACTTTTTTTCGGGCTCAGTGCTTTTACTACCTGCAGTTGTGGACGGAACATTCCGCTCAAGGAACTTGTCCATCTTGAAAAAATAAAATAGTTTAATAGTAATAGAAAATAGCAAGGCTGACTAGCAATCATACTTTTCCGACTACTTCAGAGCAAAGCTGTGATAGAACTCAAATAATTGTAAAACGCGGGACCTATACTGTTCAAAGGAAAGAAGGGACACATATACCGACTTATTTAAAATAAAGTCTAACAATGGTTGGGTGCATCGGTACAGGAAAAAAGTAATAAAGTTGAAGAAAAACTAACAAACAGGGACAAATACCAAAACAACGTAATAAAATAATAAAAGTCAAGGAACGTTTTGCTAATCCCCTCACTTTTAGGGAAAAGCGTACAGAGAACATGCGGCTAGTGTAACAAAGAACCGCATAGCGCAGTCATAGAGGCGAGAAATACAAATATATCAATAAGCAAAACTACGATATAACAACAACTGTGAGTAAAGAATTTACACTTAATTTCTTAGAATACATAAAAATTCGTGGCATGTACTAAAGAATAAACAAGCATCATCTTATATATAATTTATATAAATTCGTCCTGATGAAGCCGAGCCAGAAGCTCTGCGAAACTATAGTCGATGTATAATGAACCTTTGATTGTGGTAAACGTTGATATTTTTACTTTAAGCATCATCTTACTTAATTAGTGCAGCGGCAGAGAATGAAATACAAGCATAGGAAATACAGTAACTGGGATAAAATTAAAAAATAAAACTCGACAATTAATTTCTTACAATAGGATAATAGGTAAAATTGCGCGTCACACCTTTCGCATTGTGGGAGTACACCGGTTGCGGGACACTACTCTACAGTGCATTTGGAAGAAGCAGTTCAATTTTCAAGAGCAATTTACTAGTGTGTCTTAAAAGAAGAGAGTTTAATCAGTGTATCCTTTCAATTCTTACATTTGGATCACAGACGTGGATCTTAACTGAAAAGGACATACAGAGGATAATCTCGACACTGAAAAAGACATAAATCCATAATCTCGGGTCACAATAAACTTCGTAGTACAACCACTAAAGCTCTTCTGTATAATTCTTAGTCGTAAGGAAGGTATTATTACATACAAATGCGAAAATGTACTAATCTACCCTCGTCTTTATTGTTTGCTCCAAACGTTATACACAGAGTTCTGAATTAGTTAAACATGCACACGTCACCCCTTCACTCTTAACCTCAAGACTGTTGCCACATAACTTTCAGTGAGGTAGAAAATATTACGTTGAAGACATAAACAATATAAAAAAAAACCAACTGAAAATGTACATAAGGAAAGGGAACTAATAATGACTATTAAATTAGAGTATAGGTCATAAAATATATAATGCCATCAATAGTAAACCGAGATTTTCGGTTATGAGTTATTAGTAAAGTGCTAAGCAAAATGTGGTGACACTTCACTAAACCTTTTTGTTGATTTAACACTTAAGCTGAGAAAAAAAGATGATAAATAAATCAAGTGCGTAAATTGTTGCATTTTCCATTTCCATATTTTTAGATGTGACTACAGCTTTTAGTAGTATTTGCACCGCTCGTTATGCTGCAAATTCCTTGCATGCTTCTGCTGCCAGAGAAGTTGAAGATGCTATTGCAAGAGAACGTTTTTTTCTTTTAAAGTATTCTGCTCTATTCGAGAACATTCCAGTGCTCATCTAAAGGAATTCCGTGTGTCTTGGCCATTGTGTAGAGTGAAGGGAAAAATAGAGGAACACAATTGCAAGCGGGATATTCTTCTCTTTTGTGGCTGCTGTCTTACGTAAACGCACTCTTCAGATGGCCCATTACTGAACCAAACGATGCAGATGTTAGATGGCCGCCATGCGATTTACGCTACGTCTCACAGCTCCCAGAAGGAACATTTATTTGATGCAGGACGTGAAGTGTGCAGTGGAGAACTCTGTTATTCCGGATTTTTTTACTCCTTGTGGTGCTACCGACAAAGAATATGCCTTTCCTCAAAGCCCAGTAGGCCAGAACGGCGCTTGTTGTAATTCCTGTTGCTTGTAAATATCTATTCATTTATTGTCGTGCTTTCTGCTTCTCATAGCACTGCTTACGAGGGCAGTCTACCTTTTTCGGGCAGTTTAAGTGGTTTACCTATTTCTTTCAACTTTCTCTAAAACCGCATTTATGTCTCCTACTGAAACTTTGGGTTATTTCATCACATTTCCATGTTATTGTTTCAACACTCCCGACTGCTCAATACTTCGAAAGTTCAAGTCGTAAAAAGAAATCTCATAAAATGAAATCTACAAACAAACGACTAGGCATGATTACGTTACGTGAAACCAGATGTACTATAAAAGCTTGGATTGGCAAACCAGTTTTATTCAAGTATTTTATTTCGTGATCGCTCAGAAAATTTAAACGACTACGTTTCTCTTAAATTGTTGTTGTTTCATCATATTTCAAAAGCAGATGAAAAAACAAATTCATTCTTGCAGCATAATGATTTCTGTGCACCTCAAAATCTAACGGTATCAGGAACATTCTAACACACACACACACACACAAGGTGTTATTTTATTTAAATTCAATCTTTGTTAAATTTATCCAACTCTCCGTGAAAGTTACTCCTCTGCTTTAGTTTACGTACGCACGCTATAAAAACGTTAGCTTTTGGGATCAAGCAATACATAAATTGAGTATATTTACCCATGTAAACTGTTCGATATTCAATTTGTTTTATTGGGCTGTTGAACGACCACCGTGAGCAACTCATTGAGCTACAAGCAGTCGCCCGTCCCAAATTTAGAGCCACTGGTTCCAGGGAAGGGAGCGATCCAGTGCAGTATGAGAACCAGGACATCCATATCTGACTGGAACTGCAACCCGAACCCATCTCTATCAAATGGTCATAAGTCTGCGCTTAGACCACTGAGTCACCTGGGAGGCACATTGATATTTTCTCTCACCTAGACTGAGTCAGGTATTAAGATGCAAATTGATAGGTGCTTGCTGGGAGATGGAATATGCAAATCGTTCGAGTATGCAACCAATCGTGTGAAATGCGAGAGAGATGAAAGAAGAAGCATAGCCCACCAAAAACATATCATGCCCCGTACTCCAGGTCGTAAGAGTGTATCGAAGGACAGGCGATATCTCGTAGACCTCGTCGCCAACCCTATCACCAGATGGACGCGCTTGGGAGGGAAAGGATCCTAGAACTCCGTGAATTTTATTGGTTAATTCGCAGAACCGCGACACATGTGCGTCGTGATGCCTGAACAGTTGGACGTTGTTGGCAACAGTGGCTGCAAACAGACATCGTCAGTGCCAAAGCGGAACCGTTGGTGTCATACGAACGTCACCACACATCGAACGGCATATTCGTGTTTAGTTAATAGCAATGCCACAAGCTACTGTACAGAGCATTTGAGGGTCTGTAACCTAGACTATGGCTATCCTCGTTGTGGCTCGGTGGGTGAACCACTGACTGAAGAAAGGACTGAGCTCCATGCAGTAATTGTTATTAAGTACAGGGTATCGCCCAGCGCGGATAAAGTGGTGCCGTTGTAAAGCTGTGGAGAAACGCGAATGCCACCATGTCGTATTCAGAGATGAGTCTAGATTCTCTCTGGGACATGGCGACAGATGAGACTTCGTTTGGCGACGATGTGGCCAAACGGAGAATCTTGCTCCTGTTCGCGAGGAACACTCTGCTCGCCAACCAGACATCCCCGTGTGAGGGCAATCAGTTACGATTGTCTGTTTGGTCTGACTTGCATTGTCTGTATTGTTTGTCTGATTTGATTGTCTGTTTGGTCTATTCGGCGGTACGTACTTATAGAAGCCGTTTTACAGACCGTGTTGTTGCCATTCATGACTGGTACACCGGAAGTCGTTTTCCAGCAAAGGCGATGCTAGATCACATTGCTATCACTTCCCGAGTGTACTTAAAATGACTCCAGGTGTTTCCATGGCCAGCGAGATTTAGGGACGTATTACCAATTGAGCAGGTATTGGACAACGTTGCATGACGCTTAAAAGTTTCTCCTCGGTCGTCCCAGATTAACGATGAATTGTAGGACCTGGTAAACGTTGCACCATCTTAGATGCACCACGATACCACTAGAAGGGTGTATCACTCCATTTAGCTCTGTTGTCTTATTGCATTGCGCAACTTGAAGGTCACACAAGATCACATAAAAAGGTATTGAATGCTGTCACGTAATCCTCATTTATAGCTGGTGAAACAACAAATCATGTACTATCGATCTGTTTTTCCGGTGGTCCAATTTCAAATTCGAGCAGTGTATATTGAATGCAACATGATTGCAAAAGTTATTGGAGAAGCTTAAAAATGTAATTACACTTTCTCAGAAACAAACATTAACTGCAGAAAATTGTCAGTGATTTGGAGTTGTTTCAACACAAGTTCAGTTTCCGAATCTTTCTAAAAGTGCAGACGACGAAAACGCGCCTCCAGTGGGAGCGAAAGCATCCACATAAGATAGTTATGGACGGAAGAGTGGTCTCCTAGACGGACAATTCAAATTGTTCTGCATCATGTGGATGGCAGCATCCGGATTTGGTGCGAGCAAAATGAAGCCATGGAGGCGTCATGTCAGGTGTCGACACAACAGGCAAATGGATGTTGTGTGTTGGCCAGTGGAGTTATTATCTGGCACACGTTACGGCATCATATCTATACTTAACGATGTATCTGAACAACGTTTTGGACTGAGTTCATATTTTCATGGCCACGATTTTTTTCTCAAACAGATGGACACGTTCTACAAAATAACGTTCCCGATCGCAAGTTATGAATAGCGCCACCGAATGATTCCATAAACATGACGAAGAGTTTTCGTTGCTTCAATGTCGCGCACATTCTCCCGATTTAAACTCCATTGAGTATTTCTAGAATGTGGCGCAACGAACTATTTGCAGAGAGATTTTGCCGCCGTCTTTTCATGCATAAACAAAACATTGCCGATTCAGATAAGTAAGTAGAATTATTTCATTTGCTGCCTTGATAAGGGAATAGCAAGCTAAGAAATAAATAGTCAAAAGGTATTTTTAACAATTGTCGTGGAATAGCAATAGGTTCTACAAATGCTGTTATTTCAGGAACACAAATTATCAGGAAAACCTTTATCTATGTACCAAAACTGATCACACTAAGATAAATGAATAACATTGCGAGTTATGTGGTGGGATATTTCTTGTTAGATGACAGTGAAGATATTTCCAAATGATGGAAATTTATACCTTTTTTAGGGTAGGCGGAGGGGTAAACTACTGTATTACAATGAGCAAATATTTGGATTTATGCAGCCTGATCTAAAGCCCTGTCCGAATTCAGCCAAGTAAAGCTTTTAACGAATTAAATCTTCTGCATCATTTAACTGTCCTTCGTAAGGTTTATTTACGCATTTGATTCGGGGGTTTTATGACCACCATGAGCAAATCTAAGATACATAAGCAATATCCCGTCCGTTATGTGGATCCCTGGTTCCAGAAAAGGGAAAGAATCAGCGTTCTGCAACCAAGCGCTATCCTTACGTCATCCGGGATACAAGCCCGGGACCCTATCTGACAACTAGATACAAAACTGTGCTTTTGACTCAACTGCCAATGAAACTGTTGGGAGTGCACCGTGCCTCTGCACTAGAGCTGAGATGAACCGCAGTAAATATCCTACAGCCCAGGCCCGAATCCGGCTCGGGCTGTAGGATATTTACTGCGGTTCGGGTTTGGGCTCGGGCGGGGGGGGGGGTCGCGGCTCTTAGAGAGAAGGAAAGCGAGAGAATTTTTTTATATATAAATGTAATTTTATATGATTTAGCACATGGGGCACTGTATAATCTGTAAATGGAATTCTTCGGCAACTGGTTCTGGTTGGGGAGCGGGCATTCGAGATGGCTATATTTATTCCGGGCTTTTGTAAAAAAAATTGCCATAGACCGCACATTAGTGTGCTTCTGCAGAGAAGAAAAAGCTTTTTCAAGAACTATAGATATTGTATAGTTGATAGCATGCCGACGATATTTTAGCCCTTATCTCCACGCAGTAGCTCCCTGCTGATTCTATTTAGCAACGTACATATTGTAGCGCACTATGGCGCGATAATACTAGCATTATTTGAGCAACATATACTTGCAGCAACTCCCAATCATTTTGGACGCCCGGCCGCCCGAAGCACTTCAGGTGGAAACGATAGGTCAAAGAAAATCGTCCAGTTACACTGTGAAAATAGATAGAGGTCCCTTCCAACCATTCCCTATTTGAGAAATACGTTGGTTAATTGCAGGAGGATAAGAGATTGGAAGTGTGGGAAAGGATATTTTTTTTTAATTAATGGTTGAACTGTTTAGCCAGTTTTCGGGCTCGTTCGGGCCCGGGCTCTATCTATCTTGCAATATAAAATTCGGCCTCGAATGGGCACGGGCTGATATGCCACGGGCTTAGGCTCCAAAAATTGAGCCCGAGCTCAGCTCTACTCTGCACTACGGGAGTTGAAGTTGAGAAAAATGAATTTCCTTTTCTAATAGCAGACTGTCACTTATTTATTTTTATTTCTTTATTTTACAAAAGAAACCCGCAAGTTGTTTCGTCAAAGTGATATTATGCCTTTTACAAAATGATTGAAATTGAAGGAAGGTTTAGAAATTTTTAAGAAATATTTTTGGAAGTCTGTTATTCAATAAAAATGAATTGTTTGAGCTGCAGGTGCAGCCTAGGTCCCTGCCACCACTCAAAATGGACAGATTTAAATTCCTGTGTATTTCCAAGGAATTAACCCCATCTCTGTTTTTAGTCACAGGTTTTAAGACATTTCTCGGTTTAAAACATTTCAGGGTTTAAGACAGTCGTGAAAATACATTTCACCCGGAATCCTCCAGACACAAGACTGGCTGGTAGGCTACGTACATTAAATCGTCAGTCCAAAGTACAGTTTCCCAGTTGTATACAGAACAAGAACAAAGTTGCTTACACTACACTGAAGAGCAATTGAATTAGAGACAGCTGGCGTTATCCAAATGTGGCGCTGTTGGCGGCTCTGTAAACGGAAAGGACATGACGTATGCAGCGATCCGACAATATAAGGAGTGATGCGACGGGAATCAGTAAGAGTCGGACGCAGTATGGGTAAGAAGAAGGATCTAAGCGCATTTGATCGAGGGCAAATTGTCGGGGCCCGACGAATAAGTCACTCCATCTCGGAAGTCGTGCAGGCATTTGGATTTTCACGAGCCACTGCCTCACGGGTGCACCGTGAGTACATCGAATCCGATAAAACAATCCCTGCAAGGGCCAACTGCCGTGGACAACAGCGTGTGGATGAGCGGGGTCATCGTCGGCTAGCTCGCACTGTAACAGAGGATAGACGGGCCACAGTGCAAGAAATCACTCGGCCATTTAACGCTGGTGCACAAAACCGTGTAAGCAGCCACACCATCCAGAACCATCTTGCTATGGGATACAGAAACCATCGTCCCACGAGGGTACAGTTGCTGTCCGCACATCACAGGGTGCAAAGATTAGCATGGGCGCGGGAACATCGCCACTGGACCCTAGACATGTGGAAAAATGTTGCCTGGATTAATGAGTCGAGATTCACGTTGGTACATGCGGATGGCAGGATACGAGTACGGCGTAAACCACATGAAGCGATGGATCCTTCTTGCCAGCAGGGTACTCTTCAAGCTGGTAGGGATGGCATTCTCATCTGGAGACTGTTTACGTGGACTGAGGTCAAAGCTACCGGGATATCCTGGATGACCATTTGCTTCCGTTTGTGCGTCTTCAACATCCCACTGGGGACCTCATCCTGCAACAAGACATTGCACCGTGCCATCGCTCCCGAATTGTATCTGAATGGTTAAATGAACACTCCACCGACGTGGCCTCGCTACCTTGGCCATCTAGATCACCTGACTTCAATCCCATCGAGCACATCTGGGATGCCAACGAGAGAGATGTTCGAGGCTCTGACCAACTCCATCAAATTTTCGTGAACTGCGGGAGCTTGTTCAGGGGTCGTGGATCCGTATGGATTCCCAACGCTTTCGGTGTCTTGTAGAGACGAATCGCTGCTGTCATCAGGGCGGAAGGTGGTGCTACGCGTTACTAGATAGGTATCTATTATTCAATTGCTTTTCAGTGTGTCATCATCATCATCATCATTGTCCACCATTATCAATCCACTGCTGGACGAAGGTCTCCCCAAGTTTCCTCCACAACGGTCTGTCTTGTTCCAGTCTCCTTCGGGTCACTCCTGCATACTCTCCAATTTCATCCACTCATCTCCCATGTGGCCTAGTTCTGGGTCTTTTCCTGTCCCTTGGAATCCAATCTAAAATTTCGACTGTCCATCGATGGTCTGTCCTTCTGGCAGTATGTACAGCCCATTGCTATTTCATGGATTTAACTCTGATCATGATGTCTTCCACTCTTGTCATTTTTCGGATCCACGAGTTCCTCTTCTTATCCTTCCTGGTTACACCAAGCATGCACCTCTCCATGCTTTTTTGAGTTGTCAGCAGCCTTTGTATCTCTCTTTTAGTTAAGGTCCACGTCTCTGCACCATACGTAAGCACTGGAAGGACGCAAGGATGCATTGATCAAACACTTTTCTTTTAAGACATAATGGCATATTGCTCTTGAAAATTATGCTGTTTCTTCCAAAAGCTCTCCAGGCAAGTTTTGTACGCCGATTAATTTCTTCATCAATGTGACCCTCACTTGTTATCGGCTGTCCAAGATAAACTTACGTGCCTGTTATCGCTAGCTTTTCTCTATCAATCGATAAATCTTCATTTCGTGTAAAAGCATTGAACATCCCTTTTGTCTTCTGGAAGTTCATTTTTATTCTCACTTCTTTACTTTTGTCAGCAAGTTCCTGGATCATACTCTGCTGCTCTGATGGGGTCGCTGCAAAAATGACTACGTCATCAGAAAAACGAAGGTGAATTAGATAATCTCCATTAATCTTTATCCCCTTGTTTTCCCAGCTCAGCAACTGAAAGACACCTTCCAATGTGGCATTAAAGAGCTTCGGAGATATGGTGTCAACTTGTCTCACTCCCTTTCCAATTTTTATGTGTGTTGCATTTTCAAATAGAGTATATATCATCATCATCATCATTGTCAACCATTATCAATCCACTGCTGGACGAAGGTCTCCCGCGGTTTCCTCCACAATGGTCTGTCTTGTGCCAGTCTCCTCCATGTCACTCCCGCATACTTTCAAATTTCATCCCCCCTCTCCTATGTGGTCTTGTTCTGGGTCTTTTCCTGTCCCTTGGAATCCAATCTAAAATTTCGGCTGTCCATCGCTGGTCTGTCCTTCGGGCAGTATGTCCAGCCCATTGCCATTTCAGGGATTTAACTCTGATCATGATGTCTTCCACTCTTGTCATTTTTCTGATCCACGAGTTCCTCTTTTTATCTCTCCCGGTTACACCAAGCATGCACCTCTCCATGCTTCTCTAAGTTGTCTGCAGCCTTTGTATGTCTCTTTTAGTTAAGGTCCACGTCTCTGCACCATAGGTAAGCACTGGAAGGATGCATTGATCAAACACTTTTCTTTTAAGACATAATGGCATATTGCTCTTGGAAAATATGCTGTTTCTTCCAAAAGCTCTCCAGGCAAGTTTTGTACGCCGATTAATTTCTTTATCAATGTGACCTTCACTTGATATCTGCTGTCCAAGATAAACGTACGTGTCTATTATCTCCAACTTTTTTCCATCAATCGATAAATTTTCATTTCTTGTAAAAGCATTGAACATCACTTTTGTCTTCTGAAAGTTCATTTTTAATCCCACTTCTTTACTCTTGTCAGCAAGTTCCTGGAGCATACTCTGCAGCTCTGATGGGGAAGATGCAAAAATGACTACGTCATCAGCAAAACGAAGGTGGGTTAGATAATCTCCATTAATCTTTATCCCTTTGTTTTCCCAGTTCAGTGATTCCAATGTGGCATTAAAGAGCTTCGGAGATATGGTGTTACCTTGTCTCACTCCCTTTCCAATTTTTATGTGTGTTGTATTTTCAAACAGCCGAATCTTTGCACTTGCATTTTCATAGATGTTATTAATAGTATTAATGTATGCATCTTCAATACCGCAGGATTTCAGAGCCATTGTAACTGCTGATGGTTTCACCGAATCAAAGGCTTTTTCATAATCGATAAAAGCCATACACATTGGAAGTTCATATTCCCTCGCTCTTTCAATTAGTTCTCTCAGTACGTGGATATGATCTATAGTGCTGTAGCCACTCCTGAATCCAGCTTGTTCTCTCGGTTGAGCCATGTCCAGTGTTACCTTCAAACGGCATGAAAGAACTTTAGTGAAGGTTTTATAGACCACTGATAGGAGGCTAATAGGTCTGTAGTTCCTGAGATCCTCAATGTCACCTTTTTTATGTAGCAGGACCATTGTAGCGTTGTTCCAATCCTCAGGAATCTTCCCTTCATTAAGGCATCGAGTGAAAATTTGGGCGAGAACTGTTTCGATTTCTCCACTTGCTTCTTGTATGAGGTCTACAGTAATTCCATCTTCTCCTGGAGCTTTTCCCCGCTTCATGTTCCTGATTGCATGTGCAACTTCTGCTGAGAGGACTGGAAGAACTCTGGTACTGGTACCTTTCATGATGTCTGGAGTACATGCATCATCCCTTTCATATAATTTGAAGTAGAAATCTTTCACTCTTGTCAAAATTTCGCCTCTATTTCTTGTTACAGAATCATCTTCTTTCCTCAGTGCCATAATCTGTTTTCTTCCCTTACTGAGATGTCCCTTTGCCATCTTTAGGCTTTGGTTGTTTTCAATTCCTTTCCTCACTAGTTCACAGTTGAATTTCCTTACGTCTTCAGTGATACTTTTTCGTACTGTCTTGCATAGCTCTATATATTCCACTTTGGAAGTCACATCTTCTTTAGTTGTCCTCATCTCTCTTCTTTTTTGCATCAACATTTTGGTTTTTCCTGATAATTTGTTCACATGCAACTTGTTCTTACACCCAGCTAATTTTGTTGCTGTTTCCATAAGAGCTTTGGTTACTTTACTGTTAACTTCAGAAATATCCACTCCTTCCGATGTTAGGCCTTCTAAAGCAGAGAATCTGTACTTCAGTTCTAACTTGAAGGTATTATGGTGTTTTTTAAGGTTGGTTATGTCAATACATTCTGTTTGTCTCCTGAGCTTGCCACGTTCGAGTTTAGTGTTGAGGTGCATCTTACATCTCACCAATCTATGGTCACTACGTGTGTTGAACTTGTTTAGCCCACTGCAGTTTTCCATGACGAATTTTTTGTTACACATAATAAAATCAATTTCACTTGTCGTCCCATTTGGATGTTTCCATGTCCATTTCCTGTGTGGCTTTTCTTGAAAAAGAAGTTCATGATGAAAAACCCTTCTGTCTCTGCAAACTCAACGAGAGTATTTCCACGCTAGTTTCTGTTGCCGTGACCGAATTTACCTACTGAAGATTCATTCTGTTGCCGTTGCCTTATTTTTGCATTGAAATCTCTCATAATTACCTTCAAGTGCTGCTTACCTTTATTATTTAGATGACAAATGTCCTCATAAAATTCTTCAATTTCTTCTTCAGGATGACTTGTGGTGGGTGCATAAGTTTGAATAATCTGAGCCTGGTATCTTCTCGAGTGTTGGATAACGAGTCGTGCAGCTCTGTCAGAGGAACCTTCAACTTCTGCAACTTTATACTTCAGTTTCTTGTTTATTATAAATCCAACACCACTAGTTCTGCCAGTATCTGTCCTACGATAGTAGAAGAGATGTCCAGTTTTCAGTTCAATGAGATCTTCTCCTTTTCTCCTTACCTCACTTAGCCCGACGATGTCCCACTTGATCCTTTATAGTTCCTCTTCCAATTCAAGAAGCCTTGAATCAGAAGATAGGGAGCGTCCATTATACGTAGCCAAGGTCAGCATCAGATGGCTGCCTAGTCCGGTCCTCCGGGGATTCTTAGCACCCTCTGCCTTCATGTCGTACTGGCCACTGCCTTGGCCAGGTACATTCCAGCTGCCGGAGACTGAGGGCCAAGATTTAAGTTATGAAGTCATTTTGGAGGGGTTTGGCCTCCAAAATGAGTGAGTGTGGGATAGCATTTCCTCTAATCCTGATGGTATTGTTATACCGCAATTGGCGGTCGTCAGAGCCCCTTTTGTTGGAACAGGATGCACCACGAGAAGGCGGGGTTGACATTTGTCAAGGAGAGGCTGTGATGTTACTCATCACCTGACCTTACATCAGATCATACATCAGATATATATATATATAAAATGAATTTACATCAGATATATATATATATATATATATATATATATATATATATATATATATATATATATATATATATATATATATATATATATATACAGAAGCGATTCGCGTGTTCGTATATGGTAGATAGCAGATGGGGAACGCATCCGGTGTAACAAAGTGAAACACTAATACAAATGCAGAGCAACATTACGGAAAAGCTACAGCGAAGGAAAAATTACTCCTCTTCGGTAACGCCTTTGAGTAAGCAAACAGGACTCTCGGCAAACGATGTATTATTCTGCTAATAGATACCACCTCTAATACTCTTACAGAATGTAGTAATTCACTTTTCCTAGTAGTTTAGTGTTTTTTTTTTTTTTAATTTGTTGAAATTCCTGAAGGATAGCCCCCGTAATTTTGTTTTGACTAGAAACTATCTCTTTGTGTACTTTCATTTGAGGCAGAGAGAAAGAGAGATAGAGAGAGAAAGAGAGACAGACAAACAGACAGACAGAGAAGAAGGGTGAGGGAGAGAGAAACGGAAAGACGGTGGGTGAGAGGGAGAGAGGCAGCTAGGGAGAGGGAGAGATAAACACATAGGGGTGAGAGGGAGTGGGAGGGTGAGAGAGAGACTTCCCCAGTTTCACAGCGCTTTATGGCCTGGTTTTTGACTATTCTTTCGAAAAGAGTGTGTTTTCAAATCCGGGTGAGGCATGATGTTGTGTTTGTCTTACGGTACTGGTTCTCTCCCTTCCCTAAAACCAGTGACTAGAAATTAGGGACGGGTGACGGCTTGTAGCGCATCGAGGCGCTCACAGTGGTCGTTAAATCTGCAACCACACACAAAAGAGAGAGAGAGAGATGGAGGGAGAGATGTGGGCTTCTAATTTATCGTTCTTCTGAACGTGACTAGTTTCTGGGTGAAACAGTTGCGTTTTGACTTTGAACGATTGTTTTCATTCTTTCCTGGAAACAGTGCAGTCAAATCAGACTCGTGTGGAATGCGAGTCTGATTTGACTGCACTGTCTAACTTGTGTGGAATGCAAACTCAGTTCACTAAAACCCCAAAAGAAAAAGAAAAATATTTGTTGTTTCTTATGGGTGTTAACTATACACCTTGCCTTCCCCCACAGTTATAGATCTACTTTGGGCTTTTTAATGTCCAGTTTTTCATGATATTTTTCAGAGCTTCACCGAAATAGTTCTCACTTGTGTAAGGTAACTCTTGCAAGCCTATTTTTGTATCAATTGATATATGCATTTATTTACACATTGTTATAAAGCCGAATGGCTGCTTCAGCCATGAACAAAATCTGAATTTCTCTTTCATTAAATATATGAATATTACAAATAGGATTGTACCTGAAATTTTATGCATAGCATAAGAAGAAATTGAGTGCATGTTTTCCTTGTGTCAGTCAGAACGCTGAAGAGGTCATTGTCGTACAGTTCAATAGTACGGAATAGCCGTTTCCCAAAGCTGCGTCGAATCATGGAGATTACCAAAAGTTGTATAGCGGGTAGTTGAACACAGAACCAATAAAGCACTAAATGCCAACAGCCGGAATGAAATTCGCATAGTGGAATCCTCTGTTTATCAATTTTCGCGGACGAGCACAGCCATTCTCAAAATGACTAGTTAACTGCAAACGTGAGCACACGCTAAACAGCGTTTAGAGAGCAGAATTTGTTGCCCATTCATCAACTGAAATGAGCAGACGATGGCGATGCTAAATGAGCGTTGCAGTTTGAAATCCACTTGACACAATTAATATTCTCCAACTACTGAGAATCTGAAAGATATTTTACGACCCCATAATTCCACACAAATTCATCTATAGGAAATATGAGATAGCCATCACTTCAGCAGAAGTTTCCATCATTATAATGAGAAATGATATTGAAGGATGGTGTCGAAAAAAATAATGTTAGTATTTAGAAAAACAGAAATCTGCAGCACAGTTATACCTAGACTGAATTCATCGTAATAGCTTTGATGTCAATTGAATTTGAATAACAGGAATTGTGTTCCAAGTAAAACTCGAAACAAAAAAACAGGAAAAAAATAAAAAGGACGAAATCAAACAGCATTTAGCAAATCAAATTTATTTTGGCATTACGGCTATTTGATGTGACATTTGTAAAATGCGTTAAGTTTTACTTGACACCTGTAGAACTTAGGAGATATCTTTTTTTTACTAAATGCGCGTGGACGTCCTTTATAAATGCATTAAATTATTAATACAGTTCAATATGAACAATTTCATTCAATAATGAGTTATCATTTTTTGAAATCATGTAAAAAAGTACTTAAAGCTTAAGTTCCATTGGATTTACTTGGAGAACTTAATTTAGATATAATTTTGCTATACTGAGAGGAAATGGTAAGAAGGCGTGTACCGGCATCTGGTAAAATTATACCAATCCTACGCAGCACAATAGAATAACATTATCTTTAGTTATCCAGTATATAAAAGCCATTATTATAGTCTCGATTTAACTTTCTAATAAAGAACAACAGCTTCTAATATTTATATACGAAACTAAACAGATTGCTTAAAAATGTATGCTGCAGTTGTAGTCTGTCGTTGTGTAATGAAATGTTGGAGTTACAGTATCTTTGTAACATCGCAACAAAAAATATGAATACTACAGTGACAATATATATATATATAGTTTTAGAGATTTATCAAATAATGTACAGGGTGTTCCGAATGTCTTACCACAACCAGCAGAACAACTTACGAAGTTACCGATCCAGAAGGCCAGTATGACTTCCACCATTTTCGTGACACAAAATATTTCGTCTTCATGTTCTGTGCGATATTTTACGGAGACAAGCCTTATCAATTTGTATAAATGCAAAACAACCAATGTCTTGTAACTGGGCGGTTGTCTGGTTCCTTGTCTTGGACACAGAGTCCTTAATAATACCCCTTAGGGAATTGTCACAAGGGGGAGAGATCTGGATTCCGTGGAGGCCATACGAAAGGCGCAGGCAAAGGAGCAGATCCTCTCTCAATCCACCTATCAGAAAACAGTTCATCCAAATATTCCCGAACACGGATATTATAAGGAGCTGGAGCGCCGTCTTGTTTCAACCAAGTTTCTGCTAGAAGACCACGTCTATGCAGCTCTGGAAGAAACCAGTCCTTCAGCATGGCGAGATAGGAATGCTGATCGACCGAGCTGTCGAAATAAATGGAGGCCTGTAAAGTGCTTAATGGACAGTGCAGCCCAAATCATCACATTTGGTGGATTGTGCTACAACTCCTCATAATGATGAGGAATTTTTGCTCCAAAAACCCAACTTCAGTGGATGGCACATTCATCACTAAAAAACACTTCCCCACATTGAGGGAGCGTCACAAACGTCTCCAACAATTTTTCAAAAGCGGCTCTCCGTTTCACTAAATCAGCATCAGTAAGCTTGTAGATAAACACTGGACGATAGGACTTGCAGATCTGTTTCCATGTGAGTCATCAGGGTAGTAATTGGGGTTTAAAGTTCCCCCGATGGTTTCCTCAGAGACTTTGTGGGATATCTCAGCACTGATACCTTCACGGCTGCACAATTTTCTGGCCTTGATTATGGTCTTCCAGTTACTTTCTTATCCAGTATTGATCTATTATGTACATTTGGTGTTCCCATCTGAATAACGTCTGATTCGTTAGGGCTTCTTTGTTAAATCTTGCAGTAAAGTCGCGTTGCACTTCCCTTATTGTTTTACTACTCTATGGACGTTCATGTGTCCGTACACTTACTACTGACCGTTCTTCCACACTATAGTTACTTGTGTCAGTCATATGAAAGCAGAGGACAAATTTAATTAGTTCCACTCTAATAATCATCAGGGTGGGGGGGGGGCAGTAAGAAGACATTCGGACCACCCTACATCAATTTTACGTTTTTTAACTAAGGAATGGAAAGAAGATTAAATTATTTACAATTTATATACACTGCCCTGCGATTATTCGCTTAACGACCATGACCCCAAAACCTCCCGAAACCGTCCGTTGCTCCTTCCCGAATTTCTCTCTCCGCTTTTTACAAGTTAATTATGAAAATAAAGATTGGTTCTTGGTTACCACATGAAACTTCCGATCTGTAGACTTGATATGGTTTTTCCGTCAGACGTTTCCTCGGGAATAATCACTAAATACTTCCACGGATAAGAGATGCGATATCATGAGAGTAAACGATTTTTCCCCGGGGAGAAACCGACGCCTGCTTCACTAATTTGTTTAGCGACAATAACGGTGATAGGGTGATATCTGTTAAACCCTCAGAAGCCATGCAACTTCAAAGAACAGGTGAAGGTAGAAAATCCAACTCCCTCTACAAGGGAGAGTTAAGGAGCCGCAGTAGCTTGTATGTAAGGGAGCTTCGAGCGTTATGGACGTCAAATGGCTAATATACGAACGCCCATCTATTGTTAATGAGTTAGTTATTACACGAGCACCACATCACACACCCAATTACATATAAATATGCTTGTAGGGTTGTGATGATAAAAGAGCACAACTACGAATGCAAGAGACCTCGATCTGGAGTTAACTGATTTTCAGCGCTAAAGGGTAATTAGGTACCACATAAGCAAACAATCCGTGGGTGATATTTCAGCGGCATTGATGATCCTTTGGTCTCCGGTTAGGGATGTGATACGGATATAGCAGTGGTCTGGGGATAAATTCACCAAGAAATGACCCGGTAAACCTCTGATGCTAAAAGAACGTGACAGTGTAATTCTGCAAAGGATTGTACGCTCAGGATATAAATGTTGTTCTAAATCACACAACGCCATGTGAGACTATTCGGACTATTGTTAGCACCAGTACAGTGATAAAGATTGCACCACGGTATGGATTGCTACGGTCGATCAGCTATCCACAAGCCGCGAATTGCTCCTACTAATACCACTTCCCGACTACTGTAGTGTAAGCAAC
Organism: Macrothele yani; assembly: GCA_039090855.1. Lineage (NCBI taxonomy): Eukaryota > Metazoa > Arthropoda > Arachnida > Araneae > Macrothelidae > Macrothele > Macrothele yani. Next base: position 89,101,585 of record CM077013.1, read on the forward strand.
TTTGATCTTGGACTGTAGAAAATTGGAAAACTGTGCTTTGGACTGACGATTTACTATACGTGGCCTACCAGTCAGTCTGGAGGATGCCGGGAGAAATATACTTTCCCGAATGTATCTTCCCCACAGTGAAGTTTGGTACAGGCAGCGTGAAGGTATGGAGGGTTTTTTTTTTTTTTTCATTTTTGGTACTTCGGGTTCGATCTATTAGTCGTTTTGCACAAAAACATAAATGCTGAGCTATAAACTTTTTGTTCAATTACATACTGCCAACCTTATGGCAGTACTTTGGTAAAGGCACGTAGCTCTATCAGCAGGACAACGCACATGTCATACTGCTCGTGTTGTTTCAAATTGGTTAGAAAATATGGACTTCAAAAATTTGGAGTAGCCAGCCCAGAGTCCTGACCTGGAACACTGTAGAGAATCTTTAGGACTAATTGAGCTATCGGATGTGTGGACGAAGACATTGCCTAAGAAGCCAAACTGACCTGGTCATTGCTTTGAAGATCGAATGGTGAATATGTCGGCCGACATTTACCAAATCCTGGTAGAGAGTGCTCTTCGAAGACTAGAGTCCGTCCTCAGGACCAAAGGTTTCAACACACATTGTTAAATGTTGTGTAAATCAGATGGTGATACCGCAAAAACTGAGACTGAAACTTTCTTAAACCTTGATGTTTCCTCTTTATACGAGAAACATAGAATCCACAGGAAAATGGAAAGGCGAGGGATGTTGGTAACAAAGGTAATAAAGGCATGTCAACCCAGCGCTAAAATTCATCGAGTCCATCCCATATATACCGGGATTTTTATTCTTCTTCAGAAGAGCTCTGAAAGAGTTTAGCCATGCTATACGGATAAAATCACCTACGTAGTAAATGCGTCTCCGATATAATCATACGCCATAATCACCAAACTAATGCATTTGAACGTGTTGGATTCACACAATGTAGGGTAAACATTGCTGATTTCATGGGATAGGTAAATTCGTGCTAGAGAGTAAGCTGCTATTCGTAGAGTAACTAGTGTCTTAATTAATTCCAACTTTGTATCATGAATGGCAGCAGATGTCCAGTTTCTCAAATCGGAAGGAGATCGTTAGTAAGTTGTTTTGTTCGTATAGCAAAAAAACGTTATTCAGCCTGCGGCGGTAATCGAATAGTCTTTTGTGATGGTGTTTAGTATGCAAGGTAGAAGAGCGGATTTCAAGGACGAAAACAGAGGTAAAAAAACTAATATTCTACCCAGTTCTTGATTAGATTCTTAAAATGAACTTGCATGTCACTTATCAGCATTTTATAGAGTGTAGAGGTTTAGCCACGGACGCATGATCATTTAAGGCATTAATGTTGATTTTTAAAAAATATCATTTTTTATCATAATTTAAACTACAATATCTGATTTTTAAATAGTAATCATGATTGTTCGGGTTCAAATAGACACTTGAGCTCCGATTTTTAATTAATTTTAGTCTGTCACGAAGTAAACCCAGGTGTCACGAATTTCATATTTACAGGTGGTAACTACGTATGTGATATGTAATATTTGATGTAATTGAAATGTAACAAGATATAGCTCACGTCTACAGTTTGTATCAGCAGGTCCATGCAAAGAGAAAACGATAACTGGGATGGCGGATTTTGTGGACACAACTATAACTAGGATGTCAAAAAAAAAAAAAAAAAAAAAAAGAAGTGGAGCTAAGTGGGTTTAATGTAGCTTTTGTATGATATGTTATCATATGAAGTGACAAAATTCTTACGATAAAAGTGAAAATGCGTTCATGTGCGACGCCTGTAAAAGCTGCTGATAATGTCTAAAATTAAAATGCGAAAATGGCACTTTATAAAAAAAACAGCATTTTGTTGAAAAAATTAGTATTTCTTCCAGATTTGACTAGAATAAACTGTGCAGTATATTATGCATACTATTATTTCTACATGCCTTTACATACACGCAATGCTGTGCGTACAAATGAAACTCTTATTCACTATCACGAACTTATCAAGTATTATCACGAAGTTACCAAAGGTTATCATAGAATAACTACTGGTAAACATTATGCGAAAATATGTGTTGTGTAACACAAATATACAGTCCTAGAGTTCTCCAAGTTATTGGTATTATGTACAAATGTGTTGCATAGGAGGAGGTACTGGGGTTTGATAAACATGGACGATACATTTTTGTGGTCAAAATGGAAATTTATGAAGTTATCACGAATTTTCCACTGTTTGCCTTACTCTGATATATCCAAGAAGGTATGTGTACATAGGAATGACAAAAGGTTCCTTCCTACAAGGCCTGAAAAGCGTAAAAGGGATGTCAAATATGGTAGGCTCAAGACTGCAGTGTCCAGGGAAGTATCAAATAATGAAACAACCCCACTCTGGTGAGACATCAAAGGTATTGATTGCCCTGTACACAACCGCAAAAAAAAATGCTTCAACGGGAAACCATTGAGATGTTCTCTCGCCGCTCCGCTGGCTCAGTGGTCTAAGCGCTAGCTTATGAACATTCGTCCGCGATGGGTACCAGTTCATATCCCGGATATCGGGCTTGTCTTACGGCACTGGCTCTCTTTCTTACCTGGAGTCAGTGGCCCTAAATTAAGGACGGGCGACTGCTTATAGCTCACGGTGATCGTTAAACATTCAGTCACAGGGGAAAATATAAAAAATATTCTTTCTCAAAGAGAGGCGCAGCGAATTTGTATTGATAAATCTATCACGCTCATGAACGGCCATATTGGGGCTAAAACGCTACTGCACTTAAACAAAAAGTATATACAGCGTTACAAGGAAAGTCTTTCATAAAGCCAATATCTCACGAACAATGACAGTTAGTGATTTACTTCCTGTGCAGTTGTATAGGAAATCCTCTATGGCGCACACAATAACACCACGAGGGATCTCCTCGTCCCCCTTTTGGGGGGGTTGAGAGGGGTTATCTCGTTCCCCTTTGCAGATAGGGCAAAAAAGTCCATTACAAACTTGTTCAGCGAGGCAAAATTAGTACATAAATGTTTTTGTCAAATAACAAAATCGGAAAGGGACTGGAAATGTGGCCTCAAGAAAAAACACACTATCCGGAAGCAACGACAGAATATTTAGACAAGTACTTATTATTTAGAACTCATCTAAACTGGTAAATTCTGAGTAAATGAAAGCACAAAGGAAAAGGTTTCCTACAAACCTTAACAACAGTTCTTGTTCTGAAATAAAACGCAGTTCCTTGACATATTCAATAACAGACTTTGATGTCCAATACAGTAAAAAATACCCTGAGACAAGGAGAAATAGCATAAAGTGGCGAAACACTCATCCAATAGGAAAACTCTATGCATATCTAATTGACTTGCGTACGTGGCAAAGCTTTCGACTTCCCGTCACTGGTTCACGAAGTGTTGGCATACCGAACACGCATATCATTTTTGTATTCTGTCGACGAAGCACAAAGTACATTTTATATCCATGCAACTACGCTTCGGGCACAGCGACTCAGGTAGCTTTCCGCTTTTTTTGCATTTGGAGAGTCCCTTTCCATCTTTTGTTATGGGACAAAAACCTTAAACATTTTGTACTATCTTTGCCTCGCTAAACAAGTTTCCAATTGGCTTTCTTGCCCTATCTGCAAAGGGGAGCGCAATAGCCCTCTCAACCCCCAAAAAAGGGGGCGAAGAGATCCTTTGTGGTGTTATTGTGTGCGCCATAGGGTGGATTTCCTGTGCAACTGCACAAGAGGTAAATCGCTAACTGCCATAGTTTGTGAGGTATTGCCCTGATCACCGACTTTTCTTCTAACCCTGTATATCATCATCATTGTCAACCATTATCAATCCACTGCTGGACGAAGGTCTCCCCAAGTTTCCTCCACAATGGTCTGTCTTGTGCCAGTCTCCTCCATGTCATTCCCGCATACTTTCGAATTTCACCCTCCCCTCTCCCATGTGGTCTTCTTCTGGGTCTTTTCCTGTTCCTTGGAATCCAATCTAAAATGTCGGCTGTCCATCGATGGTCTGTCCTTCTGGCAGTATGTCCATCCCATTGCCATTTCAGGGATTTAACTCTGATCATGATGTCTTCCACTCTTTTCCTTTTTCGGATCCACGAGTTCCTCTTCTTATCTCTCCTGGTTACACCGAGCATGCACCTCTCCATGCTTCTCTGAGTTGGCTGCAGCCTTTGTATGTCTCTTTTAGTTAAGGTCCACGTCTCTGCACCATACGTAAGCACTGGAAGGATGCATTGATCAAACACTTTTATTTTAAGACATAATAGCATATTATGCTGTTTCTTCCAAAAGCTCTCCAGGCAAGTTTTGTACGCCGATTAATTTCTTTATCAATGTGACCCTCACTTGATATCTGTTGTCCAAATTAAACGTACTTGTCTGTTATCTCCAGATTTTCTCCAGCAATCGATAAATCTTCATTTCTTGTAAAAGCATTGAACATGACTTTTGTCTTCTGAAAACTCTTTTTCAATCCCACATCTTTACTATTGTCAGCAAGTTCCTGGATCACATTCTGCAGCTCTGATGGGGTAGTTGCACAAAATGACTATGTCATCAGCAAAACGAAGGTGCGTTAGATAATCTCCATTGATCTTTATCCCTTTGTTTTCCCAGTTCAGTGATTGAAAGACATTTTCCAATGTGGCATTAAAGAGCTTCGGAGATATGGTGACACCTTGTATCACTCCCTTACCAATTTTTATGTGTGTTGTATTTTCAAACAGCCGAATCTTTGCATATCTGATATATATATTAATTTAATGTTAATCTCGTGACTATTGTTTATTTCATTTAAACCTCTCTGTTCAGTATATGATTTTCAGTTTCTAGAGTGTGGTGCCTTGAAGCCGCCACCCGTTAGGGAACGAAAGCTTGGCAGACCTTTTATTATCATGATAAAAATCGCACATAGTTCTGCACTTATTTGTTTCTTATTATTTTATCCATACAGGTGTCTGGATATTAAGCGTTAGGCAGTGTAATTATAAAAGATAATTTTATTCTTTTTCTTTATAATAAAATGTCAGACTTAACAAACAATCAAACTATTGCCTGAGAAATAGCAGAAAATTGTGTTTTGACATTTTATTTATGTTTTGCTGCTTGTGTTGGAAATATAGATATTTTTAATTTCTGAAACATGCAGCAATTGAAAGAGCTCGTCCTTAGACATGGTGTTATTTTTACCCACTGTAATCTAAATGGAGAACATTTTCCAAGAAATGTTTCAATATTCTGGTTGTGCTGTTTCACTTTCATTGTTTTTATTCTTAAAAAGGCTTGCTTTTATTATACTTCCTTATAAGATGCAATGCGTTTCCGGGCAACATGGCATCGGAATTTATTTTCGAGGTAGGTGCTGCTCTCTGATGAAAATAGGGAGAGGAGCTTCGAATTTGTCTCCTGAACAAATTTTTCCCAAATCGATGACAGTTGCTGTGGGTGTGTTTCTATGCTTAAAATAATATTTCGCTCCGATGTACTTGGAGGAAATACTTGAAATGTGGGAATACGTAACATGCGTCAACTGTTCTGTCTTGTGGACGAACATTCTCCTAAACAATGTTCACATTATTTCGTGATGCACCAAGTTCGTTATTCCCAAGAAAGATATTATTGTTTAGCAATGTCTTGCATAAGATGTTTGCCCTTTTACGCTAGAAAAATAACATTCTGATTATTTTCAAGTACCTCGTTTATCCAATCAGCGTTTTATGAAAGAGGTTTTTATTCATCTATGAAACCAAATTGATTGTTATATTTTTTTACAATGAGCGAAAAGCCTCATTACAACACATCTGCTGCTAACCAGCCTCTTTCTTTCCGCTGAACTCAGCTCTTCAATTAAGTACGTGTGCCCAGAAAAACGGTGAAACGTAAAATGAAGGAAAAAGGTCTGTAATGGTTAGAATAATTAAACCACTCAGTAGATGTGGTTAAAATAAAACGCTCTTGTGTCCAAGTGGTCTAAGCTTCTTATCATTCATTAGAGATGAGCTTGGATTCAATACGTTGATCAGGCACTGGTTGTGTGTTTGTCTCATGAAGATAACTCTTTCTGTTTCTTGAAACCAATGGCACTAAATTATTGACAGACGACTGATTTCATCCCTAAGAGTTGTCACGATGGTCTTTAAACCCCGAGAGAAAAAAATACCTGAAGATAAAGACGAAACAAAAGACGAATTAACGATACTAAATTTGCGTTTATGAAAATTACGGTTCTGAGTGTCCTACTGGGAAAAGAATAATGGAATTCGAGGTGATTCCGAAAATATACTCTTACTACCTTAAAACAGTCTTGAAAATTGACAAAGGGGATCACATCCTTCTCATATTTTTAAAAATGTCTCAATACAAAAGCAAGAGTGCCAAGCGTGTATAATAGGAAAAATAATTCCATATCACCTTTTAGATATAGGTCTTACTAAACGCTATTTATGGAAGGTCGACTGAGGAGAATCTATTCAAACTAGAGTGCTGCCCAAAAGAAATTTAATGCATGGACCTTTTCCTGTATCAGCAAAGTGCGTGCTGTTGGAAAGTTGCGTTTCTCTTTAATATTCATATCAGTATATACATCTATTACGTTTGTCCCTCACGAATAGAGAAATCCATTTTAGGGTTATTTGCCTCTTCGTATTTTTCACGGCGTCTTACAAATTATATAAATATATCAGCATAGGGAATCAACCCACAGATGACTGTTCCATTTGGGTATTCCATTTAAGGATTCTGGGAAGAAATCCATGTCTTTTCACCAATGCCACAGAGAGAGAGGAATAACTAATAATATTTCAACAATATGCATAATGAAGCTTAATTTTATATAAGCTGTTTAGATATAGAAATGGTCGTATTATCGAAAGGAGAAACCGTACTCTGGAATGAATTGGTTTTTAGTGCACCGTATACTTCTGCTAAAGGAACGCTAATAAGAGAGACCATTGAAATACTACCTCCCAGGAAGCGGTAATGACCACCTTTCAACCGAATTACCACGTGAACGGACTGCTTTGTTAGACCTGGATTCCAGATGAACTATATCTAAATTGTATTTCAAGAAGCTGTTTCTAGCGCTATTGCGTTCGCTTTATACAAATTTGTAGACTGCTAACTTTAGTTTTAAATTTCTATTTAATTTAAAAGTTTGACAGTAATAGTTTGTATTTTGTTTGTGGCTGGAAAAAATGACACGTTTGCGAGTGCAAGCTGGGCATTTATATTTCCATTTACACTTGTTATACTGAAATTTATTAGCCGTCTTCAAGCCTTGGGCTAATTTATTAGAGGATCCTCTTTTCTGTGATGTGTTAAATTTTTATCCAGCAGTGCATAGCTTATGGCCAAAACCGTATTTTTATTAAAAGTCTTGTTCTCATCATTGGTAAAATGAAGATGTGTTACACATGTGTAATGTGCAGGAAAATGTTGTTTGTAGGATGAAAACAAATAACTTAAAGTGGTTTGTCTATGTGGAAGGTTATGAGGTGCTGACTAAGAGGATTTTTTCTACTCATGTGGCTGGAAAGAAAATCAAGAGGAAAGAAAGTCTGGAAAGAAAGTCAAGTCTGAATAAATAATCTGAAGAACAGATCAGAAATTCCTGAAAGAGTAAAAGGATGAACAAGAAACGGAAATGATCACGTGCGATGTAGTGCTCGAAGTTCAGTTGTGTACCCGGACTAACTATTATTGTAAATGGTGACTATTGATTTAGGAATAGTAAAATGAGCTTCACAACACTACAAATTTTAATTTGGAAAGTAATCTTTCTGTGAATATTTAATCCATGAATCCCAGAGGACAGCTTAGTGCGACATTTGTCTGCATGCTTTGTATGTATTCATCATGATTCATGGTTATGCATCACTGCACCGTCGGTCTCTGTATTTGAAAACATAAAATGCATCAGTGTTGTCTATTTTTTATGTTGATTTGTCTGATAGTTCTTTATCGCTAAACGTACATGTAAAAACGCTCATTTTAAAGAATGTCAAATAAATGCAATTATTCCTCTGTGACGAAATATTTATAAATGTTTAGCTGATCAACGAATTTCGAAGCTGAAAATGTCTTCGGAAAATGTAAAAATAGTTTTCTTAATTTGTATTTGCCCATCTTCTCGCAGAAATATACAATAGGGGAGAAAAGAAGAAGGAACGTTTTACTAGTTAAAGGGAGTGTACGTAAAATAAAACAGCTGAAAGGCAATATGTAAATAAATTAAAATAGCTATATAAGAATGATCCATAACAATCCCTTGCCCAAGTGCTTAAACATGAGTGATTAGTGCGTGCCCATTGTGGGTCGCTACGTTTCTGCTCTGTGGTCATAACTGCAAAAATTCAAAGCTCTGGGCCCTCCTCTATCTATCAAACAGTTATCCTTTATAATTTTAGATGAGAGAGTAATTTATCTCCACATGGTGTAAAGAGCGTTGCGCAACAGAAAGAAAACTGTTATTCTTGAATCAGGTAGAAAGAACGAAATGAATCGGGATTGTTTTCTAATGCAGATATGTAAATGTACGGTACTGTCTAAAAGGTAATGCCTCTATGCAAATATCTCCTTTGCCAATTGAAATGTTATATTTTAATGAAATTCAGTATTGAAATATATCAAAATGTGTTGAATATAAAGGTGCTTCTCAAGATCATTTCCCTCGGACATCGAGTGTTTACGTGATCTTGCAACACAACATATATAAGTCTAGCAAAATCCCGCTGACCATTGTTGCCCACGGAGACTTTGCTTCATGTGACCAGGTGGAATTCAGAAAACGATAAATCAGAATGCGGATGTCATATCTCTGTACGGCGATGGCCAGCCCATTTTGGCAATGCTCGTGATGCGTCAAGTGATTTCCCGAATGTCGTATTGCAGGGGGACAGGACAAAAATACATGTCTGGTCTCTTCTTGTGGATTTCTTTACTGAGCTTTTTCAATGTCTCAATGTAGGAGAACGGTTGATACTGCTACTTTGTTCAAAATTATCAACAAGAATATTGCCTCCGACATCGCAAAAAATTTCCACCATCACATTTTTGGTTGAATGCTGTATTTCGAACTTCTTGAGACTTGGCGAGGTCCTATGCCGCCAATCTATAGACTTCGCTTTTGTCTATGGGTTCAAAAAGGAATGTCCCGATTTTATCTCCAATAATCACACTGGAAAGAAATGTTCTTTGGTTCGCTTCAAACATCTCCAGTATATCGCTGTACACATTGACCTTTTGGTCCCGATGATTAATTATGGATAAATGGGCTTGAAAAATCCATATTGCACACACGTTCATATATCCCAGATTACGAATCATTATTTGCATAGCATTATGACCACAAAGGATTGCATAATAGATCTACCGAATGGTCACACACATTGATCACTTCAGTGAGTTTAACTTCATGTGATTCTCGTCGATGTCTACAAATGAAGGCCTTTCGCTTCGTTGTTCGTTGGCCTGCTTGAGACCACTTCGCCTATCTTCTGACATTGCTGATATCAATTGTTGCGTCTTCATATATCTTTTTCACCCTCATAACGATTTTATTGTCTTGCAGCCTTCGATGTTTTTGTGTAAGGATGAACTTCAACTGTCAGCATCTCGATGGGCTATAAGCAGTCGCCCAACCCTAATTTAGGGCCTCTGGTTCCAGAGAAAGTGAAGAACCAGCACCGTGAGGAAAACACGACATTCATGCCTAACAGAAATTTGAATCCGGACCTGTTTCGGAAGAACGGTCGCCGCCCCGGTGGTGCAGTGGCCTAAGCGATGGCCTCTGATCATTCGTTCGAAATGGGTCCGGTTTCGAATCCCTGTAAGGCATGGATGTTGTGTTTGTCTTACGTCACTGGCTCTCTTATTTCCCTGGAACCAGTGGCCCTAAGTTAGGGACAGGCGACTGCTTATAGCCCATTGAGTTGCTCACGGTGGTCGTTAAACCTCCAATAAATTAAAAAAAAGAATGGTCGGAACCCAGCGCTTAGAATCCTACGCCATCGGGATTCCATTTCTAAGAACTCATAATAGGTGTTTTTTTTAGGCGTATCCGTCTTTTACGTTGATTAACCTAAGCACAAAACGTGTGAATTTATTTAGTAGGTCAATCTAAATTTACAGAAATCTTCATGTGAATGTTTCCAAAATTGTAAGTGTTCAACAAACTAGCATTGCTTTTAGAATGACCCTATGTACCCATATGCAGCAAAATGTCTTTAAATCGATTTGGAAGCCCCCATGTCCGGTGGTCTGAGCCTTTGTCTTCGGCCAAATCGTCCAAGCTGGGCCCGGACTTGACTCGCGAATGACGCTTGTGTAATGTGTGTTTTGAAATCGCTTTGGTTCTGACCCTTCACTGTAACGGGTTACCCTACTTTAGGGTTGGAGACATCTTATAGCTCTCAGAGGTGCTTATGGTGGTTGTTAATCCCTGTGAAAATATTTATTTCACGATTACAAATTAAAATCAAAGTCTTCTGAACGCAAAATATCAAAATTTATTAAATGTCTTCTTGTTTTCTCGCTGGTGTATTTGCTTCCATGCATTCATTCACAGCTACGTTCTGGTCACAGAATCCAAATTGTAACACAGACTCAATTTATGTGCAAATTGCAGTTTCCTATGCGATAAACCGCAAGCTGAAAAAGGAAATTAAGTCGCATGCATAAGGACTAATTTATTTTTCATGATAGCAAAATGTTCTGACTGTGTCGTCATGAATAAATAGGAGTACTTGTATTCTCTGCTATAAAATATCGTGCTCACACTCATGCATAAATAAAAGTAATTTCTCTTCACATACTCTGCATTTATTGTTACTTAAAATGAAAGTACATATCAGAATAGAAACCAAATTCCTCCTAATTTAAGAGGACAAGTATTTCATTCGGCTTTTAAAGTATTCTAAATCTAAATTGTCAAAGTATGAGCCCAGTCTATGTGATATGAAATAATCGGTGAATATAATTATCATAATTTAAAAACACTGCGTTTCATGAGAATTTAATGAAAATGCAAAACAACTGAGAAGAACAAAATTAAGTATATCGATTTTCGTGAAATGGGAACATCCGCACATGAAAAATCTTATAGGAAGTACCATGAAGAAAAATGTAATAAAGATCATACACGGAGAACTATAGAAAAAATGAATTCACCGGGATTCAGTAAAACAACTTGTGAAAAGTGACAAAATCAGGAAAGAAATAAAAACCTTTTTAGAACAATGAAAGGACAAACACCGTGACCTAAAATAAGCATCTCAAAATACGCTCTCTGAATAAGGGAAATGTAGTTGAGGTCAGAAAATGCTATTTAAGAAGTGGAGTACCAATCAGAAATTCAACTCTTTAAATAATACTTTCTGAAAAGGGCTAGCATGCAAAAATAATTGTTTAGCTTTTGATCAACAAATACCAACTAATGCTACATCTTTTCCATCAAAAATAGTTTTCACAGTAATGCAGCGCATGAAAGAAACAAACAGACACGGATGAGAACAGGTAGGAGCAGAATAATACAAATACGGTTTAGGAACCCAAAAACAGTTTCTTTTGAGCGAAAACAAAAATAAGAGTTAGTGATATTTTGGATGCACTAAAAGTAAATAACACAAGGTATAACGATAAGATGGAAATATAACCTTGAGAAAAAGGGATTTTGGCCTCTTTCTTTTTTCTTGTTTGCCTGTTTATTTGCCACGGTGAGCATTCAATGAGCTAGATTCAATTCAAGTCAATTCATTTATTGATCTTGCGGTTACATAATACAGCAATAATTCGAAACAGTTGCATATAAGCCCAAATGTAACAGTAAGGATGATCAAGGGAAAAGCCTCGCAGTGACCTGACTTAGCCTCAATCTCGATCTGCCTATGTATAAGTCAAGTCAAGAGCATTGACATACTTAGCCTTAGCCTCCCTAACTACACTGCCGGACAATTGCTAAGGACGGATGACAATAGCAACGACAGCAACCATAAAATGGAAGGCAGGAAAATGTGGAAATTAGCATAAGTGCGGGTTACAGTAAGACGTGTTGTGCGTATGCAAATTTTGGATTGCCGAACTTAATCGTTGCGTCATAGCGCTGATAAGAGATATAAAGGATTTGACGCGTATTGACCGTTGTTGTTCAAACGCAAAGTTGAAAGGGAAAGAATGAATTGACGAACTTTCAATTTTCAGTATGTCTTCCCTACATCACCTAGATGATTTTACGCGTGGCCGTATTATTGGCAAGATTGAAGAAGGGCGAAAAATAACAGATGTTGCCAGGGAGTTCGACGTCAGCCACAGTGTTGTTTCAAGGCCTTGGAAATCATTTCAAACAAATGGAGAGTGTAGCAAACGTCACGGGGGGGGGTCGTGTTCGCAGTACGACACCTGCAGAAGATCGGTACATAGTGCTATCAACAAAAAGACACCGGTGCAGCACAGCTAGTGAGGTAGCAAATCAGTTTATGGCTGCTACTGGCAAGAGGATCTCCCGAAAAACTGTCGCCAGACGTTTGCATGTAGGAGGACTATACGACCGCCGTCCTGTTGTGTGCATCCCATTGTCCAGACGTCACCGTACCGCCCGTTTGCAATATTGCCATCAACATCGCAATGGGACTGATAACGACTGGTCTGCTGTCCTCTTCTCAGATGAGAGTAGATACAGTCTATCGTCTGATTGTCGACGACAACTGATCTGGCGTGATAGTGGTACTGCATATTGTCCAGCAAACGTACAGGAAAGGGACCGATATCCGACATGTAGTGCCATGATATGGGCTAGCATCAAGATCAATGGCTGTACGACCCTCTATGTGCTTCCAGCTGGGACTATGACTGGCCAACGATACATTAATGATGTTCTGCTACCTCATGTTTGCATGTTCCGTGGTGCTGTCGGTGATAGATTCATTTTCATGGACGACAAAGCAACATGTCATAGAACAGTCGCTGTCCAGGAGTGTCTTGAGAGCGAGGATATTCAACGCTTCGTATGGACAGCACATTCTCCAGATCTGAATCCCATTGAAAATGTGTGGGATGCTTTGGGAAGGAGTCTTGCTGGTCGCCAATGCCCTCCAATAAACAAGGACACCCTCATCCGTGCACTGACAGAGGAATGGGATAAATTACCCCAACAGCTGCTTGATAATGTTGTGCAAGGCATGACACGACGTGTGGAATCTTGCATCGCCCTCCATGGTGGCCATATCCTGTATTGACATCTTACGCCGGAACGCCTGCGGACGGTAAATGCATTTTTTTCACGTTTACGTATTCTGCACAAAATGGCCTGTTTGTCCCTTGAACACGTTCCAAAGCCTTCTGGATTTCAGAGCACCATAAATTGTCTTTCTTGTAATGTCCTGGCATTCTGACATTATTTTATGTCACTTCGCATCCAACCACACGTACTTTTTTATGCGCTATATAGCCGTTTATGATCCGTTCTTAGCAATTGTCCAGCAGTGTATATGTCAAACCAAGAACATTCACATACTTAGCCTTAGCCTCGATATCTCTAGGTATAAGTCAAGCCAATAGCATTCACATAATAGCAGCAGCAAGGTCAAAAGAAAGAGAAAAAAGATAGAGTAGCAGATCTAAAATACAACATGTTAACTAAGTGAGGTATTTAGTGTTCAATAGACAGTATATTAAGTCAAATAAAACATTATGTTATTAATACCCAATCTCCATTGTTAAAGATTCTCCCTTCTCTGATCATTCACAAAATCCCCGTCTGGTCTAGAAACGCCCTGCCTCCTCCCCTCTATCGATAATCCTCTTTTAAATTCACCAGCCATCCTGCATTATTGAATGATGAGCTATAAGTAGTCGAGGGTCCAAAATTTTGGGCCTCTGGTTCTGGGTAAGTGAAAGAACCAGTGCCCTAAGACAAACACATCCATACCTCAACCGGCTTTCACGTCCAGACCTTCTTCAACGAATTATCATTAGTCAGAACTTAAACCACTGCTCCACCGGTCGGCATTTTTGTTCATTACATAGAATGCACGAATTGACAGAAACATACTGAACCATAACTGCTTGCTAAAATCGCTAACAGAATTTCATGCAAAACCACATTGGCTTGTGTCTAACTACTTAGCTTCTGAAGGTAATGAGGTTATTTAGAATGTTCTATAGAGCTTTAATGTGGTGAAGAATAATTTAATTTTTGCCAAACTTATGATTTAGTAAGAATATATTGTCCACACAGGCGTCATATTATGCTTCTTCTTCATCTATTATTAACTTTAATGCAACGCTGAACAAACCACTGGAATACAAACCGGTGGTCAAATGATCAGCCGAGTAGGTTTCTGACTATTCACCCGAGCTCGGATAAAGTTCCTGATGTAACTTCAGTGTTGCGCTTGCCTTACGCTCTGGCCCTCTTTCCTTCCTGGAACCAGTGGCCTCAAATTGGAGACGGGCAACTGCTTATAGCCCTCATGAAATCTTCGCTCACAATGCTCGTTAAAACCCGAAATAGAAAAAAAAATGCCCTGGATAAAATTCTTTGTTGTTACATTAATAGGAAATTTTGCAATCCGTCATCTATAGATAGTGTGACGTACTACAGAGGTAAAGCACGTGTCAAGACGACAAATGTGCAGCGATACATTCCGTCCGTGTAGCTTAGTTGGGAGACTAACCTACTCCGGAATGAGTGTTTCACTCTCCGTCACGGACAAATTTGTGTTTTCACATTGGCGCCCGAACGTGAAAATGGTTGTACTGGTGGCACCACAACAAATCTGCAGCGATACATTCCGTTCGTGTAGCTTAGTTGTGAGAGCAACTTACTTTGGAGTGAGAGGGTACCTTATTCTGGCAAAAATGTCCACATAGAGAAACAGTTGAAAATTAAGGAGTAGGATGTTTGATCAGCCCTCACAGAAATTCGGACCTCACAGCGATGTCTCATGCTGTTGCTGATGGGGACTTAGCTCAGAACAACGAGTCTTGTTCCTGCAAATCTTGCTTAACTCCCTCCAGGTCTTTCAGTGAGGCGTATGGGTAGCAACACGCTTCCATTGAGCATCCCAGACATTCTCAATCGGATTAAGGTTGAGATACATGGTTGACCAATGCATACGGACAATGGTCTCTCCTTGACGATATATTATTATACCAATCACACTAGGTGGGGACGAGCGTCAACTGTCCTACAGAAGAACTGTATCTCACCTGCATAAGAGCCAACATAGAGATCCAGGATACCATCTGTATAGCGTCGAGAATTCATGGTTCGTTTTGGAAGCTCATAGTGGTCTGTACATCCACCTAATGAGATGCCACACCAAACCGGTACGTTACCACCACCATAAGGTTCCCTTTGACTATCATAGAGAGACAATAGCGTGTGTTTCCTTCTCTTCAGATCAGAACAGGCCTGGAAATGCTCTGTATTGCAAATCAGGACTCATCTGTGAAGAGTGCTGACTTTCCTTGGTTTTCAGCCTAATTGACATGACGTGCTATCGACTTTAAACGTTTGTGCGGTGACGAGCGTGAAGGGCATGCAAAGTGCTGGCTGCCAGGCACAAAGACCTCGTTCGCGACGCTTTCTGAGCACAGTGGAAGCATATATCTTCGTTCCTGTAGCCTCAGAAAAGGCAGATCTCAGGTGCGGAGCGTAGTCGTCCAGTTTTTCCGGGCATTTAATTGGAGATATCTGTCATCCACTGATTGTATCCCTAGGCCTTCCTTCGCTGTAGCTTTGGAAAGCTGGTTGCGTATTTCGATGTTTGTTCCACGGTCTATGGACTACGGACTCATACGCAGCCATCTGTGAACTTCCAGCTGTCTTTAGCCTTCCTCTACTCTTCCGATCGCTCTCCACCTCAGTTCATCTGTTAAATGATGTCTCGCAGCCATTACAACAAATCTGTTCCACACTCTGTGGACCACAGAAAGACTCACATGCCGCCACCTTGCTACTTCGCCCTGACTTTGGCCTGCCTCTAGTCTTCCGATCGCTCTCCACCTCAGTTCATCTGTTAAATGATGTCACGCAGCCATTACAACAAATCTGTTCCACAGTCTGTGGGCCACAGAAGGACTCGCATGCAGTCAACTTGCAACTTCCCCCTGACTTTGGCCTGCCTCTAGTCTTCCGATCGCTCTCCACCTCAGTTCATCTGTTAAATGATGTCTCGCAGCCATTACAACAAATCTGTTCCACAGTCTGTGGGCCACAGAAGGACTCGCATGCAGTCAACTTGCAACTTCTTCCTGACTTTGGCCTGCCTCTAGTCTTCCGATCGCTCTCCACCTCAGTTCATCTGTTAAATGATGTCTCGCAGCCATTACAACAAATCTGTTCCACAGTCTGTGGGCCACAGAAGGACTCGCATGCAGCCAACTTGCAACTTCCATCTGACTTTGGCCTGCCTCTAGTCTTCCGATCGCTCTCCACCTTAGTTCATCTGTTAAATGATGTCTCGCAGCCATTTCAACTAATCTGTTCCACAGTCTGTGGGCCACAGAAGGACTCACATGCAGCCACTTTGCAACTTCCACCTGTCTTTGGCCTGCATCTAGTCTTCCGATCGCTCTTAGGCAAAGTTCATCTGTAAAACCATGTCTGTCAGCCATTATAACAAACCAAAATACTTTCTTTACACTCCGCAAACGATGTGACTCGCACATCCGCAGCAACCACCTTTCATGCTACGGCTCATTTGCATTAACCGATGCCATAAATACTCATTCACATCTGATTCCCTGACTCCACATTACATCTTTACATCTTCTTATCATTACATCAATATCTTTTCATTACATCTTATACTCAAGTTTCTTGCTTTCCAACACTGCTTTCAATCATCGCGTTTTTTCTGTTTCCTTCTGAAGCTAAAAAAGCGATTTTTCTCTTCTTTAACCTAACGGAAACTAGTGTATTTCATGTTTGTTATTACTACAGTCAAGAAGAACGAAGACGGTGGAATTGTTAGGTAAATTGCTTACTCTTTCGAGCTCTGGCAGTTATTTCAGTTGGTCATTTAGTTACGTATATATGTTCAACAAGAGCGTAAATTAGGATATAAACTAACAACAACTTCAACATACTAAAATCAGTAAAAATAATAAATTTTAAAAGGGATGGAAGATAAAGATCTAAAATATCTGACTCAGGGCGACATAGGAAAAAACGCGTCCTATACCTAATATTATCTGAATCGTACATGAATCAAATCATTAAAAAATGGCGGATGAGCAATAACGACGGAATTCAATTAGCAAAATAGATTAGTTGGGGTAACTCTGCTATTTGCAGATGGTTAAGTGATCTCTAGAGAAATCGAAGATTAACTGTAGAAAAACTGTACACACATTAAAAAATAGAGAAAAAAACCATAGGAAAACCCAAACCATAGCACTCAAAGGAAAAGCACCTATTTGGAGCAAAATAGTTATAGATAGAAAGTAATCGAAATTCAATCATTTTAACTATTTAGGATATAAGGTAAGTTACTTAACCGATGTGTGCATTCCCAGTGACACTAATAATTTCTTCGGAATCGGTAAAATATTAAATGATAATACGAAGCACTAGCATTAACCATTCAAAGTACAGATTACGAATATTCATTGAGTAGCCGCGTTATTATGAACAAAAGACCATTTCATGCAAAGTAGAGCATTTTATCAAAAGCAGCTACGCTGGTTTGTCAGAGTAAGGCAAAACATAGGAAGGAGAAGGTGCAAAGGCATCAATTGACTTTTTGGAAAGATAGAAAAACTTTCTAGAAGTACGTGAGACTCAGGAAAAATAGGGGAAACAAAGTTGTAAGTTGTGTGAAGAATAATATTGGGGAAATCATATGGGACCCCAATGAGTTAAGTGAAAGATGGGGTGAATACTTCTGTGAGTTATTAGGTCAAGTAAGCAAAGTTGATTCTGAGGAAGAAGCAGATGATGTCACAGTGAAAGATGGAAGCACAAGAAGGATCTCAGAAGAAGAGGTGTGTAAAGCCCCAAATTTCCTTCAGAATGGTAAGGCTCCGGGAGTTGATGGCATAATTGCTGAGATGTTAGAATAGGACAGTGACTCTGTAATTGACTGGTTAACTGAAATTTGCCAGTTGTGCTGGGAGTTAAGAATGGCGGTCCCTTTGGATTAGAAGGATGCTATCATTGTTCCCTTGTACAAGGAAAAAGGTGATCATACTGACTGCAAGATCTATCGTCGTATTAGCCTATTGAGTGTGCCAGGAAAAGTGTTTGGTTAGGTCATTATTGAAACAGTACGAGTTCTTACATCAGAGAAAGTGTGGGGCATTCAAAGTGGTTTCATGCCTAGTAAAGGCTGCACTAACCAAATTTTTGCATTACGCATGATGACTGAAAAGTATCTGGCTGTTGATAAGAAAGTTTTTGCTGCCTTCATTGATTTAGAGAAAGCTTACGACCGAGTAAATGGGACACTTTTGTGGAAGGCACTGAATGAATATGGTGTTACTGGGAATCGACTTAATAGTGTAAAAGCCATGTACGCTGGCAGTAGAGCTTGTGTACGAAAACGAGTTTCTATTGGTGCAAGATTCAGACCAGGTTGTGTAATGTCGCCATGGCTGTTTAATACATTTATGGATGCGTGCATACGTGATGCCAAAATGATGCATGATGCTAATTATTAGTGAAACTAATAATTTCTCCGGAATCAGTGAGATAATAAATGATATTACGAGACACTAGAAACTGAAAGTTCAGATTACGAATATGCACTGAGTAGTCACATTATTATGAACACCATACCATTTTATGCAAAGTAGCTGTTCCGGAGATTCTGCTGCCGCTTGATGGCTGAATCGGTATAAAACCGGAATGCTGAGTGCATGCAGAGACTAAGAAAGTGCATTGCGCAAGAAATAACGAGTAAAACACGTGATCTGACAGACTTTCTACGTGGAATGGTTGTGAGTTCTTGAAACGTTAATACGTCGTTAGCCAAACGGTTGAACGTGTGAAATGTTCGAAGGCAGCATCTGTTAAAGTGTACAGAGAGTGGAGTACCAGTCTAAAACACGGGTCTGAGCGCAAAGCGTGTGGTCGTCAAAAGCTACTGGATGCTCTAGCTGAGCAGCGTGTGGGCAGATTTTTCCAGTCCAACCAGATTTGTTGAGTCCAACAGTCGGGCAACACTTCATCAGATTACATATAATCTGAATCGTGGACAAAATCTGATGACCTCTCAATTTACAGCTCGCTGTATATTACATCGTACGGGCTACAGAAGCATAGGGCATGTCCGTAAGCCATTGTTTTCTGAAACGAGCAAAAGAAACCCCTCCAGTTCTCTCCGGAACACGAAAATCGGACAACAAGTGAGTGGAAAAGGGTAATGCGGTCTGACGAATCACGTTTCCAACTACACCATGCAGATGGAAGGATGAGGATATGGAGACAGCAGCACGAAAGCATGGACCTATGTTACATCGTACTTACTCTTCCAGATGGCGAAGATATGGTCTGGGGCATGTTTTTGTGGCAGCTTTTGGGCCCTTTGATTCGTGTTGAGTGTTGGCTTGGTTTATTTCGTGTATTGTGCTGGACGCCAACTTATCAGAAGAATCGGCTTCAGGTTTCTGTTATTGGAGCAGGGAAGGAAATAAAGAAGTAGTTAAACAAATTGAATGTTATGACAGGTTATTTTTTTCGCACATATCTTTTTTCGTCAGATCGGGGAAAAGGGGAAATATTGGAATAATAATTGGTCTGATTGAATAGTAAATACTTCCAGCGGGAGTTGGACGTTATTGATGGCCTTCTCTACGTTTTTCCCTCCAAATCTTATAATTACGGGGCTACACGCCTGAGTGAACTCTTTCCTCGTTCCCTCTGCCTTGTGTCAACGCAAAAGTCCTTTCTTCTTCTCCTCGCAAAATCTCCAAGAGGACTCCTCTGTGTCTCATTCCCTTACACGATCTGTGTCCTTGACGTAAGAAGAAATTCTTAATTGATTGCTCCTATTGTACCCCGTCAGGCTCTGAGAGAGTCCGACGACCGGGGTGAGAGGGGGTGTCCTTTTGTTCGTCGGAGGTCCCACAATCGACGAGAGAATGACCTTTCTCCGAAATGAATCTGTGCTGGGCGTCTTTCTGAATGGGGAGGAAATTTCTCACTGTCGTTGGCACACAAAATAACAAAAGTTAAAATTTAAATAAAGTTTGAATATTTCCATATAACAGGAGCAACGTCTGACCACCCAAAGGTATTTAAATATAATTTGTTGACCAGGTGCATCCAATTATGTTGATGGTGTATCCCAATGGGAAGGGATACTTTAAGCATGACAATGCTGCATGTCATATTGCTCACACTGTACGCTAATGGTATGAGGAGCATCACGAATGATTTTTACCGCTACGTTTGCCTCTTTAATCACCGGAGCTTGATCCAATGCAGCATTTGTAGGATGATGTCAAAAGAGGCATCAGGCAGCTGGATCCTTTACCATGAAATCTTCAAGAGTTGGTGGCTGCCATTTATCTCATTTGGGCACATTTACCCCACTACACTTCATATAGTCCATACCAAGACAAATTCAAGCAGTGTTAAGGGCAAAAGGTGGCTCAGCAACGTACTAACCAGGTTATTATAATAGTTTGGGCACTCAGTGTATATCACTATCTCAAAATCAATGCTACTGTTTTGCAGCAAAGTACGAGCAGTGAGAGTGAGGTAGGAAGAGAATAAACGCAGTAGAACTGAGATTAAGGAAAATTGCGAGCTAGATATATTGAACGAATTAAATCAGATACCAATGATAGAAATAATATACGAAAAATTGGATATGTTACCCAAGGAATATGCAGAAGGAAATAATATCTGGGAAAATAATGAATAATAGACCTAAAGGAAGAGGAATAAGTAAAAGGACGATGAAACGATGGATAGAGAAGGAAACAGGGCATTTCGCTTAAGTTCGTGAAAGGAAGAAAAAGAAATTTTCTTTCATCCTTCCGTGACCGAACGATGGAAAATAATCACGGTGGGAACGTGTTTGAATAAATGCAGTTCGTCGCAAATCGTTTTTGCCTGAACATTCCTCTCTGGCCACCTCAAGCAATCGCTATGTCGCTAGGATTAAGTATGCTTTCAAGACTTCTCTGCAGACAATCAGATCCCTTTCGCCAAAGATTTGGCTGTAAATCTGATGCCGTGGATCAAAGAAAGCACTGTATGTATTTGCAAGATTAACTTTTGCCTTTGGATAAATACTACCAGGAAAACGTCGAAAAGTCTTTGAGTTCCATGGCTGTTTCTCTCATCCAGTCCGTATAACACAAGCAATACTTATCCTGTTCTCGTTTTTTCGGAATTTTGACAGGCTGTTTTTATTAACTGCCAGCAGTTGTGAAATCATTATTTCTTTATCTGGTGCTGTAATTTACGTGGCATAAGATGACTTTTAAAGAACCCCTTATTACTTCATACATATTCCGCTGAATGACATTCTGCTGTACATAATACTACGGGCGTTTTGGGCGTTATTGTCGTTAAAAAGTTAAACCTGATCTGTTAATGACCAGTCGACATGCATTTAAATATAACAACATTTTATACCCTTTCGCTTTACATTTTAAATAATTCAAGTTTATATATAACCTTTGCAACAGAATATAAAAAAGAGTTTGTACTATTATAATCTTGAGTTCAAGAGGATATGGCGGTTTCACTGTAAATCATATTCAAACAGTCAGATTAGGCTTACTGGTTGTTGGCGGCTTGGTAATTGATGCTGCACTTTAAGTTCAAAGATTATCACTGGATTCTAGTCCTATAAGTATTTATGTTAGAAAAACTTATATTAGACTAGATGGATATTTATGTTTGAAGAACTCATATAGGACTAGAAACCGGAGATAATCTTTGAACTTAAAATGCAGCATCACTTACCAAGCAGCCAACAACAGTAAGCCGAATCAGACTGTGTGAATATGATTTACAGTGAACCCACCATGTCCTCTAGAACTTAAGATTGTATTAGCTGTACAAATAAGTTTTTAAACGTTTTAAGACAAAGTAACATGTAAATTGAGAGAAAACAACAGTACCTTTACGAATCAAAATATGCGCTGTCATTATCTATCACCTAATGTCATCGTACGGGCAGCTTACGGATTCCAGTCATGAAGAATACTTCATCGTGTGACGCGATGAAGTCGTCAACCCATTTTTGTACTTCGTCCCATGTCCGGAACCATACAGCAGACAAACCATGTTGCATCAATCGGAACAAATGATAGTCTGGAGGGACTATGCTGCGGGTGCTCCAAAACTTCCCAGCTAAGCGTGAATAACGTTTCCTTGACTGATTTTGCGACTTGCGGCCTAGAGTTGTCATGCAGCAATTTCACGGGACGCAATCCTTTGCCTGTGAATTGACGTTTCCGATTGATTTCCTGCTTCAATCACAGAAATTGTTGCTTGTAGCGATCAGCAGTAAGAGTTTGACCCTTTTCCAAGAGTTCATAAGAGAGCACATCCTTCATATCCCAACAGATGCACAGTCGAATTTTCTTGGAGTGAATATTGCGTTTCAGTGGCGAAGTCGTTTCTTCACCGGGGTTTTCTCAGTGTTTTTTGCGTATGGGATTGTCGTACCATACTCAGTTTTCATCACCCGTAACGATTTTCCACAAAAAGACTTTCTGTGTGTTTTATTCAACAGATTCAAACACGTCATGACACGATCATTCTTTTTCCTCGGGCTAAGGTTATGTGGAATCCATTTTTCTTCCTTCTAAATCTTTCCCATTGCACGTAAACGATTGAAAATGGTTTGTTGAGTTACTCCCAGTTGTTCAGCTAATTCCCTTTGCGTTTTAGACGAATCTTCATCCAGCCATGGTTGCAGTTCTTCATCTGCAATCTTCTGCCGGGCGCCGCTGCGTTCTCGATCGCAAACATCAAAATCACCAGCTTTAAACCGTCTAAACTAAAAATCACACGTGCTTTTCGATACAATATTCTTCCCCAGAACCGAACAGATTGATGCACATGCTTTTGCAGTTCCTTTTCCTTGATGAAATTCGTAACGAATGCAGTGTCGAATAAGCACAGTATCGCTTGACGTCTTTCACCTACCGATGTACAAGTGTGCGTTTGACTGTTGGCAAAACATCTGTGTCATATTTTATACTCTGCACCATTTACGGTCACATGACAGCAACGCGGAGGAATGTCGGATATTTAAATTAGCGATGTACGTCACACAAAAAACGTTTTAAAAGTTATTTGTATACCTAATAATAGTTGAAACTCTTTTTCATACTTTGTTGCAAACTGTATATCAACTTGAATTATTTAAAATGTAAAACGAAAGGGTATAAAATGTTATTATATATTTGAACACGTGTAGACAGGTCATTCACAGCTCAGGTTTAAAATAACGTGAGCAATAGTATTATACAGCAAAATATCAGTCTTGCG
This sequence comes from Macrothele yani, assembly GCA_039090855.1. Classification (NCBI taxonomy): domain Eukaryota; kingdom Metazoa; phylum Arthropoda; class Arachnida; order Araneae; family Macrothelidae; genus Macrothele; species Macrothele yani. The sequence continues at coordinate 89,125,055 of CM077013.1, forward strand.
GAATACGCATGAAGTAATCATCACGTAAAACAGGAGTTCAAATACAACATATGAATTGAATTTGAAATGAAACCCCTTGTTACTGTTTGAAATAACTAGCCTGGAATGGTGCTGCAGAACAATGTATTCAGATACTGTTACTTTATGTTTAATGAGCATAATTAGCATTTTTTTACGTAAGTGGTTATTTTAATGCTTAAGACGTTCGTTTGTAAAGATGTTTTGCCTCCTCTAAATGCAGATTCGAAAAAATTGTTTTGCGCGGGACAGTGTTAACGACGGAGGTGATTATTAATTTACGTACGAATTACTTTGATGAATATTTCTCCATAGTAAACAAAATTTTTAATTTGACACAGTATTTATATTTCTCATAACCAAACGGAAAATATACTTTCTGCGTTCGATTGTTTGAACTGCTTGCAAAATTTTGCGCTTTTTTCTTGCTTTGCGCGATGCGCACTTTCCTTTCTTTTTTTTTTTTTTTTATGCTATGCGGAAAAATCTAACGTAAGTTTTTATTTGCATCAGTAAATGATCCCTGCTTCTCAAAGGCCGTTTTAGAAATAGTTTTTGCATTATGATAGTGACCTAAAAGTTTAATTCATTCTTCACTCTTCTCTGAGTTCAGGTGCCATCGTTAGCTGCCATAAATTGAAATTTTCATTTTGACGATAGTTCAAAATTTACAATTCTGCTAAAAATGCTCTAGCATCAGTTAACCTTTAGCTGACGGTAAAAGATTTTTCTATGATCAACAGAATATTCATAATCCCTGATTTTTCTCATCTTCAAATTTTACGCTAGGAAGCATAACAGAATATATGTAAAAAAAGGAAATTGAATCTCCTAGTGTAAAATGGATATTTGAAAAATTACTATCTTTTTTTTCTTGCTACTGATGGTATCACAATTTTTAATTTTGATGATAATTTCAGCTTTTTCTTTACGATTTTCATTATTTTCTTTTTCTTTTGGAGATTAACTACCAAACTGAGCAACTCATCGGGTTATAAGTAGTCGCCCGTCCCAACTGTGAAGCCAGTGGTTCCAGGGAAAGGTCAGAGTCACCCACCTCAGCAAACAAGCTCTCATTATGAAGGAAACTGTACTTTATTGTACAACAGAACTCGCTTATACAGAGCACGTAATTAGCGTGACCCCAGATTCAATGAGCAAAACAAAAACTTTAGTTTGGTATGATACCCTCATTGTGTCGTTTTTCACGAAAAAAAAAATTAATTTCATTTTCGGATTTCACGAATGAGAGAAACGCTCACATGAGCCAAATGAAATTTCAAAATTTAATCAAACTCCATGTTTAACCAGACAAAGAAAATCTGCTGCTTACTGGCCTGGAATGGGGAAATAGAAATGTAGGGATACAGGACGGAAGTATAACAGCATAGTGGAATCTTTGTGTGTTAGTGAAGGAATTTAGATAGAAAATCAGTGTGAAGAGAGCACAGCAAGTGCTCAAAAAGTGAGTTGTTCAAGAGACTCTCTGTACATCCCATTACGAGAGAGTATATTTCTTTAGAAAGGCTTTTGCACATGATATCTTCTTCGTGATTCGCTTCTACAAAGTATGGATGTAAGTGCTCATTTTATTTTTTATTTTTACCTACTGTAGTTAAATAACTGAATGTTTCAAGTCCAGTTGTTATGAGACATAGAATAAACGTATATACGCTTATTATCACTTATGTATATTTTAACCACGATGAAATTTTCCACTCGAAAACGAATTTAGCTAGTGCATCCGTCCCTCACGAGCTTCTTGTTTTAAGTACTTTTTGTAGTAATTTTATTCCAGCTGAGATTTTTGTTTTGTTTATCTCCTGTAATCTTAACGTTGTAGGTTGGTTGGCGCAACGAATAATAGACAAGTCCTGCTCTTTCTTGCGACTTAACAAAACTCTACACTATTCATGATTTTTTGAATCGCATCAATCGGCAAGTTTATCTGCGTTATAAAGGCATAGTTACAATACCATCTTTGAATGCTTCGAAATCGTGCTGAAAATCTGAAACTTTAAATACTCCCGAAATTTCATAAATAGATGTGAAAGAATATTCGCATTCATGGAATTTCTCCAACGGATGTCAACATATGTGAAACGGTATTGCATGCTTATCAGCAATATCACAGAATAGCAAAATTATCGAAATTTTTCCTGCATCCGGTATTGATAGTTTTTATTTTCATCACTGTGTTTGAAGCTCTACAGCGCATTGAGGCTTCAAGTATCCAATCGATCAACTGGTGTCTGATACCAAGATATACACAATTCTTCCTATGAATTGTAGGTGTAATCGAGGTAAAAATTTCTTGAGTGGATGAGAGTAATTTGCTCCCATAAGCCAGTAAGTAGTCTCATTGTACGTATTTTCACCGTCTTTAAAGGGTAATTTTGCAAATAATGCATCTAATATTTGTTTATTGTAGCTTTGAATAATCCACAGAACAATTATTTTTCTGGCAAAATGTGATGATGCGTTTTCATAGACAGCCTACAAAGTTAGGCGTCTCAGTGATGCAGTCTCCTACGCGTTTCTGACCTCTCAGTAGCAAAACCCCATTTAATTAAAACCCTTTTCCCCGTGATTCATCCTCTTAGCACTTCTTGTCTTACCTGGAGGTGTGGAGTGGCGAAGTGTATTATCATTGTGCTCTATGCGAAGCGCGCTTGCTGCTTATTCACGAATGACGTGACACTTTACCGCAGAGGCTGCGTCGCATGTTTTAAAATCGGTTTAAACAAACAGTCACTTCGTATGAGTATGATTACTTGCTTAAGATGGGCTTTGGAGACGATGCAGGCTCTATTTAATTACACCTGGTCGTGAGATTGTGTGAGGGTTCTCCGAGAGGAATGAGATTTACGAAGAGAATGTTGAGAGAGAAGGTTGTGAATCACGAGCCAATTTAGGCGGCAGAATACAGAATCATCTACGTCGGGTTCATTTTCATCCAGAACGCTTCTGTGATCTGCTTGAAATCTCAGCAGAGAATTTCTGTATTAATCGAAGTTTCTCACATGAAGATACGATCCTCCCAGCTCTTTCACTGTCGTTGTTCACACTATAATGCCAATCGAATAACTAAGGCGAATGTTTCTCTTCAATCAGCGCAGCATAAATTTAGGTGAATGCGTCACGAATATGGGTTTGAAAGTACTCATTTGATTTACTAAGATATGCATGAAACTGCAGAGATAGTTATGATAAGAAAGCTGTGGGAATCACTAAACTTGAATGCCTGTGTAACAGAATTCTGCTATTCTGGAAATATCAAGGCAATTGATTCAGTTTAAGAGGATGGGTAGGAAATAGCAGAGGATAAGTTGGCTGCAGCGCTACTGTGGAATATGAGAGCCCCGGCTATGGTTGGACAGCTCTTTGCTGTGTTTTCCCTGCTGTAAAATTTCCCAAGGTGTAACCTGAGTGTTTCTGCAAAAGTATCCAGGAAAAACTTTAAAATACAAAGGTCATCAATGAATCAAATACGGGATTACATTATTGTACAATACAAATTTGGAAGAGGTGAATCCCTTTATTGGTGTAAATATGACATGGATGTTAAGTCAGATAATATCCGAAAACTTGAACATTTTGTCGTCCTGGAGCAGGAATCGAACCAGCATCTCCCGGATAGTTCCCGAATATGCTACAACTACACCACCCAGAACGATTAAGTTTCAAGTGTCCAAGTGTCAGATTAATTTAAATACAAGACAAAATCCGTTGGAACCGACGCTTAGTTTTTTTCTGTTTTTTTTTTTTTTTTTTTTTGGAAAGAATAAACTCATATGAAACAACAAATTTTAACTTTATTTAATTGACAAACACATTCAACCACTTCAGTAAAGACAATAATCCAGGTTCGTTATTTTTTTATTTATTTTTGGACTGAAGGTTTAACGACCACCGTGAGCAACTCAATGGGCTATAAGCAATCGCCCGTCCCTAATTTAGGGTTACTGTTTGCAGGGAAGGGAGAAAACCAGCACCGTAAGACAAACACAATATCCATGCCTCACGGGATTCGAACCCAGACCCTCACGAATGAATCATCATAAGCCAGCGCTTAGACAACTCCGCCACCGGAGCGGCCAGGTTCATAATAAGCATCACGACTGCACCCTTTTTCAGTCGTAAAATGTGAGTCGGAAGTCCACTCATCTCGAATGTGTGCAAAAATTCAACTGGATAGTGCACTCTTTCACTCTCATCTTCAGTCACAACTGTGTTGGTAAATGTTGTTGGAATGAGATTCGCGTTGCGAATATTCTTCAGGCGTCAGAATCGACGGTTAGTTTTTTTATTGTTTTTTTATTTTTGGACAAGAGTAAACCCATATGAAACAACAAATGTAAACTTTATCTGATTGACAAATTCATTCAACCACTTCAGTAAAGTCCAGGTTCGTGATTTGTTTTTTTTTTGACTGAAGGTTTAACGACCACCGTGAGCAATTCAATGGGATATAAGCAGTCGCCCGTAATATTTTCACTAACAATGGTCAACGGAATGTTTATTTACATCTTTGCATAATGGAAAACGTCTTACCTACGTGAATAAACTGGATTGAATGAATATTAAATTTTATATATACATCACACAGACACAACGCATAACGCAGTCAAGTCTTCGAGAGTTTTCGCTGTTCCGATGAGAAGAACTTGAATACGAATGCCTACTATCGTTGCTTTGAGCAACGGTTCGCTCAGAAAAGAGAAGACTTCGGACCATCTCAGTCTCTCCATGTGTCAGCCTTCAACAGCACGCGAGTCAACCGAATGTCAACCACACGCTTCTACCATAGACTTTAGATGGGAACTTTGCCACCCCACATTTGATTATTATTTCTTGAGTTATATTGAGTCTTTCTGTTTTTTTCATTATTTTTAGTTTCATTTTTCAATATATGTTTCCATGGGTATGGAACTTCAATAGGATTAACCTTATTACAGTTGTCTTTCCACGTTTTTTTATTTTTTTCAGAAAACCCTTGTTATTGGAAAAACGTGGAAAGACAACTGTAATAAGATTAATCCTATTGAAGTTCCATACCCATGGAAACATATGTTGGAAAATGAAACTAAAAATAAATAAAAAAACAGAAAGACTCAATATAACTCAAGAAATAATAATGAAATTGGGACGTATCCACTAAGATACGATTCTGAATTTGATCCACCATTCGGCATGCAGCAAATTGTCAACGAAGCTCCTTGTTACGACGAATCAACGTGTGACATCACAGGTGACGTTGGCAGGACGTGACAGTCAATTATGTGCATCGAGAAGTATAAATACCCAGGTGCTTTATTAACATTACTTACAATCTCTTGATAATGGTATAGCAGATATACCGAAATGCTTCGCGCGTGTCAAACAGACCCCACGAATGTATTTGTGGCGAGGCTATATGGTGCTGTCGGTGAAAGTGTGTAATGTGTTTCTTCAATTCTCTATACGGATTAACTTTTTGGACAAGAGACTGGAACACCTACTGGAATGCGCAAAATTCATACGAAACCAAGGAACAATGTTTTTTATAATTTAATACCTTCTTATTAACTTTTTGTTTCAACGAAATAGACCAGTTAGGATTACTGCAATAGTGTGTACAATTTCATTTACATCACCTAGAATATTGTGCAGTTACCTCTTAATTCACAATCTGAAAAACGTGTATAGATATATTTGCATATCATGTGTAATTGAAATAATTGTGTATTTCATAGATTAAAAAAGAAATTAGGTTCAATATTCAAAAGATCTATTTGCCGCTGTCACTGGTATGGTACCTTTGTTTTCGTCACAAGTGATAAGAATGCGCATAGAGTTTTAAGGTATATTTTGTACCCTTCAATTTAAAGATTATGTAAGATAAAGAAATTTAATGGCAACAAAGTTCAGAATTGTTAAAGCAATTGTACTTCTTGTAGTAATGTAGGTTTGCGAGAGATTGATATTGAGGAAGAGTGAGAGAAAAAAGATACATGCTTTTGAATTATGGACATGGAGACTGCTACTTAGAATTCCATGGACCGCAGAACTAATCAATCAGCCCTTGACCAAATGAAGCCCAGTTGCTCCCTTGAGAAATTCACATGCAAGCCAACACTCGCATATTTTAGGCATGTGATGCGTGCCAATAATGGATTGGAAGAAATGGTCAAGTCTGGGAAGTCTGCAAGAAGCAGAAGGGGAAGAAGGGAACAAGATGGTTGGATGGAATCAAAGACGTTTGCAGAATAACTTCGAACGAGCTGCGAGATTTTGTTGAAAACAAGTCGAGAAGGCAGGTTTTTGTTCATAAAGTCAACAAGAGTTGAACACGACGCGATGGGACCTTACAGCACCGCAATAACAACTCAGGGGAACAACAGTTGTGTATCTCTACTGAAATTATTACAGTGTGTTGATCTGTGTGTTTTGTGAAAGGGGGAAGAGCTTGACCACTTTTCTGAGCATTTTAAGCCATAGGCAGTCAGGCGTCCCTAATTTAAGGGCACTGATTCCACAGAAGTTTCAGAGTGGGTGGATGGGGAAACATACCTCCCTTAGCTCATTCTGGTCTCTCACACAAGACAAACTCGAACACTTTGCCAGAAGAGCCCGCCTCCGACCACTCGATCACGGAGGATGCCCCATCTATTATGTTTGGCGGCCAATTAATAAATAATTCAGGCTTTTCACTCCCACTCTGTGGAGCTTGGGTTATAACGCTGGAGAGGCATGCATACATATACACTGATGTGTCAAAAGTCATGGGATAGTAGTACGTAAATGTTTAATTGGCGCTGCCATCGTATAAAGGACTCTACAAACGCCACAATTTTTATCAGATGTGAGGTGTAATCTCATGAGTCAGGCTGAACAACTACCGGTAGTATTATGACAAGCCGACGTGAATTATCGGAGTTTGAACGAGGCATGGTACTGGGAGCCAGACGGATGGGACATTCAATTTCCGAAGTTAGGCGAACATTCAACATTCCTCGATCCATGGTGTCACGTGTGTACCGAGAACACCTCATGGAATGCATTACCACCCGCAGTGGACAGATCAGTAGATGAAAAAGGGTGCTGAATGGACTTGACCTGCGGCGTCTGTCCAGGATTGTCCATGCTAAGAGACAGGCGACACTGGCTCAAGTAACATCCACATTCAATGCAGGAGGCACCAGAGACATATCGATCACGCCAGTGCAGAGTAATGTAGCGTAAATGGGGTATGGGAGCAGCAGGCCCACCAAAGTGACTTTGTTAACACCACGACATCGGGCACCGCACCTCCCCTGTGCTTCTGAACATGGTGATTGGACCCAGGAAGACTGGCAACATGTGGCGTTGTCCGATGAACCATGCAACCAGTTCTTACGAGCTGATGATAGGGTTCGGGTGTGGCGTAGAGCCCATGAAACCATAGATCTACACTATCAACAAGGCACTGTGCAAACTGGTAGTGGTTCCATACACGGTTTGGGTCCTCTGATCCTCGTAAACACGTCATTAACCGACAATTGCTTTCTTGCTCTGCTGGGGGACCATTTGCAGCCTTCCATAGACGCCATGTACCCCATCAACGATGGAATTCTCCAGTAAGACACTGCGCCATGTCATCGGACTAAAGATGTCCGAAATTGGGTCAAGTATCATTCTAAAGAGTTCGGATGGATGGTGTGACCACCACGTTTTCCAGATATGAATACAATAGAGCACTTATGGGCCGTGATGGAAAGGTCCATTCGCACCTACGATCCTGCACCTACAAAATACCAGGAAACTGTGGGCATGGCATCATTTCCCCTTAGAAAGGTACATATCTCGAGACAGGGGATGAAACAAAGACTGCATGGCTCAACATCACTGCAGAAGCCTTCCGGCGACTTGTGGAATCGATGTCACGTCGAGTTGCTGCACTTCACCGGGATAGATAATGTCCTACACGATACTAGGTACGTATCCCATGACTTTTGGCACTTCAGTGTATTGTTTGTCCATTCTTCCCCTTAGAAAGGAACATATCCAGTTTTTTTCGGCTTCTGAGCCCTCAGCATTCAAAGAAGGATGAGTATCGGGGATGATGGTGAGGCGCATGTTGTGCTATGCATTTGAAAGAAACCTATGCATATTAACAGTTGCTCTTATATATAATACTTGAATGCAGGGCAGAAAGCTGACTGTTTAATATGAATTATCGCATCAGATAGCTTCTTTCTCACTTCTGGTTTTGCATATAAAGATACTCGTACTTGTGTGAGCCACTGGAAAAAGAATTCTGCTAGTACATATCAGAAATAAAATAATGATTTGAATAAATCCATTCATTCATATGTTCTACCTTCTCCTTCTAATGATGTAAGTTACGATACACACAGGTATCTCTAAATCATGAATCTCCCCAATATTTTAGGCATTTGTGAGTTCTGCAAATGTTTTAGTGCACGTAAAACTGGGTACAAAGTTCTAGTACATATTTTGAAACTTCATCTGCTGGAAAGCTCAATTAAATTTTTAAGTCAGATGTTGGTCTTCTCTTTTCCTTAGTTTGACATTTCTCCAAATATGTTTGCAACTAAGAGCGTCATTTCGTAGAATTTTGATAATGGAATCACACATACTAGTATATAAAGAGAACAGTTATTGTTAGCCAATTAGTACTTGCATCACTCACCACCCTTTCCAAGCCTAAACGGAAAGTTCCACCGTCCCACCTTGCAGGAGAGACAGCTTCTTAATCAGTATAAAATAAGTTTGAACAATCAACCGCTAACGGAAATCGACTCACTCATTGTTTGAATTCTTCCGCTCCAAAATCAGATGAAACCGATCTGACCGCTGTAGACGAGGTAGAATTCCCGTCTGTACTTTCTGTGATAAAGCGATAGACATCTCGCTCACCCTTGCGCAACCGCATTGGGAACTCTTGAGAATCCAAATGCCAAGAGTCCTTTTCTGGGTGACAAAAAGATAATTCAACTTCACATTGGTAATAATTCATTATTCGATCACTATAAAACTGGCTCATTGCCGGTAGATGTCCCAGATAATACGCCGCTACTACACGGTAAATGTATGCATCTCAGTTGTCCTTCGTGTTGAAACCAAAAATGCCGTTTATCCATTTTCAGACCAGCGTGCATCTATTCGTAAATAAATGTACAAATTCCTTACAGCAAGTCTGATTGAATGAATTCCTGTAGTCAAATAAACATTTTGTATGCATATTACTCGAGTTACAGACATGTCATTGCGTTGTGGTACTCATAAAGGAAGTACCACCACGCTCGATCTTGTGGGTTTTGATAATGAGATTGAAAGCACACACCCGTTCTTCAGTTGCTTGGTGTTGAGCTCATTCTCTCACCTGGAAACTGTTATAAATTAAATCATTTTAGGTTATTTAAATTTCCCTCATGGTCGTTCACATTATCACGAAAATTTTGCACATCTAATATTATTTAACTGGTTCCACTGAAAGGAGAGAAGGTGAATCAAAAATTAGACTTGAGTCTAATTGCCACAGCTGACTTTTTTTTTTTTTTGTATTGGAGGTTTAACGATCACCGTGAAAAACTCAGTGTGGTATAAGCAGTCTGTCCCTAATTTAGAGTCACTGCTACCAGGGAAGGGATAATTCTGACTTTAATGCGTAACCGCGTTGCGATTGTCATCCTAAACTGTTCACACTGGAAGACAAAAGTATTTTAACTTGTTTGCGTAAAACAGTACCTAAAAAATTTAGATTTTTGTCTAGCTCCGTGACAAAATATTCCCAGTTCTTGCGTTTGACAGCAAAACAGTTAAACTCTCTAAATGTATTTCAAGGGCAATTTTTCGAGGTTTTACTGAGCTTGGGTCACAGCAGCTGTCGGAGCCGTAGCTGAACACTCAGAACCTTAGAAAATCTTAAATACACGAGCACTGTGTGAGTTTCCAATTTTTTTCAATATTGTGTGTTTCGCATGTTCTTGCAATGCTTGAGTTATTCATTTCTCCATTTGCCTCTTTATTTCATTGTCTGAACTTTTCAGAAACAAGGCTGTGTTCGTTTGAATGAAGCAATTGTCCTGTCCTCGATGCCGAAGTGGAGACTGTGTATTACCTTGGACGAATGCATGCAATATTTTACGTTATTGTGATTTTAAACCTTCAAGGCGACTCTGGTGGCGCAGTGGTCTAAGCGATGGCCTCTGATCATTCGTCCGGGTTCAAATCCCGGTGAGGCATGGATGTTGTGTTTGTGTTGCACCACTAGCTCTTTCCCTTCCCTGGAACCAGTGACCTTAAATTAGGGACGGGCGACTGCTTATAGCCTATTGAGTTGCTCACGGTGGTTGTTAAACCTCTAATAAAAAAAAATATATTCAAGAATTTTAATGCAAGGTCAACTTAGGTCTATGCTTGTGTTTTGCCTATAATTCACTAGTTCCCGTAAGAATAGAAAACAAGTTTTTCAATTGACTTTCCTTAGACTGAACGTTTTACACAATATCTTGTGACTCAAAGAGCATTCCCTGTGATTTTAACTTACCGTTTAATAAAATGACCAAGCTGCTAGAACCACCTAAGGAAACGGTCGAAATATAATAACTGGCAGAACTTCAGAATAAATTTCTTTCTTAGAAACGTCTACTAACTGATTCAATAGAAATTGGTCTAGTTCATTTGTCCCACAATTTCTTTTCCGAAGGGTCACATGACTGAAAATCACTTCACTGCAGATATCGTTTCGCCGAAAAGTTCCTTGATCGAAAGTTACACTTCATTGAAGGGTCACTTAACCGAAATATGCATTTTAGCAAAGGATCGTTTCACACAAATGTTCATTTTATTGAAAGATCATTTCACGAAAGTGATAGTTTCACCAAAGAGTCATTTGATCGAAAGTTGCACTTCACTAAAGGGTCACCTAACCGAAGTGTCCATTTCATGGAAAGGTCGTTTCACCTAAAAGTTCATTTTATTAAAAGATCATTTCAACGAAGGGTTAGTTCATCGAAAATTTGGATTTTATTAGGACCTGTTGAAGCGTAGTGCAGGTTTTCAAACTGACCAAAAAATCGAAGAAATATTACAAATTTAATTTAATATGTTCACTTCATTGTAGATCGGTCTTCTGTCCTCCAACAATAACTATAATGCCTTGGCTGTTATAGCAAATTTTAATCCTCAGTGGTCATAAGACTTATAAATGCAAACACGGTGGATTACATTTTGTTAAAAAGCTCGGGCCAGGGCTTTAAATTTGATTTATCTCTGAATAAAAGTTCAACATTACTAACATGACTTGCTATGTGAACCTTATAAATATGAGTACGAAAGGTTACAATTTTCTAAAAAAAGCCTGGGCTTTGTAATTAATGTTAGAGATCAGAGGACCGACCTACGGGGAAATGGAGAGGTGGAAATCAAAAACGCAATTTTTATACGATCCCTTAACGTTTGGTGGTTAGATTTTCTAACCAGCACTGCGCTTCAACAGATCCTACGAGGGCTACACCTAAAGTAATGCAAAAGTGGGCATAACTTTTCTATTAACTGACGGCGGTCCTTCAAATTGCACATGTTGGTAGAGTAACTCTTCCTCTGTAGTAACCCTTCTTCTTCATTGCATGTAAGTAAAGGATTCCCATCGGAAGCAACGTAACGTCATTGAGTTCTTTACGAAGGAAGGGAGCAGGCTGTCCGACATCCACAGAAGGTTACAGAATGTTTACGGATGTGATGCCATTGACAAGAGCAATGTGCGCAGATGGACGAAGTAGTTTAAAGAAGGGGAAACAGCATTGAAGACAAACCACGTAGTGAGAGACCATCATCTGCGACCACTGACACGAATCGTCAGCGAGTGGATGAATTGATTCACGCGGAGAAACGAGTTACAATCCGTGGCCTCGTTGCACAAACTAGACTGTGGTCACAATGACAGACAGGAGATGGTGCGAGACTTAGGTTATCGGAAAGTGTGTGCAAAGTGGGTACCTCGGCACCTGACACCCAATTTGAAGGTAAGAAGGGTGGAAGTCTGCTCTCATCTGCTGGAAACGTTTGTAGCCAATGAAGACACGTTTTTTTCGAACTCGTGACAGGGGATGAAACATGGGCGTATCTCTACGATACGCCCATGTTTGATCCCCTGTCACGAGATCAAAGAAATAATCCTCTCACGAGAACGAAGAAATAATTCAGGAAATTGCGTCACACCTCTTCACGAAGGCCTAAGAAGTTTAGGAGCCAGCGATCAGCACAAAGCGTCATGGTGACGTTTTTTCGGGGGATGAAAGAGGTGTCATTCTCCTTAATTTTCTGTAACGTGCTCGTACCGTGACCAGCGAGCTGTACATTGAGACACTCGAGAAGCTTAGAGAAGTCATAAAGAGGAAGAGACCGGACAAGAATCTGAAAAGGATCCACGTTCACCATGACAATACGAGACCAGACACATCTTTGGCAAGAAATCAAGCGATCAGCAAATTAAGCAAGTCAGTGGTCCTCCATCCACCGTACAACCCAGATCTAGCGCCCTCCGATTTCCATCTGTTCGGTCTAATGAAAGAAAGTATCTGGGAGGGACAACGATTTTATGACAAAGACGAGGTGAAAGTTGCTGTGAAGAAGTGGGTACAATAGTCCAAACTGGAATTTTTTCAAAGAGGATTCGAGAGTTGGGTTCAACGATGGCGCAAATACAGGGTTTGTCTAAAATAATGGAAACACCTTGAAACAATAGGTGTTACGCATCTAATACGGTGTGGGAGCATCTTTGGCATTTAAAACCGCTTGAATCCTCCTTGCAATAGACGCAAAGAAGTCCCGGATGGTGGTAAGCGGTATGCTGTGCCATTCTTTCTGCAGAAACTGCTCCAATACCTTGAGTGACGCCGGAGGAGGATAACGGAATCGCACTCTGTTTTCCAACACAGACCACGGGGGCTCAATGATGTTTAAGTCCGGTGATTGTGCAGGCGAGGGAAGGTGTACAACTTCATTCTCATGTTCCTCAAACGATGATTGAACAGTTCAACTACTGTGAATCGTGGCATTATTATCTTAAAAGGTGCAATCCCCTGACAGAAGCAATGTCTGTGTAATTGAATGCACATGGTCGGCCAAAAAAGTGATATAAGTCACTGCTAGTGATTCTTCCATGTAAGGTGATAATGGTACCTGCTACAAACCACGTGATCATGGCCCAAACCATTACGGAACCGCCCCCATGCTTCACTGTAGGAGGGAAATAGTCTGGGTTTTAAGCTTCTGCGGGGTTCTCCACTCGTAAGCTCGTTCTGTGGTGGGGAATAGTGAGAAACTTGATTCATTGGAAAACAAGACATGTTTCCATTAATCCGCAGTCCACGTTTTATGTTCCTGGCGCCACTGTATTGTCCGTTATATATATACCTGTGACACCAGGGGTTTTACAGTCGCAGCTCTGCCGTTAATATTCTGCTTTTGCAATTTCCTTCTAACGGTAAATGTCGACAGTGGGTTGTGGAGATGTGCATTAAGCTCAGCAGTCACTTTTGTCGCCGTGGTCTTCCTGTTTGCGGTCACAATCCTTTTTAATGTCCTCCTGTCTCTCGCAGTGAGTTTGATTTTATTTCCACAGTTGTGTCTCGCAGATGATGTTGTGCGTTAACATTGTATGCTATCATGACCTTCGACACGGTACCTCTCGATACCCCCAATACCTGTGCCACTGTGGTTATAACCGACTCACCAACCAGACTGGCTCCTACAATCTGCCCACTTTAGAACTCCGACAGGTCACCACTCATTGTACCTTCACCTGGAACGAAATTATGCAAACACCGATTTGCAATGCAATCACACAGACCCTTGAGGCTATAGGCAACAGTTATTTACCAAAACAATTGTAGCTACATGTTCGTTTTACTCAAAAAGAGGCACAAACTAAAGTCACTGTTTTCAGCTAGGTCTTTCCATTATTTTGGACAACCTCCTGTACTTCGCTTGGGATAGAGGCTATGTTGAGTAGTACCTTTGTGTAGAGAAAGAGTTTCTCTACCAATGTGAAATTTAAATGACCTCTGTCAGTTAGAAAAAAGTTATTTCCAATTTTGCATTACTTTTGGTGCAACCTTCTTATAATAAAATACATTTTTTCTGGTAAAGTAACCTTTCAGTGAAATGCTTTTTGATGAAATGAACATTTAGGTGAAGCGGCCCTTTCAGTAAAATGTACCTTTCGGTCTAGTAATTTTCGGTGTAGTGATCTTTTGGTCAAGGGTGTGATATCCAGCAGAAACAGCCAATTAGAAGCATTGATTTCTCCTATGTCTTTTTCCGAAATGGAAGATTTCGTCGTTTAATTTGTTATGTTTCAGATTGCTGGGATCTATTTTTATAACGGGATGGTTCAGTTCCAGCGAAAAAGAAAACTTAATTATTAAAAGACTTTGGTATTCCGCCTCAACAGCCGAAAAACATCTGGCGTTAGCTTTTCTTTACTTGGTACGCAAAAAAAGTTATCAGTGTTAATTACTGATATTATTCAATTTCTTCTTGCATATTAAATTAATCCACTTTGCAACACGGGTGAACTATTTAATTTGTTCAAATATCTCTCAATCTTCATGCTATACGTCATAACCAACATTAATATTTACGTAGCTGAAACTGCGCTGATGTTTTAGATGCTGCATTACTTATTTCCGTGTACTCGTTTCCAGTCAAAATGCACATTTCTGTGCTAGTTATTTATAGCCTATGGGGTATATATAATTAAGGCAAAAATTATATAAAGGAGATACTCATATGGTTGGTATGCCCTTATCTTAGAATTTGATATATTTATTGTTATCAGAATATCGGCACTGCAGATGTTAAATATTTATTAACATAAAATTTTGTATCAAGAATTTCTCCTAGTCAGGCGTCTGGTATGAAAACACGAGCTTATCTGGCGTACGCATCCAGAAATGGATGACGGCAGAATAACTGAGGCGTGACTACGACTTCGATCAAACTTCAGCTAATTTGGTAAATGAGTTCCTTCCAGAGCATTCACGTGGGAACACTCGGAAGAGAGACACCACGAATATTTACTTATATATTTGTTTATACTTTGCTTCCGTTAAACTATATTTCCATCACAAACTTAAGAAAACCACGTAATTTATTTAATCTATTTATAAAAAAAAATATTTCTGGTACAGCGGCAGTCACGAACTTTCTGTTTCTAGAATCATCCGCTTAAATAAGTAAAGAAACTCAAAGGAGAAGGTCAAACTAAGATTTTATTGGAATTTGATAAAATTTTAAATCTCTGTGATCATATTTAACACTTACAAATTTTTAAGTTTCCTTTCTTCTTTAGAAAATAATTTTCTAGTAAAATATTTCTAACTCGAGATACAAATGTTCTTATGCGGATAACAAAATGTACGATGTACGGAGTAGGATCCAAAATTCGGGGACAGCGCCTACCCTCGACAACGCAAGCATGTAGTCAAAGTTAAGGCATCTGAAATACATCCCGCCATTCCTCCCCTCCGTAGTTAGAATGGTTTGGCCCATGGAAAGAGATTGGAATGCGCGCGCAGACGTTTGCTGCTGCGGTTAGTCTTCTGTCTTCTGCGATGTGAGGAACATGGGTTTCGAAGAGCAACTTTGTAACATTAAATTTTGTCAGCGTTTTGGTAAAACAGCTACAGATACCTTAGAAATGTTTTCGAACGTGTACGGCCACTCTACGATGGCGATGTCGAAGGTGTACAAGTGGTATCGGCGTTTTAAAGAAGGCCAAGAATCCATCTCAGGTAATGATCGCTAGGGTCGACCTGAGACTGCACGGAATGAGGAAAACATTATGATGGTGGCGCAGAGTGTTATTCAAGATCGTCGCCGAACCATTGAGGAAATCGATAACACAACTAAATTATCGAGGGACACATGCCAGCGCATTTTAAAGGATGATCTTAACATGCACCACGTGTATTAACACATTGTCCCTCGCCTTTTGACCTCCGAGCAAAAAGATGAACGGATACGGATATCAGGCGAAATAATCGACAAAGCCAATAGCGGTCCTACCTTTTTGGATAACATCGTCACAGGTGATGAAACGTGGAGCTACGTGTTTGATATTCAGCTAAAGCGTGCTTCTTCAATATGAAAATCACTGTCTCCACCGTGATCAAAGGAATTCAGGCAGGATCGCAGCAAAGGGAAAGTCATGCCGGAGGTGTTTTTTGATTCTCACGGCATTGTCCATTCGGAATTTATTCCTGAGGGGCACAACAGTTAACAAGAAACGTTATCTGGACATTTTACGTCACTTACGGAAGTCAATCCATCGTAAATGGCCGGAGACGGGGCAAAGTGGAAATGGTACCTTCTCCATGACAATGCGCCTGCGCATCAGTCCCTACTGGTCACTGAGTTTCTCGCCAGAAATCGTACTAATGTGCTTCCATATCCCGTCTATTCACCCGACTTAGCCTCTTGCGATTTTTACCTCTTTCTACTGATGAAACAAAATTTCCAGGGACGTCGCTTTGTGTCGACAAATGAGGTAAAAACAGCAACGCAGGAGGCATTACGAGGGGTTGCAAAACATGGCTTTCCGCAATGCTTCCAGAAACCCTACAAAAGCTGGCAAAAGTGTATCGTCGCCCAAGGGGATTATTTTGAAGGTGGTTGTGCATCGACGTTTTAAATTATTCAAGGTAAGGTACTATACACCAAGTCCCGAGCTTTTGGATCCTACCTGGTAAAATAAGAAGACAGGAATTGGCAAGGGAACGCCACTTTGTGTGAAATAGGAAGAGCAAATTGATTTTGAAACAAAAGGACATAAATCTTATCCATATTTTCTTGGTAAATTATATTTCTTCTTAACCCTTTGATTGGCTGACGAAATCTAAAAGTGCCTCTTCGAAAACGCCACTCAGTTCAGCAGCCGCTGCTTTTGAGAAGAGCAAGCATTTCAATTTCCGTCAGCACTAAAACCAGTCTTACAGCGTGGTATTGTCACCTGTTTCTACGGTCGGCTTCTCCGCATGACACTGAATCGATACTCGATAACGTGCATAAAGTTGAGTCCTATGCCTTTCTTCGAGAGAAACGCAACACGTCCGAGAATAATGTTGTCATTCATTTAATGAAGAATTTAGTATACGAAAAATTTAAGCATTACGTTATATGATGGTTAGCAATGTTATTTTAAACACAAAACATGCACTTAAAATCTTGTTTTCTGATATAAATGAAACTTAAGAAAATAATATTATACAAACAGTTTTGTATTTTCTAACTACAATGTCGAAATGCATTTAAGTCACATTATCTTTTATTTAAAATGAATCACCTACTATGAACTTATAGTACTTACTTTAGCCTTTTACTAATTGAGATACCACTTACTAAAGTGATAGCTTTAAAAAAAAAAAAAAAAAACGTTTATAAATGTCTTGGGTACTATGTAATTGTTTGTAGTGTTTCCTGGAACTAAATATGCCATGCCAAAAGGGTACATTGATATTATATTTACGTACTGTAATGATAGCAGATGTGCGAATATCCCACTTTCATAACTGAATTGACTTTGTATTCATCACATGTGGGACCTACAATAAATGTCTTAAAAACTGAGAGTATGAAAACCTGTGCGGAATATAGCCAACATTCCCTTCTCGAAACAGAGTTATCAATGGACATTTTGCCAGGTTTTCCAGGTGAACATTAAATTTGACTTGGAGTATGTTTCTGGATAAAATACTATTTATCGTATTCAGTTTAATAAATTTAAGTTACACGAAACTTGTTCCATCTATGCGGAGGTACTGTTGGGTTTTACAAGAAAAACCGGTGCTCCCTTGATACAAAATATTATATAACAAGTCGACTCATACCAATGCGAAAGCGAATGTTTTAAAATATATAAATCAAAGCAATTAGGTGAGCTAACTCTTGGTCCCGAAATAGGAATTATAGCGTGCTTAATGCCGAGCACTAAAAAATTCTACTCGTGGAGTAGAAATACCCCAAGCGCGTTCAAACTGTTGATACAGACTACACAAAAAGAAAAAAAAATTCCCAGCGTGCAAACTGTCTTATGGAATATATTGGAGAGTCGCGCAGGAAGAGGTCAAACCGCTTGCGGATAGCATTATCAGAAAATGTCCCCCACCTTCAAACCGTTTTAACAAAAGAGAGACCTGAGACGCGTCAAACGTTTTCAAACGGGTGATAGGGTTAATACAATAAAATATGTATTTATCACAATACTTCTACTTCTCCAAAAGGGAATCGAAAAACTGTTTTTAAATAGGAAAAGTGAGAGGCAGAAAAGACTTTCCATTTACTTCAGATAGAAACACCGCATATTAATATTTGAAATTTTCGTGGTATCGTTATTTGTACAAAACCAATTTTAAATTTCATTCGGTTTTGAATAAAATTTAAAATCGTTTTCGAAATTGAACTTTTCAAAAATTCATCGTTTCACTTGTTTTTTAAAGCATTGTCTTCATTACGTCAGAGGCTTTGTTTGATTTCACCTTATTTGATATTTTTTATCTCTCATGGTGGAATGTAAAAGCAGTAATTCACGAAAGTTTTGAAACAAGTATTTATGGCATTTCAAACTCAGTACAGCAAGCCACGAATATACATACATTGAATGATGAATTAAATATGAATATGCGAACGAATGAAGCAAGAAATCCGCCGGTAGTAGTATGGATGTCCAGTTGCAATTATTGAAGACAACAAATGCCTGGACATTGACAGAAATCCCTGGGCGATTGCATAAGGAACAGTGGCCGAAGTAACATGGAAGAAACAGCAGATCAATGCAATCTTGTTTTTTAAGCCCCGCTGTTTCGGTCTATAGAGACAATGTAACTCAAACAATTCTAGCGGCCCAGTCGCAGCCTCGGTGGCGCCGTGGTCCAAGCGATGGCATCTTATATTCGCCAGTTATGGGTCTGCGTTTGAATCCCGAATCTGGGTTTAAATCCCGGTGAGGGATAGATGTTGTGTTTATTTTACTGCCCTGGCTTTCTCCCTTCCCTGGAACCAGTTGACCTAAATTAGGGACGGGCGACTGCTTATAAACCATTGAGTTTCTCACGGTGGTCGTTAAACTTCCGATCCAATCCAAGCTCAGCCCTTCTAGGTAAAACAGAAAATACCGAAATGTGGTTAGTTTTAAACAGAAAGCAACTTTCCATATTCAGTAGCTGATCTGCACGAATTGGGCTGACCTCAAGTTGAAAGCAACTGCCCAGATTTAGTAGCTGGCATTCATGACTGCTGTAGTTTCAGTAGAAGCCATAACCAAAGTCGTTGGAAGAGACTTAAGCCATAATTAGAGTTTCGTAATTGTGCATTGACTCTGTAACACTTCCTTTGTTTCTACATAATGCAATGCAATGTTATGATAGGAGAAGGAAAGGAAGAACTGGAAAGTAGTAGATCAGAAACACATTATTAGCCGTTTGGCTCGATTCAACTACAGGGGTTGGTTCAGCATCGGAACATATGAAAACCCAAAATGCTCACTTGCTTTACATTACTTACGAAATTCGTGACTTGCAAAATGCGCAGAAAAGCACATAAACGATCCAACACATGATACTGGGTGTATGTAAACAGCTCCTATCTCTGAAGTTTTGTTTGCGCTGCCGATGTAGTTGCATGAAGCCTTTTTCAATGATTTCGCTTGCTTTGGCAATTCATCGTCCCTAAGTTGTGTTTCAGAAGCACAATTTCTTGGTAGGAATAAGAGTGAAATGAAGTAGACGCTTGACAGGTGAAAATAAAATATACTAAGAAAGTTAAAACTGGAAGAAAGAGATTGTAAACTTGGCATGAGCTTAACGCATGAATAAGTTGATGATTCGCAATATTCTAAAGACGAAGACGATTGTGAAATGTACTAAAGGAGCTGCGCCTATGAAATCACCAGGGAAAGTTGATCGAATGTGTAGAGAAAATTCTGTGTTTAGGGGCTTTATTTTTTATTACGTTTTGCTCATGGCCCTGTTTTCGTATTTCAGTCGAACCATCTATACTGTATATACTGAATACATATTCAGGGGTTGGACAGAATAATGTAACCACTTAAGAAAAGAAGGTTTTTACGTACCTAATAGAGTGTAGGACCTCCTTTGGCATTCAAAGCCACATGAATCCTCTTTAGAATGGACGCATATAAATCCTAGATGGTGGTTAGAGGGATGTTACACCATTCTTCATAAAAAGTTGTTCCAGGTCTTAAGAGATGCAGGAGGAGAAAGGTAACGTCTTAGTCTGTTTTCCAACACAGACCACAGTGGTTCGATGATGACTAAGTCCGGTGATTGGGCAGACCAAGAAAGGTGCGAAAGGTCATCCTCATGTTCCTCAAACCATGATTGGACATTCCGAGCTCTGTGAATTGGGATGTTATAATCTTGAGAGATGGCATTCCCTGCAGGAAGCAATGTCTGAGCCATTAGACGGACTTGGTCTGCCAACATGGTTTCATACGCCCTGCGCGTCATCCGTCATTTCAAGATGATCAGGGGACCGGTAAAAACCAGGATATGACCACCTGGAGCATGTCAAAACCACCACCATACTGCACTGTTTGGAACAGAGAGTCTGGGTTGCACGCTTCTGACGGTGTTCCGTACACATAAATACGTCCTGTGGTGGGGAGAAAGTGAATATGGATTCATCCGACTACATTTACACGCTTCCATACATCGTCAGTCCACGTTGTGTGCTCCTGACACCACTGCCGTCGCCGTCGGTCATTCATCCTGGTCACCAGAGGTTTTGCAATGGCAGCTCAGCCATGAATATCTTCTTTATGCAGTTCCCTGCGCGCTGTTTTCGTTGACTGGGGTCTAGATATGCAAACTGAGTTCCGCACTAATTTTCAGCGCCGTGGTGTTTTTATTACCGGTAACAGTCCTCTTTAACGCTCTCCTGTCTCTATCGGTCAGGTTCGTTTTTCGAACACACTTGTGTTTCGCAGATGAGGTTTTGCCACGAACACGGTATGTTGTCCTGTCGCTGGACACAGTAGCTCCCGATACCTTCAATACCCTGGCGACTGTTGTCATGGAGGCCTTAATTAGCCAGCCACCAACAATTATCCCTCTTTCAAAGTCCGTTAGGTCGCTAATTTCTCGTCATTCTGAAAAATTTTTTGCAACAAGTCACTTTAAATGCACTAAAACAGAACCCTGAGGTTCGGAACAAAGCTATTACAAGCCAAAAAGTAAGCAGCTGGATTAAAAGTCACGTAGGCAGCTGTATTAAAAGTCACGTAGGCAGCTGTATTAAAAGTCACGTCTCTGAGCGTGGTGTTCACCTTACTCTGCGCAACCCCTGTTGTATATATATAACTTCGTTACAACCAGGCGCAGATTACAAAAGCACTATGTTTGGTATATTACATTATGAAAGGTGAAAACTATTCAATCGTAAATCGCTTATCAATGACTCGAAGGTAAATAGCACTTATTAATTAAAAATTAAAGCTAGCAATGAAGATATGAACAAGATCTCCAATAAGCAAAACAAAATTATGTAAAAATTAGAATAATTACAGAAATTTTAAGTCTTACCACTTATATGTTATATTACACATATCAGCCAATTCTTGCTTGTTTTGTGCTTATCACGGTTGCTGTTCTAAATGTTTGCCAACTCCCTCTGACCCGGTGTTTATGATGTTCATAAATGAAAAATAAGCTCTTAGGATTTTTTAAACAAAGATTTAGTGATTGAAAAGTGGCGCGGGGAGGGGATAAAAGGCAGCATTTCACCACAAGATGTGTGTTTATCTAGCTTTGGGTGGTGTAGTAAGAAAGCAACAGAAACATTCTTGTCTTTATGTGAAATGACTTATCTGTAATAGAAATTAGGCAACAGGTAATTCTTTCTCTTGCAGACTCGAAAATGAGCGAATGACACTTATTCTGTTTGCTGATAATAATCGTGCTGAAATTCGATGCATGCGGTTTCTCCAAAATTTATTGAACGTAACATGCGGTTAAAATAACAAGGAAGAATATTATGAAGTTCAACTGATCTATAAAAAAGCCGCACACATGGTGCAGTGGTCTAAGCGATGACTTCTGGTCATTCGTACGAGATGGGTCCGGGTTCAAATCCCGATGAGGCATGGATGATGAGTTTGTCTTACGGCTCTGGCTCTTTCCCTTCCCTGGAACCAGTAACTCTAAATTAGGGACGGGCGACTGCTTTAAGCCCATTGAGTTGCTCCCGGGGGTCGTTAAACCTCCAATCATACACATCTATAAAAACCCGCACGGGGATAACTGGTTTTCCAGTTATTTGGGGAGTAGCGCACTCAAGCCCCGAGCACACCTTGTGACGGATCATCTTTCTTTTTGTCTTGCACGATAACATTACCGAAGGGATGTTATCGGGCAAGACAAAAGAAAGATGATCCGTCACCATGTCCCCACGGCCCGTGCGGACATTTCTTGTATGATTTTTTTCATTTTTGGCTTTTGCTCTTATATTGCCACGCACCCACCTCAGTTGTAGGTTGCTGAGGTTGTGATCATGCGCCAGCTCCGGATTTTAGTTCCTCGTTTTTCTTCCTTTAGTGCCTCGTTTTTCTTCCTTTCTTCTCCATTTTATGTTCCCTTCTTTGTTTTTCCGAGCTGTTTAGCTAGACCTACCTGCACGTTTGCCGTGTGCAGTGACCCGTAAGGTGGAAAATAGGATGCTGGCGGCTGAGGTTTCAGGGTGCCGGGATGTAGTTATCTTCAGCTACCAACACTCCTCTTTGCCCACTGCTTCAGCCCTAAAGGGGTGGCTAGGAAGTAACCCACTCCTAGTCAGGAAGTCTGTGGCCGAATGGGGTCCAGACTTCTAACGGCTTGTCGTTATGTACGGCAGGGTGAGTTTGGGGATAGGGTGGGCATGCCAAATGGGTGTTCCCTAGGCAAGGGGAAGTCTGAATGCGCGCCGAGCGCATGTCTGCCATATCAACTTGCTATACCCGCTTGCTATCCCTAGAG
Organism: Macrothele yani; assembly: GCA_039090855.1. Lineage (NCBI taxonomy): Eukaryota > Metazoa > Arthropoda > Arachnida > Araneae > Macrothelidae > Macrothele > Macrothele yani. Next base: position 89,148,091 of record CM077013.1, read on the forward strand.
CCGTGTCCTGCGCCCACTTGGGCTTGCGGATCTCCGGCTCTCCCTCGTTGGGCTCGGTCGAGGGTGGGGAAGTCGGCGGATGAATTTTCTTTCTTCTCTATGGCAAATAACAATGTTTCCCATGCTATTAATTTGAAGCGCCGCGTGGAGGAAAGTACACCCTCCTTCACAAAGAAACTTCTTAGTGGTGATTGTAATGCTCTGTTTCTTCTGATTCATTCTGTTTATCATTCACAGTCTCTGAGTTCGAAGAGTTCCTTCTGGATTAATAAGGCTCTTCAGGCGGTTGCTGGCCCTCCGAAAAGTGTTAAGAAGCTCCCATCAGGGGATCTTCTTGTGGAAGCATCTAATCCACAACATAGTGCCACCGCGCTGGAGACGACCGTTCTGCTGGATATTCCAGTACAAATAACACGGCATGGTTATTTGAATTCCTCTCGCGGTGTCGTCAACTCCCGTGACTTGCTTAAATGCAGCGATGAGGAAATTCTGGAGGAACTTGGCGACTAACATGTCACTGGGGTTCGGAGAATTACTTTTAGGCGAGATGGGAAGTTTATACCTTCCTTGATGGAAATTGTCACCCCAACCCTGCCAATTTCCATCAAGGCAGGTTACTTACGGCTTGATGCCCACCCATGTATCCCTAATCCTTTGAGATGTTACAAGTACCAGCATTACGGTCATTCTCAACAGTCGTGCCGTAACGTAGCAAGGCGTGGGAGCTGTGGTGCCACGGATCATTCTTTGATGGAATGCTCAGCAGAATCGGAGCACTGCGTATACTGTGATGGGTCACACTCTGCATTTCCATGCAGTATCCAAAATGGATAGAGAAGCAGGCTATCCAATGCCTGAAGACAGCAGAATATCTGTCTTATCCCGAGGCCAGACGTAGGATCGCTCCTTTAACACCAGGCCGGCGATCATACGCTTCAGTCGTAGTTCAGAAGTGCACTGTTGCTGAGCAGACTGAGGTGCACATCGTAGGGTTGTGTCCATATGATTTCGAGGACATCGTTGCTGCTGGATTGGAGGAGGCACTAAAGTCTCGCCGTCTGGAGTCCAAAGCGACACCCACATCGTCGCCGAAAAGATCCTCTGCTAGCACTAGGACTCAGACTAAGGGCACTCCAATCAAGAAGCCCGAGAAACAGAAGCCAGGCGTATCCTCCCCGAAACCCCGCTCTAACACTCAGAGTCGGGCGCAATCATCCAAGAATACGGGGAGTAAACACGCCCCTGTATTACCATCCCGACACTGAAGACGTACTGGAGCTCATGGACTCTGAGACCTATTAGTCGTCTCAGTGTTTATCAGTCTTCCTTTTTTCTTTTTCTAATAATGGCTTCAATCATTCAGTGGAATTGACGAGGTCTGCGGCTACGACTTGATGATTTGAAAGGCTTACTGTCTTCGCACACACCTGTGTGCGTGTGTCTCCAGAAGACAAAGCTTCGCACGACGGACACTTCGTCGCTGCGCAGTTATTCTATTTTTAACAAAGATCATGAGGATGGACTTATCGCCTGCGTAGGAGTGGCCGCTGTTGTTCCTCATGGTGTTCCTGTCACTGCGGTCGATCTTCGGACGACTCTACAAGCAGTGGCAATGAAAATTTATGTGAACATCCTGTTCACAGTCTGTTCCATCTACGTACCACCAGATGAAGCTGTCACCCTTTCAGATTTAGAAGATTTAGTTGACCAGTTGCCGCCTCCTTTCTTCCTTCTGGGAAATTTCAATGCGCACAATCCGTTTTGGGGTGATAACACTCGAGACTCCAGGGGCAGTGTGGTCGAGTCCCTACTCTCCAACACGTCCCTCTGTCTCCACAACATAGGGACAGATACATACTTTCATGAACCTACCCGCTCGTACTCAGCCATTGATCTGTAACGGAATTCACCATCTTTATATCCTGACTGGTCCTGGAGCGTGTCTGGTGATGCCCTTGGCAGCGATCACTTGTCTATCTTTCTTCGTCTGGCATGTAGCAGATACCGCCATCCTTCCCGTCCTGCTAGATGGGGATATCGATCGATCCAAGTGGGACTCATTCACGGCTTCAGCGCCCTTTACTCCTGCTATGGTGTCCTCAGGTACGATCGGTGAAGCTGTTGCAGCGGTAACGGATTGCATTGTGCAAATGGCGGAACTCGCCATCCCAAAGACGTCGACTAAACTTCCACGTTGCCCGAGACCTTGGTGGAATTCCGATTGCAAGACAGCACGCCAGGCTCAACATCAGGCTTGGGGTAGGTTTGCGTCGGTATCCCACCGACGTAAACCTACTTGCTTTCAGGAAGGCAAAGTCCTACGCGCGATTGGCACGTCGTCGTAGTCAACGGGACTTGTGGATACAATATGTATCCGGAATTAACACCTCTACCAGCTCTAAGATCGTTTGGGATAGGATTCGTAAGATTCGGGGAAAGTACCCACATGGGAAGCTCACCATTCTCGAGAGTGATGGACGAATGGTTGTTGACGCTCAAGGTATTGGTGACTGTCTTGGCACCGCATTTTCATCAGTGTCCAGCAGCAGCAATTACCCTTCTTCGTTCCGGCAGTATCCGACGCGGCTTGAGAGGACTAGAATATCCTTCGGACCGTTTTCCTCGTAGGATCATAACAGCCCGCTGACTGCCGTGGAACTGAAGATTGCTCTGAATCGGTCCGGCCGGACATCTGTCGGACCGTATAACATCCAGTACGACATGCTATAAAGCACCTTTCTTCGTCCTCTCTTGAATGTTTACTAATCCTATTTAACAGGATTTGGCATGAGCACGACTTTCCCGATTCTTGGCAGACTACTATTGTCATACCTGTTCTCAAACCTGGTCAAGATCCCACCAACCCTTTGAGCTAGCGGCCAATTGCTATGACGAGCTGCCTTTACAAAGTGCTCGAGCGCATCATCAATCTTTGTTTGATGTTTTATTTGGAAATTCATCACATTTATCACTTAATCAAAGTGGTTTCCGCCGCTTTCGATCCACCACTGATAATCACCTTCGCCTTGAAACATTCATCAGAGAGGCGTTTGTCCGGCGTCAGCACATGGTCTCCGTATTCTTCGACATGGAAAAAGCTTATGATCGGACGTGGAGATGCGGCATTCTCCAGAATCTGCACCACTGCGGATTACGGGGAAACTTAGCAACTCTCATTGCCAGCTTTCTCCAGAACCGGATGTTTCGTGTGCACGTCGGGTCGACCCTCTCTGCACTGTGTCCACAGGAGCAGGGTGTTCCTCAAGGCTCCATTCTGTCAGTCACTCTTTTCATCCTTCGTGTTAATCACATTTTCACATTACTTCCTCCAACGGTTCGCGGATCGATGTAGTTGGATGATCTTCAGGTTTCGTGTGCGTCCGTCAACATGCGCACCATTGAGAGACAATTGCAGTCGGCAATTACTAAGATTTCTTCCTGGGCCATCCTCAATGGATTACGTTTCTCGTCACAGAAGACCGATTGCGTGCATTTTTGTCGTAAACAGGGTTTCATCCAGACCTTCATCTCCGTCTAGGGAACTCTACCATCCCTGTGGTGTCCAAAGTCAAGTTTCTAGGTTTGACCTTTGACCGCGCATTCCCCTTTTGTCCTCAGTTTCAATCCTTAAAGGTGCAGTACACAAAGTTATTGAGTAATCTGAAGGTCCTCCCGAACATCTGGGGGGCTAACGGCTGCTCAATGCTCAGCCTTTACCACTCCCTTATGCAGTCAAGGTTGGACTACGGATATGTAACCTACGGTTCTGCACGCCCTTCTGTTTTTATGTCTCCCGTTCATCACCAAGCTCTGCGTCTTTGCACCGGCGCTTTTCGTACTTCTCCCGTGCATAGCCTGTAAGCCGAGTCGCATGAAAGGCCGTTGTGCCTCCGCCGTCAGCAACTGTCTCTCCAGCTTAACACCAAGCTAATGTTACTACCTCATCATCCACTGCACGATTCAGTCTTCAACTCACAATGTGTCCGCTGATTTTCCAACCGCCCTTCATCTGTTCCAACTTTCGGGATTCGGATGTCCGACATGGTGCGCGATACTGGCTTAAACTTATCGACGATTGGTGTGACCAAAGTTTTTCATGATCCTCCTTGGCAGACAGCTCAGGTGATAGCCGATGTGTTTCTTTCTGCGTAGCCCAAGTCTTCCACGCCTGAGCTCCTTTAACAGCAACTTTTTGCTAAGCACCTCTCGATCCACTCAGATTTCGTGCCTGTCCTCACCGATAACTCGAAATCCAGTGATGTTGTGTGATCTGCCTTTGTGTGTACTGATGAGAGGTACACTGAGCAGATTCCACCTGCAGCGGCTATCTTTACGGCGGAAATGCATGCAGTTTACCTGACCTTACGTCACATCCAGTCCTGCTCTCATCGTCGTGCCATGCTTTGCACTAACTCCCAGTCTGTCATCCAAGTCTTATCTTCTCCTGAGGGTGTTGATTCTCCAGTCACCAGGAATGCTCGTCGTCTCCTGCTTGACTTTGACTGGCGTTGGATTCCAGGTCCGATTCTGTTGAGTTCCTAGCCATGTTGGGAACCGGGGTAACGAGCTGGCGGATCTCTCTGCCTGGTCTGTTTTCTCCATGACACCCACACGGCAGCCACTGTTTTCCCGAGATTTTCGACCTTTGTTCCGCCAATTTATCATGGACGAGTAGCAGTCCCTGTGGTCTCAACAGGGCAGCAATAAGCTCCATTCCATCAAACCACAGATCGGACGATGGAAATCTAGCTTGAGGAATAACAATTGTGAGAAAGTTGTTCTTGCGCATCTCCTCATTAGGCACAGTCGTTTCACTCACCACTTTTTGCTGTGTGGCGACACTGTCCCAGTGTGTGAAGCGCGCAACTGTCGTCTCACAGTCCTTCATGCTTTGTGTACTTGTGTTCGGTTTTGTGATACCGTTTTCGTTATTTTCATTCTTATTTGTTGGACGACTGCAAACTATCCCCGGTGAAGAATGTGACACGTTCGTAGTGTTTTCGTTTTTGAAAGATTGACTTTTTTAAACTCGTCTAGTTTTTAACATGTACATTCTCATTTTTCACTTTTACCGAATCAGCCTGGTTTTAATCTTTTGTACGTTTTTTAAATTAATTTGTTTTTTTTTTGTTTTGAGTGTCTTTTGTTTGACGCTCTTTGGCCAAACATGGCCCTTGCGCCATAAAAATTAAACAACCAACCAACCAACCAATCATCTATAAAAACTTCGGTTTATGTGGAGCTGCGTATTATGCGAGCTCGTATAATACGCAGCTCCACATAAACCGAAGGTCACATGTTCCAGGGGTCACGTGTGACGCAGCTGCGCCGGTGATGATCATCGTGTGTTCCACTTAAGTTCACATGTTTCTCGGATGAAGACTTTATGACGAGGTAAATTTCTCCATCATTTTAATGTCAGGGGAGGGAGGGAATCGAACCCCTAACTCTCTCCTCCGGAGCTCCGAGTGCTATCCACTATACTACACTGGCATGTGCTCTCACCGCTATCTGCCTTTTTCTTGTGTGCGTCCTGCGGGGCAGATACGTCACAACTTCCAAATTCCATCGCATCTGATCAGACCTTAAAGCAGACTTTTAACATTGTATATCCTGAATTTATATCGTCACATAAACACCCCCCCCCCCCGTTGAGAAACTGCTGGGACGGAATCGTACGTTTATGGGTCAGCCGGCAAACCACGCACGAAGGAAGTCACTGCTGAAGAAGGAATTCTCATTATTTCGAGATGATGTGTGGACTGAGTATTACACATTTTTCGAGAAACACAACTGCCAGGAGATTAATTTTATGTTCGGACGGCAATATAGCGTAAAAGCCCACATGCCGGTGACAGGACTCCCACCAGCATCCTTTTGGTCCGGAGCCTAATGCTTTCCCAATTAAGCTGACGGAGTTTGTCGTTGCAGCTTTGCCGTCTTGACATGAGCGTTACCTCTGACGTAGGTACATCACAAACTTCCTAATTTTAAGGTAGACTTGCTCAATCATTTCTGAGCTACACAATCTTAAGGATATCTAACAGTATAACTCTTGAACTGTACAATGTATCGGTAGACTAGCTGCAGCATTCCTAAACTATACAATCTTAAAGTAGACTTGTTGTATCATTCCTGAACTACACAATTTTAAGTAGAATTGCTGTATCATGCCGAACTACATAATTTTAAAGTAGAGTTTTTTCATTACCTAGTCTTCACACAGTCCTTCAGTCTCAGTGACCACTCATCAATAACTTTACGCCGGGTCTCCACAGGGAAAGCTGCTAATGCCCCCACCAAAGAGCGTTTAAGACTCTCAATACTGGGGTGTCTCTTTCTGCAGCCCATATCCTCCAGTGTGGCTCATAACTTGTAGTCCAATGGGCTGTGGTCTGGACTGCTTGAAAGCTAACCAGCTGGAGAAATGAAATCTGGCAAATACGCCTGAAGCCACTCCGGCGTTGACTTAGCCTTGTGGCAAGGTGAAGAATCTTGCTGAAAGCTCCACTGTCTGTTTTGGAAAAGGGTGTGACTCATATTTTTAACCACTGGCTCCAAAACCCTGTACTGGTAGACTTTGGCGGACGTTTTCACTCGATTCTCACAGAAATGGAGCTCCGTGGTACCTTCGTAGTAGACTCCCCAAGAAACCATGGCAAAAGCAGGATGATGGCCCCTCATGAACCTTGGATCATTCTTCTGAGCTTTTCGCTAGGTTGACGCATACACCCTGTCATTTTCGCGGTTGAAAGCCTCTGCAATAGTGAAATGTTTTTCATCAGAAAAAGGATCTGCCTGTGGCGATTGTCTTCGTAGCGCTGCAGCAAACGTTTCGCTTTTAGAACCCTCTGCTGCTTCAGTTGTGGGGTGAGAAAGTTTCCTTTACGCCGCCGGTAAGCTCTCACTCTTAGATCACTCCGCAGCACACGTGACATCGACATCCTTGAAATGTTCAGCTCACAAACCATCACTGACTCTTTCCTGACAGGATTTCATCGAATACGGGCTGTCACTGCTTTCACCAGGCAAGCAGTCCTTAGGATACGCGGCAGACCCTTTCTGGGTGGTCAGCGATGGTCCCAGTCTCAGGGAACCTTTTCATCGTCCGATAGACAAAAATTCGGCTGTTGAAAATCTCGGAAGCTGATTTTCCAAATGTGTGCAGCGCTATTACAGCAACATGATTTTCATAATCGCCCCACTCCATGGCAAGTACAGTTCTTCACGAAACACGTTATCTCCACTGGGACTCAACGCACAATGATTCACTAGCATCTTCATACCTCCTGGCTGGTCGGATGACGTTGCACACAGGTTGCGCGCCATCTGGCAAACTCTTGTAAAAGTGAAAAATCCTCCAAATACGTGGCGTCAGTAAATAAATAAATAAGTCGCTCTTTCCATGTAACAGTATTCTATTAGGACCGGGTATATCTGAACTACAAAACCTTAAGGTAGACTTACTGAAACATTCTTGAATTGTACAATCTTAAGGAAGATTAGTTGCATCATTCCTGAACTACAAAATCCTAAGGAAGATTTGCTGCATCATCTCTGAACTGTACAGCAATACATTTTACCCAAATCGAAAACTTTTGCGATTTTAAGTAAGAGCCATTTCAGCTCATTCACCTTTTCCGAACCCCTGGGAACGGGTAACCCACGTGTTGGAAGAATTAATCAAATACGATCTTACTGTTTGTAGTCAGGAACCACGGGATTCACAACAGAATGTTTCGCAAACATTCATAATATATTCATCTGGCAGTGTAAAAGAAAACTGCGGAACGGAATTACTAGGCAACACTTTTAAATTTCTAAGTTATGCATATTTTGTGCTATACTCGTATATGCGGCAGCTGAAATTGGAACTTGGTCTTATTTTCAAATCAAGTCAAGTCAAGTATTATAAAACAGAAAGCATCGTGAGTCATCCTAGTCATGCGGGCACCAATATTCTGCTCTACACAACGTAAGACTATTCTTGTTATCCCTACCTTTGTGAAGAATCACCAGTGTTAATTTGTTTTTGAAAAGCACTCGTGAGTCTTACGATACCGTGAAGGCAGATTTCAAACATTTATCAACAGAAATTTTTAATCAACTATTTCGTCGCTGCTCACAACGCTCTCAGTATGACCACTGAAGCTTATCTGGAGAATGCATCCTGAGACAGTCGATGACAGAATCGCTGAAGTGTGACTACGACTTCGATCAAAGTTCAGCTAATTTCGTAAATTAGTTCCCTGAAGTACATTCACATGGGAACACTCCAAAGAGAGACACCACTGAAAACTTTCATGGTTATACATCACTCTCCTTATCGCATGTTCTCCTCATGAATTTAACATAAATAGATTATTTTTTAATCCATCTAATAAACACATCTACGAAAATTACCGTGACAAATATCCTGTTCTTCAAAGGTTGGTAATCTTGCACTGGAAAGGCCATGCAGATCTGGCATGAGAGCAAAAGGTACTTCCTCATACATTTTGGAGTTTGCGATACTTAAAAATGTAGAAATTCTCTGTTTCTTCTTGCGCATTTCATATATTTGAAATGCGTGATTTGGTAAATAGGAAAATGCACCTAAAAGATTCTTAATAAATAAATGCGTATCTATAAAAAGAAATGCTTCTTCATTTTCTGTATTCGGATACAGACAAATGGAAAATATAATCCATTGTTGGAAACAGATTTTTGCCGCCCCAGTGGAGCAGTGGTCTAAGCGATGGCCTCTGATCATTCGTCCGGAAGGGGATCCGGGTTCGAATCCCCGGTGAGGCTTGGATGTTGTGTTTGTCTTATGGCACTGGCTCTCTCCCTTCCTTGGAACCAGTGACCCTAAATTAGGGACAAGCGACTGCTTATAGCCCATTGAGTTGCTCACAAGTGGTCGTTAAACCTCCAATAAAAAAAAAAAGAAAAAAGAGACAGAGTTTTCGGTTGCAATCGTGCGTGATTTGTTATTTTAATTTAGGTGTCGGCTATATTATCATACTCCCCGGTAGAGACGGACGCTTTGCTAACCCTTCGGATAATCTGTAGTGATACATTCCTTGCTTTTAAATATGTACTCTCATAATAGCTTGCACCAGAGAACTCAAAAAAATACAGGGTGTCCACCAAGAGATTTCGACATTTTGAAAATCTATATTTCCTTTTCAGGTTTTAGAGATATCATTGTGAACAGAACGGAAGCAGAATCTGATAAAGTTTCCGTGGAAACATTATAGTGCACAGAAAAATACCAGTGGTGCTGCAGAGACTCCGAGCGAGCTCGCACAGGTTGTGTGGTGGTTCCCGGAAACAAATTCGGTCACACAAGTGAAATGAAACTTCCGCCTCGTCTTGAATAAGGACCCTCCGACATTTAAGACTGTCAAGAATTGGTGTGAACAGCTTTTGGCAACCAGAAGTTTGTTGAAAGGAACGGTGGGGGACATTCTGGCATCTCGGAAGAGCTTGTAGATAATGTGCAGAGGTCATTCAAAAGAATCCCCTGAAAGTCAGTCTGACAAGCAGCGAGAGCACTTGGGATGAAACGGTCGACGGCTCTTTGGGTTTTTTTTATTGGAGGTTTAACGACCACCGTGAGCAACTCAATGGGCTATAAGCAGTCGCCCGTCCCTAATTTAGGGTCACTGGTTCCAGGGAAGGGAGAGAGCCAGTGCCGTAAGACAAACGCAACATCCATGCCTGACCGGGATTCGAACCCGGACCCCTTACGGACGAATGATCATAGGCCAGCGCCTTGGACCACTGCGCCACCGGGGCGGCCTCTTTGGGTTCTTCACCATCTATTAGACGTGACCAAATGAAACCCGTTCGAGAGACTTTATTAAGACAACTGAAAAGATGCATCCGCAGGTGTAGCAGAATTAAACAGAGCGATATATACACTCAGTGGCCACTTTATTATGACTACCTGACAGTTTTAAGCAAATTAGCTATGGCTGCACGCTGTTGCCGCCAGATGGCGAGGCTAATATAAAAAGAGAAAGCTTGGTGCTTACGACAATGTAGAAGTGATTTTTGGGTGACGAGAAGGTTAAAAAATGCGATTTGACGGACTTTCAACATGGGATGTTTCTAGGTGCTCGGAGCCATGGAGCGAGTATCACCGAAACCTCCGCATTCGTGAAATGTTCCAGAGCAGCTGTTGTTAAAGTGTTTAAAGACTGGACTGTCAGCCAGAAAACTGGGTCTCTACGTGCAACGTGTGGTCGTCATCGACTAGTGACTGCTCGGGCGGGACGGAGAGTTTCCAGACTGGTAACAGACAACAGAAGGGCAATAGTGCAGCAAATCACAGACCATCTTAATCAAGGATCCCCTCAAATGATCTCTGCACGCATTGTTTGCCGTACACTGCATCAAATGGGATGTGGCAGCCGAAGGCTTGTTCGAACACCTTTGCTCTCTGCAGTTGACAAGAGAAAACGTCTCCAGTTCGCACAGGAACACAAGGATTGGACAGTCGATAATTGGAAACAAATTATGTGGTTCGATGAATTACGTTTTTTGTTGCACAATGCCGATGGCCGAGTGAGAATTTGGACGGAAACAGCACGAAAGCATGGAACCCAATTGCATTGCTACAACCCTTCAAGCTGGTGAATGCAACGTTATGGTTTGCGGAATGTTTTCCTGGCATAATTTGGGAACTTTAATTCGTGTTGATCAACGTCTGACTGGCACATCATATCTAAACATTGTTGCTGGCCAAGTGCATCCTGTCATGTGGATATTTTATCCCAATGTCGATGGCTACTTTCAACAAGATAATGCGTCCTGCCATAGTGCTTGTATTGAACAGGATTGGTTTCAGGAACATGCCGGTGAGTTTACTTTACTTAGGTGGCCCCCACATTCTCCAGATCTCAACCCGATTGAAAATTTGTGAGATGAAGTTGAACGAGCCATCAGACATCTGGATCCACAACCCTTCAATTTCACACTCCTGGAAAGTGCTATTCATCAAGCATGGTCTCAGATTCCACAAACCACCTATCAACATCTCGTGGAGTCCATGCCACGAAGAATTGACGCAGTATTAAAGGCAAAATGTGGCCCAACGAAGTACTGAGAGGCTGGTCATAATAAAGTGGCCACTCAGTGTATAAGGACGCAAGAATGCACCAGTGTTCGTCAGAGAAATTCGCCGTAGCCGTTCAGACACCTATCGCACTGCTTGGGGAGATGGCGGGTACCGTCTGCGAAGGACCTTGGTTGCTTCTTGAACCAGTTGGTCACTGCGGCCATGACGTCTGCATCGGAGTGGAGAAGTTGACACTTTAGAGCTTCTTGTAAGGGTCCGAACTAATGAAAGTCGCATGGTGACAGATCGCGGCTATAGGTTGGGTGGTGCAGAAACTCCCACCCTTTCCGTGCTAACGCATCCTGTACAATGTTCGCAACATGCGGACGAGCATTATCGTGCAACAGAATCACACCACGCGAAAGCCTGTCAGGTCGTTGATTCTAAATGGATTTATGCAGTTTGTCCGGTGTGTCATTGGAGCGGTTGGGAGGATGTTCACGTGCGGCTCTTAATCACCCACCAACAAAAGCCCTTCATGGTAAAAAGATGTGGTCAGCATAACCTTACCGGCGGAAGCCCGTGACTTCAATTTTTTGTGTTTTGTAATCCAGTATGTTTCCATTGCATGCTTGCTGGTTTACTGAACGGCTCAAAGTGTATGGCACCACAATTTGTCGCCTGCCACTATGCGTGGTAGATATGCGACACCCTCCGCTTCGTAACGAAGCAAGTGGTTTCAAACTCCAACCCATGCATTCTTCTTTATGGGGGTCGATCAGCACCTGTGGGATCCATTGTGAACACACCTTCTGATACTGCAGTGTCTTCATAACCACCGTTTGAACTGCTACAAATGAAATAACGAATTCCTCCGCTAGCGAATGTAAGCTCTGACAACGGTCCACCCATATTCCTGCCTCAATCTTGGCAATGGCTTCGTCTGTCGCAAAAACATGCGCCGGGCCCGGCCGCGGAAGATCTTTCGTTTCCTCACGTCCTTTCAGAAACATTCGCAACCAGTCCGTCACTGTTGTTCTCGACACACATTTGTCACCATACACCGAGATGAATGTCATTCTGCGATGAATGTCGACTGGTCGACATCCTTTCGCTGATAGGAACTGAATCAACGCTCGCTGATCCACCTTGGACGGATTCGGAATCACATCGGACAGGTTGTCAACGATCTGCAGCACAGACCACACATGCGAGGAGAATGACGCGTGCTCGCTTGTTCATTGGTCTGCGCTCATCACGCGAGCTGTGACATCATCATGCTTCCCGAACGCCGGTCCACGTGACGCGGCAGGAACGGGTTTCATTTGATCACCCCTCATATAACGCTTGTAAACTTCTACGGTACAGATTTTGCAGGAAATCAAACATGGCGACCAGCCAAAGAAATAATCATTTGCATTCGCCATGCTGGATCGCATTGCTAATGACGAAGACATTTTATCGCAAATAATGTTTTCAGAAGAGGCAATCTTTCACGTTTCGGCGAAAGTGAATCTCCACAATGTGCGAATTTCGAGTTTGGGAAATCTGTACGTAGTCGAAGAACACATGCGCGATAGCCCAAAAGTTAATGTGGTCTTCTGCACAATCAGATTGTTGGGCCGTTTATCTTCCCTGAAAACATCATCACTGGTGTGGAGTGCCTAGATACGTTTCAGGTCTTTGCCTTGCCACATATAGCAGCCATGCAGCAGACCATAATTTTCCAGCAGGATGGTGTCCTACCCCATTGGAGCTGTGGCGTCCCGAGATTTCCTGAATGACGCGTTCTCCAACCCTTTGATAGGCTGTACTGATCCAATGTTCTGGCCTGCGCGTTTCGCTGACATTACCATATTATATTTTCTTCTTTTAGGATTTCTTCTACAAAGTGTACTGACCTGAACTGACTAAACAGACCTGAACTGACTGAAAACTTCGTATCACTATGATTTTCATGTTTAGTAATAGTTGTGAACATATTTTCCTTCCACCTCTATTTGCTTAAAATTTTGGAGCCTCATGGTGGAAACCCTGCATGAAATCAATTTTTTTACCTTGTTTCATCCGATGAGTTCCGGCGAAATTTCTTTCAATATTCACTTTTGTCAATTGTGGGTGACCAAAACATCAACGAGTTAAGAATACGGGTGACAAGAAGATCTTCAATTATGGTGCTAGACGATCACTTTTAAACAAATCTCTTCACAGATTTAATGTCCCGCACGGGGATAACTGGTTTTCCAGTTATTTGGGGAGCGGCGCCCCCACGGCCCGAGCTAACCTTGTGCGGTTTCTATTGCCTCTGCGGCTTTGACGATTACATCACCGAAGGGACAGCTGTTCATCCAGCTGATGGGGGATGGCGTCCCCACGGCCCGAGCCGATTTTCTCTTATTGTTTTGCTTTTTTCGTCTTATGTTCATATTTTGACATGTACCCGCCTCAGTTGTAGGCTGCTGAGGTTGTGATGAGGCGCCAGCTCCGGGTTTTGTTCCTCGTTCTCTTCACTGTCTTTTTCTTTTTTATGTTACATTTTCTGTTTTTCCGGAGCTGGTTAGCCTAGACCTACCTCCATGTTTGCCGTGTGCGGTGACCCGTACCGGTGGAAATGAGGATGCTGGAGGCTGAGGTATTTGGGGGCCGGGTTGTAGTGTCTCCAGATGCCAACACTCCTCTTTGCCCTCTGCTTCACCCTAAACGGGAGGCTGGGAGCTAACCCACTCCTCGTCAGGAAGTCTGTGGCCGAGTGGTGTCCAGACTTCTAGCGGCTTGTCGTTCTGTTCGGCTGGGTGAGTTGGGGGTAGGGTGGGCATGCCAAAGGGGTGTTCTCCGGGCACGGGAAAGTCTGGGTGCGCGCTGAGCGTGTGTCTGCCCTACCAACTTGCTATATCCGCTGACTATCCCTAGAGCCGTGTCCTGCGTCCTCTTGGGCTTGCGGACCTCCGGCTCTCCCTCGTTGGGCTCGGTAGTGGGTGGGGAGGTTGGCGGACGAATCTTTTCACTTCTTCATGGAACACAAAAGTGTTTCCCATGCTACAAATTTAAAGCGCCCTGTGGAGGAAGATCCACCTTCCTCAACAAAGAAACTTGTCTCTACTAATTGCAATGCTCTGTTTCTGTTACTCAAATCTGGTGACTCTTCCCAGTCACTCAGTAGCAAGAGTCCTTTCTGGATCAATAAGGCTCTGCAGGCAGTTGCTGGCTCTCCAAAGAGTGTGAAGAAGCTCCCTTCAGGGATCTTCTTGTGGAAACTTCTAATCCACGCCACAGTGCCACCTTGCTGGAAACGACCGTTTTGCTTGGCATTCCTGTCCAGGTTTCTCCACACGGTTACCTCAATTCCTCTCGCGGTGTTGTCAACTCCCGCGACCTGCTTGAATGCAGCGATGAGGAATTGCTGGAGGAACTTGGTGAACAGCATGTCATTGGGGTTCGAAGGATTCTTTTTAGGCGGGATGGGAAATCTATTCCTCCCGTAACATCATCCTAACGTTTGACTCCCCCAAACCTGCCTACTTTCATCAAGGCAGGTTATTTACAGCTTGATGTTCGACCGTACATCCCGAACCCCTTGCGATGTTTCAGGTGCCAGCATTACGGTCACTCCCAGCAGTCTTGCCGTAATGTTGCAAAGTGTGGCCGCTGTGGTTCCACAGAACACTCTTTGGCGGATTGCTCTGCAGAGTCTGATCATTGTGTCAACTGCGAAGGGACTCATCCTGCTTCTTCTAAGCAGTGTCCAAAGTGGATAGAGGAACAGGCAATCCAACGCCTGAAGACAACTGAGCATCTCTCATATCCCGAGGCTAGACGGCGGATCGCCCCTTTACAACCAGGCCGGCGGTCCTATGCTTCAGTTGTGGTGCAGAAGACTTCAGTGGCGGTCCAGACTGAGGTGTCCATCCCAGCGGGGTGTACTTATGATTTTGGGGACATCGTCACTGCTGGTATGGAAGCACTGAAGTCTCGCCGTATTGCATCCAAGGCGACATCAACATCGTCGCCTAAACCTACCTCTATGCCGAAACCATCTACGGCCATCACAGGGACCCAGGTCCAGGGCACTGGAAAGAAGAAGCCGGAAAAGGTAAAACCGGGTTCATCCTCCCCGAAACAGAGCAAGCAAAAACCATCTCTCAACACAGGGGTAAACACAGCCCTGTGTTACCTCCCGACACTGCGGATGGATTGGAGGTGATGGACGACAGTGAGACGTTCTAGTCGTCTGTCTTTTTTCATTCTTTCATTACATTTTTCATTATGGCCACGCTCATTCAGTGGAATTGCCGAGGTCTGCGTTCACGCATTGACGATTTAAAAGGCTTACTGTCTTCGCACACACCTGTGTGCGTGTGTCTCCAGGAGACAAAGCTTCGCATGACGGACACTCCTTCGCTGCGGAGACATTCCCTTTTCCGCAAAGATCACCAGGACGGCGTAATTGCCTGCGGAGGAGTGGCCGTCGTTGTTCCTCATGGTGTCCCTGTCACTGCGGTTGCCCTTCGGACGCCTTTGCAGGCAGTGGCAGTGAGACTGTCTGTGAACACTCTGCTCACGGTGTGTTCCATCTACATACCACCAACTGAAGCTGTAAGCCTTTCGGATCTGGAAGATTTAGTTGACCAGCTGCCGCCTCCTTTCTTCATCTTTGGAGATTTTAATGCTCACAATCCGTTGTGGGGTTCTACAACTCGAGACTCCAGGGGCCGTGTTGTTGAGTCCCTTCTCTCCAGCACGTCCCTCTGTCTCCACAACACCGGAGTTGCTACTTATTTTCATGAACCCACCCGTTCGTCCTCAGCCATTGATCTGTTTTTGAGTTCACCATCCTTATATCCTGACTGGTCCTGGAGCGTGTCTGGTGATCCCCTTGGCAGCGATCACTTTCCCATCTTTCTCCGTCTAGCGGGTGGCGGGTACCGTTACCCTACTCGCCCTGCTAGATGGAATATTGATCGTGCCAAGTGGGACACATTCACGGCTTCAGCGATTATTACTCCAGCTATGGTGACCTCAGGAACGGTCAATGACGCTGTTGCGGCGGTAACGGATTGTGTTGTGCATGCGGCAGAACTTACCATCCCCAGGACGTCGACTAAACTTCCACGTTGCCCCAAGACCTTGCGGAATTCCACTTGCATGGCAGCTCGTCAGGCCCAACATCGGGCTTGGGGTAGGTTTCGTCGGTACCCCACCGACGCGAACCTACTTGCTTTCCAAGTGAGGCCAAGTCCTACGCGCGATTGGTTCGTAGGCGTAGTCAACGGGAGTCCTGGATACGTTACGTATCCGGGATTAACTCCGCTACCAGCCCTAAGATTGTTTGGGACAGGATCCGTAAGATTCGAGGACAGTACCCATCTGGGGAAATCTCCATTCTTGAGAGTGATGGAGGAACGGTTGCTGACGCTCAGGGTATTGCTGACTGTCTGGGCGCCGCTTTTTCTTCAGTGTCCAGCAGCAGCAATTACCCTGCTTCGTTCCGGCAGTTACAGCCGCGGCTTGAACGGTCCAAGATTTCTTTTGGACCGTTTTCTTCCGCAGATTATAACAGCCCGCTGACTGCCGTGGAGCTGAAGACCGCTCTGAATCGGTCCGGTCGGACATCTGTCGGACCGGATAACATCCATTACGACATGCTGAAGCACCTTTCTCCGTCCTCTCTTGAATGTCTGCTAATCCTGTTTAACAGGATTTGGCTAGAGAATGCCTTTCCCGAGTCTTGGCGTACGGCCATTGTCGTTCCTGTTCCCAAACCTGGTAAAGATCCCATCAACCCGTTGAACTACCGGCCAATTGCTATGACGAGCTGCCTTTGCAAAGTACTCGAGCGCATCATTAACCTTCGTCTCATTTTTTATTTAGAATTTCATCACATTTTTTCGCCTCATCAGAGTGGATTTCGTAAATCTCGTTCCACCACCGATCATCATCTTCGCCTTGAGGCTTCTGTCAGGGAGGCGTTTGTCCGGCGTCAGCACATGGTCTCCGTCTTCTTCGACATGGAGAAAGCCTATGACCGTACCTGGAGATACGGCATTCTCCGTGATCTGCACGAGTGCGGATTGCGGGGAAACTTACCATCTTTCATCGCCGGATTTCTCCGGGACCGGAGTTTCCGTGTGCGCGTCGGGTCGACCCTCTCTGCGGTGTACCCGCAAGAACAGGGTGTACCTCAGGGCTCCATTCTTTCCGTTACGTTGTTCATCCTTCGTGTTAACCATATTTTCCAACTGCTTCCTCCCACGGTTCGTGGAACCATGTACGTGGATGATCTGCAGATCTCTTGCGCCTCTGTATACATGCGTACCATCGAGAGACAGCTCCAGTCTGCCATTACCAAGATCTCTCACTGGGCTTCCCAAAATGGATTTGGCTTCTCGTTGCAGAAGACCGTTTGCGTGCATTTTTGCCGCAAACGGGGTCTTCACCCAGACCCCAGCCTCCGTCTGGGGTGCTCTACCATCCCCGTGGTGTCTGAAGTCAAGTTCCTTGGGTTAACTTTTGACCGAGCGCTCACCTTCCGGCCTCACATCCAGTCTTTGAAGGTGAAGTGCACGAAGTCATTGGGTATCCTGAAGGTCCTCTCTCGAACATCTTGGGGGGCCGACAGGTGCTCAATGCTTCGCATTTACCATTCTCTGATTCGGTCAAAGTTAGACTTCGGATGCATTACGTACGATTCAGCGCGTCCATCGGTTTTAAAGCCTTTGGACCCCGTCCATCACCAGGCTCTGCGGCTATGCACTGGTGCTTTCCGCACCTCTCCCGTGCATAGCCTGTATGCGGAGGCTCATGAGCCGCCGTTATGCATCCGTCGTAAGCAGCTGTCTCTTCAGTTTTATACAAAACTGAAGTCTTTTCCTGATCATCCACTGTATGGTTCCATCTTCCAGCCGGACTGTGTCCGTTTGTTTTCCAACCGCCCCTCCTGTGTTCCGACGTTCGGGATTCGGATGTCTGCCATAGTGCGCGATGCTGGTCTAGACTTGTCAAGGATTGGTTTGACCCGGTTCTACAATGAACCGCCTTGGCAGCCGGTTCAAGCAACGGCTGACCTTTCTCTTTGTGTGTGGCCAAAGTCTTCCACTCCTGCTCTGGTGTACCAGCAGCTCTTTGCTGAAAAACTGTCAGTCTACCCGGATTTCGTGCCTGTATTCACCGATGGCTCGAAGTCCGGGGATGTCGTTGGATCCGCTTTTTGTGTGTGGCGAAGCCTCACATGCTGAGCGGCTTCCGCCTGAATTCACCGTCTTTTCGGCGGAGATGCGTGCGGTGCACCTCGCTTTGTGCCACATACAGTCTCGATCACTTCGTCGCGCTATGGTTTGCTCTGATTCCCAGTCCGTCATCCATGTTTTATCTTCTCCAGAGGACACGGACTCACCTGTCATCCGTGATGTCCGTCGTCTTCTTGGAACTTTGGAGGGTGATGGCTTCCTGGTCCGATTCTGTTGGGTTCCTGGCCATGTTGGGATCCGGGGTAACGAGCTGGCAGATCTCTCTGCCAGGTCTGTTTCCTCCATGTCGCCAGCTCGGCTGCCACTGTCTTTCCGAGATTATCGGCCGTTGATCCGGAAATTTGTTCTGGATGAGTGGCAGTCCCTGTGGTCTCAGCAGGGCAGCAATAAACTCTATGCCATCAAACCACAGATCGGACTTTGGATGTCTAGTTTGCGGAAGAACCGTCGTGAGGAAGTTGTTCTTGCACGTCTCCGCATTGGGCACTGTCGTTTTACTCACCGCTTTTTGCTGTGTGGCGAGAGTGTCCCGGTGTGTGAGGCGTGCGACTGTCGTCTCACTGTCCTTCATGTTTTGTGTACTTGTGTTCGGTTTTGTGATCATCGTTTTCGTCATTTTCACTCCCATCTGTTGGACGAAGGAGCAGCTACACTGCAGACAATTATTGGCGAAGCCTGCGACATGAAAGCAGTGTTTTCGTTTTTACAGGATATTGACTTTTTTAAACTTATCTAGATTTTAACTTGTTCACTATCATATTTCATTTTTACTACATCAGCCTGTTTTTAACCTTGTGTACGTTTTTATTGCTTTAGTTTTGTTTTGATGTCTTTTGTTTTGGCGCTCTTTGGCCAACCATGGCCCTTGCGCCATTAAAATATATTAACCAACCAACCAACAGATTTAATGTTAAATCACTGAAAAACAACAGATGATTAGTTTTAAACAAATGGAGTTGTCGGAAAAGTCATGACGTATTTTAGCCATGTTTTGCAAAGGTCATTTATTGATAGAAAGAACGAAGATCAATCAATGATATAATACCCGTTTTGTTCGATAACCTTTATGACATCTTTCAGTGCGCTGCAGAATGCCTCGTTCATAGAAGGAACTGTCTTTCGTGGCGAAAAACTGTTCAAGGTGCTGATTTACAGTTTCATCTGAATTGAACGTTATACCACGCAAGGACTGTTGAAGAGAGCGAAACAAGTGGAAGTCTGACGGCGCAAAGTCAGGCGAGTATGCTGCGTGTGGCAACACATCCCACCCAAGCGCTCCATTAATTTTTGGCGGGTGATCAAACTTGTGTGTGGTCTCGTGTTGTCGTGATTGAACACAACACCTTTACGATGAACAAGCTCTGGACGTTTCTGGATCATGGATTCGTTCAAACTGTCCAATTGCCGGCAGTACACATTCGAATTGATTGTTTGGTTCCATGGTAGGAGCTCGAAAAACACGACACCTTTAAAATGCCACCACACTGAGACCAGAACATTCCGCTGATGAATGTCTGCTCTGGATGTCGTTTGAGGTGAAGCAGCACGTCGGCACCAAGACCGTTTGCTCAGCACATTGTTGTACACAATCCACTTTTCGTCCCCAGTTATCAGTCGCTTCAAATACGGATCGTTTTTATTACGTTTAATGAGCATATCGCAGATGTTTATACGCACCGTCAATTGAGCTTCGTTGAGTTCACGAGGAACCAACACATCGAGCTTGCTTACGTATCCCAGCTTCTTCAGGTGGTCGTGAACGCTTGAATGATGGATGTGCAATGTGTCTGCAATATCTCGTGTCGTGTAACGTGGGTTTGACTCGATCAATGCCTTGATTTGGTCGTCATCAATCTCGGTGGGCCTCCCCGACCAAGGAGCACCGTTGAGGTCAAAATCACCAGCACGGAATTTTCCGAACCACCGCTGGCACTGACGTTCTTGTAGAGCATTACCACCGTACACTGTACGCAACTTTTCACAAGCTTGACACGCGTTCTTCCCTTTACGGAAGTAAAACAGTAAAATATGGCGAAAATGCACAGTTTAGTCTTCCATCTTCAACTTGATGTCAAATCATCGCAAATCAACCAAATCGCTGACTATTTCTTTTAGACTGCAGCTGGCACCTGTCGAATGCCATAGTGATAACAGAGCTGCGCATGCCTCTAGTACTTTTAAAACCGCCCAACCGCCACCGGGTGCCAAAATACGTCATGACTTTTCCGACAACCCAATAATTGAAAAATCGCTATTCTATGTTATCCACAGAATAATTTAAATGGGAATTACCGAAGTACCTGGAAAAATCCATGAACATTTACGTCAAATATTGAAACAGATATTTTTACGCAAACGTACAGAAGTGTAATTATATTTTGTTTCTTCACCTATCCTATGACTTTCATTTGTGTTATTCTTTAAAAGGAATATTAGCCTGGAAACAGATATAGGGAAAAAACTCTGAGATTCATGCGCATGTCCCGTCCTTTTTCTGTTTTCCTGAGAATACATGTCTCTCCTTACATCTACTAGCCTCTCCACCTTTTTTCCTATCACTGTATTTGTACTTTTATATGTATGCATCACTATTCATCTGCATGCCTGCTTATCCCACCTTCATCAGTCAGATAGTGCATACACACACGCCCCCGCACGCATGTGATAAATGTGAGATGCTGAAAAAAAGATTGCTCAGAAAATCAAACGTCGTCTATATGAAACAAGCGCCATGATTACCAAACATTCTACGAGTAATTTACACTGAAAACTCGTCTCCATTTAAAACTATCGTTGCCTAACTTTCTACAATCCGCTCCATGTCTGTGTATCCATTTGCCTATCCATTCAACAGCCTGCTCGCCGTGCTTTTCCATGCTCATCTATTACATTGACTCCTTCCTCCCTTAATCTGACTTCTTGCCTCACTAATGTCTGTCGGTCCTTCTGTGTCTTCATTTGTTCATTTCTATCCTTCGTTCGTTCTCCCCTCAACCCAATCTTTGTGTCTGTAAATGATACATCCACTACTTTGCTTTGAAGAAGGATTCCAAAAATTTGTTTGCTTCAGAAAGAGAAAAGTAGTAGGTGTGCAACTTAATTCTTGGCCCCTAACCGCAAGCGATCATAGAACGTCGGCAAATGCAAATAGCTGTGTGCGATAATGGCTGATTGCAACGCCATCCAACAGCTTTCCAGGCAACCGTAACCGCTCACAACTGCAGTGACAGAAGGGACGAAAGTTGACGGTGTAAGCAATGTCTTTTTTTTTTTTTTTTTTTTTTTTTGATTGGAGGTTTAACGACCACCGTGAGCAACTCAAATGGGCTATAAGCAGTCGCCCGTCCCTAATTTAGGGTCACTGGCTCCAGGGAAGGGAGAGAGCCAGTGCCGTAAGACAAACACAACATCCATGCCTGACCGGGATTCGAACCCGGACCCCTTACGGACGAATGATCAGAGGCCAACGCCTTAGACCACTGCGCCACCGGGGCGGCGCAATGTCTTTCGAGAAGCAACGTTTGAGGCAGTGCCTCCTGTTCGCGCTTCAGCTGAACGAAAGTTGTGAGGTAGCCCATTAAATGATCTGTGCTGCTTTGGGTGAGGCTGCTGTGTCCTACAGTACGTGTAAGAAGTGGTTTAAGCAGGGAAATTTCGATCTCCGTCATGCAGAACATCCGGGACAGCCACAGAAAGTTGATGGTGAGGAACTAGAACACCTGTTGGACGCAGATCCCGGTCGCACACAGTAAGAGCTCGCCCAAAAACTCGGAGTAACACGTCAAACCATTGAAAAGCGCCTGCACAAGCTTGGACGGATATAAAAGGAGGGTTGTTGGGTGCCCCATCAACTCACAGCTGCGAACAAGTCTAGGCGCTACGATGTTGCTGTGTCCTTGCTCTCCAGATTCAAGGAGAGGAATTTCCTCCACAAGCTTTTCACCTGTGATGAAGTGGAACCTCTACGGTAATCCTAAGCGACGCAAATCGTGGGTTTATTCAGGTCAGCCTACCACCAGTACCGCCAAACCGAATATTCATACCAGGAAGTTGTTGCTGTACATATGGTGGGATCAGCGCTGTGGCGTACACTATGAGTTACTCAAACTTGGTGAAACGGTCAATGCTGAGCGTTATTGTCAGCAACTTATTCGTGTGAGTGACGCCCTGGAGGCGAAAAAGCCATACACTGGCAAGGGCAGAAGGTCGGTCCTGTTGCTTCAGGATAACGCTCGTCCTCACACCGCGAAAACGTCTTTAAACACTATCACCGACTTGGGATGGGATATTTTATCCCACCCGGCGTATTCTCTAGATTTCGCCCCGTCGGATTAACACATCTTTCACTCCCTGCAACATGACTTCAGTGATACGCACTTCACTTCTGTCGAGAAGCTCCACACAAGTATTGATGACTTTATCAACTCGAAACATCCCTCTTTTTCCCGGAGTGGCATTCAGCAGCTCCCTGGGCGATGCCTCAAATGTATCCAACAGGACGGGGTGTATTTCCCTGATTAGGTACGTATTCGATTTGCTATAACTTTCTGTCAACGTATCATGCCTGTGGCGTAGAATTAAGTTGCACACCTAATACAATGAAGCAAGTGCAAATCAATATTTCCCCATGTTTTTGCGGAGAAAAGCTTACAAAGGTTGTTTCGTAGTAGGTTGCATGAAAAGGTTTTTGTTGTAGGTTGCATCAAAAAGTGGTGCAACACCAGCTGCACCATTTTCTTAGAAGAGATACACCATTGTGTGATGCAAACAAAACCCAACAACATGGTGAAACCTTGCAGCATTATGAGGTCCAATCTCGTATCATAACGTGGAGCCGAGTTGTACCATTTTGTTGGGTTTTGCGTGCACCATTCAATGGTGTATCTTTTCTCAGAAAGTGATGCAACTGGAGTAGGACCAATTTTCCGTGCAACCTACCACAAACGTTTTCAGTGTAAACGTATTCTCTGAATGTCTTGCAGCGGGTGATGTAATTATTGCGTGTACAGAGGGGTTTTAATAAAGCGAAGCAGTAATTAGTATTTATATGTAGTACCAATACATTTATTGAAGGAACGAAATCCTTGACGAATTCGAGTGTAGAATATTATTACAGTGGACTATGACAACTTTTTGTTTATGTTTCGGGATTTAACAATTTCCATTAAAACTCTTTGTGGTATAAGCAGTCGAACGACCCTACTTTAGGGACACTGGTTGAAGGAAAAACAGAGAGCCAGAGCCGTAAGACAAACACACAACCTCATTCGGGACTCGAATCCAAGCCCACCTCAGTACAGTGATCTGAAAACAATGCTTCAGAACGCTCGGAAACAGAAACAGCTTACGGCATATTTGGTGTGCTTCAAAATAATGTGTAAATCTTAAACGGTTGCTATTAATTGTGATGTGTATTAAATTAACTTCCCATGGCATCCTGTTTCGACACTCTTAAATTACAAATACTGTCTTCTGATTTGGTTTTAAAGCAAACCATCTAGAATTAGCCCTTATCATAATAAGCCTCTGGTTAAGAGTAGTACATTTCTATCATTATGTAGAAACGATATGCCAATTAACTACCAAGTACTAAACTGAAAACTACTTTCCTTCCAAACGAGGGATACTTAAAACAGCGAAGATCTTAAAAAGCTCTGAATAAACATACACTTAAGTTTTCCTTTCATGATATACAATATACTGACAGCTAAAGGAATTTTGATCCACCTAATCCTTGGTGGACACTATTCACCTAATCCTTGGTGAACACTGTTTTCTCCTAGAGAATGGCCGCCAACAGGTGTGGTATTGACTTCATGACCAGGTAATGTATGTATGGTGGTGCGGGGATCTGCAACCCAGCTGTTTGTATTGCAGTCCATAGTTCTAGTACACAGTGAGTAAAATGCCAGAGATTTACATTTTATACATATCAGACATTTAGAAATTCTAAAACACTACTCGTACAACAAGTTCGTAAACCTTTATAAACGTACGAAATACAAAACATGAGAGAGAAAATATCTGTAAAATCCTCAATGATGTTATAAGCTTCAGTTCCGGTGTCTGTTTCCAAAGACGTTGATTCTTTATATTATTCACCTATGATGACACTGGTAGCAACATGACAAAACTTGTGCATATCCGTTTCCGGGAGAATAGAATAACCTACAAAAACCACAAATCTTTTGGAGCAAAATCAAGAGATGAAAAAATTTACAGATAAAACACCTTTAGAAACTCTGAGTTACTATAAGACGTTTGTAAATGTTCTTAAATCAACGGATTTTTTGTATGAACAAAAAATTAGCTCTCAATCCTTGACGACTGAAAAATGAATCCACAATTAAGTGAGCAAAATAGACAGTGAAATTATTTTTGTGTGTAATTTAAAAGTAATTAATTTTCTTTTTTAAAAGTAAAGAATATTGGAGAGGCAGTTTCTTTCCTTTTCTATCAAATCTGATTATTCTTATAGATATCTTGCAGTTTCAGTATTTTTAAGGGAAAAAATTGAGCTGTTATTGGCGGCGTATAATTTACAGATTCTTATGTTTTAAGTAATGGAGCAAATATTATACTTTAAAAATAATTCCAAAGATCGCAGTCCGATTTTTCAGTATTTTCTCATATCAGAGTGGGGAATGCGTAAGAATCACGAATAAAGTTAATGGGAATATATTTGTCATAATAAAAACTAATTTACTGTAACGGAAAAATTAAGAGGAAATCGCGTGGTCGCCTACATTTAAGACTGCTTCTTTTAATTAAATGTATACTTTGGGAAGAAGTAGGCAATGTAAACTAAAACAATTCAATCCGAATCAGTAGCAGATCTTGAAGCTCATCTTGGTGGGACAGTCGCTCCAGTCTAAGAAGAAAGAGGGACTTTGTAAAGTGCATACAGCCCCACACCCACTCACACAAAAACATACTATAAACTTGCAGCACTGTCCCTTTCTATAATCGTAAGGACTTTTAAAATTTCCCATTAAATCTTGTTCTACATTTTTAAATCACAAACTGCAAACGAGAACTGAAAAATAGCATTATTTTCAAGGCAATCAACTGCAGACTTTTCAAGGAAACTTACTTGATGGTAATTAAATCTCAGGTCTGGATAAAATCTTTCAAAATAAAGTATGACCCCTTCTCTTCAGATGGGTTAACTAAATGGGAAACTTTCCAGTTGAAAATGTGTTACTAGCTTTTATTTATGCCCCAATCGATGTACGTAATTCGCTCTGTCGCCCACATTATCTCAGAGACATTTCAAAGTATACCCCACACGGTGACTTTCCCAGCTCCCAATTACTAATGATGCCAGACATTATTAAAAAGACAGAACAAAGCTCACCCATTGCTTCAGATGACAAGTCAAAATCTCTTTTCACTTCTGCTCTCATAATTTCTCTGTTTCCGAGCCTCCTAATTTCTGTTGTTTTTTTCTGCTCAAGCCAGAACAGAACATTTTATGTCCAAATTTACGGCAAATTATAGTTGTTCTGAAAACTTTTACAAAAATCTGTGGATTTATTACTATAAGTTTACAAAAATAAGTGCATTAACTATTTTAATATTAGCCATTTGAAAAAGAAAGTTGTGCTTTAGGGGGGCTATCGTCCCAATCGACCCCGCTAGGTCCGCTACTGAGCCGAACCTTCCGGATCAAGATACCATCTGAGAGTAATGCTGTTTGTACGTTGTTGGTGTATTTTTTATCACCTCAGCGAGTTTTAGCGAAGTCGACTATGCAAAGCAAGCTAACCTACTTCAAGAATTTCAGCGTATTCGGAATGCGATGCAAGATAAAAGTGGACAAAGATGACAACGCAAGACACAGAAGGACCTCTCTCGTCGTTATTCAGAATTCGTTCACAGCGATCGGTATATTTGTGGAATGGCTATCAGTACAAGATGCGCGACTGCTTCGCAGACAGATATCCAGTGACAGGTTGGCTGTTGGGGCACTGCAGGTACTGACGAATCCCAATCATCGACGCCTAAACGAGGTTGTTCTGCGAAGAAGACGCCTTCGAATCAATTGAAACAACAAGCAGTGGCTTAGCGAGAAATTTCTTAAGGTGAAGGGTTTGGGGATCCATGGATTTGGTTCTTTGGTAAAAGCCTTATATCTGCATACATATCGCTTTAGATTCGTACGCAATCTACCCTCAAGGGGGTCCACACCCGAGGACCCCCTTGCCCCAGCTACACCTCTGACAACAGGCATGTCAAATTTCAGTGGTGGAACGAACGTTCTGACTGCACGACGAATGTCGAAATACCGTTTTCAGTTATGAGACCTGCATCTGTGTCAAAAGCGCGATATGACTGATTCATATTAAATCTCAGAGTGAATTTTTCGGAACTGTGCACGCGTTATTCGGTAATTGGCGCGTTTAAAAAAATGATCGTGCTTATATTATACCTTTGTCCGCCAGTCCGTCCTCCGCTTGTGGACACAATATCTCCGTAATTATTAGATTTGAAAAAAAACATATTTTTGCATTGGAAAGCTTGCAATGTGAGAACGATCATCCTTGCTTTCCTGTTTTGCTACGATGCGTAACTTCCCCACCAGAGGGCGTCCATGCAACTGCTGAAGACGTCAAAATACATTTCATATAATACTTTCTGAACATCTGATTAAGAACATTCTTTCTTTCATTTGATACCATTTGTAATGAAGATTATTTTGAGTTAGTCTTCTTTTTCAAGTAATGCAAAGTTTTTTCGCTACGGGGAGTAAAGTTAAATTGCGATTTCCCCGATATCTCGGCTTCTAAAATCCGATTTGAGAAATCCTTTCTTCATCGGATAGAGCTCTTAGTGTAAAATGCTCAGGATATAATTCCAAATTTTTGAAAAGAAGGAATTGGCCTCTAGGAGCGTAAACGTATATTTTTGTACACTGCTGAAAGCTCCATTAAAAAAATTCTTTCACGGTTAGATACTACTCACAACGACAAGCATTTGATAATACCTTGAGCTGAAAAGAAAATAGTGCATAACTTTTCTCCCAGGGTCGCAGGGTCGTAGATATAGATCCTATTTTTGTCGATATTTCTCCTTCTTACAGCCCGATTTGAATAATTCTTTTTTTGACGGAGAACGTTTCCGGTGAAAAAAAAAGAAAAAAAAAGAAAAGGTGTCAGTTCAGGTTTCCGTTTACAGCATATTATCTGCAACATTTGCGCATCTGAAACCCGATTGAAAAAACTCTCTTTCGGTCAGATACTGTTAACTTTCATAAAATGTTTTGTAATTTTATTGGCAAAAATAAAGCAAAATTTTTCCCGCTAGGTGAGCAAATAAATGTCTTATCGTTTTTTGTCAATATATCACAATTTAAAATTTAAAAATGCTTCAATCGCCGTATACTATTTACTTTGTGGAAGACTGTGCCTACTTGTGAAGTTTTGCAGCTCACAGTACTGGCTCTAGGTGGTGTCAGTGTGTACTTCTCTTTGATGCTGTATCTCCGCTTCTATAAATCCTTTTGATAAAATTATTTTCTTTTCACTGTGGCGTTCGTTTACATTTAAGATGCGGAATATTATCTTTTCAAAGTAGTTCACAGTTTACCTGCTGGAGGGCAGAAAAGTAAAAACATTTTAATCTCTATCTCCGCTACCAAGAGATGTATCTGGATTTTATTTTCTTTAATATAGCTTATACTGTGAAGAATAGTTTTCATATATTTTCTGCTTTTCCATTATTCAAAATATTACCGCAAGGGGGCATAAATTAGATCATGTTCTCGTCTACATCTGCTAGTTTAATTGTTTGATACAGAAATCGTTTGTCCATGCTATGTTCACTCAGCTAAGAAAATCGTTTTGAGCACATTTGTTTATTTCCGTAAAAGACTTTTCAATCGTTAATGGGAGAAAGTAACTCTTTCTGTCTCTAGATGTTTTATTGATTGTCGAAATTTTGTTGACTGTTTTCTGTTTAATGGCTCCATTGCCTATGAATGAAAAAAATGAATTTCTTTTTTATATTCATTGACTAAATTTGAAATATTTTATTCACGTCAAAAAAGATCCCAAGCACGCGCTCAACAATTTAAATTCGGTGTCATCTTTCTTGTTAGGCACGTCTTTTGTAAAAAAAGATCGTGCTTAGGTTATTGGTTTATTCGTCCGTCCGTCCGTCCGTCCGCCTGTAGACATGATATCACTGCTACTAATAGTCCGATTTGAAAATTGTTTTTTGCATTAGGAAGCTTGAAATATGCGAATGATGATCCTCTATTTTGTTTTTTGTTACGATGAAAAATTTCGCCGCTAGAGGGCGTAAATGCAGATGATATCGAATTCAAAACACATTCTAATCCATATATTTGCTTCTAAACATCCAATTCAAAAATTTTTCCTTTTCGATTCCATTCAAGTCGAAGATTATTTTAAGCATAGTCACTTTTCCCAGGTACGTATTTATTCTCCGCTAGAGGGCGTTAAAGCAAATTGCTTTTCACCAGATATCTCTGCTTCTAAAACTCCGATTTGAAAAATGTTTCTTTCAGCAGATACAGCTCCTGATGGAAATATTTTGCATAGACTTTCTAAATTTTGGTATAAAATGGTTTGTCCACAAGGGGGACGTAGGTGTTCATTTCTGCTTCTAATATATTAACAGCAAAATCTGAGCTTCTAAAATCTCGATCGAAAAAATTATTTCGTAGGCAGATACTACTAACGTAGACCTTTTTAGAATATTTTCTTCTCAAAATAATGCATGGTTTCTAAGCCAGGGGCGTAGATGTATATCTTGTTTTTGTCAATATCTCCCCTTCTAATAACCTGATTTGAAACATTTCTTCTTTGGTGGGCAGTAAACGGTGGGACATGTTTCTAATGTAATTTCAAAATTTTCAAATAATTCATTTACATTCCGCTAGGGGGAGGAAAGGTAAATTGCACTTTTCCCGATATCTCTGCTTTTAAAACTCCGATTTAGAAAATTCTTCCAGCACCGGATACAGCTCTTGCTGAGAAATTTTTTTATAGTAATTTCTAATTTTTTATAAAATATTGTTTGACCACCAGGGGGAGGCAAAATCTCAGCATCCAAAAACCCGATTGAAAAAATTCTTTCGTGGACCGATACCGCACCTGTCGATAAACATTTGAACATATTTTCATCTTAAAATAATGCATGGTTTCTCCATCAGAGGGCGTATATATCTGTCTTATTTCTGTCAATGTCTCTGCCTCTAAAATTCTGATTTGAAAAATTCTTTCTTTTTTAGTTAGGCTATCCGGTGTAACATGTTTCTCATATAGGTTCAAAATTTTCAAGTACCGCATAGACTTTCCGCTAGGGGACGTAAAGGTAAATTGCGTTTTCCTCAATATCTCTGCTTCAAAAACTCCGATTTTAAAAATTCTTTCTGAGACGGATACAGCTCCTGATAGGAAATTCTCAGCATATAATTTATAATATTGGATAACGAATGGTTTGGCCACCAGGGATTCTGCGTCTGATGTATTTTCAATACAATCTGAGCTCCTGAAAACTCGACTGAAAAAATAATTTCGTGGACTGATACCGCTCACATCGAAAAACCTTTTGAAAATACTTTCTTTTCAAAATAATGCATGTTTTTTTCCGCGGAAGAGGGGCGTAGATGCATATCTTATATTTGTCGATATCTCTACTTCTAACAGCTCGATTTGAAAAATTCTTTCCTTTGTTGGAGAGCGTTTGCGCTGCGAAATGTTTCTCATATAAATTTAATTTTCTTAAAGCAGAAGTCTGCCACCAAGGGGCGTAAGTTGACGTTTCCGTCTACAGCAATATCTACGGGATTAAAAACCCGATTGAAAAAAAGATTTCGGGCAGATACTACTGTTTTCCATATCGGTTCCATTGAATAGCTTTGGTAAATTTAATTCGCATCAGAACGGATTCAAAAGACGTGCTCATTGCACCCGAATATTCGGTGTCATCTTTCTTGTTTTTCTAATTGGTTGTGACACGTAGCATGAAAATATCTTGCGGAAAAGATCTAATTGACCACCACTCGAATAAATTTTTCTCAGAGTATGCTACGAAGTATAATTAAGCATCTTAAATAAGTGCCTGAGAAGCATCAAGGGGAAATTCATTGCAAATACGTTATAATGGATAGTAGGAAATACATTTTGCGGCACAGCTTCATAAAATGCTTCACGCACAAATTCTGATCATTCTTCTGGTGGTACCCATATTATTTTCTATCTGAACAAAAAAAAAGCGGAAAGCAGGTACGTGAATATTTGAAACTACAAGAAATCCGTTAGTTGCGAAATTTTTATTGCTGATGGTAAACGAAGGTTATTACTTTCAGAATTTCATTGCCCATATGCTTCGAATAATACGCTTGCCATCCCTAAATAACGACAGTTGAAGCTCCATTAACGGCATGCATCTGAAATGCATGGCAACTGAAAAATTCCCTTCCTAGTTCCAAGGATAACATGTGAAACATTTTCCAGTAGGCAGGGAAATAATTACATTGGGTGACCTCAGAGACTTGATGGAAAGGACGTGACTCTCAAGGGAACAATTGCCAAAGGAAATAGAAAGATCTGCCATTACGAAAAGTAAAACTAAGGCGCTCCTTTTGCTAACGCTCCTCCTCTTGTTATTATCGTTGGATTTCAGGAAATAGCAGTTGTCTGTGATTGTAAACATTGGCTAAAGTCATGTATAAGGGAGGACAGGAATTCAGGAGATCGCAAACAATTCCGGTAAACCAGCAGAAGATTTTAGTAACAGGGAAAATAATAGAAAGAAAAGAGCCAAAATTACTGGTGAGAATGCTGCGTATACACCGAAGTGGAACCCTACTTAGCAGAGTTATTCAGTGAATGTGGCAAATCATTATCCAAATAAGTTAATCAAAGAAACACGTTTTTATTAAACAAGCAGTGGAAAAATATTCGCTTACTAAAAATATATGTTTTATAGGACACTAAAGTGGTTCAATGTTAGTAGTTTATGTGCTGGGAGAGAACTAAAATTAAGGTGTATAAGTTTTGAAAGCGACGATGTAACTGAACAAAAAGAAAGAACAAATGAAACGAGCTTCACTCAGCGAATCAGGAACATTAGATGAATATGCAATAATGTATAAATTTCAAAAGGAACAAATAAACTTCCGAGCACGTGAAATATAACTGAGAGTGGCATACGAAACTTTCAGTGTCGAGGTGGAATAAAATAAAACGAAGAATAATATCAGATTACATGATTTAGCGAGATTATTTATGTACAGGGTGGTAATAAATTAAGTACCTCTATTCTAGGGTCTCTAGAAAAGTGAAAATAGATATATCGCGACAAACTTTTGTAGGTAGCTTATTGAGGGCATGGAAAAACGATTTAGCGGAAAACAAAATAGCTGGAAATCGCGCCTTTGTGAGAATATTAGCACTGCAGACGCAAGAAGAGAATAAATACGTGCTTGAATTTACTGCTTCTTGATAAAACAAACGTTTTAGGATAAAATCTTCTCAGTATGCTGGCCATCACCAATGATTACTTGCCATGCACAGCTCAGACATGACTGCTGAAATTCCAAGAATAGAAAGCGACAACATTTGGGCACCATTATGTTCATACAACACGGTGCACCTCCACATGTCGGTCGGTAGGTGAAGGAATTGCTCAGTCAAAAATTCCGAAATGAACGCATGCTTTCTCGACGGTTTCCTCAACCATGCAGAACCCCCTTTGGATCCATTCCAAAATTCCTCGGCAGAAGGTTTGGTTAACGGTTTGACTTTGTGACACAAACTCCTTGTAAACCTCTCCTCGATGATAAAAAAAACCCCTACAAAACACATGGACATTGACGTGATTTTGAGTTTTTTTTTATTTTTTGCTTTCATTAAACGCTGGTCAATTTCTGTCGGCCTTTCCTCACTGTTGTTCCTTGTTCGGGAGTGGTAGTTAAATTCCAGGTTTCATTGACTGCAACCACTTGTTTCAGTAACCTCTTGCTGAGTTTCATGACTTTGAACGAGGTCCATAAACACACACTTTCGGATTTGCTTTTGTTAGCAACATTTTTCTGCATGGTTCTGGCGCAAATTTTCAGGGCGCCAAAATACTCAGTTAGAATTTCACGGCGGATCGATGACTCGTAGTGAGTTCATTTGATATCAGTCTCCCTCTCAACTGTCAATCTGTCTTTTTCATCAGTTCACATTCCCTTCGCACATTTTCAGATGTTATTGCCGTTGCTGGTCTTCCTGAGCGCCGTGCAACTTCAACAGTTTCCGTCCTACCAAAGAATCTTTTGTGACATCGAAAAACTTGCTTTCGGGACAAAGCTTTCTTGGTCTCCATATATTTTTTGAAACTGTTCGCACGCTTTATGGAGTTTGATGCATAATGTGAAGGCATAACCTTGTTCGGTATTCTCGTTCCCCATTTTTTTGACGCAGTCAACAAACACATTGTCTATCCTCCACGATTACTCGGCAATCACTGAATGGGTGCTACAACAAGACTGAGTTGCGCTCAGTCTCGTTATGTTAGCAATATTCGAAGGGAATACTGCGTGGGGTTTTGGATGCCCTAAGTTGCCACACCGCGTTCTAAAAATGTAACCTTATTACTTTTGTGACTTACCTCATATACATGCATTTTCTTTGAGCAAAAGGCTTTTTGAGATGAACGAAGCATTGTTGTCAGACGGGATGCAATAATGATATCTGATAGAGTTTTTTCTTTTAACACAGTTGTTTTGTTTGGGAATTATATTAACAGGAGGGGCGCTCGCAAAGTTCCTCACATCTATCTGCTGACGAAAAGCCATTGAACGTACCTCAATGAAACTTCACTATCTTTCTCAATCATCTAAGCCAAATTGCAGACGTCTACGCCAGTTCCGGAACTCTTGGCTGTACTCCTGTTTGAAATATAAAGGAACGTAATTCGCAAGGTACTGCACCACTGAAAGGTCTTCCGAGAATGTTCCTTTACAATTTCGGGAAAAAACTATAATCGCATACTGCAAGCTCGAATGAATATGTAAGATGGGGATCTGTTTGTTGGTTTTTTCCTGTTCCAAATATTTGGTAACTTGGTGGGTTTTGTGAGCACTAGCATTATCATGAAAAAGAAAAGTCCTTAACAGGCCTGTTGTTGACGCTGCTCCTTCTTCTCCATAGGTAACGATTTTCAGCTAAATATTGTTAGTTCAGACTTGTAATTTTATTTTTCCTTTCTCAGGTAAAGTTGACTCGGCTACCATTCCTTTGGAATTGAAAAAAATATGAACATCCTCTACCTTGAGCGAAAGTAATGTCGAAGGATTTGGAGATGCGGTTCCCCTTCCGCAATCTAACTACAGTTGTCCGGTTACCTAGCAGTTTTATAATAATAAAACCATGTCTCCATCCCCTGTGACAATATATGTTATTCGCTTGGGAACACTAGGTTGAAACCAGCAACTTCTTGCATGAGGCAACCTATCCTTGTTTTGTTGTTCTGTCATTCGTGGGGTAACCGTTCGGGTCAGATATTGTGGATATTTAATTTAAATATCGATGAATAATTGTTTTCACGCTCTGAATTGAAACAATGACATCAAAATGTATTACCCAAATGGAGATGTTTGGGTTTTAGTGAATCAGTTGAAGAGCAACAGTGATGGTTCTCACGTTCATGTTGTCCTTTAGGCTTTCCTGAAGGAGTGTGGATTTCGAAACTCTGCAATTCTTCTCTGAAATTTAAGTATCCAACATTTGACAGAACAAATGTCCCATACACTCTCTATGATCAAAAGTATTCCGACACCCCTGTTTAATAGTGGATTTCCCAGTATCTTTCGCAGAAATGGCCCGTACACGCATACTAAGAGGCTTCTGGTGGAGTAAACATCACGGACAAGCATGGACAGTATAATGGGCCGTACCGCACAGCTCGGTGACTTTTAAAGTTTCACGGTCACAACAGGCAAGATTAACAACAAGTCAGTTCGGGAAATGTTTACCTTGCGGCTGTTTGCCGATCAGCTTGAAGCGATATTATCGTGAAATGGAACTGCTTAAGAGAATCAACAGAGCAGTCGGGACCCGGTAGGCAACGTAAAGCGACAGAGTGGGACAGCCTTGTTCGGAAGTGCGTGGTGAGACAAAATCGCCTGTCTTCGGTTGCAATACTCACCAGCGAGCTCCAAATTACCTCTGAAGGCAATGCCAACATTATAAGGGATCGTCATGAGCAGTAGGAATGGGTTGTAATGGCCAAGTAGCCACACACAAGCCTAACATCAGCGAGATCAGGGTCAAGCGTCGGTTGAGGGAAGCAAAGCTGAGCACCATTTGAACAGTTGAAACGAGTATTCTGGAGTGATGACTTACGTTTTATTATGTGGAGGTCCGTCGGACAAGTCTGGGTGTGCAGAATGTCAAGTGAAAGCTACCTTCCCGACTGTGTTGTGTCAACTGTGCATTTTGGTGGAAGACGCATAATGCCTTGGGCGTGTTCGTCAAAGTATTGGAATCTTAACACTGTAGCCTGTAATAACATTGTCCAAAAATGTGTGCTCAACTGTTCGAGGAAGGCCTTTTTTTTCAACCAACAACACCGTATCCCCATTCACAAAGTGAGGTCCGTACAGGAATGGTTTGATGAGCTGGGTGTAGAAGAACTTGACTGGCCTGCCAGGAGCCCTGATCGCAAGCCATTGGAATACCTTTAGGATGAATTGAAAAGCTAGCTGCAAGCCAGGGCGAACCACTCCACATCGGTAATTGTCCTGAATAACGCTCTTATCAGAGAAGGTAACTCAGTTCTCTCAGCAATGTACCAAAATCTAGTGAAAAGCCTTCTCAGTAGAGTAGAGGTTGGGATAGCAGCAAAGGGTGGACCAACTCTATGAGCTCTTATGAGAGAAAGTAACTCAGTTCTCTCAGCAATGTACCAAAGTTTAGTGGAAAGCCTTCTCAGTAGAGTGGAGGTTATGTTATCAGCAAAGAGTGGACCAACTCTATGAGCTCTTATGAGAGAAAGTAACTCAGTTCTCTCAGCAATGTACCAAAGTTTAGTGGAAAGCCTTCTCAGTAGAGTAGAGGCTATTATATCAGAAAAGAGTGGACCAACTCTATGAGCTCTCATGAGAGAAAGTAACAGTTCTCTCAGCAATGTACCAAAGTCTAGCGGAAAGCATTCTCTCAGCAAAGTACCAAAGTCTAGCGGAAAGCATTCTCAGTAGAGTGGAGATTGTGACAGCAGCAAAGGGTAGACAAACTCTACATTAATTTATTTCCTATTACAAGAAATATGTGGATAGGTAAGTGTAATTTTGATCACATAGTGTACTTTTCATAGGTCGGCAGTAATATTTTAGCGTCTTCCTCAAGTCCATCGTGGTGAAAATGTAAAATAATTCCCCATGTTTAGTAGAGTCCATAGCAGAATTTTCTGACCCAAATTTAAGCGCAGCAGGCAATAAAAGGAATCATGATACGGGTTTTGTTTCTTAAATAATAATGACATGTTTCCAAACAAAGCGTACCTTGTCAATTTCGGAGGAAAGACGGCAAACCTGCAGAAATGCGTCAAAAATATTTTGAATTTTTAATAAAATAGTGAGAACTCAAAATATTTCGTACTCTAATAAATTAGTGGGGACTCATTTCTCTGGGATATCAAAGCCTACCAAAAGAAATATTTTGTATTCATTACTCCTATTTTTCTGCTGTTCTTCAAATTTGGAAATATAACAAAAATATATTTATCTCCAGTGAGTTCTTTTCCTAATTCAATATATTCTGTCACATTTTTTTTCGACATGACTAATTCGAAATCCATAAGTTAATATTTAGAAACGTGATAGCAAAAACTGTCCCACGAAAAACAAGATTGAAAATCTCACGAAAGTAAGATTTTCAATCGGGTTTTTCATCCCTCAGATATTGCTGTAAACGGAATCGTGAGCTTACGAACTCTTAGAAACAGAGATATCGACAAAAATAAGATGTGACTTTACGTCCCCTGGTGGAAAAACCATGCATTATTTTAGGACGAAAGTATTCTCATAAGGTTTATCCATATAAGCGGTATCGGTCCAAGAGAAAAACGTTAGTCTAGTTTTCAGGATCCCAGATTTTGCTACGAATACATCAAAAGCAGAAATTAACACTTATGACCCCTGGTGGACAAACCACTCTTTACCAAACATTAGAAATTATGTGAAAAATATTTTCCATCAGGTCTTGTATGCGATACGGGAAGAATTTTTCAAATCGGAGGTTTAGAAGCAGAAATAACGCAGAAAACGCAATTTGCCTTTGTGCCCCCTAGCGGGAAGTCTATGATTTACTTGTAAATTTTGAATTTATAGGAAAAACATTTCTCATCGGAAACACTATCCAACAAAGCAGAAATTTTTCAAATCGGACTCTTAGAAGTAGAGATATTTACTAAAATAAGATATACATCTACGCCCCCTGGCGTAGAAACCGTGCATTATTTCAAGAAGAAAATGCTCCTAAAAGTTTTGTCGACATGAGTAGTATCGCTCAACAAACGACTTTTTTTCAATCGAAATTTTAGAAGCTCATATTTTGCTGCAAATACATCAGAAGCGGAAATTAAGATTTACACCACCTGGTGGATAAACCATTTTTTTTTACCAAAATTAGAAATTATGTGCAAACGATTTCCCATCAGGAGCTGTATCCGGTGCAGAAAGGATTTTTCAAATCGGAGATTTAGAAGCAGAGATACAGGAGGAAACGCAATTTACATTTACGCCCCCTAGCGGAAAGTCTATGAACTACTTGAAAATTTTGAAATTATATGAAACACATGTCACACTGGAAACACTATCCAACAATGAAGGAACTTTTTTAATCGGACTCCTAGAAGTAGAGATATCGACAAAAATATGATATAAATCTACGCCCCCTTGCGTAGAAACCACGCATTATTTTCAGAAGAAAATGTTTCTAAAAGGTTTGTCAACATGAGTAGTATCGGTGTACAAACGACGTTTTTTTCAATCGAAAATATAGAAGCTCGTATTTTGCTGCAAATACATCAGAAGCGGAAATTAAGATTTGCACCCCCTGGTGGCCAAACCATTTTTTTTTATTATGTCCAAATGATTTCCCATCAGGAGCTTCATCCAGTGCAGAAAGAATTTGTCAAATCGCAGATTTAGAAGCAGAGATATAGGGGGAAACACAATTTACCTCTACGTCCCCTAGCGGAAAGTCTATGAATTACTTGAAAATTTTGAAATTATATGAAAGACATGTCACACTGGAAACACTATCCAACAAAGAAAGAATTTTTCAAATCGGACTCCTAGAAGTACAGATATTGACAAAAATAAGATATACCTCTTCGCCCCCTGGCGGAGGAAATGTCGAATATTTTAAGAAGAAAATATTTCGAAAAGGTTTATTGACATGAGTGGCATCGGTCCACGAAAGAAATTTTTCAATCTAGATTTTAGAAGCTCAGATTTTATGGCAAATACATCAGAAACAAAAATTAACACTTACACCCCCTGGTGGCCAAAGTATTCCTTACCAAAAATTTTAAATTTTATGCAAAATATTTTCCATCAAACGGTGTATCCGCTGAAGAAAAAATTTTCAAATCGGAGTTTTAGAAGAAGAGTTCTCGGTAAAAATGTAATTTACTTTTACGCTCCCTAGCGGAAAATCTATGCGTAGTTTGAAAAAATAACTATATGTAAAATACTCGTCGACATAAATGGAATCGAAAGAGAAAAATTGTTTTTCAATCGGATGTTTAGAAGCAAATATGTGGAATAAAACGTATTTTTGAATTCGATATCATCTGCATTTACGCCCTCTAGCGGCGAAATTGTATATCGTAAAGAAAAACGAAATGAAAAAGGATCATCATTCCCATATTTCAAGCTTCCCAATGCAAAAATAATTTTTCAAATCGGACAGATAGTTGCAGAGATATCGTGGGTACACGCGGGCGGACGGACGGACGGACGGACAGACAGACAAACCGGTAACATAAGCACGATCTTTTTTTACTAAAGACGTGCTAAAAAATATGTCTTGCGTATTTTTCATCGTAGAGGGAAATAAATGCTTAAATTGAAAAAATTGTTTGCTTAAATATTTAAGGTGATCACAGGCATCTGAGTGTGATGCAACTGACTTTAACTTTTGCCTTTATATGCTTCGTCTATCGCATAACCCCTGGGGCACTTCATTACTTCATTTCAGGAAGACATCTTTTCATTAAATATAAATGGAACCATGAAAATATACGAATAAATGGATTCAGTTACAGCAGTATTTTTAAAGTGAGTGGTTTCTGTTTTTAAATTAATTCCAACGTATTATTTCGCTCACTTGTTGTTCCAAAGGGCTTTTTTTTATGTTTAGTTTAAAAATACTACCGATGTTTAAACTTCGGTAAAATGAAATATGATAGAATATATTCCCTAGGGGATTTTTTCATGCAAATCATGAAAAGGAGGTGAAATATTGTTTTTGCCTAGTGATTGACTAATCGGTTTTGTAAAATCTGAAAAGAAGTACGCTTTCTGTGTAGCTTAAAAATGTTTGTTTATCAAAATTAAAAGTCTGCTGGTTTTATTAAAGAAACATTTTGAAATAAAAAAAATGTCTCTAAGGTTACTGGAATTAAAGAGAAAGTACAAAAAATAGTTAAGCTACCAAAGATAGAAACGCTATTCCCATGAAAATGTCTTACGGAATTTATTCGCAGAGGGTTCAAAAAATCAACACAATTTTGAAAAATCCTATTACCTGAGATCGTGTTTCTTAAACGAATATTTTATTTCGAATTGCGTTTTAGTATAGTTTCGGAAACTGTTCATTTTTTATTTCTATTCAAAAGTAGTTATCGTGGATGTTTTTTCCCGAAAAAGGTTTATTTAGTTTGTGTCATTAATTTCATCTAATTTTTCCGTTGTAATATTTCTTTACGAATAAAAGCAATTTCGTCTTCTGGAAACAAAGAATATTTATTTGTGGCTTTCAAGAACAGTGTTAAACGTGCTGATCAAACTACACGTTTTTTCTTCACGCGTAATATTAACACATTTAACCCCTTAAGTGGCCGGTGAACCAGAAACAAGTGATGTGCCACCTTTTCTGCGCGCCTCAAAGAGAAGTGTTCACATAGCAGCCATATTTTACAAAGGCTACGGCAAAACAATTCCTTTCGCCCTCTCATCTGAACAGTACCGGCTATAAACCTGCGACAGCCAACCTCACCAGTGCCCGCCATAACCCTGATGATACGAACTCCATTCTAATCCTTCGTTTTCTGCTCCATGACCCAAGGCATAATGGGGAACGGCAAATACCTCTGACACGAACATCATGCCACTGGGTCGAAACAAGTGACTCCAACGTCTTCTCTCTCCTTTCTTAGGATCGTAACTATTATGACAGCCTTTTCAGCAGGTAATCAGTCCGAAAGGATTAGTGGCAATCATCTCCATAAATTACCACTTTGAATAAGAAAGCTAAGGGGAAAGCAACGCTTTTTGATGCCCGTGTTTACACCCAACCGCGTTCGGCCCACTTATGTGACACCAAATATATTTGTTAGAGATTATTTCAGCCAATTTTGCTGACCCCGAGTTAACTCGTTCCAGCTGGTGAAAGGGTTAAGTGCTGGCTAGAAGGAAAAACATACCTTGTGACAGTTAAGGAAGAAGGAAGGAATGAACAGAATGTCTGATTTACGCCTTTACTTAACACTTAGTTACGTACAGCTCAGAGTCGTTGAGAGTACGAGTGCAATCGGAGGGTTGGGGGAAGGATGGTATTGAACTTCTGAAATACAGCGTATTTTGGTTAACATTGTTCTTTTAACTTTATAGTTGTATTTTTGGAACTGGAAAAATACCATTGACATGCTCATATCATATAAAATTATGCTAAAAAAAGCTGGTATTTCGTGGTAGTTTCATAATAGATGCGAAATACTGAAACTGATATTTACGTAAAGCCTACTCAGAAATCGGTGTTAAATTTTCGCTTAAGATTATGTTACGTTGAGTAGCAAAAGAGAATTGTATTTGATTCTAAAATGATTTAGTGAACAACATTCTTAAACTACAAAATGGCAGGAAAAAGAAAAAGCACTTCAAAGCAGGTTGCATACAAAAATAGAAGTTTTTTCTCAATTTAGTTTTTAAGTTGGCATAAAAGAAATTTTGGCAAATCTAATGCTCAATTTTTCACATAATCGCGGACAGTGAGCTGGCTGAAGACAGATTGCTGTGGAAGAAACTAGGGGAGATCTTCATCCAGCAGTGAGCAGTGTATTGATAATAGATATACATACTGTATATATACATTATCAGCGCGTTCTTCTCAGTTCGAAGATCTTGATTTCTACGTGTTTTTGCACTGGTATTACACAGTTTGTTCAGTGCGCAAAACTGGCATATAACAACTTTGAATCTTAATAGACACATTTAAATGCCAGAACACAATGCAAGCTCATTCAAAATTCTTAAGTTCCGAGAAAGACCCTTTACATGTTTCCTTCACACAGTCCCTAAATATACTTTCTCTAGCGGATTGCAAATGGGTTCCATGAATCAAACGAACGTAGACACATGGAGAAGTCTGGAAAGACATTCCTTTGTAAATATCTAAGCACGATTCATATATAACCTCTGTTTCACACTACGCGTAATTCCAGTCTTTTCTGAGGAACATACTTCAACGGGCAAACATAGTTAAATCGTCAAACCAAGGGAGTTCTCTTGGAGCAGAGCACTTTTATGAATTTCGCTTTGCGGTTGTTATGTATTCACGTTCTAACATTAATAGCATCTGTAAGCAAGATATGGAATGCCACTCATTCTTCAGCAGTTTCTTATTATGCTTCGTAATAAAAGTTTGTTTAATTAGTTCCGGAATTCGGAACGTATAATCACATTTCTATGAGCATTTGGAGACTCACACGAGAGTCATGCATAACACATACCCTTTTGAACAGACTCCTTGCTAATTTTGGTTTGCAAATGGAATTATTTCATCCCATGCATTTCCAAATTTATCTTCACTCTTTATTTAAAGAGATCAACACGGAACTGAACGTTTACGATACAATACAATTCATGCATCGAAAAATGTTTCGTTCAGAGTAATGTAAGTATTCCACTTACACTGATCGGCTACTTGAATAGGTACACTCCTGTACAAGTGCCGGTCAAAAACTAATGCACAATCGGTGGTTACAATTTTTCTAAAACAGACACAATAAAGAAATTTCGTAGAGATAATAATCCATCCTTTGTCTTTATATTGGTATCAGTCAAAACATCGACCTCCGCATTCAAAACATATTGTCCAGTTTTCTTTGCCAGTTCACAAAAGCAAGTTGGTGAAATGTGGGTTACCGTTCTTAAAGCCTGTGACCTGTATTATCAGACGTTTATCCTAATTTTATGTTTTACCACGTAAAAGTATCCTTGCTCTAAAAAAAAATAATCCATGAGCGCCATGTCAGGACCATGCGAACGGTGAGACATTAAAGTCCAACCGAATCTTGCAATTATTGAATTACTGCGCCGTGTTGATTTTGGAAATATCCTAATGAAACTTACCAGGTAGCACAGTCTTACAATTTAAGGTAGGCCCAACACTGAGCCGCCGTCATCTATTCCTAAAAGACGGTGGCTCAGTGTGGGGTCTACCTTAAATTGCTACCTGGGTTAACCCTTTAAGCAGCCTATGTCCCTGAACCAAATAGAACCGTAGCACTCTCCAAAGAGAAATCATGAAGCAGCTGGGTTTTACTAAAGCTACAGCAAAACAAAACAATAGGCTTCTTTCCTCTCATCTCAGCTGCTCGGACCATAAAGCTGTCACACGTGGCTTTCATTCCTTTGTTCTCTGCTCCATAACTCAAACATGACGGAGGACAGCAAGTCCTAATTGTACGGACATCATGCCACTTGGTGACTCAAAATCTTCTTTCTCCATCCTTAGGCTTAATCCTATCACTGGTGGTAAGCGCTCTCTTCTAGTCCTTTATTCTCTACTGCATGACCCAAAGCATGATGGGAAAAGGCTACTCCTCCCATCAGATATCATGAACATATTGTCACTGGGTAGAAACAAGTGACTGACACAGCTCTCTCTTCTTTCTTATACGCTGAGTGGCCATTTTATTATGACCACCTGACAGTTTTAAGCAAATGAGCTATGGCTGCACGCAGTTGCCGCCAGAGGGCGACGCTAGTATAAAAAGGGAAAGCTTCGTGCTTGCGACTGCAGTAGAAGTGATTTTTGGTTGACGAGATGGGTAAAAAATGCGATTTGACGGACTTTCAACGTGGGATGATTGTAGGAGCTCGGAGCCATGGAGCGAGTATCACTGAAACCGCCGCATTAGTGAAATATTCCAGAGCAGCTGTTGTTAAAGTGTTTAAAGACTGGACTGTCAGCCACAAAACTGGGTCTCTACGTTCAACGTGTGGTCGTCATCGACTAGTGACTGCTCGGGCGGAACGGATAGTGTCCAGAATGGTAACAGACAACAGAAGGGCAACAGTGCAGCAAATTACAGACCATCTTAACCAAGGGTTCTCTCAAATGATCTCTGCAGGCACTGTTCGCCGTACACTGCATCAAATGGGATATGACAGCCGAAGGCTTGTTCGAACACCCTTGCTGTCTGCATTTAACAAGAGAAAACGCGTCAAGTTCGCACAGGAGCACAAGGATTGGACAGTCGATAATTGGGAACAAATTATGTGGTTCGATGAATCACGTTTTCAGTTGCACCATGTCGATGGCCGATTGAGGATTTGGCGAAAACAGCACGAAAGGATGGACTCCAAATGCATTGCCACAACCCTTCAAATTGGTGGAGGCAACGGTATGGTTTGGGGAATGTTTTCGTGGCATGCTTTGGGCCGTTTAATTCGTGTTTATCAACGTCTGATTGGTACATCATATCTAAACATCGTTGCGGACCAAGTGCATCCTGTCATGTGGATGGTTTATCCCAATGGCGATGGCTGATAATGTGTCCTGCCAAGATAATGTGTCCTGCCATAGTGCTCGTATTGTACAGGATTGATTTCAGGAACATGCCAGTGAGTTTACTTTGCTTAGCTGGCCCCTACAATCTGCAGATCTCAACCCCATTGAGAATTGGTGGGATGAAGTTGAACGAGCCATCAGACAGCTGGATCCACAACACTGCAATATCACACTCCTGGAAAGTGATATTCATCAAGCATGGTCTTAGATTCCACAAACCACCTATCAACATCTCGTGGAGTCCATGCCTCGAAGAATCGACGCAGTATTAAAGGCAAAAGATGGCCCAACGAAGTACTGAGGGGGTGGTCATAATAAAGTGGCCACTCAGTGTAATTGTCGCCGTTGTAATACGCCTTTTAGCAGGTAATCAGTTAGAAAGTAATCGTATCAATCATTTTGCCACTGGGAAGAACCAAATGTCTCAAGCAACTTCTCTCTACTTTCTTAGATTCGTCGCCATTGTTATGGCCCTTTTAGCAAGTAATAAGTCAGAAATGATCATTGTGAATCCTAAGGAATAGTGTCAGAAAGAATCATTTGCACCCATGCTTTCTGACTGATTCCCAAATGACCTCTTTGAATAACAATGCTAAAAATGACCAATTTGCGATGCTTCCCCGTTGTTATTTAAAGTTGACTAAAATGGCCACTTGGAATAACAACGGGGAAGCATCGCTTTCTAATGCACAGCTTCACTCCCTCCCACCGCGTCTGGCCTTTTCTGGCACAACGAGTATATTCGTTCTAGCATTTTTCATTAACTCAGAGTTCATTCTTTAAAGACAATTAAAGGGTTAACCTTCACGTCGATTAGGTAAAATCTATTCGTTTCAATTGCACTTTGAAGGATTTGAGAAATATTTCTTATGAATATTGACATTTTTCAGATGTGTCAAAGACGATAATGCCATCTTAGTCTCAAAAGACCGTGTTCAGGATTTTGTCGTTTTCTAGAGAAAGCCAATATTTTTTTAACTGGGTATGTTTCATAGGTCCCTGTCATTTAGTACAAGAGTGATGATGATAAACCCTTATCTCTTCGCATGGTATGATCTTTTAAGGACCTGAGATGGCGAGCCAGAGAAATTGTCAAAAAGGTCGGCGCAGGTTTCCTTCTTTGATGATTCATCTCCCGTGTAAGAAACGTGGTGCCAATCTGAATATGCTCTAATATGCTATGGTTGAAAACAACTTTACCGCCTTTCCTTCAGCCATTAATACGTTTCCCATTATTTGATTTGTCATCTTTGTTTTGGGGTCTTGTATCATTTGTTCAACAGCGACAGAACTTTTGTGCGTCGTTACGAAGGTGGCTCAAAAGTTCGTCCCGTTTTGAGCTAGACAAATTGTCTGGTTCTCCTTTCTTGTAATAAACGCGCGCCAGCATTGTCGGAATACAGCGATGACGTCGAACACCACGAAGCCTGTTATTA
Organism: Macrothele yani; assembly: GCA_039090855.1. Taxonomy (NCBI): domain Eukaryota; kingdom Metazoa; phylum Arthropoda; class Arachnida; order Araneae; family Macrothelidae; genus Macrothele; species Macrothele yani. The sequence goes on from CM077013.1 coordinate 89,192,861, forward strand.
GCATTTGGAACGAAAACGCAATTCGTTATCATGTGAGCAGTGGATGGAGGAATGATTTTACGTCCTTCTTGGAAAAAAGTGTTAAACGCTGCAGCTGCAGTGAGAGAGAATTTGGGCAGTTTAAAGCAAGGAAATCGTGGACTTCAGGATAATGATTCCCTCATTTCAATGCTGTTGTCACACGCTTTAAAGACTTGCCGAGGTCAGGACTTCCAACGAAAATCAATACTGAAACCCTGGTTGAAGCTGTGACAGCCAACCTCAGTGCCAGTTCACGGAAATTGGCAGCTGGCGTAAGGTCTCTTCCCAATCTACCATTGTTCGTCATCTGCGCCATTTTGATTTCTCCTCCGGTCGCCATTGAATGGTTTCCGTCGAACTGACACTCCAGCAAACAGAACAAGTTAGTAAAATCATGCAATACATTGATTATGATACGCTTTCCAACATACCAGGAATCATTACTCAAGTTCTGAGGATAATGGCTGTGAAATAAATCTCGCTCCTGTGGCCTGACCTTTGACCCCATTTCAAATATATAAAACAGAATGGATTACATATACTTCCGGAACAACATACTACGGTTTTGTCGCATAAGAAGTATTTTTAGTCAAGTTATGAGGATAATGGCTGTGGAATAAATCTTGCTCCTGTGTCCTGAGCTTTGACCCCATTTCGATGATATTCATCAACACCGGTTCAGTGTACCTGAGGAACAACATGATAAAGTTTTATCGCAATCGAAGCAGTTTTACGTAAGTTATAACGCATAAAAGCAATGAAATGGATCTCGCTGTTATGTCCTTATCCGGAATGTATTGTGCCAACTGTGAAGTTCAGCGGCGGTGGATTTATGCTATGGGGGTGTTTCTCCTGGTATGGCACGGGACCCTTGGTCGCAATTTCTGGTAGACTCAACGCTGAGACCTACTGCACCATTTTGGATGACCATGCGCTTTTTACGTTGTGGCAGTTTTACGCGGTGGAACCATGTTACTTTCAGGATGACAATGACACCTGTCATGTTGCGAGGTCCACCATGACTTGGTATGGTGACAATGGGGTTAATCGAATGGACTGGCCTGCGCAGAGCCCGGACCTTAACCCTATCGAGCACCTCTGGGACGAGTTGGAACGTCGACTTAAGTGGTGCCCCCACCGTCCGAAATCGGTGAAGGAACTTACCTGTCTTCTCCAAGCCGAGTGGAAGAAAATACCGCTAGTCGTCGTACAACGCCTGGTTGAGAATATGCACCGGAGGGTCGCAGCTGTAATCGTCGCGAGTGGAAGCTCCACCAACTATTGAAGGTGAATAAACTTCGTTTTCCTTTGCTATCACAGGTGTCGAATTACTTGTTGGCAGATAGTGTATAACCACTGGGAATCAGTAATTCAAGTCAAGCCAGGTATCACAACTAATGATGCAAAGAGCGCGGTTCTAGAGGAAACTAATTGCTTTTCATTTAGTGGAATTGTGACTGTCCTGTGCGCTGGGAAATTGTGGCAGATCGTCAGGCCTTTGACGAGAGCCTCTATGCCGAGCAACTGCAGCCGATCCATAATGCGTTGTGCAAACGCTACCCAGCTGTTGTCAGTAGGAAGCAGGTGTCGCTGCAGGTGGATCACACCTGCAGAATGGTCAGCCAAAAACGACAGGAATTGGAAGGGGTTAAAATCGTAAATGTACAAGAAGTGGAGGCGTTGTAATAGTCTGTATTCTGTTTTCGTATGACGGGAATGGGTCCTTTAATACTTCTGGAACAAAGCGTGGCTGCCACGCGGTATCGCAGAGTCACTGAGGACCAGGTACACCTGCGGATATGAATGATCCCAGGCATCACAGCCTTGCAATTTCACGTAGGCCCAACACTGAGCCACCGTATTTTAGGAAAAGATGACGGCGGCTCAATGTTGGGCCTACGTTAAATTGCAAGGCTGTGCTACCTGGGATGTTTTCTCATGGAAACGGCTATTTCCAGAAGGATAATGTGTCATGCCACAGGTCTCAGATCATCATGAATTGGTTACACGACACTGACTTCGAAGTGCTAAAATGGCTCCCGCAGTCCCAGATCTTAACGTAATCGACCAATTGTGGGAAGATATTGAGAGAGCCCTCGGTAACAGACATTATCCTTCAGTGAACATTCGGGAATTGACGGATGCCATCACATCCTCTAGTCCGAACATACTTCTAGAACCATATCAGCACCTCCTTGAAGCAATACCGCTTCGAATGTAAGCATTTGTGAAGGCTTGAGGCTCCCCAGTACGTTATTAGGTTGGTGTTCGCAATGATTTACAACTTAAATGTAAATACATCTATAATAATAAAACATAATGTTTGTCAGTATGCGTGTGTGTCTGTGACGGACGTAAGTCATTGAGAAATCAAGGTACACACTTTAAAATTTTGCAGATCGTTTTCAATTGTTGTCTGCGTTGCATTGGTCAGCTTCAAGTCGAAATTCCGAAAGGGCAGACATTCCATAGAAAAAATAACATTGCCATGCTATGTTTACAGGGACCAGAGAGACATTTGTGAACGCACATGTGACCTTGAACTTTCTTAAGTGTGCTGCTATTGGAGATTAAAAATGTTTCTGTTACATGAGCATCGCCAGATCGAAACACAATCCTTATTAGGGCATTATAATTCTATTGAAATTTCTCCTTGAAACGAATGTACGTTGTTCTTGCGATGTATGCTACACCAACGGTATCAGTGTGAGTAAATTATTTTACCTACAGTTCATTAAAGAATATATAGTAATTTTCAATGCATTCCTTCCGAAAGCGAAACTTCATGGCTGCTGTTAGAGTTACACAGAAGAATGGAAATGGCAGAGAAAAAAATGTCTAACTGAAGCACGATTGACGTAGTTCATATAGAAAAGTTATGAACTGATAAGATACATGTTTCGATAACCGAGGTTTCCAAAGTTAGTATTACTACGCTAATAACAAGGTTTGTAATCATAGATGCATACAAAACGAACATTTTCCGTGGTTATCGAGTCCGGGAAATCGAACTCACAACGCAGTCATTCATTACAAATAAAACCAAAATATATAGTTTGCGTATTAAACGTCACACTCGGGAAGAGTCATCTATATTTCAGTCAGAATTAAAAAAATCTGCTCTAGCATGAGCTCACCATACCGTGAACATTCGTTAATTTCTGCAACAAGCAGATTTCAACGCATGTGGGGTTTTCTCCTTGAAACAAGCATTTAAATTTCAGCAATTTAGCTTAAATCTTTTAGCGGCTGATGCACCTGAACTAAATGGTGCCCTTAATTTTCTGCTGTCCTCAAACACAAATGTTCGCATAGCGACCCCGTTTTACCAAAGCTACAGCAAAACAATGATGGGGCAGAGAATAAAAGACCAGTAGCGAGCTCTTGTCTCCTAATTTGAATCCCGGCAGCGACGCCCATAAACCTGTAAATGATTATTAGAGCTCGCTTCTAGTCTTTTATTCTCTGCCCTATCATTCAACACATGATAGGGAATGGTTAGTCGCCATGACAAGGACATCAGGCCATAGGGCAAAAAGACATTACTCAAACATTTGTATAGTTTCACAGGTTACTCGACAATACTACAATGCTTCTAGCAGGCAATCAGTTACAAAGGATTTGTGTCATTCATCCCTCTAAATGGCCACTTTCAATAACAAACAAAGGGGAAAGTAACGGTTTTGATGCTCAGTCTCACTCGTTCCAACCGCTTCGGCCTAATTTCTAGACAGCGAATACACTCAGTAGACAAAGTATTAGAGATAGGAGTGAAAGGACAGCTGACATGTGCATTACCCGCGCAGAGTGGAACAGAACAAAACCGAACGCAAGCGATAAATAGGCTTACAGCAAGGCTTCCGAACGGTATATCGCAATAGACGGACACGGGAAAACGTGATCTGAGCTAAATGAATCATGGACGCATTGCCTACGCTATACAGATGGTTCATTTTACCACCCAAAACTCTAGGACTCCAGAGGACAACAGTATCAACAGTGTACAGCTAGTACACTATCGACCAGCGCCCAGAGGGTAAGCGGTGGTCGACCACACCCCATTCAGGACATGGGTCGTCTTAGAGTATTCAGGATCGTACAGACCGACCCCTTGCCAACGGTGGCGCAAATCGCTTCCAGCTTAAGGGTCAGAGGCCTAAGTAGCATCAGCGCGCGAGCGAACGACGAGGCGAAAAATGCATACACTGTGCTACGGAGCCGATGCCTTCTCCTGTGCCATTATTGACCGGTGGTCGTCGAACCTAGTGTCGGGAACATCAAAACCAGGCTTCTGCAGAGCATCGCCGCGTCTTGTGGTCAGACGAATTCCGTTTTCAGCCGTACCGAGTTGACAGGATGCTGGCGGAGTGGCGTCAACTGCATGAGGCCGCCACTTCGGTTCTGTTCTAGGTGGTAGTGGCGGCTTTGTGATGGTTTAGAGAGTCTTCTCATGAGACAACTTAGGTACCTTAGTGTAGAGATGGGCACATTGGTGGGTAACATCGATGATCGACATCGGTGGTTACTCATTCCCAAAACATCGATGCATCGAAAATATCAGTGGACATTTTCGATGTATCGGTGAAAACCTCGATGTTTTTGCTAATAAGCCGAAAAATTCGTTGTTTTCAATCTGAAGCAACAGATGTGCAAAATCTTTGTTCAATATAACTGTGATTACTCACCAATAACATCGGATAACTAATAATATATACTAAAATGCTCGATGTATTATTAGAAACCTCTATTTTTGTTCGATGCATCGGTGCAAACCTCGATGTTTTGGTAATAACATGAAAAATTCGCACTTTTCCACCTGCACCAGTAAATGGGCACACGATTTGTAAAATCTCTTTTTAATATAGCACTGATACTCACCAGTTCAACATCAATAAACATAATATTTGTTAAAACGCTCGATGCATCGTGAAAACCTCGATGTTTCTTCGATGCATCGGTGGGAACCTCGATGTTTCCCTAATAAACTGAAGAATTCGCACTTTTCCATCTGCAGCAATGAATGGGCGATCGATTTGCCAAATATCTGTTCGATGTAACATTGATGCTCAACCATGCGACATCTAGTAACGTAATATTTGTTAAAACGCCCGATGTATCGGTGTGAACCACGATGTCTCGCTAGCACAGTCAAAGATTTCACGCTTCTTGATCTGCAGCACCGAATGGGCATATCGGTGGGTAAAATCTCTGTTCAATATAATGGTAATTGCTCACCAATTCAACCCCAAGTAACTAATAATATTTCTTAAAAGCCTTGATGTTTTTTCGATGTATCGGTGGAAAACTCGATGTTTTTTCGATGCATCGGCTCACATGCCTTCGAGGTAAAGATCTCGGTTTTTGCCAACGAATCAAGTAAAACAATCAATTGGAAGGTGATATTTATTTCTTCTGTATATTTATGAATGTAACAAAAAGAAATGCATTTACTTTTCGTAGAAGATATTCTCTTAGAGTTCCAAACATCGGTCGCGAAACCTCGATGTTTTTTAGATGTATCGGCTTCGGCAACATCGAGGTTAAAACATAGATCATCGGTGGCAAAACATCGAGGTTTTTTTGCCTATCCCTTCCTTAGTGTGTCTGGAGTGGTCCTTAACCGCTGCGCGTTACCAGCATGTGCTGGTTATTCACCTGTACGCTTTCATGGCCTCATTCCATCCTGAGGCCGATGGTTTGTTCCAATACGACAATGCGCCGTCCCACCGGGCCACCACCATCCAGGCATGGCTCGGTGAACATTTATCAAAGTTTGGAACCATCCAGGTGGCCTCGAAGGTTATCGTATTTAAACCCCGTGAAAGCTCTATGAGATACAGCAGAGTGGAACATGAGATCGATGGATCCTGGACTGACGTCTCTCTTAGAGCTGTAGACAATTCTACAGAAGTCATGGCTCGAATTACCTCCAGAAACGCTCTAGCATCTCATGGAGTCGACGCCTCGGCGTGTACAGGCTATTATTCGATCTAGAAGAGGACCAACGCGCTATTAGATAGGCATCTCCTTTGTTTTGTCAATTGAGTGTATATTTCTTTGAATTGATTTCAACTCATTTTGCTTACCAGAAGTTATTTTGTTCCAGCTGGCTAAATGGATAAATTACATTTCATTCAGTAACGTTTCGGTGAGTTAAGTTTTGTGACATCGAAATCGCAAAGCAGCGCTAAAGTAAATATTGCTACGTCGAAATGTGCAGTTCGTGACAAATTCTACTAAAATGCTTCTTCTGTTCTTTCGAAAATATCATAGGACAGTAAATATTTTTGTTTTTGCCAAGCTCCCTCTTGAAATTTCGACATGAAACTCGCAACTGCAAATCTTGCAATAATGAAGGACCATCTGCCAAATTTCAAAGTGTGCACCACGATATTTCGATGAGATATGGTTGACACGCACGCACACCGCACCCCACGCACGTTTTCTTTTATTGTTATTATTATAGATTACTGTTTAGAACTGGAGTTATAAGTAATTATTTTCCTTCCTAAAGTGAGCGCAAACTCTTTTTTGCTTCATCGTTTTTCTCTTGTTTTGTTTTTCTTTTTTTGCTTTGCAACTTAACTCTGTTTACTAAAAGCTTCATGTTTGCCATGTTTGATTTCCTTTGATGTGATATAACTGCTGCATGTATTTTCATTTTTTTAGTTCCTATTAAAAAGGTAAAAGTAAGTTCGGACATGGGAACCTTATCTACCTGTAGAATTATTTCGCCTTTACTGTGCTCGTTTTTTTTTAACCGGGAAATTTTCCCAGAATCCCACTGGAACACAAACGTAAACAAACATCCATTCATACAATTTATTTGGTCGCATAAAATCTGTCTTTACGTGATAACACTTCGCATTTGTGTACGATGAATTGTATGCTTATGTGGAATGTACAACACGAAAATTTCGACTCAGAGCTCGCAAAAAGAATTAGCATATTACAGTTATGACTTGTGTGCCAGATTATGTGAATTATTTTAAAGCGTTGCCTTTTCCAATAGCAAAAAAAAAAAAAAAAAAAAAAAAGATTAAAACAAGAAAGATGACTCAGACTTTTTGGTTGTATTGAACACATCTTTAGATTCCGTTCTGACGCAAATTAAATTTATCAAAGTTATTCAAAGTTAATGGAACCGATACGGAAAAAGTTGTACTTGACCGAAGAAAGAAGATTTAGAATTTGGGTTTTTAATCCCGCAGATTTTGCGGTAAACGGAAACGTTAACTTACGCCCTCTGGTGGCAGACTTGTGCGTTAAGTAAAATTTGAAATTATATGAGAAACATTTAGCAGCGGGAACGCTCTCTAACAAAGAAATAATTTTTCAAATCGGGCTCTTAGAAGCAGAGATATCGACAAATATAAGATACGCATCTACGCCCCCTGGCGGGGAAACCATGCATCATTTTAAGAAGAAAATTTTCTCAAAACACTTGCGCCGTCTGGTTATTAAACGATGTTTACAAAAAATCAGAAGTTACATGCAAAATATTTCTAATCAAGAGCTTTATCCGCGGCAAAAAGAATTCTTAAAATCGGACTTTTAGAAGCAGAGATATCGGGGAAAACGCAATTTACGTTTACGCCCCCTAGCAGAAAATCTATGAGCAACACGAAAAAAGTGTCTGTACTTAAAAGTCTTCGACATAAATGGAATCAAAAGTTAAATTAATTTTTCAATCGGTTGTTTAGACGCAAATATATGGGTAAACTGTATTTTGAATTCGATATCATCTGCATTTACGTGCTCTAGAGAGAAAAGTATGTATCGAAAAAAAAACCAGAAAAACGAATTGAAGGAGCATCATTCGCTCATTTTAAGCTTCCCAATGCAAAAAGAATTTTTCACACAGACGGACGGACAAACAGGTAACACAAGCACTATCGTTTTCACAAAAGACGTGCTAAAAAGAGAGAAATTTTAAAGAAAAGAGACCGGTAGCCAACTGTGCAATCTCTCTATAAAAGCAACAACTTCATTGTCTGGGCCACAGTTGGAAACGGGTCAAACATTTTAGACCCGGAGAAATCTGTTTTGAGCTATAAATTCGAATATATCATCATCATCATCATTGTCAATCATTTATCAATCCACTGCTGGATGAAGGTCTCTACAATTTTCTTCTACAATGGTCCGTCTTTAACCAATCTCCTCCATCCACCCATCTCCCACGTGATCTTCTTTTGGGTCTTTTCCTGTCCCTTTGAATCCAGTCTAAAATTTTAGTTGTCCATCAGTGGTCAGTCTTTCTGGGCACGTGTCCAGCCGGTTGCCATTTCAGAGATTTTGCTCTCATGATGATGTCTTCCACTCTTGTAACTTTCCTGATCCACAAATTCCTCTTCTTCTTATTGACCAAGCATGCATCTCTCGGTGTTTTTCTGAGTTGTCTGCAGTCTTTGTATGTCTTTTTTACTTAAGGTCCACGTTTCTGCTCCCTACGTAAGCACTGGAAAGATGCAGATTAAACACTTTGCTTTTAAGATATAATATCATATTGCTTTAAAAAAATGTACGGTTTCTTCCAAAAGTTCTCCAAGTTTTATACGCCAATTAATGTCTTCAGCAATGTGATCTTGCTTGCTATCTGCTGTCCAAGAAAAATGTAGGAATTGGTAATCTCCAGCTTTTCCCCGTCAATTGATAAATCTTCATTCCCTGTAAAAGCATTTGTACATCATTTTTGGCTTCTGAAAGTTCATTTTTAATCCCACTTATTTACTCTTTTCAGCAAGTTCCTGGATCATACACTGCAGCTTAGAAGTATATATTTTTTATATTACTTTTGAAATATTTTTTTTCTATTCAAAAATAAAATGGAAATAAAACCTGGTCGAAATCGTGTCAGGAACACTTTGACCCGACCCGTATCCATCTCTGGTCTCGGCGCATATTACTTTCACAACCTCATCACATGACATATTTGTGACCCCAAATCTGATAAGTAGGACGTCATTTCACAGCTCAGGTAAGATATTATCGATGATCACACTTGAGAAGTGACAGATACTGCTTCTGTCAAACCATGGATGTCAAAATAATTTTGTTTCTGCATCAAATTTTCGTGTTGGCCAAATAATTCTTGTTGTAAAAACATGATTAAATATAAATTTACATTGAGAAAAATAATGTGCAATGCTTTAAAAAAAAAAAAGAGATTTACAAGTTGAAGATGGAAATTTAGAAGGCCGCCCAGGTGGCGCAATGTTTTACCCGCAGGATTCTGATAATTCGTCCGAGATGGGTCGGGGTTCTAATCCGAATGAGACATGGATGTTTTGTTTCTCTTGCCGCACTGGCTCTCTGCCTTCCCTGGAACCAGTAGCCCTAAATTAGGGACGGGCGACTGCTTATTCCCACCGAGGTGCTCACGGTGGTCGTTAAACTCTCAAACAAAATTAAAAAAATGAAATACCTGAGGATTACATTTACCTTGAAAAGCAGATGTCTAGAGAAAACCAAATCAAAAAAAGAAATTAATAGGCATATAAAGTTTAGCTTTAGCGGGGTTCGAAGAAAGCTCATTTTTCAAGAGCAGTTTACGATTGTGACTTAGAACACTGCCCAACGCACATTTTGGTGCTTTGAAAGTTAAGCATATTCTTGTATATATTTGGGATTCTGATTCCAAACATGCCATCAGTTTTTCCCTATCAGCTCTAGTTTTGGATATAGGGCATACCCACCCTATATGCAGATTCCACCGGTCATCCCTCCCAATTCGGGATCCTATATCGCAGGATTTGCTTTTTTTGACATGATTTTGACAAATATTGATGCTATTAATAATACATACTATTTAAACAAGCACATATTACAAAATCATTGATATATTTGGAAATATTTGAGGCTCAGAGTCCACAAATGGCTTCAGTTTTGCCCTATCAGCTCTAGTTTTGGAGATCGGGCATACCCACCTTATATGCTGATTTCACCTGTCATCTCTTATATTTCGGGATCTTACATCACATGATCTGCTATTTGTGACATGATTTTGACAAATATTGATACTATATACATACTATTGAAACAAGCACATATTACTAAATCTGTATATTTCAATACAAGAGCATATAAACTGATCAGTCATTCAACATATGAGAAATGTCTTTTATTGAAATTTCTAGAGTGAAATTTACGAGGACAGTCCCTCTGAAGGTTACAGCAGTAATTTGCCATCATGTGGGTACCCTGGTATCTGTGTCTATGGAAGACAGATACCAGCTACCCTGGTATCTGTCTTCCATAGTTTTTATGTCTGGTGAAATCTTTCACCTTGCTCTTCGCTTAAATCACCAAGGTTTTCTGGAAAGCGATCTAGGTGGATGTGTAGGTAATGGACCTTGATGCTCATATTACAGCCCAGCTTATTAAAATTCGACTGAATGTCCTCAACTAATTGAAAGTAATTGTCTGCCTTATGTTTGGCAAGAAAGTTTTTGACAACTAGAACAAACGAAGTCCAGGAACAAGGCTCAATGTTGTCCATTAATTCTATGAAATATGGGTCGTTTATAATCTGCCTTATCTGGGGACCATCGAAAACCCCTGTTTTCAGTTTTTCCGTGCTCAGTCCAGGGAATGTACGTGCTAAATAGCTAAAGCACAAACCTTCTGTGTTCAACGCCTTTACAAATTGTTTAATTAGGCCTTGCTTGATATGTAAAGGTGGCAGGATGATTTTGTCTCTGCTTACCAAAGGTTCCTTAATGACATTTTGTTCTCCAACTACCATATCTTTTCTGAGAGACCACACTTTTCTTATCCAGTGGTCGTGTTTGGATGTGTTGTCCCAAAGACATATAAAGCACAGATATTTTGTGTAGCCACTTTGCTGACCAAGGAGAAATTTCACCATCTTTAGGTCCACACAAATCATTCATTGATGTTCTTGATACTTCAGGTTTTCCAAGACTAGAGAGATTGTTTCGTACGTCTCTGTCATGCTGGCTGAGTGACCAATTGGAATTGAGCCATATCTGTTGCCGTTGTGTAAAAGAACACATTTTAAACTCAGCTTCGAGATATCAATGAAATGGCGCCATTCATTTGGCGTGTATGATGATAGACCCATTTTCCTGAGAAGGCCACTGACATCATTGCAGAACACTATGTTGTTGTACTTAGAGAAAAAGGGCAGCAAATCCTTTTCTCTGCTACGGCAAAACCTAGTGTTGGTTCCAGATTGAAGTAAAAAATGTTCATTCAACCTGGAGGCCAGCAATTCTGAACACTCCTTTGAGAGGTTCAGATCCCTGATGAGGTCACTCAGTTCATGTTGGTTAAAAGGTTGAACACTTGATGAAGTTCCTACAAAATCACTGTCTTTTTCTCCACTACTGTTATCTTGTATGTGATCAGACATGTTTGATTCCTCATCCAATGGCAGCTCTGGTATGTGGATGAAAGATGGAATGGGTACCTCATTTGAGTGTGGATGCGGTCGTCTTGCTGAATCGAGGTCAAGATATGTCCAATTGCTTTGATTTTTTCGATTAATGCCCTTGATGTTGACAACACAAAAATAACAGTCGTCATGGTGGTTTTTAGGTTCCCTCCACACAATTGGTATTCCAAATTTCAGAGAGCTCCTTTTTCTATTTGTTCACTGCCGTAAATGCTCCGTGCAAGTTTTGCGTACAATATGTTCAGTCCACGTCTTATCTTGGTCTCCAAGCTGAACACCAAAATAACCAACATATGCCCTCTTCACAAACTCAGAAAAAGGTTTCATACTTTCTTTAAGGGTTTACTTGCCACAAATGTAGCAACAGACATCTGGATGATTCAAGCAACTTCTGCGTGGGGAAGCCATGGTGTCTACTCAATTTGCAAACAAAATTAGGTCAAATTAGATTATCTGGTTGTATAGTTGTTCACAAACTTCCAATTAGGCTAACAGACACTGGCTTTACACTCATAAAATAACAATATACACTGACCACTGACTTTACGCATATAAAATAACAATATGCAATGACTTTACGCATATATTTCTGCACATTAGCATATTGGGCGGGTATGCCCTATCTCCAAAACTAGAGCTGATAGGACAAAACTGATGCCATTTTTGGAATCAGCGCTCCAAATATAAACAAGAATAGGTCTAACTTCCGAGGCACCAGAATATCTTTTTTGTTAGACTGTGTAATAAATAAGGGTTTCATCGAAATGCATCTTTCCAGTTCATCAGTTCATCAGAGACATGGACCTTAGCGAAAAAAGGCATGCAGGCGCTCTGGGCAACTCAAGGGAGTATGGCGAGATATATATTTAGTGTAACCAAGAAAAATAGGAAAATAGCTAGAGCGGATGATATAATGATCCGATTTAATACCCTCAGGTAGAAATGAGATGGGACGTATTGCTTAAAACACTGACCACCATTGGATAACTGAAATACTCGACCGGGTACCAAGCAACAGGAAAAAAGCCAGAAGAGACCATGCAGGAGATAGACGGACGATGAACAATTTCCTTCCATGCCCGAGTGCCATGGAATCAAATTGCTCGTGGCCGAGAAATATGAAAGACACGTGTTGAAACATTCATTCAGCAGTGGATTAAGAACGGTTGTTTATGACTTTTCCACAAAATATCAAACAGAGTATGGCTCTTGAAAGAAGCAGAAATTCAGTACGTAACGGCATGTTTACTTAACGGGTTAAAAGTTTACTGTATCTCCAAGATTAAAGACAAGTGTTACATTACTTAGGTTGTTCAGCAAATATACGATGATCACAACATCTTCAATATGACTGCTTCTTAGTTACAAGAGCCTCATACAAGTGATTTTATGGCGTGTTGATGAATGAGCGCTTGGTTGATACATACTCCAGGTGTCTACAGTGGTGCTTTACACATTCGTCATTACATTTCTGTTTGTAGAAGACGGATTGAAAAAAAACTTTATCCTACAAAACCTTTAATTCAAAGAGTTAACATTGAGACCTTTCTATCAAAGGCCGTAACGTGCTGGGAAGTTTCAAATGCCGAAATATATCTTTCAGAATAAGCCATATCATCAGTAGTTTTTGAGGATATGCACGTGACTGTTAAATGTTTTTTTCCTGTCTGTAGATTTAGTAGAAGCTATCTTTCGACCACTTGAGCACAAAGTACAGATCCTGAACCGATGTCACCAGTATGACAGATGCGGGGATTACATTTTCTTTATTTGGACTATACAATATACTACAAAATAAAAAATTGGCTACAAAAATGTCCTAAGCATCATCTTGGGAAAGATCAATGTAGTGCGTGTTTCCATTTATTTCACCATGACGCTTGAAAACGACAGTAAACTGCAATATACTGACGTTCTCCTCTCCAGATCTGAACATGAAAAATTATGTACTGGAGTTTAGGATAGAACGTACTGGATTTTGTTCCATCAGACTGTTTTTCACTAACGGAATACAAGAGCAATGTGCTTCGAGCACTCTTCAGATAAGCACTGCTAATCTTCCTTCAAAATGAAACGATAGTAACAGAAATTAATAATACCAAGCGCTGTCTGCAACGTTTAACAAGAACCTGATAAATTCAATCTTAGATTACTTTGGAAGACACATAAATGAAGGATCACCGATCGGAAAATCCAGCTTAAATTTCATAGGATCGCTGATGTATAGACCTGGCTTCACATTTTTTCTTAGGAACACCTTAAAGAAAAAACATCTAGGCAACAGAGACGAATGCTTCGATTATGAATAACGTTTTTCATAGGAGTAACACTGACAAAGAGCAGAAGTACAGAATCTTATACCATTCAGCTTGAATTCCCCGAAGAATCGCTAAAAATGGTACATTAGAAAGACTAAGAGGTCAATTGGCGCCCTGATAGTAGAACACAAAAGAAAAAAATGGAAACTTGAACAGACCTTTCAAGAATATCTATTCTCAGGATGTAAATGTTCGTCCCCATACACTACATTCTGAGTCTGCCGTCACAGAGACCATAGAAATACTTAAAAGGCACAATGCATGCAACGATTTTCTTTCGCGAGATTTGCATCAACTCTGGATGTATCTTAGAATCGTACCGTACTTTCTTTTCCACGTGCAAGTTTTAAATCTTGGCAGAATTTTAATTTTACACAATCCAAGCATTTCCTATTCAGACTTTAACGCTTCTTCTGTTTCCTCCAGCTAAGGGTTCGTGAAACTGCCTTGATAAGCTCTACGTAGGTGTGTGAATTCTTGGCGCATATTAGGTGTTACGCCAGTAAAAAAAGGAACTTTGCAATAGCTTGTGAGCCTTCTAAATTTTAATCTGGTTTGATAAAATGATATCCTTGTTCCACCAAACACAATTTAATACGAATTTTTATTGAAAACATTCAATTTATTGGCAAATGAATCGTTTATGTTGTCTTGTGTTGACTGTTTTAATAATACATTTGGCAGAGTGATTCGGATCCGTCCGCACATCTTGAAAACCACAGATCTTATATTTGTAATAAAAGTGATCATTGTAAATACCAGAATGGACAATCGGTGTTTTTTGAGCCGATATTTATAAGTTCATGTTTTTCTTTTTCGAGCATTTATTACCACATGAGCATCTCTAAGGGATATCGACAGTCCTCCATCCATTGTTTTGGAGGTCACTGAGAAGCGAGCCAACTCATTAACACAAACGCACCACCCATGCCGTATCTGGGACCTGAACAACCAGCCAGAAAGCCAAATCTCTGACCTTAGTGTGGCTTACATGAGTTGTTTTATTAGAACAAATATATGCTGAATAAAAATTATACCTAACAGATCCGTTAAAAAGCATAAAGTTTTAACGTTGAGATTTTATGTCACTGCTTTTTTCATCTGTCGATATTGCAGCTCTTCAACGTGAGCAACGTAATGCACTCATGCGACAAATCGATTCCATTAAAGTACCATATGCCTGTTTCTGGCTAATAAATCCATTGGCCAGAAACACCGATCGTCCATGTTGCACTAAGCACATTTTCCATGCCATCACGCCACAATGTGCCGTGTAGATAAACGTAGTGCTTAATCTGGCTCGTTTCCAAAGCCGCCCATCTTTCCTGGAATTCTTCGACGATTTTCCATTACAACGAAGACATAAGGATGCGACTCATTTAAGTGCTATGCCATTTACATCAATGATGGGACCCTCTAAGCGAAAGAAAGCGACAGAAGCTCACAAAAATATCCACCTAAATAAAATTGTGATGCCATCTACTTTTCTTCGCGAAACGCACCAGAATACTATCATGCTAATTCCTGGTTCTCATCGTATTGATTATAAAAATAATATAAAATTCAGCTCCCATGGGACTACATCGAACATTTTTCAAATGCCTCTAAGTATCAAGTAGTAGCAACATAATACATAATACAGTTAGTAACTATAAAAACTATACATATTTTTTTTGTTTGATAAACTTGAAATTACGAAACCACTGAAAGTTACAGTAAAGCGTATTTTTGTCGAACCAAAATTCCTATTTCAGATTTTACCATGCTCAAGATTACCATTACAGGTTTTGATCTTGTAGGACTTCAATTCCTACTGGAGATCCTGTCGATGAATTAATATTCTTAATAGTTTTTCATAATGCACTTTTCCGTATAAAACCTCTCTACTATTAGCATAAGAACCACATATATTCAAAGTTTTATACATATGGAGTTTGCCGCCTTGGGTGTCGTGTGGTCGGAGGTGCGAGTTTCTGGCCAGTTGTCGGTGTTGGTGACTCAAATAAAGCCTGTATGGTGTGTTTGTATCAGCGGAAAGTGACTCTCTTCTTCCCTGGAAGAATCAGTGGAACCAAAGTGGGAACTGGAGATTGCTTATAGCCCTTATAATTGTACACACACACACACACACACACACACACACACACTGGTTCGGGGCACCCATGAGTGGTTAGTGGTGTGCTTTGGGCCCAGGTAGCACAGTTTTACAATTTAACGTAGACCCAACACAGAGCCACTGTGTTTTAGAATACAAGACGGTGGCTCAGTGTTGGATCTACATTAAATTGCAAAGCTCTCATACCTGGGGTCAGCTTTGCAATTTAATGTAGGTCCCCGTCCCTAATTTGGGGCTTCTGGATTGAGGAAGTGGACGCAGCTAGCGTCAATACGCAAACGCACCACTTTGCAATCTATATGAATTCAGATATTTTTAATGATACTTGCTCATTGCATCTTTGTGTTTTCCACCGTCTTAATTTAATTCACGTTTGATTCACAGGAAACCACGGGGGACTCATTCCAGAGAATTTTGTTAATCCGAAATCTAACCACTGAAACGAAGACAGGTGAAAGCAGTTGGGAATACACAACCATTCGACATGTAGATTAGTTCTAAATTTGTCACTTCCTTAGGAAATCCTTGTAGTATCATATTTGTGAAAACTCCTAGTACGTCTATCATTTGTTTTTAAATTTATACCTGCAGAGTAAAAAAATCGCAGCTACGAGACACTTTCGAACTGTATAACATTTTCGTTGCACTGAGTTATCATCTTTAACGAATAAAACGCTAGTTTCACTTCCCGCGAACTTACTGTTGCTACGCGGCGCATCGCTTGTGTATCAGAATACTCTAGTAAACTAGAATGTTCCTTAGCGCAGCATACAAAATTTAACTGAATCAAATCGGCGTAGTTCTATAATCTACTGCTATAATGCAGAAGACGTCGTGTAAAGGTGCAATAATCCACTAAAATCAATAGCTGTCAGTACACGATGCACTACACTCACGCAAATGAGTAGTATTCTACAGAGTTAAAATATTTATTATACTAAAATATACACACATTAAAAATACAAGATCTTTCGGTTCAACAGCTGCACCATCATCAGGTAAAATACATCAGGAGGTTCCAAGCTAACAGATGTTAAATATAAACTGGACAATGTTCATGACGTATGAAATCATACTGCGCAATCGGAAAATTGTTTGTCACCATTAGTTACGTAGATAGGTTCATTGGCTGATCCTCATTTGCGGGTCGGGGGGGGGATAAATTATGGAATGCATGAAAATCTAGTTTTTTAACAGGCGATTTGCATGCTTGTAGGATGTAAAGAGGCACATCGCCGTTACAACACTGATTTCCCATTTGATAAATAAATAAGCTTGCCATTATCAAATGTGATTGCTTAGTTCTGGACGATCCCGAAATCGAGGCATTGTCCCATCTGGGAATATGTGAGCCAGTGTTAACAAGACGTAAAACATTGGTGGCATTGGAATGCATCCGTGCATCATATTTGTGCTCCATTAACCTAAGCCCCAATGTTCGTAGTGTTGATCGAATATAGACATAATCAGGAGAATTAGATTCATTGCTCACCAAGGGAATGGAGTAAATGCCATGTTTATTATTATCTATGACTTGATCACGGTCTTTTTTAATTTTGGCAATTAAGTTGGATGTTGATTTGCCGAAATTGTAATTCTGTTTTCGGCAAGCTTTCCTTATATTAGTTACTGGTGGCAGGTAATTCGTAGAGCCAATATATAAAACTTTTCTTTTCTCAAGCTGCAAGGTAGGGAATGTCAAACGTTCGATTTGTTTTAACAATTTCCGAATACAATAGCAGAGAGGGTTTTGGGGATTGTACAGGTACATTTATTCAGTTGAAGCTCGACATTATTTAACGGACGTTATGTTCACTGAGAACAGGATGGCTTGAATGCGTATTGGTCATTGGAACTCTCACTTAAATTTCAGTCAATTTACTTGCCCCAAACCAGAGTCCCGAAAAATTAGTCAAATGTTTCGTTCCGATATTCGACAGAAATTGGTCTCGCCTCCAGCCAGAGAAACAGTTTCTCGAATACGATCGAATCAAAAGGACGTATAAAAACTGTAATAACTAAAGTCGATTGTCATCATTTGCAAAACCTCATATTTGGCGTCGAACACACAGAATTTAAGATATATGTGCATTCCATGTCTCCATTAAATTTACACGCGGCGGCTTCTCGAAACCTGAGCGTTTGTAGCGAACACCGTCAGCATTTATCCGACAGAAATGCGGAAGACTTGGTAAGAATTCTGAAGCACACACCGCGATAGCTGGAGACGCAAGCCATGAGTTGGGTTCCTCGGGAACCCCACGTTTGGTGTTTCTCATTTTTCGGGAATCTAAAGAGGTTGCCAGGGCGAATGACTTCCGTGGCAACTTGGCGCTCGGTAGTATCATTGGGGTGGTCAGCAATTTGGACACGAGAAGTCTAATACTCCTCGCAAGATTTTCTTAGAAGGTTAGACTTGCACATCAGAAGTAGACTTTAGCATCATTATGGACACTTCCTCTTTGCTGTGGTATACGGGACTTGCTTACACTCTTAGTTGTGAAATGAATATTCCTTTGCGTCTTGCCGTAGGACGACAAAGTCGACAGACATCCTTTTTCCACGTGTCACCACTAACAACTCGAGTGTTTTATTAGTTCCGTGCCACATCAGAGTTTCCAGGTCTTCTTTACGATGTAAACCGGGATTTCATCTGTTCCCGTCCATGTTATAGCAGACTCTACACACCTCTTTCTCCCACGGGTCTCTGAAATCGACGGACGAAGCTCAATTGATATCTTTTACGTTGTGTTCGTTCTTCTTGTTCACATCCGGGCACAAATAAGAACAGAAAAGATGACATCGAATTTTCGGGTGTAATGAGCACGTCTTTTGAATCCGTTCTGACGCGAATTAAATTTATCAAAGCTATTAGGAATCAATGGACTCGGTATGTAAAACAATAGTACCTGACCGAAGAGATAAGATTTTCAATCGGGTTTTTAATCCCATAGATATTGATGTAAACGGAATCGTGAGCTTACGCCCTCTGGTTGCAGACTTGTGCGTTAAAAAATTTTGAAAGTAAAGGAGAAACATTTCGCAGAGGAAACGCTCTCCAACAAAGAAATAATTTTTCAAATCGAACTCTTAGATGCAAAGACATGGACAAATGTAAGATATGCATCTGCGCACCCTTGCGAGAAAACCATGCATTATTTTAGGAAAAAATATTCTCAAAAAGATTTTTGATGTGAACGGTGTCAGTAAAGGGATAAAAATTTTTAGTCGAATTTTCAGGAGCTCAACTTTTGCTGCAAATGCATCAAAAGCAGAAATTAACATTTATCCACCCTGGAGACCAAAACATTCTTTACCAAATATTAGAAATTGTATGAAAAACATTTCTCATCAGGAGCTATATGCGATACAGGAAGAATTTTTCAAATACGAATTATAGAAGTAGAAATATCGAGGAAAACGCAATTTACCTTTGCGCCACCTAGCGGGAAGTCTATGATTTATTTGGAAATTTTGAATTTATATGAAAAACATTTGGCACTGGAAACGCTATCCCACAAAGAAGTAATTTTTGAAATCGAAATCTTAGAAGTTGACACATTTACAAATATAAGATATACATATACGCCCCCTGGCGTAGAAATCGTGCATTATTAAAAAAAAATATTTAAGTGTGTCGACGTGAGTAGTATCAGTTCACAAAGGAATTTTTTTCAATCGAGATTTCAAAAGCGCATTTTTTGCTGCAAATACAGCAGAGGCGGAAATTAAGACTTACGCCCACTGGTGGAGAAACCATTTTTTACCAAAAATTAGTCATTGTATATAAAGTATTTCCAATCAAGAGCTGTGTCCGGTGCGGAAGGAATTTTTCAAATCGGAGTTTTAGAAGCAGATATATTGGCAAAATCTTCTGATTCAAGGCTTCTTGAATTGGAAGAGGAACTACAAAGGATCAAGTGGGACATCGTTGGGCTAAAGGAGGTAAGGAGAAAATTGGAAGATCTCATTGAACAGAAAGGTGAACATCTCTTCTACTATCGTGGGACAGATACTGGAAGAACTAGTGGTGTTGGATTTATAATAAACAAGAAACTGAAGGATAAAGTTATAGAAGTTGAAAGTTCCTCTGACAGAGCTGCACGACTTGTTATCCAACTCTCGAGAAGATACCAGGCTCAGATTATTCAAGCTTATGCACCCACCACAAGTCATCCTGAAGAAGAAATTGAAGAATTTTATGAGGAAATTCGTCATCTAAATAATGAAGGTAAGCAGCACTTAAAGATAATTATGGGAGATTTCAATGCAAAAGTAGGGCAACAGCAACAGAATGAAACTTCAGTAGGTAAATTCGGTCACGGCAACAGAAACCAGCGGGGAAATACTCTCGTTGAGTTTGCAGAGGCAGAAGGGTTTTTCATTCATCTTGAACTCCTTTTTCAAGAAAAAGCTGCACAGGAAATGGACATGGATACATCCAAATGGGACGACAAAGTGAAATTGATTTTATTATGTGTAACAAAAAATTCGTCATAGAAGACTGCAGTGTGCTAAACAAGTTCAACACAGGTAGTGACCATAGATTAGTGTTGAGGTGCATCTTACATCTCACCAAACTCGAACGTGGCAAGCTCATAAGACAAACAAAATGTATTGACATAACCAACCTTAAAAAACACCATAATACCTTCAAGTTGGAACTGAATAACAGATTCTATGCTTTAGAAGGCCTAACATCGAAAGAAGTGGATATTTCTGAAGTTAACAGAAAAGTAACCTAAGCTCTTATGGAAACAGCAATTAAATTAGCTGGGTCTAAGAACAAGTTGCATGCGAACAAATTATCAGGAAAAACCAAAATGCTGATGCAAAAAAGAAGAGAGATGATGACAACTAAATAAGATGTGACTTCCAAAGTGGAATATATAGAGCTATGAAAGACAGTACGAAAAAGTATCACTGATGACGTTAGGAAATTCAACTGTGAACTAGTGAGGAATGCAATTGAAAACAACCAAAGCCTAAAGATGGCAAACGGACATCTCAGTAAGGGAAGAAAACATATTATGGCACTGAGAAAAGAAGATGGTTCTGTAACAAGAAATAGAGGAGAAATTTTGACAAGAATGAAAGATTTCTACTCCAAATTATATGAAAGGGATGATACATGTACTCCAGACATCATGAAAGGTACCAGTACCAGAGTTCTTCTAGTCCTCACAGCAGAAGTTGCACATGCATACAAGAACATGAAGCGGGGAAAAGCTCCAGGAGAAGATGGAATTACTGTAGACATCATACAAGAAGCAAGTGGAGAAATCGGAACAGTACTCGCCCAAATTTTCACTCGATGCCTTAATGAAGGGATGGTTCCTGAGGATTGGAACAACGCTACAATGATCCTTCTACATAAAAAAGGTAACATTGAGGATCTCAGGAACTACAGACCGGTCAGCCTCCTATTAGTGGTTTATAAAATCTCCACCAAAGTTCTTTTACACCGTTTGAAGGTAACACTGGACATGGCTCAACCGAGAGAGAACAAGCTGGATTCAGGAGTGGCTACCGCACAATAGATCATATCCACGTACTGAGATAACTAATTGAAATAGCGAGGGAACATGAACTTACATTGTGCATGGCTTTTATCGATTATGAAAAAGCCTTTGATTCGGTGAAACCATCAGCAGTTACAATGGCTCTGAAATCGTGTGGTATTGAAGATGCATACATTATTATTATTAATAACATCTATGAAAATGCAAGTGCAAAGATTCGGCTGTTTAAAAATACAACACACATAAAAATTGGAAAGGGAGTGAGACAAGGTGACACCATATCTCCGAAGCTCTTTAATGACACATTGGAAAATGTCTTTCAATCACTGAACTGGGAAAACAAAGGGATAAAGATTAATGGAGATTATCTAACCCACCTTCGTTTTGCTGATGACATAGTCATTTTTGCAACTACCCCATCAGAGCTGCAGAGTATGATCCAGGAACTTGCTGACAAGAGTAAAGAACTGGGATTAAAAATGAACTTTCAGAAGACAAAAGTGATGATGTTCAATGCTTTTGCAAGAAATGAATTGATGGAGAAATCGATTGATGGAGAAAAGCTGGAGATAACAGACACGTTCATTTATCTTGGACAGCAGATATCAAGTGAGGGTCACATTGTTGAAGAAATTAATCGGCATGCAAAACTTGCCTGGAGAGCTTTTGGAAGAAACAGCATAATTTTCAAGAGCAATATGCCATTATGTCCTAAAAGAAAAGTGTTTGATCAATGCATCCTCCCAGTGCTTACGTATGGTGCAGAGACGTGGATCTTAACTAAAAGAGACATACAAAGGTTGCAGACAACTCAAAGAAGCATGGAGATGTGCATGCTTGGTGTCAGCAGGAGAGATAAGAAGAGGAACTCGTGGATCCGAAAAATGACAAGAGTGGAAGACATCATGATCAGAGTTAAATCCCTGAAATGGCAATGGGCTTGACATACTACCAGAAGGACAGACCATCGATGGACAGCCGAAATTTTAGATTGGATTCCAAGGGACAGGAAAAGACCCAGAAGAAGACCACATGGGAGATGGGTGGATGAAATTCGAGAGTATGCGGGAGTGACATGAAGGAGACTGGTACAAGACAGGCCGTTGTGGAGGAAACTTGGGGAGACCTTCGTCCAGCAGTGGATTGATAATGGTTGACAATGATGATGATGATGATATTGGGGAAACGCAATTTATATTTACGTCCCATAGTGGAAATTCTAGGAATTACCTGACATGTTGAAGTTATTTGAAGAACATGTCGCACCGGACTCTATCCAATAAAGGAGGAATTTTTCAAATCGGACCATTAGAAACAGAGATACTGACAAAAATTAGATATGTATCTCCGCTCTCTTTGCAAAGAAACTATGCAATATTATAAGAAAAAAGTATTCCGAAACGGTTTATTGACGTATGTGGCATCGGTTCACAAAGAAATGTTTTCAATCGAGATTTTAGAAGTTTAGACTTTGTGGCAAATACATCAGGGGCCGAAATTAACACTTACTCGCCCTGGTGGCCCAATCATTCTGTACGAACAATTAGAAATACGAGCAAAAGTTTTCTCATCAGGACCTGTACCTCGCAAGAAAAATGTTTTCAAATCGGAGTTTGAAAAGTTGAGTTAACGGGAAAATCAATTTACTTTTACGCCGCCTAGCGGAAAATCTATGCGTAACTTGATAAAGTGATTATATCTAAAATGCTCTTCGACATATATGAAATCGGAAGATAAAAGAATTTTATTTTTTCAATCGGATGTTTAGAAGCAAATATATGGAATAAGATGTGTTTTGAATTCAATATAATCTGCATTTACGCACTCTAGAGGAAAATTGTTTATCGTAAAAAAAAAACAAAAAAAACGAAACGAAGGTTCATCATTCGCATATTTCAAGCTTCCCAATGCAAAAAGAATTTTTCAAATCGGACTAATCGTTACAGAGATGTGATGTCTACAGGCGGACGGACAAACCGATAATATAAGCAACAATCTTTTTTTTACCGAATACGTGCTAAAAAGGGAACTTTGAATCTCTGTTTTCTCATATAGGAGCCAAAGCCCGTAATTTAGTGGCATGTGTATCAACCGTATTTAGTCGGCAGGAAGCATAGTGGTTGTTTACCGCGCATAGGTCAGACTGCAAGAAAATGATAAAAGTCGTGGTCGTTGTAAACGTGGTGGTATAAAACCTGCATGATTATGTCCAATGAAGGAAGCTCCATCATGCCTTTAGCAAGAAATACTTTTATGGAATAAAAATTAGAAAGGAGTATACTTTTAATTTTTTTTTATGAAAAAAACAAAAAAACAAAAACAACAACAACAACAAAATAAAATTTTTACTGAAAATCTTAAAATTTCGCATAAATAAATTACAAAGACTTTTTATATGATAGATGAAACGTTTTCAGATGTTGTTATGCTTAAGATAACCTTAAGAACCATATGCATCTTAAACTTGACTATTTAATTTAAGGAAAGAGGTACTGACATAAAAAATACCTCTCTTCAAGCAGACGAAAGGACAGCAAAATGAAGGATCAGTGCTTGTAAACGGCGTTTCCTTCAGCAATGGATCATCCGGAAATGCGCTATAGTGGTTTAAAGTTATTTTATTCTTAGAAAACTCTAAATGCTAATACTTAGAAAAGAATACTATGAGCCAGAGTACACAGAAATCTAAATGAATGACTTGCACTCCTCATTTTTCATTTTCTGAGGCATACGAGTCCACTTGTCAAGCAAAATTTGAATGTTAACTGAAGTAACTACAGACGTATTCTTTATACAACAGGGTATAACAATTCGTCATTTTATGATAAAAATGCTGTGTTTTACAGTTGATATCTTTATTAACACATTTTTTACAGACTGTGTGCTTTTCATCTCACACCTTTTACAGACTATATATATTTGTTGTCGCGTAGACTCACCGAAAGTACCCGCTTATATTTGCCTTTTGTTTTACTGCTAGTTGCTGCCAAAACGTATGGAGAAACGTAGAGGTTCCCATGTAGGGCTCTGATCAAAATACACATAAGAGGTAACCTAATTTACATAACTGACACAGTTGTACGTCACGGCACTTTAAATGTGAATAAATTGTGTAAACCATGTTGAGAAAAAATTAACAGCATAAAAGCTGTTACGGGTTTTGAGTTCCGCAAATATGTGAATACCTTTCTCCAAAATTAACAAACATAGCATTCTCACTTACGTATTTACCGTAGTCTTCTGATTCAGATACCGGTGAAACCTGTTCTGAACAGCAATGTGTTCAGCGGATTCGATGAAAATCGTGTTCATGAATTTCTCTTAAGATAAATCGATACTTCTCCATCCTAGACACGAGCAAATTATGTTTAAAATTGTTTTTCGAAGTCCTGTGCTTCTCTCCAAAAGAGTTAATTGGATGGAATGCCTCCGCTGCTGAAAGAACACCGTTACTTTCTCCGGAAGCTCATGAGCAACAGAATATGGGATCCGAGATACAGGGAAATTCCTTTCGAAAAGCTAACATGAGTAATATTTTTGAATGTCTTCTTAAACGAATTAAAAAGAAGCGACAGAGACAGCTATATAAGCAAACATTTTATCAGAAGCACCTCGCACGTGTCAAGACTTACTTTTTTGTCTGGGGGTTTAGTGGCCATTGTAAAAAATTTAGTGAGCGTGTCACCCATCTCTAATTTAAGATCACTGTTTCTCAGCAAGAGAGAAAGTCAGTGCCATAAGACGAGCATACAATCCACGACATTCTCATGTCTTAAACCCGGACCCACCTCGGACAAATAATTAGAAGCTGACGCTTCTAATACAAGAATTAGTAAGACCAGACTGCCGTTTTTGAATTAATTAACATTTCACTTAAGAAAATAACTAATTTGATACCAGAAACTATTTTATCACTTTATATTTCGACTAAATATTAAACTGTTTCGTTCTTTGGTAAGATGGTAACATATTTTTCAATCTTAGGGATCAAAGAATTTTCATTTATTGGAATAAATGAATGTCATACAGATATATGAAAGATTCATATTTGTACTGAGCCTATTTTCTATACAGCTTTTAAATTTTCTAACTTGGCAATTTGATTCCTCCGAGCCCGTTGACGATTTCTGAATTCTTTTTAAGGAGCTCAGGTAATTTCTCAACGTCAGCTTAGTTTGCGGGCTACATAGCCTTTATGATTAGTTTCATTTAAAATGTATTTTCTCTGTTTAGCACGTCTTTTCTTAAAAAAGATAGTGCTGATGTTACCGGCTTGTCCGTCCGTCTGTCCGCCTCTACCCACGATACCTCTGCAACTATTAGTCCGATTTAAAAAATTCTTTTGCATTGGAAAGCTTGAAATATGCAAATGATGATTCTTTATTTCGTTTTTTTTACGATGAACAATTTCGCCGCTAGAGGGCGTAAACGCAGATAATGTCGAATTGTAAGGTACGTTCTATTCCACATATTTGCTTCTAAACATCCGATTGAAAAACTGTTTTCATCTTTCGATTCCATTTTTGTCAAAACGTATTTTAGATAAAGCTACTTTTTCAAATTACGCATAGATTTCCCGCTAGGGGCATAAAAGTAAATTACATTTTTCCCGATAACTCTTTTTCTAAAATCCGATTTGAATTTTTTTCTTCAGCGGATACACTTCCTGATGGAAAATATTTTGCAAATAACTTCAAATTTTGGTAAAGAATACTTTGATCACCAGGGGGCGTAAGTGTTCATTTTTGCTTCTGATGTTTTTGCCATAAAATCTGAGCTTCAAAAAATATCGTTTTAAAAAATTATTTCGTGGACTGATGCCACTCACATCGATAAACCTTTTCGAAATATTTTCTTCTTAAAATATTCCACAGTTTCTCCGCCAGGGGTCGTAGATGTATATCTTGTTTTTGTCAATATCTCTACTTCTAGGAGTCCGATTGGAAAAATTCTTCCTTTGTTGGATAGTGTTTTCAGCGTGACATGTTTTTCATATAATTTCAAAATGTTCAAGTAATTGGTAAACTTTCCGCTAGGGGGCGTAACGGTAAATTGCTTTCCCCCCAATATCTCTGCTTCTAAATCTCCGATTTGAAAAATTATTCCTGCACCGGATACAGCTCCTGATGGGAAATCCTTTGCACGTAATTTCTATTTTTTATAAAAAAATGGTTTGGCCACCAGGTTGCGTAAGTCTTAATTTCCGCTTCTGATGTATTTGCAGCAAAATGTGAGCGTCTAAATTATCGATTGAAAAAAATTGTTCGTAGACCGATAGTACTCATGTCGACAAACCTTTTAGAAACATTTTCTTCTTGAAATAATGCATGATTTCTACGCCAGGGGGCGTAGATGTATATCTTATTTTTGTCAATATCTCTACTTCTAGGAGTCCGATTTGGAAAATGCCTTCTTTGTTAGATAGTGTTTCCGATGCGAAGTGTTTTTCCTACAGATTCAAAATTTTCAAGTAAATCGTAGACTTTCCGCTATAGGGCACAGCGGTAAATTGCGTTTTCTGCTTCTAAAACTCTGATTTGAAAAATTCTTCCTGTATCGCATACAAGACCTGATGGAAAATGTTTTTCACATAATTTGTAATGTTTGTTAAAGAATGGTTTGGCCACCAGGGGGCATTTATGTTCTTATTTCTGCTTCTGATGTATTTGTAGCAAAATCTGTGCTCCTGAAAACTCGACTAATTTTTTTTTCTTCGACCGATACCGCTTTTATGGAAAAACGTTTTGAGAATACTTTCTTGCTAAAATATTGCACGGTTTTCCCACCAGGGGACGTAAAGTCACATCTTATTTTTGTCGATATCTCTGTTTCTAAGAGCCCGATTTGAAAAATTCTTTCTGTGTTGGAGAGCGTTTCTGGTGCGAAATATTTCTCATATAAATTCATGTTTTTCTTAAGGCACAAGTCTTCAACCAGAGGGCGTAAGCTCACGATTCCGTTACAGCAATATCTGAGGGATTAAAACCCGACTGAAAAACTTCTTTCTTCCGTCAGATACTATTGTATTCCCATAACGGTTCCATTGACTTTGAATAGCTTTGATAAATTTAATTTGCGTCAGAACGGATTCAAAAAACGTGTTTATTACACCGGAAAATTCGGTGTCGTCTTTCTTGTTTTTTGTTTGTTTTGGGGTTTAAAGACCACCGTGAGCAACTCAATGGGCTATAAGAAGTTGCCCGTCCCTAATTTATGGTCACTGGTCTAAGGAAAGGGAAAGAGCCAGTGCAGTAATACAAACAAGCTATCCCATGACTCTAACCTGGGCTCACACAGTCGAACGGTCAGAAGCTAACGCCTAAACCACTGTGATACTGGGGCAGATAACTTGACATCCACGAACATGTTATACATTGCTGGACAATTGCTAAGGACGGATCATAAACGGCTATATAGCGCATAAAAAAGTAAGTGTGGTTGGATGCCAAGTGAAATAAAATAATTTCAGAATGCCAGGACATTACAAGAAAGACAATTTATTGTGCTCTGAAATCCAGAAGGCTTTGGAACGTGTTCAAGGGACAAACAGGCCATTTTGTGCAGAATACGTAAACGTGAAAAAAATGCAATTACCGTCCGCGGGCGTTCCGGCGTAAGATGTCAATACGGGATATGGCCACCATGGAGGGCGATGCAAGATTCCACACGTCGTGTCATGCTTTGCACAACATTATCAACTAGCTGTTGGGGTAATTTATCCCATTCCTCTGTCAGTGCACGGATGAGGGTGTCCTTGTTTATTGGAGGGCATTGGCGACCAGCAAGACTCCTCCCCAAAGCATCCCACACATTTTCAATGGGATTCAGATCTGGAGAACGTGCTGGCCATAAGAGGCGTTGAATATCCTCGCTCTCAAGACACTCCTGGACAGCGACTGTTCGATGACATGTTGCGTTGTCGTCCATGAAAATGAATCTATCACTGACAGCAGCACGGAACATGCGAACATGAGGTAGCAGAACATCATTAATGTATCGTTGGTCAGTCATAGTCCCAGTTGGAAGCACATAGAGGGACGTACGGACATTGATCATGACGCCAGCCCATACCATGACACTACATGTCGGATATCGGTCCTTTTCCTGTATGTTTGCTGGACAATATGCAGTACCACTATCACGCCAGATCAGTTGTCGTCGACAATCAGACGATAGACTGTATCTACTCCAATCTGAGAAGAGGACAGCAGACCAGTCGTTATCAGTCCAATTGCGATGTTGATAGCACCATTGCAAACAGGCAGTACGGTGACGTCTGGACAATGGGATGCACACAACAGGACGGCGGGCGTATAGTCCTCCTTCATGCAAACGTCTGGCGACAGTTTTTCGGGAGATCCGCTTGCCAGTAGCAGCCATAAACTGATTTGCTACCTCACTAGCTGTGCTGCGCCGGTGTCTTTTTGTTGATAGCACTATGTACCGATCTTCTGCAGGTGTCGTACTGCGAACACGACCTCCCCCGTGACGTTTGCTACACTCTCCATTTGTTTGAAATGATTTCCTAAGCCTTGAAACAACACTGTGGCTGACGTCGAACTCCCTGGCAACATCTATTATTTTTTGCCCTTCTTCAATCTTGCCAATAATACAGCCACGCGTAAAATCATCTAGGTGATGTCGGGAAGACATACTGAAAATTGCGAGTTCGTCAATTGATTCTTTTCCTTTCAACTTTGCGTTTGAACAACAACGGTCAATACACGTCAAATCCTTTATATCTCTTATCAGCGCTGTGACGTCACGAATAAGTTCGGCAATCCAAAATTTGCATACGCACAACACGTCTTACTGTATTCCGCACTTATGCTAATTTCCACATTTTCCTGCCTTCCATTTTATGGTTGCTATCGTTGCTATTGTCATCCGTCCTTAGCAATTCTCCGGCAGTGTAGTAATATTTTATGCATATTATTTCTACTTGTTTTCAATGTCTCTGTCGTTCACTCTTTATTTCAGTTTTTTCCTACTCCTTAAGCGGGTCGTTTAACTCATTGCGATTTTAAATACATAAAATAAATTCCTGAAAATCAGAAGTATTCCAATCATTTTGATTGGAAATCCGTTCTTTCTTTTATACCGACATTCAGTAACCTACTATTTGCTTTAATAAAAATTCAAAGTCGCTTTGCGAAAAGGTAGAAAACTTTCCAGCTTCTAAGATACTTCACCTTTATTTTCCGTTTACATTCCATTTCCTGCCGAATCTTATACATCTCAATTCCATTCAACTTAATAAACTAAAAATAAATATTCATCTAATTACTTAAATAAAATTATAACTTTTCTATCTACTTTTGATAAAAATGTTTTATTAAATGGATGTAATAATCCTTTGTCGTAAAATAGTATTTTCCTCAAAAATATTATGTATAAAGAGCATTTCATAAAATGTTTAGCTACTGCAGATGGATTGAAAAAATTAAATGACACAAACAACAAGAGCGTGGTTATACTACAATATCCATCAGTAATTTATATTGAACAGCTTATTTAATTACATTCAAGTGATAACAAATTTCCCTTTGACATTTCCTTTAAGGAAAAATGTTTCAGAACCAGCTACCTCTAAGAGTTCCTTTGTGTGTGCCGTACTTTGCAGTGTGTCTTATTTAGTGAGATAAGTTGCCTGGTTTAAATATGTACGGAAACTCACAGGGGAAATATCAATCAACACTTTCCATCCAGAGACGTTTTTTGCTGACATTTCTCAACAAAATGCAGATTAAATTCTAATAAATAAAGTGAGTGAAAGAGGACAAAAGAGATTTCTGTTAATTATTTTCTTTCCTTAAAGTGATGTAAAATGAATCAGTGATGGGTAGGTATAACGGATAATTCTATGCTTAAGATGAGGCCTTTAGTTCAGTTTTTTTAACCTGCACCATGCAAGAATTTGAGTAGTTCCTATGTTTAGATTTTTTTAAAAAGCCGGCCATCAAAAAACAATTGAAATTTGTTTACTGCATTAATCAAAATAAACTGTTTCTTCTAAACAGGTAAATAGTTAATTTTTGTCGAACCCTTGGAAAACATTTCGATAACTGATAGGGTTCCGAGTGTCATGAATTTCTCCATGCAGCATTTGATGGCTTCACGTACTTTAGCACTTTAATCTGCCTAAAGGTATGACAACTATTTACAGTTGGAGCGCAAATTTCTCCCAAACGCATATTTTCCCGCTAAAATGCATGAAACTGTTTTATAAATTAGAGTTCAACTTCAAGAAATGCTCATGCATTTTCTAAATATAAAGGAAATCGTCGCAATAGCTCCATACACAAACTCTTAAAGGATAGATACTATACTTGGTCCAAGTGTAAGGCCGTTTGATGTCATATCAAAAGAGAAAGTGTAACTACAAATCTGATGCTATATTGGGAAAGTTCGGGAACTCTGTTGCATCTTCTGTCGCTAAGTAGACAGCGGATAGGACTCACGTGTGAGCAGAAATTTAATTTGCTAGATGTTTATTTTGTAGAGATGTCTTACGAAAAATTCATTTTCTCAATTACCCAAAGATTTTCGCAACAGAGTGCACCTAACAAATCGACAATAAACAGTTTTATACGTCGATTTCACGAAACCGGCATTATTTAGGGACCTCTTCTGGGGTGCGTGGGGCCGCGGACAAATATTTTTCCAGGTCCTCTCTCTACATAAATAATTTGATTAAAGAATGTATCATAAAATTCATGGAGCCATATGAGATGTAAATTATACTGTACTCCTAATTTTAACTTATCGATGAAGATTAGAAGTAATGGGTAGAGAACAGGTTTTTACATATTAATGCAGACATTTGACGAGGGCTATGAACCTCAAAGAGAGGCCAACGCTCCTTCCACGTTTATAAGTGAATCACGGATAAATTCTAACAAAATTCTTGCCAATGAGAATTTTTCCGTGACTCACTTATAGACGTGGAAAGAACGATGACCTCTCTTTGAGGTTTTTACATATTTGTCAATTGTCCAATCGTTGCTTTCTTTAACCTTTTAGGCCGTGTGGTCCCAACATTTCTAGATTGTGATCTCTTTCACTATTGATCATAGTCTCCCTAGGTATTTATACATATAACATCCATGATACCGGTATCTTCCACTGGGCTCGACGATCAACCAAATGCGAAAAAGAAGGGCATTTTCACTTGTTTTCCGAATTCCAACGGAAAACTTGTCGATTTCATTGGCAGCAAGACTTATTGCAATGTACCACATTGAGACGAACGACAAATTTTTACATATTTGTCAATTGTCCAATCGTTGCTTTCTTTAACCTTTTAGGCCGTGTGGTCCCAACATTTCTAGATTGTGATCTCTTTCACTATTGATCATAGTCTCCCTAGGTATTTATACATATAACATCCATGATACCGGTATCTTCCACTGGGCTCGACGATCAACCAAATGCGAAAAAGAAGGGCATTTTCACTTGTTTTCCGAATTCCAACGGAAAACTTGTCGATTTCATTGGCAGCAAGACTTATTGCAATGTACCACATTGAGACGAACGAAACGATAGGACATATGCCGGTAGTAACACTGAAATCCCAATTACAAAACAGTCTTTTTTTTATATGCAATATAAAGAGAGACTATATGGCATATCGCTCATGTTTGGACATTCGATCCGTAGACCAGTGGACATATTAAATAACATACAAAATTCATAAATTATTACAAATACAGGGTGTCCGAGAATTATTGGACACATTACAAAATTATATAAAAAACATTAAGCAGATAGAAAGAAACTGACTTTACTAACTTACAATGTAACTACACAAGTTAATAAATTTCGATGTGAGATCCCTTGGTTGCTCGTAGTATGTCCAAGCGATACGCGATTTCATGTCATGTATTGACAAGCATCTGAGGAGGAATTATGAAATTAATAGCAGCTGTGATAAGCTGCTTCAGTTCCTGCAAATCAGTACAAGGCGTCTGATAGACACGATCCTTCACATAACCCTACATAAAATAATCCAATGGAGTTAGATCTGGAGAGCGAGGAGGCCACGGAATGGGACCACCACGCCCAATCCATCTGTTGGGGAAATGCTCATATCTTTTGATCAGGGGTATAGCGAAATGTTCTAGGATTTTCAACTAAATGTCCCCATTTATGGTTTTTTCGCAGAGGAAGAAAGGGACAATCACTTCTCTTTTTGATACGGCGCACCACACATTAAATTTTGGAGAATCATATTCCAGTTCAATAGCAGCATGAGGCGGTTCATTGCCCCATATCCTACAGTTGTGACGATTCACGATACATGAAATGTTGATTCATCACTAAAAATTACAGTGTTGAGAAAGTTTTTCTCGTTTTCTACTCGATTCAGCATATCCACAGCGAAATCCTATCGCAGAGTGTGATCATTTACATGCACCTTTTGCGCTATTTGAATTCTATAAGCATCAAAATTTAATTTCTTGTGCAAAATATCGTGAACTGTCGATTTCGGAAAGCACATTCCATGTGTTTGCTTTACGAACGGATTTCCTGGGGCTTCGTCGGAAACTTAATTAACTTGGTCAAATGTCTCACCGCTGACGCTAGGCCTACCGGCTCCACCACAATGTTCCACATTGCCAGTTTCTTTAAACTGTTTCATCCACCGCTTAATTGAATTCGTTGACGGAGGATTACAACCATACTCTAAACGGTACCGTCTTTTAACTTTAATGACAGACTTCAATTCCGCGAGCCATAACACACACATCGCCTTCTGCTGTACGTATGACATGACTACTGATTGCGCATTTCTCATGCATTCCTCATCAGGCCACATCTAGCGCCATCTATCGGATTCTGGGAATAACAATTCTGCAAAACAAAAAAAAATACAAACCGTGTTAGTAATACGTGACATAGAAAAACATACAATGCTGATAGATTTTTTGTACATAATTTTGTTGTAATGTGTCCAATAATTATCGGACACCCTGTATATTCCAGAATATTTCTTTTTCTTATCTTCATTTCAGCAAAATCGTTTGTAACGTTGATGTGATCTAGATTTTAACATTTGTGAAAACACAAATTTGTCCGTGACGTTGATTCAAGCCGCGCCCTCCTCACCCCAAGTGAGTTGCTCTCCCAACTAAGCTACACGAACAGAATGTATCGCTGCATATTTATCGTTTTGACACGTGCTTTACCTCTGTAGTACGTCACATCATCCCCCTCTTAGTTTTTAAAGAGAAGAACGAATTTTTATTAAATCTAGGCAATGTGTGGAACAAACATCACATATCTTTCGAAGAACCCAAAGGCCATTGGATCCATTTTTACGTTCGGGCACCGATGTGAAAACACAAGTTTGTCCGTGACGGGAATCGAAACCACGCCCTCACTCCGGGGTAAGTTGCTCTCCCAACTAAGCTACACAGACAGAATGTATCGCTGCAGATTTGTCCTCTGTAATACGTACTTCGCACATTATGTACGTTCTTTGACTATAACCCCACGTTAGATAACAATCCTTGGGTAATCGTACTCCAAAGATAGTTTTTTTTTATTAATTTCAATGAACAGAACTCTACTGAGGCAGTATAACTGGAATACCAATAAAATTCTTAAATCAGTGCTGAAATTTGGATACGAATCAGTACAAAAAGTACGCATGGGGATCCAGGGCAATCAGAATTCGGAACTATACGGTCTAATCCAAAATAACTGGCTGGCTTAATTTAGGTGTATTCAGGCTTTTCAAAATCCGAAGCAATACCAATAGATCCCAATCAAATAAAGTAATATTTGCTTGGTTTCACACAAGGACGGATAGAGGAGATTACCTCTTTATGTCGTTTCGTCCGGTCTAAAATAATAAAAAGAGGGACTTTGTGGAGGGCACTCATGTACACATACATACTGTTACCTTGCAGTGTTGCCACTTACTGGCATCGCAACCCTTTTTAACATTTTCAATAAAAACTTCTAAATCTTAAAATCACAAACTGCGAACGGAAACAGAAAAATGAGCACAATTTCCATGGCTTTCACTTGCCCGCTTTTCTAAGAAACAAGTTTGATTCGTTTTAACTCTCACGTCAGAATAAAATCTTTCAAAATAAAGTTTGATACCTGCTTTCAGGTGGGTTAAATTAATAGAAAACTTTCCAGCTTCGAAACGTTTTACTAGATTTAGCTTATGGCCCAATCGAGGTACACATTCCTCTCTATCACGCAGGCTATCTGACACATATTTCAAAGGCTAACCCATACGGTAGCTTACCCTGCTCCCAATTACTAATAATTTCAGACAGTAAAATAAAATACATAAAAAAACTCACCCTTTGCTTTTTACGATCAATCAAATTCACTTTTCACTCCTGCTGTCATATTCCCCTGTGTCTGAACCTATAGTTTTGTTTTCTGCTGCTGGAGCTAGGACAGAACATTTTATCTTCAAATTTGCAGCAAATTTAAGCTGTTGTGAAAACTACCTTTGGATTTATTACTATAATTTTACGAAAATAAATATATTAATCATTTAGATATTAGGAAAGAAGAAACATTTACATTTTACAAAATATTTAGATTTTAGAAAAGGAAAAACTTGCTTCAGGAAAAACGATTACTTTGGTCGCATGCCGTTAGATCAGCTATTGGTTGTGCTGCTCATTCATAAGTAATTTGTTTTATTTTGCATATTTCATTCATTCTTAATTTAGCCGCACCAGTGGCACAGTGATTTAAGCGCTCGCTTCTGACAAATCGTGAGAAATGTGTCATTGTTCGAATCCCGGTACGCCAGGGATGTTATGTTTTTCTTACGGTACTGGTTCTCTCCCTTCCCTGAAATCAGTGAACCTAAATTCAGGACTGACCACTGCTTATAGCGCATAACGTTGCTCTCGGTTGTCGTTATCCCTCAAAATACCCCCCCCCCTAATTTTTATGCCTATCATGAGCGCGATGTTTCAAAGCGCCTAGCTCTCCTGACACGCAGGGTCTGGGATAGGTGCCTTGCTTGCCCGGTACTAAGGACGGTACTTTTTTATAAAATAAACGGTCAAGGAGATTAACACCTGAAGCTCTTAGTGATGTTCAGCATCGTCTTCAATAGTCACCAGAAAAACTCCTTTGACGGCTGTCATAACGTGTTCAACTTTCTTATGGTTCCTTCGAGCCAGCTACAAATACTTTGGGTTTATTTATTTTTTTTTTTTGATTGGAGGTTTAACGACCACCGTGAGCAACTCAAATGTGCTATAAGCAGTCGCCCGTCCCTAATTTTGGGTCACTGGTTCCAGGGAAGAGAAAGAGCCAGTGCCGTAAGACAAACACAACGTCCATGCTTGACCGGATTCGAACCCGGACCCCTTATGGACGAATGATCAGAGGCCAGCGCCTTAGACCACTGCGCCACCGGGGCGGCACTTTGGGTTTCCATGCGTATCGATTGAAAATGCTTCATAATTTGAAACCACGTGATTAAGGAAGCGTTTTATCGCTGCTTTCAGAATTTCGCCCGAAGGGCATTCTTCAAACTGTTTTTTTTTTTCTTTTTCAGGTGAAACCTTTTTTAATTCGATTGGATATGTGAACTCACAAATCATGCGAAACTGGTCGTCAGCAGATCCACATACACTGGCGTGCAAAAATTAAGGACGAGACGGTTTTTCGAATGTAACGTGGTGCAGAAGTGCTCCACATCGACTCAAATCATACCATAAAATCCCTAAGATGTAAAAATATGTGACAAGTGAGCAAAACCGTCCAAACAAGGAATCCAAAGGATACAAAGGCACTTTATTGAAAAGGTAGCTTCGAGCACAACTGGACAGAAGACAGAAACGTCCATGTGACAGGCGGCTGCCAAGAAAAATCCAGTCTTTAGTAGGAGATATGATCACCCCTGACTGCGTTGCAGGATTTAAAACGTCTGTCCATGCTGAGGACGAGGTTGTCAAGGAGCTGCTGAGGTTTCGCGGCCCATTCCTACTGTAGCGCCAATCGCAGCTGCGGAATCGTTGCTGGCGGCGTGCTGCTAAGCATCTCCCGAGAAGGTTCCATACGTGTTCGATTGGATTTAGGTCGGGGGACCTTACGGGCCAATCCATGAGTTGAATATCTTCACTCTCCAACTGCTCTGAGACAGCCACTGTACGATGAGGTGTAGCGTTGTCGTCCATGAAGAGGAACTCAGGACCTACAGCACCTCTAAACCGACGCACGTGATGTAGGAGAACCTCGGTACAATAGCGGACACCAGTGAATGAACCTCCTTGGAAGATGTGGAGGTCAATATGGCTACCAAACATGATACCGTTCGAAACGAGAACTCCGCCACCTCCAAACCGGTCCGTTTCGATGATGTTGGAGGTGTGGTTGCGTGTTCCCTGCTCTCTCCAGATGTGCATATGTCCAGAATCGCTCGTCCAACTAAATCGGCTCTCATCCGTAAAGAGAACTCGACCCCATTGCTGATGTGTCCAGTTCTTGTGTTGCTGGCACCACAGAAATCGCCGTCTCCGATGAGCAGGCGTTAATGACACACACACCGTGCTGGTCGTAGTGGAAATAGACCACCTCCGTGCAGCCTGCTGGCCACCGTAAAACGCGATAACGGATTCCAGTTGTCTGTTGCATGTGCCTTGCGATTTCTCTCGCTGTCTGCCGTCTGTCTGTTCTCGCCTGTAGAACAATATACCGGTCGTCTGCCGCCGTTGTTGCTCGTGGACGACCACTGCTAAACTCTCGGACAGCTGTTCCTGACGTTTGAAATGCTCTCCAAGCTCGTGAAACGATGCTGTGTGCGATCCCGAACTCCTCGGCCACACTAGTCACACTTCGACCTTCTTCCAAATTCCCAATAACGCGACCTCGGGTAAAGTCATCCAGATGTCGTCTACTGGATTGCCTGTTGGCCATATCACGCGGTGGCAGCAACTCGACGTCGTTCAAACCGATGTACACGGTGCAATAGCTTTCACCGAATTGCTGAGCGTACACCGCCCGTGTGCTTTATACCCTTCCGACCCCACCACCCCCTCTAACGTCATGCTGTATATATGCACATGCCCTACCGTACCGGACCCTAGTCTACCTCCTGAGTGGTCTTTCGGTCCGTTCTGCCTGCTCGTTCCGCTGTTATGCTAATTTCTCCTCTTCGTCCTTAATTTTTGCACACCAGTGTATCTTACATAAAGTTCCCTTACATTCTCGGAAGTCCGGTGTGTGATGTGCCATATCCCGATGGACAGTAGTGGGTCCACTCCCTTTGGGCCCCACTGTCACCTCTAATGTTTGCATGGACTAGCTCTTTCAGTCTGTGGCTCTTCTGGAAGAACATGAATGTTGGTCGTGGTTTCAGCAAGGCGGAGCCACATGCCACACAGTAGACGCATCAATAAAAATTCCGCGAATTTTCTTCAGAAACCACACAAGCTCAAAGGGACTCTGGCCTTTACGATCCAAGAATTCATCGCCTCCAGACCTTTTTTCTGTAAGGGTATTTCAAATAAGGAGTGTATGCAAATAATGCATCTGACCTGGAATTTGAAATTAAACATCAGTCGTTACATAACGGAATTCTCCCCTTCAGTGAAAAAGCGGGCAATTGAGAACATGCGCCGACGTGCAAACGTATGCGTCGAACAAGGCGGTGATCAATTCCAGAACCTGCTATGAGACAGAAATACATCCTAAAAAGCTCATAGAAGAACACCAGCCTTGAGGCAAGTGGACGCACATGTATACAGCTGAAAAATAAATTTCATGTAACCAGCATGGTAGATAGTTTCCTTAAACATACTATTCTCTTCCTCAGAACACTGATTTAAATTTACAAGCTTGTCAACTGTGTAAACACAGAGGAATTTCATTAGTTATTTAGGAAATTTAATGTCACTTCTAGAAAATAAGATTACTGTTGTAGAATACTTGATTAGGAAATTTGCTGACCCCATCGCTTTCATTTACTACCCCTTTAAGAAGCAGTTCTAAGAAAATAACCTTCATACGCATATTAATATTTCCAACTGAAAATACGTATTAATTAGTAGGAGTTTTACTTCAGTATAGTAATTAATGGGAAAGAACATGCTTCGCATATGTTTACAGTTCATTAAAAATGTTCCTGCGAAATTTGTGGTACTCACACATCGGAGTCCTTAAGCGGATAAGGAAATGTTTGCATCATAAAAGCAATTAAAAATGTCTTAAGGTGGACGGGCTCTAAACTTATTTTGTAATTATTCCTCAGCGAGAACTTATAAGCACAAATTTCATCAGTAATGCTGTATCTTGTCTTTTGGTTCTGCGGAGGAAAGAGCAAAAGTGTGTGGGTGCTCCCACACAGTTTCTCTGCCTTTATAGGAATGCTCAACTTCCATGAAATTCAGATACACAGGTAGAATTTGCATCATTGTTCTAACTTCGTTTATGCTAATTAAGCAAGAAGAGCGCAATCTTTTGCTCCTTTTGAGATCAAAGATGCCCATCATCATTGTACGGTACAACACAAAACCAAATGTGCTTTCCCTCATTTAAAGCGGCTTAGATAATTTTGCTGAGAATTGTTTTCGTTTTTCAGATTTTCCGTCAGCAACTTGCATGTGTGCTATGTTTTTTAAGGCTTAGACGAAATATTCGACTCTTTCTATTTTTTTCTCCGCATCTATCGTTATCTTCTTTCGCGTTGCAAACCATGAGCGCCTAAGCATGCCAAATGATTATTATAATGACCTTAAGTACCTTTCTTCAGTTAAATATCGTTAGAGTAGGCACAAAAGTTTCACATATTCCAGGAAGCAAAACGTCTCTCTGAGTCCCCATTATATAAGGTGTTCCAAAATACACTGAAGTACCAGAAAACTGGTGCAGACGAGCTTATGCAAAATACAGAGCAACGTCACATAAGCGCGTACTCGGTTGCGTCGGCCAGTGCGTATATAGAACGGTAGACATCCTTGCCAGCTGTCAGAGCTGTTTTCGGCATCAGAATGACAAGTAATAACGATTTAAGCGATTTTCAACGAGGTGCCATAGTTGGCGCTCGTGAGATGGGCCATAGTATTTCGGAGGTAGAAATGAAGTTCGGATTTTCACGGACGACCATTACAAGGGTGTACCGTGACTACAAGAATTCCGGGAAAAACCTCCAACGTACGATATCAGTGTGGCCGTAAAAAGACATTGGGTGAACGTGACCATCGTCGGCTGTCAAAAATAGTTTCACGTGATAGGCGTGCAACAGGCTCGCAGGTATCATCGGAATTCAATGCTGGAGCCTCAACAAGCATCAGCATCCGGACTGTGCAACGTACCCCGCACGATATGGGCTTTGGTAGCCGACGCCCAACCTGGTTTGGGCGCGGCTACCAAAGCCATGGATCTCGCCTGTCAACAGGAAACTGTACCAGCTGGTGGGGGTTCCGTAATGGTATGTGGTGTGTTTAGCTGGACTTCACTGGGACCCTTGGTACGTCTAAAAATGTCTGTGACCAGCCAATGTTATATGCGCATCCTTTCTGACTAGATACACCCGTTCATGTCCTGCATTCATGCTGATGAGTTGGGCCTGTTCCAACAGGACAATGCACCTCCACACAAGTGTCGTAACGCCGCGTTATGATTACAGGAGCATTCATCTGAGTTTGGGGTGTTGCCATTCCCACCCAATTCCCCAGATCTGAACGTAATAGAACACATTTGGGATGTCATGCAACGCGTTATTGAACACAGGAATCCGGGACATCGGAATACACCCGAATTGTGGAACGCTGTGCAGGAAGTACGGTGTGCGTTGCCTACAGCATATTTTCAGAAGCTCGTGGAGTCCATGCTTTGTCATATTTCTGCAGTCCTGTGCTCCCGTGGGGTACCTACCGAGTATTAGACTGGTGTACCAGTATTTTCTGGCACTTTAGTGTATACCTAGCAAGAGTAAGGTGATATCACTGACAAATGAAGAAGACCAGAAAGAGGAATCTAAGAGTGTAGGAATCTTTAATGCGAGGGATTTACATGATAACCAGCTCAATGTGTCTGTCATCGCCTGCAATGACATTACGTAACCGTAGAACAAAATTAGAGACCATGCGGTCCGCGAGATCAGTGCGAATGGGACAGATTTCATGGTGAATAACTGTTCGGAGCTCCTCCAAAATCCATACGACGGACCGGTACATCTGGCCTTTAAGATAACCCCATAAAAAATAGTCGCACGAATTCAGGTCCGAAGAATAGGGTGGCCAATTCACTCCGGTGCCATAGTGTTTGTGATAGTCCAAGGCAATGACAAGTTCTGCTGCTGTACGTTGCGGCAGTGCGCCGTCTTGCCTCAAAAAGTGGCCGTCCAGGTCACCACCAGTGAAACCCTGCATACGTGGAATGAAAGCCGTTTCCAACACTGCCCGATATCTCGCGAATGTTACATTTGCATTGACGATGATGGGCCTGAAAGTTTCACATCATAACAAGGCACATCACACAATCGCAGGCTCTGGCTGAAGGGTTGCAGCAATAGCAAGATGGGTGTTTGTTAACCTTCAAAACCCCAATTATGTTTGCTTCGTGTCAATAACAACTGATGCGCAGCCCGTCGGATATATTTTTTCGGGGTTCTATCAAGTGCTTCATGTGCCCTTCCAACGTTGGTTTCCGTCATTTTAGATCCGATCGTCTAACACCAATCCCATTGCATGAAATCTGGTGATGTTTCATATAGTGTGTTTGCCTGGTCAAGCTTTGACGCTAAACTTCTTCTGGAATGCTCTTCTCACCTTTTTCCGACTCTCCGACGATCGGTAATGCTCTTCGACAATGAAGATACGCTGCTCTGTGGTATACGTTGTCAGTTTCTCGACGACTTCTGCAAAGAAACAGAAACACGGGTATATCACAAATCCCGACTATCTCCGAGTACAATGTTAAAACTTATTTACATTTTCTGCAGCCATTGTGGTGTTATAACCATTTAAACATGATAGATATCTTTTGGGACACACGGTATCAATCCTTTACATTCTGTCAAAGAAAGTAATTTGAAACGCTTACTTTAAACGCTTTAACGACAATGACGCCCGAAACGCCTCTCTACAGTGAGTCAGATTTCCTACCTTTACCTGTTCTTTAAATTTTCTCTACCTATGAGGGATCAACTGGAGTCATCCTCATTCACCATTGTTCCTATAAAACAAAGAAATGAACCAACAGACAATTTCGGATTTATAGTATTTATTGTGATACAAGGTTTTAGTGTCATGGTTGTTAAAGGGTTAAGTCAATTCATTTCTCAGGAATGCATACGCATTCATAGATTGCACCGTATTATCTTAACAGATACCACTTTTTTTTTCAAATGCGAATGATTCACGTATAACGATTTAATACTAAAAATTGTGTACCCAGTTGTCTTCATGGTTCCCGGCAGGTCAAATGCAATATTGACCTACCGGAAACGATATACATTACAGAAGTGGAGTTGCACTTTATTTATCGTGAATTACTCCCAGAGGCTTGAACTCACTTCGAACAAATTTGGCATTTACTAGCATCGACAAATAAGCTGTGAGGAGTTTTGGTAAAACAAGCACTTCACTTTAGCTCAGTGCAGGAGGATTTTTTATAAATTCCAGGTGACGTGTGGAAGAATCATCACAATGTTTTATTAGAACCTCAAGTAGAAGAGATTGATTTCTACGTTCGGGCGCCAAGATGAAGAAAATCACTTTTTGCCGGTGGTGGATATGAGCTTAAATCACGAAATGGTTGAAGAGGATCGAGTTCGAATTCCGGAAAGATATGGATGCACGGTTCTTCGTTTTTACAATGGTCGTAACAATTTTCTAGAACCAGCAGCCCAAAATTATGAGTAGGCGTTTCTTTGCATCCTTAGACATTTATGGGATTCTATTAACCGTCCCTCCACACACAACACACACACACACACACACACACACACACACACACACACACACGCGCGCGCGCGCACACACACGCACTCACACACACACACGAGAGTGAAAGGATGAGGCAAAAATAGAGGATAGAAAGAAAGGATGAGGCAAAAATAGAAGATAGAGAGAAAGGATGAGGCAAAAATAGATGATAGAGAGAAAGGATGAGGTAAGAATAAATATGCATAAGCTATAACTAAAAGTGTATAT
Organism: Macrothele yani; assembly: GCA_039090855.1. Taxonomy (NCBI): domain Eukaryota; kingdom Metazoa; phylum Arthropoda; class Arachnida; order Araneae; family Macrothelidae; genus Macrothele; species Macrothele yani. The sequence continues at coordinate 89,235,403 of CM077013.1, forward strand.
CAATACATTCAAACACCAAATTTCGAAACCTTTCTGGCCTAATGACAAATTGGTTTCTTTGGTTTTTTACTGGCATAACAGACATGTTTCATTTATGTTTTGGCTCTCCTGATGCTAAATGTCTGATGCCCTTACTTGTGATCATGCGTTTGAGATTAGTCCGTGTTGGCAGCTGCAAACTAGTCTTCCAGATCTGACAGTTTCCTGGAGCCAGTGGACGTAAATTTAGAATGGGCGACTTCCGAAGACTTGCTCGTGGCGATATTTAGACTCCGGAATAAACAACTCAATGTTAAGCATACTCATTCGTAAATATCTTGCATCTACTCATATACAGATAATACAGTATCGTTAGAACTTTATTAAGTACTCGTAAAGACGACATCCAGTAGCTTTATTTTTGTTCGATGCGTATTAAAAAAATGATTTTCTGAAACAGAGGCATAAGAATAAGCATTAGCAAATATGAAAAGGGTTATTGCTGTGAACAAATTTGCAGTTTCTGTCTTGAGAAATTACACTTATTTTAAAACTGAATCATAAAGAAAAGGGTTTAAACTGATTAACCCTTTAACGAACACAACACCCAAAACGCCCGTACATACAAACGGCCATAGCCGCCCAAAACGCCTGTCTAAAATGAGTCAGATTTCCTAATCTTAGCTCTTCTTCAAATTTTCTCAACCAATCAGGGATCAGCAGGAATCACCTTCAGTCACAATTGTTGTTATTAAGCAAAGAAATGAACCGACAGTTTCGGCCATTATGATATTTGGAGGTATAAAATATTTTTGGGTCATGGTCGTTAAAGGGTAAAGGGAAGACAATTCGTTTCATGCGTTTCTGTTCCTATGATTAAGGGAAGAAGATTCGTTTCATGCGTTTCCGTTCCTATTAAGTTATCAAGAAGATTCGTTTCATGGGTTTCCGTTCCTATTAACATATCAAGAAGATTCGTTTCATGGGTTCCTGTTCCTAATAAGTTATCAAGAAGATGCGTTTCCGTTCCTATCAGTTATCAAGAAGATTCGTTTCATGGGTTTCCGTTCCTATTAACATATCAAGAAGATTCGTTTCATGGGTTCCTGTTACTAATAAGTTATCAAGAAGATGCGTTTCCGTTCCTATCAGTTATCAAGAAGATTCGTTTCATGCGTTTCCGTTCCTATTAGTTATCTAGAAGATTCGTTTCATGCGTTTCCGTTCCTATTAAGTTATAAAGAAGATTCGTTTCATGCGTTTCCGTTCCTAATAAGTTATCAAGAAGATTCGTTAGATGCGCTTCCGTTCCTATTAAGTTATCAAGATTCGTTAGATGCGTTGCCGTTCCTATTAAGTTATCAAGAAGATTCGTTTCATGCGTTTCCGTTCCTATTAAGTTATCAAGAAGATTCGTTTCATGCATTTCCGTTCCTATTAAGTTATCAAGAAGATTCGTTTCATGCGTTTCCGTTCCTATTAAGTTACCAAGGAGATTCGTTTCTTGCGTTTCCGTTCCTATTAAGTTACCAAGGAGATTCGTTTCATGCGTTTCCGTTCCTATTAACATATCAAGAAGATTCGTTTCATGGGTTCCTGTTCCTAATAAGTTATCAAGAATATGCGTTTCCGTTCGTATTAATTATCAAGAAGATTCGTTTCATGCGTTTCCGTTCCTATTAGTTATCTAGAAGATTCGTTTCATGCGTTTCCGTTCCTATTAAGTTATAAAGAAGATTCGTTAGATGCGTTTACATTCCTAATAAGTTATCAAGAAGATTCGTTAGATGCGCTTCCGTTCCTATTAAGTTATCAAGATTCGTTAGATGCGTTGCCGTTCCTATAAGTTATGAAGAAGATTCGTTTCATGCGTTTCCGTTCCTATTAAGTTATCAAGAAGATTCGTTTCATGCATTTCCGTTCCTATTAAGTTATCAAGAAGATTCGTTTCATGCGTTTCCGTTCCTATTAAGTTATCAAGAAGATTCGTTTCATGCGTTTCCGTTCCTATTAAGTTACCAAGGAGATTCGTTTCATGCGTTTCCGTTCCTATTAAATTATCAAGAAGATTCGTTTGCCGCCCCGGAGGCGCAGTGGTCTAAGCGATGGCCTCTGATCATTCGTCCGAACGGGGTCCGGGTTCGAATTCCGGTGAGACATGGATTTTGTGTTTTTCTTACACCACTGGCTCTCTCCCTTCCCTGGAACCAGTGACCCTAAATTAGGGACGGGCGACTGCTTATAACCCTTTGAGTTGCGCACTGTTCTAGTTAAACCTTCAATTAAAAAAACAAAATAAAAAAACTTCAACTTCTAATTGCGCCGCCCCAGTGGCGCAGTGGTCTAAGCGATGGCCTCTGATCATTCGTCCGAACGGGGTCCGGGTTCGAATCCCGGTGAGGCATGGATGTTCTGTTTGTCTTACGGCACTGGCTCTCTCCCTTCCCTGGAACCAGTGACCCTAAATTAGGGACGGGCGACTGCTTATAGCCCTTTGGGTTGCTCACGGTGGTCGTTAAACCTCCAATAAAAAAACAACAACTTCTAATTGAACAGAACTGCCAATACAACTTGGGAACTCAGGTAATTCATTGTATTCAAACCTTTAGCGATCCGATCAATTGTAATGTTTCAAAGCAAAAGCACAAGAACTTCGCATTCACGCCGACATGTCGGGGACTGAAATTTAAAAAACAAAAAGAAACTTAGTAGACAAAACATTACAGATGGAAATGATAGGCATTTCACATGGGCATCCACCGCGAAGAGTGCAACACACCCAAACAGAACGCACGCGATACATAGGTGCAGAGTAGGCCTTCTATATAGTATATATATGTTGGCGCAGTGGTCTAAGGCGATGGCATCTGATCATTCGTCCGAAAGGGGTCCGGGTTCGAAACCCGGTGAGGCATGGATGTCGTGTTTGTCTTACGGCACTGGCTCTCTCCCGTCCCTGGAAGCAGTGACCCTAAATTAGGGACGGGCGACTGCTTATAGCCCACTGAGTTGCTCACGGTGGTCGTTAAACCTCCAATAAAAAAAAATAGTATATCGCAATCGATGAACGTGGATAAGCGTGGTGATCTGAGCGACTTTGAACGTGGACTCAATGTCTGCGCAAGGCAGATGGGTATTTCTTTCACCAAAGTGATAAAAACCCTAGGTTTCCCAAGGGCAACCTATCAAGGGTGTACCGCAAGTATACCATCGACGGACTACCAGCGCCCAGAGAGCAAGTGGTGGCGGACCATAAGCCATTGATGACTGGGATCGACGTATGCTATACAGTCTCGTACAAACCGACTGCTTGGTACACGTGGCGCTAATCACATCCAGGTTAAAGGTCAAAGGCCCAAACAGCGCTACTGAGCATACACTACGACGCACTCTGCATGCCATGGGCCATTGCAGCCGACACCTTACTTGTGTGCCACTGTTAATTGTTTGTCATCGGAAATTACTGCTCGCCTGGTGCCGGGAACGGGAACATCAAAACTGCAGAGTGACCCCGCTTCAGCGATCAGATGAAACCCATTTTCATCTGTGTCGAAATGTCGGTTCGACAGCATAAGGCGATAGCCACGTCGTGCTACTATTCAAGACGTTGGTGGCTATGTGATGGTTTGGGGAGCCTTCTTGTGGGACACAATAAGCCCGTTAGAGTGTCTGTAGGGGTTCTTAACAGCACCGCACTGCCATCATGTGCTGGCTGATAACCTACGTACACCCCGTCATGGCTTTCTCGCATCCTTCAGCCAATGGTCTATTTCAAAGGGGAAAATGGGCCTCCGCATCTGGCTGCAACCACCCAGCCTTCGAGCCACCTATCTGAGTTTGGGGACATCGAGTAGGCCTTCAAGAACCGAGAAATTAAAGCTTGGAAGCTCTCTAGCAAGCCGTGGTGTGAAACATTAGATGCATTGATCCTGGACCGACGACTCGGGCGGAGTTGTGGACAATGTTGCAAGGTTCACGGCTGGAATTTCTTCTGGAAATCCTGATTTATCGGAGTTTGAAAGAGGCATGGTAGTTGGAACCAGACGGATGGGACATTCAATTTCCGACGCTGTCCGAACATTCACATTCCTCGATCCACGGTGTCACGTGTGCACCGAGAATACCTCATAGAAGGCATTACCACCCACCGTGGACAGCGCAGTGGCCGACCACGGGTGCTGAATGACCGTGAGCAGCGGCGTCTGACCACGATTGTCCATGCTAACAGACAAACGACACTGGCTCAAATAACATCCACATTCAATGCAGGATGTAGCAGAGACATATCCATCAGGTCAGTTCAGCGTAATATATCGTCCATGGGGATATGAGAGCAGGAGACCCACCGGAGTGACTCTGTTAATACCACGACAACGGACAGAACGCCTCAACTGAACTCGTGAACACGGTAATTCGACCCTGGAAGACTGGCAACATGTGGCGTGATCCGATGCGTCACACTTCCTTGTTACGAGCTGATGTTGGTTCAAGTGTGGCGCAGAATCTATGAGGCCATGGACCCAAGCAGTCAACAAGCTGGTGGTGGTTCTATACATGTGTCAGATGTCAGTACGTCGTACGGTTTAGGTCCTCTGGTCCTCGTAAACACGTAATTAACCGGGAATCGCTTTTTTGCTCTGCTGGATGACCATTTCCAGCCCTTCATGAACTTCATCTACCTCAACAACGATGGTATTTTCCAGGCAGACAATCCACCATGTCATCGGGCCCACGTTGTCCAAAATGGTTCGAGGAGCATTATGGACAATTCCGACGGGTGGTGTGGCCACCACGTTCGCCCAACATGGACACAATAGATCACTTATGGGACGTTGGGGAAAGGACCATTCGCACCCAAGATCCTACACCCACAAATACCAGGGAAACTGTGGTCGGCTGTTCAGACGGCATGGCTCAACATCTTCCCAGAAGTCTTCTGCCCACTTGTGGAATCAATGCCACGTAGAGTTTCTGCACTTCGCAGGCTAGAGGAAGTCCTACAGGATACTAGGTACGTATCCCATGACTTTTGGTACTTCAGTGTAAAGTGAAGATAACTAAAGCGGAAATTTCACAAACCGTAATTCGTCACCTATCGGTAGATCGCACTTTTTCTTCATGCACTTGTGCACTGAGGAAGAATATTATTAGGAACCCCTATATGATAACACGATGGACGGCCATTGTCTTTCAAAACAACGTAAATTTGATACTGCATGGATCCAACGAGAAGCTGATACCGATCTGCAGGTATGTTCGGCGAAGTGGATGTAAGGAGGAGCTCTACTACGAACAGATCTTTTAATCTCATCCCACAGGTGTTCGATTGTGTTACATTCTATGATCTGTGCGGGCTATTGTAGCAGTATGAATTCACTGCCGTGTTCTTGGAACTACTGTGTGACGTTCCGAGCCTTGTGGTATAACCCAATATCCTGCTGGAAGTAACCCTCTCCATCAGAAAATGTCATACTCATGTACGGGTGTGCCCTGTCCGCAGTTATGTTAAAGTACCTTGTGGCACCCCAACGCTGTTTCAGAGATGTTAAGGAATCTATTGTTCCATCATGAAAACAGGCCCCAGACAAGTACACCACCACCAGCTTGAATGATTAGCGCCAAGCTGTTGAGGCCTATCTATTCGTGCTGTTGATGCTATATTGTGTCCCATCCATCGGCGTGTATTAACGGAAAGCTTGATTCAATGGCCGAGGTGACTTTTTCGAGATATCAGGTTTCATTTTGGTTCTCACTTAGCCATTGCCAAAGAATATGCTAGAAACTAGTGGTACATCAAATGGACGTCTGTTGTTACAGACGTCCATTTCGTGTACCACTAGTTTTGTTTCTAGTTGACGTTTATTTCGTGTACCACTGGCCAAAACTAGTGGTACACGAAATGGACGTCTGTTGTTATAGCACATTCACGCAAATTTGTGGCTAGCTGTGTATGCCTCCGGTTAGATTCAGTGGATCTTGTCTGTTACCTCGTACAATCCATCACCACCACCATTTCGCTCGAGCATCGACCAGTCCTTTTAGTAAGACTGCTAACTGTTTGCTTTGTTGTTGTGCAGTTGTTCTTCCACAGCAGAGAAGATTTGCCATTTCTGCGATGCTTCCACCTGCCCGCCTATTCCCACTACCATGCCTCAAAGCGGCTTAAATCACAAATAGTTTCTACATATCTTCTACGCTTCGTTCATGTCTGATTTCTTTGCAATGAATTGTTTATAAAGCCATTTTAACGTCACAGTTGCGTCTGTAAATAATGATGGTATGTGCTTCATTGCTATTGGACGTTCCTAGTTATTATTTGCTGTTTCAGTATAAGTAAAAAAAAGAAAGACAATTTTCATATGCATACTGCGTTCCTTTGATACGAAATCTAATAGCATGCGAAGTGCCTTGTGAAACCCGTTGCCATTGCTGCGTTACACAAACGATCTATCTTTTTCTAACCTTTAAAACTGCACTATCTGCCCAGAGGGAAGTTACTACCATCTAGAGAAAGGTCTTACTTTTCTGAAATTTTCTCGCCACTTTTGGAAAGAAATACCGCGGAGTATCTTTCAAATCCTGTAGGAGTGATACGATGCCAGTAAATATGTTTTCTCAGTACCGTACCGAAGTTCTTCACCGCAATCGTGATAAGCAAAAAAATATGTATCTGTGCTACATTAATTGTCACATATCTCCTTCAGCACAGTGTATATAGAAGTAAAAGGAAGGCAATTCATGCTGAGGGAATTATAACAACCTGGTAAATATTGCCTTTGATCTTCCAGAACATTCCGATCTCTTAACTAGTAATCAAAAGAAAACGTTAAGAAAATATTTTGCTGCATTAGATCAGAGACATCAAGGATGTAATGGTTAGTGCGCAGTTGTTCCCATACACAGCAAAAACAAATAGGGAAAACTTTCGAAAGATTCTCTTGGTAGAATTTCTGAGAATCCGAATAATGTGTCGCTGATAAATCTTAAATAGATGAATCACATACTGAAGCACAGAAAATAAAACAAAAACTGAAACTTACGTCTGATACAACTAAAGAGATGACTTCGTTAAAATTTTTAATATTAATTATTGTGTATCTCATAAGATGTAGTTCTGAGTATGGGAGTACGACAAAGACAGTAAGTCAATAAAAATCAGTTATACTTTTCCAATCTCGTGAAATATTGAGCAAAACATTTTAAATATTTTAAGACGTACAGTATGTGAATTTTGGATGATACAACGGAAAACGCAATGAACTAAGATTTAGCGTGGAGTTATTATTACCATTTCTTCTGTTGGTTGACTAACAGCAGAAATCTTACCTAGCTATGGATGCAAAGAGAAAGAGTGTGAGGAAGTTATTTAAATGTTGATGGCTCTGGACATGTTTGGTATGATTGATATCTTGCCTAAATTGCCACTGTAGTTCCTAATCTACTGTTGTTGCGAAAGCGCACAGTACATTCCACCTTTACTTGTTATTGACATGTCTCCAGAAGGATAGAATGCAAGTACGTTTTAAAAGTTCCTTTTATGGCGTGATCTTGTTGTTATATTTCAATTCGGGGTTAAAGTGATAGTATTCACGGAAAATGTCTGAAAATAACGGGCAGCAAATTTCTAGGTAGGTGTCTGTCTATTTCAGAAGTTTTGGTTTTTAAAAGTGCTCGTTTATTTTAACTTCCATATTTTCACAGATTTTCCGTAGTCAGAAATTCCGTTTATTTCAGAAAAGTTCGTTTCAGGTTTTTCCGTATTTAAACTGAAATGTCGCAAAAATCAAGGATCCTGCACTTTTCGTCCTTTACACCAGACAATATTTTCGCAGCAGTCAGGATCGAACCCCCGTCGTTTGGGTTGTTTCATCAGCTAACGCGCGCCTTTAACCACTAGACAGAAACACCTGAGGGTTTAGCTTACGTTCACCAAAAACAAATTACGCGACGATGAAATTTTTTTTTTTTTTTTTTGCTATTGATGCCAGCGATTTAGTCATTTTATTTTCTGTTGGAACATATTATTTTTCTGAATAGGTTTGTTATGTTTTTTTTCAGTAGGAGGACTTCTCACAAATTAAGCGTTTTTCATCGTGATTTTTAGAAGCAACAAAATGCTTTACAAATTTGTTTTTTTAAACTGACGATGACTTGAAAAAAAATCTTTAAATAAAAGTGAAATTTAATTTTTTATAGAATTATTTCACAAAACTCCTAAGCATAACATTTATTCTTGATAGTTGTAAGAGCTTTTGTTTCAAGAAGTCGTCCAAAGGCTGATACATAGACATCGTATAACCTGTACAATAAATTAAGTACTGGGTTTCTTACAGTAACGCAATATATAATAAATAGCTGGTGCACAAAATGGGGAAATAAGATGAAATATTCTGTGCCACAATAAACAAAATTCATGCGATATGCTATCTACAATATCCGATCTCGCTACATAACTTCAAAATCAAATATTTCGACAGACTGTTGAAATTTAACAGTTAATCAACCTTCCAAGTATTCCTGTTAATCTCTTCTATTACTAGAAACTTTTCGTCATATCGATACCGAAAAAGTGAGAACGGAGTTTTTCCGTTAATATAAGAAAGGAATTGCGACAAAGTTTCTGAAATTTAGATTTTTCCGTTAACACATCTTGAAAACGATAATTTACCTTCGATATAAGAAAGACATTGTAGGGAGGTTTCTGAAAATTCAGAATTTGCTTCCATAATTCACGAAAGAAATGATGGAAAGTGGCTCGTGAGTTTCAGAAATTCTTTATAGTGTTAGTGTTGAGAAAGCCCAGAATATTGTGTGTTCTCATTTTTTTTGCTGTGGATAAAGGCAGAGACACTGAAAACAAATTTCATAAGTTTCTGTCATGTTGGCAGCACTACGCAATTCTTTGTACTACTGAATAGAGTTACTCTAGGTACACTTGATTTAAGGTTGTTGGGAAAGCACATAGAGTACTGTGTGTTCTCACGTATCTGTTCCTGTGGCTCCACAGAGAGAGAGAGAGAGAGAGAGAGAGAGAGAGAGAAAGTTTCAGACGTTTTTCACTATGGTGACAGCACTGGAAAATGGTTGATATGATTTAATTCAAGCTATAAAGGTGCTAGTACTTCTATTCTGCTGCAATAGGAAGAGTAGGTAGTAATCTGTGTTCTCATATACTGTAGCTACGGGTTCTTTGCGCATGAAATCCCGTTTCTTAACATTTCTCAGTAGTACTGAATATTTCGCTGCACAGTCTTAAATTCACGTATAGAAACGTCTCAAAATATTTAAACTGTTTACCTCAATAATTATTTTACACTATTAAACTTAGCTCTAGGATAGCGTTAGTAATATCTGTTGCGATGTTGTTGGCAAAGTACCGAGTTGGTATCTTTGGACGGTTTAATTGCAACTATAGATTCAGTGAGAGGGAAATGTTCTATCCTATGAATTGATCCTTTTCAATAGAAACGACCTATGAGAGGTCGTTTTACAGTTTATATGTCATTTTTCGCCCGTTGATACATTGCTTGTATTGCATTCTAAAAAGCATACAAAAAGTGTTCTACGTAAGCATTGCACTGTGTTGATCAATTAATACACTAGACTAGGAACATCAAACAGCAGTCATCGCTCTTTCCACGTTCATAAGTGAGTCACGGAAAACTTCTCATCGGCCGCCACCGGGAAGCGAACCCAGGGTCTTCCAGTTACGCGCCGGACATGCTACCACTGCACAACTTCTTTTCAGCCACTCCGTGACTCACTTACACAGTGCGTTAAAGAATTTTTAAGACTGGCGTTAGATTTCAGCCTACGGTGACGCCACCAGTGTAATCGCGAATGCGTTATTTACCATGACCATCTGCTTGCTTTCTGCCAAAAGTACTGCGCAGTTGTTAAAGTAACTCAAACGAAACGGCCGTTCATTAGGGAAGTAAAATTTTTTTTCATGTTGAATTATTAAGATTGGAACAAAGGGCTGTTATTAAATTTAACGCAAAACTTGGTAAGAATGCCTCGGAAACGTACCAAATGATGAAACAAGTTTGCGGTGAGTTTTGTTTAAGTAGATCAAATGTTTTCCTGTGGCACAAAGGTTTTTTGGACGGAAGAGAGGCACTAAAAGATGATAAGCATACCGGAAGACCAAGTTTATCTAGGACACCTGAGATTATTGAAAAAGTGCGTGATTTCGTGGCAAACAATCAACGTGCGTCACTAAGAATGATGAAAGAGTCTTTAAACATCAACAAAGAAATGATTCGAACCATCCTGCATAAAGATTTGGGCAAAACAAAAGTATGTGCTAAATTTGTTCCACACACGTTAACCAATGAACAAAAATCAAGGAGAAGTGCACATTGCAGAGACATCATTTCAGCCACTGAAAATGATCCAAACTTTTTAAAATTGATTGTTACTGGTGATGAAACATGGTGTTCTCAATATGATCCTAAAACAAAGTGCGGAATGGAAGTCAAAAAACTCGCCGCAAGCCAAAAAAACAAGAAAAATTCCATCGAAAATCAAAACAATGCTCATTACATTCTTCTACAGTAAGGGATATTATCCACAAAGAATTTGTTCCAAGTGGACAAACAATTACTGGTGAGTTTTATTAAAATATTTTGAGGCGTTTGATGGGCAGAATTCGTCGCATTCGTCCAGAATATCGAGATGAAAACAGTTGGTGTTTGTTGCACGATAATGCACCCAGTCACACCTCACTTCTTGCTCGTAGATTTTTGGCGAAAAATAACGTCTGTGTGTTGAATCATCCACCGTATTCGTCTGATTTAGTATCCTGCGACTTTTCTTTGTTCCCAAAACTTAAAATGACGTTAAAAGGGTGTTATTTTGATTATATTTCGACCATACAAACAGCTTCGACGCGTGCTTTGGCGGCCATTCCACAAAGTGAACTGGAACAGGCATTCGAATCATTATTAAATCGCCGTAACAAGTGTATTGAAGCCGAAGAGACTTATTTTGAATAACAAACCAAAACAAATTATAATTTCTTGTTTCTATTTTATTTTATAGACCCAGTCTTAAAAATTCTTTGACGCACTGTGTATAAACGTCGAAAGAGCAATGACTTCTGTTTGATGTTTCTAACCCACGTCGGTTGTGTGTAATAATTATTCATTCGCCTCCTAGTTATTTGTTCAGTTGCAGCTTTTCATCTTTGGTGAATCCCAAGCAATATGCGGGGCTCCAAGAAGCAACCTGCCATGTGGTTTGGCAGTTAGTCACATGTGAGTCCGGAGAATATCGAGGCCGCTGTCGCGCAGTGGTAGCATCTTCGGCGCCTAACTGGAAGACCCTGGGTTCGTTTCCCGGTGGCGACCGATGAGAAGTTTTCCGTGACTGCATGACTTATAAACGTGGAAAGAGCTATGGCTTCTATTTGATGCACTCTGTTGAGTCTGGGAAATTCGTATGATAAAAAGAACCTCACCAAAAATAACAGAATGCTGTCTAGACACGGTACCAAACAATGGAGATAATTGCTAAATTAAAAGATGAACTTTTATTTACAATTTAAAACCATATATACACACGCGAGAGCTTTCGGACCCACTATGGGTCCATCATCAGGCACCGCATAGGGGTGGTTCCGGGATTATGTAGCCGGACATAACAACCCACAATGCAACGGCATGGAGGCGCCGCTCATATCCACGCATGCGCACTGGTTAGAAAATATAGACATGCAAATTACAAGAAACACGATTACGGATTATGATGAAATATGCAATGTTGTAAAATAAAATGTCTCCATGATGAGGGTAGTGTCGACGGCATTTCATCATTACAACACTGGTTAGCAAATAGAGCTATGTACAAGCTTTCAGTGAATAATAAGCCAGTCTTAGTTGTAGGTGTTGCTAAGATGTATTTAAAAAGAAGCTCCTTTCTCATTTAATTGGTATAAAACGAAATGGAAGAGCTGCCTCCAAATTTCGGATGTCATGATAACATCATTTGCACAAAATGCTTAGAATCTGGAATATATCATACTATTCAAAAACCGCGAGATGCTTTCTAGATAAGTTACAAAGCAACAGAATTTTCGTGTCTTCAAAGTACTCGAAATTTCTACTGCACACTTGTTGCATATGTACAGTGCATCACTAGGAAGACGGTGACTATTCCACATTTGTAGGAGTTCGTGCATTCATTTTTTCGGTACTACAGTACCGGATGACTGGTGTAAGAGGTTTTCCTGTTAAATATCATATGTCTAACACATTCTAAGTTTCATCTGATCCTTTGATTTATATATTCAAGCCAAAAAACACCTTTGTGTCATTTCTTCGTTTGGGCCATCTGCCCACATGGGTGCTGGACTTCCATGTATCGTTTTCGAAGAACCCTTCTTGTACCAATAGGTGTAGAATATTAGCCAGAAGCACTTGTCGTGGGATTTTTTATAATAGCGGATATTTTCTGTATAACATTGTCATTTCCTTATGTCAGATTCTTGGCTAACGGTGTAAGATTATACAGCGTACCTCGATTACAGGTTGTCCGTTTATACGTTTTTCACGTTTACGTAATTTGGGCTAGTCCCGATGTTTTACTGTAATTTCGATCTCTTTTTTTACGCTTTCCAACCGTAGGTTGAAGAAGCGTATATGCTCCAGCTTTGTCAGTCCGCTGGTCCGTCCGCACGATAACTGGCGTAAAAATGGTTCGATTTCGATGAAATTTTAGTATGTGGTAAGGGACCACCTGGGGACGAACCCTATTGAAAATGGGACAAATGGGGTTAAAGGTCACGGCGTAGGAGCGGGATTCTTCCATTGCCCTTATGCGTCATAACTTGCGTAAATATGGTTCGATTTCAATGAAAGTTTACTATGCGGTAGGGGACCACCTGGAGACGAAACCTATTGAAAATGGGACGAATGGGGTCAAAGGTCAGGACTTAGGAATGCGATCCATTCCATCGCTCTTATCCCATATTATTAAGGTGGACGTCAAGTAATTTTGTTTCCCATACTTCCAATGGAAAAACTTTTGTTCACATTTCCTTCACAATTAATGCGTTCCCAAGGATGAAAATTTGAGCATCGATTAAAATAACTTTATTACAACTTGGAATACTTAATATTTTCTAAAACATAACCATAATTACATTTAAAATCAATAACTTTTCCTTTGGTGGTGTTGAAACCAGAAAAAGGATGGCGCGACCTGTACTTTGATGACGTCAGTAGATAAACAAATGTTGTATTGCATGATTATGGTTATGTTTTAGAAAATATTAAGTATTCCAAGTTATAAAATGAAGCTATTTTAATCGATGTTCAAGTTTTTATCCTTGTGAATGCATTAATTATCCAGAAAAAAGATGGCGCGACCTGTATTTTCATGACGTGAGTACACAAACAAATGTTGGATTGCATAATTATGGTTATATTTTAGAAAATATTAAGTATTGCAAGTTATAAAATGAATCTAATTTAATCGATGTTCAAATTTTCATCCTTGTGAACGCATTAATTGTCCAGAAAAAAGATGGCGCGACCTGTATTTTCATGACGTCAGTAGACAAACAAATATTAGATTGCCTAATTATGGTTATGTTTTAGAAAATATTAAGTATTCGAAGTTATAAAATGAAAATATGTTAATCGATCTTCAAATTTTCATCCTTGGGAGCGCATTAATTGGGAAGAAAATGTGTACAGAAATGTTTCCATTCGAAGTAGAGGAAGCAAAATTATTTGACGTTCACCTTAAAGGAGCAATTCTTGTATGTATGTAAATTTTATTTTGAAAACGGCTCTGAGGATTTTGTTGAAAGTCGTTAACCTACCGTTTTCTGGTACTAGAAATCGATTTAGCTTGATCTCGACTTTAAGAAAATTTGTTTAGTGGGTTAAATAACCACCCCGATTTACTAAGTTTGTAGTGTGGTGTCATGGCGTCACCCCATTAGATGTTGGCGTGCGGTCATGCCATCTAGCTCAGTACGTCACGCGTTGTTTGTGGATCCTATTAAGGTTTTATGACGTCACACCTTGCTAGCAGGTGGTCGCGATTCCCATCTGCCTCATTACGTCACGCGTTGTGTGCGTATGTTCGTCCGCACGATAACTTGCGTAAAAATCGTTCGATTTCGATGAAATTTTACTATGTAGTAGGGGAACACCTGGGAAAAAACCCTATTGAAAGTGAACGAAATGGGGTCAAAGGTCAGGACATAAGAGCGGGATCCATTCCACTGCTCTTATGCGTCATAACTAACGTCAAAAAGGTTCGATTTCAATTAAATTTTAGTATGTGGTAGGAGACCACCTGGGGACAAACCCTATTGAAAATTGGCGAAATGGGGGTCAAAGGTCAGGACATAGGAGCGGAATCACTTCCATCGCCATTATGAGTCATAACTTACGTAAAAATGTTTCGATTTGGATGAAGTGTTGGTATGTTGTAGGGACCTTCCTGGGGACGAATCCTATTGAAAATGGGCGAAATGGGCGAAATGGGGTGAAAGGTTAGGACACAGGAGCGGGATCTATTTCATAGCACTTATGCATCATAACTTACGTAAAATTGCTTCGATTGCGACAAACCTTTATCACGTTATTTCGGAGATATACTGAACCAGTTCTGTTGAAAATTATCCAAATGTATCAAAGGTCAGGGCACAGGGGTGAGATTTATTCCACAGCCATTTTCCTCATAACTTGAGTAATAGCTTGAGTAATGATTTCTAGTAAATTGGAAAGCGTATCATAATCAATGCATAGCATGATTTTATTAACTTGTTCAATTCATTTTTACAATATTTTGCGATTATACACTCACAGACAATGAAATTTGCCCATCAAGAATAAAGCATCGGATTGAAGTGAAATTTTATGGGCTTAATGTTACAGATGAATGATACACATGATGGCCAAAACAGAGCTGCATGACAATTACAGAGAGAACTATGACACGCAGTCCGGTCATCTTCAATAGCGCGTCGCACAGCCTCGTGCGGCGATACATGCTGCAATACGTTCCGGCATGGAGGCGAACAGACGCCTAATGTTGTCCTGCGGCAGACTGGCCTACACTTTTTGGACGGTTTGCTCCAAATCCCGGTTAGTGCGGCATGGCGGTAGCCGGAGTTTCAACTGGTCCCACACGTGCTTGATAGGGGACATGCCCGGGGAGCAGGCAGGTATTATCCTGCTAGCATAGCGCACCTGTAATCCCGGCCAGGAATGAGAGCACATGAGGCCTTGGAATTGCATTCACATACCGCTGGCCCGTCAATGATCCACGTACCACTAGTAGAACTGATCGTCTATCGTAGGAAATGGCTACCCAGACCATAATGCCTGCAGTGGGGGAGGTGTGGCGCTCTATAATAAGGTTGGGATTGTGCCGTTGACCCGGGGACCTCCACATCCTGACACGATGATCATCTGTCCTTAAACCGAAGCGGCACTCGTCGGTAAACACAATACGTTTTCAGCCTGTGGCGTTCCACGTCGATCTGGCCTAGCACCACTGCATACGGAGCCAGCGATGCTCCGGTGTTAATGGTAGCACAAGTAAAGGACGCTGGGATGGTAGATTCTCTTCCGTGAGGCGTCGGGAAATGATTCGTGGGCACACAGGAGCCGCTACATCTGCTGTTTAGTGGACCGCGTCCCAGTGGGACCCGTTCGCGTCTATCGCACGATCTGCCGATCCTCTCTGCTGGTGTTCCTCCTTGTCCGCCCGGAGCTACTCCGCCATGTGGAAGTACCGTCACGTGTCCACTGCTCCCAACACATTCGGACGGTATGGTCAGAACAACCCATGTGGAGGGCTGTACAACGCGCCGACCACCCTGCGGTTTTCGGCCCGGTGATCAGGCCTCTCTGAAGGTCCGTAAGTTGCGTAAATCGACGTCTCAGGTGTCTACCCGGCCTTTTTGTCACTTTGTACTCTTGCTTGCAACGGCCGGTGCTTTTCGCTTTCATGGGGCATCGACTACACGCCGGTTTATAAGGTTGCCGGTTCGTGCTTGCAGCGCCAACACAGGGTGTGCGTTCATGCGCTCTCGCACCAAACGTGGATCATTTGCATACCAGCACGCACTCTAACTATTTGCAAAGTTTCACGGTTGTAGCGTGTTTTCTTCTAGGTGCGCAAATTTCATTGTCCGTGAGTATACGTTAAAATTTGAAATTCAGATAATCAGAACTCACTTCGACGTCACAAGATTTCTGTTTTTATTGCAGATCAGAGCATTTAGATAGATCGATATTTTGCAAAATGTATAGTATAATGAGCACTAAACTCGGAAAATTTGTTTAATTAAAAAGTAAAAAATAATTAAAGCGTACAAATTAATATTCGAATCGTGCTAAATTAAATTAATGTATAAAGGCAACTTGCCGCGATATTAATTTTAATTCGAATTTTGTAGATCTATTAAATAGAACTCGAGTCACTAATAATCCGATGTTGTTAAATTAGAACGCGATCACCTAGACATTTCAATGTGATCGCGTGAAAACTCAGCTTGCTGCGATATTAAGAATTCAATTCGAATTTTGTAGATCGGAAAAGCATAACTTGAGTCATTAATGATCCAATATTTATAAATTAGCAAGCAAACACCTTGACATCTGAAAGTTATCTCGTGCTATTACATAGCAGGCAATCATTTTGACATCGCGACGAGCACACACGAATTGATCGATAAGTGATGGCGCAGCAATGCAGACGTTGGTATGACGTCAAGCGTTCCAGAGAGACGGATCTGGGTGTTAATATTGTTAGCTAATAAAAGAGACAGACTTAAAGCCGTAAACAAAGTATTCCTGTATGTATGTCTTACATTGTAAATTAGCATAATCTAAAATTACGAGTCGCCCACTTTTTTCGTTTCTAGATGCATCTAAAAGTTTACAATAGTATTTAGCATTTTAAAATTTATTTTATGAATTTTTATATTTTTGGGCCATCCCCTAAAAAAACATATAACCAAGGTTTCACTGTACGTTGCTTTGTCAAACATTCACAGGTGGAAATGTTTAAGGAAACACAGTGGAGAGAGAGAATGTTTTCGTTTTTATCATTAAAATATAAGTGTGGATACGATTTTCCACAAATTTTGCAAGCTTTCCTGCTTGGTAGCTGTGCATAACCGTGGTGGAATCTTTCACGATATCATTGCTTTCCAAAACAGAATAGATATACACTTTGAGCTAAAAAAAACATGCCTAACATCAGATTTTCATTCATTCTTCGTCTTGCATAGCATTTGAGTAAACTATTCTCCAGAGGCACAATCGAACGTTTCCAGTTTTATTTGTATCCTTTCTTATTCGGTGTTTCGCAACCACCACAAGAAGTCTGTGAGCTATGAGCAGTCGCTCGTCCCTAATTTGGGGCCACTGGTTCCAGGAAGTGGAAAGAGCGGCGATAACAGAGACATGTGCTTTGATATACACCCTCAGTATCAAAACACATGTCTCTGTTACATTCAGCATGTAACTGAGACATGTATGTAACTGATATATCTAACATATACATGTATACACAGTCGAGTCACATTACTGAGACGACCTCCTACTTTTGACGTCAACAGCGCGAAGCCAATGAAAGGAGGCACGTGTCGTGAGCTGGCATGGTGGGTATATAAGGTGTTGTGACGTACCTGCCAGCAGGACGCACACGACATTAAGGCAGATAGGAATCAGATTAAAACGTCCGCGTACCTCAATTGGTAGAGTGACTTATTCCGGAATGAGGGTATCCGGGTTCGAATCCTGGCGTGGACAAAAATGACGGAGAAATTTACTTCGTTATAGTGTGTTATAGGCAATATGAAAACATATCACTTGTTGCTGTCATGTATAAAAATTTCGATTTATCAGATTTGCAAAAAGGGATGATTATCGGCTTTCGTGCCAAAGGTGGCAGTTTTTTCTGAAACAGCGCAGTTTATGAACTGTTCGCGTGCTGCTGTGGTTGCAGTGTATCGTGATTGGAAAAATGGTACCATTGCGAATAAGCGAAGTGGAAACTGCGGAGTACCATGTGCCATCGATGTGAGAGGTGTACGTCGGCTTCGACGGCGTGTGAGGGCCGATCGACAAGCTACAGTGCGGCAACTCACTGGCCGAATGAACAAGGGGGCTACCGTAAGTGTGTCTAAAACGACAGTTCAGGGAACCCTACTGCGTATGGGGCTCCGATGTAGCCGGATGGTCACTGCATCTATGCTAACGAAGGTGCTTCGGCAGAAATGGCTTACATTTGCACGGCAGTATCGCAATTGGACCTCCGCTGATTGGCAAAGGATTGCCTTCTCCGATGAGTCACGTTTCTGCTTAATCAAACAGATGGACGTTGGCGCATAAAACGAGAAACATCGAAAAACAAACACTCTTCAACCATTGCTGGTAGAACACAAGTTGACGGGGGCAATGTTGTGATCTGGGGAATGTTTTCGTGGCATTCTCTGGTTCCACTCATACCTGTGGAAGGCGCTATGGACCGAATTCCTTACGAATTCATCCTTGCAGACCACGTACACCCATACATGCTGACTGTCTTCTCTGGGGCGTATGGGATCTTCCAGCACAACAATGCAACGTATTACATCGTTTGAAATGTCCGAAATTAGTTGGAAGAGCACGATGAAGACTTCAAAGTACTTTCCTGGCCACCTAATTCCCTTGACTTAAAACCAATTGAGCATCTGTAGGACCAACTCGATCGTTTTGTTCGCTCTATGGATCCTTCCCTACGCCCCCTCCAGCAGCTGTCAGATGCACCGCAGTCCGCATTGCGCCACATACCTGTAAAAACCTTCCAGCACCTTATTCAGTCACTCCCAGTCCGTCTAGCTGCTGTCCTCGCTGCAGAAGGCGGTTACTCTGGATAGTAACTAGTGGCCACAATAATGTGACTCGACCGTGTCTCTGATAACAGGAGTCTCTGATGTATGTTATCGCAGAGATTGATATATGTTATCACACGACTTTTGTGCGCTTGTCCAACGATGGTGTCTAACAAATGTCTACGTATGTGAACCAATGTAACTGACATATGTAACATATGTACTATAGAACGAGTGATCACGGAATTATGGCCACCTACCTAATGCTTCGTATATCCTCATTTGGCCTTCAGTACAACAGCAGTTATCCTACGTGGCATGGCTTCAATAAAGTGTGGGAAGCGGTTGGGTGGTATGGTCAACTAGGCTGTGTATAATGCGGCTTTCAGTGCAGTTACAGAGGTAATTGATGTATTCAAACGCCTGATATGGCTATCCATAGTGTTCCACAAGTGCTCTGTGGGATGGATGTCTGGGAAGCTCTGAGGTCAGTCGATATGCTGCAAACCTGAACGATGCACAACACTGAACCTGCGGCTCGGAGCATTGCCATCTTGCAAGACATCGTCGCCATTCGGGGAAGAGTATAACATCGCTGAGTGCACAGAGTCACAATGCAATCATGATAGTGGACACCAGTCATATGTTGTTCCACATACAACATGGGTCCATATTCTTGCCTGATAAACATGACCCACACCCTACAACCACCTCCACTAGCTTGCACTGTGGAAGACCATGCAGAATGGATCGAATGCTTCATGTCGTTTGTGCTAAATACGTGCGCGACCATCCTCGGAATGGAGTAAAAATGCGACTTGTCAGACCAGCACACTTTTTTCCAGACACGTGACGTCCAACTTGCATGATCTTTGCACAAGGCGAGTCTGTTGCACTGATGAACTGTAGTTGGGAAAGGATGTCGTCGGGCTCGTCTGCTATTATAGCCCATATGTGCGAGGGTGCGACGCATAGGCATGGCAGATACTGATCCGGATTGTCCTGTGTTGTATTAGGTAGACAAATGTTGAACCGTGCTGCGTCTGTTGACCTGTGTGATTAGTCGGACCAGACATCCTTTCGCTGTCCTGGGAAGATTTGCGTCCGGGTCGTTGTTTGCCCATTTTCACGCCAGTTTTGATACACTTTAACTACATCAGCGCTCGAACAATCCACAAGTTCAGCCGTTTGGAAAATCTAGGCACCCGCTGTCCAAGCTCCCACAATCTGTCCTTTCTCAAAGCCCGATAAATCCGTCGGTTTACCGATCACGCTCTGAATTTTACTACCTGCTGCTCCACTCTTACCTTATCTATGATACGTAGGTCGACTGATCGGGCATCTACGAGTGTTTTATACTAGATTGCTAGGAGGACTGTGGGGTTAGTAGAAATGAGGGTTTGAAATCACATGAACAACGGCCGCATCCACTATTGGTATGTGTGGTCGTAATTCTGTGATAACATGTTTCTTATTACGTATGTCTCTGTGATAACATACGTCTCTGATAACGTATGTCTCTGATAGCGTATGTCTCTGTGATAACATACGTCTCTGAGATAGCATATGTATCTGATAACGTATGTATATGTGGTAACATACGTCTCTGATAGCGTATGTCTCTGTGATAGCATATGTATCTGTTAAAACATACAGTATAGTATGTCTTTGTTAACGTATGTCTCTGTGGTAGCATATGTCTCTGATAACGTATGTCTCTGTTAAAACATAGAGTATGTCTATGATAACGTATGCCTCTGTGGTAGCATATATCTCTGATAACGTATGTCTCTGTGGTAGCATATGTCTCTGATAACGTATGTCTCTGTTAAAACACACAATATATCTCTGATAACATATGTATCTGCGACATATGTAACTGAGACACATGTAATTAAAGACATGTCTCTGTGACATATGTAACTGAGACGTAATTCAAAACATGTCTCTGTGACATATGTAACTAAGACACACGTAATTCAAAACATGTCTATATGACATATGCAACTCAAAACATATGTATCTGTGACATATGTAAATGAAACATACGTTTTTCGTAATCACAAAATATGTCAGTCTCATACATATGTCTCTAATGCTCTCAGTCTCAAAATATATGCCTATGACACTCTGTCTCAAAATATATGTCATTGACACACAACCACCGAGCTGGCGTTAAATATTTCTTAATATTTTTTATATTTTTTTTTAAAATACATTTTGTTTCGTTTGCAGAGACTACGCGCGCACGTAAATGAAAATGTATTCTAGGTTTTCTTAGTTAAAATGCTTTATATTTATCTACAGTAAAATATCGTATAGTTGAAAAGATAATATGATGTTTTCTCTCTGTGGATGTTGTATCTCCGTTGTCTAGGGGTATTCCAGGAATTCCTATGAAATTATTGATCATTAAAAAAGACATTTAATTTGATTTTTTTTCTAACGCCATGCTTATTTCGGGCAAAACATTGGTGACGTTATTGTGTTTTTTATTGCTGCGTGTGTGCAAATAAAAGGCAAAACAGGAAATGTTATAAATAGTTTTTTAAATTCCAAAGTGTGAGAACGCAGTCGGATATTTGAACTGCCACTGAAATTTTATTTCGTAAAAGCCTTTATTCATACGATAATATCAAATCACATGCATAAAAAAATTTCGAGTAGTGATGTTTGAACGTAAGGATTCAAAAGCAGGTATTTTTGTAGAACTCTCGTTCTCAGTGGATTCTGAAGAAATATACATCCTCCCATAATTTTTGCCCGATAGTTTCGGTAAATAATGCACTTCACTTCATTTCGTTAAAAATAGGAGATATAACTCTCCATAATTCTGGAAAGAAATCGCATTTCAAACTACCTTTGCAATAAAAATTTTCATGTGATGTTCTGAATATGGAAATGCTTTTAGTATAGAGTCCCACCTTTAGAGTAAACTACAATTATTTGAAAAACTTCATACATAGTTAAGAGAATATTTTCGAGAATCAACTTCAGACATAACAAGCAAATAACTTGCAAATTCAAATGTCATAAATATTAGTTTTTGAAGTCTCAGGAGTCTTAATGTTCCATATATGAGTACTTACGACTAAGCATAACAAGCTCTAACGCGAACGATGAGGGAACCCTAAAGACGATTTCCTTTTGCAACTCAGTTTTGTGCTTCTCTTTTAAGAAGTGGAAAACATTAAACACAGATAACAGATGCATAAATCTGAAATATTGCTGATACTTCTTTTTCATCGTTAAACGGAACCTTTCAAGCAGGCGAGTGGTTATGCATCAAATTGTACATTTTACTTCCAAATCCCATAAACCTTTCGAATAAGCAATATTTCGAAAATTTACTGGTTCTTGAATGAGTTTATTACACGATAGCTCTGATTTCCTGTTCTTTTTGCTGTTTTTTTCCTTACTGTTGGACGAAAGTTTTTATTCTCCACTTTTGCATTTTTGATGCTATTGTTCATTCCCATAACTTCAAATTTTTGTTTTGTGCCTTC
This sequence comes from Macrothele yani, assembly GCA_039090855.1. Taxonomy (NCBI): domain Eukaryota; kingdom Metazoa; phylum Arthropoda; class Arachnida; order Araneae; family Macrothelidae; genus Macrothele; species Macrothele yani. The sequence goes on from CM077013.1 coordinate 89,257,735, forward strand.
CTATTATTTAAGTCCTGCATTTCTTGCTTAAGTCTTCCCTTTTTGGTTGATGTCCCGTACCTTTCAGAGAATTGTTTTTAAGCTTGATGCCTTGTTTATAACTTGATCTATCCATTTCGTTTCGTAGCCTTTCTTGGTATCTAGTTTATGACATTGATCTATGAATTGCGTTTCCTATCTTAACTTGATGTATTTGTTGAAATGACTTATACATTCCGTTGCCTAACCTTCCTTGGTATCTTGTTTGTGACATAATCAATCGAATTCGTTGCCTAACCTTCCTTGGTATCTTGTTTGTGACGTAATCAATCCAATTTGTTGCCTAACCTTCCTTGGTATCTTGTTCGTGACGTAATCAATCCAATTTGTTGCCTAACCTTCCTTGGTATCTTGTTTGTGACATAATCAATCCAATTCGTTGCCTAACCTTCCTTGGTATCTTGTTTGTGACGTAATCAATCCAATTTGTTGCCTAACCTTCCTGGGTATCTTGTTTGTGACGTAATCAATCTAATTTGTTGCCTAACCTTCCTTGGTATCTTGTTTGTGACATAATCAATCCAATTCGTTGCCTAACCTTCCTTGGTATCTTGTTTGTGACGTAATCAATCCAATTCGTTGCCTAACCTTCCTTGGTATCTTGTTTGTGACGTAATCAATCCAATTTGTTGCCTAACCTTCCTTGGTATCTTGTTTGTGACATAATCAATCCAATTCGTTGCCTAACCTTCCTTGGTATCTTGTTCGTGACATAATCCAATTCGTTGCCTAATCTTCCTTGGTGCCTTATTCATGACTTGATCTTATCCATTTAGTAACAAAATCTTTCTTTATGTCTTCTATCTATATAGTGGACCTAGTCTATCCATTTCTTTGCTTATCTTTCGTAGGTGGTTTTTCTAGTCTTTTCTTTGCATATCCTTGGTTGGCGTCTTGCTTATGATACGATCTATCCCTTTCGTTGACTAACCTTCCTTGGCTTCTTATTCGTGGCTTGATCTATCCAATTCGTTGTCTAATTTTTCTTGGTATCATTGATATGATATACCCATTTCTTTGCCTATCCTTTCTTGGTGTGTAGTTTATGACATGAACTGAACATTTCGTTGCCTAACCTTCCTTGGATCTTGTTTATGACTTGATCAATCTACAATATGTCGTTGCTCATGATTTTTCGGTGCCTTTCTTATAACTTGGTCTATCCATTTCACTGCATTACTTTCGTCGGTGTCTTTCTTATGACATGGCCATTTCATTTCTTTGCCTGAACTTCCGTGTTGTCTTGTTTCCGATGTGATCTATCTATATCGTTGCCCAACCCTCGTCTGGTATCTTGTTTATAACTTAATCTATTCATTCTGTGGCCTATCTTTCTTTCTCTTTTCTTTTTTTTTTTGCTCAGAGATTTAACGACCACTGTGGGCAACTCAGTGAGCTATGACCAGTGGCTTATCCCTAATTTAAGGCCCTTGGTTCCAGGGAAGGGAGAAATGCAGTGCCGCAAGAAAAACACAATATCAATAACTCAACTGGATTCATACCCGGACCCATCTTGGACGAATGGGCACAAGCTAGTGCTTAGACCTGCTTATCTTTCCTCGGTGTCTTTCTTATAGTCTATCAATTTCATAGCCCATAATTCCTTGGAGTTTTGCTCATAACTTGATATATCCGTTTTGTTACCTATCTTTCCTTGAGGGTAGTACCAACGTAAATCTAAATAATCTACAGGCGACCTTTAATTAGCCGACAGAAACTTATCTCAGAATTCAAAGATTCGTTTCCGTATGCTGTTTTTAAACTGTGCGTACCGAATGATTTCGTTTTAAGAAAGCCAGATTTCAGTATTGATGTATGTTCCAAAGCAATTTTTCTATAGAGATTTCCGTTAGCGCTTTCACCAGATGTTTTTTCCATAAAGATTAATAATTTTTTTATTAGAAGCATCGAAAACCATCCATAAGTTAGTGCTACATATTTCAAGAAATAGAGAAACGGGGATCACTTAAAGGAACATGATATCCATGTACACCAGGTACTTGGCAATCATCTGTAGGACCACCTTTAAAAGCTTCATTTTGGAGTTGATGAATGTTGTTTCTAAAATGCAAATAAATACAACTCAGTTTTACGTTTGCCTTTTCTAAAGTTTAGATTTCGGGACACTGCTTTGTTTGTTGTTGTTACTTTACTACATCGGCTAATCGCTACAGTTTTTGGCCAGTTATTTAGAAAGTTGTCTGTAATCTCCAGATAAATCTGAATTCAGAAGTAATGAAAAATAGTACTTCCTAGTTTATTGGATTTGATAGCTCTGTCTAACACGTGCGCAAAAGTAACGGAAAATTGGAACTCCCCGTTTTTAAAAGGTAACAGAGTTTAAATTGATTACGTGAATAACATTGTTAGAGATTTCCAAATATATTTCCTGGAAAATAAATCGTTAATCATGAAAGAAATACGGGATTACGCCATATAATACAAATTTTGAAGATGACAATCCGATTTTGGCGTAAATGTGACAAGGATGGTAAGTCAGATTCGACTAGCGAATCCTGTGTTGGTTAAATTCAAATTGATCTGAAACTTGTTCTGGATGGTGTAGTGGTTAGCATACCCGGGCGTTTTCTGGGAGACGCGGGTTCGAGTCCCGCTCCAGGACGATGAAAATTTTCAAGTTTTCGGATATTATCTGACTTACCAACCTTTTCACATTTACGCCAAAATCGGATTGTCATCTTCAAAATCGTTAATGTTTTATAAATAAGAGATAGATGTTTCCTGTTTGAAATTTATTTGATTTGACAGTTTGGGTTTTATTATAATAAACAAATATTTTCTCTGAAATCGTCTTTGCTTTTCTCTTTCTTTCTGACGTTTTACAGGAAGATATTTTCTATAAACCTGTTTGTCATTCAAAAGTTTTCTTCTTTTTTGAAGACCATATGATGAAATGAGGTTGATTTGTTGGTTGCATATTATTATTACAGACATGTTGGTTACTTCCGTAAATAGGAATGGTGCTGTCAAGAAGGATGTAAGAGTAGTAGTAGCTTGTAATAATATTTGTGTAGGTAACGTGTATGTGTTTCAGACCCATCGAATTGTTATTTATGGGCATTATAAGAATGGCTATAAGGTAAATTCATTACTAATATAATTTATGCAGAATAATCACATTAAGTGGTATGAATCAACAAAAGATATGTTTTGTATCCTACAACAGACAACGAGGCGACTTGCAAATTCTTTTCAAATATCTGATGCACGTGAGAAATCCTAACGTTCCATATCATACCGAAAGCTTATTAGAATCGTGACTACATATAGTGGAACTTTTGTTAAACACAGCCGGCGTTAGGTTTGGTAGAAGAGGTTGTTGCGTGCAGTCGTGCCGAATATTAGGCCTAGATCAAAGCTCCGAGTATGCGTTTATTCACAAACGGAAACGTTTTATTTGTTAAACTGACATGGTTCATTAGGAGAAACGATACGGAAACGAAATACAACTTCGACTTAATTACACGCATGTATTGTAACAGTTGCATCAAAAGGGAAAGCACAATTGCTACGTCGAAAATGGCTGTCCATCAAATCTCAGGGATGGAATTTGAAGACAAAAACTCCAAAAGCAGAACTATCCCACCTGACCTAAAAGAGTATTATAATAAATTATTGAAATATTAGTTTGTTCAACGTTACGTGTTGCCCTACGACATCAAGAATACAAGTGCATACACAATCATCACGTGATACTAGCATATCAATAGAAGATCTGGAAACTTAGTGAATAAACTGCCAGGGCATCCATCACGTAGAACGCAAATCACATCATTATATCAAATCACGCATATCTTATTTAAGACTATTAGGACAAATAGTAGAACCAGTAGAGTGCGCAGAATACGTAATTTAAGACTATTAGGACAGATGTTAACACCACTACAGACGTAGAATTTTACATCACATGGTCGAGCAGCCATCAACAAGATGCTAAGGACTTCGGCTAATACAACATTACAATTTGCGTGGTGTGGGAAAGTCAATCTTAGGCTGTAAACCAATGGAAAACTGTGCTTTGGATTGATGAGTCAACGTACATAGTTCATCAGTCCAATAGTCTTTCCTACGTATGGCGGATGGCGGAGAAAAAAACCTTTTCAGATTTGGAAGATGCGAATCTGTTTATTAGTGTAAATATGACATAACATATCATCTGACTTAACATCCATGTCATATTTACATCAATAAGCGGATTTACATCTTCCAAATTTGTATCGTACAATGGTATAATCCCGTAATGCTTTTTTTATTGGAGATTTAACGACCACCATAAGCAACTCAATGGGCTATAAGCAGTCGCCCGTCCCTAATTTGGAGCCGCTGGTTCCAGGGAAGGAAAAGAGCCAGTGCCGAAAGACAAACACAACATTCATGCCTCAACGGCATTCTAACCCGGACCCCTTTCAGACGAATGATCAGAGGTCATCGCTTAGACCACTGCGCCACAGGGGCGACACTCGTATTTCAATCCACTTTATTCATTCTTAATACTTTCCAGATTTTATCTTCCCGTTATGGAACTTTGGTGAGGACGGCACAGTGGTCTATGAGCTAGCCTCTGATCATTCCTCAGAGAGGGATTCGGGTTTGAATCTAGGTGAGTCATGGATGTTGCGTTTGTCTTACTGAACCGGAACTTTGGTGAGGACGGCACAGTGGTCTATGAGCTAGCCTCTGATCATTCCTCAGAGAGGGATTCGGGTTTGAATCTAGGTGAGTCATGGATGTTGCGTTTGTCTTACTGAACCGGCTCTGTCCTGTCTTTACCTGGAACCAGTGGCTCTAAATCAGGAACGGGAGACTCTTTATAGCCCATCAAGTTGCTTACGGTGGTCGTTAAATCTACAAATGAACAAGCTTTGGGGATATCTTTTTTTTTATTGATTGGGGGTTTAACGACCACCGTGAGCAACTGAATGGACTATAAGCAGTCGCCCGTTTCTAATTTATGGCCACTGACTCCAGGGAAGGGAGAGAGCCAGTGCGGTAAGACAAACACAGCATCCGGGATTCGAATCCGGACGCATCTCGGACGAATGATAAGAAGCCAGCGCTTAGACCACTGCGCCAACAAGCGGCTTGGGAGGATCAGCGTGATGGTATGAGGCTGTTTTTCGTGGTTCGGTGTAGACTCATTACGCCTTCCGGACAAAATCATGAACAATAAACTCTCTCTCTCGAGGTCCTGGACAATTTTCCACCACTCCGGACGTAGTGGAAGTACTATGGAAAAATACCTATTTCAGCAGGAAAACACGCCATGTCATACGGCACGCATTGTTGCAGTTTTGATTGAGTACATGGGCATCAAAAGATAGACTGCCAGATAGCCCAGGGATCTTACTTTAACCTCTATGGAAGGTATGTGGGACGAATTGGATTGTCGGGTACGTTGAAGCAGTACTTCAATCACCCTCCAATCATCAAGATAGAACTGTTCTTTGTGTTTAAGAGTCGCGGAGCATATTGGCCAATATTTACCAAAAATCTGAATGCACGTATTCCACGAAGACTAGAGGCACACATAAAGACCAACGTTCATAAGGGAAACTAAATGTTTCGTACATAAATAGTATCTGTAGGCATGCAGATGTTCGGGTATTAATGCTGGAGTAGTGTATTTTACAATTGGAATACTGATCTCAAACCAAAATTTTTGAATCTGTTTCGGAAATGTTCATCAATATATAGTAAAGCAATGCATCGTATTTTTCGGCCTATAAGTCGGTATGGAGTATAAGTCGAATGGTTTAAATTTCTCAATTTCCTTATCTTCATTCATAGATAAGTTGATCTTGAGTATAAGACGAGGTTAGAACAAATGCAGTTAGTTTTCCGAAATTCTGTAACTATAATTTTAATATCTTAGCAAATATAAAAAGTAAGAAAAGGTGAAAAAACTTCTGCATATTTTTCCCGGAATTTTTTTTTATTTTGTGAGTTTATTTTTATTCTTACGACATGACGCTACCGTATCCCTTCCGGAACTCCAACCGATCAATCGGAGCAGCAGCCATGCTAAGGTGGGGGGGGGGGAGAAATAAGGTCACACAATTTGGCCAAATAAGAGAGATGAATGGTTCCCTGGTTACTGACAGAGTACGATTGAAAATCAGAAGTCATTTTAATTGGAAACATGAAATCAATTAAGATAAATTTAAGAAACGGTAATAGCAGCTGCTTTTAATTCATCTGAGAGTTACAACAGAGAGATTAGCAGTGAGAAAGCAGACTGCCAAGCTAGCAGCTGGGCAATGCTATTCTTAAAGCTCATGTTCCTCCGGCTGTCGACACAATTTGTCACGTCACTGGGGATGAGAGAAATGGCTATTATTAGAGACATGCACTTATGATACATTGAAGGACATTGAAGAAGTGCTTAAGGTCCAAAAGGATTTAAAACACTTCTTGTTCTTGAGGACCTCTTCTTCAGTCCTCTGTTCCTTATCGTCTTGAAGTTTCATTTGCATAACACCAGATGCACGTTTCTTGGCGATTGTCGGAGGTTCAATAAAAGAGCATGTAACTGAGATCTCATCTCTCTTCCTGTGTGAAAAAAGGCCGTTGAGAATCTGAAGCCGGAAGTCAGCTATCCTTGCTGATGTCGTGCCGTCCGAGAAGTGGAATACATGCCAAGTACAGCTACCTTCCGACTGGGTACGACGAGGTGACGACCAATAAACCGAGGAGTGGCGTACACGCCTGCGTGACGTCTAACTTAGTCGTCGTGATGAAGTGAGGTTTGAATTATCGTTCTCGAGCTATTCTTGCTGGCGTCGTGTCGTCCGAGGAATAGAATACATTCCTGCGTCACTACTTGCTGAGCCTGACGAAGTGAAGTTTGAACTTTCTTTCGCTACTAGTCTTGCTGATGTCGGGCCGTCTGAGGAGTGGAGTATATGTCAAGTGCAGACACCTACCGGCTGGTTCAGACGAAGTGATGACCAATAAACTTTTATTTTCCTGATTAATGCCTGGCCATAGATTCTCTGGATATGGAAGGTTTCTGTGCAATGCTTTGTGTCGCAAGAATGACGGAAATACCTTTTCGTAAGGTAAATGATTGTCCTCTATTAAATGCTAATGTCTTAGCTAAAAATTAAACGATTGAGTTCAGAAATTGTGTTGTTAAAATGTTTGTGCACTGTCAGTGACTTAAATGTACATATCAACTTAGTTTAAGGCAGTCCTTCCTGCGGGGTTTAGACAGTTGGTCTGGGTGGAATAGCTAGGCAGGGTTGAACAGTCTCAAATTTTCCTTAGCCAATCATGTGCGTGTCAACGATGAGTTTCAGAGGTCTAATCATTGCGAGATAAACGAGATGCACCCATTTTAGTTCTGGCGGCTTTGTAAAACCAGAGGTGAATGCTTCCCCCTAAGAAGGATCGCGATAGGGATGCAATTAACATACTACAGCTGCCACTCCAAATCGGTCACACCGATCTTAATACTTCTGTCGAATGGAAATATCCTTTTTAGCAGCCTTTAAGTTTCTAGTGAATAGAATATTACATTTTTGTACACTTTCGGAATGGTTTCTTAAGAACGCAATATTGCTTTCCAGGGTGTTTGGATCACGACCAAGGCACAATATTTTTTTTTCTGTCATTGAGAAATTTCAATAGATAAGTCCACGTGGCTTATAAGTCGAGGTCACGACTTCCGAAGAAAAACGTTCCGACTTCTAGACGAAAAATATGATAATATATTTTAGACTAGGTAAAAACGTCCTTTGATTTTAATTACATTGCTTTGTGCAGCTGTGTTACCTTCCATGAAAATCAGGATGTTTTCGCAATTCAACCGATTTAGCAGTTTTCTTTTTACCTGGAGCAAAAGCTATTGGTAAATGCACTGAAGAGCAATTGAATTAGAGATACCTGTCTAGTAACGTGTAGCACCACCTTTCGCCCTGTTGACGGCGGCAATTCGTCTCGGCATGGACTCGACAAAACACCAGAAGCGTTTGGAAGCCATACGGATCCACGACCCCTGTACAAGCTCTCACAGTTCACGAAGATTTGATGAAGTGGGGTCAGAGCCTCGAACATCTCTCTCGATTGCATCCCAGATTTGCTTGATGGGATTCAGGTCAGGTGACCTAGCTGGCCAAGGAAGCGAGGTCACGTCGGTGGAGTGTTCATCCAACAATTCGGATACAATTTGGGAGCGATGACACGGTGCATTGTTTTGTTGCAGGATGAGGTCCCCAGTGGGATGTTGAAGTCGCACAAACGGGAGCAAATGGTCGTCCAGGATATCCCGGTAACGTTGATCTGTGAGGGACGATGTCACACGTATCAGGGGTCCGATTTCAGTCCACGTAAAGAGTCCCCAGACGAGAATGCCAACCCCATCAGCTTGAAGAGTACCCTGCGGACAAGAAGGATCCATCGTGTCATGTGGTTTGCGCCGTACTCGTATCCTGCCATTCGCATGTACCAACGTGAATGTATACTCATCAGTCCGGGTAACATTTTCCCACATGTCTAGGGTCCAGTGGCGATGTTCCCCCGACCATGCTAATCTTTGCACCCTGTGATGAGCGGTCAGCAGCTGTACCGTAGTGGGACGATGGTTTCTGTACCCCATAGCGAGCAGATGGTTTTAGATGGTGCGGCTGCTTACACGTTTTTGTGCACCAGTGTTAAATTTCCGAGGGATTTTCTAGCACTGTGGCCCATCTAACCGCTGTTACAATGCGAGCTAGCCGATGATGACCCCGCTCATCCACATGCTGTTGTCCACGGCAGTTGGCCCTTGCAGGGATGGTTTTATCGGGTTCGATGTACTCACGGTGCACCCGTGACACAGTGGCTCGTGAAAATCTTAGTGCCTGCACGACTTCCGAGATGGAGTGACCCATTCGTCGGGCCCCGACAATTTGCCCACGATGAAATGCGCTTAGATCCTTCGTCTTACCCATACTGCGTCCGACGACTCTTACTGATTCCCGTCGCATCACACCTTATACTGTCTGATCGCTGCATACGTCATGTCCTTTCCGTTTACAGGGCCGCCCACAGCGCCACATTTGCATAACGCCAGCTGTCTCTAATTCAATTGCTCTTCAGTGTATGAACTTTTCTCACACTTGTGACTTAATTTTCGTCAATACATGGTCTTAAAATTCCATTGCGTATTTTCTATTTAGCTTTCATTGTCTTCTTTGTATCTTAAATGGCATTGCTACAGCTGAGCAAAATTTTATGTTATTTGTGTATTCTGTTTCTTAAATATAAGTCCGTTGTTGACATATTTCCTTAAGAAAGGAATTGTTGAACTTTAGTTTTTCTTGAACATTGTAATTATTTTATAATCTTTTACTTGCTTTTTGTGTATTATTTTGCGAAGCCATGACATCCGGTGCTACATTCAAGGAATTTGATCACTCCTTCTCGGAACAGACAGAGCCTTTCGGCCCTGAACAAACACACAGCCGATATCACATCCTGGGCCCAGCAAGTACGATTTCCTACAAAATCGGGCCTTTTTGCTGATGGGGAGGCAGATTTCTTTGGCGTTTAAGAGCCACTTTGCATCAGAGTTAGAGAACAAGTAAACGTATGGGGCGTTTTCAATAAGTAATGCCTCCACGGTATTGCCTCACGAATAACTTGTTGCATAGCAACCAGTCAGACAGCAAACGATTCTTTGTGCCATGAACTCCATTTTACTGTAATAGAATACATCTATTTTTTTAACGACCACAGTGAGTAACTCAATGAGCTATACGCAGTCGCCCGTCCCTAACGTAGGGTCACTGGTTCCAGAAAAAGGAGAGAATTAGTGTCGTAAACAAACACAACATCCATGCTTCACCGGGATTCGAACGCGGACGCTTCTCGGACGAATGGTCATAAGCCAGCAGAAGTGCTTCTCGGACGAATGGTCATAAGCCAGCAGAAGTGCTTCTCGGACGAATGGTCATAAGCCAGCAGAAGTGCTTCTCGGACGAATGGTCATAAGCGAGCAGAAGTGCTTCTCGGATGAATGGTCATAAGCCAGCAGAAGTGCTTCTCGGACGAATGGTCATAAACCAGCAAAAGTGCTTCTCGGATGAATGGTCATAAGCCAGCAGAAGTGCTTCTAGGACGAATGGTCATAAACCAGCAAAAGTGCTTCTCGGATGAATGGTCATAAGCCAGCAGAAGTGCTTCTCGGACGAATGGTCATAAGCCAGCAGAAGTGCTTCTCGGACGAATGGTCATAAGCCAGCAGAAGTGCTTCTAGGACGAATGGTCATAAGCCAGCAGAAGTGCTTCTCGGACGAATGGTCATAAGCCAGCAGAAGTGCTTCTCGGACGAATGGTCATAAGCCAGCAGTTAGACCACTGCGCCACCGGGGCGACACATCTATTTGCTCGTATTTAATTGTGTTTAAAATGGATTATACTTTCTTTTTCAGCTGTGTCGAAAAAGTATAATCTATAATTGACACAGCTGAAAAATTATACTTTTCAGCTGTGTCAATTATAGAGCTTTTAATTCATGAAAATGTACTTCCCAAAGAAATTCACGTCAGATTAGTGGCAGTTTATGGTTCTGGAACAATGGTCATAAATACTGCTCATTATTATGTAAAAAACTCATGCAATGGTGGAGGAATGTAGGACGTAATTGATTAGCTGCGGAGTGGGAGGCCCTTAATCACAACTGGCGATCGGAATAGGCAAAAAAGAGATGAGCTAGCTTATAAGGGAAAAGCAAAGAATAACTCCGAGAATCATACCTGAATATTAGTTTAGGTAATGACAATGACTGTGTTAACGTTTTAATATACAACAAAGTGTGTGCTCGTTGGGTATCCCGACTGAAGTGAAGAAACCAAGACTTGAAACAAGCCTCGGGCTCCTTGCTTCTTGTTTTGCGAATTATGGAACTGATTTTCTCCAATGCATTGTGATTGGTGATGAGAGCTGGGCTCACCATTATGACCCACAAATGAAAAATCAGTCGCTAGAGTACCGACACTAATCTTCTCCTGGAGCGAAAAAATCATTTGTTTCTGGGAGGAGAAACATATGTTTTTCTTCACCGTGCTCTCGGACCATTTTCATCAGGAGTACATGGTCAAAGGTACGACTATCAACTCTGAGAGCTACGGGCATATCTTTTAAAAAGTTAAAGCAAAGAATAAACAGCTTAAGTGGGGGAAAAAGCCAATGATATACTGAAACACGACATCTCAAAATCCCATGCCAGTGCTTTCACTTCACAGGCCATGCAGAAAATTTGGTTTGGAGTTCTTGAACACCCTACCTACAGTCCAGATTTGGCACCGTCCGATTTCTGGTTGTTTTCTGCTCTCAAGAGACATCTAAAGGGAATTAAATTCACTTGTGACGAAGATGTTGAAGCCACTATAAGGAAATGGTTCCGAGAACAACCTGAAGCTTTTTACAGAGTCCGGTTTAAAAACTTGTTAAACGTTAACGTATTTGTACCAAGGGTGAGGGGGACTTTGCAGAAAAATAAAGCATGTGAATTAAAGTAAAAACTCCGAATTTCGTTCTTGATTTCACTTTCCAACCGTAGGTTGAGGAAGCGTATATGCCCCAGCTTTGTCCGCCTGTCTGTCCGCCCGTCCACATCATAACTCGCGTAAAAATGGTTCGATTTCGATGAAATTTTAGATAGAAGCGGGATCCATTCCATCAGCCTTATGCGTCATAACTTACGTAAAAATGCTTCGATTGCGACAAAACTTTATCATATTGTTCTGGAGGTATACTGAACTGGTTTTGTTGAATACAATCGAAATGGGGTCAAAGGTCAGGGCACAGGAGTGAGTTTTATTCCACAGCTATTATCTTCATAACTTGACTAAAAATCGGTATATTGCGATAAAACTTTAGTATATTGTTCCTAAGGTATACTAAACCAATTCTGTTTAATATAATCAAAATGGGGTCAAAGGTCAGGATACAGGAGCGAGATTTTTTCCACAGCCATTATTCTCATAACTTGAGTAATGATTCCTGGTATGTTGGAAAGCGTATCATAATCAATGCATTCCATGGTTTCACTAACTTGTATATATGCAATTTTATATGTTTAAAGTAGATATTTTGCCACTGGGCTCGTATATAAATATGGAGGCATTACTTTCTGAACACTCTCTGTATTTGTTTATTATCTTCATGGAATGAATATGACTGAATACGAATCGAATTGCTATCGCACTTCTGTATGTTTGTTTTTTACGTAAACATACCATCACGCCTCCTCATTCAAAGTGATGTGGGTGTTTAATTTATCATCCCTAAAATTACAAGAATCCCGGACTTAAAAGGGAGAGTTCACGCGCAAACAGTCATTTATAACTTGGATAAAGAAATAAATATCTACAAATCATAAGATAATCATTTTCTACAAAAACTTTGGTCTGCCTTTCTAAGAATTTCTTTCCTGACTCCTTATCAATGGCCTGCTTGATATGCTTTTAATCGATCACCTTTATAATAGCGCTTTGTGTTCCCTGGATCTTATTATCTGGTATGATAGCTGATGGACCACTCAAAACTAGCCGAGGCTGATGGATGGTATAGGAAAGACCTCTGTCAAAAACAGATGTCCGGTGTGAGGAGGTCTCGCTCGGAAAACTAATCGCACAATTATGTTGGCTTTCAGAGTCCAAAGAAAAACAGAAACATCGCTGTTGTTATCACAATGGCTACATCGCTGTTTCTGAAAAACTGTTCTCAGTAACAGAAAACTTTGCAAGAAAGAACAACTGTACTGGTCGTATGATTGTCGTATAAAAACACCGTGGATGATGAATGAGGCGGCAATTTTATATGGTTATTTCCAAATATTTTTGCGGCGAACTTACTTTTTCTAAATAGCATTTGTTTTTTTTTTATTGGATTCCTGTTGTGAACATTTTCATTTAACAAAATTACGTGATTAACGCATTAAAAATGTCGCTCAGTACCCTACAATAGCATTTTTTTCGTCTTGTTGCAAAGTTCAGTAATAAATTTTAAACAGTCGTTAATAATATAAAAAAGTGACAGATAAATTTGTATGAACGCACCAGATGGTGAAGACACATTGAAAATTTTGTGATATCGAAAGTTCCCTGCATCTTTATGAATCATCATGCTAAATTTGCTTAATATAGGGATTTCTGAAATGAAGAACCCGTTCCAGAAAGTGGAGGCGATAAATTTCTAGTGGTGTAAAGTGGGCATTCTAAAAATATAACCTCTACCATGGGGTGTTACAAATCTCTGTGTTGTGTTGCATATTTGAAGAACGGTTATTACAAGATAAATAATGAACTTCGTCAGCGAAATGCGTACAATAATTTTCAGTAGTTCGTAGTCATCTGTCGTCAAGTTTATCAATCTCAGTCCGGTCAGTATTTTAGTGAAAAAGCTGACAATTCCAGATTTAGAATTCTTCTAATTAAAACAGAGTACTTGAACGAAACTTAACCTTGGAACGAAAGAGGTTGTAGTCGAAAGGGCCATACCATCCGGACTATACACCGACGAGCTATTCCATTATGACGATCCCCCAGTCTAGAAAAATGACCGCGCCTGGAGACCAAACTGGCGAGGAAACTCTCATGGTTGGTTTGTAAATGTGTTAGTTCCTGATGAACACTTTACAACCCTTGTCTACCTTACGATGCGTTGCAAGTGTCGAACTGCAAATGTTTGTGAACAGCGTAGCTTGTGTAATATTCTACGAGCTTGACGATATACGTATCAACGTCAACAACGTGACACAGAATTATGCAGTATGCCAATATTGCACATTCTGACTGTGGCTTACGAAATATGCGTTACCACCTTTTTAAGTTCTGAACCAAGCCTCATGTAAAATAGAAATGCGGGTCTAATTCCCCTTAAAGGATGAAATGATTAGCAAGCTTTCTGAAGGAATAGTACAACGTACAACTGCTAAATGCAGACAATGACACATTTCGTGTATTTACGAAGAATTAATTCTTCCAGGGATCCCCCTCCTATTGGCTTCTATGTTAAGAATAGTGCCGTGATATGAAACTCCAAAAAAAAATCGTTATTGTTTATTACATTTAGTCCGATATAAATTCCAACTAGCCAATCGACACAGTTTAGAGATACTAATGCAGACCTTTGAACATTTTTCAACATATATGACTGCTTCATCCTGCTTTCGTGTAATGTCTAGCATTCGTGGCTCCTATAAAGTGAGGTCGATGTTCCGAATATTTCTTCTCCACTTAATTCTCCAGTTTGTCTCTCTCCATCTCAATATTTAAATTATTCTACATAACATAGCTTAAAAATACTCCATTTTATTACAAGCGTTCTTGTGAAACGGTATGTTGGTAGGTCTTGTTCATGATACCAAGTCAGGGGTGTCCTCATTAATACATGTACCTTAAGCGCAGTTAGCTATTTTTCAGTATCTTGGCTTATTTTACACAGGGTTGTTGGTTCAGTTTTCAAGGTAAATTTGTGTGTTTCTAGGTAAGGTTTATACGTTGCTTCTATCTTTTAATTCAGTGTAGTCAATGGCGTCTTTTCTGTCTTTAAGCTATGCTTGAACGTTTCAAGGTATGTCTTACATGCGTGTTTTATAAAATTTTATTTTTCATACGTTTCAAGGTATGTCTACGTTTTATGTCTTGTTTCTACCCTCGAGTTCAGAGTGGTCTAGTGACGTCGGGAGCATGTGGTCAGACTACCTACCATCTCGGAGCCACTCCCAATATAGAACTGATGCTTTTTTTACAAATAAATTACCTTGCCTCATTTGTTTTCAGGATTCTTGAAACACATACACAAACACACAGTCATTCAATGTTGTATGTATACCTTATATACTTGTTTCGTGTGGGCATGTGTGTGTGTGTGTGTGTGTGTCTGTGTGGTGCGTGTGTGTGCGCATAGAATGTAATGTGTAAAGTCTACTTTGACTAGAAGAAAATGCAAATTGCTCGGAAAACCTGTCTACTAAAGTGTTGGCTGCCCTTGACCTTCAAAGCAGCCTTTACTTAATGTGCATGGATTCAGCAAGGAGCCAATATCGTTCTACAGGTATGGTCAGGCAAGCGAATACGATGCCATTCGTTAATTCCGCATATTTAGTGGAGGAGGGTCTCTTTTATGAATGGATCTGTCAATCATCTTCCACAGGTGTTCAATTGGACTCAGATCTCGGGACTGTGAAGGACCTTTTTAGCAATTTAAAGTCCCTGTCTTGTTTCTGTAATCAATGTGCGACGATCCGATTCTTGAGGCCTGGCACATCATCCTACTCGATTTAGCTGTCTGCTTCAGAAAACACCATGTACAATTGTACATATACTGGTTGATGCACATGGCATCGCAATGCTGTTCCAAAAGTGTTAAAGAAGGCAATTATTGCCATGAAAATAGACCATTGACCATTTCGCCACCTTCGAGAACTTGTGCAGTTAGCACTAGGCAGCCGGGTTAATCGATTAGTGCTTTTCTCGCCATATTGTGGCCCATCCATTAGGGTGTATTAAATCGAAACATGATTCATCTGACCACGTACCGTTTTCCAGTCCTTCCTTTCCTTGGGCGTCCGTGCCACTGCAGAAGAATGTTTTTATTTTTAACTGAGACGAGCTGCAAACGAATGGGTGTCTTCTGTTATTGCCCATTCGCGCTGAGAGCTGTGTATGCTGAAAATTTCTTCTACTGCGAGGCTATATGATGAAGTGGAACTTATCTCTGACTTCGTACAATCCACCCCAGTCGCCTTTGCCCTTGAATACCGTCCAGTCGTTTCCATCCTCAGGAAGACCTTCGGATTTCTTGTGTACCACTCATTGTACTCCCCCTATATAGTTGTTTCTGCATAATCTAGAAGGTTTCACGTTTTCGAGACTCTTGCATCTACCATCCAACCCCCAATGCAAGTCTCTTTCAAAGTCGCTTAAATCGTGATCATTCCCGTATTGCCTCTATCTGCGCTTCCTGCACGTATGAATCCTTTGTAGGGAATATACTCATTTCCATTCATTTAATGGATAAGCCCGGTAAGGAGAGGGAAGGACGAGATTCTTGATACAAATCCTCATCGGGATCACCACAAGCACTGACACGACAATCCGTTTGTAGGATTTACACCTAAAAAGAAGGTTAATTCTCAATTACATCTGCCTGTAGCCGACTTTTGAGTCGAGTATGGAAAAAGAAACACACTAGATGTAAGTTAGAGGCTCACGTTGGGAAAGTTAGTGAACGGACAGAAGTCAGCTGATATAGCCACTAGTCCGCGTCGCAGGAGCGATAAGTTACGGGTCTGGTTCTTTGGTCCGGCGTTTACTTCACCGAAGGGTCACTTGACCGAAAATCACTTCACCGAAAAGATTGTTTCACCGAAAGATCACTTGATCGAAAAGTTCATTTCACCGAATGGTCTCTTTACCTAAAAGTTCATTTCATCGAAAGGTCACTTCACCAAAGGGTCAGTTTATCGAAAACTTTGGATTTCATAAAAGGATCTATTAAAGCATTGTGCAAGTTCGGCAGACAGACCACCGAAACTTTAGGGAATCATACTCAAATTGCACTTTTGATTTCTCCGTATCACAGAGAATGCAAGAATTTAGTTTTAGGAAAAATCTTTCCTTTAAGACAATAGGCCTCGGCGTAGGCCTTTTTAGCAAATTTTAATCATGTTCATAAGGTTTACATAAGAAGTTACATTACATTTTATGTAATGCTTATGAATATGAGTAGGGTTAAAATATGTTAAAATGGGCTGTATCTAGGCCTACGGTCAAAAAATTAATGTTTTCTGGTTGAGTAAAAGTGGAACATTATTTACTTGATTTGCTATGTAACCCTTATGAATATGAGCTTAGAGGATTAAAATTTGACAAAAAGGCACAGATATAGGCCTTATAATTAATGTTATATTTCGAAAAACCTACTTATGGGGAGATGTTTCATAAAAATTAAAAGTTTATTTTTTATACAATCTGATAATGTTTAGGTGGCGAGTTTTTCAAAAACCCGCACCACACTCCAACATATATCTAATAACAAAATTCTAAGTTTTCGTTAAACTGACCATTCGGTGAAATAATCTTTAGATATAATGTACTTTTAGGTAAAGTAATCCTTCGGTGAAATGAACTTTTCGATCAAATGTCCTTTCGATGAAATGAACTTTTCGGTAAAGTGACCCTTCGGTGAAATGTACCTTTCAATCAAGTGATTTTCAGTCAAGTGACCTTTAGATCAAGTGAACGATACCCATAAATTACACGACGTCAAAGTACACACTAGGAGTAGGAGACAGAGAGCTGGATCGGAGCAGGAACAGACGCCCTTATTTTTTAACCGGGAGCCAGTATCCGGGGTCCGAGGGATTAACGTGTCCATTCAATATTTCTCACCTACCTGGTATCAAAGCGATGTCCTTTATATCAGTAGACAGAACCGCTGACAACTAGGTTATCCGCGACCATCCTTTGCAGTGATCTGTTTGTAAAGCCATCGCAACGTCATAGTTGCGTAGGTAAGTGAGGATGGTACATCTCTGAGTGCCTTAGGATGTTCCTGATAATTTGCTTCTTCAGTGTATATTGGCGTACAAGGGCTATTGTATCTTACTTATTTGAGCGCCCAGCCGTGAACGTGATGGCTGCGAGCCAAAAACCATGATACTACAGCGAACCCTGAATATCCACCGGGCCTGGGAGAGCCAACTAATCTGCAGCAAGGATACGCCGCAATAAAATGCGTCCATCGCCTAATTTCCCACATTGATCAAATATGTCTTGCACCTTTCTTTCTTGAGGCTTTAATGCGACCATATTAATTCATATTAATATGGTCGAGTTAAGCCCCAGAGTAGATTAATTCAACCATACTAATATGTCGAGTTAATCTTCACTGGGGCTTAACTCAGTTTTACCTGATACGAAGGTTCCTTGAGATAAACGAAGTTATGTCTAATTCTAACCTAAGGGAAATCTCTAGGAGAAAGTGAGGCGTGCATGCCTTGGTTTGTTCTTTGAGGTTCGAGATTACTGAAGAAATATTTATATAACCGCTAAAGTAAGTCATAAGTTAATAAAATCATTCAATGCATTGATTATAATATCCAACAAACCAGAAATCATTACTCAAGTTATGAGGACAATCACTGTGGAATAAATCTTGCTCCTGTGTCCTGACCTTTGATCCCATTTTGATGATATTCAACAGAACCGGTTCAGTATACCTGCGAAATAACATTATAACGTTTTGTCACAATAGAAGCATTTTTACGTAAGTTATGATACATAAGGGCTATGGAATAGATTCCGCTCCTATGTCCTAACCTTTGACCTATTTTGCCCATTTTCAATAGGATTCGTTGACCCCATTTTGTCCATTTTATAGGCAGGCAACTACAACATACTAACATTTCATCCAAATCGAAGAATTGTTACGTAAGTCAGGACGCATAAGGGCAATGGAATGCATCCCGCTCCTATGTCCTGACGTTTTATCCCACTTCACCCATTTTCAATAGAGTTCATTTCCACGTAGTTCCCTACAATATGCTAAAATTTCACCGACATGGAGTCATATTTACGCAAGTTATGACGCATAAGGGCATTGGAATGGACCCCGTTCCTATGCCGTGACCTTTGACCCCATTTTGTCCATTTTCAATAGGGTTCGTCCCCAGGTGGTCCCCTACCACATACCAAAATTTAATTGAAATCTAACCATTTTTGCGCGAGTTATCGTGCCGACAGACGGACGGACGGACGGACGGACAGATGGACGGACAAAGCTCGAGCATAAACGCTTCTTCAACCTACGGTTGGAAATCGTAAAAAATGGATCTCAAAGCAACACCGTATTTGTTATTGTATTAGGAGGCTGAACATCAAAAAACGTATTCATAACAACTATTTTCCAAATTTTTTGGTACATACACTCACGGACAATGGAATTTGCGCACCTAGAAGAAAAATGCTACAACCTCGAAACTTTGCAAATAGCTAGAGTACGTGCTAGTGTGCAAATGATACACGGTTGGTGGGATTGCACATGACCCCACAACCTGTGGTACACGAACCGGTAGCCTCATAAACTGGCGTGTAGTCGATGCCCCATAAAAGGAAAAGCACCGGCCGACGCATGCAAGAGTACAGTGTGATAAGAATGCCGGTAGACGCCAGAGACGTCGATTTACGCAACTTACGGACTTTCAGAAAGGGCTGATCATCGGGCCGAAAACCGCAGGGTGGTCGGCGCGTCGTAGAGCCCTCCACTTGGATTGTTCTGACCATACCGTCCGAATGTGTTGGGAGCAGTGGACACGTGGCGGCACTTCGACATGGCGGAGCGGCTCCGGGCGGATCAGGAGGACTACTGGTAGAAAGGATCGACGGATCGTGCGCCAGGCACGAACGGATCCCACGGGGACTTGGTCCACTATACTAGCAGATGCAGCAGCTCCTGTGTGCCCACGAACCATTTCCCGACGCCTCGCGGAAGCGAATCTGCGACCCAGGGCCCATCACGTGTGCTGCCTTTAACACCGGAATATCGCCGGCTCCGTGTGCAGTTGTGCCAGACCAGATCGACTTGAAACGCCGCAGACTGGCGACGTATGGAGTTTATCGATGGGTGCCGCTTCGTTTTGAGGACAGATGATCATCGTGTCCGGGTGTGGAGGTCCCCGGGTCAACGGCACAATCCCAACCTCGTTATTGAGCGCTACACCTCTCCCACTGCAGACGTTATTGTCCGGGGAGTCATTGCCGACGATAGCCAATCAGCTCTAGTAGTAGTACGTGGATCATTGACGTGTCAGTGGTATATGAATGATATCCTACGGCCCCATGTGCTCCCATTACTGGCCGGGATTCCAGGTGCTCTATACTATCATGAAAATGCCCGCCCGCATACGGAACGGGTTGACCAGGAAAGACTACTTCATTTCCAGACACTTCCATGACCTGTCCGCTCCCCGGACAAATCCTCTATCGAGCATGCGTAGGACAAGCTGAAACGCCAGCTACCGCCGTGTCGCATTATCAGGAATTTGGAGCACACCGTCCAACACGTGTGGGCCAGTTGCCGAAGGGCAACTTCAGGCGTCTATTCGCCTCCATGCCGGACCGTATTGCAGCATTTATCGTCCCCTGAGGCGGTGTGACACGTTATTGAAGATGACCGGACTGGGTGCCACAGATCTCTCTGTAATTGTCCTGAATATCTGTTTTGGCCATCATGTGTATCATTCATCCGTATCATTACGTCCATAAAATTTCAGTTCAATCCGATGCTTCCTTCTTGTTGCGCATATTTCATTGTCTGTGAGTGTATATTAGACAGTTTCTTCGCAAATTTTGTTCAGAAAAATTATCTTGTTTCAATTGACATTAACACATTATACTCACCTGGAACCATAAAAAGTTAAAAGCCGCCCCGGTGGCGCAGTGGTCTAAGCGATGGCCTCTGATCATTCGTCCGAACGGGGTCCGGGTTCGAATCCCGGTGAGGCAAGGATGTTGTGTTTGTCTTACGGCACTGGCTCTCTCTCTTCCCTGGAACCAGTGGCCCTAAATTAGGGACGGGCGACTGCTTATAGCCCATTGAGTTGCTCACGGTGGTCGTTAAACCTCCAATCAAAAAAAAAAAAGTTAAAATAGGTATCTGGCACAAATACAAATCGGTGGGTCTCTTCTGGTTCCACAAATTTACTTTCAGCTTACACATAATGACCTCACTACACTTTGATCTGATTCTTTAGTTAACCGTAACTTTTTGGGTATCTCGGGGTTATGTTGATCTTCACATGGCGTGCTTATTTTGTTGGTCTTTTTGCTCTCCTAATTTGTGCTGCTGGTGTTCTCATTTGTGATCATTCAGCTCTTTTTTTGCTCCTGTGGATTAAGAGTTATGTGTTTCAAGGTATGACTTATTTATTTTTAGTTCTGTTTGTGTATTTTAGTTGTGTTTGTGTATTTTAGTTGTCTGTTAATTGGTTTCAGACTCGAATTTTAAGGTGTCGTGTCGTCGGGAGCTTAGCCAGTCAATATTGGAGTTATTACTGTTGATTTCTGTCACCAGAAATGCCACTTCATTTACAGAATCGAGCTCCTTGGATAAAGGATGTTCTGTATGCTTATATCTTTATAAAGGCATATGCTTGCTTGGTCTGTGTAGAAATGAGAGAGTTGTGAGTCGTGATGTATGTATACTGTATATATATATCATCATCATCATCATTGTCAACCATTATCAATCCACTGCTGGACGAAGGTCTCACCAAGTTTCCTCCACAACGGTCTGTCTTGTGCCAGTCTCCTCCATGTCACTCCCGCATACTTTCGAATTTCATCCACCCATCTTCCATGTGGTCTTCTTCTGGGTCTTTTCCTGTACCTTGGAATCCAATCTATAATTTCGGCTGTCCATCGATGGTCTGTTCTTCTGGCAGTATGTCCAGCCCATTGCCATTTCAGCGATTTAACTCTGATCATGATGTCTTCCACTCTTCTCATTTTTCGGATCCACGTGTTCCTCTTCTTATCTCTCCTGGTTACACCAAGCATGCACCTCTCCATGCTTCTTTGAGTTGTCTGCAGCCTTTGTATGTCTCTTTTAGCTAAGGTCCACGTCTCTGCACCATACGTAAGCACTGGAAGGATGCATTTATCAAACACTTTTCTTTTAAGACATAATGGCATATTGCTCTTGAAAATTATGCTGTTTCTTCCAAAAGCTCTCCAGGCAAGTTTTGTACGCCGATTAATTTCTTCACCAATGTGACCCTCACTTGATATCTGCTGTCCAAGATAAACGTATGTGTCTGTTATCTCCAGCTTTTCTCCATCAATCGATAAATCTTCATTTCTTGTAAAAGCATTGAACATCACTTTTGTCTTCTGAAAGTTCATTTTTCATCCCACTTCTTTACTCTTGTCAGCAAGTTCCTGGATCATACTCTGTAGCTCTAATGGGGTAGTTGCAAAAATGACTATGTCATCAGCAAAACGAAGGTGGGTTAGATAATCTCCATTAATCTTTATCCCTTTGTTTTCCCAGTTCAGTGATTGAAAGACATTTCCCAATGTGACATTAAAGAGCTTCGGAGATATGGTGTCACCTTGTCTCACTCCTTTTCCAATTTTTATGTGTGTTTTATTTTCAAACAGCCGAATCTTTGCACTTGCATTTTCATAGATGTTATTAATAATATTAGTGTATGCATCTTCAATACCGCAGGATTTCAGAGCCATTGCAACTGCTGATGGTTTCACCGAATCAAAGGCTTTTTCATAATCGATAAAAGCCATGCACAATGGAAGTTCATATTCCCTCGCTCTTTCAATTAGTTCTCTCAGTACGTGCATATGATCTATTGTGCTGTAGCCACTCCTGAATGCAGCTTGTTCTCTCGGTTGAGCCATGTCCAGTGTCACCTTCAAGCGGTGTGAAAGAACTTTAGTGAAGATTTTATAAACCACTGATAGGAGGCTGATAGGTCTGTAGTTCCTGAGATCCTCAATGCCACCTTTTTTATGTAGCAAGATCATTGTAGCGTTGTTCCAATCCTCAGGAATTTTCCCTTCATTAAGGCATCGAGTGAAAATTTGGGCGAGTACTGTTTCGATTTCTCCACTTACTTCTTGTATGATGTCTACAGTAATTCCATCTTCTCCTGGAGCTTTTCCCCGCTTCATGTTCTTGATTGCATGTGCAACTTCTGCTGGAAGGACTGGAAGAACTCTGGTACTGGTGCCTTTCATGATGTCTGGAGTACATGTATCATCCCTTTCATATAATTTGGAGTAGAAATCTTTCATTCTTGTCAAAATTTCGCCTCTATTTCTTGTTACAGAACCATCTTCTTTTCTCAGTGCCATAATCTGTTTTTTTTCCCTTACTGAGATGTCCCTTTGCTATCTTTAGGCTTTGGTTGTTTTCAATTGCTTTCCTTACTAGTTCACAGTTGAATTTCCTTACGTCTTAAGTGATATTTTTCGTACTGTCTTGCATAGCTCTATATATTCCACTTTGGAAGTCACATCTTCTTTAGTTGTCCTCATCTCTCTTCTTTTTTGCATCAACATTTTGGTTTTTTCCTGATAATTTGTTCACATACAATTTGTTCTTAGACCCAGCTAATTTTGTTGCTGTTTCCATAAGAGCTTTGGTTACTTTTCTGTTAACTTCAGAAATATCCACTTCTTCCAATGTTTGGCCTTCTAAAGCAGAGAACCTGTTCTTCAGTTCCAATTTGAAGGTATTATGGTGTTTTTTAAGGTTGGTTATGTCAATACATTTTGTTTGTCTTATGAGCTTGCTACGTTCGAGTTTAGTGTTGAGGTGCATCTTACATCTCACCAATCTATGGTCACTGCCTGTGTTGAACTTGTTTAGCACACTGCAGTCTTCTATGACGAATTTTTTGTTACACATAATAAAATCAATTTCACTTGTCGTCCCATTTGGATGTCTCCATGTCCATTTCCTGTGTGCCTTTTTCTTGAAAAAGGAGTTCAAGATGAAAAACCCTTCTGCCTCTGCAAACTCTACGAGAGTATTTCCACGCTGGTTTCTGTTGCCGTGACCGAATTTACCTACTGAAGTTTCATTCTGTTGCCGTAGATCTATTTTTGCATTGAAATCTCCCATAATTATCTTCAAGTGCTGCTTACCTTTATTATTTAGATCACGAATTTCCTCATAAAATTCTTCAATTTCTTCTTCAGCATGACTTGTGGTGGGTGCATAAGTTTCAATAATCTGAGCCTGGTATCTTCTCGAGAGTTGGATAACGAGTCGTGCAGCTCTGTCAGAGGAACTTTCAACTTCTACAACTTTATCAACTTTTATTTTGCAACTTTCGTTTTAAATTTAAAAGTTTTTCCTTAGTTTTCAACTTTGCTCTTCAGTATATATATATACTGCATTTCTCAAACACCAGCGTGCTGGACGGCATAAAATTGTTCAAAATAAGAAACTGGTCTCGAAAATTCTTCGCAATATCCTGTCTGCAAGAAAAGAAGTTACAGGTAATAAATACCAAGTACACTTCTCTCAGAAGCAATATTTCGTAGCACCAAAAACTTCACGATTAGCTAAATTCGGTTTGGTGTTCAAGAATGCCGTAAGAAACCCTTTGAAGCTCATTCACTCGTACTAATTCCAAGTTTTATATTCCCTAATCTGGTTAGATTCTTCCCGAACAGCAGCTACGTATTAAACAAACTCTTTTTGAGCAATTTCGCGATTTAATAAGAGCAAAAGGCCGATAGATTAGATGTTCCGTGATTAGCTCTCCATAAAGAAAGATAGGAGAGACAGATATTAAACAGCAGATATTGTGAAAACTTCTACTGCCTGCTTACGTTCAAGGTTACTGGGAAACGCCTGTCAAAGTGATGGTTGTTCTGCTATTATTTCCTTCTTATGGGAGCCTGCTAGAAAAGGCAAAATTGGAAATTGTTTTTCTTCTCATAAAATCTATACAAGGGGGTCTGAAAGCTTGGCGTAAAAGCGGCGTGGTTTGATCAAGGTGATCTCTCTGTGCAAATATCTGGCACGTCCCGCCTCACTTCATTCTTCGTGGGATGAAAGGCAAGAACAAGAGCTGAGATCGATGTGTCATTTGGAGAGGGCTTCGGATATTGAAAGTGAAGTGCACTGGGTATCAGATGGTGGTAGGGCCTGTCAGCTTGAAACAAACTCTCTGAATCCCTTGCGTGGTTTGGGCCACTATAGCTTTGCTCTCTTCATTTCGTCGCAACATCTCCTCTTCTCTTTCTTTCTTTCTTTCTTTTCCAATCGCTCTGTCTCAGTGTCTATAACTCTTTGCGTTCCACAATTCCCCTTTGCGCTCTCTCTCTCTCTCTCTAGCTCCCCCCCCCCCCTAAGCATTCGGACTTTCTATGACATTTTCAATGACCACGACTTGAGAGAACAGTCTTCGGTTTTAGTGCGGATATTTAACCTTTCTTATATTCTACCGTGGGACTTTTATAACTGCATCAGGCTCTGTATACATTCGAAGCTTTTTTCTTTTACCTTTCATCTGGAAAATATAGCATTTCCTTGTTTCTACCTAAAGAGTATCAATGTTTTTTGTACGCACATAAGGTAATTTAAAAAATGAAGACATAAATTTAAATACAACGGTCAAATAAAAAATCAAAGGAGCAATACACGCTTATCAGGTGTTATTAAACACACCAGCACAGTCATTTTCGGCAAATAATTTTCTGTTATTTTAAATACACCATACCGTGAATATAAATACCTTGAACACGCGTTTTTATGAGTAAGTTATTTTCCGCTATACGTTTATTTAATATAAGAATGTAAATCAAACGTCTTTGCTTCTTTCTTTCCTTTCCTTTTTGTGGGAATTTTATCGTGTATTTGAAGAAGCAGATTCCATGGTTGAAATTTAGGTTGCACTCCGAAGAGAGATAATAAACTTATCTTATCTATCAATGGGTATATATACACTGACATGCCAGTTTATTAGGTACACCTACCTAGTACCTTGTTGTGCCGTTCTTGTCCTGCCGAACAGCCTTAATACGTCGAGTCATGGAACATGCCATATGATGAAAGCCTCGTATAGGAATGTTGTGCCATGCAGAACCAATTAAGTCATGCAGTTGCTGCTAAGAGCCCGTTCCACTTCATTCCAGAGGTTCTGAATCTACAAATCCGGAGACTGTTAGACACTGAAGTTATAAAAGCTCGTTGACTGGTTCCTGGATCCAATCGGTGACGGTTCAGGGTATGCGAGGGGGATGCGTTATGATGGTGAACGTGTCTATTTCCTTGAATATAAACCGTAGGAGTGAAGAAATTAATATTGTAAGCAACGATGTTTACAAAGTTGTCCTTCGTGTGCAACCATGTCCTTCGTGTGCAACCATGTCCTTCGTGTGCAACCATGTCCTTCGTGTGCAACCATGTCCTTCGTGTGCAACCATGTCCTTCGTGAGATACCACAGAGATTATTATGTGCGAGGAAATCATTCTCCAAATTTCTACACCACCACCACCGATCCGAAACTCTTGACATCTTACAGAATGACTCCATGTGCTCATGATGCTTGGGCCGAATTCGGATCCTACATCATCGTGATCCGGAAGGAACCTTAATTCTTCCGTCCAGTCGATATTTTCCAAGTTCTCGAAGGCCCAGTGCCGATGTTGCGACGTGCACTGGAAGCGTGCTTTCGTGTTCTGCACTGATAAAATCTAGCTGTATGTCATTCAGTCGACCTTACACAGATGATACGCACACATTTGTAGAACGTTTTTCATAAGAAATTGGAGAAAATGAAAGAAGTTCAAAGAATTGAAACTGGCACCACCGTATTAGATAAACACAAAAGAAACATCTGTTGCAGTTAAATATCGTCTGCTAAGAAAATGGTGCACGAAGGGCCGCGGGTGGAGTAGTGGACAACGCTCGTGACTGCCACGTAAGGGCTTCAGGTTCGATCCCAGGCAGGTACAAACGCTCGATTCACTAAATACCCGCCGTGCGTCGAATGGGCACGTTAAGCCGTCGGACCTCGGGTACTGACCCCCCCCCCGATATTAAATAAGGGCATTTTCCTCCACCTTTCTACTTCGCTTCCGTGTCACTTTGCTATCGGGCACTGTAGCCCAAATCTCCTAGCTTCCTATTTCTAAGGGTTGTTTAAGACCTGGGGTCAGACACTCCCTTCCTAAAATCCTCTACATATGATCATTTGATCAATGGTGCACGAAAACAAGCTATGGGTAGAAGGTCATTTGCTCTATACGCAGAGAAATAATCATATTCCGTAATTAAAAAGAGCTGCGAAATTCATAGAAGTAGCAAATGTAAAATAAGCAATATTATTAATACACAGCGAACATCGTCAAGAATTGCTTTTAACAATAAACGAATATTCAAAGAATGCACGAGCTTTCATATTTCAAAAGTAAGGTCTCTGGTCTTAAAAGAAAATCCACCGACCCAAAGAACAATCGCTAAATCGTTAAAAATTTCTTCATCAACTCTAAACAAGAAAATAAATAATGATTTGAGTCGGAAAAAACAAAAAAATAAAATGTTCACCACCTTTCGCCTAGGCACGTGACTGAGCGGAGAACACGGTATCGCCATTGTTATGAAAATCACTTAGCCGGAGCCTGATGAAATTTATTGTGACTGTTGATGAAGCATGGATTCATCTAAACCACTGTAAGAAAATGTCGATTTACTGTCGCAAAAGAGCAGGAAAACACTTATAAACTTGGTTCCATGAATCCAAATATAGTTTCATAAAGGATTCGTGATTGCTGCTGGTTTTTCGCAAAATGGGAAATTAAAGTTAAAAGTTGAAATGAATGTCAAAAACAATTCTACATATTACCAAAATAATGTTTTAACTCCTACATTTAAAAACCATAGATGCTGCAGCTAGATAGTCGTAACCGAGATCTTTCCATGAGGGATTATCCCCAACAGCAATTTTGTAGCCTGATGAAATCAAAATATTTAAATTGAAGTTGTTGAATTGTACGTTATCAAAGGTAAAATGTTCTTTGCTAATTTTACAACATCGTAATGCATCTATGCATTACAGGTGCTGCAAATGGGGATCAAATGCACATGCGACATGTACTGTAATTGAAATATTTATGAAAAACGTAAAAATCTGTGTTGGTTGAATGAATATGTTCACCGAAATAATAAAATTAAAAAAAAAAAGAGTAATAGAAAATATTTGCCTTTTCTGAATGGTTTATATTTAAATATGCTAAGCTGTTTAAAATTACAAAAAAGTGCTATTTCCCATCTCCTTCCACTCATGTGTTCAGTTTAAAAATAGAAAAAAAGTAAATAAACAAACGAAAAAAAAAGTAGGAAATTACTCAGAAGATCAAATGATTTGCATCGTTCGGCGACGGTAAAAACTGACCGCATTCGTACTTCTTCTGCATTTACCCCTCGCTCATAAAAGGATTTCGCCTTCGAACGGAAACAAGCCAACGCCAAACTATCATTAAACAAAACGTGTACCAGTCTCTCGTAATCGGCGGTTTTGGCTTCTCTCGTGGAAAGTCTTTCAACAGTGAAATGAAATAAATAAAAAAAAAAAAAGAAGAAAGAAAAGGGGAAAAAAAAACAAAAGCAAGAAGAAAATAAAGCCCATTCCCGATAAACCACTCGAAATAATGTTCGAAATCGCTTCCGTTTTATGGCTCGGTAAAAGTTTGCGGAGAGAGTTGCCTTTGCTCATTTAACAAACAGCTGCTGTTGTGGCTAAGACCCTCAGATAAGAATTGCATTCTGGCCAAACGGAATAAAGAAGGAGGTATTTTGTTTTAAGAGTTTATCAGTAGCACACAAAGCGTTTCCCGATTGTTTACTCTGGGAAAATCCAGTTCAATTTTTTTTTCATCCCGTTTTTGAAACAGGAAACATCGTCTGTGGGCAATTGAACTTAAAAGATAAGAACACAGCCGCTCACTGCCCCGATTTTTCTTTCATGTTTCGCTGCGTTCACCGCGAAAAGTTCAAAATGTTAAAACATAGTTTTAAATTACGCCTATTCAATAGAAACAGGGAAGTAATAGAATTTTCCTGATTCGGAATATTGAAACGGGTGTGGTCTCGCGGTCTGGGAGAAATGTCCTCGCAGATAAGAACACAACGTCAAAAAAATTCCCAGATCTATCTATTATAACCGTATGCTACAAAAGTAAATTACTTTGAGTTAAAAAACAATAAGAACTCGCCTGGTATTGGCTGGAGAAGTTGTATAGTTTAAAAATTAACCACGCGCTCGCTCCGAGTTGGCAGAGACTGAACATGCTTAAAATAACCCAGATTATGAAATTCCCATTTTTATGCAAACTGAGCATATTAAGCTTTTATCTTCATGTGACTGAACATCGCATATGTAACATTCTTGGAAAGGTAAGATAAATATTCGTACACTGTGCATAACAATTATGTGTTTTGAAGGAAAGCCGTTCTTTCAAAAAGCCATTTCAAATAGAGTTGCTTTATTACTTTCTCGTCTAAATTTCAGATGACTTGATTTGCGTAGCTTTGACGTATGCTTTGGACCTCTAGTGAAGAATGCAAAATAAATTTCTTGCTCAACATTCCTTTTTTCAAAAAATTTAATTTTCTTTCATTAGCGAAACCGTCGAAATCATAAAATACGTAAATGCCGTAAATACGACGCACCCATATATATGACGCACCCTCATTTTTTGAGAAAATTAAAAAGAAATGGCATTATTTTATATATAATATAAGCACCCAGATCTGTCTGTCTCTCTCTGGAACTCTTGACGTCACAGCAGCATCTACATTGTTGCGCCATCACTTACCGATCAATTCCTGGGTACTCTCGCGATTTCAAAATGATTGCCTGCTATATAACAGCACGCGATCACTTTTAGATATCAAGGTGATCGCGTGCTAATTTAAAAACATTGGATTATTAATGACTCGAGTTCTATTTTTTGGATCCACAAAATTCGAAAGGAATTCTTAATAACACAGCAAGGGAATCGCGTGCAAATTTAAAAACATTTGATTATCAATGACTCAAGTTCTATTTATCCGATCTACAAAATTCGACTTAAAAACTTAATATCACGGCAAGTTGCGTTTGTATATTAATTTAATTTACAACAATTCGAATATTAATTTGCACGGTTTAATTATTTTTTACTTTTTTAATTTAACTAATTTCATCTGTTTAGTGCTGATTATGTTATCCTGTACATTTTGCAAAATATCGATCTATCTAAGCGCTCTGACCTACAATAAAAACTGAAATCTTGTCATGTCGAAGTGAGCAAAATTGCATCTAAAAAAATATGTCGCCCAAACAGCACGTGTCGATAATTTAGATAGTTCCGATTTGGTATGCCAGATGTCGCATTATTTTGTAGAACAAGCTTCGGTATGAAGTTCCAACTATCCTTCGAATAGGATAGTCTAAAACAAGCCGTTAACGAAATAACATGTGTGCCGTAGAAAAAGTAATTTACCGCGAAAAATCAAAGCAAAAGTTATTTATGTAAGTTTACTCGAAAGCAACTGGACTACAAGGAAAATTGTTAAACAACAACACATCTTTCGCACAGAACGTTTATTTATCGCGAGGTCTTTTGAGAAAAGTAAATAAGTAGCATATTATTTTCAGTTTTAACATGAATGAGTACTTACTATATAAGTTTTTACTACGTTTTCTTACAAAAAAGCCGGCGTCTATTTGATTTGTTTTCAGTTTGCTTCAATTAACAATTTCACCGTCTGAGGACGGGAAACATCCCCTATATATTAATATTTACTTAAAGCTTTAAAACAGTCGTCCTAGGACAGGCAATAGGCTAGTTTCAAAGATTTTTATTAAGAAACACATTACATTTTATGCGGAAACCAACAGCTTATGAATAATGATTCCTTGCGATTTGCCAAATTAGCAATGTGTGTTACCAATAATGAAAAACACGTAGAGAAACGCCACTAATTCCATCAGCCAATGGAATTCAGGCGCTGCAGAATTTGTCCGTGACGTCACACCTTCATATAGCCAATGGCTTTCGTTATTGGTTTTGATGGGCCGCGGGTGGCCTAATGGTCGGCGCTCGTGACTGCCATAGGAATGACGTCAGGTTCGATCCTGGGCCGGTACGAACGTTCAAACCACTAAATACCCGCCGTGCGTCGGATGGGTACGTTAAGCCGTTGGACCGCGGGTACTGGCCCCCCAGTAATAAATAAAGGCGTCTTCCTCCTCCTTTCTACCTCACTTCCGTGTCACTTTCCTATCGGGCACTCTAACCCAAATCTCCTAGCTTCCGATTTCTAAGGGTTGCTCAAGACCTGGGGTCAGATACTTCCTTCCTAAAATCCTCTACATATGATCTAATCTGATTATTGGTTCCGATGGTCATCCTAACCCTGTGACTAGTCTGTCAAAGTAAGATGGACTTGGTCGAATTCTGTCCGCATTCTCTAGTGGACTAACAATTCCTGGGAACCAGGAATAGTTTTTGTGCTTGCCAAGAAAAGTCGAAATAAAAAGTATCGTCAGAGAAACAAACTGGCTTACCTCTGCACACAATTGAAGAACAGCAAGGAAGTGAGTCTTTCGAATATGGCGACACGTTTCATCGTAAACTGCAAATAAAAATAAATTTCTCCAGCTAAATAAAAGTAGGCTACACAAATAAATTTCCTTAAATATTTCTTCAAAATTACGGATTTTCAGCGTTTATATTGCTGTGAATCAATGAAAATGATTTTTGTGGTTGTCTACGAAATTTCTGGGTAAACCGAAGAATTTGCACCGGCCATGCAATGCACTCCTAGTTTGCTGGCGGCTGTCTTACGCGTCTGCTGTTATGTTTCCTCCTAAAATGCTGTTCTTTTCCGCCTTTCTCCATCACTTTACTTTTTCAAAGAATTACAGAGGATTTCACATATTTTTAGAACAATTTTCCAGCAACAGAATTAATATTTAAGACAAAATAATATATTTCTTAAATGTTCTAACCTGATAGCGCTTTCTCTGGGCTAGTGGACTTACAGCTAGATTTCCAAAATAATAGGGCATTTCTGAAAATCCGTAGTGGCATTTTATTCCATTCCTCTTCCACTGCTTTCCATTGTCCAATCATTGTTTTAGGTATGCGTTTAGAAAACGCTCGTGTTAGCAGCCCGAAGGCATCGGTGATACATCAAGGGACTTTGAAGGTTTATGAGCAAATGTTATAGACTTCACACCCGTCTCTTTTCATTTTCGCAAGAAATAGAGTGGTAGATTTGAATATATGACTTGTAGCATTATTACCTTGATGGAGTTCTGCTCTTTGAAGGCTCTGTGAATAAAGGAATTGTATTCCGTCTTTGAATATTGCAGTTAAAACATTATTTTGGTAATATGCAGATCTGATTTGGACATTCTTTTCAACTTTTCTTAACTTTAATTTCCCATTGTACGAGAAACTAGCAATATTTATGTATCATTTACAGAAACGGTTTTTAGATTCTGGGAACTAAGTTTGTAAGCCTTTTATGCTATTTTGCGACAGTAAATCGACCTCTTTTTCTTGCAGTCATTTAGGTAGATCCATCTTCATCAATAGTCGCAATGAATTTCCATTTATCTCTGGCAAAGTGATTTTCATAAAGAAGTATACATCGTATTCTGCGTTCAGCCACGTGACTAGGCGAAAGGTGATGAACGTTATGTTTTCTTATTTTTCTTTATCCTATTCAAATATTATTTATTACCTTGTTTACAGTTGATGCAGAAATTTATAACGACCTAGCGATTGCTCTTTGAGTCGGCAGATTTTCTTTTAAAACCAGAGACCTTACTTTTGAAATAGTAAAAGTACGTACCTTTCTCTGGATATTCGTTTGGAGTGATTTTTCCTGTTAAAAGCAATGCTCGACGATGTTTCCCTCTGCTATTAATAATATTGCTTATTTTATATTTTGAAATGCTAACTACATGATTTTCACAGCGTTTCTTAATTACATAATACGAATCTTTCTCTTCGTAAAGGGCAAAACTAAAAAACTAAAACCTTCTATCCAAGGCTTGTTTACGTGTGTCATTTTCTTAGCAGAAGCTATTTAACTGCAGCAGATGTTTCTTTCGTGTTTATCTAACACACTGTTGTCAGTTTCAATTCTTCGAGCTCTAATATTTTGTGTAATTTCTGATCAAAATCGTTCTGAAAATGTGTGAGTATCCACTGTATGAGTTCTTTGATGGCCGTTTAATATCGCTATGTAAAACATATGATGCATGCTGAAACTGGGTTTTACATCATTTACTCACGAACGCAAAGATGTGCAGGCGAGCACAAATAGACATGTCCAGCACACTAGCAGCTGAGGCTCATCAAAAGCACAAGGCGTCGTCGGTGTTGGATATACGTAAAAGTATAGTATATAAAAACGTTCACGAAAGAATGACATTGTAGAAAAAGGGCAGATTATCAATTACTATACCTAGATAAAGCGGTAAGATTCTTTAACTAGTGCAGTACACTGTTTAAAAAAATGTGTGGTAGGTTGCACCAAACAGTGGTGCTACACCAGCTCCACCACTTTCTGAGAAAAGGTACACCATTGTGTGATGCAGTGGTGCTACACCAGCTGCACCACTTTCTGAAAAAAGGTACACCATTGTGTGATGCGAACAAAACCGAGCAACATGGAGCCACCTTGCACTGTAACTTGGTGTAAAGTTGCACCATGTTGTTCGGTTTTGTTTGCACCACACAATGCTGTATCTTTTATCAGAAAGTGGTGCAGATGATGTAGCACCACTTTTTGGTGCAACCTACCACACAATGTTTTACAGTGTAGTCTTTATAGCACCATAAATGAATATACATTCATAGTGATTGAAATGACCTTCGGTACATACGATGCACGGGGATTTTTCCAAAAAAAGTTTTGGAAGAAAAAGTACGTCTTCTATTCCGGTAAATACGATGTTTTTAAAATCCTTGACACAGGGCAAGATATAACCCACAAGTTATTTTCAGAATCATATGTACCTTCACGTTCTGCCATCTTTTTTTCTGTTCAAAGTAAGAGAACAGCCAGAGGTTACGCATAATGTGTAACACTGCCTACTACAGCTGATATATTGCAAGAACTTATACGCTTATCACAAGGCAAATCTTTTTTTTTTTTTGGGGGGGGGGGTCGAAGGTTTAACGACCACCGTGAGCAACTCAATAGGGTATAAGCAGTCTACCGCCCCTAATTTAGGGCCACTGGTTCCAGGGAAGGAAAAGAGTCAGTGCCGTAAGACAAACACAACATCCATGCCTCACCGGGATTCGAACCCAAACCACAAGGCAAATTCCTCCAGCATTTTCACCAACACCCTTATTTTCCCTAAAATTTGG
Organism: Macrothele yani; assembly: GCA_039090855.1. NCBI lineage: Eukaryota > Metazoa > Arthropoda > Arachnida > Araneae > Macrothelidae > Macrothele > Macrothele yani. The sequence continues at coordinate 89,291,698 of CM077013.1, forward strand.
CTGCTCTTTTCTATAAACCCGTTCAAGAGCCACTCTCAGCCAATTAAATCTGCCATAGCCGTTACCTATAATTTGGTCAAACACTTGAAGACCATGAAACATCATCTTGTATAATTTTATTTGCATGTATGCAGCCTACTTTACTGTCGCAACAATAAAGGAATGTGAGGAATCGTATCCGAAATTTAAAAAGTTATAAGTCAGAAAATCATAGATTTTTAGTCATCTTTTCAAAACAGAGAGGCAGGTACTGAAATATGACGTTTCCTGTTTCACAGAGCTAAATTCCCAGTATAAGGTACTTTCAAAATAAATCATAAGAATTCCTGCATAGAGCTGCTGCAGGGCGGGGTCGCCGGTGGAATAGTGGGCAACGTTCGTGACTGCCACGGAAAGGGCCTCAGGTTCGATCCCAGGCAGGTACGAACGCTCGATCCACTAAATATCCGCCGCTCGTCGGATGGGCACGTTAAGCCGTCGGACCCCGGGTACTGCCCCCCCCCCCCGGTAATAAATAAGGGCGTCTTTCTCCCCCTTTCTACTTCTCTTCCGTGTCACTTTCCGATCGGACGCTCTAGCCCAAATATCCTAGTTTCCTGTTTCTAAGGGTTGTTTAAGACCTGGGGTCAGACACTCCCTTCCTAAAATCCTCTACATATAATCATGATCATGCTGCTGCAGGGCACTGATATTTTGCTGAAGACTCGAGTAAAGCAGAGAAACTGAAACTGCGGGGTGTTATAGCAACTGAAGTGGCATTTATCCTATGTTATCTACTAATGTTTACATCCGTATCTTGCATTTACGTGCAGTTAAAGTCTGATCCAATGTGACATGAGAAACGAATTAAGTCAAAATGATTTCTGTACCATGTCATTAAAGGTTTTGTCTTGTTATTTAATTACTTACTTCGGAATTTAAAAAATGCAAATTAATGATAAACGGTTGCGGAGTTACAGATTAAAGGGCCACAGATGGCCTAATGGTCAACGCTTCTGATTGCCACGGAGTAATCTCAGGATTCATCCCAGGCAGGTACGAACGCTCAGACCACTAAATATCCGCCGTGCGTCAGATGGGAACGTTAAGCCGTCAGACCCCTAGTATTAGTCCCCCGGTTATAAATAAGGATGTCCTCCTCCCCTTTCTGCTTTGCTTCCGCGTGACTTTCCTGCCGGGTACCCTAGACAAATCTCCTAGCCTTCTACTTCTAATGGTTGTTGAACACCTAGGGTTAGACAGTCTGTCCTTAAGATTCTCTAAATGGTTAACAAGGAAATTCTGTCTCGCTTCCCTTTCCATTTGGAAAAACATATCTCAAACACTGTTAACAGGTTAAAACTAGAAAAAGGTTTAAATAGTTATGCCACAGAAATTAATCACTTATGATGCGAAAAGAGCGACGCCTGTATAATTTTGAGGAAACTATAATAAGTTCACTTCAAGACTTTTTGCGTTGATAACAAATATACTAAACAAAGCTTACAAATGAGACAGGGCCAGTGTGTAACCTACCATTACCACCCAAAGCATCAAATTATGTATTTAGCCAACTCTGGAATTTTCGATAAAATGTTCATCACCGTTTCCAGCTTTCCAGGGCCTCCTACTTCCAACAATTGTATTCATCTTTGCTAAAAATATAACAGATGATACGTTTCATTAGATTTTGTAGCATAATAATTGCGCGTTTCGACAAAAAAAATACTTGGCGTATACCTGAAATTTAATCTTCAATTTTATATTCTTATGTACTCATTAATGGGGATTCTTCTCTTGAACATTTTACGACTTAGAGACACATTATTTCTTTCGACGAGTTCCTCAGAGTTGGCGTTGCTGGCAGTAAGATAGAAGCTAATATGACTATGTGAAATTGCAGTTTTAAAGTGAGCTAAGTTAGCGAACTAAGAGCAAACGATAAGCTTATGCCGAGCTGATTGTAAGAGAAGATAAGCGTGCAGATTAGTTGTTAACGATAGTGAAAGGTTACGACAGGCTAACTCTTCGGCCCTTCACGACCACAAAAGGTTCAGTCATGGGAGGATATGGACGTTGGCTATTCCTTATTTATGTAACATTACATTTCGCAAGCGTTAATATTTATCATTTTCTGTTCGCAAAATAATTCCCATTTTACAGGGACAGTCCTAAAATGGAATATTTCCCCGTACAGATTAAAAAGCAGAAAAATAAAGAAACAAAGCGGGAGCACGAGATATGCTAATGGCATAAAATAATAAATGAGCATATTTTCTGTGGAATCCAGAGTTTTGCACTTTAACTGACGGGATGCTGGAGCAAATATCGAACAAGAGTATTGTAAACCTTTTCCCTAAATGTACCGTACCAGGAGCATCGGAATCGCGTTACGTAAGTACCTTTGTTTCTGTAGACCTTTGAACATCCTTTTCTCTAGTGATTTCAACATTCATCAACTTGGAAAATTAAAGCGACGAGGGAAAAGAGGCTTAATGTGAAATTCTAGTCTGTTTGAAAGGCACTTCTACGAAACAGCGAAATTCAAGTCCTTGCAGTTAATTGGTTAAAGTTATTAAAGGCTTTCTGAAAGGCTAATTGTTTCTCGCAAAATATAAACGAACAGTTCTGAACGTATTTCGTGATGCATAAATTCTCATGACATCTTTCATCGCTTCATCCTAGAACAGAAATTACTCAGTGCGTGAAATAGCCCTCTCATTAAGGGTGACGAATTTGAGGATAACGAAAAAGTTCCTACTTTCCTGATTAATAATATCAAACAGTTGCATATGATGAAATATACACTGAAGAGCAATTGAATTAGAGATAAATGTCTAGTAACGTGTAGCACCAGCTTTCGCCCTGATGACGGCGGCGATTCGTCTCGGCATGGACTCGACAAGACACCGGAAGCGTTGGGAAGCCATACGGATCCACGACTCCTGAAAAAGCTCCCACAGTTCACGAAGATTTGATGGAGAGGGGGGGGGTCAGAGCCTCGAACATCTCTCTCGATGGCATCCCAGATGTGCTCCATGGGATTGAGGTCAGGTGACCTAGCTGGCCAAGGAAGCGAGGTCACGTCGGTGGAGTGTTCATCCAACCATTCGGATACAATTCGGGAGCGATGGCACGGTGCATTGTCCAGTGGGAAGTTGAAGACGCACAAACGGGAGCAAATGGTCGTCCAGGATATTTAGGTAACGTTGACCTGTGAGGGACGATGTCACATGCACCAGGGGTCCCATTTCAGTCTACGTAAACAGTCCCGAGACGAGAATGCCTCCCCCACCAGCTTGAAGAGTAGCCTGCTGGAAAGAAGGATCCATCGCTTCATGTGGTTTGCGCCGCAATCGTATCCTGCCATCCGCATGTACCAATGTGAATCTCAACTCATCAGTCCAGGAAACATTTTTCGACATGTCTAGGGTCCAGTGGCGATGTTCGCGCGCCCATGCTAATCTAGCACCCTGTGATGTGCGGTCAGCAGCGGTACCCTCGTGGGACGATGGCTTCTGTACCCCATAGCGAGGAGATGGTTCTGGATGGCGTGGCCGCTTACACGTTTTTGTGCACCAGCGTTAAATTGCCGAGTAATATTTTTCAATGTGGCTCGTCTATCCGCTGTTACAATGCGAGCTAGCCGACGATGACCCCGCTCATTCTCACGCTGTTGTCCACGGCAGTTGGCCCTTGCAGGGATGGTTTTACCAGACTCGATGTACTCACGGTGCATCCGCGACACAGTGGCTCGTGAAAATCTCAGTGCCTGCACGACTTCCGAGATGGAGTGACCCATTCGTCGTGCCCCGACATTTTGCCCGCGATCAAATGCGCTTAGATCCTTCGTCATACCCATACTGCGTCCGACTCTTACTGATTCCCGTCGCACCACTCCTTATATTGTCGGATCGCTGCATACGTCATGTCGTTTCCGTTTACAGGGCTGTCCACAGCGCCACATTTGCATAACGCCAGCTGTCTCTAATTCAATTGCTCCTCAGTGTAGTAGTATGCATACGTTTTTACGTTTTACGCTCGAACCCAGTGTTTCTGACTAATGGTCCACTCCAGTACACTTTAACAATTGCTGCCCTGGAACATTTCAAAAGTGCAGTCGTTTTGTCAGTGCTCGCACCAATGCTTCGAGCATCGACGATCATTGGACGTTCAAAGTCCGTTAGATCGCGTGTTTTATCCATTTTTGCTGTATTAAGTGTGCAACTTAATTCTCAGCCACAGGCACAACACGTTGTCAGCAAATTATAGCAAATCGAATACGTGCCTAATCAGGGAAATAATTCCCCGTAGTCTTAGATACATTTGAGCCATCGGTCAGAGAGCTGCCGAATGCCACTGCGGAAAAAAGAGGTTTGTTTAGAGTTTATAAAGTCATACTTGTGTGGACCTCCTCGACAGAAGTGAAGCGCCTATCACTCAGGTGATCATCCGACGTGGCGAAGTCTGGAGAATACGCAGGTTGGGACAAAATCTCCCATCCCAGGTCAGTGATCGTGTTTAAAGTCGTTTTCGCGGTGTGAAGACGCGCGTTATCCTGAAGCAACAGGACCGAACTTCTGCCATTGCCGGTGTATGGCATTTTCGCCTCCATCGCGTCACTCACATGAATGAGTTCCTGACAATAACGTTCATCATTGACTGTTTCAACAGGTTTAAGCAACTGATAGTGTGCGACACCGCGCTGATCTCACCATATGTACAGCAACGACTTCCTGGCATGGATATTCGGTTTGGCGATACTTGTGGTAGGCTGACCTGGATAAACCCACCATTTGCGCCGCTTAGGATTATCGTAGAGGATCCACTACTCATCACAGGCCAAAATCTTGAGGAGGATATCCTTCTTCTTGAATCTGGAGAGAAAGGACACAGCAACATCGTAACGCCTAGACTTATTCGCAGCTGTGAGTTGGTGGGGCACCCAACGGCCCTCCTTGCGAGTCTGTCCAAGCTTGTGCAGGCGCTTTGCAATGGCTTGCCGTGTTACTCCGAGTTCCTGGGCGAGCTCTGACTATGTGCGACAGAGATCCGCGTCCAACAGTAATTCCAGTTCCTCATCGTCCATCTTCTGTGGCTGTCCTGGACGTTCTGCATCAAGGAGATGAAAATTTCCCTGCTTAAACCGCTGGAACCACTTGTTACACGTACTGTAGGACACAGGAGCCTCACCCAAATTGTAGCACAGATCACTTGCTGTACTTCCGCGGCACTTTTGTTCAGCTGAAACGTGAACATGAGGCAGTTTCTCAAATGTTGCTCCTAGAACGACATTGCCTTCACCGTCAACTTTCGTCCCTTCAGTCGCTACAGCTGTGAGTGGCTACGATTGCCTGGAAAGCTGTTGGATGGCGCTGCAAGCAGTCATTATCGCATCCAGCTATTTGCATTTGCCGACTTTCTATGATAGCTTGCGCTTAGGGGCCGATAATTAAGTTGCACACCTAATACAATGCACTTCATCAGTCTTTCTGCATGCCCCCAGCGTTTCCTTTTAGCGTTCAATTCAGCATTCTTGCGTCAGTAGTATCTGCTATATAGCTACGTTTCATAAAATGGTCTGGTGGTCATAATAATTTGGCGACAGTGTGTGTGTTTTAGGCGTAATTTCGAAAAATTAGTTATAATATTTTTTTTTCAGTTCAACTTATCTCAACCGGAAAGTATTTCGATTAGGCACGGATTGTGATACAGTGAATTTAAAAGCACATTCTGAGGATTTTTTGAAATCTCATGTAAAAAATATATTAGCAAAAGACATTTGTCAAAATTGGGAAGTCCAAACCACAATAGTCTTCGAGAAATTGTGTACAGAACGAATTAACAATGCACGTATAGGATAGAATTTTCCAGGTCCCCTTAAAAAGTTAAAAGAGAAGGAACTTATTTGAAAAAGAGCAAAAAGTTTATTCAAGAAAAATATTTTACTCAGTGACAGTTGCAAAATCTTTGGAAATTTAATTATCATTTTTGATAGATGTTCTGCAATATTTACAACATTAAGGTGAGGTGTTCCTTTCTTCGGCTTTTGAGGCACTTCTTTTTAATTTTTCTTTAGTGACTTCTTGAAATGATGTATGGAAAATGTGATGTAAAATGCTTAAAAATTTGATATTGTGCACGTGTTTAAAAAAACGAGTGGAAGAAAACAAAACAATACTAGGTAAAACCTATTCAGATGATATAAGTTCCTTTAAAATATGAAATTATATCGGCTCTTTGCAACTACAGTTAGCCTTTTAAATATAATTATAACTTAATTACTTTTTTAATTTACTCTTCAATATTAAGTTTTAATTGTGCCATGAATTTTTAAAATCATTTGATCCCGAACAACAAATCCCTTTGGCTTCCCATTAGTGAACATTATGTTTAATACGATTATGATTCACAGCTGGTATTAAGTGTACTAGCAGTGAATCATATGCGTAGGTATTCAATAAATACTGAACAAATTTTGAAGATGACAATTCGATTTTCGGTGTAAATGTGACAAGATGGTAAGTCAGATAATATTGAAAACTTTAAAATGTCATCGTCCTGGAGCGGGACTCCGCGTCTCTCAGATAGCGCCCGGGTGTGCTAACCACTAGAGATGAGTCCGAGCTCAATTTTAAGAGCCCGAACTCAAAGAAAGTAGACCGGGTCCGGGCTCTAGGTCCAAAGGCCTATAGCCAGGGCCTGGCCCACATTCTTTGATTACATGTGTTTGCTAAACCCGGGCCCGGATTCTTGGAAAATTTTGTTTATCAAGGCTTGCCTTTATGCATCATGCAATGGACAAAGATATGGCCCAAGCAAGGAATAGTTTAAAAATCATTAGCTTAAAAAGTTTAGTTCAGTTAATCCACTTCACAATATTAATATGTTTTTAGATATACTACGCATAAAGCCAAATGTAATAAAACGTGGATTTGAAAATAAATAAATAATCAACGTGCCCTTCAACCGTATCAGGGGAATCAGTAATTTTGGTAAAAGCTGAAAAAAGAAAATCGTTTAGAAACAAAACATTCCATTTATTACTTGTTTTTGATTTCTAAATTTACTTTTATTTTGAATAAATTGCATTATAAAACGTACAACACCGTACAGACAGTTGCAAGTGTTTCAAGTTCATCGTGAAACAAGAAAGATAACACCGAGTTTTCGGGTGTAATAAGCACGTCTTTTGAATCCGTTGTGACGCAAATTAATTTTTTCAAAGCTATTAAAAATCCGTGGAACCGGTATGGAAAACAATAATATCTGACGGAAGAAAGAAGTTTTTCAATAGGGTATTTAATCCCTCAGATACTGCTGTAAACGGAATCGTGAGCTTACGCCCTATGGTTGCAGACTTGTGCGTTAAGAAAAACATGATTTTATATGAGAAACATTTCTCACCGGAAAGGCTCTCCAACACAGAAATAATTTTTCAAATCGGACTCTTAGAAACAGAGATATCGACAAAAATAAGATGTGACTTTACGTCCCCTGGTGGGAAAAGCATGTATTATTTTAGGAAGAAAGTATTCTCAAAAGGCTTATCCATATGAGCACTATCGGTCGAAGAAAAAAAATTTAGCCGAGTTTTCAGGAGCCCAGATTTTGCTAGAAATACATCAGAAGCAGAAATTAACACTTATGCCCCCTGGTGGCCAAACCATTCTTTACCAAACATTAGAAATTATGTGAAAAATATTTTCCATCAGGTCTTCTATGCGATACAGGAATACTTTTTCAAATCGGAGTTTTAGAATCAGAAATAACGCAGAAAACGCAATTTATCTTTGTGCCCGCTAGCGGAAAGTCTATGATTTACTTGAAAATTTTGAATTTATAAGAACACATTTCGCATCGGAAACACTATCCAACAAAGAAGGAATTTTTCAAATCGGACTCGTTGAAGTAGAGATATTGACAAAAATAAGCTATGCATCTATGCATCCTGGCGTAGAAACCATGCATTATTTCAAGAAGAAAATGTTCCTAAAAGTCTTGTCGACATGAGTAGTATCGGTATACAAACGACTTTTTTTTTCCAATCGAGATTTTAGAAGCTCATATTTTGGTGCAAATATATCAGAAGCGGAAATTAAGACTTACGCCACCTGGTGGCCAAACCATTTTTTACAAAAATTTGAAATTATGTGCAAAGGATTTTCCATCACGAGCTGTATCCGGTGCAGAAAGAATTTTTCAAATCGGAGATTTAGAAGTAGAGATATAGGGCGGAAGCTATTTACCTTTACGCCCCCTAGCGGAAAGTCTATGAATTACTAGAAATTTTTGACATTATATGAAAAACATGTCACACTTGAGACACTATCCAACAAAGAAGAAATTTTTGAAATCTGACTCCTAGAAGTACAGTTATTGACGAAAATAAGATATGCAACTACGCCCCCTGGCGGAGACACTGTGGAATATTTTAAGAAGAAAATATTCCAAAAAGGTTAATCTATGTGAGTGGCATCAGTCTACAAAATATTTTTTTCAATTGATATTTTAGAAGCTCAGATTTTATGGCAAATACTTCAGAAGCAAAAATTAACGCTGACGCCTACTGGTGGCCAAAGTATTCTTTACCGAAAATTTGAAATTATATGCAAACAATTTTCCATCAAGAGGTGTATGCGCTGAAGGAAACATTTTTCAAATCGGAGTTTTATAAGAAAAATTATCGGGAAAAATGTAATTTACTTTTACGCCCCCTAGCGGAAGATCTATGCGTAATTTGAAAAAGTAACTATATCTAAAATACTCTTCGACATAAATAGAATCGAAAGATAAAGTAATTTTTTTAACCGGATGTTTAGAAGCAAATATTTGGAATAAAACGTATTTTTGAGTTCGACATCATCTGCATTTACGCCCTCTAGCGGCGAAATTGTACATCGTAAAAAATGAAATGAAGGATCATCATTCGTATATTTCAAGCTTCCCAATGCAAAACGAATTTTTCAAATCGGACTAATAGTTGCAGAGATATCGTGAGTACAGGCGGACGGACAAACTGGTATCATAAGCGCGATCTTTTTTTATAAAAGACTTGCTAAAAAGAGAGAGAGAAAATTGCATCTAATTCCTCAGCGCTTCAACTTGATCTTCTTTTCTCTAAAACTCGACCTGCTGCACTAAAAACGAACGTCCCCCCGAAAATCGCGTGTGTGAGGAAATAAAAAAAAATAAATAACAATACTTCTAACTGCACAATTTTGGAAATTAATACATCATTTTTAAAGATAAGATTCTTGATTTTTAATAAAATACAAAAAATGGGAATGTGATTTTTTTTTCCCAGTTTTTCGATACCAGACCTCCTTAAACTAATTTTTGCTTGGGCCATAGCTTTGGACAATGCATAATGCAAGTCTTGCTAAGCAACATTTGTCTTGCAATGGCAGCTAGCTTAGGAAATTGAAAATCCTTCCACCATTGTAACAAATCCACAATGAAATTCAACACGTGTAATTCAACCGGTCTCGGAATTACATGTGTTGAATTAATTACAGTAATGAAATTCAAGACGTGTAATTCCGAGCCCGGAATTACAATTACACGTCTTGAATTTTTCGGTAGTTAATTAATTGTGACCCTCCCCCGTCCCACGTGCCCGAGCTCATCTCTACTAGCCACTACACCACCCAGAACGACGTAGTCTCAAGTTTCCGACTAATTTGAATATAACTAACACAGGATTCGCTAGTCGAAGCAACCGGCATTCATGCTTAGTGGATCTGGAATTTAAGAATCCTATCCCGTGACTGCCCGGAGGAGCAGATAAAACATGAAAGAAATACGGCATTACACCATATAATACAAATTTTGAATGATAATCCGATATTTGGTGTAAATGTGACAAGGATAATCCAGGACGATGAAATTTTCAAGTGTTCGGATATTATCTGACTTACCATCCTTATCGCATTTACACCAAAAATCGGATTGTCATCTTCAAAATTTGTATTATATGGTGTAATCCCGTATTTCTTTCATGAATACTGAACATTTTACTAAGTGTGAATCATATTCATAGTGAACGCTGTCCTTATAAGTATTGACTATTAAAGAGAAATATCTTTTCAGCAGTATGCTAATTTGTATTATCGATCGTAAAAGTGATACAAGTTTAGTCAGGAAATTTTACAGACGGAAAAGAAAAGGAAAAATCAATGTAAGAAAAACTGCCTCTGCATTCCGAACCTTCGGAATGCCGAGGCTGCATTCCGAACCTTTGGTGTCTCTAATGTACTTTTGCACTCAAAATGATTTATAAATATAAATAATAATTTATTTAATGTTTTTCTCTAGTCATTTAATAATTACGCTATTCATTGTAGGAATTCAGGTTAAAATTGCCATGTTATTTTTTAACAGAATACCATCTATTCTCGCATATCTTATTTATAAAATTTGTCGCTTTCGTACCACTAGTTGCATGTGCCTCTAGTTTTCTGTGTTACGAAATTTTATTGTTCCGTCGTCATGAACCGCAGAATTAGATTCCGTATTACTATATTTATTTTCAACCTTTTTAATAAATCCTAAAAACCCATAGCCCCCAGACAGCAGTGTCTATACGAAGCGAAAAATGTAAATAGTTAATGAAGTTAATGTTTCAGAGCATAGTTTCTTAAATGAAGGCAAATAATAATCAAATGTATTGCGAATAATTTAGTTAAGAACTATCGCAGGCCTGAAAATCCATGGAATTAAGTTTTCCTTTTAAACCTAACGAAAGATAGTTAATTATATTGGTAGCATCTAACGGTTAATGCTGACCAAGGCGCGAAACACATCGTCTTCGCAGTAATTGCATTATGTTTACTGAGATGATTTCTGAATCTTCCGTTATTGATGTCAAAATATTTGCCAAACCATCTGACTTTAGGCGTCGTTTCCGACATAATACAAAATAGTAAGATTACAATATTTGTTGTGATGCAGAGAGCGCTTACTTAATCTTCAATAAATATATAAAAAAAACGAGCAAGAATAAATAATTTTCAGAATTTTTTAGTTGGTTTTAGCGAATCTCTGGTGTGCTTTCTCTGAAACATTTCATTTCATTACATACGAAATGATTAATGACAGTGCGTTTTGCGATAACGTGCAGTTGCATATCAGAAGATAATGAAACAGATAACACTGCTCATTTTATAAAGAAGTCTAACATCAAGCATCTTCCATTTCTTCAATTAAGCATTTCCTATTCCCCTGAGCAAAACGATGCCATGCACTGTAAAAAACATTTCTAAAATTCACGCACCACTCTCCGTTATTTCTTTCGTAAATTAACGAAGCATATTTCTGATACAATTTTTTCTGTCAGATGACAGAAACCAGCCGGAGTTTCACGATTTTCGTACGACAGGAAAATTTTGAATTTGCAGAAACTATTCTACATTTTCTTTTTTATACTGACGGTAAATTTCTGTTTTTAAGATGTGTTAACGGGGAACATTCTGAATTTTTAGAAACCGTTCAGCATTTTGTTTCGTATATTAACAGAAAAACTGCATTCTTACTTTTCCCGTATCCATATCACGAAACTATTCTAGTAACAGGAGAGATTCACGGGGATACTTGAAGTACAATTAACTGTTAAATTTCAATCGTCTGTCAAAGGCACTGATTTTGAAGTTCTCTAGCGAGACTGGATGCTGTGGAAAGCATATTTCGTGAGTTTTGGTAATTGTGGCACAGGATATTTCTTCTCCCGTCTCCCATTTTGCGTACCAGCTATAATGTATTGCGTTACAGTATGAGGCCGGGGTATTGAAATTATGGTACAGGAGTTATTGTACAATGTCTATGTACGTAGTGCGATCAAAAAGTTCCGAGACTAGGTAAGTAGCGCGCCAACAGATGACAGTACGTAGATGCGCGAGCAGCGGTCGAGGGAAGTGACCCTCATGATTCATGATACCGAGTGGTGTCGCTTTGTGAACATCAGGAGCTGTGCTACACGATATTTGGTGACCAAGTGCAGAACACAGCTGCGATTTTGGTATGGACTGCAAACTAGAGCAGCGAGCGAACATCAAATTCTGCGTCAAACTCGGGAAATCGGGAACGGAGGCGCATGAATTGTTACAGCAAGCTTGTGGCAATGAAGCAACGAGTCGTGCGAGGTGTTTGAGTGACACTCGCTCTTCAAGAGCGGTAGAATAGCACTGGAAGACGACGAGAGGTCAATTTGACGGTCCATGAGCAAAACCCCCGAAAATTTAAACAACATTAGGGAACTGGTGAATGAGTATCGTTGGAGAACCATTCAAGACATTGCCAACATCGTCAATGTGTCATACGAAACAGTGCAAGAAATTCTGACGTCCGTTTTGAACAACCACCGCATTGCTGCAAAGTTCGTGCCAAAGATTCTGATCCCCGAACAGAAGGCACTCCGTGTTGACCTCTGTCAAGATCTTCGTCAGCAGGTGGTGAATGAACATAAGTAACTGTACCGGGTTATCACTGGGGAGGAGTCTTGAGTCTACGGTTACGAACCGGAAACCAAACAGCAGTCGTCGCTGTGGAAGAGCTGGGTATCTCCACAACCGAAGAAGGCCCGACAGGTCCGGAGCGTAACCAAAAGCATGCTCATCGTGTACTTCGATATTTGTGGGGCTGTGCGCCGTGAATTCGTCCCCCCGGGCCAGACCCTCACCGGCCTTTTTTACTAGGATGTTCTGCGGCGTCTTAGGGAGGACATTCGCCGCAAACGACCTAAAATGTGGCTCAGGGCGATTTCCTTCTCCATCACGACAATGCAGCAGCTCACAGAGCTTTAGCAACACGCCAGTTTTTGCAGCCGCAACAGGATCACTATCCTTCCTCACCGCCTTACTCGCCCAGTTTGGCACCCTGCCACTTTTTTCTGTTCCCGAAGATGAAGCCTCAAGAGTCGCCGTTTTTGAAACCGTGGATGAGATCCACCGCGAATCGCAGACGGTGCTTGACCCGATTCGCGAGCAGGACTTTCAGAGAGCGTTCCAACAGTGGCAAAAACGCTGGCAGCGGTGTATCGCTGCCCAAGGAGACTACTTTGAGGGAGATCATAACCAAAGTTCAGTAACGTAAGTACTGTGTTCTATATCGGACTAATCTCGGAACTTTTTAATTGAACTTTTTTTATGGAGTGCTAAAGACAAAAGCTACAGCTATCAAGAGTAAGTTTTATATATAGATTAGAGGTGTTGTGAAACAATACTATAAAACAGTGTACTTCACCATTTCTTAAAGATAATTGAAAGTTGTTGTCAGTTAGAAAAAAAAAAAAAAAAGATCTCAAGTTCCAAAGCGTTCTGTTGCTTCGAAAAAACACGTTGATTAAAAAACTTAATTTGTGATAAGTCCATCCACAGAAAAAATAAAATTATCACAAACCTATTAAAAATAATGAGTTCTAACAGAAAGTAAAACGTCTAAATCACGCGCATTAATGAAAAAGAAGAAAGAAATTCATCATCTCCAGATTTTTACCTTGAACTTGAGGGCAATTCCTAAGACTTTCTGGCTCAGTCGTTAAAAAGCCCGGCATGTGTGGATATAAACCAATCGATCGTAGTTCGAACCGTAACACCGTTGCGAAAGGATTTTTTTGGAATAAAGACTGAATAATTCAGCCTCTTCGATTTTGCGGAATTTTTGTTTAAATCCGGAAAGATTTTTTATAACACCATTTTACAACACTAAGAACATTTTTATACAACATTTTAATGCACTGAGATCTTTTCCTGTTCGTAAATATCTTATGGACTCACAATATAGCATCTGATCATAGATCAGATCATATGTAGAGGATTTTAGGAAGGCAGTGTTAGACCCCAGGTCTTAAACAACCCTTAGAAATAGGAAGCTAGGAGATTTGGGCTAGAGTGCCCGACAGGAAAGTGACACGAAAGTGTGGTAGAAAGGGAGACGAAGATGCCTTTATTTAAAACCGGGAGGCCAGTACCAGAAGCCTGACGGCTTAACGTGCCCATCCGACGCACGGCGGATATTAAGTGGTCCGAGCGTTCGTACCTGCCTGGGATCGAACCTAAGATTTCTTAGTGGCAGTCACGAACGCTGACCACTAGGCCATCCGGAGCCTACAATATAGCATTTAAGCTGAGGATTTATACTTGTTTCCGTTGATTTTATTAATGAAACGAGCTTTCTCAATTATTCTTTTAGGTAACACTTTTACTATCGATTTTATCTGTTTTTACCTCTGATGAATTTCAATTAAAGGCAAGCACACAATGTTTAATTAAAATTTGTGAACTTTGGGGAACGCAAATTATGTTCAACGACTCATTTAATCAAATTTGTGATTTTGCGAGTTAATATCAAAACTAAGCAATTTCTCTTTGGAAACCTGCACTTTACTTAACTAATGTTTCTTCCTGTACGAAAAATTTCATGTATTATGCTTTGTTCTTGTGCAGTTTGAAACTATGCCTATTTTGCTTACATATACGTACAAAAAACGGTAAAATAAATAAATCTGCAGCATTGATTTTTGAGCGATGAGAGCAAATAAATTGTAAAATTACGTGTTAAGCTGTTGACAGCAGAGACACCCGAAAACTTAATATAAAGTAGAAAATGTTTTGTTTTTTAGTGCAAACCGTACAAGTATCTTAGATGACTTCTCCTGCCCCGTCAAGTATGTTAACCCTGCAGGCAGTAATTGCAATCTTTAACGAAAATTTTACATGGTAAAGGCGTTGCACGAGCTATCTCAACGGATTACCACCATTCACCTCTTTAAGACCACATTACCAGCAGATCAGCTCATAACGCATAGTCTTGTCCTTCAAGGTACTCGAGTAGGCCGTCGACATGTTGCAATGCTGATTCATGATTCACCCGTAGCTGTGCAATCTCCTCTTCAGTTTCTTCACTTCTTTCGTTTTCAGCTATTTTCCCTCTGACTTTATTAATTATCTGTTCGTCAGTTAAATGTTCGAATCCAGGTCATGCATGTCGCAGTTTAGCCGTTTGGCGATATTAGTTAGTCAAGAATTGAATAGCTTTGCCAGAAAGTCTTTAAGTCACATCCTTCTTCAATACCTTTTTGTAATACGCTTGGCCTGTAATTCCATTTCATTGCCGAGATTACGTTCTGATCCATAGGTTGCACGAGCGATGTAACATTCGGTGGCAGAAACTTCGTGACAATGGTACTATCTTCTGTTCTCGGTAGATTTGTACACGGATGAGAGGGGGAATTATCTAAAATTAGGACGGCTCTTGGAGCAATCCCTTCGTTCTCAAATAATCTCGTACTGTGGGAACAACATTTTTTCTGAAACCGATTTTGAATAATTAATTTATCCATCCATCCCTTCCTTTAACTGTAATAAATAACTGGTAAATTGGTCATTCTTGTTCCCTTAAATGATTTAGACATTTTAGCTTTCCCAATCACAGTAAATTTTAATTTGTGCTCTCCAGTAGCATTGCTACAACATATGACAATTATACGGTTTTTATTACTCTTGTGGCCTGATGTATGACGTTCGGAGTGCAAGACTGGGGTAAGAGACTACAAACATTTCCAGAAGAGTCCACATTAGTAGACGTTATACATTTGTCCAGGCAGTAGATGTTCAGAAGTTGCGAACTTTTCAAAATCCTCCCGAAATTCTGTTGCAGCTGCTTCGTCTCCGTTTAATTTCCCTCTCGTATGCTTACTTCTCTAATACCATATGACGTGTTTTGAAACGGGTCAGCCGTCCCGATGCGTCCAGTTCTTCTTCCATACCGAGAGCGTCGAAAACAATTTTGCTTTTTTGGCAAACATGAGACCAAAAATAGGTGCTCCTTGCGCTCGATGTTCACAAAACCAGTGTAGTAAAGCGTAGCTCTTCATACGCTGAGAGTTTCATCGTTTTTAGCACGTCTTTTGTAAAAAAAGATCGTGCTTCTGTTATCGGTTTGGCCGTCCGTCCATACCCACGATATCTCAGCAACTATTAGTCCGATTTGAAAAATTCTTTTTGCATTGGGAAGCTTGAAATATGCAAATGATGATCCCTTATTCCGTTTTTTTTTACGATGTACAATTTCGCCGGTAGAGGGCGTAAATGCAGATGCTGTAGAATTCAAAAATACGTTTTATTCCACATATTTGCTTCTAAACATCCGATTGAAAACAAATTTATATCTTTCGATTCCACTTATGTCGAAGAGTATTTTAGATACAGTTACTTTTTCAAACTACGCATAGATTTTCCGCTAGGGGGCGTAAAAGTAAATTACATTTTCCCCGATAACTCTTCTTCTAAACCTCCGATTTGAAAAAAATTCTTCAGCGGATACATCTCCTGATGGAAAATCGTTTGCACATAATTTCAAATTTTTGGTAAAGAATATTTGGGCCACCAGGGCACGTAAGTGTTAATTTTTGCTTCTGATGTATTTGCCATAAAATCGTAGCTTCTAAAAAATCGATTAAAAAATTATTTCGTGGACTGATGCCACTCACATCGATAAACCTTTTCGGTATATTTTCTTCTTAAAACATTCCACAGTTTCTCCGCCAGGGAGCGTAGATGTACATCTTATTTTTGTCAATATCTCTACTTCTAGGAGTCCGATTTGAAAAATTCCGTCTTTGTTGGATAGTGTTTTCCGTGTGACATGTTTTTCATATAATTTCAAAATTTTCAAGTAATTCATTGTCTATATCTCTGCTTCTAAATCTCCGATTTGAAAAATTCTTTCTGCACCGGATACAGCTCCTGATGGGAAATCGTTTGCACGTAATTTCTAATTTTTGTAAAAAAATAGTTTGGCCACCAGGGGGCGTAAATCTTAATTTTCGTTTCTGTTGTATTTGCAGCAAAATATGAGCTTCTAAATTCTCGATTGAAAAAAACGTCGTTTGTTGACCAATAGTACTCATGTCGGCAAACCTTTTAGGAAAATTTTCTTCTTGAAAAAATACATGGTTTCTACGCCAGGGGGCGTAGATGTATATCTTATTTTTGTCAATATCTCTACTTCTAAGAGTACGGTTTGAAAAATTCCATCTTTGTTGGATAGTGTTTCCGATGCGAAATGTTTTTCCTATAAATTCAAAATTTTCAAGTAAATCATACCCTTTCCGCTAGGGGGCACAAAGGTAAATTGCATTCTCTGCGTTATTTCTGCTCCTAAAGCTCTTATTTGAAAAATTCTTCCTGTATCGCATACAAGACCTGATGGAAAATATTTTTCACACAATTTCTAATGTTTGATAAAGAATGGTTTAGCCACCAGGGGTCATATGTGTTAATCTCTACTTCTGAAGTATTTGTTGCAAAATCTGGGCTCCTGAAAACTCGACTAATTTTTTTTTTCTTCGACCGATACCGCTTATACAGATAAACCTTTTGAGAATACTTTCTTCCTAAAATAATGCATGGTTTTCCCACCAGGGGACGTAAAGTCACATCTTATTTTTGTCGATATCTCTGTTTCTAAGAGTTCGTTACCTCACGATTCCGTTTACAGCAATATCAGAGGCATTAAAAACCCGATTGAAAATCTTCTTTCTTTGGTCAGATCTATTGTTTTCCATACCGGTTCCATTGAATTTGAATAGCTTTGATAAATTTAACTTGCGTCAGAACTGATTCAAAAGACGTGCTTATTACACCCGAAAAATTCGGTGTCAACTTTCTTGTTCTTTTTTAAATCGCGGGGAATGAATTGACTGAAGATGAAAATGATAGAAACTTGTCCTTTTGTTTTAGAATGTCCCGAACTCTTGCTTCCCTTATTCCGTATTTTAAACAAATTTGTGTTCTTGTAGCAGAACTGTTTTCAAGTTTATTAACAACTTGAAGTATTTAATCAATAGTTTAAACTGTCCTTTTTATTTCTTCCGCGATTGCACTAAAAAACTGATGCACAAAAGGACAATTACAAGGCACCAACAGAACGTAATCTAAGTTAACCTGGTTCTGCAAATCGACTTTCCGAATGCGTCATTCTTGTTAGTTGTTACGATACGAAACTGGAGTGTGAGTCACGACAAAGGAGTCCGCTTTGAAGAACCAGCAACCAGCCAACACGCGAGTAGTCACCTACACAACGCATCCCCTCCCCCTCCTCCCCCCAAAGCGTGATGTCTCGAAACACATTTCATCCACTGTCAATTTTGTATACATCGTATTGTACGGGGCTACTTTTACATAACTCACTCTGTATTACGCATTTCAGTAAGCGATCTATGGTTAAAGACCTACTTTAGCGACTAAAAAAACTATTACGTACCGAAACAAAAATATTACCGCAACTAAAAAAAAGTACCTATATTTTAGCGGCTAAAAAATTATTACCCTAAAGTCACATCATCGTGGATAATCGGGAGTTGACTGTACTTCATTTCACTCCACAGAACATTCAAAATTGATGACTGACTCTAAACTCATCATATTAAGCAAGAAATGCTTTGAAATTTTGTATACGTTCTTGTTTACAATTTATTAGTGTGAGCACAAAGAAAACAAAGCAAAGAAGAAAAAGCATGTCGACAAGAAAAGCAGTATAAGATTACTATTGCTTGAGGAATATGTTACTACCAGACATAGCATTTACCAGCAAACGCACCACGCATTTGTTTTGAAGACACTGGTGTCCTTTTTCTTTGCAGTGGCAATACCGCTAGAAGTCAGCGATTAGAAAGTCATTGGCCAAATCTGTGGCAGTGTGCTGTTTCTCTGCGTTCCATGAAAATAGTTGTGCAGGTATAAGCCCGGAATATGTGGGTGTTCCGGGGTCCAGGAACCTATTAAAGGGGGTCCATAATAAAAAAGTCTGAAAAAAAAATTATTTTTACTTTTTCATTATTTCTAAACATTTGAAATTTATGTTCCAAACGATGTATCATTCATAAGGGGAGAATTAGAAGTATTTTTAGCACGTCTTTTGTTAAAAAGCATCGTGCTTATGTTATCGGTTTGTCCGTCTGTACCCACGGTATCTCTGCAACTATTAGTCAGATTGGAAAAATTCGTTTTGCATTCGAAAGCTTAAAATATGCAAATGATGATCCTTCAATTCGTTTTTTTTTCACGATGTACAATTTCGCCGCTAGAGGGCATAAATGCCGATGGTGTCGAATTCAAAAATACGTTTTATTCCACATATTTGCTTCTAAACATCGGATTGAAAAAAATCTTTTATCTTTCGATTCCATTTATGTCGAAGAGTATTTTGGATATAGTTTCTTTTTCAAATTAAGCATAGATTTTCCACTAGAAGGCGTAAAATTAAATTGCATTTTTTCCAATAACTTTTCTTCTAAAACTCCGATTTGAATTTTTTTTTCAGCAGATACATCTATTGATACACAATCTTTTGCATATAATTTCGAATTTTTGGTAAAGAATACTTTGGCCACCAGGGGGCGTAAGTGTTAATTTTCGCTTCTGATGTATTTGCCATAAAATCTGAGCTTCTAATATATCGATTGAAAAAATTATTTCGTGGACTGATGCCACTCACATCGATAAACGTTTTCGGAATATTTTCTTCCTAAAATATTCCACAGTTTCGCCGCCAGGGGCGTAGATGTACATCTTGTTTTTGTCAATATCTCGACTTCAAGGAGTCCGATTTAAAAATTCCTTCTTTGTTGGATAGTGTTTTCCGTGTGACATGTTTTTTATATAATTTCAAAATTTTCAAGTAATTCATAGACTTTCCGCTAGGGGGTGTTAAGGTAAATTGCGTTTCCCCCTATATCTCCGCTTCTAAATCTCCGATTTGAAACATTCTTTCTACACCGGATACAGCTCCTGAGGGGAAATCGTTTGCACATAATTTTTAATTTTTGTAAAAAAATGGTTTGGCCACCAGGGGGCGTAAAACTTGATTTCCGCTTCTGATGTATTTGCATCAAAATTTGAGCATCTAAATTCTGGATTAAAAATAACGTCGTTTGTAGACCGATACTACTCATGCCAACAAACTTTTTAGAAACATTTTTTTCTTATAATAGTGCACGGTTTTTACGCCAGGGGGCGTAGATGTATATCTTATTTTTGTCAATCTCTCGACTTCTAAGAGTCCGATTTAAAAAATCCCTTCTTTGTTGGATAGTGTTTCTAGTGTGACATGTTTTTCCTATAAATTCAAAATTTTCAAGTAATTCATAGACTTTCCGCTAGGGGGCGTAAAAGTAAATTGCGTTTTCCCCTATATCTCTGCTTCTAAATCTCCGATCTGAAAAATTCTTTCTGCACCGGATACAGCTCCTGATGGGAAATCGTTTGACCTTACTTTCAAAATTTTGTAAAAAATTCTTTGGCCACCAGATGGCGTAAGTCTTAATTTCCACTTCTGATGCATTTGCAGCAAAATATGAGCTTCTAAAATCTCGATTGAAAAAAAGTCATTTGTGGACCGATTCTACTCATGTCGACAAAGAGTTTAGTAACATTTTCTTCTTGAAATAATGCATGGTTTCTACGCCACTGGCGTAGATGTATATTTTATTTTTGTCAATATCTCTACTTCTAAAAGTCCGATTTGAAAAATTCCTTCTTTGTTGGATAGTGTTTCCGATGCGAAATGTTTTTCCTGTAAATTCAAAATTTTCAAGTAAATCATAGACTTTCTGCTAGGGCGCACAACGGTAAATTGCGTTTTCGGCAACTAAAACTCCGATTTGAAAAATACTTCCTGTATCGCATGCAAGACCTGACGGAAAATATTTTTCTTGTTATTTCTAATGTTTGGTAAAGAATGGTTTGGCCACCAGGGGTCATAATTGTTAATTTCTACTTCTGATGTATTTGTAGCAAAATCTGGGCTCCTGAAAACTCGACTTAAATTTTTTTTCTTGGACCGATACCGCTCATATGGATAAACCTATATAAGATAGTACAACTGTACTAGTTATCCGAATTTATTGGCGTATATAAAATCAAGGTTTCCAAGCTTTAGCACATCAACCAGATGGCTTTCTCAAGGAAGGTAGACCTTCCTTGAGAAAGCCATCTGGTTGATGTGCGAAAGCTTGGAAACCTTGATTTTATATACGCCAATAAATTCGGATAACTAGTACAGTTGTACTATCTTATATATAGTTGGTGTACAGTTCCTTGTGTTATTATTTATGGATAAACCTTTTGTGAATACTTTCTTCCTAAAATTATGCATGGTGTTCTGACCAAGGGACGTAAAATCACATCTTGTTTTTGTCGATAACTCTGTTTCTAAGATTTCGTAAGCTCAAGATTCCGTTTACAATAATATCTGAGAGATAAAAAACCCGATTGAAAAACTTCTTTCTTCCGTCAGATACTATTGTTTTCACACCGGTTCCATTGACGGTGAATAGCTTTGATAAATTTAATTTGCGTCAGAACGGATTCAAAAGACGTGCTTATTACACCTGAAAATTCGGTGTCATCTTTCTTGTTTATCAGTTTGAACGAAAATAATTTCGAATTGACGGCAAAAGAACTGAAAAACTCGAGCAAATTGCGGCGTGAAAAATTGCGACTATCGAATGTAAACACATGTAATGGAATGTTGGTGCGTGTTTTTTTAATTGAAAAAATCAATGATTAGTGACATCGGGTTGGTATCATGGTGATTGGTCATGTCTTTTAGGAATAATAACTATTAAAATCGGACCAATTTTAATAAATTTAATTGGAATACCTCAATGACACGGAATTTAGGGGATCGGAAGGCGTCAGAATGTCCAATCGGATGCCAGAAATCACGGTGATCGGATGTGTCATGTCGTAGCTATGCCCGAACAACTAATTGCCCCGAGTCTCGTATAGAGAGCTGATTTTTTCAATTCTTATTAAAATTGGTCCGTTTATTAATGGCCATTATTTTTATATGGCACGACCAATCACCATGATAACAACCCCATGTCACTCACCATGTCATTCCCTTTCTCAGTAGCAAGTGTCACCGCAATCGGCTTGAAGATCTCTGGAGGCGATAAGTAACAAACGACCCCTTCTTAAAACCCGGAAAAACCCCTACAAAATCAGATTTTTGGACGATTATTCTTCAATGACACGGAATTTCGGGAATCGGAAGGTGCCAAAACCTGACCATCGACGATGTCCAACGGCATGCATAAAATCACGGTGATCGAAAGTGCCATCTCGTACCTATGTCCGAACAACTAATTGTCTCCAGTCTCATAAAGAGAGCTCCGCTCGGCCTTCGGCCTTGCTTCGCTCAACCAGCTTTTATCTTTTCAAGTGTTGATCATAGACACATACTTTCAATTATATATAATACTTGAAATGACGTTAAAACTTACGACATGGCAGTTGTATCCCTGTAGGTGGAATTTGCATAAAAAAAATTATACAGCCTTCGCAGAAAAAAGTAGAATTGACAAAAGTTCTTCAATGTCATAATTAGTCTAGAAAATAAACCTTGTCGCTCCAGACAGCACATTTTTTTGCAATTTTCATCGCTAGTATCTCCACGAGTTTTGCAAGGAGAATGACGGGGTTTGTCTTTTTTTACGGATAAGTAGAACATGACGCAAATTGTTTTTGATTGAACTACTTTTTCTGCACAGCTTGTATAATGTTTTTATTTTTTTATGTTTATACAAATGCCACCAACAGGGGTGCAACTGCCATGTCGTAAATCTTTCCGTCATTTTGAGTATTTTTTTAAATGAAAGTGTGCATACGTGATCAACCGTGTAAAAGACGAAAGCTTGTTTCAATTTTTTTTGGGGACACAATGTGTACATATGTAAGGAACTCGAGTATTCATTGCACTTCTCATCCTGAGTTTCAGCACCAAAGGGATTTATTTAGAGCACAAGCACTCAATAGATTTCATATCCGAAGCTCAGCACCCATTAGATTTCTGTCCTGAAATCCAGGACTAAAGAACCAATTTAGGGCACGATAACTTATTAGACATGTTGTTAACAGCTCAATTACCAATTAGACTTCAAGCCCAATGCTCAAGCATCCATTGGTTTTTTGGAAGTCGGCGCATATCGGTTTGGGCGTGTGTAATCGATGATACTGATTTAGATGATGCGAAAGTTTAGAGTTTTGTGTAACAACACCAAGTGATGCTTACTCAAAAGTAGAAATGAAATGTTTATCAAAATTCAGGTCACATAAGAACGAAATGCTCGTTGCGGCCTAGATTGCGCAGTGATCCAAGCTGTTTCTTATGGTCATTCGCTCGAGATTGATGCAGGTTCGAATCTTGATGAAGCATGGATTTTGTGTCTGCCTTACGACACTGGCTCTCTCCCTTCCCTGGACCAGTGACCCTAAATTAGGGATGGCTGACTGCTTTATAGCCCATTCAGTTACTCACGGTGGTCGTTAAACCTTTAAAGAAACTTAAATGCTCGTCAGCGCACAAAGGATTACGGGAAGCATGCGACACTGAAGTATTGCCATATCGTACTATCGCCAGATGGATGGATGTTTATTTTTTTTTTTAATATTATTGGAGGTTTAACGACAACCGTGAGCAACTCAATGGGCTAGAAGCAGTCGCCCGTCCCTAATTCAGGGGCACTGGCTCCAGGGAAGGTAGAGAGCCAGTGCGGTAAGGCAAACACAACATCCATGCTTCACCGGGATTCGAACCCGGACTCCTTCCGGACGAATGATCAGAAGCCATCGCTTAAACCACTGCGCCACCGAGGCTGCGATGGATGCTTTTCATCGTGAGAGTCAGAACACCAAGCTTGAGCACTGTGGTGGACAATGTGGTTGTCAATGTTCATGCCAAGAACTGAGTACAGAGGTCAAACAACGCAACATCAATTGGGTACACCATTTTGACGATTCATCAGCAAATTACCGACGGAAATTTTGTAATATTCACCACATTCTTCGTACAGTAACCCATGCAATTTCGATTTTGTTCTGGAAAATGAAAGCTCTCCTTAGAGTCGAGCGCTTTTGAACTCTGGACAGCATCATTTTGCTTTAAGGGGTTCTCTGTTGACAATAGGTCAAAATTACGGTGTCGTCTTAGTTCGACACCTTGCGGACGTTTGAATAGAGTAGCTCACAAAAGTGATCAATCGATCGAGGGACTCTGACCATCACTGTTATTCACTTTCAATATGTACTAAGTACAGCAGATGGGCCGCACAAGAAAATTCTACCATTTAGGGTTAATTTAAAAAAAAAATCAAAGGAAGATTGCGTGAAAGTGAAAACAGAAGATACCTTTCAGCGGTTCTAACACACTGAGACGAAGAAAGGATAGAGAGGTCAGGGTAGGGAAAAAAGTGTTACATCGCACAGCACTCAGAAATGCCGGGTCACGTGGGAAATAATGTTCAGAGCCTCAAGCCTTGTGCCCAAACCATGCATTGTATTTTTATCAGCTAACAGTTACGATCACAATGCGGTTTTCCCCAATTTTAAACAAGCTCTTCCCGACTCACTCAGTGCTTGCCGTTATTCTTCTTAGTAAAAAATTCAAGTTATCCCTCAAAGCGATTTCACTTTTCTATAATGCATGTTCACACTAGAACTCTGTCACATAAAAATATTCCACACGTTCGTTATTTACTTCTGAAAAGCATATAAACTTTCAGAGTTTATGGTTATTAAATAATGGTTTTCCTTGCATCTTTAAAGGATAAACATTCTTGTCACTTTGAATTTCCACTAAAGCAAAGGCAAAATGAAAATATTTCAAATATTTCCTTAATGGCTGGCATATTTTTGGCAAATGAGAATCTAAAGATGTTTTTATTCCTCGCAATTCTCTTGACATCGCGAAAATAATATTTTCGGAAGTTTTGAGTATTCTTCGTAACAAGAGCAGTTCGCTAATTTACTTTGGTGCAGGAAATCCTTTGCGGATTCATGAAGGACTAATTTTTTACGGAAAGAGAAATGTCAGGGTATGATGTAATCAGCTTATTCAAGAAAGCAGAAGGTAATATGAGGAACTATTTTATTTGTGATGTGAAAGAAAAATATGTACTCTTATATTAGTGGGTCACTTAATTTCACAGACTTTGTTGAAAGAAAAATAATGAAAAAGATAGACACAGGAGGATATTTCAAGCGAAATAAATTGGCATCATATGCAGGAATTTTAAAACAATTTTAACATTGCTCTTCTTTCATTGAAGTAAAACGTATGCAGCTCTTAAGAAAATCACGTTTTACAGAATTTGTAGCGCGTCTTTTGTAAAAAAAAGATCGTGCTTGGGTTGTCTGTCTGCCTGTGGACACTCAATCTCTTCAATAATTTGTCCGATTTGAAAAATTCTTTTTGCACTAGAAAACTTAAAATATGCCAATGATCCTCCAATTTTTTTTTTTTTTAACGATGTTCAATTTCGCCATAAACGCAGATGATATCGAGTTCAAAATACATTTACATCCGATTAAAAAATTATTTTACCTTTCGATTCCATTTTTGTCAAAGAATCTTTTGGGTATAGTTGCTTTTTCAAGTTACTCATAGATTTTCCGCTAGGGGGCGTAAAAGTAAAGTGGGTTTTCCCCGATATCTCTACTCCCAAAACTCCGATTTGATTTTTTTCTTCAGCGGATACATCCCCTGATGGGAAATCTTTTGCATATAATTTATAAGTTTTGGTAAAGAATAGTTTGGCCACCAGGGGGCGGAAACGTTAATTTCTTCATCTGATGTATTTGCCACAAAATCTGAGCTTCTAAAATCTCGATTAAAAAATTCGTTCGTGGACCAATGCCACTTACGTTGGTAAACCTTTTAGGAATATTTTCTTCTTAAAATATTGCACAGTTACTTCGTTAGGGGCGTAGATGTGTATTTTATTTTTGTCAATATATATGTTTCTAATGGTCGGATTTCAAAATTCCTTCTTTATTGTATAGAGTTTCCAGTGCGACATGTTTTTCATATAAATTCAAAATTTTCAAGTAATTAATAGAATTTCCGCTAGGGGGCGTAAAGGAGAAATACGTTTCCCCCGATATCTCTGCTTCTCAAAACTTCGATTTGAAAAGTCTTTCTGCTTCGGATACAGCTCCCGATGGGAAATCTTTTGCATATAATTTCTAATTTTTGGTAAAAATGGCTTGGCCACCAGGGGCGTACCTCTTAATTTCCGCTTCCGATGCACTTGCAGAAAAATCTAAGTTCCTGAAAACTCGAATGAAAACCTTCTTTGCTGGACCGACACCACTCACATCGAAAAACCTTTCGAGAATGCTTTCTTCCTAAAATAATGCATATTTTCCCGCCAGGGGCGTAGATGCATTACTTATATTTGTCGGTAGCTCTGCTTCTAAGAGCCCGATTTAAAAATATATTTCTTTGTTGGAGAGCGTTTGGGGTACGAAATGTTTCTCATGTTAATTTAAAATTTTTCTTAATCTGCCACTAGAGGGCGTAAGCTCACGATTCCGTTTACAGTGATAGGATTAAAATCCCGATTGAAAAACTTCTTTCCTCGGTAAGATACTACTGTTTTCCATACCGGTTCCAGTGACTTTGAAGAGCTTTGATAAATTTAGTTCGCGTCAGAATGGATTCAAAAGAGGTGCTCATTACATCTGAAATTTCGGTGTCATCTTTCTTGTTTTTCACGCTTTCAAATAGTAGGTTGAAGAAGCGTATATGATCCAGCTTTGTCCGTCTATCCCCACGATTACTCGCGTAAAAATGGTTCGATTTCGATGAAATTTTAGTATGTGGCAGGGGACCACCTGGGGACGAACCCTATTGAAAATGGGCGAAATGGGGTCAAAGGTCAGCAGATAAGAGCGAGATTTATTCTACACCAATTATCCTAATAACTTGAGTAATGATTTCTGGTATGTTGGATAGCTTATCATAATCAATGCATTGCATGATTTTACTAACTTGTTTCTTTTCTAAGGTATGATTACCGTGGCAACTGGCTATTCAAACACTCACGACCGTTGCCATTACATTCGGTCGTTCTGGTGGCCTAGGGGTCAGAGACCCTGGATTCTGCTCATTTATTCGAAGCGGGCCCTGGTTCGAGTCCCGGATGAAGCATAGGTAGTACTTTTGTCTAACTGCGCTCGCTTTGTTGCTGTATTGGAATCAGTGACCCTGCATTAAGGACGGGCTACTTCTCATAGCCCTAAGAGTTACTCATGATTGTCATCAACCCCCCATTGCCCCCCCACCAAATAATCAAGAGAGTACTCTGGTATTCCTTGTAGATAAATTATGCTAAGCATCTTTAGCATGAAAATATTTTTGTGGGTGTGAAATAAAACGAATTATTCGAGAGTATGCATTTATTTCCGTGCAGCAAATGGCATTTATTCACGTCACTCACGACCTCATAGAGCCACAAAACCAAACATTTCACACCTGCAAAGACATACAAAGTGGGATTCAGTCATAACAACAAAAAATAAGATTTACTAAATCCTGACATTAAGTGGTACTTTCCTAGGTGAATTAATGGATGTTATTGTCGTAAAACCAATAAAAGAAGATAGTGTATGTCAGTCACAAAAGTAAATATTTACTAAACTATGGGGACGGAAATATAATTTCGACCGTTCAGTTTTTCAAAAGCAATATTTATTATTATTATACAGATTTAGGCGAACTTAATAAAGGACGTAACTACGAAAGTCAATCTCCTCATGCGAAAGCTAAATTTTGACCTCATGGTAGAAACAGAAGCTTAGGGTGTAGATACCTTCCGGTTACACTCCATCGTGCTATACAACATTTTAAAGCTCTCGTCAATAGGAGGTGATCCCTCCTGGTAAGGTCGAGAGAAAGCCAAATTTTGCTACGACCCACTGTTTTCGAAGTATTTGAGAAAATTAAACCCGTCACATTTCACATCATTTTAAGGCTCTCGTCAATAGCAAGTAACCTACCTTTGGGGAAATCCAGAGGTAGCCAAATTTCGCTATCACGCACTGTTTCTGAGATATTTGAGAAAATCAACCTAGGTGGTTCACCGACTACTTCGTCACCCATTTTCGTTATATCTAAATTTTTTACTTGGGATGTACTTTACCTCGGTCAGGAAAGATGCATAGTATGAAACATTATAGTAAATTATCTATCTAAAATGTGCTGTATATACTGAAGTAGCAAATTGTTAGGGACACCCAACTGCAATAATACACGTCCCATTCTCACTTACATACGCAACTATGATGATGAGATGGCTGTAAACAACTTGCAAAGTACTCAGACGTTTACAAAGAGAAAATAACGGTAATATGGGAGAAACTCCTGTTCAAAGCGACTTCGAAAGGCGCATGATAATGTGCATTAGACGGAGAGGTTCAAGCATCTCAGAAACTGCAAACCTTCTCGTCTATGCAAGAACAACTGTATCGAGGTTGTACAGTGAGTGGAGCACAAACAACTGAACAAGCAGTTACTAGACTTTCTGTAGAAAGAAACTACTGGAAGATGTTCGATGGCAGTAAAAAGTAGAGTGGATTGTAGAAGTTCGCTGACGAGCTATGTTGTATCAAAGAATCGCCCAATACAACATTGGCATTCAGAGGTGAATTTTAGCATACACAACACGTCCTACGTTGATGCGAAAGAGCTATAACTGCAAAAGTCTCTTTCGTGTACCACAGGACTGAGCTACAAACCGACAAATTCGTTTGCAGTGTGCATGGAAACATCAGAGGGAACGTTAAGGACTCTGGAAAGATCGATTGGAGGTTTAACGACCACCGTGAGCAACTCAATGGGCTATAAGCAGTCGCCCGTCCCTAATTTAGGGTCACTGGTTCCAGGGAAGGGAGAGAGCCAGTGCCGTAGACAAACACAACATCCATGCCTCATCGGGATTCGAACGCGGACCCCGTTCGGACGAATGATCAGAGGCCATCGCTTAGACCACTGCGCCACCGGGGCGGCAAACTGGGTTTTCGGTTAATATGTTCCAACACATTACCTTAACCGAAGACTCAATTGTCCGACCAGGGTCCCTTTGATACTGGCGGAGGCATTGTAATTGTCTAGGGGTCTGTTTCAATGGCAGGTATTGGGTTTTTAATACCTTTCGAAAAGCATTTGAGTACCACGAGGTATCTTTATATCATTGCGGATCAAGCACACCTGTGCATGAGTTTCCTGATGAAGAAGGCTTCTTCTAGCAAAATAATCCGCAACGCCATAAGTCATGTGTTTAAATACAATCGTTTCAAGAGCAACAGAGACACTGCAAACTATTAAAATTGACCCAGATATGAAACCAATTGAACACCGTGGGGTGAGATTGTGGGAGGCGTTTGCAACAGAGATTCTCCACGTGCAAAAATTCTGCAATTGACGGACGTCATCACATCCGGTTGGTTGCCATATACTTGCAAGAACGGTAAGACTAGACTGATCAATTTACCTGCACCGTCCAAATGCTGACTTCGCACGGATATGTGGAACTCTCTCAAAGGTTATAATTGACGGCGCTGCGCGAGCAATCCCTTTAGGATCCAGAAACCAGTCTTTCACCCGGACAGGATCGGTCTTAGGACCGGCAAGGGTCTGCTACCTCCACGAGACCTTGTAAGAACGGTATCAGCACCTCGTTAATTCCATGTCACATAGGATCGAGGCTGTTTTGGAGGCGAAGGGCAATTAACATGTTATTATTGGTAATTCGCAACTTCAGTGAAAATATCTAATTTGTAAACAAATCTATTTCTGCAGTTCTTTATTTAAATTTATCGAAAATGTTTGTATCAATGTAAACTTTCATGTTTTTGAAAAATGTTCGTCACATGACATTTTAAAAATATATGACCATTAAGCTATAATTCGGAAAAAAATCCTGGCATAATTCATCTGATTATCCAAAATATTGCACATCGTTTTGTTTTTCTACTTTAATGACCACCGTGAGCAACTCGATGAGCTATAGGCAGTTTCCCGTACCTAATTTTGGGGCACTGCTTCCAGGGAAGGAAGAGAGCCAGGGCCGTAAGACAAACACAACTTCCATGCCTCATCGGGATGCGAAACCGGATCCATCACGGACGAATGGTCAGAAGTCAGCGTTCAGACTACCAGCATTGCGCATTGTGCTACTTGGCTTAGCGGTATAAGTATGGTGTTGTCAAACCAGCAAATAGAACATTCCACCCGTAGTCATACAACTAACAACGGTAGGTGCGAGAAACTATATTTAGTAAGGATGTGGTATATGTTCGAGAATGACATACCCCAAGATTGGAGCCACCAGGTCTGAGATAACTGTGTACCGTGTGAATGACGAAACCCCAACCATTACCAGCAGCGCAATTACGCATATCTTGTGCCTGTTCATATATTACGATTAATAAATCAGATGCTTGTATGCAAGTTAACCATTGAGTAGCATCCCACTGACAGCACATCATCATTAACAATGTCCGAAGTGACGAACCTTGAAGAATTTGTGGTGTGGAATGCCGTTGTGTCGTCTTTTGCAAAGATACCGTGTTTTGTCTGAGAGCAGTTGATGGCCGCATATATTTATGGACATATTATGCATGAAACTCTCCGATACGTGTATTATTGTTGAGGCGCTGTTGTAGCCGAGCTGCAAACTTTATGGCTTGTGATGGACAAGGTAATTTGAATGCAATTTTTGTTCTTTGGTGGTGCGAATCCTAGACTCTGACTTCTTGGAGATTTGTCTATGACGTGATGTTACCAGTGAGACACTCATCGTTGCCTGGAGTCTTATTTCCGAAAGGTAATGAATGCTCTCAATATCACCCTTAGGAAGTGTTGATGACCTATCTACATCTTCATAGAGTATTCAGGACTCCAGGATTTATCTGTTATCGTATAACTTTGGGACATGGTTGGATCTCGTTTGCATTCTTCCGCAACAGATGCAGACAGTTGCTCCCCTGAGAGACCATCTGCAACACACAGAATTATCAGTGATTCTTTACACTATTTGATACCTTCACTATTCCGTACCCTAGTGGTCTTATGTGGTGTGAATCTTACACCCTGACTGCTTGGAGACTTCTCCACGACGTCATATACCATAAAACCATGGGACACTTATCATTGCAGTATGTTGGAGTCTTGTTTCAGAAAGGTAAGGAATACTGTTCAACATCATCCATCGGAAGTATAAACCATTGAGGACATCTTTCTTGGTTTTCCAGTCCCCCGAGATTTGCCGCTCATCATATACAGGGTGCTTAGGAAAGTCCCTTTAGCCTGGAATAACTTGCGAACGGAGAAAGGTAAAATTATGCAAGTGACATAACTACATAGTAAAGCGACTTCTCCCGATCGAATGCAACCAATAGCAGCGCCCCTAGTGAAGAAATGCGGAAGTTAGCCATTTCAAATCGAAAACGAAACGAGATAGAACAAAAGTTCCAATTACAAAGTTGTAGAGCATCAATAAATTAGTACAAAACAATATTTATTTCCCACGGATAAGATAAATTGTTACCTAAATACCCTAAAATGTCCGAAATCGATGTGCAACATTTTGTGTGAAGGTTTGAAGGGAACAAGCATAGGTATGAGCAAATACACACAATTTATTGCATAAATGCGTACTTATGTCAGTACAGTTTGATGACGTCAGACAAAACAAAAACAAGAAAGGCAAACTGGCGCACAGTGATAAAATGTTAATGTCGAGTATGTTCGAAGAGTTCGCCGTTGCCCACGATACACATTTGTATTCGTGAAAGTAACTCTGCATGCACATTCCTCAGCATGGAAGGTGTCACACTATTGCAAGCCTCTGTAACACGACGACGTGGATCTAGCAGACTTGTAGGCGCTGTTGCATACACCTGATTTTTTACGTATCCCCTGAAATCCAAGCTCGTCCTTCTCACACAGCGTACGTAGACCTAAACTTCCCATTAAGGGTACATCCTGCTACTGGTTTTTATATAGTAGGTACGGTACAACCTCACAGTCTGCATTTGCATACGGCTACTTTTGCGAAATGTGAATATGCAGATTCGAATCGTCGCGCATCGATTTCAGACATTGTAGGGTATTCAGTAGACAATTTATCTTATCTGTGTGAAAAAAATGTCGTTTTGTACTGATTAAGTAATGCTCTAGAACTTTGTAATTGGAAATTTTGCTCTATCTCTTTTTCTTTTCGATTTGCAATGGCTAACTTCCGCATTTCGCCACTATGGGCGCTGCTATTGGTTGCATTCGATCGGGCGTAGTCGCTTTACTGTACCGCTATCTCACTTGCATAACTGTACCTCTCTCCGTTTGCAAGTTATTCCAGGCTAAACGGACTTTCCTATGCATCCTGTATATTTAGAACGTGGGAGGCTCCTGCATAGTTCCGCAATAGACAAAACCTATTGCCACTCTAAGAGACTATCTGCAACAAAAAGGACTAGTAGTGCTTCCTAAAGCTACTCTATACCTGTGTTATTATGTACCCGGGTGGTCTGGCTGCTTAGAGATTTGTCGATGACGTCATAAAACCATGGGAAAAGCATCATTGCAATATGCTTGGGGTCTTGTTTCAAAGTGGTTACGAATACAATCAAGATCAGTCACATTGAGAGTGTGTACAGATCGACATCTTTCTTAGCTTCCATGTTCACCTGGATTTATCGCTCATCGAATATAGTAGGTACGTGTAAAGGTGTCATCTGCATACGTCCGCAACAGACGCAGACTGTTGACGCCCTGAAAATCCAGTTACCACAGACATAATTAGTAGTGCTTCTTCATACTATTTATTACTTCCGTTCTACCATACGTGTGTTACGGCGTGTGCGTCAAACCAAGGTAGGATTTTGCACATTTCCTTAACAGACAAGGTTTGGTGTTTACGTTTACATCGTTTTCTTCTGCATTTAAAATTAATTTACGTATAATCATTGTTTTGTTTTGTTTTGTTTGGTTTGGTTTGGTTTTGGGAGTTTAACGACAATCGGAAGCAAATCAATGAGCTATAAGCAGTCACCCGTCTCTAATTAATGACTACTGGTTCCAGAGAAGAGAGACAGCCAGTGATGTAAGGCAAACATAACAACTATGCCTTACTGGGGTTCAAACCCAGACCCATCTCGGAGTGTCGCCCATTCGTCCGAAAGGGGTCTGGTTTCGAATAACGGTGAGGCATGGATGTTGTGTTTGTCTTACGGCTCTGGCTCTCTCCCTTCCCTGGAACCAGTGACGCTAAATTAGGATTGGGCGACTGCTTATAGCCCATTGAGTTGCTCACGGTGGTCGTTAAACCTCCTATGAAAAAAATACTCAGAAGAATGTTCAGTAGCCAGCGGTTAGAGCACTGCACCACCTAGACAGCCATCCCCATTGTACATTCAGTGGAGTTTGTTTACCTGGCTACCTATGTTGTGCAGTATGCGATTTTCATGTGAATTGAACTAACATTACGTAGTGTAATTTCTGTATGCCGCCCCGGCGGCGCAGTGGTCTAAGCAATGGCGTATGATCATTCGTCCAAAAGGGGTCTGGGTTCGAATCCCGGTGAGGCATGAATGTTGTGTTTGTCTTACGGCACTGGCTTTCTCTCTTCCCTGGAACCAGTGGCCCTAAATTAGGGACGGGCCTATTGAGTTGCTTACGGTGGTCGTTAAACCTCCAATTTAAAAAAAAAAAATCTGTACCTCAGAATGAATTTCACTGAATGAAGAAAGGAGTAGCCGTCCCGGTGGCGCAGTGGTCTAAGCGATGGCCTCTGATCATTCGTCCGAAAGGGGTCCGGGTTCGAATCCCGGTGAGGCATGGATGTTGTGTTTGTCTTACGGCACTGGCTCTCTCCCTTACCTGGAACCGGTGACCCTAAATTAGGGACGGGCGACTGCTAATAGCCCATTGAGTTGCTCACGGTGGTCGTTAAACCTCCAATAAAAAAAAAAAAAAAAAAAAGGAGTAACACATTGTAGGATCTAAGAAAACTGCCAGGCTTTTTTCCTAGACAAGGGGAAGCGTTTTTCACCTACCTGTGCGTACAAATTGGACTTTCGTTTTAGAGCTAGAAAAAACATGTTTGGCTGTTGAAAGTAAAAACGCACAAGATTGTTGAAGAACAATAACAATGGAAGTAGTTTGTTTATCTATGGAAGTTTCAAATGAGTAAACAAGCTTTTCGAAGCGCATTTAGTTTGTAGAATGTTTTAGAAAGAAATTTTGATGATAAATATATCTTTCAAAGCAAATTTTATTGCTAATATTTTGAAGCCACAGATGTTATAAAAACGTTGTTAACATCTTGCAGGAGCGGATGGTGATTCAAAAGTTATTTCTCAAGAACAGATAACAACAATTTTCTGTTGAGTACAGAAGATGACTTGTTAGCTGTTTTCCACAGCAGAATTTAAATACTTAACATTTTCGGCACAAGCAGAGGTGTCAACGGTGTGAAAAATATTTCGCAATTTATCAATAATTCATTTCAATATAAAAGTTATTCACAGATCTACAGCTTCTCAGTTTGGCTTGCGATCATCCGTTCCTTCAGTTTACATGAAAAATGCACAACGAACGTTAGGAGACATTCTCACGTCAAAGATGTCTTCAAATATTTATATTTCCTAAAAGTTACACTTTATGCAGTTGTTATTAGAAATTTTTTGTACGTAGAAACATTTCTTCCCTCGTGAGCAAATGAGATATTCATTGTATGATTGTTCCCTTTCCAACGGTAGTGCCGTTTTGGAGTTTTTACAATCATCTTAGCTGATGTGTCATTTAACAGGTTGAAAGGAAATGAACATTTCCGTCATGGCATTATAGCTATATGCTCAACACCTGCTGCCTAAGACGTTCACGCTGCTGCTATGCGCAAATAACACTTATGGTACCGAAAAAAATTTAGTTTTCCGTATTCAGTCATGTTCCGTGTTTTGAATTAACTTCGAATATATACACGCGAGTCTGAGTTAACCTTTGTATTTTAAAGGTTAACTCAGACAAATTCGTGAGTCTGAATTTGTTTAACCTTTTAACCGGGTGGCACGAACTAACTCGGAATTATCGCAATGGGGTGAAATCAGCTCGAATGAACAGATTTTCTATATAAGAAGTAGGCAGAACCAACGTCGTCTAGAAAAGTACAAGGCCATGACATCAGAGAGATGAGTTCCCTCCGTTTGTGACATTGCTCTCATGTTAAACGGCTTAATGCGTCGGTGTCGTGTTTGACGGCTGTATGACATCAAACACGACACCTACTAAAACAGCGTTCGAAACCAATCCGAAGCCTTGGATTCCCCGTGACGTAATTAAAAGAGGTAAAACACATCACCCTAATGTCATGGCCTTGTGTTTTCCAGACTGCCTTAGCCGAACGCAGGTATAACGAGTGAACTTGTGCATCAGAAAGCGTTGCTTTTCCCTTAGCTTTGTTCATCAACGCAGTCTTTTAACGTGATGATTGACACTACTCCTTTCTGATTTATTACCAGGTAAAAAGGCTATAATCATGGAGACGAACCTAAGAAAGGAGAGTTCGCCTTCCTTTCCTTCGAGCAGCACAGTCGAAATAAGAAGATTAGGAAATGTAGTTCGCTACAAGAATTGAAATACCTTCGCGTCACTTCGAATTAACTAGATGGAAATTTCTAATGCAAGAAATCCACTACTCTTTTCCGCTATCAGCACAATTTCTCCCTAAATGTCTCAAACATCGAATCAATTTGTTCCGAGCTTCAATCTGTGTAGTTATTGGGGCAATGAGGTTACTAAGTTTTCAACCGATTTTAAGCATGTAAAATACAAAATACATTTTTTGAAGTTCTCATTTTCGTTTTTATATTTATTTTGTTATTCCTTTCTTTCCTGATCTCTTGCTCTTCTGTGGTTTTAGAAGGACAACAGCAAATCATCTCCCCGGGCATCAGCAAACAGTTAAGATCTCATCAACCTGTAATTCCTCCGTCGACGCTGCTGTTTTAAGTCTTTGGCGGCTTTGCTTGCTAAAATGGATTTTCCCCTTCGATAGCGAGCAAGTATTGATTGTTTCCAAGTTACCCATTCTGCTGAAACGGCAGCGCTTTCTTTTTTAATGTGGGAATACGATTTTTTTTTCGTCGGTAGTTTCCATGCTTAGTTCTTGACTTTTCCTCTATTTCTCCGTTCTCGTTGTTTCCACAACTCCTTATTTTTCTTTTCTTCTTTCTTTCGTTCTTCCCTTATTTGAAGTTTCTTGTTCCTGTTTCCATCTAGAAGTTTACCGAATGAATGCTTTTTGCTTTCCTTTGTCTTTTCTTTTTTTCTTTAGTCTCCGTCTCTTGTTTTCCACGGTAACATTTGTGGGTGTTTACGCTTGGCTTTTCGATGTTGCTTTCCTTGCCAAGCAGAAAATCTTTACAATCAATTTTTCTGATATCTTGCGTTAAGGAACCGATCCTTTCTTTAGATCGTACGTCTTCTTGAGAAAGGCAAACTCTGAACTTGTTAGGCATGCATCGATCAATCCAGATTGAACCACTGCTTTCTCTTGTACTTGTAATTTGCATGAGGTAAGACAGTTCTATGCCAACTATGTTTTTGTTGAACAGAAAGTTGAATCGAGGCTTTCTCAGGGAAGAACACTTTCCATACATAAAAAATGACATAATATATGTCGAAATTCAGATCAGAGCATAGAGCGGAATTATTTCCACCTAACTGAAACGTTGTCAGCGGATACTGTTTCAGCATCATTCGAATAGTTTTTCCTTTACTGAACACTAGCAAACTGATGCGATGCTCCTCGGAAATTCAACTTTTTTGGAAGAGATGGCTACAATAATGTAAATTCTAAAGGTTTGAAGAAAACAAATTTGTCATATTTTACCCATATTTATGTCAGGATGATGTACGTAACTGATGGCTAAATCATCTTTGAAAGCTTCATATTATGCAAAAATCAAATCACATACTATGTATTTACTTTTTAAATGTTTTGATTTGGGGTTAAACCACCACTATGACCAACTAGATGGGCTATAAGCAGTCGCCCATTCTTAATTTAGGTTCACTGGTCCCAGGGAAGGGAAAGAGCCAGTGCCGGAAGACAAAACACAACGATCCCTTCCCCACCGGGATTTGAACCGCCGGGCCCATCTGGGACAAATGGTTATTTAATTTGCATGTCCATGTTACATTCCGTCGGCCGTTTCAAGAACTCACACTGGTGTGCAAAAATTACGGACGAAGAGGAGAAATTTGCATAACAGTGGAACGAGCAGGCAGAACGGACCGAAAGACCACTTAGGAGATAGACTAGGGACCGGTACGGAAAGGCATGTGCATATATCCAGAATGACGTAGGGGGGCGATGGTGTCGGAAGGGTATAAAGCACACGGGCGATGTACGCTCAGCAATTCGGTGAAAGCTATTGCACCGTGTACATCGGTTTGAACGACGTCGAGTTGTTGCCACCGTGTTATATGGCCAACAGGCAATCCAGTAGACGACATCTGGATGACTTTACCCGAGGTCGCGTCATTGGGAAGATGGAAGAAGGTCGAAGTGTGACTAGTGTGGCCGAGAAGTTCGGGATCGCTCACAGCATGGTTTCACGAGCTTGGAGAGCATTTCAAAAGTCAGGAACAGCTGTCCAAGAGTTTAGCAGTGGTCGTTCACGAGCAACCTTGGCGGCGGTCGACCGGCATATTGTCCTGCAGGCGAAAAGAGACAGACGGCAGACAGCGGGAGAAATCGCAAGGCACATGCAACAGAAAACTGTACGTCCGTTATCGCGTTTTACCGTAGCCAGGAGGCTGCACAAAGGTAGTCTTTTTGCACGACGACCAGTAGGGTGTGTGCCATTAACGCCTGCTCATTGGAGACGGCGGTTTCTGTGGTGCCAGGAACACAAGAACTGGACACATCAGCAATGGGGTCGAGTTCTCTTTACGGATGAGAGCCGATTTAGTCGGACAAGCGATTCTGGACGTATACACATCTGGAGAGAGCAGGGAACACGCAATCACACCTCCAACATCATCAAAAGGGACCGGTTTGGAGGTGGCGAAGTTCTCGTTTGGGGCGGTATCATGCTTGGTAGCCGTACTGACCTCCACATCTTCCAAGGTAGTTCAGTCACTGATGTCCGCTATTGTACCGAGGTTCTCCTGCCTCACGTGCGTCTGTTTAGAGGTGCTGTGGGTCCTGAGTTCCTCTTCATGGACGACAACGCTACACCTCATCGTACAGTGGCTGTCGCAGAGCTGTTGGACAGTGAAGATATTCAACGCATGGATGTGCCAGTAAGGTTCCCGGACCTAAATCCAATCGAACACATGTGGGACCTTCTCGGGAGACGCCTGGCAGCACGTCACCAGCAGCCAGCAATGATTCCTCAGCTGCGATGGGCACTACAAGAGGAATGGGCCGCGATACCTCAACAGCTCCTTGACAACCTCGTCCTCAGCATGAACACATGTTGTAAGTCCTGCAACGCAGTCAGGGGTGATCATATCCCCTACTAAAGACTGGATTTTTCTTGGCAGCAGCCTATCACATGTACGTTTCTGTCTTCTGTCCAGTTGTGCTCGAAGCTACCTATTCAATAAAGTGCCTTTGTATTCTTTGGATTCCTTGTTTGAACGGTTTTGTTCACTTGTCCCATAATTTTACCTCTTGGGGATCTTATGGTATGATTTGACTCGACGTAGAGCACTTCTGCAAGACGTTACATTCGAAAAACCGTCTCGTCCTTAACTGTTGCACGCCAGTGTATATTACTTTTTTTCCTTTTTGGTCGTGGAGGGAATACGAACCACCGTGAGCAACGCAATGGGGCCCCCGGTGGTGTAGTGGTCAAAGCAATGGCTTCTGATCATTCGTCCGTGATGGGTCAAATTTCGAATCCCGATGAGGGATGGATGCTGTGTTTGTCTTACGTCCCTGGCTCTCACCCTTCCCTGGAACCAGTGGCAATAAATTAGGGAAGGGCGACTGCTTATGTCCCATTGAGGTGCTAACGGTGGTCGTTAAACCATCAATCGAAAAAAATCTCAATGGATATAAGCAGGTGCCTGTCCCTAATTTTATGCCACTATTTCCAGGAAAGGTACGGTGCCAATTCTGTAAGTCAAACACAGCATCCACACATCACCGGGATTCGAATCCAGACTCATCTCAGACGAATGGTTACAAGCCAGTAAGTAGATCATTGCGCCACTCGAAACGGCTACTAACTTTTCAAAATGTGTGTTCTTGAAGTTAAACTACCTTTGTTCAAACTTTTTAAGTGGCATTGCGTAAAAAATAACTTAAAACGTAAACCGTTTATCATATCGAGTTTCAATAAAAGTAAAGGACGGAGAAATAGATTCTATAAAACGGTAAAGCTAAAGAAGGTTTTTAAATATTGACTATTCAAGCGAAAGTTATATTCTGATAGAAGGAAGTTGTTTGAAGAGTACGAAAATACCCGTTCAACAGTTCTCATTGAGACCACATTGGTATTAAATCAGGGTATACATCTCTCGTAGGGGGATCGAAGAACTCCTATCTATACAACTGAAACCTTATAACAGTATTGTTTTTTAAAGTTAAAGAAGAAAAATGTTGTTGCCTCTGCATCCTTTAAACTGCTCGTATATATATTAAAGCATAAGTGCCTTAGAGTGAAACTGGTCAGCTTCTCAGCTACAACATAGTAAAAAGCTCAAAGGCAACCATTAGCAAATTATTCTTTTTTTCCACGTCTCAAATTAAGTATTACGTACATTTAGCCAAATACGAACTGAAAAATTGTAATTTATTTTAGCATAGTGCTATATTTTGTCACTCTTCAAATACATCAGGAGAAACATAGGCCATTCAAAAGAACAATCAAAACATCGTTATCTGTACACATTGCATTAGAACGAAAAAGACATTCTCCATGTGCTACAGACACATACAGTACTTGTTTTTAAGTAATTTTATCGACTTCTGTGAGCGTTTTTTAGTTTTTACCACTTGATATTAGATAAGGGAACTCAATGAAATCTGCTGATGTAGATGTTTCACTTTCGACGCTGGTACATCAAATATTCCTTAATATAAAGTATTTTGGTGTTCCATTTCAGAACTATGTAGAAATATATATGATCATTATATACTGCTTTGAAGCACTGATGTTCTATTTACTGTTTATCAACTTTCTATATTTCCTTAAGTTTCGGTAATATAATCTTATAATCTATAGACTGCAGCAATTTCACTCTCGTCCTGAGTCGTTTTTTGAGTCACCTAAAGAGATCTGTTACTCACTGAAGTTTGCAAACTGACTCCTGTCAGCTAAGAAAAATAGATTGATTAGATACCGATTTTCTGCTAATTAAGTTGAACAATGAATTAATTGTTCTACGCTTGTAGTCTACCTAAATATATGCAAGTAACATTCTCCCATAAGCAATTCGTAAGAACTAGACAGGTAACGAGATAAATTTCACGATTAAAGTCTATTCACAAGCACAGAGAGAATGCCGGGAAGATAGGACTTAGCTAATTCATGAATTGAAGGGTATAACAGAATGATTTGCATTGAAATGGTCTCTTCATTTCTGACAACTGCTGTTGAAGGCAGTTATTAACAGCTTGCAGATGAAAGAAGACACAATGATATATTTGTATTCCATATACAATACGTAGACAAAGGTATTCGGGCACCTCCACATATGCTAATAAACATGCATTTACAAAACCAGAAGCTCACGCACTCGGCGTGTTGTGTGTTGTACACAAATGGGAGCGTTGTCGAACCTGTCCGACCGCATTGGGAGTGACTGTGACGCGAGAAACTAACCTGACGGTCTATGAAAAGATCATGATGATTGAATGTCCTCTGAATAATGAATCAGTGCCCGGCATTGCTGCTCTTCTGGGAATCCGTAAATCCACTGTCGCTTACGTTCTTCATCAGTGGAAAGCAGATAGTACAACTACAGCGAAGTCGCATTCTGGAAACCCATTAAGACTGAAAGAGCGTGTCAAAGGAAGTTTACTGATAAATGTAAAGAAGAAACGCACATTATCTGCCACAGATCTGGTTGGTGACGTGACACAAGACACTTGAACAGTTATTTGCACCAGATCTGTCAATTGAAAACCGCATGTGCACCATTACCATGCTAGATCAACTGACTACCCACAAGCCCTGCATCACACCACGGAATCCCGAAAGTATGTTGAAGTGGTGCCCTGATCGTTGTTCGTGGACCACAAAAGACTGAAAGACGGTTGTGTGAAGTGAAGAATCACAGCACTCACTCTTTCGACCGTATGGGCTTATTTGACTGTAGTGTTTACCTGGGGAACGCCGTCCAAAGGACTGCATTGTCGGTGGAATAAATTTGAATGGACATCTGTGATGACATGTGATGATTTCACTGGATAGTACCCGTTTCTTTGATTGTGGTTCACTGCAGCCTAACAGCCACTAAATACAAAGACACTCTGAACAATTCCGTACTACATACACATACGACGTGGTGGTACTTCGTCACAGATCACTGCCTTTTTCAACAAGATAGATTGTTTTGCCACACAACAAGGTCTGTCCAGATTTGGTTTGAGAAACAGGACCTCCAAAAGCTGGGTCCTCAGGCACAAATTCTGGACGTAAACCCACTGCGATGAGCTGGAATCTGATCTCGTTCGGTAAGACCTCGGTCTGTGGAAGCTCTGATAGAAACTTTGGAGGATGATTGGCGGAAACGTCCGGCAGAAATCAGCCGACATCTCGTAGAAAGCATGTCTCGAAAAGTCGCTGTAAGTACTGATTTCTGCTAATTGATTTCAATTACTTTCTATTCGAGCTAGGTGTCCGAACACTTTTGTTTACATAGTGTTCAATGACCACATAACCTTTAATTTTCTGAAACCATATTTCTCCTAAATTTAGTTTACAATATGTCCGATACAGTCCTCGGGTTTTCAATAAAGCTCCTTTGCTCTTTTCTTAGCATATTTTCTTTCCGTTATGTATGTTTTATATTTAACATCAATTCTTATGTTTTATGTGGTTCAATGTAGAGTAAAAAAATGGCAAGACGTGACATGACGTTTGCCGTCAGAACACACAAAACTATTATGACTTCCGGTTCTTAATCCGAAAATAGTTCGCGCACTGACCGAAGCTGAGTGGAGTGATTTCTCTTTCTGCCTCAGTCACATTATATGTGGTGTTTACATCATGCCCGATGCCAAACTCAAAAGACTTGCACCCTTGGACACGGTCAGAGTTGTAAATAGGCAACTGTAATATCTTTCTAGTTTCGAAAAGTTTCTACAATAGAATAAGTCCGACAATTTTCTTATGCTGCAGGTTAATACATTTATGCTACAATTTGGAAGTTTAAATACAAGCACAATCCATCAATTTTGTTACGGAGTTATTTTATTAATTTTATGAGCAGTGTCTTCATTGTTAAACTGTCAAGAGTCCAGAGGACTGCATTGTCGGTGGAAATTCTACTTCGAATTTCTTTCAAGGAGTTCAAGTATTATCAAATTATGGAATTTAAAGATATTTCAACTCCTATGACTCAGGTTTATAATTACCAAAGCAAAAATATAAGAAAAAAAAACAAGAAGGATAACACCGAATTTTCGGTTGTAATCAGCTCGACTTTTGAAACTTTTCCGACACAATTGAAATAGTCCAAAGACACTCATAGTCAATGGAACCCATAATAAAGAAAAATAATCATTTGGCTTCCTACAATCGATAAAATATCTGGAAGTAGAAACAGCTATCTTCTCCCAATAACGACTGAACGTATGTTGCGAAAATTGACAAAGTAAGCACAAAAATTCTTCACAGATGAAGGAAGGTATCACGAAAAAAGTTAGTCAAATCATGTAATGCATTGATTATGATACGATTTCAAACATACCAGAAATCATTACTCAAGTTATGAGGATAACAGCTGTGCAATAAGTCTCTCTTCTGTGAACTGACCTTTGACCCCATTTCGATTATATTAAACAGAACCGGTTCAGTACAAATTCCGGAATAACATGATAACGTTTTGTCGCAATCGAAGCATTTTTAAGTAAGTTATGACGCATAACAGCATTGGAATGGATTCCCCTACTATGTCCTGACCTTTGACCTCGTGTAGCCCATTTTCAACAGGGTTCGTCCCCAGTTGGTCCCCTACCGCATACTAAAATTTCATCGAAATCGAACTATTTTTACCCGAGTTATCGTGGTGACGGACGAGCAGACAGACCGAAAGACAGACGGACAAAGCTGGAGCATATACGCTTCTTCAACCTACATTTGGAAAGCGTAAGAAAAGGGATTTTCAAATCGAACAGTAA
Source organism: Macrothele yani (assembly GCA_039090855.1). Taxonomy (NCBI): domain Eukaryota; kingdom Metazoa; phylum Arthropoda; class Arachnida; order Araneae; family Macrothelidae; genus Macrothele; species Macrothele yani. Next base: position 89,334,881 of record CM077013.1, read on the forward strand.
GAAGAAGTGATCTAGAGGAAAAGTTGATACCACGTTATGCAACGTGGCGGAAGAATTTCAAATAATGGAAAAGTAGATAATATGCGAAAAGCATTCTTTACAACAATAACTATACTAAGGAAAAATATTTTTTTTTAAAACTCTCCTCGTAGTGTCGATAATGGGAAAATGATTTCAAAATGTGCACTCCCCAGAGAAAAAAAAATGTGCGTTATTTAAAGAGTTCTCGATTTGTTCTATTTCTTTATTGGTTCTATTTTTTACTGTAGCGATTGACATACAGCATATAAAAAAAAACCTTCAACAGGATTTTTGAATTTGAGGTACATCTGCAGACAGAAATTCACACTTACACCACCTAGCAGCAGAACTGTGAACCACAAAAAAAAAAAAAAAAAAAAAAAAAAAAAAAACAACAACAACATAAGTGCAGGCAAAGTGGTCCGCAAAGTAAATAGTATCCGGTGTTAAAATCATTTTTAAATCGCACTTTTAGAAGCAGAGATATGGAGAAAAATATATTAAACATTTGAGCCTCCTAGCTGGGAAATGGTGCATTATTTTGGGAATGAAATGATCACAAATATTTCTCGCAGTGAGTAGGACCGAAAATGAAGTTTTTGAGCGAGTTTTTAGAGGCGCAGTTATTGCTGTAAATACGTTGTAAAGGCAAGCGTGGACTTATGTGCTCTCTGGTGGTAAAGTTGCACATTAAGAAAAATTTGAAATTATATGCAAAACATTTCACACCATAAACGCTCGTAGGGAAATAAAGAATTTTCCAAATCGGACTGTTAAAAGCTGATATATCGAGAAAAATAACATACACATCTACGCCACTGGCAGAAAGAAGCTATGCTTTCTTTTAAGGAGAACATATTTTTTTTTTTTTTTTTTTTTTTTTTTTTGATTGGAGGTTTAACGACCACCGTGAGCAACTCAATGGGCTATAAGCAGTCGCCCGTCCCTAATTTAGGGTCACTGGTTCCAGGGAAGGGAGAGAGCCAGTGCCGTAAGACAAACACAACATCCATGCCTGACCGGGATTCGAACCCGGACCCCTTACGGACGAATGATCAGAGGCCAACGCCTTAGACCACTGCGCCACCGGGGCGGCGAACATATTTTGAAAACGTTTCTAGTATTGAGCGGTACCTGACCACAAAAGAAATTTTTCAGTCGAGTACTCGGGAGCGCAGTTATTGCTGCAAATACATATGGAACGGAAATACCTAATTAGCCTAGTGACGCACTGGTTACTTACCAAATATTAAAAATTACGTGCGAAATATTTCCCTCCACTACCCCACGCAAAAAAAAAAAAAAAAAAAAAAAAAAAAATTAAAAAAATATTTAATAGATCATTTAGAAACAGAGATATCGAGAAAATCACAGTTTTTACTTTACACCCACTAGCAGAAAAAACGTGCATTACCTAAAAGAAGCTGTTCCCAAAATAGTTTTCGTTATAAATGGTTGTGACGTACTACAGAGGTGAAAACATGTGTCAATCTGCAGCGAGACGTTCTGTCCGCGTAGCTCAGTTCGGAGAGCGACGTACTCCGGAGTGAGGGGACACGACTTCGATGTCGTCACGGGAAAACTTGTGTTTTCACATGGTATCGAAGATAAGAAAAACGTTTTCAGTTTGATATTCAGAAGGGATGATATGATACAAAATGTATTTTGAATTCGACCGAACCCATATCGGATGTATGGCCAGAAGCCAGCGCATAGGCACTGTGGGGGGTTAACAGCATGAAGTTTTGGAGAGGTTTACTCATGCTTATCTTCCTGGTTTGAGTAATATTCAGAATGCGATGATGACTGGTGAATCGGGAAAGAAACCCAACTAGATAACTTCGAATATATTGCTTTCCATTATTGCGCCGTTGAACTGTTAGCAGTAAGAATACCACCGAAACAAGTTAGTAAAATCATGCAATGCATTGATTATGATACGCTTTCCAACATACTGGAAATCATTACTCAAGTTATTACTCAAGTTATGAGGATAATGGCTGTAGAACAAATCTCGTTCCTGTGTTCTGACCTTTGACCCCATTTCGATGATATTCAACAGAAACGGTAAAGTATACTTCCGGAACAACATGATAAAGTTTCGTCTCAATCGAAGCATTTTTACGTAAGTTATAACGCATAAAGGCGATGGAATGGATCCCGATCCTATGTCATGACATTTGACCCAATTTCGTCCAGTTTCAATTGGGTTCGTCCCCAGGTGGTCTACTAGCACATAGTAAACTTTCATCGAAATCGAACCATATTTACGCAAGTTATCACACATAAGGGCAATGGAATGGATCCCGCTTCTATGCCGTGACCTTTGACCCCACTTTACCCATTTTCAATAGGGTTCACTCTCAGGGTGTCCTCTATAATATGCTAAGATTTGATCGACATCGAGCCATATTTACGCAAGTTATGAAGCATAAGGGCAATGGAATGGATCCCGCTCCTATGCCGTGACCTTTGACCCCATTTCGTTCAGTATCAATAGGGTTCGTCCCCAGGTGGTCCCCTACCACATACTAAAATTTCATCGAAACCGAACCATTTTTACGCGAGTTATCGTGCCGACAGACGGACGAACAGACAAAGCTGGAGCTTCTTCAGGTAGGCTCAGTTCTAATTGAGCCCTCAGTTTGGAGCGTAGAACTACGACTTGCATATCGGAGAGTTGAAATGAGGTAGTCGATTATGGTTTAAAAGCATTTATTTAATTTGTTATAGACAATACAGGTCTATGATATGAAAAGTAGCTTACATTATTTTTTACAAATAATGCTGGATACATTGCGAACCAAAGCAGAGTTCGATATGGGCCGGGTATGGGTTCGATCGATTTGTAGGATTTTTGTTCGGCGGCGGCTGCTTTCAGGCGTCCTCGATTCTCTAGTTCGTTGGACTGCAGTTTTCTTGGGTTTCTTACATTCCTTATCACTTGCTCTTTCCTCTCGTTTTGATTTTCCCCACTTTTGCTTGCGTTCATTCTGCAAATTCCGCGGCATTGTCGAAAATGCTAACCCGTTCACACGAAAACTATTTTTTAAAAATGTAGTTTAAACCACTAGGATACGTTCTTTAAATATATGAATAGATCTCGTCGGGAGCTTTAAAATGATACCACGCACAGTCTTGTTGCGCGCACGGTTGCGGAGATAGATTGAGTCAAACGCGGCTGCGCACCTGGAAATGCTGCGTCATCTTCCCCGGTTACAGGAAGCTTGGGGAGCGTCGCGCGCACGATGTATTGCGCAGTGCGCGAATTGGACTCCATGCTGTTTACGAATATGCTAACACGGTTAGTGTGCGGAACGTATTTTGAACGCTATAATGATTTCAATTAGGACCTATTTTTGTCACAGGCTGTCGGCCGTAAGAAGCCCCGTGCTATCCGCGGAGTCAGACGTAGTCCTACGTCAATACGAACCCATTGTGTGAAAATAATATACGTAGCATAATTTTACAAAGATGGTTACGGCTTCTAATGGATCCAAAACTGCTATAAAGCATGTAGATATAAAAAAGTGTATCGTTCACTTGATCGAAAGGTACATTTCACCGAAGGGTCGCTTGACCGAAAAGTTCATTTCATTGAAAGGGCATTTGAGCGGAAAGTTCATTTCACCGAAGGATTACTTTACCTAAAAGTTCATTTTATCGAAAGATCATTTCACCAAATGGTGAGTTTATCAAAAACTTAGAATTTTGTTGTTAGATATATGCTGGAGTGTGGTGCGGGTTTTTGAAAAACTGGCCACATAAACATTATCGAATTGTATAAAACATACACTTTTAATTTCTATGAAACCCCCATGAGTAGATTTTTCGAAATATAACATTAATTATAAGGCGGTGCCTTTTTTGTCAAATTTTAATCCTCCGAGCTCATATTCATGAGCGTTACTTTCATCAGTCGATGGTCCATTGCCGACGTTCAGCAGCAAACGGAACACATCACTCCAGATGACCTTCTTCCATCTGTCGAGGGTACATTGCCAACATTCCTTAGCCCTTGCTAGGCGTTGTTTGTGATTTGCAATGAATGGGTGCCATCATGGGTATCTCCTTGGTCCCTGGCTGTGGAAATTAAGGCGAAGCAAGGTACGGCATGTGGAAATAGGTTGAACTGCGCCGCTGTTGTACAGGTGGGTGAGCCGCGTGACTGTTGCAGGTCGTTTCTGAGATACCAGTTGTGACACCTGACGCTCACCTTTTGGATCAACCGCTCGAGGCTTACCAACGTAAGCCCTTCTGCTGTATGTCTGTGCATGGTTAATCCAAAAATGGTATACCTTTGATATAGTAGTACGGGAACAGCCAATAAGTGCAGCTGTTTTTGAAGTATTAGGACCTGCCCTCCTGGCCTCAACTGTCTGTCTACGGTGAAACTAGCTTAAGTCGCTACATTTCCACATTACTGGCAAACGGTAACAGATTACGTATATAGGATAAGTGTGTATAATTTATAGTAGCCGCACGTAACATTGATATCAGATTGTGCTTCGTTATATTAGGTGCTTGAATTAATTCCCGCTGTTTTTTGCCACACAAACACCTGTGTGTTGCCACAGAACGGTACACGATTGTCTATTCAAAGTAGTGTCCGTTGGCAGCTACGACCCTTTCCCACCGTTGGGGTAACAAATGGATTCCGCGGTGGAAAACTGCAGGTTCTTTCAAGGCGAACCATTCATCGAGCCATTTTTGGATATCCGCGACAGAAAGAAAGTGCTGCTCTGACAGGCCATGTTGTAGCGAACGGAACAAATGGAAGTCCAAGGGAGCAATGTCCGGGGAATAAGGCTGTTGGGGTAAGACGTCCCAGCCAAGTACCTCCAAGAGTTCCTTCACGGATTTGGCAACATGAGGTCTAGCGTTGTCGTGGAGAAGAATAACCTTTTCATGTCGTTTAGCGTATTGCGGCTGTTTTTTCTGTGAGTGCACACATCGAGTAATGGACGTCGGTACCGTTCAGCAATGATGGTTTCACCGGGTTGCAGCAGCTCAGAAAACACAACACCAACTTGATCCCACCAAATGCATAGCCATGGATGTCCGATTTAGGCGTAGAGGTTGATGGTTCGCCGGGACGAACCCATGATTTCTTCCGCTTAGGATTGTCGCAACGAATTCATGTTTCATCACCAGTCACTATTTTATGCAAAAACGACTTCCGTTTTTGTCGTTGTAGCAGCAATTCACACATGGTTTCACGTTTGGTGATGTCGCTTCCCCCATGTGGGGTCCAGTTTACAAGTTTCTGGATCATTCCCATTGCCTTTAAACGTTTGCTAACCGTTGACTCTTCGACCCGTAGTGTTTCATACAAATCGTGGAGTGTCTGACATGAATCCTCGCCCAATAAGGGCCTCCAATGCGCCATCTTCGAACTTTTTCTGGTGCCCAGGGCGCTCTTTGTCCTTCACGTCATATTCGTTGGCTTTGTAGCTTCGGAACCACTCTCTGCATGTTTCCAAAGGTCATGTTCCCCACAGGCCTGCACTAGCAAACATTAACTTTCCGCTGCAGATTTCTTGATATGAAAGCAGAAGAGTAATGCTTCCCGCAAATGCTCATTTTTTGGTACGAAACTCGACATCGTGAATGCGATACAAACTCGTGTTCTGTGCCCTCCGATCGCGTGTCACACACTGCTTCGCCCAGACTACGGACGGTACATGCGTGTGCAATGGAGGTCACGTGTGGCCCAGGTCACAGCGCACCACTGCTGCGCTCTATTGGGCAACAGCGGGAATTAATTCAAGCACCTAATATATTAAGTTTAAGCATTTAATTCAAGTTGAGTTATTAATTTTTATGTAGTAAATTTAAGTTCGGTTATTAATACATACATTTAATTGTAGTTTTGTTTACATTAAAACGCATTTTATGTTCTTCATCATCGAAACGGATCATTGACTCGCCGTTGACGCGAGCTAAAGCAGAACTTTTAAGGGCCTTCAAAGACGTGTGTATGATTCCTTTTCATAGACAACAAGAGCTGTAGTAACTTTCGGAGTATTATTTTTTTTAATGTGTTTCCGTTTCCATTTCTCACACCACAACCGTATGACCTTACAATAAGGTATCTCTTACACATAGGATATGACTTATAAGGATCGCATACTTTCAAAATAAAGTCGTAAGTGATGCAGAAAATTAACTTTGTCGGGTGATACCTTACAGCTGCTGTTGCACCGAGTCTGCTGTGTTCTAACACGAGTAGAGAAAGAGAGAGAGAGAGAAAGAGACAGAGAGAGAGAGAGAGAGAGAAAGAGACAGAGAGAGAGAGAGAGAGAGAAAGAGGACTGAGAAGTATACACACACACAAAAATAAAAAAATCCAGTGATCACACAAAAAGTATTGAACGTGTAACATAATGTATATCTAAATTCAGTTACAATAACTACAACTAACCTGATCCAACTTTTAAAACGGAGGAGCAAAACTATGCACAAACACGATATAATTATACTTAAAAAAGTACACAGTCGTATTACAGTAATATGGCCATCTACCTAATAATGGGAATAACCATCCTTGGCTAAGATGTTAGCGGCGAGACGGCGTGGCATGCGCGGAATGAGGCCTTGGAAGACTTCCAGATGCACACGTGCCCATTCGAACTGAATAAGAGCACGGAGGACCTGGAGATGACGCGGTTGTGGGTCGACACGTCGAATCTCTCTATCAAAATAGTCCCACAAGTGCTCTATGGGATTGAAGTCGTGAGTTGTGGGCCAAGGGAGAGCGGAGACATCGCTATCGTGTTCCTGGAACCAGTAACGCACCCCCTTAGCGACATGGCACGGCGCATTGTCCTTTTGGTTGGTCCCATCACCACCAGGGTAAACTTCCATCGTGAAGAAGTACAATATATGTAGTCAGCGAGGATGGACAGGTAGTCATTGGCGTTAAGGGACCCGTACAGTGGTACCAGTGGTCCCAGGTCATACCAAGAAAACATCCTGCACACGTGCACACTGCCACCGCTGGCCTGTACTTCTCCGATAAGCGTGTTCGGGTGTTGGTTCTCGTGTGTCTGACGCCGTATCCGCTACCGCCCGTCACTTCTCTCGAGCAGAAACCTCGATTCGTCAGAGAAGGCAACTTTTTTTTCACTCTTCCACTGTCCAATGTCGGTAGTCCCATGCGAACTGCAGGCATCGTTGCCGATGGCCTAGGGTTAACATGGACGCCTTGACAAAGCTTCAACTCCGGAGACCCATGCGTAACAGGGTTCGTTCTATTTTTATCGGGAACACGTACCTGGGTGGCCCAGTGTTCATTTGCTTGGTCAATTGCGATACTGTTGCACGTCGATTGTCCTTTACCAGTTGACGGAGACGAAATTCTTCTCTGTGGTCGAAGATTTTTGGGACTCGACAGTTATGATGTCGGGGGGTACTCGGTGTGCCAGCGATACATTCTTGGTACACTCTAACTTCAGCACCTCGTGAACAGCCCACGAAGTCTGGTGTTTCTGAGATGCTTTCACCCTTGGCGCGGTAGCCGATGATCATTAAGTTTCGAACGTCCGTCAAATAACTACATCTGTCCGTTGTGCTCACGTAACGCAATATGGCTCATCTGTCCTGGCCGGTTCCTTGCATATCCGTGTGATCGACCTAGTCACGTGCACTCTATGACGCGACTGGACGGGTACACTGCAATTCCGGGGTGGCATATTATTCTGATACGAATCTCTATGTACTTTGAAACGGTTGCATCAAAATAATCGAAAAAGGTACGGCAGCAGAAAAACTTCGGGAGGTCCGGACAACTGGGACTACCCCGTTGGCTATGTCTCTGACCCAGAGGAACAAAGCCACATATCAAGTGGGGACAAAACTAACGTCAAGGTTTCTCCACGAGGTCTTCTTGTTGTTCCTTCCTTTGTCGTTTTTGCAAAGTAGGCAATATGAAACATTGCAAAAGGAAGCCAAAGATTTCGTGGCCTACTATGGTAGTAACTACATCCCCTCTCCGCTGTTTTACCAGAAAGTCCCGCAAGCTTTGCCAATGGATTCAGTCGAGTACAACTCCATATGTGTAAGTCTCATACATGCGTCGAGCAGAAATACGAATTCTCTCAATTCTATTTTGTGACATCGCGGACTAATTCCCAGACGATTTATCGATATACTTCTGATTATTATTTTTTTTTGGAGGTGTAACGATCGCGTTCAGCAACTCGACGGGCTATAAGCAGGCGCCCGTCCCTAATTTTGAGACGATGGTTACAGGGAATGCACAAAGCCAGTGCCGTGACACAAACAACATCCATGCGTCACCGGTATTCGAACCCGGACACAACGCGGATGAATGCTCAAAAGCCAGCGCTTAGAGCACTGCGTTTCCGGAAGGCCCTCATTACTTAGACTTTTGGAACAAAAGCTTATAACACCACTCCTGAGAACGCTTGATAGATAGCATTTAGAGCGTTACCTGGCAGGTAAGATCGGGAATAAGACTTATTACTCTTAAAACAGTTTTTTGCAATAGAAATATCAATGTTGAGAGATAATAAATAAGTAGGAACTGTACACCAATCATATTCAAAATAGTATAACTATACTAATGATCCGAATTTCTTGGAGTAGAATAGAAATAAAACTTTCCAAGCTTTCGCACATCAACCAGATGGCTTTTTCAAGGAATGCAGAGAGCTAACTGCAGACTGGATAATAGAAAAAAAAAACAGATATCTTTGAAAAAAGCCATCTGGTTGATGATGAAAAGACCATGTGGTTGATGTGAAAAAGCTTAGAAAGTTTTATTTCTATTCTACGCCAAGAAATTCGGATCATTAGTATGGTTATACTTATTTTAGTTGAGAGATAATTTAGAAGGAAAGTTATCGCGAAGAGCTCAACAATGAAGCACGGTGTTCTGTGAAATAACTGCTCGGAGAAATCGTGAGCATAAACATGAACAAACATCTGCATATAGTACTCCATCTAAAATATTAGAACGGTAGGTAGCGTTTGATCAATCTTGACGACACTTTTGAACTGAAAAAATGCTCAGCTGAAAAGTGTCAAAATCGAAGGAGATATGTAATATTTAAAAAACGTTTAAAGATGGAAGGCATATTGCTATGCCAAGATAAGTTTTAGGAAATGTTCAGGCCAAGAACAGAAAGATAATTACTGTACGTTTTCGTAAAATTGTGAAAAAGGAAAAATCTCGAACATTTTTTTGCTAATAACAAAATAAAAGTTTCTCAAAATTGTATATTCACAAGATTTTCACCTCATCTAAAAAGTGTCTTGAAATATCATCTTAAAAAAAACCGCAGTTCTGCATCTCAGTTGCAAAATGTTTTTCATTGAATCGCTGCTTGTGTGTGAAAATCGTAATTAATGAAATATGCATTTATTATATGATGATACTGTACGAGTATAAATTTAAGCATATTGATTTATGGCATGCGTGGCATAATGAGAAGAAAACCATCTGTTGATCATCGATGATTGCCGAATGCTGTAAAATATGTATCTACCTGCATAAAACTTCTCTGCTTTCTTTTCATGTTATTTATTGTCGATTGATATCTCCAACAGAATTATTTAGAAGCAGACACATAGCCTTTTCGTTTGTGCTTTTTGACGAACAGTTCAGAAATTGTTACCCTACAAACTGAACAATGGGCGCAACGCGAAGGAACTTCGAAGAGGAATTAAATGATTCACTTCTGAGCGAAATAACTGCCATATCTGAAGCAGTAACGAAAATAAAAGAGCCATAAGTCTTTTCTTATTTGGAAAAGATAACTTCAAAAATCACACGCGATTTTTCCAACATCAGAAATGCAAGAGAATGACTCGGAAGTAAAATAAATCACTATATCATCTAAAGAAACACGATCCCTCGGAGGCACGGTATGGACTTACATACAAATCAGGCCTTTTGAGTCTGGTATCACATTTTGTAAAGAGCCTTCCAAACTGCCAGTCTTTTGGAGCGAAATAATTTGAAATGTTCTCGGACAAAGAATTAAGTGCAGAACAAAACAAACGTCAGTCAGGATATACTTCATGCTCGTGCAAGCGTTCTGCAGATAAACAAAAGATATCTGGAAAGACATGAAGGAGAGCTAGTGTGGATATCGAAGCAAACAAATCATGTATTTCTTTTGAAATAAGAACAAATTCCAAAATGGCAAGCTGAGAATAAATGTGGTCCTTAAATCTCAAGGCCGAGATGATATAAAACTGTTAAAATAAAATTTTATTAACAGAAGCCCAGCTCGCTATGTTGATAAAACCAGTAATACGTGCAATTTGAGTATTCAACTAATCAGTTAATAATGAATTTAGTATTTTTCGAAGATTTATTTTAACTAAAATTCGCATAGGGTATGAAAGACTGTTTATTTCTTAGCGGAGATGAGTAAGAATATTCTGCCTTCGTAACATTTAGCGTAACTGCATACCAATTGTTTAGCCGGAAGATTATTTTCATGTCATCTCCTGCCTAAATTGTTGTGCATAAGCAGACATCTCCAGAATTAAAATTGTGTATGTTTTTCAGAGGTTAAGTGACTACGTGCAATGGTGCCTGGAATAATTTTTATTTTGTATCATATTTTGTTTTGGACGTGTTAGTAAGGCACACCCGCTCAAAATTCCATTCAGAATAATATTTCTCATGTTTTTTGTTTCTCCCGAAGTGTCTGGAATTTTATAATAAGCTTTCATTGAGTGATAACAAATAACTGTGAGAAGCAAATGTTAAAAACAAATTCTTGCAAATTTCGTATCTTACAAATTGTCTTCTAGCTTCAAAAAGCCAGTGGAATTATGCCAAATAAAGCATACAAAAGAGATTTTCGTTAGCAAAAGTGATTTCACGATTAGCTTTTTGAATTTTTGCAGACTGTGTATGGGTTCGCCTCCTCGGGGCACTCCGTGGGAACAATGGCACACATAACAGCAACAAGGGCCTCTGAATCTTGGAAAGGTGCCAGCCAGTTCTGTGTGACATTGGCGAAGACCCCAACTCACTGGGTTTTGTTCCAGAATCCTTAGGTTGAATGACCAACTGGAATCCTCAGCTGTGGGTTAATCCCCCACACTGATGTACTTACCTGATAAAAAAGACACAAATAAATATTAAAAATTACTCAAGTGTGGGATATGATGGACCTACCACACATGAGAAGGACGGTCCACCACGGAATCGACCTGGACTTTTTAAACGGCGTATGAGAAAGAGATCTCGGCTGAGTGAGTGTAAGATTGGGGTATGGAATACTAGAGGAATAAATGGCAAGATGAACGAGGTGATTGAAGAGATGAATAAGTATAGACTGGATGTACTGTGTGTAAGTGAAACCAAAAAGAAGAAAATTGGGATAGAAGAAGTGAATGGAACGGTGAGTGTGTGGTCTGGAGTATTGGATAATGTGAGAGGACAGGCGTGATTTAGGTGAAAAGATGAACAACTTGATTCACTGTAACTGCATAAGTGAGAGAATTCTTTGGATTCGTTTAAAAGTGAAACTTCAGAGAATAGTAATTGTTGTAGTGTATGCTCCTTGTGACTCGGAACCTTCTGATAGGAAGGAAGATTTCTGGAATGAGCTAAAAGCTGTTTTGAGCCAGTTTGGTGCTAAAGAGAAAGTTATAACAGCAGGGGATTTCAATGCTAGAGTAGGTGTGCAGAATGCAATTTCTGACAATGTTCTGGGTAAATTTAATTATCCTTGTGTGAATGAAAATGGTGAAAGATGAATTGAACTCTGCATTGAGAATGAAAAGATGAAGAACAACTTGATTCACTGTAACTGCATAAGTGAGATAATTCTTTGGATTCGTTTGGAAGTGAAACTTCAGAGAATTGTGTGTATCTAATACGCTTTTCAACCACAAGTATATCCACACATATACTTGGGAAAATCGTACTCTTGCTCAAAAGAGTGTGATATATTTTGTTGTCTATAATCAGCGTCTGAAACACTTAGTTGTTGACACTCGTGTGATGAGAGTTGGGGATGTTGGTTTTGATCATTACTTGGTAGTGTCAAGAGTGAAACTGAATGTCGGTTGGAGGAAAAGGAATAAGAAGAGGCACAGGATGGAAATAATAAAAGTTGAAAGGCTCCCTGAATATCAACAGCGTTATTCATATGTACCCAGAGAACGACTGAAGGAGCTGAAGGTTTGTGAGAGGGATGTAGAAAAGAAGTAGGAATGTTTTAAGATCTGTGTTGTCACTGCTGCTGAAGAGGTCTGTGGCACCACAATAGTGGGTTAGAATAGAGGTGATTCTTGGTGGAACAGTGAGATTAAAGGGGCAGTAAATTGAAAGAAGGAAGCATATTTGGGAATGCTGCAAGGTAGAGTTTCTGTGAATGCATATCGCTGTAAGAAGCGTGAAGCCGCTAAGGTGGTTCGCCAGAGTAAGACAAAAGATAGGAAGGAGACGGTGGAAAGGCATGAATTGTTTTTTAGAAAGATAGGAAAACTTTCTGGAAGTACATGAGAATCAAGAAAAATAGGGGGAAACAAAGTTGTAACCTGTGTAAAGAATAGGATTGGGGAAATGATATGGGAGCCCCATGAGTTAAGTGAAAAATGGGGTGAATATTTCTGTGAGTTATTAGATCAGGAAAGCAAAGGTGATTCAGAGGTAGAAGCAGATGATGTCACAGTAAAGCGTGGAAGCATAGGAGGGATCTCAAGAGAAGAGGTATTTAAAGCTCAAAATTTCTTCAGAATGGTAAGGCTCCAGGAGCTGATGGCATAACTGCCGAGATGTTGAAATATGGTGGTGACCCTGTAATTGACTGGTTAACTGAAATTTGCCCGTTGTGCGTGCTAGGAGCTAGGAATAGTCCCTCGGGATTGGAAGGATGCCTATCATTGTTCCCTTTTATAAGGGAAAAGGTGATCAGACTGACTGCAAGAACTATCGTTGTATTAGCCTACTGAGTGTGCCTGGTAAAGGCTGCACTAACCAAATGTTTGCATTACGCATAATGATTGAAAAGTATCTGGCTGTTGGTAAGAAAGTTTTTGCTGCCTTCATAGATTTAGAGAAAGCTTATGACCGAGTAAATAGGGCACTTTTGTGGATGGTATTGAATGAATATGGTGTTACTGGGAATCTATTTAACAGTGTAAAAGCCATGTATGCTGGCAGTGGAGCTTGTGTACGAGAAAATGGTGTTTAAGCAAAATGGATTCCTATTGGTGCAGGAGTCAGACAAAGTTGCGTAATATCACCATGGCTGTTTAATATATTTGCTGTATGCTGATGACACTGTCCTGTTGGCAGAGAGCAAAAGTGAGTTGCAGAGTATGTTGTCTGGGATGCACGAAGTTTGCATGAAATTCAAACTGAGTATAAATAAGGGAAAAACCAAAGCTATTGTGTTTGAGAGAGGAACGAGTAGAACTGAATGTTATGTAAGTATAAATGGCAATGTGATTGACCAGGTGAGTGAGTTTGTGTATGTAGGAAGCATGTTTTACAGAGAGAACAAATTGGATGGTGAAATTAGTAGGCGAGTGAATTCTTCATTGAAAGTCATGGCTGCTTTGGGAGGTGTTCACAGATATGGCGGGTTCTCAAGAGAGTCCCGCATGGCTGGATTGTGACGTGCCTGTACCGCAGGGCGCACATGAGATAAAGGTAGATAGCAGCCAGAGCATACGTCCGCGTAGCTCAGTTGCGAGTGAGGGGACCCGGGTTCGATGCCCGGAGGGGACAAAACTGACGGAGAAATTTACTTCGTTATAGTATATAAAAATGTAATTGTTTCTACTCTGATGTATGGCAGTGAAGCCTGGGTACTACAAAAGAAACATGAAATTCATTTGTGTGCTGGAGAAATGTGTTACTTACTTAGCTTGTGGCAAGACCCGTTCTGCTTGTGTGACGAATGAAGATTTGTTACAGTTGCGTGATGTGAAGCAAAATGTTGTTAGCAAGGTGGAGACTAATATGCTTAGGTGGTTTGGCCATGTTCAAAGAATGAGGTATGAGATGCTTACTAAGAAAATCTTTTTAGCCCAAGTGGCAGGAAGGAAAGGTAGAGGAAGGCCAAGGAAGTAATGGGGGAATCAGATTCAGCAGTGTCTGCACGAGAAAAAGAATATTAGTATGAAGTATAAAATATCTTGTGTACGGCGTGTGATGGATGTCAGTGAAGTCGGATTGTATGTCATGATCGCTGTAAATGGAGAAGTTTGATACTGCAACAGTAAATAAAAATTATCTGCTAGTTTGTATTTCTTTCTAGAGCTAACCTCTGAATATCAGAGAACAGCTTAGTAATATGTATGTATGTATTAGATATTTTAAACAATCCAAAAGTTTTAGAATTGTAAGTTTGACTGGAAAACTCCCTTTGTACACCGAAGAAAGTTACAGGTGAACAATGCCATCCTCATTTCTCTTTAATTTTCAAAAACCGAATTTATAAACACATGACTTAATGTATATTTAAATTTTCAAAATGTTTTTTTTGTTTCGAAGAAAAAAATGAGATATTTCCTTCTTGATCTATCAGGGGTAGATATATCTCAGATCTTCCTAGTGAAACTAGGTTATGAATACAACCATTCGGTTTTGCTACGACAAATACCTTTCTGGACGAGAAAATTCAAAAACCTTTTTAAAGAAAATACGAATGTCCAGGGTTTCCTGCACATTTACTGGTTTTTCTCAGTGATACTTACATTGCGCCGATATATCTCTATTTACGACAGATGGTTTGAAAAATTCAGTATGGATCTGAAAGAACTCAGCATGACCATGTTTTCAGTTTTCTTAATTTTATGTTATACAGTATTACTGCAACTTCTTCGTTCACGTACCTCACAGAATAACTGAATACGCTGTATTTATCGTTCTTTAAATAAATAATCTCTGTATCAAGCGTTCATTATGATTGTGAATAAGTTATAGCAAATTTACTAGCTCGGATTTCTTTTTTTATGCAAAAGGTTACCTCTTTGCACCTGAGTCTTGACTGGTGTTCTTGTTGCTCATGCTGGAAATGTTTCAATTCATAAGATGCGAATTTACGATCGTAAACGCAGGTTTTTTTAAACAAATAACCCGCTTTATAATTCGGCCTTAAACATCGATTACAGCTATCGTTGGAAACGTAAAGAGATTAACTGTTTGTTTTAGGGGGACCGAATAAGAGGTGAAATTGTGCTTAGAAATAATTCGCTTTTTGTTCAAGAAGGAGAGCAATAGCATTGAAGTCAAAATACCATTCTACTCAGGTCGGCGCAAGCCGGCAAGCAGGATAAGCAAGCCACCGGGGCACTTTCTGTAGGAAGTGGCCTTTGACAATGCAACTCTTATAAAATTTTAAATGTTGAGTATCCTGTGTTGGGAAACAAAATACTTCTGTTACTTATATAGCCTCGGTTCGTTTCATAGCCGAGAACAGGAAATGGCGTTTACCCCAAAACAGTAGCTACCAATTTATTTTACCTCCCGGTTTGGCCACAGGCCACCTTGCTTTGTCGCATTTGGCTGTGATTTTTTTTTTTTTTTTTTTTTTTTTTTTGCAGAAACGAAGCTTAGTTCTTATTTGTGACTGAAGTCCCCTTCCGTGCCGTATTTTTTATTCAAAAGAAGCACATACTTGGTAAATAGTTAACGGTAGGGTAAAATTTCGCTCTCTAAACATTTCGCGAGGCACCATTTTCTTCAGCATGAATAAAATGCAGAGGACAGTGAGAAATTACTTGCTTATTATTATTTCTTCCTATAACATTTCTGAATAGAGAGAAGCGTTTAATTATTCCACCCTGCAAGGTGAATCTTGTACACCCAATCATTTTACGATGGTATAACGTAACCCTTTTACGTTATGCTAAGTTCCAAATGTTTCGGTGAGGAAATGTTGAAATAAGTGTAAATGTCGTGCGCTAGTTGCACCCGATAACTCACTTTAAATTAACGCCACAAGGCTTTTTAGGGCCAGACAAAACATATACGACAAACAAAATCATTTACATAAACTTTTCTTTTATTGGTCCAGCTCGGCACTTTATACTTCAAGCAACTTTAGACGAAATCACATAACTCCATACAGCGTGATACAAGGATATCTGAAACATATCACACCGAGTTTCACCCGCACAGCTACTGCTTATTCATTATATATCTCTCGTCTTGTCCTTATCACAACAAGCGTACGTCACTCTAACGGACCTCAAGTGTTGCCAACCGTATTCGTGTGAGAAAAAACACATCACGTTAAGTTTGAAAAATTGTAAGGAGAATGAACTCAAATTTACATAGAAAAAGGAACTAAAAATGAAAGTTAAATTAGAGTATACGTCCCAATGGCATCAGCTCCTCTCAAATATCTTCTAACGTGAATCAAATCACAATTTAGCGCGTGAAAATGTAAGTCACTAAGTGCTTGAAAGATTAAAACACCGTATCTCTAAATTTTTGGAAGTGGAGTGAGGAAGAACATCCAAATGCAGGTCAGTTCGCTAAATTCGAGAAAAATATCTAAACTTTCTCCAGCGAAACGCCCACAAAGAGACACCAAAGTGGCGCTATTCATCGGGGAGCAAATATGTGTTGAGCTGGTGTTAATCCTACTGCGGAATAATGTACGAAAGTATATGCGCGGTTATCTCGCTTATAATCGGCTGTAGGGTATCTGCATTTATTATCTCCTGTCTCACACCGTTTGTGATGTACTACAGAGGTGAAGCACGTGTCAAAACGACAAATCTGCAGCGATACATTCCGTCGGTGTAGTTTGGTTGGCTAGAACAACTAACTCCGGAGAGAAGAAACGCTGGTTCGATCGCCGTTACCGACAAATTTGTGTTTTTTGCGCTTTCCAACCGTAGACAGAAGAAACGTATATGCTCCAGCTTTGTCCTTCTGTCTGTCCGTCCGTCCGGACGATAACTCGGGTAAAAATGGTGGTCTAATTTCGGAGAAATTTTAATATGTGGTAGGGGACAACCTGGGGACGAATCCTATTGAAAATGGTCGACATGGGGTCAAAGATAAGGACATGGGAGCGGGATCCATTCCATCATTCCTTTATGAATCATAACTTATGTAAAAATGCTTCGATTAGGACACAACTGTACTATGCTGTTCCGGAAATATAATGAAGCGGAACTGTTGAATATAATCGAAGTGAAGTCAGAGGTCAGGGCACAGGTCAGAGATTTATTCCACAGCCATTATCATCATAACTTGTCTAAAAATGCTTCGATTGCGACACTACTTTAGTATGTTGTTCGGAGATGTGCTGAACCAATTCCTATTAATATGTTCGAAATGGAGTCAAAGGTCAAGGCACATGAGCGAGATTTATTCCACAGCCATTATTCTCATAACTTTAGTTATAATTTCTGGTATGTTGGAAAGCGTATCACAATCAGTGCATTGCATGATTTTACTAACTTGTTATATTGGCGCCTGATTGTGGAAAATGGATATACTGGCAATTGGGTTCTTCGAAAAATGTGTGTTTTTTGCTCAACACATCGTCTGAAATGAATAAAAATTTCTTCTTGGCTTCAAAAAAAAAAATTACGAGGGAGTACTGCAGAGGTGAAGCACGTGTCAAGATGATAAATCTGCAGCGTCCGTCGGTGTAGTTTAGTCGATTAGAATAATTCACTCAGGAGAGAGAAGACGCGGATTTCCATCTTCAAAAATATTTTTTTTCACACGTTTCAGACTTACGTTTTCAAATCGCAAATCAGTAGACACGATGTTGTGATACTGAGTCTTATGCAATTTCAATTTCATATCGTTAAACCGAATTTCCAGTGCAATATATGGACATCGGTACTTTTGCCTTACAGGCCTCCCTCAAGTTTCCATGATGTCATCTCATCACTGCGGCATTTTATCATCATTCTATATTTTGAAACCTCTTACAGTACGTTCTAAACATTTAGAAGGAAGATGTGAATCTAAGAATAAACCCTCGAAAGGTTAATGGTACGGATGCTAACGTGACTGGTATCGTATTTGGCTGGAAGGAGAAAAGGTTTTCTGAAATTCAGTGGTAAGGTATTGTTAAGATGCAAACTTTTCCCTTCCACTTCTGTATTTGAAAAATTTGTAAGTTTCAGGTTACGGCGCGGTGATTCCGAACTAGTTAATCATTTATTGTCCCAGCTTTCATATTGCTTTTCTGTTTGCTTTTTCGCAAGACAACAAAAATGTGAAAGAAATGCCGAAATTTTATGATCCGGAGAAAAATGCAGTGCAAACCAGAAAAAGAAAGAAATTCATACAGATGAGGGTGAAAGTAAGAAATGTTATTTTGCATATGATCTCGGAGAACATTTTGATCGCAAAGATCCTTTTATTTTTCAGAAGTATTGAAAAAATTCGATTGCATTGGGAACGAAGAAACAATCAAGGGATGTCGATAGAAAACGAACCAGGAAGAAGTGTGTGAGATTTCGCGAAAAGAAAGCTCGTGCTGTTTTCCATGCCTGAAATAACGGAGAGGCTGAAAAACAAATTTGGATTTCAATGCGTGGAAGTCACAAAGTTTTCAACAAGGAAGATACGTCAGTACTTTCAAATTTTTGAAGACTCCTCAAAAATAGTTTTTACACTTGTGTTCCATAATTTTTTACTCATATGTCGCATGTGAGCTTCGTATAAATCATAATACCCTCACACACATAGTGCAACCTTCATATGGTGTCTATATAAAGAAATGCCCTTTGGCAGTATAAATCTGCAAATAACGATTTCCATGAAAGAAATGCGTTGGAGTAAAATCAGGTTAACCTAACCTTTCTGCAGCACAGAAAAATGATATGATATTAATTAAATTTAAATACAATGTGGCATTCATTCTCCAGGACAGGAATTTATTTTTGATTGTAGGTAAAATCAAAAAACAAAAACAAGAATTGTTCTACAGAATTCTCGAACGTAATGAAAAAGCCTCTTTTAACTAGGGTAACCTATTTAGTTCCTTAAAATGTATTTCAGGTTGGGATTAGTTTGCTTTTTAGATTTCATGTAATCAACTCCATTTTCATAACACGCATTCTTTCCGGTTCCTCGAAGTCTCGTTATCCAGACATCAGAAAATGAAACTTGCACTTGCACTGTTTTTGTTTTCTTAGTGAAATATAAGTCAAAAATCAGTACTACTCCAAAGAATAAAAAAGAAAGGAAAACTCGAAAAGGAAATAACTCCGAATAAATTCTATGCGGAATATTTTCATAGAATAGGAATTTCAACGCTAAAATAATGGGGATTCTTTTCCACGGAAAAATTCGAATTCCTTCATACCGAAGAAATTGCAAAATAATAAAATCACAGCACCGTTTTTGTTTTCTTAGTGAAATATAAGTTAAAAAACAGTACTGCCCCAATGAATAAGAAAGAAAAGAAAACTCGAAAAGGAAATAACTCCGTATAAATTCCATGCGGAATATTTTCACAGAAAAGGAATTCCGACTCTCTAATAATAGGGATTCTTTTCTACGGAAAAATGCGAATCCTTCATACCGAGGAAATACAGAATAGTAAAATAACAGAAGTTTTTTTTTTTTTTACGTCTTTTGAATCCGTTCTGACTCGCATTAAATTTATTAAAGCTATTCAAAGTCAATGGAACCGGTACGGGAAACAGTAGTATCTGACCGAAGAAAGAAGTCGCAGATATTGCTGCAAACGTAATCGTGAACTTACGCCCTCTGGTAGCAGACTTGTGTGTTAAAAAAATTGAAATGATATGAGAAACATTTCGCAGAAGAAACGCTCTCCAACAAGGAAGGAATTTTTCACATCGGACTCTTAAAAGAAATGATATGGACAAATATAAGATATGCATCTACACCCCCTGGCGGGGAAATCATGCATTATTTTAGGAAGAAAATATTCTCAAAAGGGTTTTTGATGTGAGCGGTATCGGTCCAGGAAAGAAGTTTTCAAATCGGTGGTGTAGAAGTATCGGGGAAAACGCAATTTTCCTTTGGGCCACCTAGCGGAAAGACTGTGATCCACTTGAAGATTTTGAATTTATATGAAAAACATTTCGGACCGGAGACACTACCCAACAAAGAAGGAATTTTTCAAATCTGACGCTTAGAAGTAGAGATATTGACAAAAATAAAATATACATCTACGCCCCCTAGCGCGGAAAGCATGCATTATTTTACCAAGAAAATATTTCTAAAAGGTTTGTCGGCGTGAGTAGTATCGGTCCACAGGTGAATTTGTTTAAATAGAGATTTTAGAAGCTGCCGTTTTGCTGCAAATACGACAAAAGCGTTAAGACTTACGCCACCTGGTGGCCAAACCATTTTTGTACCAAAAATTAGAAATTATATGCAAAGATTTCCCTTTAGGAGTAGTATCCGGTGCAGAATGACTTCTTCACCTCGGAGATTTAGAAGCAGAGATATCTGGGAAAACGCAATTTAACCATTACGCACCCTAGCGGAGTCTATGAACTACTTGGAAATTTTGAAATTATATGAAAAACATTTCGCATTAGAAACTCTATCAAATGAAGAAGGAATTTTTCAAATCGGATCATTCGAAGCAGAATATTGACAAAAAACAGATATGCATCTACGCCCCCTGGAGGAAAAACCATGCACTATTATAAGAAGAAAATATTCCAAAAAGGTTTATCGACATGAATGGCAACGGTCCACGAATGAATTTTTTCAATCGAGGTTTTTGAAGCTCAGATTTTGTGGCAAATGCATCAGAAGCAGAAATTAACACTTACGCCCACTAGTGGCCGAAACATTCTCTACCAAAAATTAGAAATTATATGCAAAAGATTTCTCATCAGCACCTGTATCCTCTGAAGAAAAATGTTTTCAAATCGGAGTTTTAGAAGTAGAGATATCGTGGAAAATGCTATTAAATTTTACGCCCCTAGCAGAAAATGTATGCGTAACTTAATAAAGTGATTATACCTAAAATACTCTTCGACGTATATGGAATCCAAAGATAAAAGAATTTTCTCAATCAGATGTGTAGAAGCAAATATATGGAATAAAATGTATTTTGAATTCGATATCATCTGCATTTTTGCTCTCTAGCGGCGAAATCGTCGTAAAAAAAAAAAAGAAATGAAAGATCAACATTTCCATATTTCAAGCTTCCTAATGCAACAAGAAGTTTTTAATTCGGTCTAATAGTTGCAGAGATATGGTGTATACAGGCGGACGGGTAGACGGACTGACAAACCGTTAAAATAATACGCCTGTTCCTAATTTAGGCCACTGGTTCCAGGAAAGGAAGAAAATCAGTGCCGTAAGACAAAAAGAACATCCATGCCTCACAGAGATTCGAACCCGCAACCTTATCTCGGCGAATGGTCAGCATTTAGACAACTAAGCCATCTGGGCGGCAATTTTTTTCAGAATGAGCTGATGAACTTTTCTTTATAATTTAACATAGCACATGATACATACAAAAGCTCACGGTAGGATACGTTCTGCCTTTTTTTCAGTACGAAACCTGCCTTTATTTCTATCAAACATACAAATAAATATAGTTTGACTAGAAATATTTTCACTCAATCATATTCCAGAAGAGGAAAATTTGGGGGGCCGGGAACAACTTTAGAGCTTGTTTTATTTTCTTTAATTTTTTTTTTTAAGTTTCGTTTTTATTTTCTTTAATTTTTTTTACCTTGAGCATCTGTAAGTGCCAAAAGCAATCACACTTTTTTTTTGAGCTACGTATCTCAAGGAGGGAGCAAAGACAGTGCCATCAGAAAAACACACTCCTATGCCTCCATTATCCAAATCTGTCCCAGCTCGGACAAATAGCCAAAGACCAGCGCCTCTGTCATAGGAAGGGTGCGGACCTTTCAGTTATTACTGAAAAATAAAGATGGATTAAGCATGCTCATGCGTAACCTGCTTTATTCAGCTGCTAGCACCAGTACGTTCTGTATATATTTATGTGATACATATTTTTGATAAGGCTTTCTATATATCATTATCGTTATTTCTTTCTTTGTCTTTAGGAGGCCGTCCCAGTGGCTCAGTGGTCTAAGCGTTGGCTTCTGATCATTGGTCCGAGATGGGCCCGTATTCGAATTCCGGTCAGGCATGAATGTTGTTTTTGTCTTCCGGCATTGGCTCTTTCCCTTTCCTGAAACCAGTGGCTGTAAATTAGGTACTGGCGACTGTTTATAGCCAATTTAGTTTCTCACGGTGGTTGTTAAATCCCCAACGACACAACATCGTTCGAAGTACTTGAGATGGTGTAGTATCCTCAACGCACACATTCTGCGCTTAACTAGGAAAAAAGTTGCTCACGGTGTTCGTTAAACCTCCAATCAAAAAAAAAAAAACTAGTAAAAAAGTTGCTCACGGTGTTCGTTAAACCTCCAATAAAAAAAAAAACTATGAAAAAAGTTGCTCACGGTGTTTGCTAAACCTCCAATCAAACAAAAAAAATACTAGGAAAAAAAGTTGCTCACGGTGTTCGTTTAACCTCCAATAAAAAAAAAACTAGGAAAAAAGTTTCTCACGGTGTTCGTTAAACCTCCAATCAAAAAAAAAACTAGAAAAAAAGTTGCTCACGGTGTTCGTTAAACCTCCAATCAAATAAAAAAAACTAGGAACAATTCTACTGAGACAAAATATGAATTTCTAATCGGTTATGGATTTGCAATTCAGAACCTATGAACCTTCTCTCAAATAATATTTACCTCATTACTATTGTGCCAATTGCTCTTTAGTGTTATAAAGAGCACCCGAGAGTTTCAAATGCCTTTATTCTGCGGAAAGTCAATGCAATCATTCAGGAGAAAATTAGGAAATAAATTTTGAAGCAGCAAAAAGTATTGCATTGTGTATAACGCTTTCCATGTAGCTTCCTTAGTTCATGAACCTTTCATTTTCCTCTGCATTATAAAAAAAAGGGTTGAAGAGATCTAGCAACTGTATTCCTCTATCCTTTTGCTTTTGAATTTAATTGTTCAGAACGAAGCTAGGTAATATTTTAAGCGTAGTGAAGTACATTTAAAATGTTTACCTACACCGACATGTTCGCTGTAGATTCTATTTTTAGTGTCTCCCTCGTGGAAAACATAGACGGTACACACACATTATGTAAATCAAATCTACTTTTTTCAACGAAAGAAATAAAACGCATGCGTACATCTCATTGGTATTCGCCACATCACATCTCTAATGATTTCCGAATGCATTATTAATTCATTATTTTGAAGCATAAGCAAAATGGGCGTCTGTAATCCAGTTTCCTAACTTTCACTGAAAAGTAAACGGGAAATGATATTCGAAAGAGGAAATTGAATCCCTTCGGTGCGATTACAGTGACCGAGATAAACTCCCGTTTCAATTCAGAATGGCAGTGACGTTTACTGCGGTCTGCGGTACTTCTTGAAATGAGGCGTGCTTAAAGCCTGGTGGAGCTGGCATCGTCACCATAGCCTCGTCACCGCAGTGCTCCGATTCACAGACCATTTCACAACATCTCCGTGCTCCAAAAGTCAAAACAAGAATGAGAAAGGAGAAGAAAACCGGATAAAAAGAAACACTCCTTTAGCCACTCCCAGCTATTCACACATCTTAACCTTATGAGGTCAGGAGAATGTCACGAACAAAAGGGGCCGCGTTTGGTCGAATCAAATAAAATGCATTTATTCGTTCTACTTCTTATTCTATGCTACTCTACATGACAAATGCTTTTAAAGTAAGTTGTTCAACTCAAATGGAATTACCACTGGGCTTATTTTAATTTTGCAGTCAGAAACTTTACTGTAGAATTAACCCTCGCAGGGGCTGTTTAAAGAAGTCGAGAAATCGATAACAGGGACACCGAGCGGCATTTAGTTTGAAAGTATCTAATCATTTCTCCAGAAAAAGCAGATAAAAGTGTTTGCATAATGATTTCCGATTATTCGCAGTTTTTTATCTCACGTTTCTCTAAGTCTCTACTGAAATGAATGGGTGATCACAGTGAAGAAGAATATAAACTGAGTGGTCAAGTTATTAGGGCCACCTTTTTAGCAAGGTGTTCAACCACCTTTGGAGTTCTGGATACTAGTAATTAGCCACGACATTGTTCTGTCTAAAATTTGGTAATCTTGTGCGGGATACTAGACCACGCAGATTGCATGGCACTGAATCCAGCTTTCTGATATCACATTTGACTTCATACCACAAGTACTTCGTGAACTGATGATACCAATGAAGTAAGGAAAAGCCTCTAAGATATTTCTGAAATTATGACGTCTTAAGAGTTTAGCTTCTGTGTTTTTCAGATTGTTTGTTAAAACCATAGTCCCTTAAATACTAAACGCCTAACACTTACAGAGGATATTCACACATGTTTAGAACGTTTTTGATAAGAAATTATCGCAAATTGAAGAACTTTAAAGAATTGAAACTGGCAACAGCGTGTTAGATGAACACGAAAGAAACATCTGCTGCAATTTAATATCGTGTGCTAAGAAAATGGCGCACGTAAACAAGCTGAGGATAGAAGGTTATGTTTGTGCTATTTACGAAGAGAAATATTCGTATTCTGTATTTAAAAACAAGTTAGTAATATCATGCAATGCATTGATTATTACACGCTTTCCAACATACCAGAAATCATTACTCAAGTTATGAGGATAATGGCTGCTGAATAAACCTCGCTCCTGAGCCCTGACCTTTGACACAGTTTCGATGATATTCAACAGAACGGTTCAATATACTTCCGGAACAATATGATAACGTTTTGTCGCAATCAAAGCATTTTTACGTTAGTTATAACGCATAAGAGCAATGGAATGGATCCCGCTCCTATGCCCTGTGATTTTTGACCCCATTTCGCCCATTTTCAATAGGATTTGTCCCCAAGTGGCCCCCTACCACATGTTAAAATTTCATGGAAATCGAACCATTGTTATTCAAGTTATGACGCATAAGGGCAATGGAGTGGATCCCGATCCTATGTCCTGATCTTTGACATCATTTCGCCCATTTTTAACAGGATTCGTTCTCAGGTTGTCCCCTACCAAATACTAAAATTTCATCGAAATCGAACAATTTTTACGCGAGTTATCGTGCGGACGGACAGACAGACAGACAGACGGACAAAGCTGGAGCATATACGCTTCTTCGACCTACGGTTGGAAAGCGTAAGAAAGCTGTGAAAATAATGGAATGAGCATTTCTAAATGTAAAATAAGCAATATTATTAATAATAGACAGAAAAATCGTCAATCATTACTTTTAACGGTAAAAAGAACAATAAACGAATGTCAAAAGAAGGTACTTAATTTTACGACTATTCCAAAAGTAAGGTCTCTGGTCTTAAAAGAAAATCCACCGACCCAAAGGGCAATCGCTAAGTCATTAAAAATATCTGTATCAACTGTAAACAAGGAAATAAACAAATAACCCCGTCAACGAGGGCTGAAAATGGGCAAATATAAGAAATAAATGTGAAAGCTTTGAAATTTGGCACACTTATTAATAGGTATCTAGTGAAGATTATATCAAAAGTCCTGACGAATCAGAGGTGAGCTCTAGCTACCATCTTGAAAAATAGGTACGCTTTTTTGGTTTTCGTGAGTATCTCGAAAACGGTTGGTCGTAGCCCAAAAATGCTGTTTACAAAATTTCCTACGAAAAAGGTTCTATTCTTCTTTTTTTTTTTTTTTGTATGTCTAATAGTTTCTGTGATAATCGGGTGTCAATGTTGTACTGTTTCGCTGATGGCTACGTTATCACTACGGTTTCCATACAAATAAGCTA
This sequence comes from Macrothele yani, assembly GCA_039090855.1. Lineage (NCBI taxonomy): Eukaryota > Metazoa > Arthropoda > Arachnida > Araneae > Macrothelidae > Macrothele > Macrothele yani. The sequence goes on from CM077013.1 coordinate 89,360,643, forward strand.
GTGATAACGTTGCGATCAGCGAAACAGTACAACATTGACACCCGTTTTTCACAAAAACTATTCGAAATACAAAAAAAAATGAGTTGAACCTTTTTGTAGGAAATTGTGTATGCTTCAATTTTGTCACCGGTATTTTTGGGCTACGACTAGCCATTTTTGGGATATTCACGAAAAACCGAAAAAACGTACTTATTTTTCAAGATGGAGGCTAGAGCTCACCTCTGATTCGTCTGGACTTTTGATATAATCTTCACTAGAAAACTATAAAAAAGTGTGCCAAGTTTCAAAACTTTCATACTTATTTCATCTGAAAACAAACCCTGTTTTGACCGGACTAAAAGGCTTGAATGTGAAAAAAAAAACCGCTGCAGTCTACACCACGTTCTACGCTCAGGCGCGGGCACGTGACTGAGAGTAGAACGCGGTGTAGACTGCTTTATGAAAATCACTTAGCTGGAGGCAGATGGAAATTTATTGTGACTATTTATAATGCATGGATCTACCTAAATAATTGTAACAGAAAAAGGTTGATTTACAATCGCAAAAGAGCAGAAAAGACTTATAAACATGGTTCCAAGAATCCAAAGAAAGTTTCAGTAAAGGATTCATAATGATTGCTGGTTTCTCATACAACTGGAAATTCAAGTTAAGAAAAGTTGAAGAGAATGTTATACTCAATTCTACATATTACCAAAATAATGTTTTAACTCCTATATTTAAGCAGGAAATACCATTCCTTTATAGATGACGCCTACAAAGAGTAGGACTCGATCAGGAAAGGACTACGAGTCATAAATCCAAATCTACTGCACTATTTCTTGAAAAAATGAAAACAAAGTGACGGACACCAAGTCCATACCTTTTGCTCATATTCCTTGAAAGCCCATGATGTGTCACCAATGGACTAGCGTGCCTTTGGACTGCTAAACAGAGGGCTTTCTAAACGCAGACCGTAAACAATCAATTGACTATGGAAAGCAGCGGAAGAGCAGAAGAATAAAATACCACTGCCACTTTTAAGAAATATTCTGTTATCTTGGAAATCTCGATGTAAGTTCATAATCCAGGGAAAGGGCTATCAGGTGGAAGATTTAAGAAATAAATAATTTGATTTGAAACATTAATTATATTGCTGGAAATTTTTTCTTGTGTGAACATCCTCTGTAGGTAACAACTAAGGCTCTAGGGATTAATGTAGCAAGAAATAGAACTTACATATCATCCAAAGCTATTGTTTTTTCCAGCTTTCTGCCTGTCAACTTGCAACTTCACTTTGGGGAATGACAACGTAGTTTACACAGAAACACAATTTCTCTTTGAAAAATTAATTTAGACTGAATCGCGTTTCCAATGTAGACAACAAGTACTCTACGTAGAGATTATCAAGGTTGCAAATGGTCTTACTTCAAGCAGTGTGTCGTCACACACACACACACACACACACACACACACACACACACACACACACACACACACACACACACACACACACACACACACACACACACACTCTACACTGGACTTGACTTTTTATTTAGTACTGACTGATTATAAGAATTTTTCAAAAGGCATGAGAAACTTCGGAGGAATTGATGCGCCATTCAGATGGAAATTAACAGAGAAGTTGCATAATATACATACGAACAGAAACTAAAAAAACAGGTTAATTAAGAGATATACGTCACAAAATCGATTAGAGAATATCTAGAATTGTGACGCCGGAAGTATCTATCATCATTAACATGACAAACACTATTACACTACATCCGTCAGAGTGACCATGAAAGGTGAATTAATGCTGTCATGCCATTGTATTTAAATTTTCACTTGGTGAAAATGTATTTAAATTTCGCATGGTGAAGATGCAAAAACTATTCGTGGGACTACGTAACGCTTTGCCAGTAATTTAGGGCCCACTTTCGGAGCTCAGAATTCCAATGGAAACGCTTTGTATTGCTTCCTGCAGTCAGAAATGATGTGTAGATAGTTCTGTGATCGATATATCTCAGACGCCGCAATGTACGGTGTATCATTCATTTGAATACTATATGGCATGTTACCTAATTCATATCTTCTGTCATTTGGTTCACAGTTGAGCGTCTGTCAGTCTATTCTATTACATTATCAATTCCGACACCGATTGTCCCTTTCTGACCATAGTTCATTGGCTGAAAACGCGTTTTTGTTGCGTCAACAAAACGGGTTTTCTCTGGGTGCTCTTGATACTGTTGTTATTCCATATCCCAGCGCAGCAGTTTTGTTTATACTTGCACCACTCCGTCGGATAACTAAATGGTAAACAAAGAGATCTAACCCCACGCGGTTAGATCCCTTTGTTTACCTATCAGACTTTCAGTATCGTACTACACACTACTATCGAAGGTGTTTTAGTATATGGCTACATATACTAAAACACCTACACTATGGCTACATATCCAAATATGTAGCCATAGTGACATGACGGCAACGGATGTTGTATTATCCTTTATTTCCAATATGGTGTATCAGTCTTAATTAACTGGACTCACAGCAAATAGCTTAGACAAACAATTTAATGAAGGCTGCTTTTTTCACATCCTGTTGCGTTATAGGGCTTTTCACTCGATTTCTTTTAGGATCTTGTGGCGTAGGTTTGTCAGGTCTTCGCTTGTAAGGTAATTAAGCAGATCAAGTGGTTTTTTTCCTGATGTTAAAATGGATGAATTACTAGCTAAATGAAAAATCGTTATACTGCCGTGGTACACTTTATTAAATGCAACATATGGGGAATATCACGGATTTTCTTTCCTCGATTTCTGTTTGACATCGAAATTACACTCTTTTTGTTTACACATTGTTCTGTTCCTGCTTAAGTTTTCTCATGTGTTTTTCTGGGTAATCTTGTCGCCAAGATCCCATTCCTACGGAATTTCTAACTCATCATTCCTTCTCGGAATGAAAGAAAGCTTTTCCACTTTCTTTTGGGAAGACAAATTTTCTCCGTTGCGTGGAGAATCCCCAAATCTACTTCCTACAACCTTCAAGTGCCTGTTCAAGCTCTCATTTTCTGATTTTCTGTCTTTTCTCAGAAAAAGCGTTGACTTGTCCCCTGCTCTACTTTGCGTATCCCTTCATGCGACCACTACGTTAGCTCCTTTTTACTTTCACCCCTCTCACACCCTTCAATTAGAAACTTATTTTGCAATTGTTCATTGGCACCATTGCGTTTTTCTCTTACGTGTGAGCTATTTCTCTTACTCCATCCGTGTAAAAAAGGGATGAATCCTGAGAAATCTAAAATGGCCAGGTTTTCGAAACTTTTTGCCATGACACAATTTCCAGCGCAATAAAGTAATGCCAAACTGAAGTTTATGAATATCCAATGAAAAGAGATGGCTTTCCAAACACTCTTCTTTCACACATCAGAAACATCACAGCGAGCGATCATTTCCTCTCTCTTGTAAACTGCTGGGTGAAAGCTAGTAAATATACCATACCAATACCTTCTCAAAAGCACTAACGAAAGGAAAATTATTTTAACTGAAGAAGGGAAGAAGAGAAGAAGAGTAAATATGATTGAAAAATACATTTAACACTAGTGTTCTTCTTCAAAGTCATAACTTAAATGTTCTCCTTTTTTTGATTGAAGAAGAGCACCTAAATTACGACATTGAAGAAGAGCACTAGTGTTAACTTACCATGAAATTAATGAGCCCAGGGTAACAGCTATGTATATTTATTCATTACTAAGAAATATGTGCCTAACAACTTTATTTCAAAAATGACTCAAATTTTTAACGCCAAGATAGAAAATTGAGTCTGTACCATAAATGCTGACGAATTAACGAAGGCATTCTACTAAGACCGCTCCATAAAAACTGAGGATATAATCACACAAAATGAAGAAGTATAGGCACAGCAAAATATATGTTATTCTTTCTCAAAGTATCTTCCCTCGAATGATATGCAACGGTCTCATCGTTCAGTCTAGTTTTCAAAGCATGTGGTGAAGGCATTTTGTGCAAGCTGCTTCAACGACCCCTGCACAGCTTGAATAACGTCAGCATCTGTGTTGAATGTTGCGCCACGGAACTTCTCCTTCATTGTTGGAAACAACCAGAAATAGCATGAGGAGGAGTCAGGATTGTACGCTGGCTGTGGTGGCATGATTTCAATACTGCATTTCGTAAGAAACTGTTGAACACAAGCAGTCACGTGTGAGCGGGCGTTATTACAGTGTAGGGTCCACTTGCCCACCAGTTCCGGTCGCTTAATCGATATGAGTCGCCGCAGACGCTTCAAAACTGAAATGTAATACTCAGCATTGACAGTAATTTGTGGAGGAACGGCATGCTGATAGACTACACCTTGATGATTACAGAAAATTATCATCACCACCTTTCCATCTGATTTGGTTTGGCGGCGGAGGCGAGCCTGTGTGTTTGCAGACACCCGTTGCGCGCTTCGTGAGGAGGTCGAAATTGTGGACCCATGCTTAATCGGCAGTTATTATTGTGTTTAGAAAGTTTGGATCCTTTGCAATCATGTGTTTCCACTCATGACATACCTGAACTCTGGCTAACAATTGTTCTCTCGTCAGGTGATGAGATACATATATGGAAAACACAAAATGCAGCAGTAATTTGTAGCGTAGAATGCGGAATGCCGACGTTTTTGAAATTTTAGTTGACGCCGCGATGTCTTTACACGTTATCCGTCGGTCTTCTTGCAGGATTGCCCAAACAGTGTTAACAATATGCTCCGTAACAGCAATTTCAGGTCGACGAAGCCTAGGAGCCAGTTCTGCCGACAAACGTCTTTTTGAAATCATGGTGCCATCTAAAAATCACTGGCTCACCCACACATTTATCTTTGTAAGATTTTTTCATTAAATCAACTGTTTTGGAGCCATTTTACCCAAACGATAGCAAAATGTTATCGTACAACGTTTTTCACTTCTTAACTCTGAATAACTCACTTCCATAGTTGTATGGCGAAATGCCCCACCTTAAACAACTGCGCCATGCCCATACAGCACAAAACGTTTCAGATATGTATCAGTAATGTTACAATCGCTCATTTTCGTTACACTTTCAGAGATATCTTACAATTACGTTTCAACAACATCTATTTTGGAACATAACACTTTGTACATTACGGTTACATTAAAAATAGCATTCACCGATACATCTACTTTATAGTTTCCATTGTACATAATTGCTACCTTGTTGTTGCATTCCGGCGATATTTAAGATATTTGATTTGGCAACGGCGTGAATGCGCATTTATGCCATTTCATCAAAGCACCCTCGTAGTTGTTTCACGTGCTACTGGGATATTCTTTGGTGATACTGTCGTACTCGAGTTAGCTGGGTGTAGGAGAAGTGGCCACAAAAATTTTAAGGGACAGTATAAAAATTGCATTTTTCACTTCTTCGTGTCCACGACCCCCAGAGGTTGGTTATCTGAGTCATATAAAGTTTCCATAATTTCGTCTTTTTTTAATTGCGATTATTAATATGTGATTGTTTATAAAAATATTTGTGACCTACAACTCAACAAAATATTTCAGGATTTACAAATTACAAGTCTGCAAATTATCCGAGGATATGTGCTGCCTCAGGAAACTTGTCAGGATGGGGGGTGGGGGTGTAACACCAAACGTATAAAATACAAAGAATTTCTGGTCCGATCAGGGATCGGGAGAATTTCAGCATTTACAAGCTATAACTCGACACATTATTTGAGGGCCTGTGCCTACTCAGCAAACCTGTAGAGGGGCGGGGGGGGGGGTAACACAGACGTGTTTCCTGAGGCAGCGCAGAAATTCCTTATATTTTATACTTTTGGGTAACACCAAATGTATAAAATATAAGGAATTTCTGGTCCGATCGGGAGATTTTCAGCATTTACAACCTACAGCGCAACAAACTCTCTGAGGGCATTAGCTGATTCAATAAACTTTGGATGGGGGGGGGGGGGGGGTAGTAATACCTAATATATAAAACGTAAAGTATTTCTGGTTGTAAATGCTGAAAATCTCCCAATCGGAAGAGAATGACTTTATATTCTACGCTTTTGGTATTACTCTCCTCACCTCCCCCGACAGGTTTCCTGGGTAAGCACATGCCTTCGGATAATTTGTTGAGTTGTAGCTTGTAAACGCTGAAAATATCCCGATCGGACCAGAAATTCTTTATATTTGCATATTTTAGGTTTTAAGCACCCCTTCCCCCTAAGTTTCCTGAGTTTGCACATACCCGCAGTGAATTTGTTTAGCTGTAAGTTATAAACCTTGAAAAATATCGTAAATCAGAAAATACGAAATTACGGAAATGTTATGTGGGTCAGACAACCAATCTCGGGAGACGCAGCCACGGATCAGTCCAGAACGCAAATTTCATACAGCCCCTTAAACCTTTTTGTGAACAGTTCTCCGGTGGTAAGTTCTTCGGTGGCCAGTTCTCCGCTTTGTCTTTGGCCCGAAAATCATGGAAATGTCTAAATTTCTTACTGAAAATAAAATATTAAAAAAAATATTTTATGAAAAATAGTTGCTCAAGTAGCGGGGAATATAGCCACACGAAATGTGTTTAAGCAGAACAATTTAATGGCACTGAAATTCCAATGTGTCCAGTTCACCGGTGGCCACTTCTCCGTACCCGGAGTTTGCTAGTTAGTGTACACTAGTGTCCGTCCTTAACTTTTGCACACCAGTGTATAATATCTTAGTACGTTTGTTGGTTTTGAATCAGAAAAAAAGTCTCAATAAAAGTAGGTTTTAGTTTGTAAAGGTAGAAAAAATAGTAGTGTTGATATATTGAAAAGTTTAACGACTACGCAAGTTTTGAAAAAAAAAAGAGTGAGACATGCATTTAAAGGTACATTTCATTGATTAATCATGAAGAAATGTAAGTCATCCTACAGAAAAATAAAATGATCCGTGGAAAAAATAATGCATTTCTATTAACAAACGTATTCGCAAAGCACTGGCCTTCTCGTTGGTTCCTACAGAACGCTATAATCGCGAGGCGTCCAATGATCGGGTGGGATAATGCATCTGCGTAGAAAATCGCTGGACAAGGGTTCGAAACTGGCGTGACTTCAAATGATTTTTATTTCCTTGGTAAGAAAATTTCCCTAGCGTCGTGAAGTCACACCGTAAAATTCCGTGATGGGGAAAAGTAAAAAGGAGTGAAAAGGTATTGGTGAGACCATGTGGGGAGGAAAAAAATTGGCGAGCAAAACATGTTCAGTAGGACCACTTGGCACACAAAATGTTATGGTTAAACACAAAGAGAAAATGGCGGACAAAAGATCACGTGGAAAAACAATGGATGCGATTGACGTCATGATTGACCAAGAATCGACCACCTGCGTCCTTGAGGCAGCACGTGGACGGGTTCCTTTTTAGAGAAACTCCCTATTATCACGTAACACTAATGTAACGAAGTTACAAATATCTTTCAAACACGTAACAGTAACATGAAGTTGGTATCTTGAAGTTACAAAGACCTTTCACTGTAACGTATCAGTTATGTTTCAAAGTTATGTAACGTTTGCGGGCATTTTGACGTTTCTGAAACATTACTGTTACATTGCGCAACGTATCTGAAAAGTCTCAATGTTACGTACCTGGAACATATAGGAAATATTCTGTGCTGTGTGGGAAAACAAAACCAGAATCGCCTTCCACGGCTAATAACTGTTGCCATAGATACTTCCTTAATTCAGTCAATCGTCTGCGTAGCTATTTTTCCTCTTCGCACTTTTGCCAACTCATAAAAAAGAAGTACTCTCAGTTTTTATGGAAACGCCTTTGTATTAAACTTGTTTTCCCGACTTTCACTGATTTTGGCAACACGTCGGTATCTCTCCAAATTAGGTGACTCGTTCATTTGATTATCTTTTTCAGGTCTTCTGTTGATTGACGTGTACTCTGTTCGTCGAGCTACATAATCACAAATTACGTACAATGAAAGGTAACCTAAGAGTGGGGGAAAAATATTTGAATTTAAAATGGTCCGATTTCAGTTGAACTAATTCAACTATCCAATTGATGATCTCTTAGCGTTTCCTCTTGGAAAGTAATGAGAATACTTTCCAAGAGGAAACGCTAAGAGATCATCAATTGACATCTCGACATATTAATAAGGTCATATCTGAACGTAAAGTGCTAATGTGTTCAATAATCTAGCATAAAATAAAAAAAGATGACACACAGTCGAGTCACACTTTTGTGACCACCTTGGAGGGTATATAAGGTGTGCTGTAGGCATTCTGAAAACATATCACTCGTTGCTGTCATGGATAAAAGGAGCGATTTATCAGATTTCCAAAAAGGGATGATTATCGGCTTTAGGGCCAAGCCTGGCAATTTTTCTGAAACAGAGCAGTTTGTGAACTGTCCACGTGCTGCTGTGTTTAAAGTGTATCGTGATTGGAGAAATGGCGCCATTGTGAATAAGCGATGTGGAAACTACGGAGCATGACGTGCCATTAATAAGAGAGGTGAACGTCGGCTGCGAAGGTGCGTGCGGACCAATCGACACGGTACAGTGGAACAACTCACTGACCGAATGAACCAGAGGGCTACCGGAAGTTTGTCTAAAGCGACGGTTCAGTGAAACCTGCTGCGTATGGGTCTCCGATGCAGACGGATGGTCACTGCACTATGCTGACGAAGGTGCATCGGCAGAAAAGGCTTACATTTGCACGGGTGTCGGAATTGGATTTCCGCTGATTGGCAAAGGATTGCCTTCTCCGATGAGTCACGTTTTCTGCTTCATCAAACGGATGGACGTTGGCGTATAAGGCCAGAAGTATTGGAGAACAAACACTGTTCAACCATTCTTGGAAGAACACAAGCTGGCGGGGGCAGCGTTATCGTCTGGGGAATGTTTTCGTGGCATTCTCTGGGTCCACTCGAACCTGTGAAAGGCACTATGGACCGAATTCTCTACGAATCCATCCTTACAGACCAAGTACACCTATACATGCTTATTGTCTTCCCTGGGGCGGATAGATTCTTCCAGAACGACACTGTGACGTGTCACACAGCTAGAAATGTCCAAGAATGGTCGGAAGAGCACGATGAAGACTTCAAGGTACTTCCGTGGCCCCCTAATTCCCCAGACTTAAGCCCTATTGAGCATCTGTGGGACCACCTCTATCGTGTTGTTTGTCCTGTGGATCCTCCACCACACACCCTCCAGCAGCTGTTAGATGCACTGCAGTCAGTATGGCTCCACATACCTGTGAACACCTTCCCGCACCTTATTGAGTCACTCCCAGCCCTTATTGAGTCTGTTCGCCCTGCACACGGCAGTTACTCTGGATATTAGCTGGTGGTCACGGTAATGTGACTTGATCGTGTATTTGTTTACGTAATGTTCGAAGGCACAGGTTTTACAAAAGAAAGTTCAAGGCCTCCTATATTTCACGTTGTATCACACAGTATATGAGTTCCTGGGAAAGATAAATCTTGATATGAGTTAGGTATGGGAGATTTACTTCCATGTAAGATAAATGATTATTAAGAAAGCAGTATGAGCTTTACGAAAAAAATAAACTGTTTCTTGAAGGCAAACCATTTTTATATCAAAAGAGAAAATGTACCATGTAATGAAATGTAAAAGAAATTAGTAATGACAATCCGTTATTTATTGGTGTAGATGTGTGCAAATATGTTTATCTACAGCAATAAATTACAGACTGAAGCTACAAGTGTTTTTTATGGATTTGCTAAATTAATTATGTGTTGGACCAGGAAATTCATTTGCGAGGCACCGTTGATCCGAGATCAAGAAATAACTGATAAATCGAACCAGCTTTAGCAGAATATGGTTTTTAAGCAATTAAGCGCTCCGGAAAATCGTTGAGTCTTTGCACGAAATGCGATTATTGTATTTTTCATCAAAGATTTACCTTAGGGTGATGTTAGCCAATTTTCCGAACTTGCGACACTGTCCTGAAATAGAAGACATTTATTTTTCCACGGTGTAATGGAGACAGGGTACAACAAGAACTTTCGTAAATGCACACGACTCATTAGTCCACCGAGGCGAAAGAATGTTTAAGACCATTATCCTTCTTTCGTACTACCCATAGACAGAGTTCAGCGAAGCTGAAGCGCTAAAGCGGTTGAGAAAGAGAAAGGACGCCATCTAAAGAAAGCGGAACAGATGTCGCCAGAAACGCCCTGAGTATCAGTGGTCAGGTGTCGGAGTGTTCCTGCCCCTGAATCCATTACTCACCTTTAAGTCACGTTTTCTTCTTCTTCTTCTGGGATTCTCTGACTTCTCCGTGTCCTCCACGATCACAAGAAGAAATCCCGTGCGAATCGAATGCCAAACAACGTGACCTCTGTGGTCTGTAAAAGAAGCCGTTACTGTCTACGTAATCGAAAATAGTTCTGCACCGCGTCCTCCGAGGCTCAGCTGGACGTTGGAAGTCAAAACACATAATGAAGACATTATATTTGTTTCCGTAAGCCGCCACATAAGTTTTGCTGTTGCTGTTTCTCGACTCCTAATGCTACCGTTTGTTGAATTGTTTGACCACTTACGCTGTGGGTCAGTGCCTACATCAGAACAGCAAGTAAACTTCGCCGTCGTTCGGCTGCTCTTTTTATTCTACCGGAATAGAGATCTGAAATAAAGTATCACATTTTAACGGTTTGAGTTAAAAGAAGTTTCATTTGAGGTGGCTCAAATATACAACACATGTTCCAAAATAGTGTTGAACACACACACACATATAACGATTTCACGTAATACAAAGTTCCTCATAAACCAAAGTTTTTAAAGATCCCTTAAACTTTGTAACAGGCTTCCCTGTTATTTTAATCGCACGTTACGAAGAATAGTTTGTGAAACCACATATATCGAAGCTCGGAAAGAATATCAGCAAGCAAAATAAGAAGCATTTTCTATGTTTTCATGCCTTCCTCTTTCACCAAAACATTGTGATGTGGATAACGACAAAGAGAATGGAATTTTGTACCCATTCTTGCAGCAAAAATCTTTAGCTTCTGAAGAAGGGTATTTTGCGAAAACTTCAGCTTTAATCCTTTAAGTGGCCGATGTAGCTGCATTACACGGTGCCCAAGATTTTCTGCGTTCCTTAAACAGAAATGTTACTATACTGGACAGAATGCACGAAAGCTACGGCAAACAAATTAGTAAAATCATGCAACGCTTTGACTATGATACGCTTTCCAACATAGCATAAATCATTACTCAAGTTATGAGGAAAATGACTGTGGAATAAATCTCGCTCCTGTGCCCTGACCTTTGACCCCATTTCAATGTTATTAAATAGAATTAATTCAGTATACATCTGGAACACCATACTAACGTTTTGTCGCAGTAGAAGCATTTTTACTCAAGTTATGAGGATAATGGCTGTGAAATAAATCTCGCTCTAGTGTCCTGACTTATGACCCTATTTCGGTTATATTAAACAGAACCAGTTCAGTATACCTCCGGAACAACATGATAAACGTTTGTCGCAATCGAAGCATTTTTACGTAAGTTTTAACGCATAAGAGCGATGCAATGGATCCCGCTATATGTCCTGTTTGTCCTAAGGTTGTTCCCTACCACATACTAAAATTTCATCGAAGTGGAACCATTTTTAAGCGAGTTACCGTGCGGACAGACAGGCAGACAGGCTTCCTTCTTCAACCGACGGTTGGAAAGCGTAAAAAAACAATTCGTTATCCCTCTCATCTCAACAAAACCGACCAAATCTATCAACGGTGTAAAGAGCTTAAGTCCTTCATTATCTGCTTCATTACCCGAGGCATGATGGGGAAGGTCTACTTTCCCTGTCGCGGGCATCATGCCGCAGTCTAAAAACAAGTGACTCAAGCATATTTTTCCTGTCTTAGGTTCGTTGCCATTATTGTAGTCTTTTCAGCAAGTAACAGTCAGAAATTATTAGCGTCAATCATCATCTTTAAGGGCTACTTTGAATAGCAGAGCCGAGGGAAAAGCAATGCTTTCTGATGCCAGGTTCATTTGTTCAAGCCGCGTTCGGCCCGCTTGTTAGACACAGAACATATTCGTTGGAGATTATTTCAGACCCTTCTAGCCAGTTAAAGGGTTAAAATTATCTAGGAATTGATGAGGAACTTTCCGTAGAATCACTAGACACCGTAGTGGAGCACATTCAGGGCAATAACGATGATCAATCAGTTAATGAAGAAGAAATCCCAATTCCAAACAGACTTGTTCTTGAAAGTTCAGAAAATATTAGAGTTATTTTGTATCTAGAAAGATCTTGACCACTAGATTCGGTGAAATTGAAAAAAATACTCATATTTCTAATGGAACTTGTAAACAGCGAAACAAATGTAAATTTAGAATTTTTTCAGTTGTTCTAATTTTTTCATTAATTAAATGTTTTGCTTATTACCGAACTCATTCACATTTTGTTTGCTAGCAATTGATATGTTGATGAAAGTTTGTGGACACCTGATCAATGTTTTTCAGATTTTCATCAACATTTTCCACGCTTTTTCTTGGGAAGTAAATCGAAAAAGTAATGGGGATCAGTTCAGGGAGGAGTGAGGATTCTTTCCTGGTGTGGTTTTCTGTTTGTTCTCGAAATTCAGATTTCACCTCGTTCGATCTTTGCACTCGGAGAAAAGCCGAGGAAAAACTCAAAGAGATTCTGTCTTTCATATGTTTTTTTCTCTCCTTTATTTTTTGTGGAGTGCGACAAGGGTTTCCCTTTGTGCGAGGGATAGGAAGTTTTAGCATAAGGTGAAATTTCGTTCATTTCATATTTATCATCTCTCTGGGGATAGCTGTGGATTTTTTGTTTAGTCCTTAAAATATACACAATACACATAGTGTGGAATTGTAGTTACAATGATGTTTCGTGTGGTTTTTTTTATATGTATTACTCAGCCCAGCAGGAGGAAAAATGAGAAGCATACTCAGTAGAATTGAAGTGAGAGCAGTGTAATTATTTATTTTTTTCTTTTTTGTGTATGAACATAATTTAGCATGATTCGTATTATTTACTATTCAGTATAAGCTATGTGTAGGACGGTTCAGGAGTTAATGTGGTGAGGATGTACTTTAATTTTAATTTTTCATTTATGTATGTGGTCGGAAAGGCAACGCCTTTAGTAGACTTGGTGAGTAAGCATTAAAAACAACAATAAATATAATAATAAAAGGAAAAAAACCATTCCTCTTGGCATTTAACATAATAATTGGTATTTTTCAGAGATGGGATAAAAGGAATTCGTGAAAAAAAGGACTGGTTTAAGCTCAAAATAAGAAATACTGAAATTGTATTTTCTTTTTTTTGTTGTTGTTGTATCTGATCTATGCTATGCTCGTGGTCAAATGCAGTTTCCTTTCTTCCCTTCCCACAGTTATCATGTCATTGACCCTTGTTTGAAATTTCGAGGTCTTTCAAAAAAAGGGATTACAGTCTGGAATTTTTGAAACGTCGCTTTCTGGGAACACTCTTTAACAGAAGTGCCACCTTCTGTTAAAGCCAGGCTGAAAGGAGATACTGATAATCCCGTGTTAAGCTTGTTGGCTGCAAAGGGGCTTAACTACCAAAGGTTATGGGTCCTTGCGGCCAAGCAGAACGGCAGAAAGCGGGCGTTAATTGAAAGATTTATGTGTTTTCACGGAAAGCTTGAATCGAAGCAGATGAAGCCTGAACAAGATCAAACCACACATATGTGCTGCTTAGTGGGAGTTTTTCCCGCGCTTTTCTCGGCCGTACCTCCATTGACTTTTGAAGGCATGTGATCGCCTGACTTTTGAAGGCATGTGATAGCAAGGCGTCACCCGTGGGAAGCTCTGATTGGGCCACCTTGCTATCAGGAATCGGCCACGAGAACTGCTAGTGATACCAGAAAATATGGTGGAGGAGATCTTGAGGCTCTGCCATGACTGTGAAACTGTGGCCCACCCAGCATTCCACAGAATATTGGAGCAGGTACGCTCTCGATTCTACTTCCACAACATATACTCGGTCATTAAAGCGTATGTAGATAGCTGTCACAGTTGTTTAAGTAAAAAGGCATACAAACCTGGAAGAAAGGCACCTTTAGTAAGGGCATTGCTTCCTAGCCTCCCCTTCGAGAAAATTGCTACGGGTGAAGTAGTCAGTGATAACCAGAACAAATATGTTACCACCAGGTCAGGTAACATATTTGTTCTGGTCATCACTGACTACTTCACCCGTTGGCCAGAAGCCTATGCGTTACCAGACACGAGAAGTGAAACGATAGCTCAGGTTCTGGTGGAAAACTTCATAGCTTCTCATGGTGTGCCGGCCAAGGTGTTGCCAGAGAGGGGCACTAATTTTCTGTCAGTAGCCATGATGAAGGTGTATGAGAGGCTAGGTATTAAGAAGTTGAATTGTAGCCCATATCACCCATCAGCAAATGGACAGTGCGAAAAATGGAATGCTAGTTTGATTAAGTCAGTTAGCCACATGGTCTCAGAGAGACAGGATGATTGGAATCATTGCGTTCCGATGGCACTTCTCGCATTCAGAACGGTTGTGCACACCAGTACTGGGGAAACCCCAGCTTATCATACTAATGAAAGAGATCTGGTGTTGCCTTACCATTTGATTGGTAGTCCCAAGGCACGTAGATATGCTTCTCAGTTAGAGTATTGTAATGAGCTCACTGACAGGCTAAACACAGCATTTGAGGCTGTCAAAGCAAACCTAGAAAAAGCTGCAGAAACACAGGAGAGGCCACGAGCGAAGACTGCCGTGACAAACATATCACCTTGAACGGCAAGGTATATTTGTATTCTCCTGCAGTGAAGCCAGGAAGAAGCAACAAACTGAGTAAGCTTTGTTCTGGTCCCTATCGTGTCACCAAGGTAATACCGCTGGTTAATTATGAGATTACCTTTATCCTTGATCCCCGAAACAAAAAGTTGGTACATGTGGATAGACTGACAAAGGTAAGCGACAGGCTTCTGTTCCCAAGTGCCATGGCCAGTGGCGAGGACATTGCAAACTCTGAGGAACAGGAAGAAGCTCAAGGGGACAATTCTACACAGACACAAGTAAAGGCGAGTGAGAGTGGTGTTATAAATTTCATTCCGTGGGTTCCAAGAAGAAGGACAAACTATAGCAGAGTAATACCTAGGCAGGTTAGTACCCCTTCAGTGGTTTGGTGACAGACAAGTATTCAAACTACAGCAAGCACTCCGGTAGTGGAGCAAGATAGCATTTCGAGGCTGAGAGCCAGTGGTATACCTAGAAGTACGGTCTTAACACCCAGATATAGCCTGTGTCCTAAAGATGGCAGACGATTTGTAGCACGGAGGTAGATAGTGCGCACTAATTCATTTGCAACGTTGCTTTTAAATAGTCTTGTTATAGTAGTAGTTATTGGTATCTTAAGTGTAGTGTATAAAACAGTCTTATGTATTTTGTAGTGTTGGTAACTCAAGCGAAGCATGTTTTCATATTGGGTCTCGTATAGTTTCATGGTTGTTTGGTGATGACTTTCTATTCTTTGCAATTTGCAAAGCCCAGTCAACAATTCACTTTTGTTTATTTTACTTGATTTGGGATCAGTATTTAGTGTGATAAGCGGTTCTGTTTGTGTCCAGGGAGCACATTGCAGCTCAAGGGACTTAAGGAAATTGGATTTTGTTAAGTAAATGATGTGTTGGTGTAATAGCTCATGCCAGTTCACTGTCTTATGTGAAAATGATGGTTTGTTTGTTCTTTGCTCAGGAAATGGTACATTTTCATGTGGCATTGGTATGTTTGTTGAAGTTTATTTCCCCGTGGGAGGAATGCAGTCATATATTGTCGATGAAAATTTTTGGACACCTGATCAAGGTTTTTCAGATTTTTATCAACATTATCCACGCTTTTTCTTGAGAAGTATATCAAAAAAGTGATGGGGATCAGTTCAGGGAGGGGTGACGATTCTTCCCTGGAGTGGTTTTCTGTTTATTTTTTCGAAATTCATATTTCATCTCCCTTGGGTTCGATCTTTGGAGCAGAGGAAAGTCGAGGAAAAAGTAAAAGAAATTCTGTCTCTCATCTGTTTTTTTTTTCTCCATTATTTTTTGTGGAGTGCGACAAGGCGTTTCCCCTTGTTCGAGAGATAGCAAGTTTTAGGATGTTAAATTTTGTTCAGTTCATTCTTATCATCTCTCTGGGGCTAGCTGTGGAATTTTTGTTTAGTCCTAAAATATATAAATATTGTGGAATTGTAGTAACAGTGATGTTTCTTTTTTTCTTCATATTACTCAGCCCAACAGGAGGGAAAATGAGAAGCATACTCAGTAGAATTGAAGTGGGAGCAGTGTAAATATTTATCTTTTTCTTTCTCTTTTTGTGTATGAACATAATTTATATTTTGCAAAACATCCATCTATCTAAACTCTCTAACCTACAATTGTAAAACAACAAATATTTTGCCCATAATTTTATTTATTGCGAGGTCTTTTAAGAAACGGAAATAAATAGCACAAAATGTTTAGTTCAAATATGAATGAGTTCTTACTGAATAAGTTTATACTATATTTTCTTAGAAAACGCCGGAGTCTATTTGATTTGTTTTCAATCTGCTTCAATTAAATTAAAAATTTCACTCCGTAAAATTTCACTCTGCAGCATCTCCTATACACTGAAGAGCAATTGAAATAGAGACAGCTGGCGTTATGCAAATGTGGCGCTGTGGGCGGCCCTCTAAACGGAAACGACATGACGTATGCAGCGATCCGACATTATAAGGAGTGATGCGACGGGAATCAGTAAGAGTCGGACGCACTATGGGTAAGACGAAGGATCTAAGCCCATTTGATCGTGGGAAAATTGTCGGGGCCCGACGAATGGGTCACTCCTTCGCGAAAGTCGTGCAGGCACTGGGATCTTCACGAACCACCGTGAGTATATCGAATCCGGTAAATTCATCTCTGCAAGGGCCAACTGCCGTGGACAACAGCATGTGGATGAGCGGGGTGAACGTCGGCTAGCTCGCATTGTAACAGCGGATAGATGGGCCACAGTGCTAGAAAATCCCTCGGAAATTTAACACTGGTGCACAAAAACGTGTAAGCAGCCGCACCATCTAAAACCATCTGCTCGCTATGGGGTACAGAAGCCATCGTCCCACGAGGGTACCGCTGCTGACCGCACATCACCGGGTGCAAAGATTAGCATGGTCGCAGGAACACCGCCACTGGACCCTAGACATGTGGAAAAATGTTTCCTGGACTGATGAGACGAGATTAACGTTGGTACATGCGGATGGCAGGATACAAGTACGGCGCAAACCACATGAAGCGATGGATCCTTCTTGCCAACAGGGTACTCTTGAAGCTAATGGGGTTGGCATTCTCGTCTGGGGACTGTTTACGTGGACTGAAATGGGAGCCCTGGTACGTTTAATATAGTCCCTTACAGGTCAACGTTACCGGGATATTCTCGACGACCATTTGCTCCCGTTTGTGCGTCTTCAACATCCCAATAGGGACCTCATCCTGCAACAAGACAATGCACCGTGCCATCACTCCCGAATTGTATCCGAATGGTTGGATGAACTCTCCATCGACGTGACCTCGCTTCCTTGGCCAGCAAGGTCTCCTGACCTCAATCCCATCTAGCAGGTTTTGGATGCCGTCGGGAGAGTTGTTCGAGGCACTGATCCCCCTCCATCAAATCTTCGTGAACTGTAGGAGCGCCGCCCCGGTGGCGCAGTGGTCTAAGGCGTTGGCCTCTGATCATTCGTCCGAAGGGGTCCGGGTTCGAATCCCGGTGAGGCATGGATGTTGTGTTTGTCTTACGGCACTGGCTCTCTCCCTTCCCTGGAACCAGTGACCCTAAATTAGGGACGGGCGACTGCTTATAGCCCATTGAGTTGCTCACGGTGGTCGTTAAACCTCCAATCAAAAAAAAAAAAAAAAAAAACTGTAGGAGCTTGTTTAGGGGTCGTAGATCCGTATGGCTTCCCAACGCTTCCAGTGTCTTTTCGAGTCCATGCCGAGACGAATCGCCGCCGTTATCAGGCCGAAAGGTGGTGCTACACGTTACTAGACAAGCATCTCTAATTCAATTGCTCTTCAGTGTATATTAATATGTACTTTAAAGCTTACTGTCCTGTGACAGGCTATACGCTAGTATGGAATAATTAGCAGAATGTAATAGATATCTCCATGCGTGTGGAATATCGATAGGTGAATTACTGTTACAACATTTCCCTTTATATTTTTCAATAATTAGAGCTTCAGAAGTGAGAATTTGTTTATGAGATCGAAATGATGTTAGAATTTTGACATTTTCGCAATCGGGTACAGCATTGTGTTCGATGCAATATTGAATGAGTGGTGTTTTGGGTCTTTTCTTTTCCCAATTGTATACATGTTCTTTTAATCGAGTAATAAGGCATCTCTTAGCACTGCCTATGTAGATAGAATCTTTGTGATTGGGGTTAGTTATTATCGGGATACAATATACGCCCGATTTATCGTAGATTGACTTGTTGTCATTGTAAGTCAATAAGGCACCTTTATCGATGATAGTTTCAGACAAAAATATTTGATGCTCTGCACATTCTCTCTTTAACAAATTGGTAATAGGTGGTAAAAAAGGAATTGATAAGTAAGCTTTATATTCACTTTTTTTATTATGCAAAATCAACGTTATTTTTGATATTGTTATAAATAGAAGTAATCAATCTATCACTATAACCAAATGCTTCTGCCGTATCCCTGAACCACTTCAACTCACTCAGGAGTAAGTCGCTTTCCCAACTGAGCTACGCGGACATGTGCTCTCACTGCCATCTGCCTTTACTTCATGTGCTTCCAGCGGGACAGGCACGCCACAACTGCTGAAAAACCGTGTATGAAATAAGAGGGCAAAGTACGGGGCGTGCCTGAAAGACATAGAAATCAAAGATGACGGACAAGAAGCGGACTGCAGAGAAAGGTAGGTATGAAAAACTATTAGCAAGCGAAAGGTAATCAGGAGCAGAGGGATAGTTAATGCTCATAACTAAAACGAAAGGCATTGGGATAGACAAAAATTAGAACGTGATTGAAAATGTCTGCATGGACAGAGACGGCACTCTTCATTTATTCTTGAAAAATAAGGGAAATTCAAAATATGAAGCAAAGAACGTTGGTGAATAAGCAGATATATGAAGAACTAAATTTGACGAAATACAAAACATGAAGCAGCGAGAGAAAGAGTCCGGATGGTGTCGTAAAAGCAGGCATTTGCAAAGAGTTAGAGGTTCAGAGAGCTGCTGGAATAGGTGAAAGGTAATCTAATAAGTAGCCTAATTTCTCCATCACTTTTAGAAAAGTATTCGCAACTGTTTTTTTCAAAAACATGAAGCAAGCTGCAGTGAAAGGTACCAACTTAGTTTTCTGTGGAACCATAAAACAATTCCTTATATTAAGTAATGCGTTTGAAATTTCGCTAATTTTTTTTTAACTGAAATTATTTCTTAATGTCTCGAATAGAGCTTATAAGACATTCATTACTGGTTGAAGCCGTATGTCAACACTCAATTTATTCTCCGGAATAATTTCCGTTTAAACATTAGTCTTCCATGTCTCATGCCGCTATGGAGAAAATTACGGAGCACAGTATATCGCGCGAATAATTTCTTTAGTGAAAGTTAACAGAAAAATTTTAAAAGATTTCTTCTGTGTTCTAAGCATAGACGCGTAAACCTGTGATTCTTCATTTAATTAGTACGAACATCGCGGGTCAAACCTTGCATAAGTGTTGAAGTCAAGAAGAAAACGCGGCAGAAAGGTATCATTAGCGGTAAGCAGGGAGTGGAACACCAAAGGAGACTAGCACTTAAACTATCTGCTTCAACTCTCTGTAATTACTGACCCCGTTCTGGTAAAATAAATAACTCCTTTGCTTTCTAGCACCGTCCGTAGAGTGTCAGCTGGCAGCAGCAGAGAAAGGATAGATGCCTACACAGCAGAGGCGGCGGATTAAATGCGGATCTCCAAACACTGATCCCTCTCACTTCGGCAAAGGGGTTGCGGAAAAGCGTGATGGATAAAAACCTGCCGGCGTGGCAGTAATCGCATTTGACAGGTTTCTATACCCTTTTCTAGGAGAAAAGAGCCGGGGAAGGAACAAAAATGTGGATCCAAAACTTCCATCTGAGAATAAAGGCGGAGCAAACTCTGTTGAAATTAATAGGCTTAATTCTACTTCTAACAGAAGAATATCTAAGTAAATGTATTAGCAAAAAGGCAAATTTTGCACCTCTAAGTGCTCACGTACGTTCAGCGGAATTTTTTCAGTGCCCGTTCATATGGTACGAAAGCTAATGAAATAGAATCAAGATTCAATTAAATATCTCATATAATATAAACAAACAAGAAGCTCATAGAACTTCACCGGGTCTTACTTGAATGAATGTATTGTAATATATCACCTCATGTTCGGTTTATTGTGCGAACGCTTAAGTTATTCCTAATATTCTAGTAAATTCTGGTAAATGTTTCATAGGCATTAAAATAAATCTGGAAATTCTAATGCATGCCGTGCATTTTGTCAGAAAAACAAAAGACTTAGAGCTAAACTAACGAAGTGATGACAAAAAGATAGATGTGTTAGTGACTGCGTGATTCCTTTGCTTTATGAAAGAGACAAATTTCTGTCAAATATGCCTTCAATGCATGTCATCAGCCAGCTCATATTTTAAACAATGTTCTAAATCCATGTCAACAGCCAGGTCATGTCTTCTGCAAGTCTTTAATACACGCCAACATCCAGACGTGAATTTTTAGCAATGTTCTAAATGCGAGGCAACACCCATATCAAGTTCTCAGCCGTATCCAAAAGGCATGTCAACAATCAGATCATGTCTTCCGCTATAACCTAAATGCATGACAACAGCCCCATCATAGCTTAGCCATACTCTAAAAGCATGTAAACAGACACAGCATGTCCTAGATGCATGGCAGCAAATACTCGAAAGGTAGCTTTATGACCATTGACGTAGAAATCCTGTTATGTGACGTAAGTGATGAAACTGTCGTACTTTAAAGTCTTGCTTCTGGTCAGACCATTTCACCTGCAGATTTGAAAATGAGGTACGATTTAAAACTTGACGTTCTTCGATAGTTTATAGAAAAGAAGTAAAAGCTATGGAAGTAGCTTCGTCCTGTTTTCCCCTAAAGCGGTGCTTACCATCTGTGGGATGCAATCGATATCGAGATTCATTTTTGCCCATAGTTTATCTCCAGTCATGAGTGTCGTGTTACAGACTCCCTTAACACAAAACCAATTGCTGTTTTGCAACACCGATATCAGTTGGAGTCAGAACAGAACCACAAGTTCTGCAGAATAAATACTGTACAACTCAGTGTCGAAGTGAAAATTGGTATACTTTGTCCTACATAGTACTACTCAGCTCTGTTGTCCACTCTCGTCTGCCTATTGGCAAGAAACGAATGGCCCAACCTATTTGCCTGTGAGATTCCAGCAAGCATTATACTCTATGTGCGAGAAGTATTTGTGGCCCACATTGATCACCACTCTTTAAAATTCCTTCATATTAGACTTCTTTTCCATAGGTTGTCCCTCACACTTACTTCGGTGCTACAAGCAGTCTCCGTTGTCTACTGCTTGGACGCGAGTTAGTTGTGTGGTTCTATTGTCTTTGTATAGTTGATTCTGGTGAGAACGGACGCTGATCACAAGTTTTGCAAACTTGCTTGAAAACCAGAAGTGACAGTACAGGGCATTTCAGCATAATATCCATCTATACATCGTTGTTCAATATAAGAGGAATTTCACTTTCACGCCGAAGTAGTATCCAGAACTAAGTCCTTCAGCCAGAGTGAGAAAATCCATTGGAAAACAAAGCCCAATTCCCCTTCCAGTATCGTCGATTTTACGGATTGTTAGTTATAACACTCAAAACTGAAAATTCCAATACAAATTGAGCTATACATGTCAAAAAGCTTTTAAGAGAGGCAGGTTTGCAAGATTTAAGACTCAACAGACAGGCCTTTAGTTGTTAACATTTCTTACATTTATGGATTTGCAATTTTTACGAGACACGTTTTCAGCATTTAAGGCAGTTTTCGTCGAAGACGAGTGCGTTTCAACTTCTCTTTAGAAGATAAACTTATTCTTTTAAGGTGTACAAATGAGTTTTAAAGCGTTTTAAGACAACGAAACATATAATTTGAGAGAAAACAACAATACCTTTACGAATCAAAATATGCACCGTCATTATCTATCACCTTCCGCCATCGGTCGGGCAGCTGACGGATTCCAGCCATGAAGAATACTTCGTCGTGTGACACGATGAAGTCGTCAACCCATTTTTGCACTTCGTCACATGTCCGTAACCGTACAGTAGACAAACCACGTTGCATCGATCGGAACAAATGACAGTCTGAAGAGGCTATGTCGGGACTATGCGAAGGGTGCTCCAAAACTTCCCAGCTAAGCGTCAATAACGGTTAATTGACCGATTTCGCGGCAAGCAGCCTAGCGTTGCCACGCAGTAATTTCACGGGACGCAAGTCTTTGCCTGTGAATGGACGTTTTCGATAAATTTCCTGGTTCAATCGCCGGAATTGTTGCTTGTAGCGATCAGCAGTAAGAGTGTGACCCTGTTTCAATAGTTCATAATATAGCACACCCTAGAAATATTCCACAAGACGCACAGCATAACATTCTTAGAGTGAATATTGCGTTTCGGTGTCGAAGTGGTTGCTTCACTGGGGTTTGCCCAGTGCTTTTTGCATTTGGGATTGTCGTACCATATCCACTTTTCATCACCCGTTAAGATTTTTCACAGGAAATACTTTCTGTGTTGTTTATTCAACAGATTCAAACACTTCATGACACGCTCATCCTTGTTCCTCTGGCTCAGGTCATGTGGCACCCATTTTCCTTTCTTCTGAATCTTTCCCATTGCGCGTAAACGATTGGAAATGGTTTGTTAAGCCCCAGTTGTTCAGCCAGTTCTTCTTGCGTTTGATATGAATCTTCATCCAGCAATGCTTGCAGTTTCACATGTGGAACTTTCTGCGGGGCACCGCTACGTTCTCGATCGCTAACATCAAAATTACCTGCTGTAAACCGTCTAAATTAAAACTCACACGTGCTTTTCGATACCATATTCTCCTCCATAACAGAACAGATCGATGCACATGCTCTTGCAGCACTTTTTCCTTGATGAAATTCGTAACAAATGCAGTGTCAAATAAATGCAGTATCGCTTGCCATTTTTCACCTACCGATGTGCAAGTACGTTTCACTGTTGGGCAAACTTCTGTGTTACTTTTTATACTCTTGACCAGTTACGGTCACAAGACAACAACGCGGAGGAATGTCGAATATGTAAATTAGCGGTATACGACACACAAAAAACGCTTTAAAACTTATTTCTGTACCTAATATTTATAAAATCTGTTCTGCTGAACGACATCCATGTTTACCGCCTTAGGTCATGTTTTTCCGTTCCTTCTAATCTTTTGTGAGACTAGATGTCAATCATATCGGACTTAATGGGAAAGCAAAATAGCCTCTGCAGAGTGAATGATGCAATAAGTTGGTGAAGGGTTCTGAGCAGGTACTAAATATAATGTGAGTAGCAAAAAAAAAATCCAAATCTCTGAATTCTGAACAATATCTCATGATTTCTTGGAAACGGAATGATATATTTATGATGTGTTGGCGTAAGAGCATATACGCTCACGGACAATGAAATTTGCGTACGTAGAAGAAAACATGCTATATCATCGAAACTTTGAAAATAGCTAGAGCGCGTGCTCATATGCAAATGATCAACGTTTGGTGCCAGTGCGCATGACCGCACACCCTGTGTTGGCGCTGCAAGCACGAACCGGCAGCCTTATAAACCGGCGTGTAATCGATATCCTATGAAAGCGAAAAGCACCCAATGAGGCAAGCAAGAGTACAGAGTAACACGAATGTCAAGATGACGCCAGAGACGTCGATTTGCGCAACGTACGGGCATTTAGAGAGGCCAGATCATCGAGCTGAAAACCGTAAGGTGTTTGGCGCGCCGTATAGCCCGCCACTTGGATCGTTCTGACCATACCGTCCGACTGTGTTGGGAACAGTGGCTACGTGACGACACTGCCACACGGCAGATGGTCTCTCGAATGGACCAGTAGGACCATCGGTAGAAAGGATCTACGGATCGTGCGCCAGGAACGAACGGATCCCATGGGGCCCGGTTTACTATACAAGCAGATGTAGCGGCTCCTGTGTGCCCACGAACCATTTTCCGACGCCTCGCGGAAGCGAAGCTGCGATCCCAGCGTCCCTTACGTGTGCTGCCATTAACACCGGAACATCGCCGGCCCCTTGTGCAGAGCTGCCAGGCCGGAATGACGCGAAACGCCGCAGACGTGCGACGTGTGGTGTTTAGTGATGAGTGTCATTTCGTTTGGGGGACAAATGGTAATCGTGCCCGGATGTGAAGGTCCCCTGGTCAATGTCAGAGTTCCAACCTCGATATCGATCTCCACACCTCCCCCACTGCAGGAATTATGGTCTGGGTAACCATTGCCTACGATAGCTGATCAGATATAGCAGTGGTACGTGGATTATTGGCGGACCAGCCGTGTGTGTATGAGATCCTACGGCACCATGTGCTCCCATTCCTGGCCGGGATTCCAGGTGCGCTATACCAGCAGAATAATGCCCGCCCGCACACCGCTTGGGTTGCCCGGGACTGCCTATGTCATGTTCAGATATATCCATGGCCTTCCCGCTTCCCGGACATGTCCCCTATCGAGCATGTGTGGGATCAGTTGAAACGCCGGTTGCCGTCATGCCGCACTGTCCGGGATTTGGAACACACCGTCCAAGACGTAAGGGACAGTCTTCCGCGGGACAACATCATGCGTCTGTTCGCCTCCATGCCGAACATTATTGCAGCATGTATCGCCGCACGAGGCGGTACGACGTGCTATTGAAGGTGATCGGACTGTGTGCCACAGATCCCTCTGTAATAGTCCTGAAGCTCTGTTTTTGCCATCATGCGTATCATTCATCTGTATCAGTACGCCCGTAAAATTTCAGTTCAATCCGATGCTTCTTTCTTGGTGCGCAAATTTTGTTGTCCGTGAGTGTATATCACCATATACATTTTCAGTACAATGAAGTCAATTAATTTATAACATATTTAAATATTTTTGCTTCCGGCCAGTGTAAAACTTACATACAAGCGTCTTATAAATTCCAGGAAATCCTTTAATTTGTCAGAAACGTAATTGCTTCTAGGGAACACACAAATGATGAGACGGGTTGAGCGAGATCCCGAAAGTACGAAACCAATCCGGACTCAGGCGGGTTCGAGTTGCATAATATTTACTAATGCTAGGGCTCGGGGTATGAATATTCTGTGCTTTTGTACGATTAAGCACACAAGACCTTCATTACACTTCATAGTTAGTAAATAGCATACTTCTACAACTGGGTCTGATTGGCGAGGGGGATCTGGGAAGGACAATTTATTCTGTCCTTCTGGAGCAAATGCCATAGGCCACGCAATACTGGGTTTCTGAGTAGGCGAAAGAGCTTCTTCAAGAACTGTAGATACTAGATACCACGCCGTCGAATTTCATCCTCCCCTTCCACTACACGGCAGCGCCCTATTAATTTTGTTGCGCAAAGTAAGTAGTCTGAAGGGCAGCTCGAAGCATTTCAGAGGGAACCGAGTGCTCGACGAAAATTGTGCGGCTGCACTTTTTCGTCTCTCTCTCTCTCTCTCTCTCTCTCTCTCTCTCCACTTCCCAGTTGAGAAAGACATTGGTTAATTGTAGGGTGAAGAGAGAGTTGAAATCCGGAAAAAGAGAGTTTTTAGTAATGCATAAATTGGTTAGTTATGAGTTTTCGGGTTCATTCTAACCCGGGCTGGGTTTTTTGCTATATAGAATTTGCGCTCAGACGAGCTCAGGATAACATATTTCGGGATTGGGTCCATATAACTGTTTTCGAACTGGTATGCTTTACAACACTGAACATGCATATGTGAAAGCTTTTAAAGATTTCTTTGCTTATGGGGGTCCTTTGATAGGGTAAGCAAAGAAAGCCCAATTTTGAGAAAAGTGTGAAGTAACGGAGAAAACGTAGCTTATTGCCGTCCAATGTACTCTCCTCCGCTGCTAATGACAGCTTGCCAGCTGTGAAGTAGGTTCTGGATGCCCCGTAGAACGCCATCTTTGTTTAGCTGTCGTATTACTCTGGTCACGTCCAATGACAGTTCGTCCAGCGATTCGTAGCGAATGCCACGGAGCCGATGTTTGAACTTTGGGAAAAAAATCAAAGTCATTGCTGTTGAACATGGCATTTTGAACTTTGGGAAAAAATCAAAGTCATCAAAGTAATGGCATTTTGAACTTTGGGGAAAAAAATCAGTCATGGCTGTATAATAAAGTTTGCCAGCCATAATTTCTACAAAAGTCCCAGTACCGAAGCTGCATCATGACACGACGTAAAGTCCCCTTCGACAAAAGTCCCAATACCGACGCTGTACGATGACACGACGTAAAGTCCCCTTCGACAAAAGTCACCGTACCGACGCTGCATCATGACACGACGTAAAGTCCCCTTCGACAAAAGTCACCGTACCGAGGCTGCATCACGACACGACGTAAAGTCCCCTCCGACGAAAGTCCCCGTACCGACGCTGCATCATGACACGATGCATTGTCATGCAGCAAGATCTCTCGCGCTTCCAACAAGTTGGGGCAATTTTGAGAAATTTTCGATCTCAACATTTTCATTAGAAAGAAATTTTGCTTCGATCAAGAGTTCCTTCCCCACAAATTTCGTGCAAGGCAATGTGGATCTGTGTTGGAATTTTTTCCCCGCAGAGTTTCTATGTTCACGTACGAGTGCTGCTCTAATGCTGTGACTCGACCTGAACTGCTGCAAGCTTCCATTTGTAAACCCTCCCACGTTCACATAGCAAATGATAGCGCGTCGTTCTGATACCGCTGCGTAGCTGAGAGTATGAGCTTGAAGTAATTTTCCCGACTGCATCATTCCGCTTCCGTTTTAGATTAAGATGTGCAGATGTTATGTTATGACCCTTGTGACGAACTACAGAGGAAAAAATTAAGAGGGAGATTATATGACGTACTACAGAGGTGTAAACATGTGTCAAGACGACAAATCAGCAGGGAGTCATTCTGTCCGCGTAGCTCAGTTGGGAGAGCGGGGTGAGGGGACACGGATAAACTTGTGTTTTCACACCCTCGTATAAGGGTCAAAACAAGGAATCACAAGTGTAAGTCTTATGAGCAGCGCCCACTGAACGTGATTTTAAGTAATTCGGATGCTATATATTGAGTTTTCTATGATTCTTTGTTTCACATAATAAATTTCTCTCTTGTACACAATGCTTTATTGCCGTTCTATATTCTTGCAATGAACTTGAAGTGGCGCGAATTAGTCGAACTACGCATGACGATAAACTGGTACAAACTCCTCCAAAAGTAGTGAGCCTCTTTTGATGTTTGTCAAGATATTTTCCTTATTCCGATTACCGTATGCATTATTGTCGAGCAGTTCATCCTGCTAAGCATTCTTTCGTGAAGTGAACAATACATTCTGAAAAATAAAAGAATGCTGAGAATGAATAACAAGTCGTTCGAAGAACAAATATCCCAGTGTGTTCCTCATTCAGAGAAAGCCTATTAGCCCTGATGAAGCTATAACGTTGGAGGGAAAAATTGAAGAGAAGAAGAAATATTTCCCCTTGGAAAAATTAATTTTCTATATAATGTGTAAACATAAGACAACGCTGCATTGACAAAGAAAGCGAAGCAGAGTAAATGCCTTTCCTTCTAGTTTCCTTATATCACATGGAGAGATGTTTCGAGTTTCCCGTTAGTTCACTTTACGTGTGTGGTTTTCTGGAGTGTGTCTGAGATAATAAGCCAGGACCTGTGTGCTTGATGAGATTTCTGTGAATGAGTTGGCCTGTCAGTGCTGACATATATAATAACTGGAATATTTCAGTGGATTCCCGAGTGGATGACACTGGGCATGTAAACATTCCGAAACAAATTCAAAGTAGCGAGGAATTCTACTGATGAATTTCACGTGCATTTCCATTTGGTGTTGGTTGCTATAGATACCGAACCTGTATGAAAAGGCATCACATAGAAATATTATGAACTCTGTGTTAAAAAATGATGGTGTCTTTCTGAAATAACTGAGATTCCTGCTTTATTTTCGGAGACGAAAATATTTTGAGGAAGATGATTTAATAAAATGCATATACAGTAAATGGGTTCTCCAAATCGAAAATGACGTGCTCAGCTTATAATAACTTTTTTTTCATCATTGATGCAAAACAAATTTTAGTAGCTGCATGTTTTCATTTTCTGATGGTGCGTTTGAAAAGGAGACATGTCTTCAGTCACTGTGACGAAAAAATCTATGATTCACATTTGCCAAGTAATTTATTTTCTGAGTGTTTTGTGAAAATTGGTAGCTTTTGCGATTACATTGATAACACAATTTTTTACCTACAATTTGGCATAATGTATTGTTTTGAACATTGTATTATGTGCAAATGGAAGATCAAAGTTTTTTCATGACTTAAATTTTTCTATCAAGTGGAAGCTTTGTACATTTTAGTGATATCAAACTACGGCTGTTGACTCTGCACGTTCACGCCACTGGGACAGAAATGCATAGGAAATTTTTTGCCGACCACAATATTGCACAAAATGAAATTAATCAACAGACACCCAATTCACATGATTTCTCCTCTCGTGAAAAAATCTGGCTCGTGTGCACACAAGGAAAAATGCGATTTAATGAGTTGTTTGCTGTCATTACTTTCTGAATGTTTGACCAAAAAACGCTTCAGAGTCTCGTAGCTTAAAATAACAGAAATTAAAAATCGGCAAAAAAAAGTTTCTTTATTTTTCCACTGTATCTCTTGGTGTTCAATACAGCTTTGTAATCTGACGAAAATATGACTAACATCACAAAGGAGCTTATATTACTGATTAAACCAAAATGTTTGAAAAAAATATGACTAAGGTAACATAACAGCTTATATTACTAATTAAACCAAACATATTTTATTTGAAATATTCCTGGTGTGGAGGAGTAGCAATAATTATCAAATTTCAAGAAATGCGTAAGTCTCTGAAGGAACAAGATCTTACTGAAATCTAAAAATATATTTATGCAGAAAATATAGTTATTTCCAGCGTGATGAAAATTCTAATAAAAATGAATTAAGAGAAATTCCTTTATTTTCGTTTACTGAACTGAATTAAACAGCTCTTCAACTGTTCTATCCTGTTTTCCATATATGCATTGTACATTATTCAAGAGAATTCTCATTTATATAATATATAACGCACATTCTATTCAAAGAAATCGTTATTTAATATAAGAAAAGTAATTTTATTCAATATTGTTAAAGAGGTCTATGAATGCTGAAATCCTGCCTTTGGGGTCACTATGATTAGTTTTGGAAGCCCATAATACCAAATCTTGTTGCCATTATTTTTTTTTAAATGAACATTTTCAGGTAATAAGGGGTTAAAAATGAATTGCTTCGGCTTTTTGGTAGCTTTCTGTGTCTCGGTGGCAAAACCAACGGACTCATGAGGAAATTTTCAATGATGCAAATCCAGATATTCACAGAAAATTTTTGTTGGTGCCGAGACTGCCTGATTGTAAGTGGATTGTCTCGCGGGAAGTAATGCATGTTGTGAAAGTATACGAAGCCATCTTGTGTGAATTGCTATTCATTCGTGAAAATTACGCCATGGAGAAATTCAAGTTGCCTGATTGTAAGCGAATTGCATCGCGGGAAGTAATGCATGTTGTGAAAGTATACAAAGCCTTCTTGTGTGAATTGCTATTCATCCATGCAAATTACGCCATGGAAAAGTACAGGCTGCCTGATTGTAAGTGGAATGTCTCGCGGGAAGTAATGCATATTGTGAAAGTATGCAAAGCCATCTTATGTGGATTGCTATTCATCCATAAAAATTACGCCATGGAGAAATGCAGGCTGCCTGATTACAAATGGATTGTCTCGCGGGAAGTAATGCATGTTGTGAAAGTATGCGAAGCCATCTTGTGTGAATTGCTATTCATTCGTGAAAATTACGCCATGGAGAAATTCAAGTTGCCTGATTGCAAGCGAATTGCATCGAAGGAAGTAATGCATGTTGTGAAAGTATACAAAGCCTTCTTGTGTGAATTGCTATTCATCCATGCAAATTACGCCATGGAAAAGTACAGGCTGCCTGATTGTAAGTGGAATGTCTCGCGGGAAGTAATGCATATTGTGAAAGTATGCAAAGCCATCTTATGTGGATTGCTATTCATCCATAAAAATTACGCCATGGAGAAATCCAGGCTGCCTGATTGCAAGTGGATTGTCTCGCGGGAAGTAATGCATGTTGTGAAAGTATACAAAACCATCTTGTGTGAATTGGTATTCATCCATGAAATTTAAGCCATGGATAAATCCAGGCTGCATGATTGTAAGTGGATTGTCTCGCGCGAGGTAATGCATTTTGTGAAAGTATACAAAACATTCTTGTGTGAATTGATATTCATCCATGAAAACTGCGCCATGGAGAAATCCTGGTTCGAGGAGTTTTAGCAGAAGTCATTGAGGAAAGTTGAATCAAGAGGGAGAATTCGCTGGTGAGAGTGCCTGCGTGTCCATTGCACGTGGTAAGGACACAGTTGCTTCTGATCAAAGATGCGCCGTACAGTTGAATTTGATGAGCTCATCTCTGCGGCTAGGCTTCTTCTGCTAGTTGCACTCTCCTCAACGGCCTTGTGCAGAGCCTATTCTTGTAACACAGGTGTACGCACATATCTGGTTCGTCCCCAATCTGTCTGGCGAGGCATCGTTGTCTTCCTCTTTCGTAAAGTCTGATAGATTGCAGTAAACTTAACTTTGTGTGTGTGTGTGGGGGGGGGGAATACATCTTTTGCTTTTGTGCGGAAAAACCATTCTGTAGATGCGCTGTGCTTCCTGGTTAGTTCCATAAGCTGGTCCGTACATGAAATGAATGTCATTCCATCTGGAGTTGATTAAAGAAGTCTGCATACTTACGGTCGAACAAAACTAACTAATAGTAACATCCATGCTAGCTGTATCGTTTCCCAATACGAGCGTTTAGCGAAACGACTGCTGGTACACATACTGTAACCTTGTCGCACACTGGAGCTGGGCTATTGTGTCACTCACTTACATCCATGCCTAAAGTGGAGTGGCATGCAAATAATGCTCATTTCATAACATCATGCACACCGCACAGTCTTTCTCACTCAGAAACTGCAGTTAGCCTCTGACAAGGTGCGATATTTCTTTAGGAAAGCGTTTCCTCTCAATGTTTTTACGATATTTTTTTTATCAGAATCGGTGGTTGTACCAAGTTTGGCCAAACATTTTACAAACTGTCAAGCATGCTTATCCTTAATTTTTACTCATGTCCTTTGTATACATTTTTAGCACCTTACATCAACTTCTATAATGTACATTAATGCGGTTATTTTAAGCATTCACTTTAAATGTTTACTTCAGCGGTCTGAGGGTAGCCTTCGTGTTCTTGATTAATTATCAAACTACAACACATTATTACTCTGTGATTTCCTTGAAACTTAAACTAAAAACGTTTGCCACTTTATCTCTGTTACTTTAATTTTGTCCAGCAGTGTATATTACTCAAACTGTATATGATGATTCTAGGTTGAAGAAGCACACTAAAGTAAAACAGAGGCACAGAAGAAACCTTCAGTCGCTGTATGATAATCACAAATTTTTATTCACGAAAGCACCACCGTCGAAGTCTTAATGCCATCAAAACAAAAGATTTTACACTGAGTAGTCACTAAATTTGAGTGGTCACTAAAAGGATCTATCCCAGAATTCGCTTCCTCGCGCCTAGGAAATCTGTAGAAATCCCAGAAAAAGCCTCAAACTGGATGGTTGGACTATCTATTTTGCGTGCTCTCTGTATTTATATCAGCATGTATGATTTGGTTGACAGCCAGTCATAACGCAAAAGGAGAAACACCGATTGGAGTTCGGTCACAACGTTCAGTATAGAGAGCATAATGAGAAGCAACCAAAATTTACATTGGTGAGAAATAAAGAAAAACTGGAGGTTAGAAGGTATACGCCACACATACAAATTATACATTTATATATTTCATATTTCACGCTCGGGAGCTTTGTGCACACTGGAGCTCTCTGAGAAGTAGTCTTAAAATCTCATGTTATTTTCAATCGGAAGGGATTCGAAAATTATGTTCCTTTTTAAAAATTCAAAGCGCGGGTTTATAGGATCTTAATGATTGTTCTAAATATTGGACAAGGTTTTTCGCAATGCTATTTAAAATTTTCTACTTCCAATCATTTCCCCCTTGTTCTCACGTTTTTTGCTATGCGCAAACAAAACATTGTTAAATTGAGTTTGCTGTAAATAGACGGCTCATTAAATTTCTGTTTACAAGATCTCGCTAGAATCATAATTGTTTGTGACAGCTATGAGGTATACGAGTATTTTAACATTCCATTTTTAGTTTCTACCTTTTATGTAAATTATGGTTACCTCTCGCTATACGCTCTGTTCTTAACGTCATATCGGATTTTCCAGGAGATTCTCACGATGTGGTGATAACTGGAAGCGAGTCAAAAAATAAATAAAAGTCAACGCGCTGTTGTGTTAAGGAAGCGAGTGGTCAAGATATTTTTTATCAGTCTTAAGCTCATGAGCTACTTATTTGTTACCACGTTATTCATCTGTATACATGCCTGCAATCTAAATTAATGGTAGATTAAATTACCTTGGCTTCACTAATCAAGTTATATAATGTAAAATTATCTTCCATGCGGTATTGTATTATTGTGCGTCTTCTACTGGTTGCACCAGTGATGAGAGATTCGTAAACGATTCGTGCGCAACAAATGCCTCTTCACCTTGAATAGTGAATGGTTCGCTGTCACCGCTGTGAGTGATCATTCAATCCGCCACTACTAAGACACACACTGAAGTCGCAGCACATTGAACCTTATTCCTCCCCCATGCATTTCGGAAGGGAATTTTAAATAAGAAAAGTACTGTCTAGAATTACTAATAAGTGTCAACCGTCTTATGAGTGAGAAATCAGCAGTCAGCTAGGAAATAATGGCGAAACTTAAACTTAGGAATGATAAGCACACCGGACAAAAACTTAGTCACCCCTAAGAGAAATGACAGTAGGAAGTTACCGGTTGCACAGAGGGCGCCGTGATAGCACTGTTGGGAGATGAATAGCACTGACGTGGTCTACAGGACCATTTCTGTCTCATGCAGTGGTGAAGAGCAAAGTGTGTGTTTTGACGGGCCTGCTTCGCCGGAAGCACATGAGATAAAATTAGATAGCAGTGAGACATTCATGTCTGCGTAGCTCAGTTGGGAGAGCGACTTACTCCGAAGTGAGGGGGCCCTGGATCGATGTCCGGCGAGGACAAACTTATTCGTTATATTGGCGCCCTAACTTCCAGGATAACCCAGATGTTAAGTTTCTCACAATGATGTGATGTTCTTTCCACACCGCGAGACAGGGAAGATGAGAATCCCTTCTTCAGTGCTTTGAAAAAATGAATCAGTATGATGTTACGTTCCCCACACCAAATTGTCTTGGATTTCTCAAATACACGCTCTTCATAGGATGACTGCATACAGCGACACATGATCCCGGTGGATCCGTGGGCCGTGACCCCCGGTCCTGTCCCGCACGACGCACATGAGATAAGGGCAGATAGCAGTGAGATCACGTGTCCGCGTAGCTCAGTTGGGAGAGAGACTTACTCCGGGGTGAGGGGACCCGGTTTCGATGCCCGGTGCGGACGAACTTGTTCGTTATAATGTTGAATTTAGTCTGCAATATGGGTCGCAAGACAGACGTTCCCGAGTGACAAAAAACAGTCATCGTGTTTAACCGTGTCCACGGAAAGAAAAATGAATGAAGTCGCCCAATTTGTTGATTTGTCGAAGCGTACTGTCCAGCGGGTCTACAAACTGTGGTGTAGTTCGCAGTCAAACTGAAAATGGGCGACGTATTAACTGTGGCCGAAATGCGGATTCTCACGAACATGGACCGCCGCCATGTCTCACGCCTCGCAACTGCAAATCTGTTTCAAACTATGCAGCAATTGCTCCAAACAGTCAATAACAATCAACTCCAACATATTTCCGAAAAGGCATTGCGACGAGAGCTGCATGCGATGGACATCTGGAGCAGAGTACCACGGAAGATGTCTCTTTTGACAGCAAGTCACAAAGTTGCACGTTATCAATGGGCTTAGAGGCACCAAAACTTTACTGTGGAGGATGGGAAACGAATAATTTGGTCTGATGAGTCTCGTCTTTCTTTGTACCCCAATGATGGGAGGCGACGAGTGCATCGCAGGCCCAATGAAACCTTTAATTCTGATTGTGTCGAAGGTGTTCAAGCTGAATGGGGTTCTGTAATGTTTTGGGAATGGTTTTCGCACCACTAAATGGGCCCTCTCGTTGCAGTGGTGATGTATTTGAACCAGCATGCGTTCCTCGGCATTCTAAATGACGAAGTGCTGTCCTTTACCCTACATCTCCAGGAGCAGCATCACATTCCCACTCTTGTCTTCCAAGAAGATAATTGCCGTGTGCACAGGGCTAAACCTGTGTCTGAGTGGTACAATGAACAAACAGCAACACTATCAGATCTCGACTGTCCCGCCAAATCACCGGATTTAAATACTATTAAAAATCTGTGGGATCATCTGAAACAAAAGGTGAAACGCCGGAATAGCCACCCACGTACTCTAGCGGAACGTCGGGATCAATTTACGCACGAGTGGCTACAAATCGATGTTCAATACATTCACAACTTCGTGTAGTCTCTACCACACCGGATTCATGCTGTTATCAAGACAAGAGGCGCCATCACCCTTTATTAGGTAAGTTCTGCCAGGGGTGACTAATTTTTTGTACGGTGTGCTTACGGGAATACCATTTATTAGAATAGTACGTCCGGATCGTTATCATTTATAGTGAATAGTGAAGAGCTCAGAAAAAACTGAGCTTTTGAAGACTTGAGAAAAGCTCGCCTTCTTTTGAGTAATTGCCAAAAAGATCTGAGGCCTTGAAAGTCCTTTGATTGTAAACACGAGATCCTTTCAACGAATGATTTACTCAGTGACCGTAGTGACAAACTGGAAATTGAATGGTTATTTGTTTGAATTGATCATTACTCCTTTGCCTAAATAATGAATGAATTTCCGAGAAGGAATGATTTGTGCCACCTCTAGCGTTCACCTACTGCACTAATTGAAATTTAAAATGTAAGCCCCTGTTTTAGTTCCTTTGAGTTCTTTTGTGCTGAAATTATTGGCCCGATACTAGGGTGGTCCATAAGTTCGTCCGTTTTTCATATTGAAAATTCAAACGTAAATATGGCAACAACATAAATAAATATTCTTCGAAGTAAAGACCATTGGAATCAATGATTCTAATCCATCTTTCGGAGAGTTATTCCATTCCGCAGCGGTACCACCCCTTGTCCTTGTAGGCAAAAAACTCGGGACGCCCCGTCTTGACATCGTCCATATTTTGGAAGTTGCGCCCACGCGAGAAATGTGCCATAGTCCGAAAAAGATAAAAGTCAGATGTCTCAAGGTCCGGGCATTATACAAAATGCGGCAAAAGTTCGATGGCGTAGAATTCTCGGAGCTTGGCCTTCATCTGCCTGGTGATGTGTAGAGAAGCGTTATCCTTTTGAGGGAGGATCCACTTTCTGTTAACCAAAGCCGGGTATTTTTGCCACAGCTCCGCATGCATTCGCTTGCGTTGGGAAATTCGGCGTTGATGGCTCGGTTGTTCGGAACAAGGTAAAAGTGGATGATACCCTCAACATTCCACCAAACACAGAGTGTTTCCTTCCTGTAGAATCTATGTCGTTTGGCCACAACTTCCTCCACTTGGCCAGGGTCCAACCATTGATTTCCTTTGTCGATTTTGGAGCAATAAACCGACTTGTCATCGCAGGTTACAATTCTGTGGATAAAACGCTCGTCACGGGGATTCTGCAGCAGTTGACGACAAATGTTGACACGCCGCTGAGCTTGATCGGGCGTAAGTTCCTGTGGAATTTCACGACAGCGTTTGTTGACTTTACCGAGCAGATGAAGATGCCAAACAGCTGATGTTCTTGAAATGTGGAGTTCATAGGAAAATCGGCAAGTGCTGGTTGATGGATTTGCCTCGAATGCTCCGCGAGTGACTTCCGATTTTACCGTCTCAGGGCGACCAGAGGGTGACTGATCTTCGAGACTGGTCTCACCGTCTTTGAACTGTTTGAACCATTTCTGCGCTGCGCGAATTGAAACGACACCTTCGCCTTCCACTTCGCATATTTTCTTCGCCGCGGCGGCTGCTTTGAAGTTCTATGTCCAGTAGTGACGCGAATGTACACGAATTTCCAATTTTTCAATATTTCTTTCCAAAGTAATAATGCAGTAGAACACAATTAATTAATCAAATTAAATATACGCCAGCAAAAAGCAAGTCAACTCTACAAAATGACGTATTACACATAAAAAATCCAATAACTGTATTCAATTCAAAACTACACTGCTGACCACCCAAAATGCTCATCTTTGTATCAGTTGTACACATAAAAACAGATACAAAGATGAAACGATTGAGCTTGCAGGCCCGTGCGACATCAATAGTTCGTGAGGCCCCCATGGCTGGCAATAACGGCCGCTACACGCCGCGGCATCAAACGAAAGAGGCTTTGGATGTGGGCTTGGGGTATTTTCGGTCCAGGCTGCTTCCACACGTTACTACAGTTCATCAGGCGTAGCCGCGGGTGGTGCTTGCCGGGCCACTCGGTTGCCGATCGGCGATCAGACGTGTTCGATGAGCGACATATCGGGAGAACAGGTGGGCCACGGCAGCAGTGACACCTGGTGGGCCGTGAAGAATTGCTGCACGACACGTGCCACGTGCTGGCGCGCATTCTGTTGAAACGTGGCCGCTGGCAGATCCTGCAGGTAAGGGAGGACTACAGGCCCCAAAACGTCGGAGATGTAGCGGTGGCTGTTGAGTGTACCGGCGATGCGTACCAGAGGGATGCGGGTGTCATATCCAATTGCACCCTAAACCATAACGCCAGGCTACGGACCGGTATGGTGATGCATAATGCAGGCGTCATACAGTCTCTCGCCGCGGTGCCGCCACACGCAGATCCGACCATCGTGGTATTGCAGGCAGAAGCGGGATTCGTCGGAAAAGACAATGTCGTGCCATTCCGTAGTCCAGGTGCGGCGTTCAACGGCCCACTGCCGCCGCACTCGCCGGTGGTGTAACGTCAATGGTAATCGGAGCAATGGGCGCCGTGGTCTCCGCTCCTGCAGACGACGTCGAACAGTACGTGCTGACACAGGTCGTTGCGCAACACACCCTAATTCATACGCTAACGTTCGTGATGTGGCGGTGCGAGCCCTCAATGCCCGCCGCACAACATGTCGGCTCTCTAGTTCGGTGGTGTGCCGTGGCTGCGGCGATCGCTCACGTCGGTCCCTCCGTCCATCCTGCACCCACCATTTCCATACTCGCCTCACTGTGGCTGGATGTCGTCCCACACGGGCGCCGATGTCCTGGTACGATAAACCGCTGTCGCGATAAGCCACTATTCGTCCTCTGTCGAACTCCGAAACGTGCTGGAATGACTGCCGTACTCTGCGACGAGACATCAAGAAGCTTCCCACGCACAGGTCCGGCAGCACAACACACTTCCACTACTAACATCCCGCCTTCTGTGCACCCTTCTTATAGTGTTTCTCGGTAGCGTGCCGGGCGCATATGATTTACATATGCCCTGCAATGCTAATCGTTTTGCATGTCCTCTCGCGGGCGACGCATGCTGCGAATTCCAGGCCAATCGGATGCTTCCTTCTTGGTGTTGCATTTTGGGTGGGCAGAAGTGTAGAACGAAACATATATACAAAAAACGCACGAACTTATGGACCACCCTAGTATTGTGAAGAAAGAAGGGTTTGTAATAAGTTGGATTTTATGGTATTCTAGTAAGTGTTACACAACATAAAAACGATATACAGTGGATATTTCAGAATACTACGAAGACAAAGTGTTTATTTTCAATTCATTTTCGATAATCTTTCTTTACCTAGAGTTCATTCTGGATTTCCTGCTTCATGGCTAAGTTACACCACATTAATACATCGCTATAACTTACTTTTGGACCTACTGTAGGGATAAAATCTCTCTATTTATTTCTAAAGGGCATTAAAAATGAAACAAATAAAAATAAAGACAAAAAACTTCTTCACTTGACTTATTTTTGTCTTGCCTTTCTGACGAAAAAGAAGGAGATATATTGAAGCTTTTAAATTCTATGTCTGCGATTTCCGTCTTTTGGAGGAACGTGATCTTGCAGAAACCTCGTGGTATATAGAATCCGTTAGACAAAAGCCAGGAGGATATCTTGTTGTTATTCCTGATGCGTTGGGTAATGTTTGTGTTGAACTAAGACCCACAAATGGCTGGAGATTTAAGACTGCACTGCTCTCCTGGGAGATGGAAGCAAAAAGGACTTGACAAAGCGAAGGAATATATAAACTCTCCCATCTCGAACGAGTCTGCCATAGGAAAAACGCACTTTGCTAGAATCTCAGGTGTTGCTTTGGGCATGAAGTTTACTAAAAAGCTTCACAGTTCTCTTCCTTTTGTTTCTCACCAGATATTGTAGTTAAGGAGCAAAAGAAATCCATCTGACGTATAGCCTGATTCAGGTGTAAGTGCATCAGTTTGCGATGCCAGGTTTTAAAATCAGCGGTAGGAAGTTTTCTAAATGATCCTACCGCATGATCTTTTTAAAGAAATTTATACTACTGAAATAAGAAAATGTGGGAGGCAGTCAAGAGGCAATCTCACTCCTACAGGGTTATTCACTGTTTGTCTGTCAATGTCTAGTTGCTTAGGTTCGTCAGACCTTTGCTTGTAGGAAATGTAGCAGCTCCGGGGTTTAACTCATTTTTTTACAATAATGAAACAAATTAATTACAAGCTAAAGTAAAGACGAGCTCTTTTGCAGTGAAGAGCAGATTTATTTAGTGATGCATGTCCTGATTATATATTAAGACTTATTTTTTTTCATTTTTATTTATTATTAGGTCCGCTTGTCCTGATTTTATTATACTTCCTATTAACTCTCTTTTTTATTTATACATTTATTTGTTCCTGTTTCCTGATTTAATTACCTTTTCCTTATTCCCTCTCGCCCTAAGAGAAATATTTATCCGTCCTACGGAGAATGCAGAAATCTCCTCTGAAACCTACTTCTTACCATCTTCGTGTTCTATTTAGATGGATCTACCACTTCTCGTGTATCCTCCATTCCTCTATCTTCCTCCAGACTTTGACTTCTTCAAAGCTTTCGCCTCAAGAAGCTAGATTCGGACTCCCTGTATTTTATACCTCCACTAAAGCGCGGGTTACTTTTCCCTGCCTCCCAGTCCTCTTGACCCCTTCTGCGATCCCGAGTTATCACCGCTGTCGCTTTCAATGCCTATTATCGCCTATTCGTTAGCCATTTATCTCCAAGTGGGCATTTCCTCTTACAGACTTCTGGCTATCAACGCCATTTCGAACCACTGCGATAACTCCGTCATTAAACCTGAAGATGTAAGAACAGCTTTGGGCTTGATACTCTCCGTACAAAGAAACTTGTCGCTATCAAGTGATCATTACCCATTCATTCATAGTGCAATAAAGCAATTTAACTGAAAATCCGAGAGCAGTGGTATTCTCCGGACACCTGGAAATGTAGAGGGTAGGTTCCTTTTGCTTTTCCTTTGCACGACTGGCAGAAATGTGGTGAAAGGGAATTGTCTCAATATTTTCCCAAGATCTGACGAAGAGGCTCAGGGTTACAACACTACCCATGCCTCCCCAAGGACTGGAGTCCGGGCCCACTCGGGCGAAAGTTCGTAGGCCAGCTCTTAGACAATTGTGCCCTGCCACCGGGGGCCAGCTGGTGATTAGGCCCTCATATATTTAAGGATATGAAATCGATACTACTGTTTATTTTTTGTTTCAAAAAAGTGTAATTGTAGCGCATACGGAGTACACTGCTCTCCTTCACCAGCACATCATATCTAAAATTAGCTTTTCAGTTATTCAGCAACTGGAATGCACAGTTCTATTTCATAATGCATTGTCTTGTCAAATTCATTGAGGCACCGCAGTGAAACGTGTGGGTGCTGCAGAAAACTTAACACCGCAAGTTAAGCAAATGATTTTAGAGACCATTCAGGAAGATACACAGAAGTGCGAAAAAAGGGGATGCCTCTCTAATACTGCGTTGGAGCTCCTCACGATCGGATAACGAAGCAACCTGACAGGGCGTGGACTCTAAGAGCTTTCTGAAGTACTGTGGAGACTCCGTTTTTTGTGTGTGTGTGCATTGGAGGTTTAACGACCACTGTGGGCAACTCAATGGGCTATAAGCAGTCGTCCGTCCCTAATTTAGGGACACTGGTTCCAGGGAAGGGAGAGAACCAGTGCCGTAAGACAAACACAACATCCATGCCTCACCGGGATTCGAACCCGGACCCCGTTCGTACGAATGATCAGAGGCCATCGCTTAGACCACTGCGCCACCGGGGCGGCAGATAGTACTTCAGAAAGCAAAACATGCTTCCTGAAGACAGTACTTCAGGAAGCACAACATGCTTCCTGAAGAGAGTCCCACAATTCCGTGATATTCGCCGGTGGAGGATTCCTGTCATTAACCGCACGTTAAAGAGCATCCCAAAAGTGTTCGATGGCGTTTAAACCCGGCGAACCAGGTTGCCAAGTCAGGAACTCAGTGCAATGTTCCTCAGCTATAATCGTGTGACTGTGGACGTGTTGAAAGAGGTTTCTTCCGTCACAGTAGTTGCATGACATGAACGGGTAAAAATGATCTCCAAGGTTTGTTAGCCACCCCGGTGGCGCAGTGGTCTAAGGCGCTGGCCTCTGATCATTCGTCCGTAAGGGGTCCGGGTTCGAATCCCGGTGAGGCATGGATGTTGTGTTTGTCTTCCGGCACTGGCTCTCTCCCTTCCCTGGAACCAGAGTGACCCTAAATTAGGGACGGGCGACTGCTTATAGCCCATTGAGTTGCTCACGGTGGTCGTTAAACCTAAAAAAAAAAAAAAAAAAAAAAAAAAAGGTTTGTTACGTATCCTCCAGCGGTTAGAGCCATTGAGTTTATATTAGGCGGAGTCACCACTCCTATCCACGCAGCACTGGCCGCCATAAGTCATCGCCAGTGCAGCAAGCGACGTCATATCCAAGCAAAAAGCTGCTTTGAAACTATTGAAAGCAATGGAACAGAAGCTTCGCCGCATGTATACAAATGAAATGAAGGATTTAATAGTTTTTATAAATTATACAAGCTTAATGTTTTACCAAGTGTACAATTTAGTTTGTTTTTGGCTGTATATGACGTCACTTCAAATATTAGCTGTGATCTACGGCAACAGTGGTGTCTCCACCTAAAGTAAGCTCGATGATTAGAGCAGTCTGCAGACTATGAGGGGTCCTAATGCGTGGCAGCTGAAAACACCCCACACCATGACAGTGCCATTGCCGGCCTGCACTGTCCTTTGTAGGCATGCGGGTCCCATTGCCTTGTGGGGCCGTTGCCACACGCGGAGTCAGATATCAACCCGTAACAGCCGGTACCGTGATTTACGTCGAACCAGACTACACGTTTCCAGTTATTTTGCGTCCAATGGCGGTGTTTCCGAGCCCCGCGGTGCACAGCCTTGTGTCTTGGTGTCAGAAACGATACCCGGGTGGGCCCTTAGTTCCGGAACCCCATGGGGCACAGAGTACGTCTCACTTCCAGAACGCTGATGCTACTACTAGCCCCAGCATTAAGCTGCGTTGGGATTTGCGGAAATGTTGCATGCCGGGCAAATGTTACGATGCGTGCCAAACGCCGCTGTCGTCCACGATGATCTAGGGCCTTTGTACGGACACACAGTTGGAAGAATAACCGAATCAGGAGTAGGAGACTTTGGTTTGGAATTCTACCCCGGGCAAAACTGTTTTTTTTTTTTTTTTTTTTAATTGTAGATTTAACGACCACCGTGAGCAACTCAATGGGCATTAAGCAGTCGCCCGTCCCTAATTTAGGGTCACTGGTTCCAGGGACGGGAGAGAGCCAGTGCCGTAAGACAAACAAAACATCCATGTCTCACCGAGATTCGAACCCCGACCCCGTTCGGACGGATGATCAGAGGCCAGCGCCTTAGACCACTGCGCCACCGGGGCGGCCAAAAACTGTTTTACACTGCATTGGTACCCGAACGTAAGTGAATCTCCAGGCCATGAGGCTCGAAAACAGGTTATGATTCTGCAACATATCATATATAATTAATAAAACTTCCTTCTTCTACACTGAAATGGTGCTTCAAACAGGGGTGACGGCGGACCAGAAACTCTGCCTTTCTCAATGTCTACCGATTTGACTCATATCCCTTCTGCAGTGGGGTATGAGTCAAATCGGTAAAGTTGCAGCGATAAGCCTTGCCAGCGTAGTCCCGTTGGGAGAATAGCCGCCTTTGCAACAGGATGACGTAGGTTTGAAACTCACCACCGGAAAAAAAAGGTTTTACGTTACGTGAGATTATAAAATGCCTGTTCATTTATCACACAAATTGATCATTTAAGCCCTGTGTCAAGAAGCTACTGGCTCTAAACTCCAAGTTGGGAAAGAATATTTGTAATTTCGAGGACATAGTGAATTTATATATATATATATATAAAACCCTCATTTGATAAACCAATAAGAGAAGCACAATAAAAAGAACAAAGTAACAACACTCACAAATAAATTAAACTTTAACCACAAACCCTCAGACAGGGAATAAAGAAAATAAAAAGAATTCGCTAATATACCCAAGTTGCGCCGAGTTTGCAGCTTACCAGGAGTATAATAAGCCTATTTTGAATATCAACACGTCTATTTATGTAAGAATGCTGAGGAAACGAGTAAAGTATAAACATGTAATATAAACCAGCAATATAAACCAAACTATACTCATCAGGTAAACACCAATTTGGTGAACGTGGCTTTTCGTTAAAAAAAGCCACGTTCACCAACAAAAGCACGAAAAGTGTCGTTCACCAACTTAGTGTTTTCCTGATGAGTAGAGGTTGATTTGTATTGGTGGTTTACATTATTTGTTTATACTTCACTCGTTCACTTAGCATTCTTACATACATAGACGTGTTGATATTATATATCATCATCATCATCATTGTCAACCATTATCAATCCACTGCTGGACGAAGGTCTCCCCAAGTTTCCTCCACAACGGTCTGTCTTGTGCCAGTCTCCTCCATGTCACCCCTGC
This sequence comes from Macrothele yani, assembly GCA_039090855.1. Taxonomy (NCBI): domain Eukaryota; kingdom Metazoa; phylum Arthropoda; class Arachnida; order Araneae; family Macrothelidae; genus Macrothele; species Macrothele yani. Next base: position 89,404,069 of record CM077013.1, read on the forward strand.
ATACTTTCGAATTTCATCCACCCATCTCCCATGTGGTCTTCTTCTGGGTCTTTTCCTGTCCCTTGGAATCCAATCTAAAATTTCGGCTGTCCATCGATGATCTGTCCTTCTGGCAGTACGTCCAGCCCATTGCCATTTCAGGGATTTAACTCTGATCATGATGTCTTCCACTCTTGTCATTTTTCGGATCCACGAGTTCCTCTTCTTATCTCTTCTGGTTACACCAAGTATGGACCTCTCCATGCTTCTTTGAGTTGTCTGCAGCCTTTGTATGTCTCTTTTAGTTAAGATCCACGTATCTGCACCATACGTAAGCACTGGAAGGATGCATTGATCAAACACTTTTCTTTTAAGACATAATGGCATATTGCTCTTGAAAATTATGCTGTTTCTTCCAAAAGCTCTATAGGCAAGTTTTGTACGCCGATTAATTTCTTCATCAATGTGACCCTCACTTGATATCTGCTGTCCAAGATAAACGTACGTGTCTGTTATCTCCAGCTTTTCTCCATCAATCGATAAATCTTCATTTCTTGTAAAAGCATTGAACATCACTTTTGACTTCTGAAAGTTCATTTTTAATCCCACTTCTTTACTCTTGTCAGCAAGTTCCAGGATCATACTCTGCAGCTCTGATGAGCTAGTTGCAAAAATGACTACGTCATCAGCAAAACGAAGGTGGGTTAGATAATCTCCATTAATCTTTATCCGTTTGTTTTCCCAGCTCAGTGACTGAAAAACACCCTCCAATGTGGCATTAAAGAGCTTCTGAGATATGGTGTCACCTTGTCTCACTCTCTTTCCAATTTTTACGTGTGTTGTATTTTCAAACAGCCTAATCTTTGCACTTGCATTTTCATAGATGTTATTAATAATATTAATGTATGCATCTTCAATACCGCAGGTTTTCAGAGCCATTGTAACTGCTGATGGTTTCACCGAATCAAAGGCTTTTTCATAATCGATAAAAGCCATGCACAATGGAAGTTCATATTCCCTCGCTCTTTCAATTAGTTCTCTCAGCACATGGATATGATCTATTGTGCTGTAGCCACTCCTGAATCCAGCTTGTTCTCTCGGTTGAGCCATGTCCAGTGTTACCTTCAAGCGGTGTGAAAGAACTTTAGTGAAGATTTTATAAACTACTGATAGGAGGCTGATAGGTCTGTAGTTTCCGAGATCCTCAATGTCACCTTTCTTATGTAGCAGGATCATTGTAGCGGTGTTCCAATCCTCAGGAATCTTTCCTTCATTAAGGCATCGAGTGAAAATTTGGGCGAGTACTGTTTCGATTTCTCCACTTGCTTCTTGTATGATGTCTACAGTAATTCCATCTTCTCCTGGAGCTCTTCCTCGCTTCATGTTCTTGATTGCATGTGCAACTTCTGCTGGAAGGACTGGAGGAACTCTGGTACTGGTATCTTTCATGTTGTCTGGAGTGCATGTATCATCCCTTTCATATAATTTGGAGTAGAAATCTTTCACTCTTGTCAAAATTTCGCCTCTATTTCTTGTTACAGAAGCATCTTCTTTTCTCAGTGCCATAATCTGTTTTCTTCCCTTACTGAGATGTCCCTTTGCTATCTTTAGGCTTTGGTTGTTTTCAATTGCTTTCCTCACTAGTTCACAGTTGAATTTTCTTACGTCTTCAGTGCTACTTTTTCGTACTGTCTTGCATAGCTCTATATATTCCACTTTGGAAGTCACATCTTTAGTTGTCCTCATCTCTCTTCTTTTTTGCATCAACATTTTCGTTTTTCCTGATAATTTATTTACATTCAACTTGTTCTTAGACCCAGCTAATTTTGTTGCTGTTTCCATAAGAGCTTTGGTTACTTTTCTGTTAACTTCAGAGATGTCCGCTTCTTCCGATGTTAGGCCTTCTAAAGCAGAGAACCTGTTCTTCAGTTCCAACTTAAAGGTATTATGGTGTTTTTTAAGGTTGGTTATGTCAATAGGTTTTGTTTGTCTTATGAGCTTGCCACGTTCAAGTTTAGTGTTGAGGTGCATCTTACATCTGACCAATCTATGGTCACTACCTGTGTTGAACTTGTTTAGCACACTGCAGTCTTCTATGACGAATTTTTTGTTACACATAATTAAATCAATTTCACTTGTCGTCCCATTTGGATGTCTCCATGTCCATTTCCTGTGTGGCTTTTTCTTGAAGAAGGAGTTCAAGATGAAAAACCCTTCTGCCTCTGCAAACTCAACGAGAGTATTTCCACGCTGGTTTCTGTTGCCGTGACCGAATTTACCTACTAAAGTTTCATTCTGTTGCCGTTGCGCTATTTTTGCATTGAAATCTCCCATAATTATTTTCAAGTGCTGCTTACCTTTATTATTTAGATGACAAATTTCCTCATAAAATTCTTCAATTTCTTCTTCAGGATGACTTGTGGTGGGTGCATAAGTTTGAATAATCTGAGCCTGGTATCTTCTCCAGAGTTGGATAACAAACCGTGCAGCTCTGTCAGAGGAACTTTCAACGTCTACAACTTTATCCTTCAGTTTCTTGTTTATTATAAATCCAACACCACTAGTTCTGCCAGTATCTGTCCCACGATAGTAGAAGAGATGTCCACTTTTCAGTTCGATGAGATCTTCTCCTTTTCTCCTTACCTCACTTAGCCCCACGATGTCCCACTTGATCCTTTGTAGTTCCTCTTCCAATTCAAGAAGCCTTGAATCAGAAGATAGGGAGCGTCCATTGTACGTTGCCAAGGTCAGCATCAGATGGCAGCCTAGTCCGGTCCTCCGGGGATTCTTAGCACCCTCTGCCTTCATGTCGCACTGGCCGCTGCCTTGGCCAGGTACATTCCAGCTGCCGGAAACTGAGGGCCAAGATTTAAGTTGTGGAGTCATTTTGGAGGGGTTTGGCCATAACTCACCACGCTGGCCAAGCGGGTTGGTGAGTGTGGGATAGAATTTCCTCTAATCCCGATGGTATAGTTACACCGCTATTGGCGGTCGTCAGAGCCCCTTTAGTAGGAACAGGATGCACCACGAGAAGGCGGGATTGACATTTGTCAAGGAGAGGCTGTGATGTTACGCATCACCTGACCTTACATCCCTATATATATATATACCTGACGATGTTACGCATCACCTGACCTTACATCCCGATATTTTATATATATATATATATATATATATATATACTTAAGAGCAAAACTGAAGACTAAGGAAAAAAATATATATATATATCATCATCATCATTGTCAGCCATTATCAATCCACTGCTGGACGAAGGTCTCCCCAAGTTTCCTCCACAACGGTCTGTCTTGTGCCAGTCTCCTCCATGTCACCCCTGCATACTTTCGAATTTCATCCACCCATCTCCTATGTGGTCTTCTTCTGGGTCTTTTCCTGTCCCTTGGAATCCAATCTAAAATTTCGGCTGTCCATCGATGATCTGTCCTTCTGGCAGTATGTCCAGCCCATTGCCATTTCAGGGATTTAACTTTGATCATGATGTCTTCCACTCTTGTCATTTTTCGGATCCACGAGTTCCTCTTCTTATCTCTCCTGGTTACACCAAGTATGCACCTCTCCATGCTTCTTTGAGTTGTCTGCAGCCTTTGTATGTCTCTTTTAGTTAAGGTCCACGTCTCTGCACCATACGTAAGCACTGGAAGGATGCATTGATCAAACACTTTTCTTTTAAGACATAATGGCATATTGCTCTTGAAAATTATGCTGTTTCTTCCAAAAGCTCTCCAGGCAAGTTTTGTACGCCGATTAATTTCTTCATCAATGTGACCCTCACTTGATATCTGCTGTCCAAGATAAACGTACGTGTCTGTTATCTCCAGCTTTTCTCCATCAATCGATAAATCTTCATTTCTTGTAAAAGCATTGAACATCACTTTTGTCTTCTGAAAGTTCATTTTTAATCCCACTTCTTTACTCTTGTCAGCAAGTTCCTGGATCATACTCTGCAGCTCTGATGGGGTAGTTGCAAAAATGACTACGTCATCAGCAAAACGAAGGTGGGTTAGATAATCTCCATTAATCTTTATCCCCTTGTTTTCCCAGCTCAGCGACTGAAAAACACCCTCCAATGTGGCATTAAAGAGCTTCGGAGATATGGTGTCACCTTGTCTCACTCTCTTTCCAATTTTTACGTGTGTTGTATTTTCAAACAGCCTAATCTTTGCACTTGCATTTTCATAGATGTTATTAATAATATTAATGTATGCATCTTCAATACCGCAGGTTTTCAGAGCCATTGTAACTGCTGATGGTTTCACCGAATCAAAGGCTTTTTCATAATCGATAAAAGCCATGCACAATGGAAGTTCATATTCCCTCGCTCTTTCAATTAGTTCTCTCAGCACGTGGATATGATCTATTGTGCTGTAGCCACTCCTGAATCCAGCTTGTTCTCTCGGTTGAGCTATGTCTAGTGCTACCTTCAAGCGGTGTGAAAGAACTTTAGTGAAGATTTTATAAACTACTGATAGGAGGCTGATAGGTCTGTAGTTTCCGAGATCCTCAATGTCACCTTTCTTATGTAGCAGGATCATTGTAGCGGTGTTCCAATCCTCAGGAATCTTTCCTTCATTAAGGCATCGAGTGAAAATTTGGGCGAGTACTGTTTCGATTTCTCCACTTGCTTCTTGTATGATGTCTACAGTAATTCCATCTTCCTGGAGCTTTTCCTCGCTTCATGTTCTTGATTGCATGTGCAACTTCTGCTGGAAGGACTAGAGGAACTCTGGTACTGGTATCTTTCATGATGTCTGGAGTGCATATATCATCCCTTTCATATAATTTGGAGTAGAAATCTTTCACTCTTGTCAAAATTTCGCCTCTATTTCTTGTTACAGAACCATCTTCTTTTCTCAGTGCCATAATCTGTTTTCTTCCCTTACTGAGATGTCCCTTTGCTATCTTTAGGCTTTGGTTGTTTTCAATTGCTTTCCTCACTAGTTCACAGTTGAATTTCCTTACGTCTTCAGTGATACTTTTTCTTACTGTCTTGCATAGCTCTATATATTCCACTTTGGAAGTCACATCTTCTTTAGTTGTCCTCATCTCTCTTCTTTTTGCATCAACATTTTGGTTTTTCCTGATAATTTGTTCACATGCAACTTGTTCTTAGACCCAGCTAATTTTGTTGCTGTTTCCATAAGAGCTTTGGTTACTTTTCTGTTAACTTCAGAGATGTCCACTTCTTCCGATGTTAGGCCTTCTAAAGCAGAGAACCTGTTCTTCAGTTCTAACTTGAAGGTATTATGGTGTTTTTTAAGGTTGGTTATGTCAATAGATTTTGTTTGTCTTATGAGCTTGCCACGTTCAAGTTTAGTGTTGAGGTGCATCTTACATCTCACCAATCTATGGTCGCTACCTGTGTTGAACTTGTTTAGCACACTGCAGTCTTCTATGACGAATATTTTGTTACACATAATAAAATCAATTTCACTTGTCGTCCCATTTGGATGTCTCCATGTGCATTTCCTGTGTGGCTTTTTCTTGAAGAAGGAGTTCAAGATGAAAAACCCTTCTGCCTCTGCAAACTCAACGAGAGTATTTCCACGCTGGTTTCTGTTGCCATGACCGAATTTACCTACTGAAGTTTCATTCTGTTGCCGTTGCCCTATTTTTGCATTAAAATCTCCCATAATTATTTTCAAGTGCTGCTTACCTTTATTATTTAGATGACAAATTTCCTCATAAAATTCTTCAATTTCTTCTTCAGGATGACTTGTGGTGGGTGCATACGTTTGAATAATCTGAGCCTGGTATCTTTTCGAGAGTTGGATAACAAGTCGTGCAGCTCTGTCAGAGGAACTTTCAACTTCTACAACTTTATCCTTCAGTTTCTTGTTTATTATAAATCCAACACCACTAGTTCTGCCAGTATCTGTCCCACGATAGTAGAAGAGATGTCCACTTTTCAGTTCGATGAGATCTTCTCCTTTTCTCCTTACCTCACTTAGCCCCACGATGTCCCACTTGATCCTTTGTAGTTCCTCTTCCAATTCAAGAAGCCTTGAATCAGAAGATAGGGAGCGTCCATTATAAGTAGCCAAGGTCAGCATCAGATGGCAGCCTAGTCCGGTCCTCCGGGGATTCTTAGCACCCTCTGCCTTCATGTCGCACTGGCCGCTGCCTTGGCCAGGTACATTCCAGCTGCCGGAGACTGAGGGCCAAGATTTAAGTTGTGGAATCATTTTGGAGGGGTTTGGCCATAACTCACCACGCTGGCCAAGCGGGTTGGTGAGTGTGGGATAGAATTTCCTCTGATCCCGATGGTATAGTTATACCGCTATGGGCGGTCGTCAGAGCCCCTTTAGTGGGAACAGGATGCACCACGAGAAGGCGGGGTTGACATTTGTCAAGGAGAGGCTGTGATGTTACGCATCACCTGACCTTACATCCCCTGACCTTACATATATATATATATATATATATATATATATATATATATATATATATATATATATATACTGTATATATAAAACTTAAACGTGTACTTTGAAGTTGCTTTACTCATCCGGGAACTGCGCACTGCAGCAAGAACCACAGTTAGGGTATATACTGTAAGTCAAATTATCTACACCTTCAACCAAGGACTTTCCGTAGAAATCCCTGAATCCCACCAAAGTTCTTGGTTGAAGGAGTGGAAAATTTGACTTATATGTATATATATATACAACGAGTGCCAAATTTTCTATGTACTCATATGCTACATCCCTACAAGATCACGGGCAGACAAACTCAATTTATGTGTAAATTTCAGATTTCTATGAATTAGAGTTTTGGAGTAATATACCCATAAGTATACTGTCTATTGCGAAATTTAAATAGCAGTGTCATTAAGTGCACCATGTAGTGAATGCGTGAGTACTCCATGAGGTTTGCATGATTCCAGTGGAAAATTGCCTCAGCATTGCAGTTCACGATAGAGTCAATATTTCAACGGAATATTGTTGAGAATTGAAGATATGAATTAAGTTGGGCAAACTTTTAACAGAAGATAATATCATTAGCTACACTGCAATGAACGAGTGTATTAAAAAACATTAGAAATACCTACCAAATAGCTTGTTAGTCCTCTTTTATCCCAAATATAAGCCTGTACACGCTGAGGCATCGACTCCACCAGATGCCGGACGGTTTTCGGAAGTAATGCCAGTTATGCTTGTTGCAGCATTGTCCAGAACTCCGCCCGAGGCGTCGGTGCAGGATCCACGAATCTGATATTCCGCACCATGACATCCAAAACAGCTTCCACAGAGGTTTAATCTGGGGACCTTAGGGGGCGACTGAATGGTTTAAAACTCACATCAGTGTTTCTCGAGCCATTCTTGGGTAGTTACGGCTCGGTGGGGCGGTACATGCTTCTGCTAAAGCAAACCATCGGATGCAAGATGCGCGAAGGCCATGAAAGCCTGTAGGTAGACCACTGGCACATGCTGCCAGCGGTTAAGGACCTCTCCAAACACACTAAAGGATCTAATATGTCCCATGAGAAGGCTCCCCAAATCATCACAGATCCACCACCGCCTTGAACACAGCCGATCTGGCACGATGAACTGTGGCTTCATTCGGTCGACGCAACACCCTCACCCCCCGTAAGTTCGGTACAGCTGAGAAAAGGATTCGTAAGACCAAACGACGCGGTGCCACTCTGCAGGAGTCCAGTTTTTTCTCATCCGGGCAGTAGACGAGGTGTAATGTCCAATCACGAGCAATCAAAAGTGGCACACGGCTAGTTAGTCAGCTCCCGTAGCCAAAGGCATGCAACGTGTGCCGTATCGTTTGCTCGTTGACGCTGCTTGGGTCTCCGACATTTAACCTGGATGTGATTTGCTCCGGCATTACCAAGCCGTCGGTCGGTATGAGCCTGGAGTGTCTACGTCAACCTCGTTCATCAATGGAGTGTGTTCGGCCACCTCTTGCTCTATGGGCGATGATACGTCTGTCGTTGTTATTCTCGCGGTACACCCTTCATACGGATTCCCTCGAGATACCTATGGTTCCTACCACTTGGGCGATAGAATGAACCATTTCTCTTTCGCCGACAATGCGCCTACTATCAAACTCACTCAGATCATCATATTTACTCATGTTCGTCCATTACGGTACACTGCTAGGAAGCCTTGATGTCCGCCTATATATCGGCTGCGTTCAGTTAGGGTATATTTCACAGGGTCGCGGGTGGCCTAGTGGGCAACGTTCGTGACTGCCACGGAAAGGGTCTCAGGTTCAATTCCAGGAAGGTACGAACGCTCGATCCACTAAATATCCGCCGTGTGTCGGATGGGCACGTTAAGCCGTCGGACCTAGGGTACTGATCCCCCCGTAATAAATAAGGGTGTCTTCCTCCCCCTTTCTACTTCGCTTCCGTGTCACTTTCCTATCGGGCGCTCTAGCCCAAATCTCCTAGTTTCCTATTTCTAAGGGCTGTTTAAGACCTGGGGTCAGACACTCCCTTCCTAAAATCCTCTACATATGATGGGTCTATTTCACTCTGCGCGGGGGATGGCCATATCAACTTCCCATCACCCCTATCTCTAATGTTTTGCATACTGAGAAACATTTGATAGATCTGAATTCTGACTGATGCATGCAGTGTAGAAAAATGCTTAGGGCACGCGCTTCTAAAACAACATGCAGATCATAAGACGAGGCCATACAGCCAATGCCTTAATGCTATTGAAAAGGAAAGAGGAACAGGCGATATGAAATAAATATTAATTTCGGTATAAACATTTTCAGAATAATATTGTACCCAGAAGCTTTAACAATTTCAATAATTTGTGGCATTCTACGTATATGACTTACGGTACCAGAAAACGAATTTGTGCATGGAGGCAGAACCTTCAGAATGTGTAGACAGCAATTTCGTTAGGAAAATTGTAACCAGACCATAAACTCACATGTGAACAGAAAGGAGAAAGAAAGGAAGATAGATAAACATTTCTGCCGACAGCCACGGCAAGAAACCAAAATGAAACACAGCCTTCATCCTCTTTTGCTGAAAGAAACCTTTTAATATATTCTAGGATTTATAGCTTAGGGAAATCCTTCACAGCAATCAATTACTGATAAAGGTTCAATTGTACACAGGCCGAAATTCTCTGCCTACATACATGTGCTAACTATAAGAACTATAACAAGACCGTTCACGCACATATGAACAGAAAGGAGAAAGAAAGGAAGAAGGATAAACATTTCTGCCGACAGCCACGGCAAGAGGCCAAAATGAAACACACCCTTCCTCCTCTTTTATTAGAAGAAACCTATTAATACATTCTGACATTTATAGCTTAGTGGTATCCTTTACAGTAATCAATTACTGATCAAAGTTCAATTGTATACAGGCCGAAATTATTTGCTTACATACTAGTGATAACTATAAGTTTTTCAGAAGGTTCGTTTGTGTGCTTCTCTCAATATAATGTACATGGCCAGCGTAGAGTTCTTAATTGTTAAATAAAAATACGTAAATACATTTTTTGCGATTGCGTCCAAAGGAAAAGTAAATTATGATTGGCGTTCCATATAAAAAAAGTACGCGGAACAACGGTCTCTATGATTTTACAAGACCACGAAAAAGTGTTCACAAATGATTCTTCTATTGTATAACGTTTAGAAATAAATCTTAATAAAGGCACTTTAGCCTAATTGTGAGACTTCCTTTTGTTCTTTTCAAACTCATATTTTCTTTTTGCAATTCTTCTACCACATCTCCCGAAAATTTAGTGAACGTACCACACTTGGAAAACAAATTTTACGCCTATTCGCCTGTCATATGCTGTCACGTTTTTGTTATTTCCGCATCACTTTTTTCGGTTTCAGTATCTTTAATATGAGCTTTTTTTTTTTGAAACCGAACTGCTTGCACAACACTCTTGAGATATTAGGGTTTAATTGCCTCTCAGCGAATGAGCTTTAAAAACTGCTGTCACTGTTTCTAGGAAGACGTAATACTTCATTAAAAAACTAGTGCATCATAGCAATTAGCTTGTGATGTATTGTTTGAGGGACTTTTTTGCTGCAGCTCTTCAATCGTAAATGCTCTTTTTAATCTTCGGCACGTATTTATAAGATGGCGATTGAAGAAAAGCCATTAAGTATGGCACGCGATTTCTTGATGAAAAGTAAGTCCGAAATCTTTCCATTTTTTTTTATTTGACAGCATTTTTCAAACTCCACTGTATTTTTATGAATTCCATTCCATTTAACATTTTATTTGTTCTTATAAAAATGTGGTGCATCAACATATAAGTCCCGTTAGTGCATTAATTTGATGAAGAAACATCACAGGTTTATACTGAGACTGACAAAATTATGTTTAATATCTGGCTAGATGTAAACCTTTTTTTCCACTTTCGATGCAATGTCTTCTAAAATGTCATTTTACATTCGCGTCCTGTGACCTAGAAGTCATGACCATGTTTTACAACATGCTGGTTAATCATTACGGGCATATTTGCTGGTGGCACTAAATTCAAGACGACTCTTGGGCATTCTGGTAGCTTTTCATAAACCTTCAACTTCGTCTCAGATTTGCTGTTTCTGATGATAAGTCGAACAAGCTACTTGGATAAAGGGAACATTAGGAAGGAAAATTAGCCATATTGTTTTTAGTAACCTTCATCGTTATGCCAATATAAGCCTAAAGTAGGTGCAGTTTATCAGAGGGAAACCCGGCGAAAGCTAATTATGGAAAACTATCCCATTGTTTTACAAGAAATTCAACCTCAAGCGTAAAACAAAGATCACATCACCGAATACGATTTCGTATAGCATATTCGTTCATTGGTAGACAATTAGCAGGTTTTGTATGTACTTGTACGTCTGATTTGAGTCTTTTTTCTTAAGTATAACGACCACCATGAGCAGTTCGTTCAAGTATAGCCAGTAGGCAGTCCCTAATTTAGGGTCAGTACTTCCAGAAAACGGAAAGATCCAGCGCTGCGAGACAAACACGCCATTAATATCCTCTCCGAGACTCGAACCCGAGCCAAACTTGGAAGAATGATCTGATGTCAACGTTTCAGATCGCTCGATCACAAGGACGGCAATGGCTGATCTGTCGCGTTCAGGATTTGTTGTACTATTTAAGTTATGGTTTCGGCCTTTTTTTCTCCATCATATGACTTATTTTGTGTGTGAACTTATGTAACTGTTCCCACTCCTTTTTTTTCCAGTTCATTGGTAGGTAGCACATTGAAGATTAAGAGTAGCTGCCTAACATTTAGAATAGCTAATCATAAGAAATGCAGAAAAGTGGAGCTTTAAAGTTGGTGCAACATGCCTACACTGTGAAAAAACATCTGAATTTCACGTGCCATCTTCCGAGATTCCTTTCGTGAATTAACGAAGTACATTTCTGATACAATCTTTTCGGTAAAGTAACAAAAAAAGCCCTTGAATTTTACAGATTTTTCGTGCGCTAGGACAATTTTTAATTTTTGAGAAACCTTCGTCACAATTTCTTTGGTATATTAACGAAAAAACTTTGTTCTCACATTTTCCGTGTCCGTGTGACAAAAACCTTTCGGTAATAGGAGCGAATCGCGGGAATACACTTGAGGTTTGATTAACAATTATATGTCAATCGTATGTTGAACGATCTGGTTTTAAATTTTTGTAGAGTGATCGGATATTGTGGATAGCATATCGTATGAAATTGTTGCTATTGTGGCACCCGATATTCTTTCCTCTCTCAACTATTGCGTGCTCCAGCTATTGTATACTGTAGGAAACTGTGTACTTAAATGATTGTACAGGTGATTGTAGGTTGCGTCAGTTTGTGGAGTCTCAAGGACTCCGCAAACTGATACAACTGAAACGACTGTATTTCATTTAATTAGTCCTTGAAACCTAAACTGTCAAGAGCAAATTTTATATTTAGGAGTTTTGTGAAACAATAATTTAAAACAGTACATTTCACTTTTCCTGATAATCATTGTCAGTTTAAAAAGTTATCAAGTTCCAAAACATCCTATTGCATCGAAAAATCACGATGAAAAAATACTTAATTTGTGGTATCTCCTCATACAGAAAAATAAAATTGAAGGATGTGCTGCAAAAAAGAGGTAGCTCCAGTTTCATCAAAGTTTGAAAAAAAAAAAAAAAAAAATTGGTTAAAAATTGCAATTTTCAAGTTGTGTCTAAAAATTTTTTTCCACTTAATGTCCATTGTTTTTTACTTGATGTCGCTCTATTAGCATGCACAAATATGTGTTCTGGAGTACAGGGCGAATTTTAGAACGTTGGAGCTCCCTCCTTCCCACAAAATTATGATCAATCACTTTCTAAAGGACAAATTTTGCACAAAATTTCATGCTACCCTTTCAGTACTTTATTTACAAAACTGGACATTGAAATTAAACATTCTTTCAGTGTAATCAAAGGCAAAATTAAATGGTTTATGCGTCAAACACCCCGTTTGTAGCATTTGGCTCATCCAGTGCATTATCTGGTTTCAGTCCATTGCATAAAAACATTTCGTTTTGACCGAAGTACTTGCGGACAAGATCCATAACATCTTTGAATTTGGCAGCCTTGAGTGGTAGTGTGCTGGTTGAAGATTATCCAGTGTCAAAGGGATTCCATTTTAAGAGTTAAACAAGAGATGTCACCATTTTTTTGCTGCCTATGACCACTGCTTTTTTAGGGTATGTATTACCTAGGGGACAGATGTCTTTTTTGGGCGGCTACTGTAATTACGAACCTTTTGTCAGCCGCCACCTACCTACGTAGAGGGCTGGTAGAGTGTGTGTGTGTGTGCGGAGCGGGGGCGGGAGGGGGGGTTCGCTGTAGGAAACACCACATTAACACAGTTTTTTGCTTTTCATTTCACCCTTCCTTTGTTAATCGCGGTTTTGGTGGTAGTTCATTTAATGTTCTTGCACGAAACAGGATTAAGAAACCCGCAATGATTTGGGCAAACCCATGTCAACACTCTCACTGCACAGAATGTGTCCTTCATCGACACGGGGATTTTCTTAAGTGAAAATTTTGTATATAGTAATAAAATATTTCTCTTTTTTTACCACTGTTTATTACGTAAGGGGTTTTTAAAAACTGGCTTTTAAAAGGTCAGCAAAATTCAAAACCATTCCTTCATCTACTTCCGTAACCGAATATTTATGTTTGCTGGTTTTTTCAATAATGCGAGCGTATTATTCACTTGGCCGAAAAACTCTTTCAATTTTCCTCCCTCTTTTTTCTATGTTCCCGAAGAAACGGTCGCATGGCATAAAGCTGTGGCCAGGTTCGGGAAATCTGTGAACGATTTTTGTTAGACGTCCGCTTTCATCAGGTAAAATATGTACTGCGTTAATGCGTGTATTTTTATTCTAGGGCATACAGTTATCTGAGAATAAGTACAGTACCTTGATATCTTCACTGAGAACGGTTAATATAATGGCGTAAGAAACTGATTAGTTCATTGGGTGACCTTTTCTCAACGGAGTTATCGTAAACATAAAATTGATGTTTCCCTGACTTTCCTGATGATACACAAAAACTGGGAAACAATTTGGGCCATAAAAAGGCCATCCTGGCAACCCTGCACGTCAATCATTTGGGGCAAGAAGGAGGCAGCTTCTGGAGCTGCATCTTTCTTGCCTCAGACGAACAAGACATACAGCTATATATATGTTGAATAACTCCAGTACTAATGCTCGGATCTACCTCCTTCTTGCAGGAATCGAAATAAGATGATTATTTGCACAAGTTTGGATGTATTAGGTGTACAAATAAGCTTTTAAAGCATTTTAAGACAGCGCAACATGTAATTTGAGGGAAAACAATAATACTTTACAAATCAAAATATGCGCCGTCATTATCTATCACCTTCCGTAATCGGTTGACAGATTCCAGCCATGAAGAATAACCCGTCGTGTGACGCGATTTAAGTCGTGAAACCAATTTTGCACTTCATCACATGTCCGGAACCGTACCGCAGGCAAACCCTGTTGCATCTCTCAGAACAAATGGTAGTCAGAAGGGGCTACGTCGGAACTATACGCCGGGTGCTCCAAAACTTCCCAGCCAAACGTTTATAACGTTTCCTTGACTGATTTCGCGACATGCGGCCTAGCGTTGTCATGCAGTAATTTCACGGGACGCAATCCTTTGCCTGTGAACGCACGTTTCCGACAGATTTCCTGGTTCAATCGCAGCAATTGTTGCTTGTAGCGTTCAGCAGTAACAGTTTTACCCCGTTCCAACAGTTCATAACAGAGCACGTCCTTCATATCCCGCCAGATGCACAGCAGAACGTTCTTAGTAAATATTAAAGTAAATATTGCATTTCGGTGTCGAAGTCGTTGCTTCACCGGGGTCTATCCAGTGTTTTTGGCGTTTAGGATTGTCATATCATATCTAATTTTCATCACCGTAACGATTTTCTAATGGAAAGACTTTCTGTGTTGTTTATTCAACAGATTGAAACACTTCATGACACGCTCATCCTTGTTCCCCAGGCTCAGGTCATGTGACACCCATTTCCCCCTTCCTTCTGAACCTCTGCCACTGCGCGTAAACGATTGGAAATGGTTTGTAGAGTTACCTCCAGTTGTTCAGCTAGTTCGGGTTTCGTTTGGGACGAATCTTCATCCAGCAATGTTTGCAGTTCCTCATGTGCAACATTCTAAGGGGCGCCGCAACGTTCTCGATCGCTAACATCAAATTCACCTGCTTTTAACCGTCTAAACCAAACCCCGCACGTGCTTTTCGATACAATATTCTCTCCCAGGACAGAGCAGATCGATATACATGCTTTGGCAGAACTTTTTCGTTGATGAAGTTCATAACGAATGCAGTGTCGAATAAATGCAGTATCGCTTGCCATCTTTCACCTACCGATGTGCAAGTGCGTTTGACTGTTGGGCAAATTTCTGTGCCACGTTTTATACTCTGGAGCAGTTACAGTCACATGACTATAATGCTAGGAAATGCCGGTTGTGTAAACTAGGGGTATACGTCACACAAAAAATGCTTTAAAACTTATTTTTATACCTAATATAACTCAACACACACAAAATTTGGAGCTACCTGCTTTTTGCATACAAACTCTTCAACAATTGAAAGCATATTATAAAACAATAAGGTCAAACAGAAAATAAAAAGACAAATTCACTCGCAGTAATGACCAAAAAAATAATCACCGCGCAGTTTTACCTTGAACATGTGTACAACTCCCGCATTTATGTAGCTCAGTGGTTAACACGCGCGGTTTCTGTTGAACCAACTCTAACGGAATGAATCCCACTGGGGAGAAATGATTATTTCTTCTGAGGGCTGAGAAATTCAGGTTCTTTGATTTTGCGAAATTTCTCTGTAAATACACAAAACCCGAAACGGACTTTTTTGAAATAAATGGAATTACTGATTACGGAAAATCTGTAAGAATACGGAAGTTAAAAACACAGAGACTTTAAAAAAGCGAAATTTCGTTAAAAGGCCGACACTTACCGGCAACTTTGTTGCACGTTGTTTTCAGAAAGTTTCCATGAATTAACACCACGTATTTTTTTACAGTATGTCTAATATAAGGATCCGAAGTATATTCACAACCAACATTTTCCACAGTCTCTGGAAAATGATTGAACCAAGTTTCACCTGTTCCTGAGAGATTTACATAGAGAGAATAGGTTTCTGAATGATTGGCACATGGCTGGTGATTTCGTTTTTTTTTTTATGACTTACTAACTGAAACTCAATACGCTCATGGGGGACAAACGGTAATTCTCCAACTGAAGAAAATGTTTTCAAAGAGAAGAATCAGTGATTATTTGATTGGTCCGTGTATTGTAAAATACACGATCGAGTCACTTTATTGTGACCACCAGCTAATATCCAGAGTAACCGCCTTGTGCATCGCGGACTGCAGATAGACGAGCTGGGAGTGACTCAATAAGGTACTGGAAGGTGTTCACAGGTATGTGGAGCCATGCTGACTGCGGTGCATCTGACAGCTGCTGGAGGGTGTGTGGTGGAGGATCCATAGAACTAATAACACGATCGATGTGGTCCCACAGAGGCTCAATTGGGTTTAGCTCTGGGGAATTGAGTTGCCAGGAAAAAACTTTGAAGTTTTCAACGTGCTCTTTTAACAACTCTCGGACATTTCTAGCTATGTGACAAGTCGCATTGTCGAGCTGGAAGATACCATCTGCCCCAGGAAAGACAGTCAGCATGTACGGGTGTACGTGGTCTGAAAGGATGGATTCATAACGAATTTGGTCCATAGTGCCTTCCACAGGTATGAGTGGACCTAGGGAATGCCACAAAAACATTCCCCAGACTATAACGCTGTCCATTTCCCCTTCACCCCAGCTTGTGTTCTTCCTGCAATGGTTGAAGAGTGTTTGTTCTACGATGTTTCTCGCCTTATACTCCAACGTCCATCCGTTCGATGAAACAGAAAACGTGACTCATCGGAGAACGCAATCCTTTGCCAATGAGAGGAGGTTCAATTCTGGTACTGCCGTGCAAGTGTAAGTCTTTTCTGCCGATGCACTTTCGTTAGCATAGGTGCAGTGACCATCCGTCTGTATCGGAGTTCCATACGCAGAAGGGATCGCTGAACTGTCGTTTTAGACACACTTCCAGCAGCCCCTGCTTCATTCGGCCAGTGAGTTGCTCCATTGTAGCATGTCGATCGGCCCTCACGCACCTTCGCAGCCACGTTCACCTCTCACATCAATGCCACGTTCACCTCTCACATCAATGCCACGTGGTGCTCTGTAGTTTTCACGTCACTTATTCGCAATGCTGCCATTTCTCCAATCACGATACAGTTTAACCACAGCAGCATGCGGACAATTCACAAACTGCGCTGTTTCAGAAATAATGCCTCTCTTGTCCCGAAATCCGTTAATCATCCCTTTTTGCAAATCTGAAAAATCGCTCCTTTTATCAATGACAGAAACAAGTGATATGATTTCAGAATGCCTACAGCAGCACACCTGATACTGTATACCCTCCAATTCAGCTCAGGACACGTGCCTTCTTTTATTGGCTACACGCTGTTGACGTCAAAAGTAGGAGTTGGTCACGATAACGTGACTCGACTGTGTATAAGAGCTTGGTATAGATACAAAATGGCTAAAACGGAATCTATCATTTTGGTTATTCCTGTTGTTAACTTGGACCGCATTTGCCTCAAGCGCAAAATTGCTGAAAATTTATTAATCCCCTGAGGGCCGTTAAATTTGGAGTTAACCATATTTGTTGTGGGCTTTATGCGCTTTTCTTCAGCTATTTATTGTTTTAATACAACAATATTTTTTACTGTTCAAAATCTGCTGTTGAAGAAAAGAAACTCCCGAAAATTTCGAAGTTAAAGATGTCTTAAAAGCGATTACAGCAAAAAAAATTTGTGAACTCACTTTAACATCACTCGGGAATTTTGCAATTTCCTAAAGACACTAATTCTTGCGTGAACTGTATGGAAGACAAATCTACAAACTAAAACTCTGAAGCAGATATCAAGCTATTCAAATCATTCAGATGTGCAGCATTTATCATAGCAACAACCAAACATACAGTGGAACCAATTTTAACGAGAAGCACTGGACCTAAGGAAACCCTCGTTAAATCCGGGCTAAATCTGTTATGGGGTAAAAATTCCTACCATTTAAAAATATGAATACGTGATATAATTCATATGCATTTGCATTGTATATCCTTAACAGCTGGATATGCTTGAAAAATTTAATTAATGAACTACATTAATACTGTAGTATCATCATCATCATCATCATTGTCAACCATTATCAATCCACTGCTGGACGAAGGTCTCCCCAAGTTTCCTCCACAACGGTCTGTCTTGTGCCAGTCTCCTCCATGTCACCCCTGCATACTTTCGAATTTCATCCACCCATCTCCCATGTGGTCTTCTTCTGGGTCTATACTATAGTATATAGTTAATTAATTAAATCTTTCAAGTATGTTAAACTTCACAGACACGTGAGACTGACAGCTGTATAACTACACAACAAATGTAAAGCAATAGCAGCACTGATCCTCTCAGTGCAACGCTCACTTGGAGGCTGAAAGGAGCATTAAACGCAATTCCAGAAAATGTTATCTTCTTTTCGTATTCAGCGATATACCAATTCCATTACTCCTCAAACCCTATCTCTAGCTGTCGCCCAGAAATCCACACTTGCACGTGCTTGAGATCCACCTGTCGTGATTTTGCTTAAGAGTAGGTGACTTGTTTTCTACTCTGCTGAGAGATACACCCAAATCATAGCCCCTTGGATTGGGTGGTGGAGAGAGAGTCTCTTATGCAACTCGTTTGTTGAGCATTTGACGTACTCCCTCGCCATTGCTTTTCTATCAACGTTCTTCCACCAGCACACAACGATTCCCCTGCGCTGTTGCACTTTTGTCCTACATGTCACTATTTCTATTTTTACCTACCATAATAATGTGCAGCAGCTTTCTGTGCTATCTGTAGAGCTGTTCGTGGTAATCACACCCCCTATTAACCCTTTGAAATCCACGCCACTTGCTTATTCGCTTTCGGACTGCCATGCTAAAGAAATTGAATGAAATCAACAATTACCATCAGGAGAAATTGGGATCTTTCTAAAATTATTATTGTGTGCTGATATTTTTTTCAGAACATGATAACGCACACCTGCTGTTTTCGAATTCGAAACTAAGACTTGTCTGAGTTCGAGTGACTTGTGTTCGTGCCTCGTTGTGGTTCGTGACAGATCTAAGTGTGACGTCCCAACATAGCGCTGGTTCATCTTTCCAATGATATACAACACGTCGTCGAAGTGTGACGTCACAACATGGAACTAAAAGAAAAACTAACGTTAGCTAACATGTTAACAAGGTGCATATATGCCCAGTCGCCATGTTGTGACGTCACGAATACGACGACGTATGTGAAACACGAACTCGAAGCATATGCCCCAAAAAGAGTGTGGGAAGAGAAAAACCACTAAAACGTTTGAGGGCAAATAGAAATAGACGGAATCGAAAATCGCGACTTTTTTACGCTTTCCAACCGTAGGTTGAAGAAGCGTATATGCTCCAGCTTTGTCTGACCGTCCGTCCGTCCGTGTATCAGCACGATAACTCGCGTAAAAATGTTTCGATTTTGATGAAATTTTATTATGTGGTAAGGGATCAGCTGGGGACAAACCTTATGGAAAATGGACGAAATGGGGTTAAAGGTCAAGGCATAGGAGCGGGATCCATTCTATTGCCCTTATGCGTCATAACTTACGTAAATATGGTTCCATGTCGATACAATATATTGTATCGACATGGAACCAGTATATTGTAGTATATTATAGGGAACTACCACCTGGGAATGAACCCTATTGAAAATGGGTGAAATGGGGTCAAAGGTCAGGACATAGGTGCAGGATGCATTCCATTGCCTTATGCGTCATAACGTGCATAAAAATGGTTCGATTTCGATGAAATTTTAGTATGTGGTAGGGGACCACTGGGGACAACACTGTTAAAAATGGACGACATGGGGTCAAAGGTCAGGACATAGGATCGGGATCCATTCCATAGCCCTTATCCCATACTATTAAGGAGGACGTCAAGTAATTTTGCTTCCTATACTTCCAATGGAAACATATGTATACATTTCCTTCATAACTATTGTGTTTCCAAGGATTAAATTTGAACATCGATTAAAATAACTTCATATTATAACATGGAATACTTAATATTTCCTAAAATATAATCATAATTATTTAAAAAAACACAAAAACTTTTCCTTTGGTGGTGTTGGAACCAGAAAAAAGATGGCGCGACCTGTACTTTGATGACGTGAGTAGACAAACAAATGTTGGATTTCATAATTATGGTTAAGATTTACAAAATGTTAAGTATTCCAAATTAAAAAATGAAGCTATTTTAATCGATGTTCAAATTTTCATCCTTGGGAACGCACTAATTGTGAAGAAACTGTGTACAGACGTTTTTCCATTGGAAGTATAGGAAGCAAAATTACTTGACGTCCATCTTAAAGGAGCAATTCTTGTATCTATGAAAATTTTATTTTGAAAACGGCTCTAAGGATTTTGATGAAAGTCGTTAACCTACCGTTTTCTGGTACTAGAAATCGATTTAACTTGATCTCGACTTTAGGAAAATTCGTTTAGTGGGTTAAATAACCACCCCGAATTACCACGTTTTCAGTGTCATGGCGTCGTCCCATTGATGTATCCATGCTTAGAAATCTTATGACGTCACAATCTCGCGATTGATATGTTGGCGCGTGGTCACGCCATCTGTCTCATTACGTCACGCTTTGTGTGTGGATCTTATTAAAGTTTAATGACGTCACACTCTTGCGAGCCGATGGTCGCGATTCCCATCTGCCTCATTACGTCACGTGTTGTGTGCGTATGTCCGTCCGCACGATAACTAGCGTAAAAATCGTTCGATTTCGATTAAATTTTAGTATGTGGAAGGGGCACACCTGGGAAGGAACGCTATTGAAAAAGAACAAAATTGGGTCAAAGGTCAGGACATAGAAGCGGGATCCATTCCACTGCTATTATGCGTCATAACTAACGAAAAAAAAGGTTCGATTTCGATTATATTTTAGTATGTGGTAGGGGACCAACTGGGGACAAACCCTATTGAAATGGGCGAAATGGGGTCAAAGGTATATAGGAGCGGAATCACTTGCATCGCCATTATGCGTCATAACTTACCTAAAAATTCTTCGATTTGTATGAAATATTAGTATGTTGTAGGGGCCTGCCTGGGGACGCATCCTATTGAAAATGAGCGAAATGGGGTGAAAGGTTAGGACACAGGAGCGGGATCTATTCCATAGCCCTTATGCACCATAACTTACGTAAAAATGCTTCGATTGCGACAGAACTTTATCATGTTATTTCGGAGGTATACTGAACGGGTTCTGTTGAATATCATCGAAATGGGATCAAAGGTCAAGGCACAGGACCGAGATTTATTCCACAGCCATTATCCTCATAACTTGAGGATAATATTTCTGGCATGTTGGAAAGCGTATTATAACCACTGCATGCATGATTTTACGAACTTGTTAGAATTTTGTGCACATGTACATAGTCACAGTTTTCAGTATAAAAAAAATCATCAATATCGGTCCGGTAGAGATCAATAACTAATGCCGGAAAGAAACAGCTCAGCCTTTCAGATATTTGATCCCTTACCGACTCTCATTAAACTCCTGTGAAATGGGACAAGTAAATGGAATTAAAGTTTTGATGGAATTTTCAGTTTTTCTGATGCAAAAAGTATTTTGTTCTATGGCATAATTTTAACTTTCATTCGAAGAAATCTCAGTTTTGTTAGGACAGATTGAGACTTTTAAGTACCCCTTACTTGCAAATATGATCGAATTTATCCACACATCTTCTGGTTTTTCAGCTAGGTTGCTTAAATGTAAATTTACATTACAGTGAATTGCAAGATGTAATCATGTAAATGACTTATCGTTCATTTGGCAGCTTGTTCTGACGCAGAAGTTTCTCTTTTCCGTGGCATGCATGCATTTTCTGTCATCACGATGACTCTAATGCCAGAAGCCCAATTACAAATATTTTTGCATCTAGTCAGTGGAATCGTTTCTGTGTTTATTTACATACACTGTTTGGGAAATCCTTAGAAAACTGCTCAATACACAATTAAAATACATACAAAACTCTTCTATAAAAGTAATTTTGACCCTTATCGAAAGACCGCTTCATTGACTTCATTCGGCAATGTCCTAACATCATTTCAGCTGTAATCTTACACTGCAAATGTAATATCTACACAGAAGATATACGTAAATGTATATTTCTTTTGCTTCGATGACTTAGCAAAATACATGGAAAGAGAATTGAAATCAAGATTGCATAAACTAAAAACTTCTTCTAAAGTCCGACAATGATCATTTCAACTCGAAATTCATGTCCCGCAAAAATTTGCCAGTTCTTGTTTTAAAGCAAATTAGAGAACCAGCAAGCCACTAAAATGTAAAATGCTGTGTTTTGACAAAATAATCTGGAAGACCAGAGGATACAGATTAATGGAGATCACTTAACTCACCTTCGTTTTGTAAGTACCCTCTCAGAGCGGCAGAACATGATCCAGGAACTTGCAGAGAAGAGTAAAGAAATGGGATTAAAAAATGAACCTTCAAAAGACAAAATTGAAATACAACGTTTTTACAAGGAATAAAGATTTATCAATTGATGGAAAAAAGCTGGAGATAATCAATTTCTACATTTACCTTGGGCAGTAAATATCAAGAGAGAGCCACATAGAAGAAGGAACTAATCGACGTATAAAACTTGGTCGGAGAGCTTATGGAAGAAACAGTATAATTTTCAAGGGCAATTTACCACTAAGTTTTAAAAGGAAAGTGTTTAATCAATGCATATTTCCAGTTCTTACTTATAGATCAGAGACGTGCACTTTGACTTTAAAAAAACACACAGAGGCTGCAGACAGCTGAAAGAATCACAGAGAGGTGTATGCTTCTTTTTACCAAAAACGTGGGAAAAGGAACTCAGGAATCAGGAAAATAAAAAGAGTGGTTGACATGATAAGCAATACAAATATATTTTAATGATAATGTTGAATAAAATGACTAGAAGGTTTGACCACTGAGGGAAAACTGAAATATTAGATTGGAATAGAAAAAGACCCAAAAGAGAGAGAGAGAGAGAGAGAGAGAGAGAGAGAGAGAGAGAGAGAGAGAGAGATATGACCACGTGAGAGATGAGTGGATGAAATTGGAAAGCATGACATTTAGGAAACTAGATCTTTGGCGCTCTCGCGCTCTGATACACAGTTGCGGAAGAAAACTAGGGAAACTTTCATCTCTCAGTACACTGGAAACACTCTTGAACCAAATCTGAACAATTTCATATTTATCTGAATTTTTTCTGTTTCTTTATTAAGTTTGGTGTGAGGATTTTAAAATTGCCGCTCTTTTTGGTACTGCATCAATTGTTTACCATAATGTACACCTTCAAAATCTATGTAGTTGTATAATGTACGATGTGTAAATAAACAAATACATCGCTCTTTCCACGCTCCAGAAATACACTACAACCGAAAAATTGTTAATTTGGTCACCGCCGGGGAATTGAACTCGCGGATCTCTCGATATCTAACCGAGCGCGTTAGCCTTACACCACTACGCCACGTATTTGGAAGATTTTCACTTTGGAGTTCAACAATAAATTTTATTCAAGAAAATGATGGTACAAACGAACCGCGTACGGTGAAAACAATAAAAAGAACAATGAATTTCAATATCTACAGATGAATGCATGTTACAAGATAAAACCAATGAAACAGGAGTAAAGCAAAAATGAACATACGTACAGTATGGCCCGGAAACAAACCGGGATAAAGTATATACAATGACACGCTATAAAGTCCAATCTGTAAGGAAAAGAAAAGTCCAGAGGAACTGTAAAGACGCAGGACAAGTCCAGGAGCAAGCGATAAGTCAGGAAAAGTCCTAATCATTAGCAGGGGAAGTACGAAGAAATGAAGCGGACACTTCAGCGGTTTCCCCCATTTGACAGAGCCGTAGGTGACAAAACAGGAGCGCACGGTCAGTCTGACTAATGGCCTGAATATCAGTTCTGATGCACGTCAGCCTAAGATAAACATCATCCGGAGAAAATGTGGAGTGAGAAAGGTAAGATGCCATGTCAGACGATGGATAACGAAAGAACGAAAGAAGACGAAACAGTTGTCTATGGGTAAAGGGTAGAGTGAACACATCGTTATCTTGACAATACCGTTGGAATTGCGCTTGTAGCGCAGCGTCTGCGAGTTCCTGTAAATTATCCGTAAGGCCACACCCCTGGAAGACACTGGAGGAGAACGAGTGCTAGAAGATGAGCGAGAGCGATAAACCCGTAGGTGTCCTCGTTTAGCTGGAGCGCTAGGAGCTTTGAAGACGGTGCGTTGTGCGTAACGGCCACGTGCATTAACAACAGTTTCATCAGTAATGGTCAAGTCATCCACACTGGAGTGATCTTTAGTAGGAGCGAGAGGAGGAGGAACCGGTCCTGGAGCGTCCGGAACGGATGGTGAGGCGCGACGATCACCGCAGTAATTATCAAGGTCTGTTGCTGAAAAAGCAGTGGTAACCAAAGCCACTTGTCCAGAGAGAGCCTCAACAGGAGAGGTAGGAAGCACCGCCTGAACAGAAACGTCCTGTTCAGAAAGCGAGCAAGTAGATGTAAATGGTTCAGGTGAAGTCGAAGAATCAAGGAGAGGAGGAAATGGAGCATTGGTGATATCAGTAGCACTGAATTCAGGCTTCACACGAGAACCAGAACAGGGTGTATCAACAGGCACTGATGTAGACATCAGTCCAGAAGAGGATCCGGAAGAAGAAGGTCCAGGACACTCTTTATAGAAGTGACCAAGGCCTTTACACTTGCTGCAATAGAACTCTGTTAAAAGATCGATGTGTCTCCGTTGACCGTCACAATGGACAGTATCTTGTGTAGGTAAAGTTGCAATATCATCCTGAGAAGAAACAATGACAGGCAACATGCGGCGAGCACCATAAATATGGCGATCCTCAAGATCGTTGAGCGCTGCCAAGTAGGTCACGATGTCCCCGGCGACGCGACCGAGAGATGAGATAACTGTGAGGAGCAGCACATTTGTGATTTCAGGTGACACCGGGTAAAATGACACGATAACAGGGTGTTGTATCACTGGTTTGGGCATCAAGAGGTTGTTACTAATATTGATACCTTTCTGTAAAAGAGAGGTCACATGATCAGGCTGCGAAAGACAAACAACAATAGTCCGTGCCTGACGATAGAGATGAGTAATAGCAGACGGAGATAACAGTTTCTTAATTGCCGTAGCATAAACCTTCAACTTGGTATCGGGAAGGGCCTTAAAAATACCATATGCGAGGAAAACTTTTGAGTTTGAACGGAAGACGCAGGAACATTAAGAAAAATGGAGCTACCGTTTCGACGAATATGAGGTTTCAAAGCGTCGTCTCTCTGTAACACAGTCGAGGATAGCCGATCAGAACCAGCTGCCGCTGCGGCAGAATACGACGATAGCAAATGAGCAGCTGTAGAAGGAGAAGTGACATCATCATGAGTATCCATTGCATCAGCGTAAGTCCCCGTAGAAGCTGTATCAGAAGAGTTGTCTGACTGAGTAACAGCATGAGAAAAGGTGCCGAAAGACGCACAGGAATAGGGAAGCTGAACAGCGCCAAGAGAAGTCGCGTAGCGGCGCCACCGAGCATGAGTCCAGAGTAGAAGAACCGGCAGTAAGGCCAACGAACTCGACATACCCACCGGATGATGCCATTACTAACGGCGGCTTCCAGTGGCTCTTTTGGTCAGCTCGACTAGAAGGTAAACAATGCTTATAAAGAAGAAATTATTGTACTTACGGACCGGAAAGTAAAATAAAACGATGCACTGGACTTTTAGATACACGAAAAACGCGAAATTATAAATCGGATGGCACTAGAAACTAAACTTCGGACTCGAAAATATCGGAGCTGACGACGAACACAACAAGACCCAATCTTTGGATCTCGCCCTTTGGATTTAACTGCTATAATTTATATATAGCCAGTGCCGGTAATGCCCACCAGATGGAGACGTCTCAGTAGCTGAGCCCATCTTACGGATTTACGATGCCAGAAGCTGACTTAAAAACACACATAACACCGTGGATTGTTGGCCACCGTGGTCTAAGGCTAACGCGCTCTGCTAGATATCGAGAGATCCGTGGCTTCAATTCCGTGGCGATGACCGAATAACACTTTTTTGGTTGTGTGTTTCTGGAACGTGGAAAGAGCGATGTATTTGTTTATTTACTGATGCCACGTATTTGGAGGATTTTCACTTACGATGTGTAATTACAATGCATTAGGCAATAGGACCGAGTATGTAAGATAGTACAAATCATGAATACCATCAATACACAGGACGAATTAAAACATTTAAAGACAAGAAGTATACTTCTGTCTTAAAGCTTTACTTTGGATCTCCTTTACCTCTTATGAACACTACTAGCATAGCGCACCAAATTCCACACCTAGTCTCCCATCATGGTTTCATCCCACCTTTTTTAGCAAGTCTTTTGTAAAAAAAAGATCGTGCGTATGTTATCGGGTTATCCGTCCGTCTGCCTGTGTAAACGATATCTCGGCAAATAATAGTCCGATTTGAAAAATTATTTTTGCATTAGGAACTAGGAAGCTTAAAATGTGCGAATGATGACCCTTTATTTCGATTTTTATTAGAATGCAATATTGCGCCGCTTCGGCGTAAATGCAGATGATATCGAATTCAAAATACATTTTATTCCATACATTTGCTTTTAAACATCCAATTCAAGAATTATTTTGCCTTTCGATCCTATTCATGGCGAAGATTATTTCAGGTATAGTCACGTTTAAAAGTTACGCATAGATTCCTCGCTAGGGAGCGTAAAATAAAACTGCGTTTCTCCCGATATCTCTTCTTCCAAAACTTCAATTTGAAATATTCTTTAAGCAGCGGATACAGCTCATGATGGTAAATCTTTGGCATATAATTCCTAATTTTTGGTATAAAACGGTTTGGCCAACAGGGGGTGTAAGCCTCAATTTCTGTTTCTGATGTATTTACAACAAAATCTGAGCTTTTAAAATCTCGATTAAGAAATTGTAACGTGGACCGATACTACTCACGTCGACAAACCTTTTCTGAATATTTCCTTCTTAAAATGCATGGTTTCTCTGCCAGGGGGCGAAGATATATATCTTATTTTTGTCAATATCTCTGCTTGTAATGGTCGAATTTGAAAAATTTCTTTGTTGAATGGAGTTTCCGGTGCGACATGTTTTTCATATAATTTTAAAATTTTCAAGTAATTCATTGACTTTTCGCTAGGGGAGTAAAGGTAAATTGAGCTTTCCCCGATATCTCTGCTTCTGAAGCTCCGATTTGAAAAATTCTTTCTGCGCCGGATACAGTTCCCGGTGGGAAATGTTTTGTGTGTGATTTCTAATATTTTATAAGATATAGTTTGGCCACCAGGGTGCGTAAGAGTTCATTTCTACTTCGTTGGTATTTCGATCAAAATCTGAGCTTCTAAAATCTCGATTGTGAAAATTCTTTCGTGGAGCGATACCGCTCATGTCGATAAACATTTGAGAATAATGTCGTCTTAAAATCATGTATGGTTTCTCCGTCAGGGAGCGTAGATGTATATCGTATTTCTGTCAATATTTTCTAAGAGTCAGATTTGAAAAATTCCTTGTTTGTTAGATAGCAGTTCCAGTGTAAAATGCTCTCACATAATTTCAAAATTTTCAAGTAATACAAAGAGTTTCCGCTTAGGGGCGTTAAGGTAAATTGCTGTTTCCCCGATATCTCTGCTTCTGAAATTCCGATTAGAAAACTTCTTTTTGCACCGGATGCGGTTGCTGATAGGAAATGCTTCGTCTATAATTTCAAATAGTTGATAAAAAATGGTTTAACCACCGGGGGGCATAAGTGTTAATTTCTGCGTCTGATGTATTTGTAGCAAAATCTGAGGTCCTAAAAACTCGACTGAAAATATTCTTTCGTTGACCGATACCGCTCACATCGAAATATCTTTTGAGAATACCTTCTTCTTAAAATAATTAATGGTTTTTCTGCCAGCGAGCGTAAACACATCTTATTTTGGTAAAAATCTCTGCTTCTAAGAGTCCAATTTGAAAAAAAAAATGCTTTGTAGGAGACCATTTCCGTGTGGAAATGTTTCTCACATAATTTCAAATGTTTCGTAGCACACAAGTCTGCCAGCAGAGAGCGTATGCTCACATTTTCGTTTACAGCAATATCTGCGGGACCAAAAACCCGATTGAAAAACTTCTTCTTCGGTCAGATACTATTAACAAGGCAAACTGTGTCTGTATTTCTTTCGAAAATAGGGCACAATTTCGACGCTATGGGCGCAAACGCTTATTCAGTTTTTTTTTTTTCAATATCACTGCTTTTACGTGTGCGATTTAAATACTTCTTTTAACACCGGATGCCATTTACCTTGTAAAACACTTAATGCTAGTATATGAGGAATTTTGTAGTTCATAGTTCTGTCGGTAGGTGGTGTTTCGGCAGTTTGCAACTGTATCACCTCTTCTAAAAACGCTATTGAGAAATTTTTTCTTCACGGTATGCCATTCGCTACAACAGAGATGTGGAGCAGTATACTCTTTAAGTAACGCAAAGATTTCTCGCTAGCTGCGTAAAGATCAAACGCTTTTTCCATGAAGAATAATTTTCGCCTATATTCAACTTTTCCGCTATACAAGATTCTTCCGTTAGCAGATGTAAACTTGTGTTATGTTTCCCTTTTATATTTCTTCTTTTAACTGTTCGATTAAAAAATCTCTTTGTATCTGGTATCTTGTTTGTAGTATGAGAAACGTTTTGTTCGCCATTTGTTAATTTTCATAATACGCTTTTTAGCCGCTGGTGGAACTAAGTAGATGTTTCTATTTCTGGATGTTTTATCGATTGTTAGAACCAGTTCATTATTTTCCAAACCAGTTCCACTGATTTTGAATACCTTTGATAAATTTAATTCGCGTCAGATCGGATTCAAAAGACGTGCTTATTAAATCCTAAAATTCGGTGTCATCTTTCTTGTTTATATCTCTTTTCCATATTTTGCATGCCTTGATGAAACCTCTCAATGTTCATCACTTACTGCTCCCAAATTGTCTTTGAAAAAGTCGAAATGTGAGTGCAAGTAATGAATTTTCACCGAAATTCGACACCTCATTCTTCCAAAATTGCCTGCTAAATTCTCGACAAGCTGCTTGTAGTTGATGCTCTTCCAGTTTCGGAGAAATTCAGTCACAAAAAGACGGAAATACTGCCATGCATCCTTTTTAAAGTCATCCATTTTGATTTTTACTTCTTCTACGGTCATCCTTGCCTTTTTTTCTGTGGCTCTACAAATATACTTTTACTTTGGTATCCGAGAGATTTGGTAACATTGAGCGAATGAAATTGTATGTTTGCCCATCAGGATTCAATGCTTTCACAAACTGCTTCGCCAGTCCCAAATTGATATACAGCGGGGGTGATAATGTTTTCTATACTGAACGAGGGCGTTGTGCATGACATCCTGTGTACCAGTTTACAACTGAATTCACGAAGGCCATTCTTTTCTTTTGTAATGTTCGATATACTGAACGAGGGCGTTGTGTATGACATCCTGTGTACCAGTTTACAACTGAATTCACGGCGGCCATTCTTTTCTTTTGTAATGTTCGATATACTGAACGAGGGCGTTGTGTATGGCATCATGTGTACCAGTTTACAACTCAATTCAAGGAGGCCATTCTTTTCTTTTGTAATGTTCGATATACTGAACGAAGTCGTTGTGTATGGCATCCTGTGTACCAGTTTACAACTCAATTCACGGAGGCCATTCTTTTCTTTTGTAATGTTCGATATACTGAACGAGGGCGCTGTGTATGGCATCCTGTGTACCAGTTTACAACTCAATTCACGGAGGCCATTCTTTTCTTTTGTAATGTTCGATATACTGAACGAGGGCGTTGTGTATGGCATCCTGTGTACCAGTTTACAACTCAATTCACGGAGGCCATTCTTTTCTATTGTAATGTTCGATATACTGAACGAGGGATTTGTGTATGTAATCCTATGTACCAGTTTACAACTCAATTCACGGAGGCCATTCTTTTCTTTTGTAATCTTCGATATACTGAACGAGGGCGTTGTGTATGGCATCCTGTGTACCAGTTTACAACAGCAATTCACGGAGGCCATTCTTTTCTTTTGTAATGTTCGATATACTGAACGAGGGATTTGTGTATGACATCCTGTGTACCAGTTTACAACTCAATTCACGGAAAAAATTATTTTATTTTGTAATGTTCGTTGACTGCTCTGCAGTCACGTTAGAAATGGGAACAAGGATACTACGTAAATTCAGGTTGCAGTCCCAAAAGTAATCCAATAATCTTAAATTCATCACAGACATTCCAATTTTATTCATGATACGAGTATTTGATTTTTCCTAGAAGAAGCTTGGCATTGGTGTAGCCTTCTTGCATGTGCATGGAGTGTGCTATTGGAATTGAAGGGTATATATTTCTGTTGTGCAATAGCGTTGCCTGTATTTCTAACCGAACTGTCTATAAATTCTCCATTCTTCAGGTATGTGAAGAATGCCAATGTTCATAGAGCCCATTTACCTGAAGAGCAACTGAATTAGAGATATCTGTCTAGTAACGTGTAGCACCACCTTTCGCTCTGATGACGGCAGCGATTCGTCTCGGCATGGAATCGACAAGACACCGGAAGCGTTGGGAAGCCATACGGATCCACGACCACTGAACAAGCTCCCACAGTTCACAAAGATTGGATGGAGGGGGTCAGAGCTTCGAACATCTCTCTCGATGGCATCCCAGATGTGCTCGATAGGATTGAGGTCAGGTGACCTAGCTGCCCAAGGAAGCGAGGTTACGTCGGTGGGGTGTTCATCCAACCATTCGGATACAATTCGGGAGCTGCATTGTCTTGTTGCAGGATGAGGTCCCCAGTGGGATGTTAAAGACAAACAAGCCGGAGTAAATGGTCCTCTAGGATATCCCGGTAACGTTGACCTGTGATGGACGATGTTGCACGTACCAGGGGTCCCATTTCAGTCCATGTAAACAGTCCCCAGACGAGAATGCCACCCCCACCAGCTTGAAGAACACCTTGCTTGCAAGCTGGATCCATCGCTTCAGGTGGTTTGCGTCGTACTCGTATCCTGCCATCCGCATGACCAACGTGAATCTCGACTCATCAGTCCAAGCAACATTTTCCCACACGTCTAGGGTCCAGTGGCGATGTTCCCACGCCCATGCTAATCTTTGCTCCCTGTGATGTGCGGTCAGCAGCGGTCATCGTCCCTCGTGGGACGATGTCTTGTGTACCCCATAGCGAGGAGATGGTTCTTAATGGTGTGGCTGCTTACACGTTTTTGTGCACCAGCGTTAAATTGCCAAGTGATTTCTTCCACTGTGGCCCGTCTATCCGCTGTTACAATGCGAGCTAGCCGACAATGACCCCGCTCACCCGCACGCTGTTACCGGATTTGATGTACTCACGGTGCACCCGTGACACAGTGGCTTTTGAAAACCACAGTGTCTGCACGACTTCCGAGATGGAATGACCCATTCGTCGAGCCACGACAATTTGCCCACGATCAAATGCGCTTAGATCCTTCGTCTTACACATACTGCGTCCGATTCTTACTGATTCCCGTCGTATCACTCCTTTTATTGTCGGTTCGCTGCATACTTCATGCCGTTTTCGTTTACACGGCCGCCCACAGCCTAACATTTGCGTAACGCCAGCTGTCTCTAATTTAATTGCTCTTCAGTGTATATCGAAGCAATGGCAAACAGCATCAGTTACAATATAATATTGTTCATATGCTTCATTGTTTTTGTAGGTGGTCAATTTTGGATTTGCAGTTGGGAACCAGTAAGTTCCATTCTTTCAAAGCAGGAGTCAAAAGTTCTGCATTCGAGTTCTGCAAGTATCTTATGAAATCACTAGCTAAATACCCGTTCTTCAAGCGTGATGATATTAAAATACAGTTGAAATACAGATGATATATATGATATAAAGTTGAAATGGCCACACACTACATATTTCTTCGCTCTTTTGGGAAGCACATATCTGCCTGACTTATTCTGCCAGACGACACATAAGCAATTTTGTCCATAACGGTAAATTTAAAACTTCAAACCTACATGAAACAAATCAAAATACGTCGTTACTCTTCACTTTCATCGTTAAAATATTAATAGACGTCAGAACAAAATAATAATAGAAAACAAAACAAAATACGTTGTTACTTTCAGCATAAATGTAAATAGAACCTTGCTTATAAACAATTTTGTTCGAAACTGTCCATTTAAAAGCTAGTAAGTCAAATGTTTTTGAAAGCGTGAGCAAAATTGTGTTGTCATCGCTAATATTTCAAGGGAAACTATTTTTTTTTCAAATTTCAATTCCTATGAAAAAATCTACCCTCGTATTTATATTTATTGCAGTCACCTTACCACTTATATGACGTCCCCTGTTGCTTCGGTGAAAACAAAAATTAGTAATTTGATTGTGACTCAAAACCCTTGACATTCGATATGTCAAACGATAATATAAATGTTTAAATGCAAAGCATATTATGATATAGCGCTTTTACGTGATTTGTAGGGATTTTGTTAAATAAATTCAGAACAAATGAATTTAAAATAAAATATATACTAAGCAGGTCAACTCAAATCCTTCAAAACTTAGGGCGGCGCTACAGTTGCTGGGCAACAATGGCTCGATCATTGCAACACGTCCTAGCGTTATCAAAGCTGGGTTATTTAAAAACCCATTTCGACCCCCTTAAAGTTATCGTAGGAAAAATCCTTTCTTAGTGCGCCGCTATGTTGTAAAAGGAACATTCCTGCCAAATATGAAAGTTCTAAGTTTAGTAGTTTCTGAGATACGGCGATGAGTCCTTGTGTCAGTGAGGGCTTTCAGTTTTATATGTACAGATCTAGTTCTTGTTGATTCAGAAAATGTGGCGTAGCACTGTAAGATGCACCTTGGAAGTCCATAATTTGTCGTCCTCACAATCACCACCAGACTGAAAATCTTACTCTACTGTCTCTCCACTTTTTGATGGTAGTGGAATTGGAAGCTCATCGCAATGTGGAACTGATACAGTAAATGATTTTATGTTGGCACGGCCGCCCTTAACAGCCTCCGGGCCGGGTGCAAACCTAGCCGCGGGGCCCTTGCTTTAAACCTCCCATCTACACTAGACATAAAATATAAAGTAGACCTAAAACATAGTTTATTAGAGTTATCTCTACATTTTAATGAAACGTCAAGACGTTTGAAGATTAATCAATAAGGAAAGACAGCATTTAAAATTTTTCGAACACTACTGATATTTTTTTAAAAGCCTTAAATGATGTAGGAAAAACAAGCACACCAGAATACGCCCTTCCCTCACAATGGCTCCGTCACTACCTATTATGGGACAGGACTTACATCAGTGAACTCACCTTATTAGAACTGGACTTTTGTAGCTTTCATCCCTGCAAAATCTGCTAAAATGTATTTGCTTCCTTTATCCTGTTCACTAGACAAAGTTGCCAAAGACATCAATCTTTCTTGAGACGTGACAGATCTTAAATAAGATTTAATCAGCTTCGAGCATGAAAAGCTTCTTTCTGCTTATAATCAGCTTCGAGCATGGAAAGCTTATTTCTAATTTAATCAGCTTCAAGCATTAAAAGCTTCTTTCTACGCTTGCCGCCATTACTGGAACTGTAGGTAATATCCTGTAGTACATGAAGGCATTGGGGAAAGGATTCTGAATTTTATTCATGTATCTTTAAGCACCGGCTGCAGTTTTGACATCAGATGTGAGTAACTCACGTAGCACAACATTTTCGATAACTATCACTGTGCACGTTGAAAGCTTTGTCTTCAATACTAATGTTTCGCTAGGCGTAATATTGTAGTTTGCTGCCGATATTTGGGTAAATATAAATTCAGCAATCGATTGTAAAAAGAAAAATAATATTTCAGCGAGACGAAGTTTAAAAAATAAAGTTAGAATAATTGAAAATAAGAAATTCGCTATCTCGCTCGTTCTCTCTCTCCCTCTCTCATTTGCTTTCTTTTTTCTTAGGGTGTGAGCGTGAGACCCTTTGCGTTTGCACCTGTCGCACACACATAAGGACGCCTCTGTATGTTGGAATATGCACTATATTGACAAACGTCACCAGACACGTAGAAGGGAAACACAACATAGCATTTATTGACATACGTACGGTGTCTGTCCACCTTTGGCCTTAATGCATGCTATGATCCTTCGAGACATGCTCTCGACAAGGCTTTGGAACATAACTATAGGTATACGCTTCCATTCAGTACATAATGCTGCCGTTAACTGTTGCTTAGTACCGCATAAGAAGTTTGGAACCAAGACATTTTAGTATGCCTTGGTTCCAAACTTCTTATGCGGCGCTCTAATTCATCTCATAGTTGGTCTGTGGGAATAACATCAGGGCTCTGTGCTGGCCAGTCCACAAACGATACGGAATAATCGTTAAACCACGCCGTAAAAGTCATTAAGTCATTGTTTTATGGCTCGGTGCATTATGCTGCTGTTACCAACAAGGCTCGGCTCCATAGTATTTCCACAGAGTTGATTGTGCATAATTGTCAAGAATATCGAGATAGACGTGCTGGTTAACAGGTTTGTCCACGATAACCAATGTACGAAGACCATACCACGAAAGCCCCTACACACACGAGTACACTGCCTGCTCCAAACTGGACCGTAGGAACAGTACGCTGTGGTTAAAAGCATTCCCCCGGATGCCCCCATACCCACACACGGCAATCAGACTGATGTATCGTGTATCTGGATTCATCAGTCCATAGTACTCATTTCCATTGATCTACGGTCCACGATAAATGTTCTTTACACCATGCTAAAGGACGAGTAACATTCCGATTGGAAATGAAAGGCTTACGAACAACCACACGACCACGTTAACCCATGAAATGAAGTTCTCTGCAAATGGTACGTGTACATACCGAGGTTCCAGAATTTTTACTCACCTGTACACTGAGGTCTTGTGCAGTACCCCGTTGATCAGCTCTAAAGACTCTCCTGCGGGTTTGACGTCCTCTGTCACTGAATTTCTTTGGTCTGCCAGCATGTTTTACTGCCTCATGCATGACATGTGTCTTCCACGTATTCAGTAAATCCAAAACAGTTGACTTGGGTATGTTTAAACGCTTCTCGGTTTCTATTATGGGCAACCCACTAATATAACAACCAACAATCTTCCCTTTCTCAAAGCCCAGTTCTCTCCCGCCGCGACATTTTCACTCACCCTCACAGTGCGATATGATCGCGGCCAGCTGCATACTTGTTTTTATACCGTTTGCAGCTGTACCGCGCATCTTAACAACGCACCGGATCCGTTTATTTGCTTTTGAAGGGGTGTCTGTGACTTTTGTCAATATAGTGTATAATGGCATTCCGTTCTCTATGCTTCTTGTACTTGGAAATATCCACCATACAAAAGAAACAGTCATCAATATAGCACTTTGGCTCTCTATAAATTCGAAGAATGGCAAATATCATTGCTTTCCTTGCATCACGAAGCCAACTTTTCTAAGATAAGCTGCAAATACCACAGTAAAAATGCGGTTCCCAAACCATGTCTTCGTCTCTCATACGCACTCCGAAGTAAGCTTGATATGCAATGGAAGACTGGGTCCTTGTGTTATTGTTGTGCTTGAGTTGCTTAGGACCAATATACTCGTAGTACCCATAAACATACTGAAAGAGTCCGGAATGAGCTTACAAGTATTTGTCGTGTTAATGTCTAACCTGGAACAAAGGCAAATGACAGTGTATTAATAAAAGAACAAGATTTAAGATAAATAAAAAAAATTTGATTATAAAAAATGAGCTAAAACCACAGCTGGAATCAGCGCCTATGAATTGCATAAGAAACAATAAAAAATCAAAGTAAACAACTTTTGTGTTACAGAGTGTAATGATTACTGATGATGATGAAGATGCTTCTGGAAAAAAAGTACACGTTTGGAATTGTTTCAGCACGCTTGTTTTTCAGTTATTAGGTTACATTCCATACAGTTTGATTCACTCTCACGAGATCTAACTTCTGAGCTTTCCGAGGGATTAATATGAGCGCATATCAGATTAAAATTGCGAAACATAACAGTTTGAAAATCAGTTACATGTGCAATAGATGAGACAAGTGATAAGACTACTGAGTATTTTTATGTTTGCTTGATAA
Source organism: Macrothele yani (assembly GCA_039090855.1). Lineage (NCBI taxonomy): Eukaryota > Metazoa > Arthropoda > Arachnida > Araneae > Macrothelidae > Macrothele > Macrothele yani. The sequence goes on from CM077013.1 coordinate 89,439,926, forward strand.
CGATCCCTTTTGAACAGAGTTAAAAAGGGTTGTGCGCTGTATCAAAAATAATATGATTTGTTTTTCAATCCATTCATCCGCTAATTCTTAGGATATGTTTCTTGCAAGAGGAAAACATCTTCTGGGCATTCGTTTCTTTTCTGATGGACATTTTTGTTATCAAAGCTGGGTCTTAGGCTCCTGCTTGCTTTTTTCTTCTACTGTTGTTTCATATTGATAAAAAATGAAAAATTGAAGAAGAAAAGAGAACTGCAAAACTATCCCTTTAACCGAGACACGTACCTTCGCCAAAAGCCCTATTATCCCCGCAATGACCAACTGCAGTTATCCTAGGTAAAAGTATCCGTCATAACAAAATCCTATTTATAACAGAACGGCTTTTTATTATAGCGGAAAGGGAAGATAATTCGACATTTTTGCTTCATGGCGTTGCTGATTGTTTTTCGAAACGTGGTACGCTTAAAAAAGCTTGTGAATTATTTAAAAAAATCGTATTTTAAGGATGCACTTATTTTTGAAACCATTATTCTGTAGGAAGTGAATATTTTGTGTTAGCGGGTTGTTATGCTTGTATTATCTAGTTATATTTGTATACCTCTAACTCACAGCTATCCTGATTATTTATTGTACTTACGCACATAAAGAGTGTGTTAAAGCTTTGTATATAATGCTTTAAAATACAAGTTCACATTATATTACAAGATCTCATACATAACTTGCAAAAAGTGTCCATGGGGTCTAGGGGAAAGATTTTTTTTTTTGTTGGCCCTGGAATCGGTAAGTTCAGTGTACTCCAAGTAAATGAAATTCTGAAGAAGACAGTGCAATGCAGAATAAATCAAATTTGATCAAGTGAGTATTATACGAAAGCGAATTATTACACTGTTTAACATGGAAAATACGCACTATAAAGTGCACAAAATGAGACGAACCTCTCCACAGGTGTAAAAAAAGTCGATGAGAAAAAAGTGATCTAACTCTTTAACTGGGAAGGATGAAATATATGCGTTGTTTAAGAAGTGGGCAGAACGCAGTTTGGACGTATTCATTTGGGGTAAGTTTCGTAATCCCAACGCCTCTTGAACTAGTGACCTTCAAGGCTAGAGCATCACAAGACTTTACTCTCCTTTTTTGTATTTAAAGTTATCATTGGTGGAATGATTGACACTAATTTTTTTCTACCTAATCTCCTGCTAAAAAGCTAAAGCAATAGCAACGAACCTAAGTGAGGAGTGAGAGAGAGAAAATGCTCGATTTACTTGTCCCATTAAAGTTGAAAGCTAAGGGGACATTTCTGTTTAATACGAGCAAAAATTTGGGGCACCATTTGGTTTAGGTATATCTACCGCTTAAAGGGTTAATGTCTCAGGGGTTACATGAATTCATGGGTGAAGAAAGAGTTCTATGTATTGGGGTGATCTATAAGTTCACGCCTTTTTTTATCACAGCATTACAGGATTGTATTACATCAGAGAGGAAAACTGAATCAATCAGCTATGTATTTCCCCCATTGTTTACTATGGTGTCCCAACGTCTAGATAGGTCTGCAATGCCATTCTCGAAAAAACGTGCAGGTTTTGTTGCGAAGAGATCATCAAGTAAATTCTGCAGATCAACATCATTGTTGAACGTTCTGCCACAGAGTTTATTCGACAGAGATCGGAACAGGTGACAGTCTAAAGGGCCGATATCTGGGAAATAGGCCGGATGTGGAAGGATTTCCCATTTCATGTCATGAATGACCATTTTTGTCATGTTTGCACTGTGAGGACGGGCGTTATCATGTTGAAGAAGGACACCATGTTACCGATGTGGCCGTTTTTGCTGCACTGCTCAATCCACACGGCGGAGTTGCTCACAATAGAGTACAGTGTTGAGGGTCCGATTTCTCGGCAGCATTTTCCAGTGAAATAATGCCTTCCATGTCCCACCAGATACACTATATTATCTTCGCAGAATGAAGGTCATGTTTTGGACGTGGTGTGGTCGTCATGTTTGGGCTTAACATATTCCCTCCAATGCCTGCAATTTACGTACAGGCACCACTTTCACATCTCCAGTAACAATACGGGATAGAAAGGGTTTGCTTTGCTGAGAACATTCGCGACAACGGGCGACCAAGGAACCACATATGACAACACGTTGATTCCTGTAGTTCTCGGTGAGAGTGTGAGGCACCCAAGACCCCAGTTTTAAGACCTTTCCCATACGTTCCAGGTGTCGCACCACGGTGGCTTGATCACAGTCCATCTCAGTGGTTGATTCGCGTGTGGTTTGACGCGGATACAAGTGGATGAGATGGTTCAAACAGTCCTCATGAAAGTGAGATGCACGACCTGATCGTGGAGAGTCGTCGAAGTCAAATTTGCCACCTCGGACCACTCAAGCAATTTGCGGGCTGTCCTCGGAGGAGCAACAGCATTCTCCCTATACACAGTACAAATTTTTCGAGTAACCTTGGCGGCTGTGGTTTCCTTGTTAAACTCGTAGAGGAGCAGATGTAGGAAATATTCATTTATCTCTACTTGACACTCCATACTTCCGGACCTGCAAACCAAAAAACCATTAGCCACAATCACACAACGCAATATGATTTATATAGAGGATATTACTGGCTACATTTTGATATACAACTAGCAATCTGCACCGTCACTACTGACCTGGGAAACACTCGAGAAATAAAACGGCATGAACTTATGCATCAACCCAATAGATTGATTCAGTAGGTTGTATGACCGTCATGTAGACCTATACATTCGGATATCCGGTAGGGCACAGAATGAAAAAGTCACCTGATTATGTCTTGAGGTATTTCTGTCTATACGTAGTTGACTTATGTCACCAATCCTTCGAAATTGCTAGGGGATCGTGCAGAGGCGTTAAGTCGTCTGCCAATGACGCCCAACAGGTTCCCTAATCGGGAGAAATATTGCGGAACACGATTACCAGGACAGTATCTGGGCACATTGCAGGCATTGTCTGGTGATTTTGGAAGTGTGCGGGCTGGCCTTATTTTGTTGAAACTAGGAATCAGGGATACAACGCAGATATGAAAACAAAACGGTCTGAAGCACCTCACTGATATATCGTCTTCCTGTAATTCTTGCCACTAACCGTACGAGCGACGAAAAGCTACTGTAGAAACTCAGAGCAGAACTCAGATCCAGGCTGAAGAGCAGTATGACGCTCACAGATGGCAGAAGTATTAGTCTGGTGATCACTGCGTCTCCAGACTCTCAATTGGCGATCGTCTACGTAGAGACAGAAGCAGGACACGTTGCTGAAAACGACATTACTACATTCTTTCCGCGACTCCTGTGTAGTACGGCAACACTGAAACCTGACGATGTGCTACTGTATCATTCGCAGCAAAGGCGGGTGAGAGCGCACACTTTCCCCAACCGATCTATACAAAGATGTCCATAGCTGACTGTAAACTCGATAAAACGTCTTCTGCTGTGGATTGTGAAGCTGCTACGGTTTGCAGTTCAGTGCTGTGATCGAGGCGTTTGGACGTTCGCCTATATACAACAGTCGCACTATAGCGAAGCACGTTACCTTCGACTGAGGCGTTCAGACGCCCGCCTACGTGCAGCAGTCGCACCATGGTGAAGCACGGTACCTTCGATCACGGCGTTCGGACGTCCGCCTACGTACAGCAGTCGCACCATGGTGAGGCACGTTACCTTTGATCGAGGCGTTCGGACATCCACCTACGTACAGCAGTCGTACCATGGCGAAGCACGTTACCTTCGATCGAGGCGTTTGGACGTCTTCCTACTTTTAGCAGTCGCAATATGGCAATGCACGTTACTTTCGTTCAACCACTGTCGCCACAGTAGGCCCACAGTCGTTGCCTTCCGATGCAACGCAGGGACTGACCAGCAGTACCGATCCGTATTATGTAGATTCTAGCAAGTTATTCGTGTAATGGCAGGATTCCCGGTGACGTTGTTCAGGAATTCTCATTTCTTATGCATTCTTTCTCCACCCAGTTCACTCTGCTGCAGGGTACACATTCCTAGGCAAGGGGTACCAAATTCTGCTACGCCCAACCATGTTGCCCTCTCACCTCCTTTAACTGCAATTATTTGCATAAACCACCTGTCACTACATACGCACCAATTTTCATGGCGATTTGACAAATATTTTATGTTTTAGCACTTTCTATGTCCAGCAGTGTAACATTCCGTGAACTCAGTAAAGAAAAATCGTCTTTTGCTGAGTGTTGAAGCACGCGTGCATCTAATTCTTCACTTTATGGTCTACGACAAGATGGCAGTCTCTTAAGGCCCGATGGGCAAAATCCTGACTAATTGGTGTATGATTTACCACTTCATTAACAACTTTTAGAACCATCGCACTGACTGTCTCGACTTTATCATCAATAGTATACGATCCCACCCCATTGTACGTTACCCTTGTATCATAGTTTTTGAAATTCGACATTAATCCGTAGATATTTCGCTAGGAAAAGTAATGTTTCCTTACTGCGCTGAATTTCAGACAATGGTGCACCTTCATCATATAAAAAACGGACCAATGTGCGTGGTCTTGCTTTAGTGCACACAGAATGCCGAGGGGGCATATTAATGACTCCATAACAATACAAAAACTAACCGATCAAATTCAAATGACAGATATACCTCATGTACATATGCGCTGGTAATAAGCCCGGTGTCGCATAATTGGTCGAATAACGATTTGTCGACATAACGATTGGTCGACAGTAACGATTGGTCGATTGCACGATTGATCGACATAACGATCAGTCGACAGTAACGATTGGTCGAAAGCACGATTGGTCGACATAACGATCAGTCGACCGTAACGACTAGTCGACAGTACGATTGGTCGAGATAACCATTGGTTCAGAGGATTATGGTTTACATTAGCAGCGGTACCTCTCAGAACGTACTGATCTCTCAAAACGTAACATTTCTTTTTGGAAATAATATCTTTTAGAATGTAGTCCTCAGAAAGTACAACATTATAACATATTATTTTCAAATAGGCCCCCGTGCCATTTTAGTACTCTAAGTGAAATCTATATAAATTGCCTTCTGAACGATGTTATTTCCGAAAGGGCCCCGTGACACTTTAGGTATAGGCACCTTGGGAAAACTGCCACACATAATTCGGAAACTCGGAAAATTGCCCCACCGGAAAACTGCCACACATTCAAAGCGTTTCTCGGACGAACGGCGATTTGTGCTCGTCCCCTTAATGAAAACAATGTGGCAATTTTCCGGTGGGTCAATATTTCTGTGTGTGGAAATTTTCCGGGTTGCTGAAAGATGTGTGGCAATCTTCCGGTGGGGTAATTTACCGCCAAACTGTTTGCACTTATTCAATTTTTTCCGTTGACCATTTTATGTCGACCAATGTCGATTAATCGTTATATCGACCAGTCGTTACTGTCGACCAATCATTATGTCGACCAATCGTTACTGTCGGCCAATCATTGTGTCGACCAACCGTTTGTCAACTAATCGTTACATACCCAATAAGCCGTATAGCGAACTGAAAAGAAATTAGAAATACATTGTGGATTATTATTTTTATGTTTTGCTAGAAACGGAGAACAGGAATTAAAACCATAAAATAGTATCATAATGTAATTATTGCGTTTTGTTTTATTTCCTTTTTACTAGTAAGGCTGTGCAAAGGGCCTGGGTAGCTCGTGATGCAGAGTGGTCAGAGGCACTGGGTTCCGATAATTCGACAGAGATGGGTGTAAGTTGGAGTCCTGCATGAGGCATGGATGATATATTTGCCGAACAGCGCTGGTGTTTTCACTTTCCTGGAAAAACACGCTCCTAAATTAAGGACGAGAAAGTTCTTGTGGCTCTTACTGTTGTTCATAGTGGTTGTTAAACTTCACAACAAAAGAGACAAGATTCAGTGAAGTGCATTAGGTGTAGCACATACAGTAGAAAATAATTGACAGTTCGAGGATACAAGTAACAATCACGTAGTTTGCACTCAAGATGTGCTTGATTGATTATTTTTTCAAGGACAAAATTTCGTGAAAATATTTCCCTTTTTAAATTAGTTGTCGTCACTTAACCAAGCAAAACCAAAATTGAAAATGAGATGTGGTGATTGAGAACTCAAACGCTGCATGTTCTGAGAAAACATTTAAAAACTGTTCTCTATTCCGTGTTGAATAAGTAAGCGTTTCGAAATTTTGCATTATACTACCAAAAATTAGAGTAACATCGGAATATTTTCTAAATAAAAAAAGCAGAGGAAAAAAACCATCGAATATCTTCGAAGTCGACTAGTCTCAAATTTCTGCGAGTTGTGACGTC